>CM030792.1:29180000-30556875 GCA_018127125.1 Rhododendron griersonianum | reverse complement strand
AAAGCTTAGCTAAACAAAAGTCTCGTATACAATGGTTGAAACTTGGAGATCAATGTACGTCCTATTTCTTTAAAGCTGTGACCAATAGGAGGAATAGGAGCAAAATAACAAGCTTAGAATTAAATGATGGATCTACCTCACATGATCTCATGGTCATCAAAGAACAGTTTGTTAACTTTTACACAACTCTTTTTGGAACGTCCCATCTCACACCTCATCTGGGTCCAACTAGAGTGTGTCAATTAATCAGAAATAAACTCAGCCCTGAGCATAGTCTTAATATGGTCTCCCCTGTCTCAGACTTGGAGATCAAAGAGACCATTTGGTCAATTAACCCCACCAAAGCCCCTGGCCCTGATGGGTATAATGGAGGGTTTTTTAGGAAGGCATGGTCTGTTATTGGGAGAGAGGTCACCTCAGCTGTCCAGAACTTCTTCAGGTCTGGACAACTGCTCACTAAAGCTAATTCCACTATTGTAGCTCTTGTTCCTAAGGTTCCAAACCCTTCCAGGGTGGGTGACTTTAGGCCCATCTCATGCTGCAATACCATTTACAAATGCATCTCTCAGATTCTAGCCAAGAGATTGCAATCTGCTCTTCCTTTGCTCATAGATCCGGTCCAATCAGGATTTGTGAAAGGAAGGAGAATTGCAGATAACATTTTCCTTACCCAAGAACTCATGAGAGGGTATCACAAGTCCTCTCCTTCCCCTAGGTGTGCCATGAAAGTTGACATAATGAAAGCATATGACCATGTTAGGTGGGAATTTACTTGGGATGTCCTGTCCGCCATGAACTTCCATCCTACAATGATTAAGTGGCTTCAAGCATGTGTAACCATTGCAAACTATTCCCTATGTATCAATGGGGAAGTGACGGGGTACATTAAAGGGAAGAAGGGGCTGAGACAGGGGGATCCGTTATCCCCGTATCTCTTTGTTATTGTGATGGAAGTGCTTACGAGTTTACTTAAGGAGAAAGCCCAGCTCCCGGACTTTCATTATCACTGGAGATGTAAAACTAATCAATTGATAAATCTGTGCTTTGCTGATGATCGAATGATATTTTGCAAGGGAGAGCCTTCTTCGATTAAACTCATCAAGGAAGCCTTGAATGAGTTTGAGGCTCTTTCTGGTCTCTCCCCTAGCACAGGTAAGAGTAGCATATTCTTCTCTGGTGTTAGTGTGGGAGTTAAGGAGACTATTTTGCAGGATTTGGGATTTCAGGAGGGGTCCCTTCCAGTGAGATATCTGGGAGTTCCATTGTTATCTACAAAGCTTAAAGCTGTGGACTGCCAAAGGCTGGTTGATAGTATCACTGCCAAAACTAGAAGTTGGACCAATAGGGACCTTACTTATGCGGGGAGAGTCCAGCTTATCAAGAACATCTTGTTCTCTTTTTTTTTTTTTTTTGGGTAAATCAGCTTGAAATTAAAAGAGGTTAAGCGAATATACAGCCTACAAGGGGCATACCCCAGGTAAGACAAAGCAAAAAGAAAACGAAAAAACATAATGAGCCAAGTGGCTACAAGGGTTGCCCGTGTCCAAGCCCCGTCGAACAAACTATCCCAAGGAATAGAAAGTTCAACGGGGAACCTGGACACGGGCATGGCAATAGCAAAAAATCCACGACACAACCCGTCGGGATAGGGGTAAATTAGAGGCCCTCGAAGTCCTCGCAATCACAGAAATAACTAATCAAATCAGCTACTGCTACCAGAACACAGCAACTAGTAATACAATAGAAGTAAAAGTAAACAGTAGTTAAACTGCATCATAGATAACTGCCCGAGCCTCCTCTGCCCGGGCTGGCAAAAAATTGGCTGGCCTAGCCTGTGGCTGGCTTGCTGTTGGCTGGGCAGGCCCGGCCTGTTCTGTGGTTGGCTGGCCTGGCTGGCCTGGGCTGGCTGGCCTTGGCCTTGCCAGCGCCTAGCCTCTGCCCGAGCAAAGAATCACCGGCAGCCACTGCTGCCCCCTCGCCCAAGCCACTGCAACCACTGCTGCCCCCTCACTCGAGCTGAATGCCCGGGCTGGCAGGAAGGGTACTGGTAGGGTGCTATGTTGGGCCCCACGGTGGCTGAGCCCCACGGCGGCTGTTGATGGAGGGAATTGCAGAGACCGAGCTGTAGAAGCCCGGATGTGGCTTGGCCTGTCCAGTGATGGCCAGCTGTGGCTGGCCGGAAGCCACGGCTGATGAAGGCCGATGGCGGTGACCGGAGAGGAACAGATCTGGCCGGAGAGGCCTTGACTAGCGGTGACCGTACCTGGACTGGCCGGACCACAGCGGCTAAGGCCCACGGTGGCTGTTGAACCCCACGATGAAGGTGGGTTTGAGATGAAGGCCGGCTGGCCTGACTTGCCAAAAGAGGCTGGCCGGACCAGCGGTAGCCAGATGAAGGCCGACGCCGTTCCCAATGAATGGATCGATAGCTCTTGAGCCCCTCAGTGAAGGCTGGAGGCCATCAGCCGTGAGATTTCAGACTGGCCGGTGGTGGGTGGTTGCAGTTGATGTTGATTTCAGATCTACTCGGAGTATATCCAGAATGGTACCCGCCGGTTGACGGCGGGGTTGAGGTTGGGGACGAAGCTGTTGAGCTTCGAACCCGATTGGGTTTTGACCGGACCAGGTGGAGTTTGAGCTCCGGGTTACCGGGTGTGGGGGCGGTGGAGGAGAGCCCCTGTCGTGCGAGGGGCTCCCTTGCCCGAGGTGCCTGCTGCTGCTGCGTCGAGGTGGAAGGCCGGCGTGGCTGGGCCAGTTGGCTGGGCCGATGTGGCTGGGCCGTGGGGGAGCTTCCTCTCTCTGGATCTGTTGCTGTTGCTGACCCTAAGCCGGATAAACGGCCGGACCAGAGGAGGCCGGACCAATGGTGGCCGATAGTGGAGGGCGGTGGAGGAGAGCCTCTCTAAGGAGAGAGGATCCCTTGCCCGGATGGTTGTTCTGCCTTGCTGTTGCTGTTAACCGGAACTAGAAGTTGGACTAATAGGGACCTTACTTATGCGGGGAGAGTCCAGCTTATCAGGAACATCTTGTTCTCGATGCAAACGTATTGGTCCTCCCTGTTCATTTTACCAAAAAAGGTCATCAAGGAAGTTGAATCTATCCTTAGGGCCTTTTTATGGTCTGGCCCTGACCTTAAAAGATCAGGGGCTAAGATAGCTTGGGAGAAGTTATGCGCCCCTAAAGATGAGGGGGGTCTTGGCTTCAAATCTATGGAGGTGTGGAATAAGGCTGCGGTGGCCAAGCATATATGGTACTTGATCTCCGGGGGAGAGCAATCCATGTGGTGCCAATGGGTTAAATCCTACTTATTAAAGGGTAGGAGCTTTTGGAGCCTTAAAATGCCTGCTAATCCCTCTTGGGTTTGGCGTAAATTACTTAATCTAAGACATTTAGTCCAACCCTTCATACGTCACTTAATTGGCAATGGGGAGAACACATCCATATGGTTTGACCTTTGGCACCCGTTAGGCCCTCTGTTGGATAAGTTTGGTTCCAGAATTGTTTATGACTCTGGCCTTCCGTTGAATGCCAAAGTGTCCCTCATAGTTCACAATTCTGGTTGGACTTTCCCAATCACGCAAACATGGGAGTTGAATGAAGTTAGACGGCTTCTCCCACCGTTGCGTGGCTCCAGGGACCAAGTTAGATGGACTCTGAATGCATCTGGACAATTTAGTATAGCCTCTCTATGGGAGGAATTGAGGGCTCCTTTCCCCAAGGTTAATTGGCATAAGGCTGTTTGGTTTTCTGGCCATATACCTAAGTGTAGCTTCATTACATGGCTGGCCATCCAGGGTAGACTCTCCACGGAGGATAGATTAGTCCTCTTTGGGATTAAATCAATCTCCCAATGCAGTTTTTGCCATGGTAGTGAAAACCATGATCATTTGTTCTTCAACTGTAGTTTTTCCACACGGGTTTGGAATGCTATGTTGGAAAAGATGGATACGAGTTGGTCCCCAAGGCCTTGGCCAGCATGGATCACCCACTTCTCCTCTTTTAGGGGAAAATCTCTAAGGAATATCGTCTCTAAGTTGATTTTCACTACTACAGTTTATCATATTTGGATTGAAAGGAACTTAAAGAAGTTTCAAAATACAACTAGCACCTGGGAAGTGGTTGTTCACAAAGTCTTTAACATGGTTAAGGGTAGATTACTGTCGTTGCCAAAGTTGCCTGCAGGCTCACAAAATAATAGGTTTAATAGAGTGTGGGGCATCAATGGGTAATGAGGTATTTGTGTGTGTGTGTGTGTTTGTGTATTCATATTGTGGCCATGGTTGTAGATGGTGCAGGTTTGGTCAGCAAGGCTGCCTTAATCAAGGACACCAGTGGCCTCTGAATTTGGAAGGCTGAAGTGCAGCCCCTGCTAACATGGAGCCTAGCAGGTTTCAAAGGAGTATACCAGTTTGGAGGGTCTGATTCTGGACTACTATTACTTCTATGTACAAGGTAAATACCTTACTCTCTAGCTGCTGCAGGTAAATATCTCACAGGTTCTTGAGTGTGCCACTATATGTAGAACCTGTGAGAAGTGTGTTTGAGCCTCAATCTTCTTGAGAGTGGAGGTAATACTTAGCGGGAGGCACTTTGTGAGGGAGTTGGGTTGCAACCTTTAATCATTAGAAGCAATGCAACAGTGAGTTGCTTGGTATCCTAGATTGACTGTTGATCAGTTGGGTCGTTATGTTGTTTCTAAGGTTGCTGCATTTTCTGTTATGGTGAAGCTGATTGTTCTGATTGTTCTGAACTGTGTTGCTGAACTGTTTTCTAAACGGTGTTGCACAGATTGTTCTGAACTGTGTGGCTACTACCCTTTTATCAGATTGTTAACCTACCCCAGCAAATTGGTCAATCTGAAATCAGCTGGTGTTGGTCTCAAGCTGTTCCATGGTGTTACTTTTGGCAGCCATTTTATCACTATGTGAATCTATACTATGTTCTGCTGTATCTGTGCCTGCTGTCATGCTAGAAGTCTGTCATGATAGATTGATGCATTCTGAACCTGATTTGTGGTGCATTTTCTGCTGCACCTTTACATTTTCTGAACCTGACTTATTATGTAGTCATTTTCTGTTGCACCTCAGTGGTTTATGTGTTGGTGCCATTGAAATCATTTGGTTCAGTTGTTAGTTGACTGATGACTGATGGTTCTGCAGTAAGTTGAGATACAGTGTTTGGTTTTGTGGATTGCCTAACCATAGGGGCTGTCGTGGGATCTCCCTTCGCAGAGGGGGAATTCCTCTGCAATTATGGTTCAGTTGGTAGTTTGTGCTTCAGTTTGTGCTTTAGCAGTTCAGATACTCTGTTATGAGGGAGAGTGGAGGGAGTTTGGACCTGGCTGGTTGCCTTTGAGTGACTAGTATTGTGGGAGGTGTGAGTCTTCCAAGGGTGTTGAGGTGTGAGCACCATAGGCATAAGTGATGAGATGAGTGGTGTTGTGAATTTTGTAATGAGATAGTGGGTGTCTCATAAGTGATGAGATAGCTGCTGCTGCTGTTTTCTATGGTTTGATCTACTAAGGCTCAGTTGCTTTATTTCTTTTCCCAAAGATATCTTGTCCTCAAAGACTGGCATACAATGATGCAACCAGTCAAAGAACAACCTTCTCATATTCCGGTCTGGGTGAGGCTACATAACCTACCCTTGGAATTATGGAACCAGGAGTGTCTAAGTAGGGTGGCAAGTACCATTGGCAGACCACTATATGTGGACCAGGCCACTGCCAAAACTTCTAGACAACCTGGTCTTCTCCAAACTAAGTCAACCAGTGCTAGGGTATGCATTGAAATTAGGGCTGAGCATGACCTCCCCGAAGATGTGAGAATTACTGTAGAGGACAATTCAGTAGTGATTCCTATTGAATATCAGGTGTTACCCTCTTCGTGCAAGGAATGCAAGGTTTTTGGCCATTCTACTGCCCAATGTTCTAAGGCACCGTCCTCAACCTCTAACCTCAATGGAAAGCAAGAGGCTGACACAAATTTGAATGCTACATCAAACAACCCTACCAACCCTACTGTTCCTCTAGTTGTGACTCCTGTGTCAGAGATAGAAGCAGCCAGCCTTTCCAATGACAAACCTGTTGAGCCACTAGATTCCTCTAGAGATAACCCTTCCTTACCTCAAAATCAGCTTCTCAACAGCCCAGTTGTACTCTCGGATGAGTCAGATTCGGAAGATGAGTTGTTAGGAGTCCTTGAAGGAGTGGTCAGAAGCTGCCATGAAGTGGGAGGCATGGGCAGCAGTTCAGATCCCCTCCTCTTAGTTGTACCAAAGGGTGAAGTAGTAAACCCAGCACTCTCTCATAAACCACCAGATCCCCAAGGTTCAGAAGTACGGGATAAAGCCTCAAAAGAAGATCTCAAGGAGAACTTTCAGAAGGTTATATCCAGATCAACTCAAAGGAAAATGAAGAAGCTTGCAAGGGAACAGCTTCTGAGATCACAATCCAGAAGAAGAACATAGCTCAATCGTATCCTTTTTGTCAGGGCAGTACGCTTTATATTTCTACTTTCTGCCATTTTTATTATTAGTTCTGCTTGAATAGTTGTTTTATGTCTATACACCCGCTTAACTTTGGATTTTGGAACATCAGGGGTCTCAATGACTCAATCAAACAAAAAGAGGTTAAGTGTTTTGTAAATAAAAACAAGTTAGCTATTGTGGGATTAATAGAACATAAAATAAAGGAGGATAAAGCATCTAGAGTGATAAAACATGTGTGCTCCCAGTGGAGTTTTGTGAACAATTATCCCCAAGCTCCCTTAGGTAGAATTTTTGTGTGTTGGGATCCTAACGTTGTTCAAATTCAGGTCCTTGAACAATCTGAACAATTTATCCATTGTGAGGTGCAACCTATTTGTGGTGACCCCCCCTTTTTTGCAACCTTTGTATATGGGGACAATAATTATCTGAATAGACAAGCTTTGTGGGCTAGTCTTCATCGCCTGAGCACCTCTTCCCCCTGGATAGTGCTCGGAGACTTTAATATCATTAGGTTTCCTAGGGAGAAGGTTGGGGGAACTACTTCTTGGCCTCCATATATGGATGACTTTAATAGTTGTTTGTATATGTTGGGGCTCGATGATCTTCGGTACACTGGTTGCTTTCTCACCTGGGCCAACAAACAGGACCCTTCACATTTTATTAGTTCAAAATTGGATCGAGTTTTAGTTAATGAAGATTGGATGAAGGTCTATAATTGTTCTTATGCTCATTTCCCTCCTCCTGGGATCTCTGATCACTCTCCGGCCATTACATATGTTCTTCCCTGTCCTAGGAGATCCAATAAACCTTTTAAATTTTTTAACTTCCTAGCAGACCACCCTCATTTTCTGGCTGTAGTTCAGAGAGTCTGGAGGAGGGTGATTATTGGGAATCCAATGTATTGTGTCTGTGAGAAGCTCAAGTTGTTGCAAGGTGAATTTAAGCAAATCAATACTAGAGACTTTAGTGATATCTCTGCTAGAGTTGTTGATTTCAGGCAACAACTTGACACCTTGCAACAAGCCCTGAGTTCTCATAACCCTAACCCTTCCTTGATTAGCCAGGAAAGAGTTGTCTATAAACAACTCCTCATATTGCTTAAGGCTGAGGAAAGTCTTGCTAAGCAAAAGTCCCGAATTCAGTGGCTAAAGTTGGGTGATCAGTGTACTTCATATTTTTTCAAGTCAGTGACTAATTCAAGGAATAGAAATAAAATAACCAGTCTGGTCTTAGAGGATGGGTCCATAACACATAACATTGAAGACATTAAGGCAAATTTTGTCAACTTTTACTCTAATTTGCTTGGCTCTGCACATCATGATGCTTACCAAGGTCGTAGTAGAATCCAGCAATTAATAAATACGAGACTAACTGATACTCAAAAGCTGGCAATGATTGTGGAGGTCTCTGACCAAGAGATTAAAGACACATTTTGGTCTCTCAACCCCAACAAAGCCCCTGGTCCGGATGGTTACAATGCTGGCTTTTTCAAAAAGGCTTGGCCGATCATTGGCCATGAGGTCACTGCTGCAGTCAAGACCTTCTTTAGATCTGGTAAACTACTTAGGAAGGCCAACTCTACCATGGTAGCTCTTGTTCCAAAGATCCCTAACCCGTCCAAAGTTGGGGATTTTAGACCTATATCATGTTGTAATACCATTTACAAATGCATTGCTAAAATACTTGCCAAAAGACTCCAGAATGCCCTCCCTGGTTTAATTGATCCTGCTCAATCGGGATTTGTTAAAGGGAGAAGGATTGCTGACAACATTTTCCTCACTCAGGAACTTATGCGAGGGTATCATAAATCATCCTCATCCCCAAGATGTGCAATGAAAGTGGACATTAGGAAGGCCTATGATAATGTAAGGTGGGAATTTCTCTGGGATATCCTGTACTCCATGAATTTCCACCCTACGATGATCAAATGGCTTCAAGCATGTGTTACTACTGCTAACTACACCTTTAACTTAAATGGGGAGACCACTGGTTACATTTTAGGGCAAAAAGGGCTTCGACAAGGTGACCCTTTGTCATCGTACCTCTTTGTCATTGTTATGGAGGTTCTCACCTGTCTACTTAGAGAGAAATCCGTGTTGCCTGACTTTCATTTCCATTGGAGATGTGGGAAGACTAAGATTATCAACCTCTGTTTTGCCGACGACCTTATGATTTTTTGTAAGGGTGAATTGTCTTCCGTCACCCTTATTCAGGAGGCTCTCACTGAGTTCCGAGCTTTGTCTGGCCTCTCTCCTAGCCCCGAGAAAAGTAACATATATTTCTCTGGGGTTAACAATACCACTAGAATTGCCATTATGGAGGTTCTAGGTTTCCAGGAAGGCTCCCTTCCTGTAAGATATTTGGGTGTTCCCCTCCTCTCCACTAAGCTTAAGGCTTCGGATTGTCAACGTTTAGTGGAGAGCATTATTGCTAGGACTAAGACGTGGACCAATAGAGACCTCACCGATGCTGGAAGGGTTCAGCTTATTAAGAATGTGCTCTTCTCCATTCAAACTTATTGGTCTTCCTTGTTTATCCTGCCAAAGAAGGTAATCAAGGAAATTGAGTCAATTCTTAGGGCTTTTCTTTGGTCTGGCCCTGATCTAAAGAAAACGGGGGCGAAAGTCTCTTGGGAGCATCTGTGCTCCCCTAAAGAGGAGGGGGGTCTTGGTTTTAAGTCTTTGCAAATTTGGAACAAGGCTGCCATTGCAAAACATATTTGGTATCTAATCTCTGGGGGTGAACAATCCATGTGGTGTCAATGGGTCAAATCGTACTTAATAAAAGGTAGGAGTTTCTGGCATCTTAAAATACCTAGTGATTGTACGTGGGGGTGGAGAAAGCTTTTGAATATCAGGCCCTTGGTTAAACCACATGTTCTTTGTAGACTAGGTAATGGAAATTCAACATCCCTGTGGAATGATAATTGGCATCCTCTCGGTCCCTTAGTGGACAGATTTGGACCCAGGATTGTATATGACTCTGGCATCTCGCGTGATGCCCCTTTATCTCACATAATAGATGGTTCAAATTGGATGTTCCCCATCACCCAAACATTTGAGCTAAACGAGGTCAGAAACACTATGCCACCTCTGGTTCAGTCCAGGTTGAATGAGGCAGATCAAATAAGGTGGACTCTTGCTTCCAATGGGCAATTCACAATCTCCTCCCTATGGGACAAATTGAGAACTCCCTTTCCTAAGGCCTTGTGGCATAAGGTAGTGTGGTTTTCAGCGCATGTACCAAAATGCAGCTTTGTCACATGGCTTGCCATTCAGAATAGGCTAGCCACTGCTGATAGACTCGTGTCATTTGGTCTGAATGTCTCTCCACATTGTGATTTGTGCCAAGGGAGTGAAAGCCACGACCATCTCTTTTTTAATTGCCCTTTCGCTAATCAGGTGTGGGATACCATTCAGGCCAAACTCCATGTTACATGGCCTGCTAGACCTTGGGCAGACTGGGTAACTTTGTTATCAAGTTTTAAGGGCAAAACTCTCAAAAGTGTAATCACTAGATTGGGATTTACAGTAACTGTCTACCATATTTGGATTGAAAGGAATTTGAGGAAATTTCAGAATCAATCATGTGCTTGGGAGATAATTGTTCAAAAAATTTGCAACATGGTGAGAGCAAGGCTTTTATCACTTTCTATCTTCCCTCATTCACAAGCAGAGTTGATTGTAAATGAGTGGAACAATATTGTGAGTTAAATTATTTTGATAGATGCTGTCTCTAAGTGATCAGTTGACTGTTTCAGATGCTAATACCTCTACAGGGGATCAGCAACTTCTGCTCAAGGTTACTCAGGAAGGCTGAATTCAATCCACAGCAGTGATTGGCCGTCTATTACTGCTAAGTACTCAGGTAGTTACCTTACCTCGTTTAGGTATCTTGGTATTCCATTGCATTGAGCGTTCCTACCATATTGAGGGCAATCCTTGTGAGATGAGTGCTCTAGCCCCATCCGTCATTGTGAGAGGAGGTAATATTTAGCGGGGGCATTATGTGAGGTTTAGTTGAGGGAGTACATGGTTTCCCTGTTTTGGTATTGTTTGGAGAGTGGGAGTTACTTTAGTTGTTATTACCAGATTTCTGCTATAGTACAGATCATGCTGTATAGATGTCCAGTTCCTCTTTCTGTTTTGGCTGTACTATGATAGGGATTACTTTCTGCGTAACTGCTGTGTCCAGCTCTGAGTCTAGCAGGTTTCAGCTAGTTCAGATGTCCAGTATGTTGCTCTGAGTCTAACTGTTCTGTTCTGCTGGGGTATGCATTTCTGCTGTGTTGCTGCTGTGTTGAGCGAGCTGATCCCAAGCAGGCTGATGTTATGAGATCTTTACTGCTATCTTAGTGACTGATGGTTCAGTAGATAGTTGACTGTTGTCTTGTTCAGTAGTTAGTGTACTGCATTTGGTTGCCTTTGTGAAGTTGCTCTCAGTGGTTTCTGCATTTTTTTGTTGCTCTCACTGATGTCTGATGCTTTGAGATGCAGATTCAGTAGTTGGTTGTTATACTGCAATTGCTTCCTTTTATTCGTCCTCTTTTGTTGTTTTGCCTAACCATCAGGGGCTGTCGTGGGATCTCCCTTCGCAGAGGGGGATGTCCTCTGCATTTTGCATTTTGTTTGTATTGTATTGTGTGTGCATGGTTTTGGGAGGTTCAGAAGTTTGGATCCCTGCTGCTCATCTGCCCAGCTAGCAGCTAACACACAACATGTGAAGCTGCTGTCTGCTGCTGCTAACACTTTTGGACAGCAGCAGCCTATTGCTTCTAGTGCCTGCAAGTTGGTTTGTTATGCTTGCAAGTTCACTTGTGGCAGTTACTCAATGCAGGCATATCAGAACTTGGAAACCAGGTGAACTTGGAACAATGCAGCTCTTCAATAATGCACTACACACACTGTGGTTCACTTTCAATTGTGGCAAGCTTCTCTGTGGTACACCAGGCTGTTATAGCTGTTCAAGTCAAGTTATTGCTCCTGTTATACCTACCTTATTGATCCTGTTATTGGTCCTGGAACACCATGTGGCTGCAAGCTATGATTGCAAATCAAGTAGCAGTTGATGATTCTGTCCAAGTTCAAGCCCAGTCCAGTTCTGAACCTGTTCAAGACCTGCATTTTGTCCAAGTTCAGATTTTGTCCAAGTTCAAGCCCAGTCCAGTTCTGATCCTATGGTGTTCCATAGTGTTTTGTCAAGTATTTTAGCAGCATGAAATTTACTAGTTCAGTAGCATTTTGTGTTCTGTTTCGTATCCCTCTTTTAGATGGGTTCGAAACAGACGTTCTATTTACTTCTAGTCCTATGTAGCCGTTTGGCGTAGGCGCACTCCTGTTTTTATTCTTTTCTTTTCTTTTCTTTCCTCCTGGGGTATGCCCCTTGTAGGCTGTATATTCGGTTAGCCCCCCCCTTTTTTTATTTCAAGCTGATTTACCCAAAAAAAAGGCTCAGTTGCTTATTGGTCTGAGCCTGTTTTGCCTACTCTGTTGCTGCTGCTAGGGATAGCAGCTGTCCTGTTCTGAACCTGTTTTACCTGTTCTGCTGCTAGTTTTCTGCTATTGTTGACTGCTGTATCCTAGCTGTTGTTTTACCTGTTCTGCTGCTAGTTTTCTGCTGTTTTACCTGAACCTGTTTTACCTGTTCTGCTGGCTGTTGTGTTGACTGCTGTATAGAGAGCACAGCCAGTTCATGGCTTCATTACCATCATAGCAGCTTGGTTTGAAATGTACTTAAGGTTCAGATATCCTCAAGTCAGCTAAGGTTCAGATTCTGATTCTGTTGTTCTGATCCTTAACTGGTTTTGCTTCTATTATCAGCATTGGGTAGTAGTGTAGCTACTTAGTTGCCTGCCTAACCAATAGGGGCTGTCTTTGGGATCTCCCTTCGCAGAGGGGGAATTCCTCTGCAATGTGTCACCTGCTTTCACAGGTTGTAAATGAGAAAGAATGGGTACTGTGTTGTAATTGTTTAAGAACAGTTGTACTGTTTTGTTTTGTCCTACCCATTGGGGGCTGTCCATGGGAAATCAGTAAAAGGAATCACCATATGTAATCAGTGGAAGGAATCGTTGTATTTCTTTTGTAAATCAGAATGGCTACTTTCTGAGCCTCACTATGCTGCTGCTGCATGTTCTGAGCCCCACTAAGCTGCTGTTATCTGTCAGTAGGTTTATCTGATCTGTATCTGCTGTTCTGTTCTGTTCTGAAGGGCCACAGCTGATGTTCTGAACCTTAGCTAGTTTTGCACCTGTTATCCCTGTGATGAAATCTGTGTTCAGAAGTGACAAGTTTTGCATTAGAGAGCACAGCCAGTTCATGGCTGATGTTCTATCCCTGTTCTGAACCACAGCTGATGTTCTGCACCTGTTCTTGCAGCTGGCCATGACTGACCAAGTGACAAGTTTTGCTGTTCTTGTACAGTGGTAAGGGAATGTTATCCCCCTTTTTGTAGATGGATAGGAAACAATGTATACCCTTTTGTTTTGTTTCCATCTATTCAGTATGTTATCTACTGGTATTACCCTCCTCATGTAGCCATTTGGCCTTCCTTTCCATTTTCTTTATCTTCCATTCTTTCTTTGTTTTGTTTCCTCCTGGGGTATGCCCCTTGTAGGCTGTATCTCTGGTTTCCTTTTTTTTTTTATTTTAAAGCTGATTTACCCAAAAAAAAAATGCCCCGTGCTTCACCCTGCTCGGAAGCCTTGCCTCCTGCATTCTCTTTGAAAAGGGGGATGAGGCTATATTGCTGAGGGCTTTCCGTGCCGCCTCTCGTGCAGACATGGCTCCCTCCTCTCACTCTTTTGCTTTCTTGGGAGTACTCTTTTCCCAATCGGAATCAGGTCTCTCGTACCTATCCCTGTGATGTCTTCTAATCTCTCCTTCTTCGGGGGTGAGGCTTCTGCTTCTTCTTTTTCGTGAAGAAGCCCTTTTCTTTTTCGGAGTGGGACTCCTGGACCTGCTCCTCCTTCCTCGTGAAGGAGCCTTCTTGTGTTCCACTATTGCCAGCCTTTCTCCTCTGGAATCTCTTCGTGACAGTCCAGAATCCTCCGGATGTCCTCGTATCCGTTGCAATTCCTGTATCTCATATTCTCGTTTTTTAATCAAACGAGCGTACTCTTCGATCTCTTGTCTCTTTTTATCCAAGATATCGTCGCGGTTGTGTGCACTCCTTGAATGCGCCACTGATTCTCCCTCACGATGGGATTTACTCCTTCTCGTGGAACCTGTGGCCGTCCTTCCCTCCTTGTTCTTGGAGTCGTCATGGACAGTCAGGGGATTATCCTTGTTTGTGGGCTTCTTTGCTTGCCCACCGTCGGGCTTTCTTGGAGGATCCGGTGGGGAATTACCACCTCCTCCCCCCAACTGGTGTTTCGGATCATGTGGAGTTTTTGGATCTTCTTCCATCATGGTCGCTTTTCAGAGGGATCTCTTTCGATTCCCATAGACGGCGCCAATTGTAAGTGCAGAAAAACCGATAGTGGTTTAAGCAGCACAAGAACGTAACGGCTACTTCGAGGTCCCCGCCGGAACCCTAATACGTCGCCGGAGTCTTTATCTGCAAAACAGACAAAGGGTGAGTGCACCTTTGCCTCTCGTTGCAAAGGCCCTTCGATGCCTAAGTTAGTATCACGTACTGATCGAAAACCCTAATTCAAGTAGGAGAATACGTAAAACCGTAATGTATTGTGTACCTTTTTCCTCTAGGTTTACCTTGTATTTATAGGTTTATGGATGCTTGTTGCCCAAGTTCCCACGTTTCCCTAAGTTTCCTATCTCGTATAGGAAACCCAGAACACCTTGGATCCTCGTTCCCTTATCAGTTCATCACTTTAGTCCGTTTAGGACTCTTTTCCATAACTGGCCGAACTTCCCATTCTCGTCGGGTATCTCTCCAAGATCCTATCTTTACTGGGATCTTATAGTAATCACGGAATATCCCGTCACTAGAACCTTCTGGAACGTTTCCTGCTCCTGGGACTGCTTTTCGTACAATCCCCCTCCTGTTCGGCTCTTTTATTGCCGAACAGCCTATTCGGACCAATGACTTCGCATGTCATTGCTCTTTCGTTAATATCTCGGTCCAATACTCTCTCGTGTTACTGGACCTTGACTAAGTATAAACTCCCTGGACCAATGATCCTTCATATCACTGGTCCCTATCGCCGATCACCATTCTGCACGGCGACTGTTCTTAATGCAATTATACCATGGTCCCACGTACCACGTGTTCGGGCCCTGTTTGTGCTTGTTCGGGGTTTACTCCCTACAATTATATTGTCTTCTTTAAACCTCGAGTAAAATCCTTCCTGCATTTAAACAAGGATTGGGTGGTCAATACATAAGCGGGATAACAAAAGACATCAAATATCATCTATTAAAACTCACACATAAACAGCGAAACCACTTGGTTTCTGTTGCTCCTTTTGTGAACTACTTCCCTCATGAACTATTGCACCCTTCTTGACCTACACTTTCATAGGTGGTACTACTGAATGTGCCATCATAGAGATAACTGCACATGAAACCAGGAAGTTTACGCATAAAACTATAATAAGCAACCTGTGAAGTAGAAATCTTGAAAATATGTTTCAGATCATCTTAGTTTCCTAGGGCCAGCCAAAACTATTTCAGACTTAGCCAAATTGCATTGCATTGTTAATGGAAGAAGACAATGCAATGCAATTTCAAACATCAGCATCAACTTAGCTGAATGAGCAAAAACAGCAGCAGAAAATATCATCAGCATGATAGCAGAACAGGCTGTAGCAGATAGCAGATTGGAGCTGCCAAAATAGAAAATACAGAACATCATTTTGCAGTTGATTGCACCAACAATGTAGCAGCAGCAGCCATAACAAAGACAGCAGTAGCATCCACAAAGCATTTAGCAGTAAGAACTAGGGACATGCCCCCTACAAAAGGCCTAAACACTCCAAGGGAAAACCCCCCCCCCCCCCCCCCCCTTACAAAAGGCCTAAACACTCCCAACAGTACAAACTGGGAACGAGAAATATTTACAAAAATATGATCAATAACATCGTCCAGAAGAAAAGGAATATTGGAACCGGTCGTCTCTAGGAATGCAAAGTACCCTGATACAAGTTGTATGAAAGACGCTTTGATAATTTCACAGTCTGGGCGATCTCCTATCTTGTCACCAAATCCCATGTGAAATGACTAGTTGAGCTCCTAATACAAAGGAGAGTTATCCCAAGTAATCTTCATTTACAAAGTTATAGTTGATAAACAAGATAATAAAATGCAGGCAGGGAACAAGAGAGGGAGCTTCTCTCTCTACCCTAGAGAGAGAAACCTCCCCAACGGCATCCAGCCTCGTCGGCCTCCCAGCCTCCTGGCCCAGCCACGCCGGCCTCCCACCTAGACGGCAGCAGCAGCGGACCTCACCGGGCAAGGGAGCCCCTCGCACGACAGGGGCTCTCCTCCACCGCCCTCCATACCCGGCCTCCCGGAGCTCAACTCCACCTGGTCCGGCCCAACCTCAACCCCGCCGTGAACCGGCGGGTACCATTCCGGATCTACCAGACCGGATCTACTCCGGCCAAGCTATGGTCGGCCCCAGTCGAGGGTTCATCTTCTACGGCCAAGCCCACCTCAGGCCGCATCTCAGCCGTGGGTGGTTCGGCCTCCTACCATCCTACGACTGGAGCTCCGAGTCATATGAAGCTCCAGACCTCACACCAGGCATTTCAAATGGGGCAAGTGGGTTTCACTGTCCAACCGTGGGACCTGTGCAGCTCCGATCGTGGTGCCTCGATTCCAGATCCAACCCCGCCGTGGACCGGCGGCTACCTCTTGGGATCTGCACCGGGCAGACCTGAAATCAAGCCACGGCCGTAGCTTTGTGTTCGGAACCTCATGGGTCGAGCTTTATGGGTTCCTTCTGTACCAGACCTCGCCGGAGATGTGTCCTTTCCTGCTTCAATTTGTGCTCGTACAATGGCACGGCAGCTAGGCGGATTCACCACTGAGATCTACATGTGCAGAGTCCCAGCAAGGCCACACCTCCGAACCCTGTGCAGCAACGGTAATAACGGCCGTCGGCCATCATCAAGCATCAACGGTGACCGGGGTCAAGCCCAGCCGCCCACCTTTTACAGCTCCGTGGGGCTTAGCCAACCACGGCGGCTCGCCGGAGTTCTCCAGGCGCCGGGCCATCCAGGCCAGGCAGGGGCTTCACAGCCATTGGCCTTCACCAGGCCTCCATATCCCTGCGTGGGCCAAGCAGCCAGGCCAAGCTGCTAGCCCGGGCAGGCAGTCACCATTTCAGTCACCAGCCTAGTAGGCCAGCCAGGCCAGCCCGGCCAACAAACAACCCAACCACAGAACAGCCAAGCAAGCCAGCCCGGGCAGGCCATCCTGTGTGGCTCGGGCGGAGGGGGTAGCAGCAGTGCTGTCCGTGACTGTTCTGCTCGGGCAGAGGCTAGGCAGCAGCTTTTGCCCGGGCGTTTCGAGTCTTACCAGGCAGCAGCAGCGGCAGGCATCAACCCGCCCGATGGCAGGCCAGCCCGGGAAGGCAAGCTGGCTGGTGGCTCGGGCAGTGGGGGTAGTATCCCTTACTTTACCATTATGCAATGCAGCCATACTCTTTGCACTTATCTATTTATTGTCATATTGTTGCTGGACTTAAGGGCCAGTTTACTGTTAGATTTTGCAACCCCCGATAGGCAGTCATCTGTTGGACTGAAATCGGGGGCGGGCTCTTCGTAGAGCCCTCTGTATCCCTTGAGCCAGTGCTTTTAGCCCTGAGGAGTTGCGTAGTATTCTTGTGGTCGTGGCTGCTATCGATTAGATTGGATTATCCTAGTTAAGGGGCTATCCCGCAGTAGCAGCAGCTGTGGGCGCCGATGATCAGATTATGGATGAGTCTGATCGAAAGAGGTAGTTGCCGGAGCTATCATTGACTAGATTGGTGGATCCTTGCTGATCGAAAGGGGTAGTTTTGCAGTCTGTTTCTGATTAGATTTAGTGGTTGCACTGATCGAAAAGAGCAGCTTGGTCCACTGGGGGTTTGGGGGTTACTTTTGGTGGTCCTCTTCCTGTTCCGCTTATTGTGGTTAGCGAGCCTAGGGGATTTGGGCGAGGATGTAGTAGTCTGGTTGAAATGGGCGTGGTGTGCAGGGTGCTTAGCAGGGTAGCCTTGTCGGATGCCGACATCTCCAGTTCGAACCTCTCGGTCCGAGTCCCTCTGTAGTAGTTGACTTCTTTTGAGTGGGTATTATGCTAGCCTCGGGGTGAGGGGCTTCTCGGTTCTTGGATTTCTTATCCCAGCCTTGGAGGAGGAGGATCTCTCCTCAGCGCAGGTTATCATGTGGTCATCGTTGACCAAGACTATCTACTTTACTTACATTCATTCCTAACCTGGCGGGTTGTGCCAGGAAGTATTTACATTTCGCCTCACTTCATTTCATTTACTACATGGCTCTACTCAGACCCATTTGTATTGCCTATGTCACTCTATTTTACTCTCCATGCGGGTTGTGCATGGTTACCGTACTTTTTTCATTCTTGTTGTTTTCCCTTTTCTTTTCCTCCTGGGGTATGCCCCTTGTAGGCTGTACATTCGCTTAACCTTTTTTAATTTCAAGCTAATTTACCCAAAAAAAAAAAAAACAAAAAAAAAAGTTATAGTTGATGTTAAGCAGCAGCTCTTGAGGTACCTAGTGTAGTAGGACATACTATAGTGCGATGTATATACCCCATCTCTTTCTTGCTTTAATTAGGTTACTTACCAAAAAAAAGGTTGTTTTAAATACATTCGATGTTGATCTATGATTATAAGAATGTGCATAGTAAGCTCAAACAAATTCTATACGTCCTAGACTCCTAGAGGATGGTCAAGGATAGTTACCATTATGCTAGTAACACCTATAGAAGCTACAAAACAATTAATTACTTCCAAGGATCTAAATGCTTACCTGAAACGAATTTATGTTAAAAATGAGAGGCATAAACTTGTGTGGGCTACCACAGCCCCGGGTGGATCGGAGCGGCCCGAAAAATATAATTGATTTTGATTTTGAAAAATTGAAGAGTCGCCACCCGGATTTATGGTTTGCCACCCGAGAAACCGTTTTGCTTGAAAATGATTGATTTGAAATTGAAAACCAAAGATCATTTGAGGGTTCGGAAGCCATGTTACGAGGGGGGAAGGGTTTTACGGCACCCCCCTCGCCCGACGCGATGTCGGTCTCTACTAAATGTTTGTGGGATTTTTCAAAGGGATTTTGTTTCGTTAGACAAGTAGCATGTATCCACAGGTATATCAAATAAGAAGTATATACATGTGCATGTGTACAAGAGATAATGAAAATGGCCATGCATGGTATTCAAGATGACTGAAAAATAGAACCAAGCAAGGGTTGAGAGCTTCTCTCTCTAAACCTAGAGAGAGAATGCACTCCCCTTGGAAATCAACCTCCGATTCTACAAATTACAGAGGTAATTTATGCTCTGTAAGAACAATCCAGCCGTGGGTCTCCAATCTCACAGCGGTAGCATCATCACTCACGAAGGTGGGTCGGAAATCTAACTCATCTTAGTCGTGGGTCGGAAATCAAACTCCTTGCTCGTGGGTACTTTTCACGGGAAGGCAGCAACTCGCCGGAAATGGTGGTGTAGCAAATCCCACCGTTTCTTCTGGTGGCTCTACAGTGGCGGCACGGGAGTTCCTCTTGGGCTCCGCACCGTCCAGATCTGAAATCAAGCCGGCTCTACCGGCCATCAACAGTCAGCCAACATCAGCCGGCCATCTCTGGTCTGGCCAACAACCAACGCCGTGGAGCTTAACAGCCGTCGGCCATCATCAACATCAATGGCTGCCGGAGTCAGTCCCGGTCGCCGGGTCACTTCTCCGGCCAGATCCGGTCCTAAGATGCAGTGTACACAGTGGAGGACGGTGGATTTGAGTCGGAGCTGCCGTGGCTCGGCGGTCAACTCCGACCGGAGTGAGCCATCTCAGGCCACCCCCTGTCCAAGCCAGCCCTGGCCGCCAGGGCAGGTCACCCGCCAGATCAGAGGCAGCGGAGGGGGGACTTGCTCGGGCAGAGGAGGGGGGCTTGCTCGGGCAAAGGCAGGCCAAGCCAGCCGGTGCTGGATATCACAGTGTTACTCAAGCAGTTACCCGATCAGCAGCCTGGGCCTTCAGCCCGGGCCATCGGCACAGCCAGCTAGCCCAGCCCCGGCTGCCCGGCTAGGCCGGAAATCATCGTATCCATTGCGCCTTCGTTATTCTATTTGCGCTTTGCACTTATTTATTCATTGTCAATTTGTTGCTGGACTTACGGGCCAGTTTACTGTTAGTCTCTGCGATCCCGATAGGCGGTCATCTGTTGGACTGAAATCGGGGTCGGGCTCTTGGTCGAGCCTTTACATGCCTAGATCCTGTACTTGTTAGCTCTGAGGTTGGGTGTAGTATTCTTGTGGACGCGGCTATCGTTGATTAGATTAGTTTCTGTTCTGATTGAAAGGGGTTTTCGCAGTAGCAGCAGCTGTGGTTGCCACTGATTAGATTGGTGGATGGTTTCTGATTGAGCGAGGTAGCTGCCGGAGCTGTCGTTGATTAGATTGGTGGTTGTTCACTGATCGAAAGAGGTAGCTTTGCAGTCTGTTTCTGATTAGATTGGTGGTTTGCACTGAACGAAAGGAGCAGTTGGTCCACTTGGGGTTTGAGTGGCTACTTCTGGTGGATCCTCTTCCCGTGCCGCTTATAGAAGTTAGCGAGCCTAGGGGATAAGGTTGAGGGTGTAGTAGTCTGGATGGAATGGGCGTGGTGAGCAGGGCTCTTGCAGCGGGGCCTTGTCAGATGCCGTCATCTCCAGTTCGAGCCTCTCTCGGTCCGTGTCCCTCTGTAGTAGTTGGTTTCAGATGAGTGGGTATTATGCTAGCCTTGGGCTTGATGGAGGTACTAGGTTCTTGGCTCTCTTAGCCCAGCTTTGGAGGAGGTGGTTATTGGGTAGTTGGTCTCAGTTGGTGGTTTTGGCGAGCCTTAGGCTTGGATGAGGGAGTACTAGGCCGGAAGGATTGGGCGTGGTGAGCAGGGCTCTTGCAGCGGGGCCTTGTCGGATGCCGTCATCTCTGGTTCGAACCTCTTGATGCCTTGTTTCTCTGTAGTAGCCGTTCAGACTGCCTAGAAGCCGTATTACTTTGTAGCTGCTCTCCTCAGCGTTGGTTATCATGTGGTCATCGTTGGCCTTGACTATCTATCTTATTTACCTTATTCCTAGCCTGGCGGGTTGTGCCAGGTAGTAGTTTAATTTCATATATCTCAGTTCACATGGCATCTTGTTATGTATTCACTTTATATTACTCTCCATGCGGGTTGTGCATGGTTACGTATTTACTTTATGTTACTCTCCATGCGGGTTGTGCATGGTTTACCGCACTTTTGTCATTCTTGTTTTTTTTTTCCTTTCTTTTCCTCCTGGGGTATGCCCCTTGTAGGCTGTACATTCGCTTAACCTCTTTTAATTTCAAGCTAAATTACCCAAAAAAAAAAAAAATAGAACCCTGTCACTGGATTCACTCTCGAGTGCTCGGGAGTAGTCCCGAGCGCTTGGGAGTGTTAATGCTCTCAACCTGCAACTTTTGTTAGTGCCAGCCAAAATATGATGATAAAATGTAAACTGAAATGCTATTAAATTTGCTACTGGCTCAGCAGAGGACTTGAAAGACTGAGATGGGCCCTCAATCTCTCAGATCGTGCATCCTTGCCTCAACAAGACTAGATCTACCATTTTAAAAGAGTAAATAGATACATTCATGCATGCAGAAAGGCATAGAACACAACAAACTGGGGAAAGTGGGGCACCATGGCATGCATGCACTCCCGAGCGCTCGGAAATGATCCAAAGTGCTTGGGAGTAAACTGCATCCCAGCTTACTCTCAAATGGGAAAATGATGTTGCTTTTATCATGCATGCACTGTTATTTTTATCTTTCCCAGGAGAAGATCCTCTTTTAACTTTGGAAAAACCATATTCTCACATGAAAATTTATAAGAAATGCCTCTGTCTTAGGGAAAACTGATTTCTATGTTTGCATGCCATGATAAAAACATCTCACTTAAGAATGCACCTCACCCCAGCCTGTTGTTTAACAAAATGCTATGCATGGGACTGGAAACAGTCCCGAGCGCTCGGGAGCACTCTCGAGCGCTCGAGAGTGTTTCCAGTAGGGGTTTTGAGAAAACATTTTTTTGTACCCCATTGCTCTTGCTTTTACACTGAGGTCCCCCAACCTTGCACCCAGTATTGAAGACTGGGTCAAGTTGAGAGACCCCCCCCCCCCCCAGAAGGGAAAGACAGCCTCAGGTTTGAGCCATGAAGGTAAAGTTTCTACCTTTCACTTGACACTTTGCTCCTTGGATATCTCTGAAAGATGAATGCAGAGAGAAAACACAAGAAATAAATAACCAGAAGTGTTCTGGATCTCTTGCATTTCCCTTGATGTCTCTCTTTTTTTTTTTAAAAGAAAGGGTTTAATGTTGGAAAATCAACTTGAGTTTGAAAGACCTTGTTTTGAACAAGAGAGGAGAAGAGTGGTTTAGAGGGAGGGAAATTTCGTCCTCCCCTTCAGCTGAAACTAGGTACTCCTATATATAGGCCAAAATAACCTATAGTTTGCAAAGTGAAATGAATTTGAAATAAAACATTTGGTTGGGGGAAAATTTTCTGGCTCTGACTCAATCTGACTGAGGTTGAGTGTTTATCGGAGAAAACCCAAGACCAGCTGAATGCAATGATGGCTTGCATGGATAGTGGGAGATCTCATCACCCATTGGGCAACACATCAGTCTCGAGCGCTTGGGACTTCACTCTCGAGCGCTCGGGAGTGAGCCAGGCCAATGGTTTTGGAAAATAGTTTGGAGCGCTTGGCAATGATTTCGACCATTTTTATTTCCTTTTCAAATCCTTCAAGGAGCAAAGTTTCAATCGGTACGAGGCTTGTTTCGATCCAAATTCATCATCGGGGAGCCTCCGGGCCACAAATCAAGGAATTTTGACAAGTCCAAATTGGGGTGTCTACAACTTGTTTCTTTTTTTGGGTAAAACAGCTTTAAATAGAAAAAAAAAGAACCGAACCGTATATACAGCCTACAAGGGGCATACCCCAGGAGGAAAAGAAAACAACCAAGTAAGGAAATGACTATACAACTTGTTTCCTTATTCATAAAACCGTTTCTCCACTCAGTTCTTAGTTTCCTCAACAAAAATATAGCGTCCACTCAAACCACCACTGTCATTTGTCTCGTATACATTTGCACTTGATGGTTTCTTCATGAACTAGGGAGCAAAGACAAACTTGGTCCTCTTTAACCACTCTACTTCACCTATCTATCTGAAATAAATGCTGCTTGAAGACAACATATCAAGGTCACAGTTTCCTTTCAAAAAAATAAAGGTCACGGTTTAAAACAATTAAGTTTCATTGTCCAATGATGGTCATAACTTAATGGATGAATGCATCTCAATGATTTAGAAGTACGCAATATCACTTCCAATAAATGAGCACCAAGCTAAGTAACAATCAATATTTTACATGCACTCATGTGCGAGTGTTGGGTACAAGTTTGTGTTCAAATGCATCAAGATTCATCTTATTTTCATCTCAAGACTCAAAGACAAGGGAACACTGCAAAGTACTCATATTTCTGAATATAATTCATCAATTCTCTTAGGATTTTGTGTATAGAAGGTATCACAGGCCATTTTCATGCACAATTATAAGAGTTTTATACATAGTTAAGCAGTAACCAAGAATACTAAACATATTTTGAAGAAGCACCTTACTTCCGCTCCATTTCTTCCATTTCCTCCCAAGTGGAGGGGAAGAAATGGGACAAAGAAATGGTTACAATTTTTTTACCTCCTCACAACTCCTCCATACCCCTCCCTCCCTTCCCCTCCTAAAAATCAACCCAAACACGCAACATCTATATTTTCACCTCTAACCCTTCACTACTCCTCCAAAGCCCGCATTCCAAACGGAGTGTAGAGTGTTCAAACTGCGTATTTCATACATTCTGATGAGTCATGCAACATTGGTAATGACTAACTAAAAAAGGTTCAACCCCTAAACAACATTCCCAGTCCAATAATTTACAAGTTGTTTTGGTCAACTAATTGAAAGGGTCTCATATAGTCTCATACATAACCATCACAGAAGCCAATTGAAGTACCTAAACAACAATCATATTCCCAATTTAGCACATAAGGCAACCAAATGAGCACTGAAATTACAAGATCACGCAGATTTAGGTTTTGAATCAATCAATAAAACTTGTCTTTTCGGAAGCAAGGGGATTTCGGAAATTCAAACCTAGATAAACAAACGCAAAAAAATTAAAATAAAGACAAAAAATAAGTTAGCTAACTTTTCAAATTAGGACCTAATAATTCCTCTAAAAAGGTATGCAGACGGTAATTGATTCCTCTGAGAAGCTAAAAACAAATTTGTTTTACTCTCACTCTAGTATTGATTGATCTATGCGCAAAATTTGTTACTCCAACAAGGAATAATGGTTGATTCCTCTGGTCGTTGGATGTTCTTGACCTATGCGCTATTCCCACCCTTGCCCCCCACAAGGAGTAATGGTTGATTCCTCTGGTCGTTGGATGTTCTCGATAAAATTGAAGAATATGGCAAAAACACCCATAAAGCACTGGCACAAATAATTGTAAGTACGTGACATAGAATTGAAGTTGTGTAGGTCAAGAACTCTTACCCGGACAAGGATGGAAGTCGAGGAATGGGCTGCTCTATGGTCGTCGGTTGGCAACAAAGAGAGGAGGAATCAACGGAGCAATGAGATGGAGGGAGAGAGCAACACACACACACAAAAAGAGAGAGAGAGGGGTTGCTCTGGTCGTCGGCAATTCTAAAAATCGAGGAGGAGAGAGGGAGCAACAAGATGCACGGAGAGAGCAACACGCATAGAGAGAGATAGAGGGGTTTCGGTTTCAGAGTGATTTGGGTGGAGGGTTTCACGTTTGGGTAGGGAATAGAGCGAAGGAAGGGCAACGACGTCGTGTGTAGGAGAAGGGGTACTTTTGTCCAAGTCTATTTTGGATTACATGTATTGCTCTCTATTTTTCTCCTTCCCATGACTTTTGAATTCCTAAAACCTACTTCATCACTTGGGCATTATTTGCCCATTTACCCACTGATTTGCAATTTCCCCGAGTTTAATTGCATTATGTAACTATGTCATCCAGTCGAGCAGTATTGGAAAAAAATTACTCTAACAAGGCAGTCAAAAGTGCTGTGTAAAATGGCAATTCATCAGCCCAAAACACATCTACTGAGGTAGTAGATGTTGCCTCCAAAACAAGGACTTATGCGGCACATTAGAGTGCCTTGTAAAACCCTATAGCGGCATCCTAAAGTACCCTAAAAAATGGATGTCGAGGCCCCTCAAACTACCACCTTATAAATGCCGCCTTAGGTCTATTGCTTCATCGATAGATGCAGCACTATTGTTTAGTGCCGCAATATGTAAATTGTCCCAATAGGTGTCTTTTAGAGGCAGTTTTAACTGCCCTAATAGGTCATTTTTATTGTCCTGTCTATATTTCTTTTGGCCCCAGGAGTAGTGCTTTGATCCATCAAAATGCAGTGAGTTTTTTTTTTTTTTTTGGGTAAATTAGCTTGAAAATAAAAGAGGATAACCGAATGTACAGCCTACAAGGGTAAGAAAAAAGAAGAGTGAAAAAAAAAATGCGATAACCCATGCACAACCTGCATGGAGAGTAAGATAAAGTAAGGGATGCAACAAACGTGCAATGCGAATTGATATCATACCCCATTGCGCTATCCATCTGTAATGAAGTATAGCACAACGGGGAATGTCAAAGCATGGCAAAAGCATAAAATCCTCGACACAACCCGTCGGTATAGGGGTAATCAGAGGCCCTCGAAGTCCTCGCAACCATACAAAACAGCTAATCAAATCAGCTACTGCTACCCGAACACAGCAACTAATGATACAAAACAACTAAAATAAAATAAAAACAGTAATTAAACTGTATCATAGAGGTATGGCCGTAGATGGCCATTCCGGTGACCGGCGTCGGACAACCACCGATAGGTTGGATACTCCCCGGCGGCAGCACCCGACACCTAACGAATGAAAGCCAGATCCTAATTTGTAACCCATTCTCAGAGTAGGATACCGATCTGATTTGTGGTGGAGGAATCCGATCCACAGTAGCGGAACGTCCATGGGTAACGATCAGCTAGGCGATAACCTAGCTAGATACGGTGGGAATGATGTTAAAACCGAACCAAAAAAAAATGGCCGGAGAATACGTGTGGGAGGCGATGGAGGAGAGCAGTCCCTAAGGAGGGATGATCCCTTGCCGTCCCATGGATATGGTGGGTTTCCAGAGCTACACCTTGGCCTACATAGCACAGCCGCACAAGATCTACTGCTGATAGATTGGGTTTGGACTGAGATTATCCCCTTCTCTCGCTGGACTGAGATTATCCCCGTTCCCAGCCCCTACCGGCAAGATTTGAGTATGAGATTTGTGATGGCTAACCCCAAAGCCTTGCAGAGACCGCAGTGGTTAGAGCTTCCGGCGCAGCTGAGATGGCCATAGTAACAGCCCATCAGACCCATCTCGTGCTGGCCGATGTAAGTCCGTTGGTGGAGATTACCACCTCTGTGAGGTTGAATGAGACCCACGGCTGATGGTGAGTGTTGGACCGATTCTCCATGGAAGGCTGAAAATCGGCAGAAGAAGGAGTGTGTTTAATCGGGGAGATCCCCTTTATCTGGTGAACCTCTTGCCTGTACAAATCAGTCCACAGGTGACTGAAGAAAACAGGTAGAGGGAGAATAAGAACCACCGAAAATCAGTGGTTTAGCTTCAAAAATCTGATTTGGTAAAGGGGAGTGCATTCTCTCTCTATTTCTAGAAAGAGAAGCTCTCAACCACATGCAGTGAGTTAAGTATGGAGGAAAAGAGAGAACTTGTTTATCAAGTATGAAAGTGGCGTCATGCCCCTGAAATGTTACAATCATGGAGCTGATAGGAGATTTTACAGATACTATGTGCGGAGATGGGAAAAGAAAGGAAATTTACTAGCTTGACGAAGTAGAAAACCTTCTCAAAATTGTATCTGAAAAAGAATTCAAAGGGGAGTCAGGCTGCAACAAACCTTGAACCACAGTCTTCACCTACAGTTGAGCAAAGAGCTTCCAAAAGGCAGAGAAAAGCTGATCACCCTAATCGGGCTCCTGTTGAAGTGAAAAATGGTTTAATCAACAATATTGAAAATGATATGGCTAATATTATATAATGCAAAAACTCAACTTGCAGGGCTAAATTAAGTCGAGAGCATAAATTTTGCAAGAGGTGTTCATACTACATCTATTACCAGTATGATGACAACAAGGACCCTAGATTGTGGTTAAATTGCAACTCTGAGCCTCCCTTTCTTGGCAATTCATATGGCATGTCATGTCATTTGGAATGTGCTTTAAGGCATGGAAAATGTGGGATTGCTAAAAAGGGGATGGATGGGAGTTTCTTCTATGTGTCGTGCGGGAAAGTGAATGATTTGCTCAGGTAAATCCCATGTTCACTATCTTAGATTGTTCCATTTCTTACATTTTTTTATAGAATTCACCTCTTTATTAAAGTTTCATGTTTCTCTACTGAGATGTTTGCTTTTATTTTCAATTCCTTGTACCCTTACAAGGGTGATAACAAAGAAAACCCACACAAAGATACTTTTTGAAAGCAGTTTGGCTACCATATAGGATTCAAATGACGTATAATGGAGAATCTAAATAACCTGGTTATTCAAGAAACATTGAATTTATGTTACTTGAAATAACTCAAATAAGTGTTACGGCTATTTGTTTTGCTCAAAAAATGAATTCTACCGCTGCATTAGGTTTTCAAACCTCTCCATGTATTAATTTTATTGGATTAGCTGGGTGAGGTCTTCTGGTTACCCTTAACCCTAAGTCATAAGATAAATAAGGATTTTTTCACATAATTTATAATTCAAATGTCTTTGCCGCAATTTTTGGATTCGTCAAACCATTTGGATGAATGCTATGTGTCATATTATCGAATAAGGCTAACAAAATAGAGGTTATGGATAAAATATGCACAACATAGTGTCCGTCAATGGTCCTTGTCGTTTTAGTGCTTTCAGTGTGAGGACAAACAAAAAGCTATGATTGTAAGTGACTTCTTTTCGGAGATCATTTTAATTGAAGTGCGGAGAACATAGTAAAAGGAGATTTGGTACATTAAGTGGCACATTTAAATTAAACCCTAAATCTAGTTTGGGATATAATCAACCAATCTTGTATTTGTCGCCTTCAACAGTTCTGAACCCCTTTTCATAGACCTTGCTCACCCTTCTCAATAAGGGTTCTATCATTTATTCCCAAACACACACAACGGTAAAATGCTTTAAATTAAATAACCAAAGCACACATGCACCACAAATGGCATACAGAAAAGAGATGGGAAACTAAATATCAAAGTTCTATACCTCCATAAACAACTAATCATCATAAACAAAATACCTGTTACAAACGGCAACAAACAGCAAAAAAGATCTCCAACCCAGGCAGGGGATTTCGGAAGCAAATCAGTGCTGGAAGTTCAAACCCAGTCAATTCCGAAACTTGATAGAGGTCTCAGGTGGCCGGAAAAGGACAGAGATTGTCGGCCAATTCCAAGGTCGCCTGAGGTCAGTGGCTAAAGAAAACAACTGTGTCTGGAGATTCAAGACCAATGACAACGTCGAGGAAGATCGACGAAGAGAGTTGGGGGAATTGCTGGTCGTCGGTTGGCAAGAGAGAGAGGAGAAGAGAGGAGCAACGAGATGGAGAGAGAGGAGCAACGGGATGGGTTTCAGAGAGCAACAGCGAGAGAGAGGGGGGGTTTCACTCTGCTAGGGTTTGAATGTGATTTGGAGGTGGGAGAGATACGGGTTTTGGGGAGAGGGATTCCAACGACATCATGTAGGGAGAGGGGTAATTTTGTCCACATATATTTTCCAGACCATGTATTATTTTCCTCCTTCCCATCACTTATGAATTCCTAAAAACTGCTCCATCACTTGGGCATTATTTGCCCCTTTTCCCACTGATTTGCAATTTCCCCTAAAAAATACTCCTACTAAAGATTGTTTGATAGAGGTTTTGTCATCATATTTGTACTAAGGACAATAGACAGACGGTCAACTGCGACCTCTTTAACACAAATAATTCGATTAAACAAATAACAACAGCAAATCAAGTTGGTTTTTGCCATGAATGACGCCGCACATCGATACTTATAAAAAAGGAGAATAACTTATTCAGTAAATAAGTTTTACTGAGCTCAATCTCGCACGTCCACAAGTGTTTTGGACGATTCGGATTAAAAACAAACTATTACCGGTTAGAGTTTAAAAACATATCTCAACCATTGATTGCTGAGATTGACGGGTGAGATTGCGCGCCTCTGTGAGTATCTTATTCACGCCTCCTTCGTGAATAAGTTATTCCCATAAAATAAATGGTGTGAGTTGTCAAATGAGAAGGGATAGTATAGTCAAACATTTTTCGTGGAGTATTGCTACAGGTACCGACCGGTACCGTAGGGAAATCGTAGGGACGGCCGCGTTGGGCCGTCTTCGGCCACCGGACGGCAGATCCGAGCCATCCAAAAATTCTATTAAAAAAAAAAAACGAGGGGGCCTAAGTGGGATTCAATGGCATCCGACATGTGTAGGGTGCTCGATCAAAACACTCCATTTTTGTATATAAATGCATGTGTACATATATATACAAAAATATATGAAAATGGAGTGTTTGGATCGAGCACCCTACACGCGTCGGATGCTATTGAATCCCGCGAGGGCCCCCTCGTTTTTTTTTTTTAGAATTTTTGAACAGCTCGGATTGGCCGTTTGGTGGCTGAAAACGGCCTTCCCAATCACGCAAACATGGGAGTTGAATGAAGTTAGACGGCATCTCCCACCTTTGCGTGGATCCAGGGACCAAGTTAGATGGACTCTGAATGCATCTGGATAGTTTAGTATAGCCTCTCTATGGGAGGAATTGAGGGTTCCCTTCCCCAAGGTTAATTGGCACAAAGCTGTTTGGTTTTCTGGCCATATACCTAAATGTAGCTTCATTTCATGGATGGCCATCCAGGGTAGACTCTCCACTGAGGATAGATTAGTCCTCTTTGGGATTAAATCAATCTCCCAATGCAGTTTTTGCCATGGTAGTGAGAGCCATGATCATTTGTTCTTCAACTGTAGTTTTTCCACAAGGGTTTGGAATGCTATGTTAGAAAAGATGGATACGAGTTGGTCCCCTAGGTCTTGGCCAGCATGGATTACCCACTTCTCCTCTTTTAGGGGAAAATCTCTACGGAATATCGTCTCTAAGTTGATATTCACTACTACAGTATATCATATTTGGATTGAAAGAAACTTAAGGAAGTTTCAAAATAAAACTAGCACTTGGGAAGTGGTTGTTCATAAAGTCTTTAACATGGTTAAGGGTAGATTACTGTCGTTGCCTAAGTTGCCTGTAGGCTCACAAAATAATAGTTTTATTAGAGTGTGGGGCATCAATGGGTAATGAAGTTTGTTTGTGATGGTATTGTTATTGGGTATTGATTTTGTGGCCATGGTTGTAGATACTTTATTTGCAGGTTTGTGAGCAGGCATCCTGTAGAGCATAGACAAGTACAGTCTGGTTCTATCTACTTCTCTTATTCAGGACAAGTGCTAGCAACAGCTATGTACTCCTATTTACTACTAGTATTCAGGTAGTTAACTTACTCCTTGTTGTCTGTTGAGGTGAAATACAGATTGTGAGTGTCTTACTATATTGTGTTTTGACCTTGTGAGTTGTGTGCTAGAGACCCAACATTTCTTGAGAGAGGAGGTAATAATTAGTGGGGGAGTCATGTGAGGTTCAGTGGAGGGTGTCAGTGGTACAGCTTTAATTGATATTTTACATGTCAGTGGTACAGAGAGTAGTTTTACATGTTTGTGTTTTAACTACTGAATTCAAAACTGTGTGATGGCTTGTCCAGCTGCTGCTGCTGTTTGTCTAGAATTCAGTAGTTCTGAACCTTTCCTGTTTGTATAGAGTTACATGGGAAGGTCCCAAGTTACACTATTTTGAATTCAGTAGTTCTGAACCTTATCTGTCAGTACCTAATGTCCCAGTAGCTAATTCTGCAATTCTGTTTGGTTCAGCAATTCTGCATTTGGTTCAGCTGCATTCCTGCAATTCTGATTTTGCTGTAATGGTTCGAGTGCTGTAATGGCTATGTTGGTCATGCCTCAGTTTTTCTGCACTTTGTATCCTGTTTTTCTGCACTTTGTAATGGCTATGTTGGACAGCTGAGTAGAGTGATCTCCCTTTGTATCCTGTTTACTTAGTTGTATAGGGATGTTTGTATAGTCCAATTTGTCCTTTTGCCTAACCAATAGGGGCTGTCGTTGGGATCTCCCTTCGCAGAGGGGGACGTCCTCTGCATGTTTGTAACTAAGGTTGTTGCTGCTCTGCTGAGTTCTGAAACTGTTAGGTGTGTGGGAGTCACTGCTGCTGTACCTGATTTCTGCTATGGAACAAGTGTAGTTTGTGGATCTCCCTACACAGCTAGATGCTCAGCCAGCTATTGTATACAAGTTTGATTGATGGATATCCAATGCAATAGATGCACAGCCAGCTTTTGCATTCCTGCTGTTCTGTTTCTGCTGTTGTGCCTGCTGCTGCTGTTCTGTGCTTTTCTATGCTGATGCAGCTGGATCTGCATCAGTTCTGCTCCAGCCTCTCAAAAGCTGGATCTGCATCAGTTGCTTTGTTTTGTGCTAGTATTGCTAGTATTGCTCCTGTTAAACCTGTGATTCTAAGCAGCAGTCATGCCAATGTTATGCTGCCCTGTTATGCCAAACGTTTTGTGTTTTGTGGCAGCTACTAGTTCCTGAGAAGTCCAGTTTATGCTCTTTTGTGCTTCCCAGAAATAGTAGTTCAGTCCAAATCGGCTACTGTCAATCACCTGCCTAGGTTGAAGGCTGTGCAACAAGTACCTTTTGTAGATGGATAGGAAACAATGTATACCTTTTGTTTTGTTTCCATCTATTTAGTATGTTATCCCCTCATGTAGCCATTTGGCCTACCTTTCCTTTTCTTTTTCTCTTTCTTAATCCTCCTGGGGTATGCCCCTTGTAGGCTGTATATCCGGTTTCTTTTTTAATTTTAAAGCTGAATTACCCAAAAAAAAAAAACCTATACATGTTCAAGAAATGGGAGTCATGGTATGATGCCAGCAGCAATTGAGATTATTGGAGGGAACTAACGCGGTTGTTGAAATTAGAACCAAACACTAATTGAATATTGTTGAAGGAAATGGACCAAATTAAAGCTGAGTCAAAGGTGCACAAAAATCCAATTGACATGGCTAGCAATTAGTAAAATTACTAAATGAAGATTTCATACAAACTTTACAATTTTGTCTTGCTAAAAGGCTCAATTTGGATGACAACAATCGAAAATCAGGATAGGTATTCTATTCCCCAGGAACGTGATTTCTAGTAATGTGATTTACGGGTAATCTCATTCAAGCATTTGTTTTAACACGTGAATGTTAACCAAACTGAGCCTTATATCCCAATCATTTGGGGTCGGCTACATGAATCCTTTTTCTCCATTGAGCTCTGTCAAGGGCCACTTGTTCACAAAAACCTACTATACTCATATCTTTGCGCACCACAGCATCTAATGTCAATTTAGGTCTACCCCTCCCCGTAGCATTGCTACCCAAAGCTATCTTATTCGCTCTCTTAACTATTGCATCTCCTGATCTACAGTAGACATGCCCAAACCACCTTAGCATATTTTCCCTCAACTTCTCTTCTATGGGTGCTATACCTACCATCTCACGAACGTTTCATTTCTAATCCTGTCTCGTCTAGTCTTACCACACATCCATCTCAACATTCTCTTTTCCGTTACACTCGTCTTGTTCACCTATTTTTTCTTAATAGGCCAACATTCTGTCCTATAAAGCATCACTGGTCTGATGACAATTCCATAGAATTTTTCTTTCAATTTTATGGGTACCCTCTTGTCACACAGTACACTAGTAGCACTCCTCCACTTGAGCCACCCCGCTTGGATCCTATGGGTCACATCATCGGCAATCTTTCCATCTCTACTAATAATTGAGCCTAAGTACCTAAAATGATCACTCTTAGGTATCTCCTGGTCTTGGATCATCACTTTTTCTTCGTGTGCACTGCTGGTACCACTAAACTTGCACACCATATACTCAGTTTTACTCCTACTTATCCGAAAACCCTTTGACTCTAATACTTCCCTCCAAATTTCTAGTTTCGTATTAACACCTCTAGCGGTTTCATCTACGAGGACAATGTCATCTACAAACATCATACACCATGGGATATCTTCATGAAATTATCTAGTCAATTCATTCATAACTAAGGCAAAGAAGTACGGGCTCAAGGCTAACCCTTGATGCAATCCTACAGTGAATGGAAATTCAATCGTTTCCCCTACTGGTGATCGAATGGTAGTGACGACACCTTCATACATGTCTCTAATCACCTTGATATACCCTTTGGTCACTTTCTTTCCCTCCAGAACCCACCATATGATATCTCTAGGCACCCTATCATATGCCTTTTCTAAGTCTATGAAAACCATATGGAGATCCTTCTTTTTTGCTCTGTGTTTTTCTACCATTCTCCTTAATAGGTAGATAGCTTCCATGGTTGATCTTCCAGGCATGAACCCAAATTGTTTCTCTGACACCGTAGTCACCATCCTCAAGCGATGCTCAATAACTCTTTCCCGCAACTTCATCGTATGACTCATCAATTTAATACCTCTACAGTTGTTGTAGTTTTGAATATCCTCTTTATTCTTATAGATAGGTACTAGAGTGCTCCTTCTCCATTCGTCGGGCATCTTCCTAGTCATAATAATCTTGTTAAACAATTTCGTCAACCAAGTCACTCCCAGGCCACCTAGACTTTTCACACTTCAATAGGGATACCATCTGATCCTAAGGCCTTACCCGATTTCATCCTTTTCAAAGTTTTAACCACTTCGAACTTTTGTATTCTCCGATAAAATTCATATTCTATGTTCTCACCAGGTACTAAACTTTCTCCCCACCAAAGCCTCATTCATGTTTCTCATTTAACAATTTCTCGAAATACGACTTCCATCTATCCCTAATCGCCTCGTCTTTCACCAACACCACCGAATCAATACATTTTATACACTTAACTTGAGAAACGTCTCTAACTCTCCTTTCTCGCAACTTGGCAAGTTTATAAATAATCTTTTCTCCATCATTACTATCGAGTCTAGCGTAGAAATTCTCATCGGCTTTCAACTTAGCATCCCTAACGGCTTTCTTAGCTTCCTTGCTAACTTGCTTATAACCCTGAAAATTTTCCTCATTCCGGTCCTTTTGCCACTTTTTAAAGCACTCCTTCTTGCTTTCACCATGGTTTGAATCTCATCATTCCACCACCATATCTCCTTAGAAATTGAACCTTTTTCCTTTCGACTCCCCAAGAACTTCTTTCGATATTCTTATAATACCGTCAGCTATGGTATTCCTCATATTGTCACTATCGCCTTCCACTCCCCACTATACTTCTTGAGACATTCTTTCTTTGAATACCTTTAGTTTCTCCCCTCTTAGGCCTCACCATTTAGTTTGTGGGCATCTAGTTTCCTTTCTCCTTCTAATATTCCCCTTGATACAAATATCTACCACCAAAAGTCTATATTGTGCCACTAGACACTCTCCGGGAATAACCTTGCAATCCTTACATGTCAAGCGGTTTGCACCTCTAGCAAGAAAATAGTCGATTTGGCTTCTATTAGCTCCGCTCTTAAAGGTAATTAAATACTCTTCTTGCTTCCTATAGAGAGTATTCCCTACTATAAGGTCAAAATCTTGTACAAGCGTTTGTTTAATCATTAAAGCATAGGAATGAAATGAGATTTTAACTTAATTTTCCAAAGCTTCCCTTTTGACATTTCATCATCATTAACTTAATTTTCCAAAGTTATCCTTTTGACATTTCATCATTATTTCTTCATAAACCACAATCTTGAAAAAATTTGGCTTAACTTTTTTTCTTTTTTTGGATTACTCTGTCGTTATTCAAAAAAAAAATTGCTTTTGCAAGGTTTTTTTGTTAAGTTTCATTGAATTATTTGTTTGTCTCGATGAGAGAAATACGAAAAATAAAAAATAATATCCAAAGATTGAAAATAGCTAACAAAAGACAAAAGTTATATAAAACAGCTAGATATTCTAAAAAACTTTAAAAAAAAAACAAAAATACAATCTTTATGTCTGACATGTAAGGCGATATAGGCGAAATCTGACAAGTCGGCATGGAGAACCAGTAATCTCTATGGCCGACGGTACTATTTCCATGGCCGATGGTCTGGGTCATAAAGCCATAGACTCACATGAACTTCATCGAAGACATCATATCCTAGATCCAGAAGAAAATCCCCAAATACAACCTCCTCAAATGTCAAACCCTAATAGCCCGATCCTGTTTGAGCTCGATCCTAACATACCCGTCCCTAATGAACTCAATCCACGATTCCATAGTCAAAGTACAGTTCCCACATCATCGTCAATTTCAACATCAAATGGGTTTGGGGCTCATAGCCCTAAATCGACAAAAAATCCCAGCCTCTCTCGAAAATTACAGCAAGTTTTCAATCAGCCGAGCCCAGCGCTTAATCAGGTGTCTCCGAAGGAAGGCATGCGTTTGGATTCCGAAGCTCGGATGCTTGAAATCGTGGGTCATTTGGAGGACGAGCTCAACATCTCGGATGATCCATTTGTCCTAGATGTGGTCACAACCAAGCTACAAAGCATACAACAGTCATGGAAAAAAGCTGGAAGACAAGGTCCTCCATCTCCAGCCGAGGTCGAGGAATTTAGCCCTAAATTGGAGGAGCTAGCGGAGGAGCAAGCCTCTCTTCTACAGAGCACTAGCTCTCAGAGTCCTAAATCAGGAACAGCAAGAAAGCTGCATCAAGCATTATTCGAGGAAGGCTTGATCCTGGAGGCAGAGGAGCGAGCACGCAATCACCAACAGGTATAACTCCCAACTCCTACTCCAAAAGTCCTTATCAATGCCAGGGGTACCCCGTATTTAGAAGGGGATCCTAATATGGGATTTCCTGAAGCTGATACTAAACCTAGGCGCCCTTTTTCTCCCAAAAATCAGTCAAATCAGAATTTACCTATACATCCTTCTCAAACTTTACCGCAACATGCACCCATTAAACCTAGACCCAACTCAAACCTACCTAAACCCAAGCCTAAAAATTGGGCTTCCTTACTGTAGTCCCAAAGTCCATCATTGGACATGAAACTGGAGTTCTTTCCTGACCTCTTTAGAGGCAAAGAAGCCCAGGTTGAAATTGACATTGAGCTTACCGATGTTGGTAAGTGGAACAAATATTTGATGGGACACTTCCTTGATGGGAAAATGCCCTATCCGTTGGTTGCTTCCACAACCAGGTATCAGTGGAAAGAGCTGTTTGTGGCTGTCAAGCCAGATGTTGGAGGTCGCTACCTATTTGAATTTAGGGATGAACAGGCCAAACAACAAGTTTTGGATGGTGGTCCCTACTTTTTTTCACAAAAATACTTAGTCCTCAAAGATTGGCATAGGATGATGAAACCAGTCAAAGAACAACCTTCACATATTCCAGCATGGGTTAAACTCCATGATCTCCCTTTAGAGTTATGGAATCAGGAGTGTTTGAGCAAGGTGGCTAGTACCATTGGCAAACCACTACATGTGGATCAAGCCACAGTTAAGACTTCAAGACAACCGGGTCTTCTTCAAACTAAATCTACCAATGCTAGAATTTGCATTGAGATTAGTGCTAAACATGAGCTTCCTGAGGATGTGAGAATTACTGTGGAGGGAGAATCAGTAGTAGTGTCTATTGAATATCAAGTGTTACCTCTAATGTGCAAGCTATGCCAAGTTTTTGGCCATTCCACAGCCCAATGTTCTAAGAAACCAACCCCATCAACCTGCCAGCCCATTCAGGAATGGACCGTAGTTGGTAATGGTATGATAAGGACTCACCCTATCTCACCTACCTCTACCAAGCATGCTACAAATTCCCCTCAAGCTGAGGTGCCTACTGATTCAAAGGATGAGTTGGAAAAGGTGCTTGAAGGTATTGTGAGCAGTTCTCAGGCTACTTTGATTCAGTCCCAAAATGAAATCCCCTCTCATTTTATTCCCACCAGCAACCCTAGCCCTACTACACCTATTGAGCAACAAGAAGCCCCGGAAAAAGCAATCAGCAGTCACAATGGTTCAGAGGGGCAGATTAGCAACAATAAGGGATCAATCTCCTTCAGTCAGGAGGTTACTCCTAGTCCTGCAGCTCCAACCAGATCAGCAGCTAAGAAAGCTGCCAAATTAGCTACAAACCTAAGAATTCAAGAGCCTCCTGATCCTGGTGTTCCTGACATCAAACCTCAGAAGGGGGGCTATTCCAAAGCAGGGCAAAAAGGGAAGCAGAAGAGCTGGGGCTCTTCCCACAGATCAGGGAAGTAACATTCTGTCCTTGTTTTTTTGTCCACATATAGTTTATCAGTGTTATTGCTTTTCACTCCCATTCATACTGATTTGAAACTTTGTGGTTATATTTAGTTTTCTTAATGGATTGCTCACCTATACATTTTGGTTTTTGGAACTTGAGGGGTCTTAATGACCCTCTCAAGCAGAGGGAGGCAAAAAAATGGGTCATTAATAAGAAATTATCCTTAATAGGATTCATTGAACATAAAATAAAAGAACCCAAGGTTTCTAAAATTGTCAACACAATGCTCCCTCAATGGAATTTTGTTAGCAATCATTCCAGTTCTCCAATGGGGAGAATTTTGATTTGTTGGAACCCTTTAGTGTTTAATGTGCAAGTGCTTCACCAATCCAATCAGTTTATCCATTGTAAAGTGCAATCTTGTGATGGCCAATACTCTTTTGTTGCTACCTTTGTCTATGGAGCTAATTGTTACCTTGATAGGCAACAACTTTGGGCTGCTTTACAGCAGCTCTGTGTTGCTACACCTTGGGTGGTTCTAGGTGATTTCAATGCCTTAAAGTCTCCTTTGGAAAAAGTAGGTGGGGATAGAACCTGGTTGCCTTGGATGGAGGAGTTTAATTCTTGCCTGCATTCAACTGAATTAGTTGACCTTAGATACTCTGGTTGCCAGTACACTTGGTCTAATAAGCAACTAGGAGATGCCCACATTAGCACCAAGATTGATAGGGTTCTAGTCAATGAATGTTGGATCAAGGACTTCTGTTGGTCCAATGCTCATTTTCTTAGCCCTGGAGTGTCTGATCACTCCCCTGCTGTTGTGTATTTGACAACAGGCTCACCTCCAAGGAAAAGGCCATTCAGGTTCTTCAACTTTTTGGCTGAACACCCTAAATTCCTTGAAACTGTTCAGTGTGTTTGGAGGAGGGTTATCATTGGTAATCCAATGTTTTGTGTATGTGAGAAACTTAAGCACTTGCAGGAGGACCTTAAACAACTGACACTAATGAGTTCAGTGAACTGTCTACCAGGGTGGCTTCCTATAAACAGCAATTGGAAGCTATCCAAAGAGAGCTTGGCTCTAATCCCAGTGATCCCTTTAAACAAGCCACTGAAAAGGAACTGTGTAAGCAGTACCTGGTTTATGCTAGAGCAGAAGAAAGTTTTGCCAAACAAAAGTCACGTATTCAGTGGTTAAAGTTGGGGGATCAATGTTCCTCATTCTTCTTCAAGACCATTACCAATTCTAGAAATAGGAACATAATTTCTAGCTTGGTTTTGGAAGATGGATCTGTCACCCAGGACATTGAGTTGGTTAAGAACACTTTCATCAATCACTACACCAACTTGTTAGGCACCAAACATCTGAGTACTTACTCTGGATCCTCTAGAGTGCAACAACTCATCACTAGGAAACTTTCCCCTTCCCAAAGTTTGGAAATGGTGATGGGAGTAACTGACAAAGAGATCAAGGACACTTTCTGGTCTCTTAATCCTCAAAAAGTTCCTGGTCCAGATGGTTACAATGCTGGTTTTTTCCATAAAGCTTGGCCAGTGATAGGTCATGAGGTGACCTCAGCTGTTAAGCTTTTCTTTAGATCTGGCCAGTTATTGAAGAGAGCTAATGCTACATTAGTTGCTTTGGTTCCTAAAGTCCTTAACCCTTCCAAGGTAGGGGACTACAGGCCTATCTCATGTTGTAATGTGGTCTACAAATGTATAGCTAAAATTCTAGCTAACAAAATCAAGACTGTCCTTCCATCCCTTATTGATCCTGCCCAATCTGGATTTGTCCAAGGCAGGCGGATAGCCGATAACATCTTCCTTACTCATGAATTAATGAGGGGTTACCATAAACATTCCTCATCCCCTAGGTGTGCCATGAAGGTGGATATTATGAAAGCATATGACAATGTCAGATGGGATTTTCTTTGGGATGTCCTTGCATCCATGAATTTCCATCCTAAAATGATCCAGTGGTTGAAAGCCTGTGTCTCCACAGCTAATTATTCTTTGTGCTTTAATGGAGAGGCAATAGGATACATTCCTGGGCAGAAAGGGTTACGACAAGGTGATCCCTTGTCTTCTTACCTGTTTGTGATCATCATGGAGGTCTTGACTTGTATCCTTAAGGAAAAGACTCTCCTTCCCGACTTTAAGTTCCATTGGAAATGTGGATCCACCAAACTTGTCAATCTTTGCTTTGCAGATGATCTTATGATTTTCTGCAAAGGTGAGGTGAGATCCATAACTCACATTAAAGACTCTTTGGCTGAATTTGAGAATTTATCTGGACTCTCTCCTAGTCCTACCAAGAGTAACATTTTCCTATCTGGTGTTAATCCTTCCACAAAAACAGCCATCTTGAATATTCTAGGTTTCCAGGAGGGGTCCTTGCCAGTAAGGTACTTGGGGGTACCTCTTCTGTCTACCAAACTCAAGCACACTGACTGTAAAGTCATGGTTGACAGGATTTTAGCCAAGACCAAATCATGGACACATAGGTATTTGTCTTATGCTGGTAGAATTCAATTAATCAAATCAATTCTGTTTTCAATGCAAACTTACTAGTCATCTCTCTTTATTATCCCTAAAAGGGTATGTAGACACCCTAATCTGGACCTCGAAGGGTCTTTGTTCACCCCGATGATGAAATAAAGGAAACGGAACCTTTGCGAGCTTGAATGAGGGACTCCCTTAACCCCAAATGTATCCTCAGCCCAAATGAACCGTCAGTCCAAAGCAAACCCAAAAAGCCCAGAGAAAGCCCAAAAAGCCCTGGAGCGAGCCTAAAATACCGCGCGTGACATCTCTAAACCGCACGGCGTATCGAAATTTAATACGCCGCACGGGTTCATGAGGTTAACCGCACGGCATTTTAGGTAAAGTTCTGACTGGCTCAGAAAGCTGTCGACCACGCCTATTTGAGCCACAGCTGCAATACGGCTCAGCCGAAAGCACACTTCTGGCCCGCCCAGAAAATACCTCCAACTTTTGAAATTCAAAATCCAAGGCTCTTGCCTATAAATACACCCCTCCACTCAAGGGAAAAGGGCACTTGATCACCATTATACCCTTTCTCTCTCTTCTTGCTTTCACACCCACTTTCCCATTTCCAAGCCTTGAGAATGTTGTTCTCAAAAGACATTCTCTAGGCCTTTTACTCCATTTTTCTCTTCACCATTGAAGTTAGTTCCTTACTAACTTTGAGACCCCAACAACCCAATATACCCATCTACTACACACATCCATACTTCTACTCTCTTTTTCAACCTTCCGACGTCCATCCGCCTTCATCAAAACTCATTCAAGCTCCAGATCCAAGGTAAAAACCAAGTTTCCTTGGGCTAGGCTCTGTCCTGGCCCTGAGGGGACCTTTCTCTTTTCAGTCTTAACCCTTTTGGTCAGGATCTGACCCAAAACCTCTTTTACAAAACAAAACCAGTGTTCTGTGCAAAAGTGTGCTACGCCGCGCGGCGCTTTGAAGCGTCGCACGGCGTAGTAAGCTTGCACGCACGGCATTTTAAAATGATATTGTTTTCTTGTTCAAACTGTCTGGATCACGATCGCCTGTTGTTGGATCTTTTCTGTATACCAAAAGCAGTCCCAAAATGAGACCATATCTACAAGCCATGTCTTAAACTCCATAGATCTTTTCAAAACAAGCAAACGTATCAAAAATGGTTTTCTTTTCATGGCTTGAAAGAATGGTGCAGATCCGAGATGATCTGACGACTGTAAGCTGCCTGAAGTTTTAAAATAACACCGTGCGATGTAATGAGTACACCGTGCGAGGCTTTACAAAACAATGAAAGTTTGGTATCAAGATCAGAACCACGCACGGCGTATCAGTAAGCCGCGCGTTATAAAGCGATATGCCGTCTGACGGAGGATGGTGATTCAGACAGTCCGTTTGTATATCTTTCTTTGTTTATATTATCGCCATGCCATCTTTATCATCTCTGTACAGCAAGCACCACTAGCACGGCAACGTGTTATGATTTATCTTGTTCCCCTTTCCCCTTATGTGTTTTTAAGGTTTTCCGAATGGTATTAATCCCCCCATTTAAAATGCTTAGTAGAGACCGGTTTTCACCGGGCGAGCGGGGTGCTTTTCAACAAAACCTTCCCCGTTCGTAACCTGGCTCCCGGATCCAAAATCTCAACAGTTTCGCTAGATCAAAAGGCCTTTCTTTTCAAAACAAAACCCCTCGGTTCCTCGGATCATCCATCTCAAAAAATCCGGGTGGCGACTCTGTCTAATCATGCTTCGGGCGCGGGAGCCCACAGGGTAATTAAAGTGGTTGAATCCATTCTTAGAGCTTTTTTTGGGTCAGGCCCGGACCTTAAGAAGACAGGTGCAAAAGTTTTATGGGAACATCTTTGTTCCCCTTTTAAAGAGGGTGGTTTGGGCTTTAAATCTATGGAGATTTGGAACAAGGCAGCTGTAGCCAAGCATATTTGGTTCCTTGTCTCTGGTGGGGAGCAATCAATGTGGTGCCAATGGGTTAAGTCTTACTTACTTAAGGGTAAAAGTTTTTGGAGTGTTAAAACTCCGAGTAACCCCTCATGGGTTTGGAGGAAAATCCTTAACCTTAGACCACTCATTCAACCCCACATTAAGTATAAAATTGGGGATGGCCAATTAACCTCTTTGTGGTTTGACAACTGGCATCCTCTTGGCCCCCTTCTGCCAAAGTTTGGGCCTAGAATTGTCTACGATTCAGGGCTACTGAAGGATGCCACTGTGAAGGATATCATTACGAACAATCAATGGGCCTTCCCAATGACCCAATCCCCTGACCTCAATGATGTGAGGTCTGAATTACAAACTGTCCCCATCAATGATTCCATTGCAGATAGATGTATTTGGACTCTCACCGCATCAGGTAAATTCACCATTTCATCCCTATGGAAAAATTTGAGGACACATTATCCTGCCATCACTTGGTGTAAAGTGATTTGGTTCTCTGGTCATATTCCTAGGTGCAGTGTGATCTCTTGGTTGGCCATTCTTAATAGATTATCTACAGAGGATAGATTTGTTTTGTTTGCCATGAAATCCTCATCCATATGTAGTCTGTGTTTGGGTGTTGAATCCCGTGATCACCTGTTCTTTGACTGCCCCATGGCTGCACAGATCAGGGGAATCCCGTCCTCTAAGACCCCTCATATGGCTGGTCTGACATCCTGGCAGCAGTGAGTGAGTAGGTTGTCCACTTTGCAGGGTAAATCCTTGGCCATCACAATTGCGAAACTAGTTTTCACAGTCTATGTCCATCAGTTATGGATTGGAAGGAATTATAGGAAATTTCAGAATATTAGCTGCCCCCCTGGAGTGGTTGCTAACAAAATCTCAAATAATGTTAGGTGTAGGTTGCTTTCCTTATCCAAGTTCAAGGGACCTTCACTTTTACTCTCTTTGTGGAACATTCATGATTAACATATTTAGAAAGAAAAGTGGATTCTACTCATATTATTACAATTGCAGGTCACTGGTCAAGGGGTGCAGCCTCAAAGCTACATCCCTTGGTTTTATGAGTCTCCATGAGTCTCCATGGTTTTATGAGTCTCAAATTGAGTCTCCATGTTCAGCAAGAGCTACCAACAGCTGCTGTCTGTATCCCCCATGTTCAGTTCATCCTTGTTGGCCTTCTATTTACTTCTATGTATCCAGGTAGTTAACTTACTCCCTGTACATTGAACTGCTATTTCTCAAATCATGAGTGGCCTTACTATACTGTGGGTAATCCTTGTCAGCTGTGCGCTAGAGCCCCTTCCATCTTTGTGAGAGGAGGTAATAATTAGTGGGGAAATCATGTGAGAAACAGAGAGTGGAGGGAGAAGGGAGTTCCCATGTTCTTGGTATTGAAAAAGGAGAGTGGGAGCTGTGAGGTCATGAGGGAGTAGAGGTGTGAGCACTATACTTACCAAGGACAGTGCTTGGCCAATTCTATTACTGCATTAAGTTTATGCTTCGGTAGTACATTTTCATATGTTGGTTGCTGCTTTCAAAGCTGACACCTGCTTTCAAAGCTGACACCACCATTACATGATTGATTGTATGTTGAATACTTTATCTACAGATTTTATGTCTCAGATCTTATGCTCCAGTTTTTGTCTCATTAAGCTTGTAAGTCTGAATTGTGGTAGCATTGTGGTAGCATGTAATGGTGGTAGCATGTCCAGTACGAATTGTTGCTGTCTGCATTGTGGTAGAATGTAATGGCTACTTTCCAGTCCAGTCTGAATTGTTGCTGTCTGCTGACTGTTATGAGCACAGAGAGCTACTGTTTTGTTAGAGAATTATGGTTGTCTTATCATCTGCTGCTGCTGTTGCTGTTCTGATTCATGTGTTTCAGATTATAGTCCTCTTTCAGCATCCGTGAAGAACAGATCAAAGAATGGGGGCAGATTGTGTTCAGTCCAGCAGCAGTTACTCTGCTCTACTGTGTTCAGTCCAGCTGCCGTTCAGTCAAGCTGCTGGGCTTGCTTATGCCTGCTTTTGGGTTTTAGTTTAAGCCTAACCATCGGGGGCTGTCGGTGGGATCTCCCTTCACAGAGGGGGATGTCCTCTATACTGTGTATTCTCTTTTGTATTCTCTTTTGTATTCTTTTTGCCAGCTGTCCAGTTGTTTTGGTGTGTTCAGAACTGCTAGTGTGTTCTCTGCGGCAGCTCCTATCTCTTTGTGGTTACTACTTCCCAACTGCTCTTTTTTGCCAACTGCCGTTTGGCTCAGGATGACTGCTCTGTCTGTTATACAGCTAGCTGCTAGGTACTGCAGCTATTTGCTGCTGTGAGTGTTCTGTTATACCAGCTAGCTGCTGTCCAGTGAATCTGCTACTGTCCAGTGAATCTGCCTGGTTAGCTGCTGTCCCGTTAGGAGCAAACTTACTTATCAGATAGCTACTAATCAACAGCTTACTTATAGCTACAGTGTTGCTGCTTGCTGAATGCTTCCTGTCAAGTGCTTCAAGGAAACACTACTAGTAGATGCTTTTTAGATGTAATAGCACTTTTAGATGCCTTGGGCGTAAACTTTTTGTTGTTATCAATTGGCTGTGTTTCCGTTCCCTCTTACTAGATGGATTGGAAACATAGCTTCTCATCAATGTCTTGTAGCCATTTGGCGTGATCAATTTTCTTACTCTTTTTTGTTTTCTTTTTCTTTTCCTCCTGGGGTATGCTCCTTGTAGGCTGTATATCCGGTTATCCTTTTTTCTATTTCATGCTATTTTACCGAAAAAAAAAAAAACTTAGCGGAATAATGCCTGAGTTTAGCACTACCACCGGGTGGTTTTGCAAATTGAACTTGCCCAAGGGTAAATCATTAAGTCATTACAGTAAAGAGTACTAAACACGGAACCAAACCACTGGAAGGTGAAGCAAAAAAGCTGCAAAACCAATTAAAATTATAGTCCTAATGGTTAGTTTGGTTGATTGGTGGGAGTTCGATTCTTAAGTACAGATAACAAGAAAGTAATTTTGTAAAAATTTTAAGTCCCGGCGTGGATGGCCGACGTTGACTGAATCGAAAAGTAAATTAATTGATGTGTGTGTAAACTAACCCGGACACCTTGACCGTCAAAATAAATACTCCCTTTGTCCCTATTTAATTGTCCACTACGATTTTGGGTGCATTTTCAACAATTTATATCTCTCAACATATATTATATTTTATATTTTTAAAATCATTGCCTTATTTTTAGCAATAAACAATTAAATAGGAACTGATAGAGTATGCGAATACCAGGTAAAACGGTGATGAGATGAACAGGTAAGAAGTGAAGGTCAATTCCACCGGGCGGACTTCCTCACACAGCCTAAAATATGCTTCCGTTTTTCTGAACTGAATTTTGAAAATAAAGGAGCAAACCAAAAAAGCAGAAGAAAACCCATCATCTTCTCGCTCCCCCATTTCTGGAGCTCCGCAACCATTAAAGCTTCCTCAACGATGGGCTCCCACTTCTAGAGAGACAAAATAGCTATACATACGTTTATATAGAATCATATACAGAGAGAGAAGGAGGAACTTGCAGGGCGCAGGTCAACCACGTTGCGGGCTCCGGGCTTCATGTGAGTATTAACCTGAAACCTAATTCTTTCTCTCTCTATATTTATGGATATGTTTTTGAGTATATTTCGAGTTTACCTTTGCTTCAGTTTGTGGCTTCTACTCCATATTTTGTTTATTTTTTATTTTTTATTTTTTATTTTTTATTTTTTATTTTTTATTTTTTATATTTTATATTTTATTTTTGCGGTAACTACTTATTTATTTATTTTCTTGTCCAGTGGGACATATTGGCGATCTTTACGTTTTCTATTTTGGGAGATATGAGGAGGCTTTTTTTATTATGTGTTTATTAATAGGATCTGGAAAATACAGTTGATGGGAAAATAGGAACGAAAGGGCCATTCGAATTATAGCTATTTACCCAGGAAAGATGAAAGAAATAGATTAATGACTATAGAGACTAGAGAGAACAGGCAAAGAAGCCGGCTAGTTACCCAGGAAAAAAAGAGAGAAAGAAGCGGGCTTAAGGCCTTTTCTTATTGACTTACCTTGTGAATATTGGGTGAGAATAGATATTAGCAGATTTTTGTGGGGGTGTTTGGTTGTGGATTTTTTTTGGATTTTGTATTTGGTAATTACTCCAATTATGAGGAATACCTTTTTTGTCAATCGATAGGAGGTAGGGGAAGGGGTGCTGCAATTCACAGCGAATGAGGAATACCTTTAACAGCGTGAAATCCCAGTAATTTTGTGTCCCGATTTTTGGAAACCCTGTTTGGATACATGTGGAATAAAGGGATTTATTGTTTCTTTCAAATGGTTTAGCGGGTATAGGTGGGTTGGGAAGTTAGACTGCAAGATGGATTCAAAGTAGAAAAATTGTTCACTTTATTGTGATCCTTGTGTTATTACAGTCCCTCTAAAATGAAGGGTTTCTGATTAATCTATGAAACAACAGTCTCAAATTCATCATGATCAAAATGCATTTGTAAAATATCTAACTAAATTTGAGCTATTCAAACGGAGCCTAAAAGTTTAAATGAAGTTCGATGACTTGTTCATGATCGATTCGGTCGGGGGCCAGGGCATGGGTACTTTTGTGTGCTTGCTAAATGGTTGGACAGGTTTGTAATCAAGGGACTGAGCTGGAATTGACCAAACACATAAGATTGTTGGTTGTGGGGTTAGATTGGGAGGCCTAATGAGGATTTTCTAAATGCAAGAGGCACATGGTTTTTAGGACCTTTATTCTTCATGGCTGTACCTTTTTCGTTTGCAACCATATAAAGCTCCAAACCAGTTAATGCATCTAGGCATCTAATAGTAATTTCTATTGGAAGCTATAATTTATCTTTGGATGATTAAACCCAAAACCATTCTTTCCAACACCACTGATCAAATGCAACCCCAAGTGTTAATTTATAACTTTGTTTGAAGGTGTTGAAGAACTTACTGGATGTATCATAATCTGATTCCACTTTTTGTTGCTTGCACTTCATTGGGTGGTCGGCCTTTTCATAATCACAAAAAATTGAGTGGATGCAACAAGGATATGACTTTTGGATGAGGACTCCTAATTAGTTCTTCTTCTTTTTTTTACAAGTATTTGGCGACTCCATTAATAAGCAGAAGAAAAAGACCAGTGATGAGTTTGATGTTGGCATGTCAAAAGAAAGAAAGTTGTATTAGCTACTAACTAGTTGTTGACATGCATCATGAGTATTTGGTTGATGGAAAAAAAAAAAAAAAGAGAGATAAGTTGTGTGAAGCATGCTTAGTGCCGAAAAGGACTGGATACAAATGCGTGTGGAACTTGCATCAGATTATGGTGTTGAAAGATGTTACATGAACATTGACTGGTAAATCATATTGCAAGTGGAAATGAAGTTTAGCACTAGTTGATGTCAGAGTTGCTTACTTGCTTGTACAACAAATTTCTGCTCATTAGTTCGAATGGCTACACACTTCCCACGGTTTGGCTCTGTGTCGGCTAAGTTCACGAGTTGGAGGTAAGCAGACTCGAATGCAAGGAGAGGAATGGCTCAATCATTTTAATTATTTTAGAACCAGATGGAGTTGTTAGTAGTAGCCCATACTCGGCAAATTCATATCCCTTGTGCATATGGTTCAGCAGCTTCTGCTGCCATAGCTGTGCCCTCCCTCTATGTCTAAAGCAACAATCTCATGCAAATAACTACCCTTAAGACCAGATACCAACTCATTATCAGGTCTGCCGGAAAATGACGTTGGTTTTGTAACAGGCTCCCATATTTATAAGCAGAATTCAATCGATTCAAAAAAATTTAAAATATGAAAAATAGATGCCTTTACATGAATGATACTGGGAGAACGTTTAATATATTCTTGATTAAAAATTCAAAACATAGTTGACCCTACCCAGCAATGTGACATGGTTACCCTCGCACATGAACTATGTGTTTTTTGTTTGTAACAGAACGTGAATTTACCTTATGCTGCATCAAACTGTTCATGCGGAAGGATCCGAGTAGTTTCTATATTCCGGATTTTATAAGATTTTATCGGTGTCCTATTGTGTGTGTGGCTTGATTATGTTTTTTCCACATATTATGCAAAATGCCCTTTTATTGGTCTAAACTATGCTTGTCTCTATTGGTTCTAATGCACATTAACGTTTCATTCACAGATTTCCAGTGCCTTAGAGAAGATGCCAGATCGAGCTGTGAAGCTAGAGAATGAAAGTTTGAATGGTGGGAGTCATAGCGAATATGTTAGGTTGGGTATATCCGATGATCCAGTTGTAGCTGAAACTGATACCTTTCAAACCCAAGCTGAAACAAAGTATACGTCAGTCATCTGGTGGATCAAGGCCATATTATGGTGCTCCATAAGTGTATTAATTCTATTCATAATCGTTAAATGGGGAGTACCATTTCTATTTGTGAAGGTATTTCCGTATCCTTAACTTTTGTCTCTTTGTGGATTTGTTGGGGCATGATCTGCTCCTATGTCCAATTAAGAACACGCAATAAAGTGAACAGCATTTCTTCTTTTCCTTTATCAGTCTTTACCTCCAGTTGATGGGCTAATCCATGAATTACTTGATTATGGCTCAATGTCACAGACTCACAATATTTATCTTTTTTCATATCATTGCAGGCATGTCTTATGGACAAAGTGCCATTTGGATTTCGATGTTACCCATGCCGGATTTCATTTTCTGTTTCAAATTCCTTTTTCCGTACTTATTCCTTGTTGCTTTGTTCTCTAACTACCTGCAGTTACCTGATTTGTATAGCCGTTGAATCTTGTGTGATGTTAAAATTTCCGTTGGGTGTGTCCAGCATAGTTGTTAGATTCATATGATTCACGATTCAACACGATTCAGTGGGTAGGAAATAGCTTCAAACCGTAAGTGAATTGATGATCCGAATCAGTGGATTGAATCGGCAAATCATTCGATTCACTCAAAATTTCCAAAATTCATTTTGAATCTTTTCTGGCTTTTTTGTTGTTGGAAAAGGGTTCAAACTATTTATTTAAGGTCTTTAGTATTGTTATATTCCATCTTTTGTCTATGTTTCTCCTTATTTAGTATCATAAGTATAAAGAAAGGGAGATTTATTTCAAGAGTGAATATATAAATGACAAAGAGAAAATGGAATACAACCACCCTATAAGACCTAAGGATTTGTTTTGTACCTTTAACTCTTTTTCAGAAATGGACCATAAGTAGGATTCACGAATCATCATCTCTTGGAAGTTGCAGTAGAAGCACCTTACCTATTACTCCACATTATTATCAAATCATCATTTAGAAGAAGCTTTTTGTGATGCCCCGCCCCTGGGAGTTCCAGGTAGTGGTCTACCGGCCTGAGGGCGGTTGGGACCTGCTGGGGCTGTCTGGCCGGTGACCAAAGAGGTCAGTCGGGGGTGGTTCCACATCGCTTGGTGAAGTGTAAAGTTGTGTGTTATAAATAATAGATCGTCATCCTACCTTGTATAAGACCTTTTAAAGCTGTGATGGCGTCAAAGCCCATTGGAACTTCACAGTTAAGCGTGCTAGTCTTGGAGATCCAAGGATGGGTGACCTCACTGGGAAGTCTGAAGGGGTTTGAGGTTCAAAGCGGACAATATTGTACGGTGCAGGAGTGGGTCATTCTTGAGTCAATCCACAATTTGACAACCTTGGTGTCCAGCACAAAAGGCCTAACCTTCTTACTTTGCCTGAAAATCATGTCTTGATAGAGTATATGGAACTAGAAGTCATGTCTGTAGTATTAGTATTGTCGTTTTTATTATTTCTGGCTATTGGCAAGCTTTTTACTTGTGCTGCATTCATCACAGCATTGCTTTCGTTGCAGCTTTTTTTAACTGGCATTTAAGCTTTTGCATACTCTTAAAGCTTTGTACAAAGCCATGTTCTTTCTAAATAACAAGGATTGCGTCAGGAATGTGAATGGCTGAAATTATGCTGTAGGAAGTTCCATGAAAACTGAATCAATAGAGCATGTTTTACCTAGCAGTTTCAACCCATAATTCTTTTGCAATTTCAACCCATATTTCGTTTTGGCTGTGTCAGAGGCTTGCTTAATTAACAAAAACTGTAGAACATCACATAAACTACTTTATACTTTTGAAGACTTATCATAGCAAGTTTAGACAAGAATACAAGAAGAGCTTACCATGTTATGACGGATACAACAGAACAATGGACTAAAAAATACAGTGCAGACTTCCCCCCCCCCCCCCCCCGGTATAGCACTTCATTTTCCCATACACAATATATAGAACCTAACTTTGTGGGTTCCAAATTTAACCCATGTTTTCTATTCTATTTATCTTCATGGATTATTTCTGCTATTCACCAGCACAAAGTTAATGTTACCAATATGGCATCACTAAACCTATAATTTGTCCATTTTTTTGTAGGTTCTCATTCCAATCATGCAATGGGAAGCCACTGCCTTTGGCCGTCCTGTTCTTGCACTAGTACTTGTTGCTTCTTTGGCATTGTTTCCTGCGCTCTTAATTCCTTCTGGCCCTTCCATGTGGCTAGCTGGAATGATATTTGGATACGGCATTGGATTCGTCATAATTATGGTTGGAACTACCGTCGGCATGATTCTGCCATACTTGATTGGATTACCCTTCCGTGACCGAATTCATGTAAAACATCAATAGATTTTCAGTGATGACGATTGACTGAATTTTCATTACTTTCATGCCTTTCTTTTGTTCTCCAGTTTACATACGTCTCTTATTGCATATGCAGCAATGGTTAATGAGATGGCCTCAGAAAGCTGCAATGATTCGACTAGCAGGAGAAGGAAGCTGGTTCCATCAATTTAAAGTGGTAGCACTCTTTAGGATTTCACCATTTCCGTACCCAATTTTCAACTACACAATAGTTGTGACAAGTATGAGATTTTGGCCCTATTTCTGGGGATCAGTTGCTGGAATGGTTCCAGAAGCATTCCTTTACATCTATAGGTTCGTTTCCTGAATTTTCTTTGTGGTCATTTTTTCTGCTTCTTTGATTATAAAGGAAAATATGTTATAAATCAAGTTAGGGTTCCTCATTCAAAAGGGATTTAGAGCTATTGATTTCGTTGATTTACAGGCCTTAATCAGCCTAGACCACTCTTCATCTTTAGAGGCAGCCACTTTTCAAGTTGTGTGGTGAATGGAAATCACATTTAAGTAGTAGTATATTTTCCTTGGATAGGCACTTTAGAAACATGTTTGCAAAAGCTGTGGAAACATAATTTAGATTTTAGCTTAGGTCTTTACTTTTAATTATCGATTTGGTATTTTGTAGTAAACTAAGAAACTTATTTGCTTTAGCAGTGGGATTGTAATTTAGATACACGACAAGCCACTAGCATTCGCTGCAAAAGTCCAAAATAAGCTTTTAAATCACAGATTTCAAATTCTGTTCCAAAAGCACTCAAAGCCAAGCTTTTCCACAATCAAATTTTAAGGTCATTTCCACTTGTAGAAATACCCTGGAATCCAAGATCTGGTTAAGAGTTTTCGGCAAATAATCTAAATTGCTGTAAATAAGTCGATATATTTGTCTCCCAAATTTTGTGCAAATGCGCACATAGACTAGTGGATTTTGGTAGTTGCCGAGGCCTTATTTTGTGCCCTTATTTTCCGGTGCATAATGTGGTTTATCTTTTGCTCATTTTTGTTCTTGCCAGCAGTGGTCGGTTGATGAGGACTTTTGCGGATGTTCAATATGGCAACTACCATTTGACTGCGGTGGAAATCGTTTACAATGTCATTTCCTTGATTGTAGCAATTGTTACCACAATTGCTTTCACCATCTACACAAAGAGGGCGATAGGCGAACTCCAGAGTGCAAAAACCAACGAACAAGCCTCTGGTTCGGACCACAGCAACTTTGAGCTGGGGAAGCTTCCACTTGAAAGGCCCAAGCTTTTGGGTTTCTCATCGTCCTTGTCGTAGCCTGTGTCCTCTAGGTTTGTTAGTGTGTAGATAATTGTATAAGGGGGTTTGTTTTAGACCCCTTATATCTGTTAATTACAGAAAAAAAGAGTAAGAAAACGCAGATACTTTGCAGTACCATACTTGAGAAAAGGGATGCTTGTAGGCTCAGCTAGATGCGAAGTCATATTATGTCATATTGTACTGATTCTACCAAAGGAACCAAGTGAAGTGCTCCACAAATTGGTTATATTCGCTGAAGATTTCTAGTAGCCAATGTCCCCAGCTTACGCTATACAGTCATTCCATACCGATATTTGTAGCTTCTTGCATTTGCATAACAAGGGCCAGAGAAAGATAAAGAGTTGGAAAGCGAATAATTTTTTTGTTGCAGCTAACCACTCGAATCCTGCTTATATCAAATTGTGATTAACTCTCTAAACTCAACTTCCGGAAACCAATGAGCTCCAGTACACTAACACAAAGCAATGAGAGACCTTCACTTACTTTGTGCAAAGACAAAATTTATGCGGCCAACGAAGCAGAGGCAAACTAAAAGGGCATGTTTCGTCGTAGGGGATTTCCATAGGAACATACAACCATTTCCACAGGCAAGCTAGCCTTCGTACCTTTGCAAAAAAACTCATTAGTAAACCTATACTCCAATTCCCCCATGCCTAATCAGGAATGTGAAATTCTCTACTCTTCAATCATGCACTTCAATCATGCATAAGCGAATTCCATCAGTCAAGTACCATCTGCCCCAACGGCCAATCTCTCCCTAAGAATTTCTGTGAGCGGCCAAATTTTACCATGTCATCAAAAAATGGGATGGTGGCACCGTTTCTGCAACCCCCAGTTTATCTGAACATAAAGGTGTAGTAAAGAGCAGAACTGGCTCAATATATAACTTGGTATAATTTGCCGCAGAAACCACTTGGGACCATATCTATATAAGTGGCACCATATGCATGGTATAATTTGCCGCAAAAACCAATTGAATGAAGTTCCCCCTATTAGGGATTCCTCGGTTGCTTGATGGTAAGGCGTAGGTCAATTATACAGAATGCCTCAAGAACCACAGCCACAGGTGATGATAATTTGTAAAATTGCTACCTGCAAGTGCCTGCAAACTTGGTGCTAGTTGTAACAATGGCATTAGCTTCAAACTTTCAAGTGTAAGAATTCACATAAACTGATTTCACGAAGAAATCCCCCCAGAAATATAGAAAAGAACTTCAAGTACATTCGATCCATTGAAAGCACCAACTACATTAACAGGAAGACATTTATCATCACAAATGAGAATCAAAGCCGGCCAGTACACAATAAATCTCATTGAGTTCCCAAAGCAAGATCATGCCAAGTATCTCCCTCAACTTGTTGATTCTCCTGATCTGATAAAATCAAATTCAAAGGGAAACACTGAAGTCCATAATTAGGTGAATTAATAGGAATATATTTGCTGGACACAGCACTGAGCAGGAAACCCTAACTAAAAAAACAAGAGGTAATCCATGAAAGTAGCAGCACAAGCCCAAAATATATTTCAAGCAATAGGTAACACATCAAGTTCTTGACGAAGGGCTAGAGGTCAAGATCTCAATCATAAGCAGTTCTTTGCCTAATATTCCATCTGTTCTGAAAATCTCAGAGTGTATCTTCAATGCAATACGTTTGGATTAGGAAAACTAACTCATGTGCAATACGTTTTAGATTAGGAAAACTAACTCATATCCCAACTAAAACTAGAACAGAAACAGGGAAGAAGCGGCTGGCAGATGTAGGATTAATAAAAAACAACAGAGTTGATCGTTTAAAAAGGAAAGACTGCATGCGAAAGTGGAATGAGAGGAAAGAACGAAAGTAAAAAGAAAAAGTTGTTCGCAGAAGTTGGAGAAGAACATGTGGCAGTATCTAAAAGGGTATACAGAGAGATGTACACGTGGTGAATTGATTTGGAAAAACAAACATATATGGAGGTGAACCAAAAAGAGAGTGAAATTTTGTCAATGAGAAGATGAAAAATAAAAAGAAAATCCAGGCGATTAGAACAGAAAGTTATCAAACAACCTCCAAGTGCAATAGAGGACTCCTATGACTCGGAAATTTGACAGCCTTACAAGACCCCTCCAGCCACAGTTCCTTCTAAACCTCAAGAGATCAAGTTAAACATAATAATCATAATTGTCAGAATCGTACGATTCACGATTCGTATCGTACGATTCGATACGATTCGGTGGGTAATTGATACGAATAGGCTGCCGAATCGGAAATAGCTGAGAATCGTAAGTGAATCGGTGATTTACGATTCGTATCGTACGATTTGATACGATTTGGTGGGTAATCGATACGAATAGGCTGCCGAATCGGAAATAGCTGAGAATCGTAAGTGAATCATTCAGTTCACTTAAGTTTCCGAAATTCATTTTTTACTCTTGTTTGGCTTCTTTTGTTGTTTGAAAAGGGTTCAAATATTTTTTTAAGGTCTAGTATTGTTATATGTCATCTTTTGTCTATGTTATATGGATAGATAATAAGAAAAAGAGATTTATTACGAGAGTAAATCGAAAATGAGGAAGATAAATGGAATGTAACAACCCTATAGACCTTCTAAGAGTTTGTTTTGTACTTATAACTCTTTCGTACAAAAAGAACCATAAGTAGGCTTTACGAATCATCATCTCTTGGTAGTTGCAATAGAAGCAACTTACCTAATACTCCACGTTATTATCAAATCATCATTTAGAAGAAAGTTTTTATTGATTTAGGCCTAAATCTTTCATTTGTAGTATATATTGTTGTTACCCTAATCAATAAGCATAGGTTTCTATGCATTATAGAAGTCATGACCGAATCAGAGCGATTCACGATTTGACAACTATGCTAATAATACCATGTTAATCTAAGGCATCTCCAATCCACCTTTATTCCTCCAAAATAGAGGATGGATGTGACACACTGAGGGAAGATTTTGTAATTTATTCCTTTTTTGTACTGGGGAGAATCTTTGAGATACCCACCTTCCTTTTAAGAGTTTGGTCCTCCATAAGTAAATTTGGTCCTCTATTTTTAGAGGACCAAAAGCTATGAAGCACCGACACCTCTAGAGGTCGAAGTATTGCGGTGTCAGGACACGGGGACACGGGGACACGGCGGGACACCTCGGGGACACGTACGGGACACGCCACATGGCGTGTCCCATATTTTAATATTAAATTTTGAGGGGGACACGGCTGGGGACACGGCGGGACACCGATGGGGACACGGCGGGGACACCGATGGGGACACGGCAGGGGCCAAACTGTAATTTTTTTTAAAATTTTGGGGGCCAAACTGTAATTTATGAAAAAATTGGGGGTCAAACTGTAATTTTCAAAAAAAATTTGGGGTCAAATTATAATATTTTTTTAAAATTTCTGGGTGTTAAACTATAATTATTTATTTATATATATATAAATAAATAAATAAATATACACGTGGCGTGTCCCCCGCCGTGTCCGTGTCCCCATTTTTTTAGAATTCCCGTGTCCCGGTGTCGGTTTCGGTGTCCGTGTCCGTGTCCGTGTCGGTGCATCATAGACCAAAAGTAAATTTGGAGTACAAAATCCCTCCAAACTCTAAAAAGGACTATGGGTCTCTCAAAGATTCTCCCAAAAAGTAAAAAAGTGATTAAAAAAGAGAATAAATTACAAATGTTGTGTTTGGTTGGGAGTTTAGTTTAGTTTAGTTTTGGTAGTAGGTGGAGAGAGAAATAGAGTAATGATTGAAGATAGGGGTAATGATTGGAGAGAGATAGAGAGAGATGAGAAAGTAACAATTGGAGAAATAGGGTAATAATTGGAAAAAGAAATAGGGTAATGATTAAAAACTAAAACTAAAAGGTTAACCGAACAAAGCCAAAATCTCCTCTCAATGTGTCACATCCATCCTCTATTTTGGAGGAATAGAGGTGGATTGGAGATTAATACCACTAGAAATACGGGATACTTTAAAACTGATATGTGTAACCTTTATGTGCTCATTTTTCTATGGCAAATGCTAACATCCGCAGGGTAGGCTGAGGTTAGTATGGTAAACGCGCCCCCTTTGCAACCTTTTACTTTGTGCGCCAAGAAGACATTTTTAGCCCTTCTCTTGTTCCCATTCTCTACTGATGTGAAATTATAAAGCACTATCTCTCCTCTCCTACATACCCCAAAACAGCCTCTCCCTTTCTTTTTTTTTTGTTTAAAAAATATGATTAAAAAATTAAGTGCTCCAATTTTCAGTCTCGTTGAACCGGTGCGAATATCATATTTTTTTGATCATTTTATCCTAAATGGTCGTAATGAATTTTTGGCTTTAAGGCTTTTCAACGAGCACCTAAGACTCTTTATTTAGATTCAGGGCTCTCTTAGGGTGCCCATTGAAATGCCTTAAAGCCAAAAATCCATTATGACCATTTAAAATAAAATTATCAAAAAAATTAAGATCTTTACACCGGTTCAAACAGATTGAAAATTCAAACACTTAATTTTTTAATTATATTTTTTAATATATAAACGGCGTAAAAAAAATAAATGTTCCAATTTTCAATCCGTTTGAACCGGTGCAAAGATCTTATTTTTCTTATCATTTCATCCTAAATGGTCGTAATGAATTTTTGGCTCTAAGGCCTTTCAATGAGCACCCTAAGAGAGACCTGAAACTAAATAAGGAGACTTAGGGTGATCGTTGAAAGGTCTTTGAGCCAAAAATTCATTATGACCATTTAGGATAAAATGATAAAAAAAAAAAAAGAAAAGAAAACAAGATCTTTGCACCGATTCAACCGGATTGAAAATCGAAGCACTTAAACAATATTAAATAAATAAAAGAGGAAAAAGATATAAAGATTATTAAATAAATAAAGGAGAAATAAGAGAAAATGGGGTAGGGGTATTGCTCTTAGTAGCACGAAGCGGGAGCGGGGTGGAAGCGGGGGAGCGGAGGCACCTAGAAGCTCCTAAGGTTGGGAGCACCTAAGAAGCGTATATAGATTTCATATAAATACGTATATAAAGTATCTTTAAATACTTAACCATTGAAGGAAAAATGATTACTTATGAGAATTTTCACGATTTTAAAGGGTACTTATAGGAAGTTAGATATTTTCAATTTGCAAAACTTCTTGAGTGATACTAAGATTTTCTTATCTTTATTTCCACAATGGCATAACTCCCTTAAGAATAAGAGAATAGTTGCCTTAACCACCCAATAAGCTCCCATGTTAGTTGGGAGTGAGCTCCCATCTCGAGGGGAGCGAGCTCCCATCGAGCTCTCATCTTGGGAGCGCCGATTCGAGCTCCCGTCTTAGGAGCACACCCATTTTAGAAAGATCCTACTACTAAGGTATTGCTGGCGGGGGTATTTTCGGAAGGGTGGTGGGGTCGGGGGGGTGGTGTCGGGATTACATAGTCTGCTTACGCTAAGGCCTGTTTTGACTTAATAATCTTGGAGGATTGTTTTTTCCTTTAGTCATTTTTTTTCATTTGTTAGTTTTTTTTGAAAATTTTTGGAGGATTATTTTTATTGGTTCGTCTCGACGAGAGAAATCCAGAAAGTGAAAATTATGTTCAAAATTAAATTCGAGACGTACTAATAATTTACAAAAAGTTAATGCAAAAGTAACAAATGCAATTTTTTTAAATATAGATGAAAAAATAAACTAAACAGATTATTAAGCCAAATTAGCCCTAAGCCTTTGGATGTATAGCAACTTTTTCAAAAAGAAAAAGAAAAATAATTCCAACCATTGTCTGGAAAATTATGAAACCGTGTTCGGGTTGGTTTTTTCAAATCTCTGTTTTTTTTTTTTTTTGATTGGGTGAAAGGGTTGGTTGACTTGGGTAAAAAAGTGAGAAATTCCATCAAAAATAAAGGGTAAAGTTGTAATTCAGAAGGCAAGGTACAACAATGAATATGTTCCCAAGGTTTGCAGTGAGAAAAGTAATTTTTTTTTTTTTTAACTGAGTCAGAAAAGTAGTTGGAAGGACGTGAATATTGCATCGGTCGAAGAGAAAGCTCACACTTAACCTACGCCTATAGGGCGGAGAATAGCGGAACCGTTTTTCTATTGCTTCGAGATAAATTTAAGGCTAATACTACCATCACCATGTAAACATATCTATCAACTACATATACAAGATAGTATAAAACAATTATGGGTAACCCTTATGTGCTCAGTAAGTGCCAGTATTGGAACAATGAATAGAGATTACACGTTTAGTAAACATGAGCAACGCGATAGATGCAGCAGAAGACTCAGAGCATTAAACAATCTAAAAAATTGCATTGACGAAAATATTTCTTTACCAATTTTTAGAAGGGAAGGCAATGGAGATAAAAGGCTTACTCTCAAAAGTATAGGTTATACTAAATTGTCTCGATTTAACAGCACTCAGACCTCAAAATATATGCAAAAATGAGGAAAAATAAGTAAGTCTCATATGTTAAACGGGCAAAAACATGAAAGCCAAACATAACACGTGTAATTGTGTATGGCCTACGTAACATACCGAGTGGCATGCCCAACGGGAACTGCGACACATCAAAATACTTGTCATCCCTAGTTAACAAAAGGTGAGTCATCATGTCCCAAATGTTAAAGGCATTTTCCGGGAGTACCACGTGGACACTGCCACATTGTATTCCGGGAGATTTGAATGGTTACCTCCAAAATAGTGAGTGACATAAATCAGTGATGCTCGCTACACCATAGGGTGAGATTGCTAGTATGTCCACCGGAAAAATTCTATTTGAAACGGATTGTGTGAGTTTGTCAAATGCTCAACAAGCCACTACATTAGCGATGGCGGCGCAGACCCCGCGAATCAAGAAATTAACAAACCCTAATTCGCAAACACCATCATCGCAAGTACTCATCAAATTGATCTGATGGAATTGAACACATACTCGAGTCTTCAGCATCATCGGTCCGAGAAGCCATCACCGGCGGCAACTGAAGATCTGTAGGCGTAAAAGGAAACCTAAATTTTATATCAACAAATTCCATCAAACGAGAAAACTATATATGTACTTGTTAAATCGAACATATACGTAATAAGCAGTAGGGAAAGGTGTAAAAGGGTAGAGGATACCATCATCTGGAAGAGTGTCTCGCATCCATTCCTCGTCGACGATGTCTATCAGAATACCTGGGTTCAGTTCCGCCATTGCAAGTTGCAACTGTGTGGGGGAGAGACAGCGCGCTCACCGAGCTTTGTGACCGAACAGTCTCGGGAGGGGCTTTGCTTGTAACTAATAATTGGTTAAATTACATTAAACCCCCTTCAACTATCACTGGTTTCCGAGTTCCCCCTAATGTTTAAACTCAAACACTTAAACCAATCGATTGGTCGTCTTCGATTTTGGGGGAAAGCAGAACCAAGCGATTGGTCACATTGAATTTCTCCTCGATCTTTCAAGTAATCTCACCATTCATAATGTCCTCCCACTCTGGCTGAGATTAAACTCCAGGGGCTGCTTCTTCAATTTACGGCAAAGCGGCGTTCTTCTCCCATTGTCATCTCTCTACTGCTCAATTTTCGTGAGTAAAAGGTTGAATGCGATGGGCTACTGGAAGTACGGCTACTAAGAATTTGTTATTGACGGAGAAGTTGGAGCTGAGCTTGAGGTGGCGATAGTGGGACGATTTTTTGTGAGAGTGGGAGATTAGAAGTAGGAGTAGTACCGCTACTGCACAATATAGATGGTTATTGAAGTCATGCTCCCCATCTCATCATATATATATAGTAGCACGGACGCGCAAATAAATATTGAACTCGCATGTAATATATCAACCCTTGTCCAAACAAATTCACCTATGAAAAAAACAATAACCCATCATATCAAAAATAAAAGGTTTTGGTAACCTTGGTACTCCCGATTCACAACTATCATCTGCTCCTATAACAAAAAACATCAATTCATAAGGCGCTTCACGAATAAATCAATTTTCATCAAATATGTTCAATAAGCTAATTGAAAAGGAACATATTCTAGTTGGATAGCATATCATTTTAATCAATACAAAATCACATACTCCAATACATTACCTAGTCATTTTACTTGATTACAAAAAAAAAAAAGACAACTCTTTGTCGCACCTTGGGGACTATCCCAATGATGAATATGATATGTGGTTGTTGTGGTTGACTTCATGAAAGCCTTAGGAACTTTGTGGAACTCTTAAGGGATTAAGGAACACTTTGAAATAAGTGATAGGAGTGCCAAGCGATACTTAGAGTGGATAGAAATGTGTTTTAGCCTTGGTAGCATCGTCGATCTTCAAATAAGTCTGCTTTCAGCCCATTTTTCATAAATTAAACTTCCTTATTTTTATGGTTGGATTCCACCATCTTGTAGTACTTTCAAAACCCTCTTTATTGATATATAATAAGTCTTAAACCAATTTAAAATGAGGGAGATACGAGAATTTTACCAAAATAATCCATTTTCTGACCCACTAAGGGTAAAATTGTCATATCTTTTGATGTACTAAATATATTTGATCGAAACCACTTGGTTAGAAAGTAGACTCAACAAGCTTTCCAACGGTCCAAAGAACGCGCAAAACCGAGTTCGGGAGTGTCCAGAGCGAGTCCGCAAAGTTTGGCCTTTCGCTGGAAAATCCTTTCCGCGGCCGCAAAATCCTTTCTTCGGCCGTGAAATCATTTGGGTGGCCGACAGACCAATGTTTTCCAGATTCTAGAATGTTCAGCAGCTTTTCAATCCGTTCGCCCAAACCCTAGCAGCCACGAACCATTACTTCGGGGCTACGAATACACTTACCATAGAGGTCTTATTGCCCTAGAACTCCACTTTGATTCACACCATTTGATTGGCCGGGGTGAGTCACCAATTGCCTATATAAAGGGCCTTAGGGTTCCGAAATAATAACCACGAAATACATATCTCTCCACTCCATGATCCGCCCCCAAACTCTACAACAATCATCTCCTATCAATCCTCTACAAAAGCCCTAACCTCCCGTGAGTAGCCGCATCCGAGAGTAAAAACCCCCAAAGAACTCACTTTGTTCTAGGGTTTTTGTGAAGTTGACTACCACTATTATCTACAATCAATCGCAATCCAAGCAATCAATCTCTGATGGATCAAGGTGGTGAGGCCCAGGAGCCTACGGTTTGATTTAATTTCCGTCTCTCGCTTTTAATTAGTTCTTTCTATTAACTGTTCGTATTCTGGTGTGAGGAAGAACATCGGTTGGGGAATCAATCCTTCGGCCGATACATCGATCCAGTGGGATTCCTCGGCCGTGACATCAATTCACCGGCTGAGGGATCTATTTGCTGGGACATATTTGTTTTCTGCTTATTCTGATGCATACTTTCATTTATCGTACTGGCTCACCTTATCAACTGTTAAAGGCTAAAAACCAGATTATGTGTTAGAATTAAATAAAGCAAATATACATTGTATGTCGAACGATTATGGGCCAGTCTCACGACTGGGCAAAGAGAGGTGCCTAACACCTTCCCCTTATTGTACTCTTGGCTCCCGTACCCGGAATCTCTGTCTATTTTTCCTAGTTTTAATAAACTAGGTGGCGACTCTATTTTAATGATAACCGTTATCGTGTGGCGATGTTCCTAACCATGGGGATATCCACGATCTTGGTTTATGAAGTTGAACCAAACAAGCGTGATCAATCTGTATGGCGATGCCCCGTTTGGGAGGTGTCTACAACATGTTATCAATAAGCTAATTGAAAAGCAACGTTTTTCGGTTGGATAACATATCAATTTAATTAGTTGAAAAATCACATAACACAATTAATAACTTGTCATTTTACTCGGTTAAAGACAAAAAAAAAAACCTACTATGTCGCTAACATAATCAAATGCCCTGTTGTCTTGATAATTTTTCTCAATATGGAATGGTTAGGCTCCCATAATATGATCTTGCCTTTCCATAGCAGATAAGGATTCCAAGTACCACTATAGATAAACAAAATAATTACCAAAACTAACCACTTTGCGTAAAAAAAAATTACATCTAGCAAACCCTATTGTTGATGTGTTATGTATCACCCAGTAAAAGAGGCTGACATAGTGCACATCTAGCCCCTTATTATAGATTAGCATCCTTCTCACAGAAAGGTCATCAACAGACTAAGTTTTATCAATGCCAATAACATGTAGCTTCAAATATTTACCAAAAATTAAGAGATATAACTGAATCAATTAAATTAGGTTCAACTCTTCATAGCAAAATCAATTACAACTACTATGAATTTTATGTTCTAGAATTGGTTTCAAAAGAATAAACCAAACTCATACAATAGTTCAAGAAAAAAAATAATGATGCAAGTGGACCAGCTATGCAAGTGGAAGACGACGGTGAACATAAAAATAATGTCATACACATAAATCAGTGACGACATTGAGAAATCAAAAATGGTAAAACGTTGTAACGCCCTGAATTTTGGGAACGTTAAATAAACATTTTTATTGAAAACTTACATAGAGTCTGACTCATTATTATAGCATAATCCCCACAAGGGTACATTTATTTAAACAAGGGAGGGAAAACTAGGGTTTCAATCTACAGCTCCGTCTGCTCCTCCATTCTAGCCAGCTCCTTGGCTCCGAAAGCCTCCAAGGTGTAGAGTTCACACTGCTCATCTACAAGGTCTGACACATTATACCGGCGTCGCCCCCAATATAATATGTCAGGGTTACAACAGTAACACCATGAGTTACAAAAGCTCAGCAGAATAATCTCATACCCGCTAACTCATAACTTACAAACAACAGGTTATTGAAATAGTATACTAACTCATGTAAATCCAACGGTTTTCAAATTGCACATGCATATTCAGTAAGTAATTAACAATGACACATCCACATTCACTATTCAACTAACGTTGGTGTCCATGATACCTGGGTTTCTCCTACGTGACTTTTCGTAGACCGTGTAACATTTTCACTTTTCATTTACCAAATCAACATTTCGAAAATTATTTTTTTACACACCCAACCTCGGTTCTACCGCTCCGGGTTTCCGAGTATCCTCACAATGGTTCCACCGTTCCGGGTTCCCATTGGCACACAATTTGCATTGGCTCCTCTCCGCGGATAACCAAGCTACAAATCAAACCTCGGTTCCACCGCTCTAGGTTCCCGAGTATCCCCACAATGGTTCCGCCGTTCCGGGTTCCCATTGGGTTTTCGAAAAACATTTTTACACACCCAACCTCGGTTCCGCCACTCTGGGTTCCCGAGTATCCTCACAATGGTTTCGCCGTTCCGGGTTCCCATTGGCACACAGTTTTGCATTGGCTCCTCTCCGTGGATAACCAAGCCACAAATCAAACCTCGGTTCCGCCACTCCGGGTTCCCGGGTATCCCCACAATGGTTCCGCCGTTCCAGGTTCCCACTGGATTTTCGAAAAACGTTTTTACACACCCAACCTCGGTTCTGCCGCTCCGGGTTCCCAAGTATCCTCACAATGGTTCCGCTGTTCCAGGTTCCCATTGGCACACACACACCACACAATGAGCTACCAAGTCCGGCCACATTGTGGTTTCAAAAATATTTTTTTTTCACGTCTTTTCATTATCAACACCCTAAGTGTCATGTCTCTAACTTTCTCGATTTTTGTGTCTCGTTTTCATGCAAAGACTCCGCGGTGGGACTTTTTCACGTACGTGAACTATACACGGTGTCTCGTAAACATAAATCATTCATTGTAATCTTGAAACTAAACTAGCAAGATCATCCAACTCTACATTACTTGTCATGCTCATATTATCCCTAAATTCACACAATCATGCTCAAACATTTAGCACATATCTTAAAGCATAGTGTCACATGGACGGACACCTTTGGAGTGGATACCACTTATGTTTTATCACACATCAAACAAGTAATCCAAGTAATCACATATACATGCTCATAACCATCCTTAAGATCAAAATACGAATACTTTCATTCAAGTTTATGTTTCCAAAATCCGTTCTCTCTTCCAACATATGTTTTCCCGGTAATAAAGGTCGAGATATTCAACGTGAACGTATTTCCTTTTAAAAAATAAGTCTACTAGTTATTTGTATGTCATGCATTTCAAACATACAAGCAATATACAAGTTTCTATTTATACTTAGAGATAGTGAGTAAGGATATTCTACATACATTTCAAACGTGCAATATATTTAGAGCTAGTGAGTACGGAAAAAACTACTTATACTTAGAGTTAGAGAATAAGGACATTCTACATACATTTCAAACGTGCAATATATTTAGAGCTAGTGAGTACAGGAAACACTACCGTTCTTCTTGGCGGTTGGTACGGCTACGGAAAAGTAAGTACGTCGGCTATCGAACGAAGTGGCCTCCTACGGTAAGCTTACGGTAGTTTTGAAAGAGAAAGGTTTCTCTCGAAACTAGTTCTTGACTAAACTGCTAAACTTTTTGGATCGAAAGGGTGATCGAGTGGTGGTTTAGTGGCGACCTTGGACGAGTTTCTTGAAGAACTCAAGAAGAACTCAAGAACAAAGGAAGAACTTCAAGAACAAAGTAAGAACACAAGGATTCTAGAGAGAGAAGTTGAAGGGTTGAAGGTGTGAGTTGAATGCTTGGACAAGGGTCCTATTTATAGGAAAAATGAAGCTCCTCTCTCTCTCTCTTGGACGAATATATATATCTCTCTCTCTCTTTCTCTTGATTTGTTTGCTTCATGTGTTGTCTAATCTCACCTTTTATCATGGCATAGCCTTCCCTCACTTGTCAATCCATCCTAGGTGCAAGACTATGTGATCAAGTAGGATTTTTAGGCCTTTAAAGAAGATCCTAGGTGATTATACCCTAGTTTAGCAAGTCTTACAAGTCTAAGAGAGATGTCAACTAGGTTAAGAGTAGTCTTCCCATGTTTAGTCAATTCTAGGCTAGGTTGTAAGTCAACTTCTAGGATGATTAAAGGCTAGGTTGTAAGTAAATCTAGGATGATTAAGGCTAGGATTCTATGTTTAAAGTGGTCTAAGAATGGGTTGGAAAGTAGTAATTAGGCTTAAGGCTAAAAGGTAGCTTGTGGAAGTGTACAAACACATGCACACACCTCACTCTCTTTCCTTTCTCTCTCTTTCTCTCTCTCTCTTTCTCTCTCTCTATTCCCATGGAGTATATACACACACACACACACACACACATATATATATATATATATACACATATGTGTATTTAGGTGTCAAGTAGCCCTAATAAATCTAGGAAGAGTAATGATTAAAGGTGAGGCTTTCAAGTGTTATCCTATTGACCATTGGTTAAGGCTTTCCTAGAAAGGCTATATATGCATATAGATATGATTATGGTAGGCTTATATATATATATATAGCCATGTGCACTTAGGTCTAAGTAGTCTTGCTAAGTCTATGGAAAGGGTAATGATTATGGTAAGGCTTTCAATGACAACACATTGTACATTGGTTAAAATTTTTCCTAGAAAGTGCATATATGTATATAGTCATGTTTATAATAGGCTATCAGGTATATATACATATGTATACCTAGGAAAGATCTAGGAAAGTAAATTTGGTGGGTAATTAGGTTCAAGTCTATTCTTTCTAGGCTTGCATGCATAACACCTACAAAAATCTAGGAATACTACTTATGGATCAAAATGATGGGATTTGGTTTTGACTTGTCTAGTCAAATTTAGGTACTTATTGGATTATGGCAAGTCTTATTTCTATTACTCAAAGGATAAAAATTACCCTACAAAATTATCCAATGGGTAAGAGGTAATAATGAGAAAAGATATTCTTGGAAGAAGTAATGATGAGTAATAAAGTCTTGAAATGACTAATCATGAAAGTGCAATGATTTCCTAGTCTAGGGTTGAAGAGGTTCAATTAGGGTGTAGAAAGGTTCACAAGGTTCACAATGTGCACTTAGGAATTAGGAGGATTCATAAGGGTCATAAGGTTCAAAAATGGTTAGGGAGGTTTAACTAGTCTTAGAATCCAATTGATTTGGCTAACTAATTGGTTGGAATAAATTTATCCTAGGAAAGGTAGGATTCCTAGCCAAGGAGATGAATTTATGAATTAATTCTAGACACAAATAAATATGCAAGAGTATTAATAAGTCCTTTTGTCCTTAGGGAATGACTAGTTAATTTTTATACAAGAACACTTAATTTATAAGTCTAGAATTTAATTATGACGGATTATTAGAAATTTTAAAAAAAAGAATTTTAAAAGCAAATCCAAGTAATTAAAATAAAATTCAAATATTTAACTAAATTTTTATGTACCAAAAATCAGGGTCATTACAAACGTAATTGAGCACGGCAGTAAAGTCAAGATTACCTCTAGCGTTTTTTCATTTCTGTCCTAGCAATAAACTTCACCACCTGAGGAGTTAACTTCAATGGCTGTAGAGGAGGGTGGGGCGGTGGAGCGGAGAGAGTGGGGTGGGGTGGTGGTTGGCGTAATCCTCCTTATAATCCTCCTCATATACAAATTCAACTAAAAAATAGCAGGGGAGCAACTGCATAATCAAAGTAGAGAAGTACATTGAAACCAAAAAAACACGGCACAACGTAATTTTAAAAATAATGTGACCATGGTTATCAAAAAAACTATTGAAGAAAAAAGAGCAAATTCAACACACCACATAATCAGTTGGTTATCACCCCATCATTGACATTAGTTTGCCCACCATGCCAAACAAAAGAGAGCAAATGATCGACTTGTGCCTAAAGGAATTCATCAAACGAATCATATAAATGGATGGCATTTCAATTCACGAAACTTGCAATACAGTGAATCCAATTAATACTAATCGCCCATCGACCTAAAGACGCTTTAAATTAATCTTACATTAAGTTCTCAATTTCATTCAGCAAGTAAAATATAAGGGTAACAAAAATAAATATGGAATTGATACGATGAAGGATTTATGTCCATTAAGGCCACTAAATGTTAGTAATTTATTTTAATCAACGGGTATCTGTAATCTTAACGTGGGGAGATTAATAAGTGTTTAATATAATAGAGCTCGTAATATAATTGAGATAAGGATGGGAATGCAATTATAATTCTGTAGTGGGGTAAATTATAATTAGTGAAATAAGAAATAGAATCCTGGTGGAATTAGAGTTTCTTATTTACACTGGGAGCTCAGACTTATTACTCCTTAGGTCTCTATCGTAGCCCTATATATACACGTTATGCTCTCTAGGTCAGATAGACGCTTTCTATTATTCATGAAATAGAGGCAGACTTAGAGAGAGCAAACAGATCACGAAAGAGTCCAAAATCGGTTCATGTTCTAGACGTTTAGGGAATACGATAGTAGATCGTAAGGTGCAGTCAAGCAGTATACGTGGCTTATAGCAAGACGTGCTATAACAAGTTCAACCAGCGTTCGTGTCGCAGGGAGTTGAGGTGAAACCCTAATTCCGCCTTGTAGGGTTTTGTGATTTTCTTGTTATCTAATCTGTACGCGTCATTACTGGGTTCTGGGAATCGTTTCCCAACACTAAATTCCTACCCGATTGTGTCCATTAAGGCCTTTAAAGTTTCTACCCGAAACAGCGAATAAACCGCCCGCATCTCCATTCCAATTCACTGCAATGGCACAAACACAAAATCATCGCGGAACACTTATGCCAAATGAAGCCATTTTAATTTCACACCTGTAAAATAAATTCATGAAGATATCAAATCTTTATTTCAAATGGAATGAGATAGAATAACAAATGCAACATCATATTTCAGAATGACTTTAGGACCTGTGTCTAAAGGCAAGACGTAACATAATTAATCGAAACCCAACCTAAATTAACTGTGGTGCCATAATAGTGAAACCCCCCAGTAGAGAAATCTATACTCAAGCTATATGAACATGCGATGAAACATGCACCAAGAGAGAGAATGAATTTCAACAAGCGAACATGAGAAACAAAAGGTTACTACAATGAATAGGCGGACTACGACTACGGGATTCTAGACGTCCTATAGATATCCCTAACTATTCACATGTCAAACTAGAAGCATTATTAAACTTGCATCAATCTAAATAACCTACAACAATTTCTCAACCATTTTATGACTTCTCGAATGAATGCCACAAATAACTTCCTCATTTCATACCATTCGCCATTAAGCCTCTTTTTCATAAAACTTTCCTTTTTGATTACCAAAATAATTTAGAGAAAACTTAAGACCATTATGGATTAAGCTCCGTTGATTCGAACTTGAATGCTGAAGTCCATTGATTTGCGCCCAAATACCGGATCTGTTGATTCGCCCATGAATACCGGAGGATTTTTATTGAAAATCATTTTTCCAGAAACCCGAATCCTTTCTTTTCAAAAACCTCTATAGAATCCATCGTTTGTCCCTTTTTCAATAGTCACAATCACAAGTAGCAAATAATTCAAAAAACAACATGTACTTCTAACGTCGACTATACCACCCTTCATCTCGCGAGAAATTCAATTGTATTACCACCCCATGCATTACAGTAAACTCTCTCCACTTGGGTCTCCGCATTACCACCCCATGCGTTGCAGGACCCTCTTGAGTCTCCGCATTATCATCCCATGCGTTGCGGGACTCCCCCATTCAAATTCCCAACTCACGCACACACATGCACCATCAATTTATATACAAGCAAATAACATTCCTTAGTTCACATTCTTTCATTCATCATCATACATGGCAATACAAACATTGTAAACATGCCACATTATACATTGACAAATATATACAAGCAAATAACATTCCTTAGTTCACATTCTTTCATTCATCATCATACATGGCAATACAAACATTGTAAACATGCCACATTATACATTGACAAATATGCAAGTTCGCGTTATTCCTCTAAGTATATCACAACGTTCTTCATCACGTATTGAACCCATCAATAATTGTACGACGCACCACCCGCTAGGTTCTAAACTAGAATCTTATAGAATGAACGCCAAAGGAATTTAGAAAGATCAACGAGACGAATCACGAGGATACGAGTTACCCTATTCTCATCCGGACCATTAGGCAAGCCCCCATCGACCAACTATGCTTCCCACGATATACCTTATAGTCTACGATATTCGAAACCACTCTACGGTACATTTTCCAATTCACCAATCACCACATCATGTCATAGTACGTAACATATCTATATCGTTCATCATATCATGCCACAATGTCCACATACTCATTCTAAGGCATAGACAATACCATACTTATAGGATTTGACATGTTCCTTTTGTACAACAAGAGTCAAAGGAGATAGATTGATCAAACAATCACTTAAGGTACGAACAATCAAGTTTAAAAGTGGTTTGGAGGTGTTCCAATGGTGTTAGAAGTGATTGGGGATCAAAACAATCAAACGACAATCAAACATCAAAATATGTCCAATGAGCAGAGGGGTTGATCCCCCAAAACAGGGGGATTGATCCCTAGACAAATCCAGTGAGCAAAGGGATCGATCCCTCAAACAGGGGGGGTTGATCCCCCAACGCTTTTTCTGCAGATTTTCAAGAACAAACCCAAACAACAAACCTCGAACCAAAGCACGATTGGAGCATAAAATCAACTCATAAATACATAGAATGAGCAAGAAATCCCTACCTCAAGTTTAGAGAGTGAAACCTAAAGAGATAGATTCAAGCCCTAGCCTCCCAAACTTCGAAATCCACCAAGAATAACTTCAAGCTCGAACCCACGCGATCCAAGGCTCGTATCCTGTGGAGGAGATGGATTGAAGGTCGGAATATGTGGGTTTTGAGGTTGGAGGTTGAGTTTTGAGCTCTGTGGAGCACGAGAGAGAGAGGGAGAGAGAGACGTGAGTTAGAGAAAGAAAGGAGATGGAATTATATTCTCCTACACACACACACACTCTTATATATACTAGCACATACACAAATCATACTTGCACTCCCTCAAGTAGCAATTCTATCACATTGACCCCAAATCTTATAAACTCAACAAAATTTACATTTTCCTCAATTTCTAACATTTATATAACTTTCGAAAATATGGGTCCTTACAGTAGGCCAGGCTTAGCCCTTCGATTCTAAGTCTGGACAATCCAACGAAAAACCTTTCTTTCGCTAGTCAAAGGGGAAGTTAGGAACAGACTTTATACACGCAAAATTTGATCAATCGATTTTGTCCTGATAGGTCGATTTTAGGTCAATTGGCTTTGATCGATTACCCGATCGATCGACTTTTGTCCGATTGATTCCTAGTCATTCCACTATTGCCTAATTGATAATCCGATCGATTGGCTTGAATGTGATTGATTTGCTTGACACTCGATTGATCCGATTTATGTTGCCATCTTCCTTTGATTGTTCGATTTGCTCACTCTCAATTACAAATGATGACTTCTTCCACTCTAATCTTACACAAACTCACTAGCTTAGAGAATTAAGAATAAAATTACAGACTCAATAAAGTACGACATACATAGGAATGTGTGATTTGTCAATGGAATTGCCAACCAACAGAGAGCTCAGCTTCTTGGAGCTTACGCTTGGGGTTCGATTTATTATCGAAGAGTGGTGGTGGTTATGGTGGTGGCGGAGTTGGTGGGCGCCCTGCTGGACAATGGCGGTGATGGGAGGAATGAGAGGGAGATAGTGGAGAGGAGAGAGTGACGAGGGGGAGGTAGAAAATTTGAGAGGGATAATAACGATGAGAGAGGGAGGGGAGGAGGGGAAGAGGGAAGCGAGAAAGAGAAAATTCATCAGAGCTTTTGGCTATCACGTTTTGAGTGCATATGCGAGGTGTCACCATTACATTAGTATAATGTACTCCACTACATGGTAAATGGGGTACATTTTACCAATATAGTGGTGACACATCACATGATATCCAAAAACACACTTATCAATTCAAAATAAACTTATCAATTCCGTACCGGCTGGCATACTATTTTCTCTATCAGGACGGTGTGTACAAGTATCGGTTTTTATCTTCGTACCGCTTCAGATATATCGCAATATACATTTTTAGATATGTTTAATAAACTTATCTATCATTGCAATACTTAAAATAGAGAAAATAAATTCTAAAATTTTGATACACCTCAATACTAGTTCCAATAACAAATTAACATGATTAATATAAAATGGACTCCAGATTTTGTTGAAATACCTAAAAAAGTTCATTCTTTTTTTTTATTTTATCAAAACAAAAAAATACACCAGTATTTGTGTATCGGCCCAGATTTCGTGTAAGCGATATGTCTAATATCGATTGGTACGAAACATCAATGTATGTGTATTGTTATACGGTATCAGGCGGGATCGGATGACAACACTGATTCCAAATGCTTTTTTGATAGGGTTCTACTAGTTTCTTCCCACTGGGCATTGCTTGAAAATCCGTGCAATCAATACTTTATTGTTTGATTCTCTCGGGAAGGCCACCTTCTAGATTAGTACATTGTCATTGCCAGCATGACATTCAATGTCATTCAATTACTTCTCATATACCAAGTTTGTCCTTGTACCTTTTCTTTTTTCAGTTAACAGCTTTTCTTTAACAATTTATTTTATCGGTTGATGATGAGAATACATAAATTATAGTAAATTTTTTTAAAAACTCAACTACAGGTGGAGTTCCATTAAGATTTTTGCATTTTTCTTATTTTGTCCTTAGTCAAATTTTTTCCCATTTGTTAGTTTTGACCTCACTTTTTTTGGTTTTCTGATTCGTCTCGTCAAGATAAATCGAAAAGGTAAAAAATTATAATTTCTACCTGAATATTTTTTAAAATATCCAAGATAAATTTGGTTTTTTGGGCTTTATCTTGAATATTTTAAAAAATATGTGGGTTAAAGTCATGATTTTTACTTTTTTGATTCAGCTTTTTATTAAATTTGGTCCATGTTTTTTTATATTAAAAATTGGGGTATTGAGCAAAAGAAACAACTAAAAAAAAATGGTCGTGCTTGAAAAAATTCAAAGACAAAAGTATTGGGAGACGTGTTATTCACACATATGAATAGTGCACAGATCGATTGTGCACGGATCAAGATATGGAAACCACTACAGATCCCACACAAATGATCCGAGCCATTCATTAAATTTAGAATATTTTTTTAAGGGTCCACGCACAAAACCAGCTCAATCCGATACTTAAAAGTATTTGATCTAATCATCTAACTTTTCGTTCAGGTTCAGACCAAAATGAAAAGTTAGATGACTAGATTGAGTACTTCTAAATATTGGATTAAGCTGATTTTTTGCAGGGGCCATTGAAAAAATGTTTTAAATTTAATGAAAGGCTCAGATTATTTATGTGAGACCCGTAGTGGACCCCATGTCTCAATCTTTGCATGATTCATCTGTTTAGATATCATTTCTGAAGTATTGGTCATGCTGGAAAGAGCTCCGCTGGGAAAGAGCTGTGACTTGGATGGGTTAGTTTTATAAATTTGTAAAGGAGACAGGGTTACTTTTGTCAATTTTAATGAAATTGCTTTACATCAACTCACAATAGGCATGTGATGTTGACGTAAATGAAAAAGCAGGTGTAAAGGACGGAGAGGCCCACTTTTTGCAATGAAACCCTGACAAAGAATCGCCTTTTTCAGAGCGTCAAGTCCACGGAAGAATGCCACTGGGCTGTTACTAGAATTTGCCTTTTTGATAAAGGGTATTCCGGAAAATAAAAATCTATTCTAATATATAAATGGAGAGCACCATTTTGGTATCTCCCTCCTTTGAAACCCTGTCATGCTTTTTGTTTTCTACAATTACCTTGAAAAGAACCCCAATATTACACACGATAAAGAGAGAGAAATTAATTGTTAGGATTAAATTGCCATTTTAACAAAAGTAACCACCCAAAGCAGTTACCAAAATCCACTCCCACTAACTCTCTCTTTTCTCACTTCACTTCACGAACTCTTCATCTTCCATTATATTTTGTAGACCAAATTTTCACTTTTCCTAAAAGTGCATCATTTGAAAAACCTCCATTTCCAGATCCCAGTTTCCAAACAGCCATTGGTAGTTGTCAATTGCATACCCTATCAACTGCAATTGGTAAGTTGCAAATGTCAACTCATTTAATGTAATCCTTTAACGTATTTACTTATTTTTTCAGTTTACTCTTTCCCGCGCGTAGACACATATTTATATTTGGTTTGCCATTTTATGAATTGTAAGTGAGAATTGAAACTACCTTTATGTTCTCTCTGTCACTTATATTTTTTGGATTTAGAGTTTATTACTTAGCAGTAGCATTTTAGGGTGATGGTTTGGAATCATACTGAATTAGTATTGAGTTTATAAAGAGAGAGACAGATCCTAATTAATTGGGATTTAAAACTCTGTATAATTTTGTTTGGTATTGTATTTTTTCTTTCACGTGTCGACCGGGCATGCACAAAACAGACTAGAGGCCGAGCACACACAATGTGTGCAGGTCGAATTTTGACAATTGTTTGATTGAACCTGTAACGCCCCGATTTTTGGGAATGTTAATTAAAATAAACACAAATTCGATTCAACATTTATTTAAAATAAAATCGATAATTGAGTCATTACAATAATTAAGTTCGAGTTTCAAATACAATTATTCTAATCAAAGGGAAAGAGTACTACGACAAATCTATTCTACTTGATGTCTGGCTTCTTCCTTGATATTCTGCTCAGCTCTGAACTCCTCTGAGTGCTAAAACTTTTCATGTTCGTCACCTAGGTCTGGCATAATATGCCAGGGTCACAAAAGTAACACCGTGAGCTTTTAAGCTCAGTAGCTAACTCCTACCCTTATGTTCCATAATTTAGCAAAAATAGTATATAACTTTGCAAAGTAAAACTCAGAGATTTAACGGTTCAACATATAAATAACAATTCAACAAAAGTGTCAATGTCTTTTCAGAGTCAACGCAGCGTATCGTATTCGTGTCATCATTTTATCAATATCGATTTCACTTTCTACTTTATTTATTCGAGCATTGGTTCCGCTAACCGTCTTTCAGATTCCATCGGGCTCCCAAGCTAAACTCAGATTTTCCGCCCAAAAGCACTGATTCCGCTAACCGTCTCTTTCAGATTCCATCGGGCTCTCAGTCTTATTCATTTTCATTGGCTCTTTCACCATTTTCACACGACACTAGTTCCACTAACCATCATTTCAGATTCCATCGGGCTCCTAGGTCACACACACCCGAGCCATGATTCCGCTAACCATTTCAGATTCCATCGGGCTCTCATGCTCACACACGCACACCCGAGCCATGATTCCGCTAACCATTCTTTCAGATTCCATCGGGCTCCCATGCTCACACAATTAATCTTTTCACATTTCAATTTCTCATTTATTCTCGTCAACCATTTCTCGTTTCTTGTGTCTCGTGAACATGCATCATTTTCTCGTGTTCACATTATTTTTTCAAAGCTTGCTAAAATCATGCAAAATCCTTGTTCATGCATTTCTACACTTTCGTTTTAATCTAACTTAAATGGTACCACGGTAATAACGACAAAACTATATTTAACCATTCAACCCGATAATATTACCACATGCGAATATTTAACAATGTTAACACCACTTGATAAATTACTTTCTCTGATAATTTAGCAGTACTAAGCATGCGATTTAATAAACGTAAATTACTAGTTTAACTCTAGCAACTCTCCTGTAGCTTTAAAATCATTCGTTCATCTCTCAGTAGTATCGATATGCCATTTTACAATTGCCCCAGGTCATCGCATTTTATAATTTTTCTTTACATGCGAAACTTATAACTAAATTCAATTTTCGTTCACCCAATAAATATAATCAGTACATTATACTTAGGTAAGTAGGAAGAAGGTTTCTACCGTTCTTCTTGGCGGTAGTCGGGTACGGTACGTCGGTATGGGTGGGCGGATAGAGTGACGGCTCGTCGGGTTCGATTCGGAAGAAAAAGAAATCAAATTTCTTTTCCTAGAATCGAAAATAACTTCTAAAATTCTTGCAGCGAGGAACTAATTAAGATCGAACAGTGGAGATGTGGTTGTGCTAGGAAACTAATAATTTTTTTTTATTTCTCCCCAGCTGGACTCACTCTCTCTCGCTGTCTTTTCTCTCAAAATTTCTCAACAAGGGAAGTGGAGATGTGAAGTGTGGAGGTTTTCTGAAATGAGAATGCATGGAGGTATTTATAGGTATTTGGATACTTCTCTCTCTCCCCTCATAAACGGCTCAAGCTTGGGCCAAAAGAAAAGGAAGGTGGGGCCATGCCATGTGACAAGATAATCCCATGTGAACATAATGATCATAGATCCAAACCCATTCTTGCTCAGCACACAATCTCTCTCTCTCTCTCACATAGGCAGTCTACAACTACATAGGATAATATAGAGTGCATGTGATGAGGTTGAGTGTAGAGTACTGATCCAAACTCCTCTCTCTCCTCTCGGCTATTTCTCCCTCTCTCTCTCTCATTTTCTTGCCCACCACACTTCTAGGCTCATGGGTACATGATAGCTAGAACTTAGGGTAGTGTAGGATGATAATAATGATTGGATAAATTCTGTTTCTACTCATTCTCTTACCAGTAGACTTGCAAGGCTAGAACAATAGGATAGGATGACATAGGCATGTGATGAGGTTGGTTTTGGATAGAAAACCTAACCTTCTCTCTCTCCCTCCTCTCGGCAGACACACACACACACTCTCCCACAATTAATTACTTGGCCCCCAATTCATGGGATCTCCTGTACCCTCCATCTTCATGTATCTATGGAATTCTCTGTTTTTTTTTGTTGAGCTAAAGGCTAAGGGTAGTACATGGTGCAACTAATTGGTATCAAGAGTACTAAATCTTCATCTCCTCCTTCTTGTACACTCACGGCACACATATGCACATTTTCATTGAAATTTTTAGTGCAAGAGTTTAAATTATAATAAAACAATCACTTTAGTTTAATAAAGAATGATAAATTGATAAGTAAGTAGAAGAAGTATAATTAAATATTTAATTTTATCCAAAAAAAAAAAAATGGCCGAAATTTCGGATCGTTACAGAACCAGATGTCCTCAATACACCCCTTTTTCCTTCAATTGCTCCGTCTATTTAACAATTCAACTTTACCAGTTAGTTTCATAGAAAAAAATTGTCAAATAGCGCTTGACATGAGAAAGAGAGAGCCAGAGGGACCATTTTTGTGAAGAAAAAAGCTCAAATTTTAGATATGTATATGCATGTAATTGTTACTACAATATATAACAATTCGATTGATTTTTTGAGAATTTAATTGTTGTTTATCTATTACAATAGGTTAATACTAGAGGCCGAAGCACACGCGATGCGTGTGCAAGTCGAATTTTCACAACATTTGTGAAAATTTGATCAAACAATAATGTTGTGAAAATGTTGTGAAAAATGCGTGTGCAAGTCGAATTTTCACAACACAGCATTTTCACAAAAATGTTGTGAAAATCCGACTTATACACGCATCGTGTGTGCCTCGGCCTCTAGTGGGTTATAACTCGGCAGCATATGTTGGGACTCTTTTTTTTGAGTTGCATTTAGAAATTAGGTAAAAGTAAAAAAGTGGGTTAAGTTGGAAATTCGGGGTTTATTGAATCTTTTAAGAAAATAATTTTCACATTTTTTTTGGTTTTTTAATAAAAAATGCATTCAAAAGTTTCATTAAAAAGACAAAAAATAGAGTATTATTATTATTATTATAGAATAAAAAAAGGGAATTGACTTCTACACTCCCCTTCTTATCATATGCACTCTTTTTTTGTCCTTATTCATATGAATTTACCTTTTTACCCTTTTATAAGTTCACTTTTTTACACCAAATAAAGACAAAAAAAAAAGAGTGTGTGATAAGAAGGGGAATGTAGAAGTCAATTTCCTAAAAAAAAAAAAAAGGGTGAAAATCATTTTCTAGTTTTATCCTCCTACGCTGGCAAATTGGGCTCGCCTTGTTCTCTCTCTCCGTTTGTTCTTCCGGGTCACAGCGTAGACTGAAAGTGAAAGCCGCCATTATTGTATCAAATATTATATTAATTAATACACCGCGTACAAGCTTTCTCTTCTGCTGCAAATTGCCAATCGAATAGGAACCCTTTGGAAACTGGATCTGCCTTCATTATCCACAATACACAGTCACTGCTTCCTCCGATTTCCCTCCCACGATCCCATTGAGAGATAAAAAGGTCAGCCTCTATTCAAACAAGGTTCTCCATCTACTTGTATCCAATTCAAAGCTATGTAGTTTCAATTTAACGGGTATATTGTACGAAGATACCTATATGAGGATTTGTTATTGCGTGCTATTTGTTTTGGAACCTACATTCAAACCCACTTTCTAGGGTATTTCACTTTTTTTTTTCCCTGGATATTATTTGTTCATGAACAGCTTTCCCCCCCCCCCCCCCCCTCTTTTTCTGGGTACTTGGCAATATCTATTGTGAGGACTAGGGTTTACGATTTCCGGACCTTTCTTTGACTGTATAAAGGGGAAGGGCCAATAAAAGATTTTTTTTTTTCACTTTTCTCACCAGTTCTCACCAAAATGCTCAATCCAAATCATTATGAAAAATTATGAAAAAAAATACTCAATCCCAACGAGTGATTTGGCAAGAAACCATAACCCTTTCTTTTATTTTCTCATGAAATCCCTCCCTCCAGAGGCTGGCGTCTACATTCAAACCCACCTTTTAGGATCTCTCTCTCTCTCTCTCTCTTCTGGGTACTAGGCCATAGCAATTTTGAGGATTAGGGCATATGATTTTCGGACCTTTCTAAGATTTGAGCGTGATATTCAATGTATTGTTGCAAGAGTTTCACAATTAGAGCCAAGAAGAACAGTAGTGAAGCCTGAGAGTGCTAAAACATTGCCCTTGATCCATCTGTTGTCTATTTGTGGGTATGCAAAGTGGGCCGTTAAGAGTGTTTCAATACTTCTGTAAGCCTTGTTTCTGTTTGCTCTTCATTTACTTGTTTTGTTTAGGTATTATGTTTCTTAACAGTTTTTGCCATCTATTCTTATACAATTCAATGCTAGATTTGTAGCGCATTACACAAATAAGCGTCTTCTTGCTTTAGGCGTCATTCTTAGCTTCGTTTCTTGTAGGTCAATCTCATCTTTGTTAATTGTATGTTACTGTGTGTGGTGTTGATATCCAATCCCGTTTTAGAACTTTTCTCTTCGCTAACCGAAGTTTAGGATCAATCATTTAACTATCTCTGGAGGCTAACAGTTCACTTTTCTTGGTTTCAGGCGATAGCAATTAGGGCCTAGGGTTTACAAATTTTCGGACCCCTTTCAAGGTTATTTTTTCAATACAAAGTTGCAATTGTTTGCCAAATAACGACACATGGAACAACACTGAAGCCTGAAAGAGGTAACATTGTCTTTGCTCCACATGTTTTCTGATTTTATACAAAACACTGGATATCCATATGCTCCTCAATTAACTTGTCTTGTTTTGTTATTATGTATTTCAGTGCCCGTAAAGGACAATAAGTTGTTGTTCAGATCTCATAAAGGAAAAAAAGAAGCTGGTATTCAGTAAATGAAGTTGTAGACTTGAGGGTATTGGGAGCAAATGGCACCGATATATTATATACTTGTTGCATTACCTTGCACAGTCGGGGCCGTTGCTTTAGCTCTTCTACACATATACAGGCACCTGTTAAACTATACTGAACCCACTTATCAGAGATATATTGTCAGAATCATTTTCATGGTCCCTGTGAGTTTTAAACACTTCTTTCTTTGTAGCTTTTTCTACATGTATGTTCTATTACATAGTTCGTTAAGGCTTTAATTGAGGTCTGGATTTGCCTTTGGAAGATTTTATGTTGACCCTTATGCAATTATTGATGTGTCATGGATACTGGAGAGAGAATTGAATGCAATATGCAGGAAAGTGTCCATTGACAAGTTTCTTTGACCACTTGAGTCTGTTTTATTGTAACTCATACTTGCAGTAGTTGCGAAATCGAGATACAAATCAAAAGGGAAATTCAAATTCCATTCTTGTAACCGTGAACCAAGTTTAATGCATGAATGTAAGACCTAAAAGAACGTTATAATATAGGTAAAAAACCTTATGGTAGACTTATTTTTCAAAGGTTTAATGTAAGTATGAAAGATAGTCAGAATGCAATAATATATCAGGGGGTACCTTTTCAGAAAATTGTTGAAAAGAGTCAAAAGACATTTGTCTATGTAGAATATGCTTTGATTTGTGACACAGGTGACATAAGCCAAGTGCTTCCCTCCATGTCGGGAAATATGGGTCCTAGGCTCTTAGCTTTGTGTATTATGTCTCTGTTTCTAGCAATCCACTTGAAATAAAATTATTAAAGATCCATGTTTTCTGGCAAACATAATTCCGTCATACGGTAAGCTGAAAGATCTCTTTACATGCTGAAACGTGTGACAAGGCGGTTAATGAGTTCGAGTTATGGTAATGAGAAATAGAGGTCGGACTATTAAACATGGGAATTATAGATCTCCACAACATAGAGGAGGGGGAGGACAAATTAGGACTGATTTTATGCTTGAAGAACTTAGATGTCTTTGGGAGCTTTAGTTTAGTGGAAAAGGTTTATAAAACAAAGTCAGGATAGTTAACTAATTTGAGATGGCATCCAAATCGTGAAAAAATGAGATCATGTTAGTTTCATTAACAACTTTTATATGATGAGTTTTGGCAGTTAGATTCAGATTGTCTAGGGGACAATTTATTGGATGTGCAGCTGCTAAAATGGCGGCTGCAGGAAATTTTGTCTGGTTAGGCATTAGCTAAACAAACTTCCAACCAAAACATGTAGTTACAAGAACTACTACCCTTGATGAGTTGCCGTACCTTGAAATCATTGGTACAAGCTCAATATCTCTTTTGAGTTATGTAACAAAGTAAACAGTCTTTTCTGAAAAAACACGTAGTTTGAAGCAAAAAGTCCAGTTCACTGATTTTAGTCTTTTCTTTCAGTTCGTTGTTGTCAATTGACCGCTGTCATTATATCGTGCAATCGCCACTGAACTATTGAGTGATTTGCTTTTCTTGGCTGTAAAATAATGACCGTGAGTTTCATTGGAAGAGGATGACAGTTTTTTCTCCCATTGATTTGCTTTTAAAGATTGGTTTTTAGACTTTGAGGTTTGAGAAATAACCAGAGTGTGCGCTCTTGGCTCTTGTTTCTCTACATTGCTGAAATAGCATTTCTCCATCTCTTTAGTTGCATATTTTGTCCAAGTTATTATTTGTGCTTGGTGTTTCAAGTGAGAAAATATTTTTGAGATATGTCAATTTATGCATCCATATGTTTTGTCTTTGTTTTCTTGTTCGAATTATGGCATGTTCCATGGTGGAAGACTGGGAGTGGAAAAACTAGTTGAGCTTCACATAAGGATGGTGTGAATGTATGGCACACTTCTCCATTTTTTTTTCCAATTAATGGACCTGTTTCTCAGACTCGTAGGGGAAGCCACTTGCCCTTCATACTTACGGTGTCCCCTATTGGCATGTGCCCTTCAGCTGGCTTCCATATGCTTGCCTCTACAATACAAAGGCTTCCTCCATCTTTGCACTCACGCTCTTCTCACTCTCTCTGTAGACCACCTCAGTAATCACTTCATCAAATGTGTTCCAATGTCTCCTACATGTCTAACATGTGATTACCAACTTTTTGAGTCCGAAAACCCAAAAAGCAAACTGGAGCATTTAGGTCAGGGTACAAATCTGACTGAAAGCACAAAAAACGAAACACAACCATTGAAAAACCAGCTAAAAGGCCTTGAACCATATGGAGTAGTTTTTTTTCTTTTTTCTTTGTGACTTGGCCAAATTGCCAAAAAGCAAAAAGCTAGCCTTAAACCTCGGGCAAACAGAGCCTAAAAAGCCTACTTCCAGGACTAATATGCCCTTGCTAGTTTACAAGTCCATTTGAGTTGAGTTTGCTAGTTTTATTTGACTTGTTAGCCAAGCAAGGTCAATGATAACAATAGTGCATTTTTACTTCCAATATGAAGCTTTTTTTCTTTCTTTCTTTCTTTCTTTTTTTTTTGTGGTGGTTGAAACCAAGCATAAGAACTAATTTGGCTTGTTAGTATTGTTCATGAGTAGGGGGACAGGGGCCACTAGGGGTTTGTTTGGTCATTACCCACGATAGTCAAGGTCTGTGTAAGGTGGTCCAGACACCTGTTTCGTCGATATGACAACAATGCGGACTGAGTGGTGAAACGCTATTATTGTTGTTATCGTTGGCGAAGACGTGAAATGAAGCTCAGTCTCAATATGCACATCAGGAAAGAGGAAAGCAAAGACAAAGAAAGGACTAGAGAGTCCCACATCATAAAGAAGAGAGCAGATAGCTATGGTACTAGCATCCCTTATCTTAGTCCGTCCTTTCCGACTGGTAAAAAATTGGACGGCGTCATCTGGTGTGACAAAAACCACCCCAAGACTGACCTTGTTTTGTTTGGGATCATCTCTTTTCTCCCTGCCTTGCCTGTATTCTCCTTTTGGGTTGTTGGAAGAGCAAGAGAATACAATGCCATAGATCCCCATGTAGCGCAAGTTGTAACACCCCGATTTTCAGAAACGTTAATTAAATGAATTTGAGTAAATTGCGGAATACTTTAGACATTCATTAAATTAAAAGGAGTCTGATTACAAAAGGGAAAGTACAAGGGTGAGCCATCTATCCAATCATAGAGATAAACAATTGCTGTTTCATGAGTAAATCGGGTCATTTGTGGCTGTGCATGAGTCTTCTTATGGTTCAACTTATTTTATGGGTCCAAGCTACTAGAATGAGTTCATAGTAATGGGGTTTATAAAGTTGTAACATATGTTCCTTCTTTAGGTCCCACCTAATTGCTGCCCTGGTTCTATTTATTTCTTTTCTCCTTTTATACATTGTCAACATATTATTGGTGTAACCGTACTAATGCACAAATGATTTTTCTTCTTTCTCTGATATTCCTTGAATAATTGAAGGTTTTGTCCTGGGGGAGAACTATAAATTTTTTAGGAAATAACTATTACATGGGGAATTGGTAATCTGTTGAAGACTTTGAAGAGCATAATCTAATCATATTCCCACTTGATCACTTTTAACAGAATCCCCATACTTTTGAAAGAAGGCCGTAGTTAAACCATTTGGAGATAGTGCACCGTTGCATAGGGAAAACATGGCCCTTTCACTTTGTTGACTTTAAATAGTCTTCCCTATCGTATGATGTGGTTAAGTCCTAAACAAGTGTCTAAGCTAATGCATTCTTGAGAATTTATTTGGATACTCTTCTATAATCAGCTTATGGGGAAGTTCGTTTTGCACTTGAGGATGGTTTCCTGGGTGATTCCATGAAGTCTTGCGGGTTGATTCTCGCACATTGTGTCATGTTAGAATGTTAAGTACCTTTTGCATTCCTTTTTCTTCTCCATCACGTTTCTAACTAGATCAAGTATGTATTGACTTGCGGTATTGATTCTGGGTTACTTCAGACTGGATTATTTGCTATGAAATGTAGATTCATCTGAATTGCATATGCTTTTGTTGTGCCTAGTGGGAAGGATTATTGAAGAAATGTTTGTGGTTACTCGAGTAAAAAAGTGACTGGGTATTATATCGTATTGGTTCCTTTGTTCGAAACTTCCAATGTGGACTTGTGCATTTGATTGCAGCTAGAATGCTTTTTCCAATACACTATTTCTTCCTTTCTTAAGGTCACATTTTGCTCTCTTTTAGCATCTGTCTTTTGAATCTTTGACTTTGTTCTCACATGAAATTATTTTACCTTTTTTTTCCCCTTAAGGTATTACTGTGATATTCCGAGTTCATCTAGTATCCTCTTTTAACTTTGTGTTTCTCTTACCATAAAATATAATCTTCACCTTGACAGGTTTATGCATTGATGTCCTTCTTGTCGCTCCTCCTAAATGAGAGTTCAATCTATTTCAATTCCATTCGGGAAATGTAAGAGTTCTTTTTTCGTAATTAATTCTTGTTTGTGCACTTAACTTGTCACGTTGTCTGTACTCTTTAACACTTCTGCTTCTCGTCTTTACTATTGTTTTCTGTCTTATGGTCGATTTCTGTTAGTCTGCTTTTCACTAGAGGTAAAACCTCATGAATTAATTGGAAGTGGTAAAACAGTTATGTGGAAAGAACTGAGAATTAGCCTGATTTGCTTGCTTTCCATTGGTTTGTCTTTCATAAATTGTCTGGGTCTGGGCTCCGTCATTGAGGAGCCATTTGGGGATTAAGTTCTTGGTTCTCTCCTTTTCGTTTATTTGTCTTGGTGGCCTTGTTGTCCCCCTAACATGACTTTGTTTTCTTTTGTGTGCTATCAATTATTCTCGTGTTGCTTCTAGAAAAGAACAAGACGATTGTAGGTTATTTATCTGATAGGTGGTGTTGAATTGGTTTATTTCCTTTAAGAAAGGGCTGAAAGTAAAAGTTTGTCTTTCCATGGTTTCAGATATGAAGCGTGGGTCATTTATAATTTCTTATCATTGTGCCTGGCATGGGTGGGCGGCCCAGGAGCTGTTGTCTTAAGCTTAAGTGGTCGAGTTCTGAAGCCAAGTTGTTGTCTGATGACGTGCTGCTTTCCTCCCATTCCATTAGATGGGTGAGTAATTTCTAAATCAATCAGCTGTGTACTTCCGAGTGCTTTTAATCCATGTGATAAGGGAAACCAGTTATTTGAGTTAGTTAAGACTTTTGAAAATGACTGCAATGGATGTTGTAATGAATCATCATATCATTATACTGGGTTGGATTTTTTTGGTTGAAATTATAAGCTTGTTTATTCTTTTCGATGACCTCCTTATGCTCTCTGCTTAGCTTTGATAATCATCATGAAGTTGGGGTTATTTGAATGGAATTACATGTTTGTTTTTCTTTTCGGTCACTTCCTTATGTGCACCGTCCCTACTCCAAAATTTTGATGGTGCATATTATTTACCACTCTGAGGCAATTGTGAGGCTATTTTCCTCTGATACTATTGATCCCACATTTGAAATCTTGGTTCATGTTTAATGAATTACTTTTCTGAAACTAAAAAAGCTATGCAGGCGTTTTATCCGGAGATGTAAGCAAGGTTGTTTACAGTTTGTGATACTCAAGCCCATTTTAGTCACGGTGACGTTCATACTTTATTGGAAAGGGAAATATCACGACGGAAATTTCAGTGCGGACCAGTCATTCCTTTATCTCACAATCATCTATACCTTATCGTACTCGATGGCTCTCTATGCACTGGCCTTATTTTATGTCGCATGCAGAGATTTGCTTCAGCCGTTCAATCCAGTTCCGAAGTTTATCATAATCAAATCAGTTGTTTTCCTGACCTATTGGCAGGTAGGTTATTGTCTAATTTTGATAAAGTTAGAACTGAATTGAATTTTTACCCTTTCTGAATCCTTATTCTGGAAAGGGCCGTTCATTATCTTTAGTCCTCTACTTTTTCTTATTTATGAGGTATTGAGGTACCCTTGGCTAATTGACCACCAGTTTAGCAGTAAAATATGCTTCTGTGAATAGAATTTTGTTAACATCAAGTTGACATCGTGGCCTGCATTTATTTTGTTTATTGAAGAACAATATCTGCATGTGTTCTTCAGAAGCTATTCATCGACGGATGTCCACGTGGTACAACTAAGTTAGTTGTTCCATTATATTAAGTAGCCAGACCCATTACCTATACAAGATCTGTCTCAACATCAAAGACAATGATCCCATTTGACCAACTTTTATTAAGCTTTGCAAACCCTTTCATCCCAACTCGACCAATGTCTGCCACCAGTATGACCACTCGTCCACCATGGATCTACGCTATTGGATCTGCCGTCGATAATCTTTATTTTCCCACTGCTTGCAGCGTTAAACCTATGACAGTGGCTGTCTCATTAGTGGAGACCCCCTTGGTGTAGATATTGTTCATGTTCTTTTTTTTCAATTCTCCCCTACATGACTTTGGAGAACTTATGTCCTTGCTAATCCATCTCAGATGATCCCATCTTAGTAATCCAGGAGAAGGGTAGGGATGACAGCATTTGGTTAGAGATCTGATGATAATGAATATCTGTCAACTCGATTTGCAACCATGGTGATGGGACCTTATCTAATGAATCAGCTGATGCATGATTTAGGTGTTAGATTGCCAAGAACTCTGCGAATTTTAGATAAACCTCACTCTTTCTCACCTTTTAAGTTGTATTTCTGGGTGTCTCTTTCCTTTCCTGCCTTTTCGTACGACGACAATGGTGTAAAGTGTAAACACACAATGCCTTTGGCATTGCTGTTTTCCATAGAACTGATATCTGTCCTCATTCATGTGTTATTTGTAGGACTTCCAATATGCTTCTCATGCTCTTTTCTGTCTTCGTTAGGGTGTTCTTGTATTTCTTGCTGCGAAGTCTGGATTTATAAAGGATGCGGAGGAGGCTGCTGAGTTCCAGAACTTTATAATTTGTGTCGAGATGCTTATTGCAGCTGTGGGTCATCTTTATGCATTTCCATACAAAGAGTACGCTGGTGCCAACATCGGAGGCTCTTGTGGATTCACTGGGAGCCTTGCACATGCTTTGAAGCTAAATGACTTCTACCATGACACAGTCCACCAGGTGATTGAATCCCCGTTCCTCCAGAGTTACGATAAAAAAGTTGATTTTAATTTTAAGAGGCTAACTTCAAAAAATTGATTTAAAATGGATCTTCAGAGGAATACCTTGTCTTGTCTTGATTTTTACCTGAAAGGCACATAAGCTAAATATCTGAGGTGTGAGAGGGATGGATGCGGCTTACTTTTTTGCTCGTGAGCTCCTTTAAGGATGTACAAATATACACAAATACTTGATTGGCAACAAAAATAAATTTTATTAAAAGAAGGAAAAGAGGTACAAGAGCAAAGGACAAGAAGTAAGCGATATCCTAGCATAAAATATATCAAAGCCTCTGAAGTCTAAGCTACAAATCGATCCAATATCTAGAAATAAAACAACAATGGAATATACTTGAAGGGATGAGATGCTGAAATCTTGAATGAGGTCTAATAGCACTCTTCCCACTGCTCCGACCAAATAACCACTAAACAACAAAAGCTTTCAGCTTCTTGTTGCACCAGAAACCTTAAAGTTGGCTAATCGAATTTGAGTGTAAGGCCCTGGGGCCACCCAATTAGTATCCGCGATTTAATTAAGGATGCCAAGAAGGCAAAGCCTAAGTTTGACTTTAAAATTAAGTGGTCAAAAGATTTCTCACTCCTAAAATTTTCATGATGCACGGTGGAAGGGGAATATGTGATTGGGTCTCCTTTGAAAGATGTCATATTCATGGGACCTCAATCAGCAGAAGACTACACAAGTACCACTTTAAGAGGCACAAGCTTTTAAAATGAGAAAGGGTGGAGCATCTTGTTTATCCAAATTATTTTACAGGATATATCATTTTCTTATTTCAGCATTTCACCAACTGCCTGGTAATTATAAATTGTTTTGTTTCATGCAGTTTGCTCCCACTTACCATGACTACGTGCTTTACAACAACAATAGCGATGGTGAGGAGGGACAAAAGAAGTATCGGTCACGGACCTTCGTTCCAACTGGTTCGGAGATGGATACAGTTAGAAATAACAAACACACAGTATCGAACAAGTTGGATGAGGTACAGCTTTCTAGTCTCTCTTCTTCGGGTAGTAGTACTCCCCAACATTCTGGTCCAGCAAATGATTCCAAAAACGCAGAGGCAATGAACTCTTCATTACTGATGGATGTATCGAATTCTGACTCTGTTCCCCATAACATAACAACGCTCATTGACATAGACATGTCGAGTTATTCTCCAAAGGTTCCCTCAGCTAACAAACCTGGAAATAGCTGACACTGAATGAACCCTACTTTGAAGAAACCCTTGTTTTGCTGTTATTGGTCTCAGTTTTTACATTCAAATTGTGGGTAATAATTGATGAAGCCCTATGTTCTCTCTTTTCGCTGAAGATGCTGGGACGAGGCTCTGAACATTTAGGAAAGTACGCGTTACCCATGTTAGAGATGTTGTCATTATTGCTGTGTGTCCCCACTGTTGCACCTTTTTTTAACCCATTTCATTTGTAGATACGAGATTGCTCCATTGTGGTGAATATTCATATTGTACTTGAGATTGTGGTATTGACTGCAAAATAGGGTTATGTTTCCTTTTCGTTGAGATAATAGTGAATGTGCCCTCTGTTCCAAAAGAAAAGAATAGAAAAGTATGTGTTCTGAATTTGATCTTAGTCTGGGCAACTGCTGCAAATTTGCTCTGCTTGGACACCGAGGGAGGTCTCTTTCTCTCTCGAGATTAGGTATTAGGTACCCGGAATGCATGTAGCTCTGGACTCTCAAGTTGGGAAATGAAGTAGAAGAAGCGGGAAAAGCTCCATGATTCTGATTTTCTTTATTTGGAGTAAATATTGTTGGAAAGTACTCTTATTTCTCTCTTTGGGTTTCTTTGATTTAAAAAAAAAAAAAAAAACTGAGTGAATGAGATTCCATTAATATTCTGCTCATTTTTCTTGCTTAACAAGATTCCATTCATATTCTACTCATTTTTCTTGCTTAACAAGAAAGAAATAGCTTAGTGTTTTTTACATTTTTATTTCCTTTGTGTTAGATTTTGTTATTTGCTTAAAATGAAAATTAACTAGTGTTTGTTTGATAGTCACTAGTCAATACTCACTAGTTTGTGGAGTGACATATTTTATTTGATTTGTGAAATCATCTCATGGGCTTATTCATGTGTTTATTTCAAATACTAATTAGAAGCATAATACTGGATAAAGAAATATTCTACGATAGGAATTGGATCATCTCCAAACCTTAAGTTGGACTGGATGGGACAATCTCAATCTGCATCATCCGTTACTGCAATTAATGGTTTTGATTTACTAAGAGTCTTTGAGCAAAATCAGAACCAATACTTGCAGCAACCTATGGTTTAGATTTGGGTTGTTCCATCCAATCTAAAACTTGGACAAGAGAGAATGTGAACCCTTCTACAATTTTTCCTCTAGTCTTTGAACTACAAGATAACTGAGTAATTATTCAGCGTTCTTGGAGTCATGTGGTGCTCCCAACAATTTACGTTGCGATAGTTTTTGCTGCAGGTTTTTCATTTTGGTTAGGAGACAAGAAATGACTCACATTGTTGGTGGTGATGTTTTTATTTGTAGGGAGTATTACGTGGCAACGTCGCATGTAATAAAAGATCGCGATACCTGATGCTTACTTCTTTAGGTATAAAGGTTTGGAAAAAGGGAAATGATAATGCTAAAACTATTTTTGTTGGTGCCAAAATTCTAGTGCACAAAAGGCTTGTACCATTTGTAATGTACAAGACTTTTATGCACTGGAGTTTTGGCACTAGCAAAAACAGTTTTGGCATTATCACTTTCCTTGGAAAAATTTGCATTTACCAACTTTAGGTGAAGTTCACATATGCTCAATAAAGGGGTTGGCCGTTGGGTGCACCCTGTCTTTATGGATAGCCGAAAGTTGCTTTGCATAAGCATTTATTCCCTTCTTGCCTTGTTGGAACAGGAATCCTCCTCCCATTACCCGGCATCGTTTATGGCAGAGAGAAACGGGAGAAAGGTTTCTCCTAGTGCGCCAATGCATTCATTCAGAAAATGTATTTGTTAGAATTATCTATCTAGATTACATGGCTAAAAAGTTTCTGATTAACTTAATTTTCAAACAAATGTAGTGTTTAACGATTTTGTAAGATGAATGATTTGGATAATGATAATGAGATCTCAGGAGAACAGATCCCTTATCTAAGAGAAACTATTATTTAATTTGGAGACGACCACAAGAAAAAATGATAAACCTGTATTGAGATATATATGTTATTTTCTTACTATTTGCAGGGTATTCAACTTTTAGTTTATTTTATTTTTTTATGAAATACCATGGCATAATAGATAAATATGAAAACACTACAAAACTCTACCGCAGCTAGGTACTGATCATAGCCGCAATAGCAAAAGTATATGGAAGCTTATTTAGACGGTAAGGATTTGATTTTGGGCTTCTTGGGTTGGGCTTGGCTCATATGTGTTTGTACGGGCTATGCCCTTTTAGGTGTTTCGGGCTTGGCCCGCTAGGTGTATTCTTGGGCAAATAGGTGTTTTTTTTTTCCCCATCCAATCTTTGATTAGATTTTTCTCCCCTCTCCTCCAACTTGATGTACATTTGTCAAGTTTTTTTGAATAAACTTTTTGCTTGTCAAAAAAGAGAGCAAAGTATATGCATCTCTGTAACGCCCCTGATTTTTGGGTACGTTAAATGGACAATTTTATTGAATATTAAAAGAGAGTCTGGCTCATTATTACATCATAATTCCCATCAGAGTGCCTTCATTACAAAAAGGGAAGGAAAATCTAGGGTTCCTAACTACAGCTCCGCCTGCTCCTCCATCCTAGCTAGCTCTTCTGCTCCCTCCAAGGTGTACAGCTTACCTTGATCATCTACAAAGTCTGACACATTATACCAGCGTCGCCACTGATATAATATGTCAGGGTCACCAAAGGTAACACCATGAGCTACGAGAGCTCAGCAGAATAATCCTATACCCACCAACCCTTAACTTACACATAGCAAGTCACATAGCACATATATATCCAAATAATAACAACACATGCATAATCATTACTCGACTAACGTAAGTGTCCGTGTCATCAGAGTTTCTCCTACGCAGCGTTTCGTAGACCGTGTCACCATTTCACTTTTCATTAACACTTCCAAAACCATTTTAACACACCCAACCTCTGTTCCGCCGCGCCGGATTCCCGATTATCCTCACAATGGTTCCGCCGCGCCGGGTTCCCATTGGCACACAAAAGCATTGGCTCCTCTCCACGGATAGCCAAGCCATACCTCACCATGGTTCTGCCGCTCCGGGTTCCCATGGGAACACACACAACCTCACAATGGTTTCGCCACCACGGATTTCCATTGGAACACACACAGCCTCACAATGGTTCCGCCACCACGGATTCCCATTGGAACACACACAACCTCACAATGGTGACGGATTTCCATTGGAACGCACACACACACAACTCCCATTGGGCAAACGGCCACAATGTAGTTTCAAAAATATTTTATCCGATGTCACAAATCTTTCTTTTACACACGCACACCACACAATGGGCAAGTCCGGCCGCATTGCGGTTTTAAAACACTTTCCTTTTTCCGAAAACACACCTTTTCATTAGCCACACCCTAGGCGTCATGTTTCTATTTTCCTTGATTCTCGTGTCTCATTATCATGCATAAACTCCGCGGTAGGACTTTTCATGCACATGATCATAAATCATTAATTGAAATCTTGAAACTAAACTAGCGAGATCATCCAACTCTATATCAAATATCATGCTCACTTTATCACATCATCATGCTCAACATTTAATCACACAAAGTAAAGCATAGTACCACATGGACGGACACCTTTGGAGTGGTAAACCACTTATGCTTTATCAGCAACAAGTAGACAAGTAATCACATAAACATGCTCATAATCATTCTAAAATCAAAATACGAATACTTAAAGCTAAGCTACGGACATCCTTTTTCAAAATTCATTCTTCCTTTTCAAAGTTCAAAACAACATACGTTTATTGAAATTCTACGTATACTTATCGATATAGAGAATCTACATGATCATACAATTATCTATACTTAGGGAAATGAGTAGAGATTAATCTACCGTTCTTCTTGGCGGTAGTGACGACTACGGGGAATAGATGGTATGTCGGCTATCGGATGGAGTAACTTCCTAAGATAGACTTCCGGTAGCTTCGAAAAAGAAAGGTCTCTCGAAACTAGATCTTAACTAACACTACTAAACTTTTTGGATCGAAAGGGTGGTCATGTGGTGGTTTAGTGGCGGCTTAGGATGAGTTCTTGGAAGAACTTATGAAGAACTTCAAGAACAAGGAAGAACTTTGAACTTTGGAAGAAAGAAGGCTTAGAAATTCTAGAGAGAAGTGAGAGCAATGCTTGGAGGTGTGAGTTTAAGCTTGGAATGGCTTGCTATTTATAGGCCAAGGCTCGCCTCTCTCTCTCTCTCTCTACTCGAAATCTCTCTCTCTCTCTCCTATCTTGGATTTCTTTCCTCTTTCAATGGATTGAAAGCTTGATAGATTGGATTTGATCTTGGAAGATTGGAGGAAGGTTTGTACAAGATTTAGTAATTTTCTAAAGGGTTTCTAGTCTTGTCTAGTACTTGAAAGAGTAAGAAATTGAGATATGGTTGTCCTTAGATATGAAAGAGTAAGAAAACCCTAGATTTGGTGGTACAAGATGATGTATGAAGATTGGCCAATGATTGGACTAGATTTGGAAGAGTACACTTGCACACATCACACTCTCTCTCCCTCTCTCATCCGGCCTCTCTCTCTCTCTCCCTCTCTCACTCTCTCGGCCTCTCTCTCTCTCTCTCTCTCTCTGGTACAAAGTACATATGTATATATATATCTAAGTATGGAAGGACAAAGGGTTGGTGGTGACTAGGAAGATTATAGGATTTGTTGTAAGACAATCTTGTACTCCTAAATCTATCTCATATCCATCATATCTCTCTTCTTTCACAAGTACATGTACTTACATATAGATATATTGGATTTGGTAGAAGACTATCCAAGGAAGTACTACATATCTTTCTCTCTCTCTCATCTCTCTCGGCCTCTCTCTCCTCTCCCTCTCTCGGCTATCTCTCTTTCTCTCTCTCCCTCTCTCTCTCCCTTGTATATTATATATATACTTATATGCATGACCAAATATAAGTACATATGTACTATATGATCTACTAGATCTTCTAGGTCAAAATTCTCTATTAAACAATGTCTATTTGGCACATGTTTCCCTTTATAATAGTATTAGGGTACAAAGAATCCTAGGGCAAGATATCATATCCATTTCTTTAATCTATTAGGCACATGGCATATCTAATTAAACTAATAAGTCCTAGTACTAGGTAGAAAGACTAGCTTATTATCCAATGAATAATATTTACCCTAACTTTTATTATCCAAGGGTCAAAGATGGAAGGTACTATATATATATATATATATATATATATATATATATATATATATATATTTCAACACATGGTGAATCTATTAAACTAATAGATCTTGTACTAGGTAGAAAGACTAAGCTATGGACCAATGGGTGGTATTTTCCCTAACTTCTATGGACCAATGGATCAAAGAGTAAAGTATAATATTGGGATTTTCTATATACATCTTTCAAACATGTGTATATAAGCTTATATAATACTATATAAGTGTACCTTGGTCAAATCTAATAGAATATCTTAGGTAGAAAGCCTATTGTCCAATGGATAAAGATTTCCCTAGCATTTATCGTCCAATGGGTAAAGGTCAAGGATGACTTTGGTCCAAAGGGTTCCTTTAGGGTTTGGAAAGGTTCAAAAGGTTCAACTAGGGTTGAGATTGGTAGTTAGATTATTTCAATGAATCGGTTAGAAGCTAACTAGGCTTGCTAAGTAGGATTTCTAATCAATGAATACGATTCTACGACTTCTCAATATGCTAGACACTTATCTTTAGAAAATGACCTTATTGATAGGCGAGATGAAATCGAATTTACAAGTCTAGAATTTTAGTAACGACGGATTTATGGATATTAAAAAGGAATTTTAAAAGAAGTCCAAGTAATTAAAATAAAATTTAAATTTTTAACGAAATTTTTACTGACCAAAAATCAGGGTCGTTACAATCTCGAACAAGCTTTTAGTTTATGTTAGTCTGCATTGAAATTATGTTTGTACATCTTTTATTCTGTACCATATGATGTTCTCTTGTCGTGACAATTTTCTTTTTTTGGAGATGATCCGTCGTCAACTTGAGCTCTTCTGTGTACTCTTTTCGTCAACTTGAGCTCTTCTGTGTGCTCTTTTTGGGTTTTACTTTGAAAATCACGATCTTTCATTTTTTAGAGTTTATTAAAAAATTGACCACCTTAAGAAACATGGTAATCAAGTAGGAAAGAAAAACCAACTAGGGTGAGCTCAGTTGGTCAGGATTCTTGAGGAGTAGAGGTGGGAAGTCGAGTTTTATTATGTACTAAATTTAGATTAAAACTAGCACTTTCTTTTTCTTTTTTCTTCATTTTTTGGTTTATATTTTTCAATTTCTAATTAATTTGAGTTAAATTTTTTGATCGGTATCTCTTTGTTTGGGATTCAAGAGTCCTTTAATTTCTAGAGTGACGGGTATAGCCGGTTCCATTGTAATCTTGCTCCTTGGTTGTAGTGAATCCTCTCTTCGTATTCTTGTGCTTCCGCCTTTTGTTTGCTTACTTTATTTTCTCGTAGCTTGATATTAAAAGGGGTGTTAAAATCCCAACACCTAGAATATTCTTCAATCACTTTGCTTTGAATGATTAATTTGCAGGAGTAGTGAATGTATTTTTTTTTTTTAAATTTCGAATTCACTCTAAGCAAGTGATTAATTTTGTTTTGTCAATATTGTATATATTTGCGGGGGTTAGTTCACATTAGGTTTCAGAAATTATACATAGTTCTGAATCCCAAACGCCATGACGGGGCTCAAACCCTGGCCTCCCACATGGGGAGGACCAAGAGATGTCAACTGGACTAGAAAGTGATTAATTGTGAATGATTATTTTTTACACTTGAAAAGAGTCCTCTTAAATTAAAGCAAAAGAATCTTAACACAATTTGCTTTCTACGTATTTGATTTGTATTAAGGCTCCGTTTGTTTTGACGTAATTGTAAAATGATTTTGGAACAAATAATTTACGTGTAGAGTATTTTCCAGTGTTTGGTTCACAAATAAATTTACTATAAGAAAACATAATAGGAGAAATAGGAAAGGAGAAGGGAGGAAGGGGAATATAGCCAATGATCTCCGCCTATACATTTCACATGCATGTAACCTCTTCTAGAGTTTAATTTCCAGGAATGTAGGGGTGAAGAAAGCGAGAGAGAAGACCGGCGTCTAAAGAGATAAAAGTGACTTACGGATTATTTGAGAGGAAAACAGTTTCAGTCATATAAGGTAAAACGTTTTACTTTGGAAAATATTTTACACTATTTTTGTCCAACCAAACAACGGAAAATGAGTAAAATATTTTACTGGAAAACATTTTGTATCAAAACAAACGGAGCCTAAATTTTTGTAAAACATATTGGTCATCGCTGCAATTTCAAGCTACACATTCTAAGAAACCATTTCGTAAAATGAAAAAAAAAGAAAACAGAAAAAAACCATTCAACCAACTTGCCTCATTTTGCTAGTCTAATGAAGAATTGCTGTGTAAGTCAGTCGGACAAAACAACATTTTTTTTATTAGCAAAAAAAATTTCATTAACTCATAACACGAAGTATAGAGATAATAAAAATTTGGGTACACCGGCCTGACCACCCAAGATCCTCTTCTCCTAACCATATGAAACCACCATGTGGTTAGGAGAAAAGGGTCTTGGTGTTTTACCACCATACATCACTAGCTAATGTGACGTGCGTGTTTAAATAAGTGTATGTAACTTTTTGTACGATTGTAGCATTATTGCAGATCAAATTTATCCATACTATAAGCAAAGGTGTTAAGCAGAGACAGAATTATTGGTGGGCTATTGGGGGCCAAGGCCTCCTGTAATTTCTGTTCTTTTAATTTAAATTTTAATATATATGAATACTTTAAATTCACACGATCAATTGAGACTTATTTTTTAGGAATTGGGAAGTTCAAACAACACAATGGAGCTTAATCATTTTGAGCATAATGTCGTTTGGCATCCGGAATTCACACAATTGGGAAGTATTTTCGGGCTAAGTCAATGGTTGATTGAGACTAGAAGATCAACAATTTACTTACTTGTCTATCGAGTGATGGTGCTTGTGCTTACTTTTCATAATTCGCCCCCCCATTTATGAAATCCTGATTCCGTCCCTGGTGTTTAGCCTCACCTAGAAGAAAAAAAAAGTGTTAAGCCTCCAAGAGCTTTCAATTCCTTAATCCTTAGTTCCTAGAATATTTTATTTTGCTTTTTAAAATTGAAAAAAGAGAAACTTGGGGAGAGTAGGGCGGCAAACGAGCTGAGCCGAGCCGAGTTTTACCGTGTTCAAGCTTGTTTATTAAGTTTTTAACGAACCTGAGCTCGAGCTCAGTGAAAACTTAACGAGTCGAGCTCGAGCCGAGCGGGCCTTGGCTTGACTCGAGCTTGTTCATGAGCCTCAACGGACCAACGAAAAATGTATATATATCATCGCATAGGCCTAATACAACCAAAAATATTTTGACTGTGAAGGTACATATCTTTCATTTTCCTATGGAGAGGGGGTGTACTGGTGTGCGTGTGCTCTCGCCTCCCTTGGTTGACTGGAAAGTGAAAATGGAAAGAACAAATTATGAAATAACAATAAAAACCCTAAACTTAAGTATATATACCCCGGCTCGCAAGCCGACTCGAGCCGAGCTTATCCTAGCTCGAGCTCGGCTCATTTACAAAACGAGCTGAAAAAATTGGCTCGAGCTCGTTCGTTTAACTTTCGAGCTGAGCTTGAACGAGCCACTAATGAGCCGAGCCGCTCTCGAGTGGATCGGTTCATTTGCAGCTCTAAGGAGAGGTGGTGTGGATTTAAAAAGTAAGAGAGAGAATGTGGAGAGTGGGCAGGGGATATGAGAATTTTGAGAGGGAGAGATTCTTGGAGACTGGGGGTGGGGTTGGAAGTCGAGTTTTATAATGTACTACTAAACATAGATTAAAACGAGCAATTGTTTTTTCAATTTTTTTGTTTATAATTTTCAAATTCTAATTAATTTGATTTAATTTTTTTATCGGTAAATTGAGTTATTTTACTCCCACTTCAAAAGTTTAAATAGCATTGTATCAGTTCGCTATACGAGAACGGAAAAAAGTAACAATGTGAATTTCTTTTCCATGTTGTCCCGCCCATCGGATAGGCACAACTCTAATATTTCTCCAACAAATGTAGGACCCTGGCCTCTCTCAATTCCCCACAACCCCCCTACCAATTTCTTTTTATATTGTTCCCATTACCAATTTCTCAGAAGAAGTGTTTTCTTGTTGCACTAGAAAACAAGATTTATGATCACAAGAGACAAGCTTATAGGAGTGTAGACACCCCAATTTGGCCTAGCGATTATTTCAAGTCCCACCTTGGGGACCATCCCAATGATGAAATGGATACAGTGATTGCTCATTGCCTTCTTGTGAACCTTAGGACTTTCGGAAAGAGCTTTGAGCCACTTAGAGGACCCAATCCAAAGCCATATAGCCTTTCAGACAGAAAATACAGAATCCTATGAGAATCCATCTGTCGGCCGTGACATTGATCTCACGGCCTTAACATCATTTCTTCACTCGAGCAACCTGTTGCTTGAAAATCTCCCTGAGAGATCAATCACACGGCCGCAAGATCTATCCTTCAGCCACAACATCATTTCCTCGACCGCCAGATCCTTTCTATGGCCGCCAGATTGTCAATTTTCCAGACTCTGGAACGTTCTGTCGATTGTTTGATCCAACTACGATACCTCCCCGATGCGTTCGGGCTACGCTCAGAGATCACCACGAAGAGTTTGTATTGCATTGCAATCGTGCGTTTTGATTGGCCGGAGTGAGTCACCAATTGCCTATATAAAGGGCCTTTGGGTTCCGAAAATAACATCATCAGATTCATATACTTTCGCACCCTCTCAAGCCACGAAACCCAGTAGAAATACTCTCTCAAATCCTCTCTTCAAAAGCCCTAACCTCCTGAAGGCAGCCATCAATCCGACGATCAAACCCCGAAGTTCTAAACCCTAACCCTAGGGTTTTCAAAGAAGCAATCAGTCAATCCCATTCAATCCAAAGCAATCAAGCTACTGAGGGATCAAGGTAGTGAGGCCCAACGGCCTCTGATTTGATTTGTTTTTTGTCCATATACTTTAATCTTAGCGTTTTGATTATCTGCTAACTTTTCTGTCTGGTGTGAGGAAGAACACCGACCGGGGCTTCGATCTCTCGGCCGGTACATAAAACCAGTATGATTACTCGGCCGTGACATCCATTCACCGGCCGAGTAATCGATTTCCTGGGACAGCTTTGTTTTGTTCTACTTTCTGATGCATGCTTTAATTATCGCACTGGCTCACCATATCAACTGTTTAAAGGCATAATTAAATAGACTACGTGTTAGAATTAAATAAAGCAAGTACATGTCTTATGTTGAACAACTATGGGCCAGCCTCACGGTTGGGCAGAGAGGGGTGCCTAACACCTTCCCCTTACTGTACTTTTGGCTCCCGTACCCAGAATCTCTATCTATTTTCCTAATTTTAATAAATTAGGTGGCGACTCTGTTTTGATGATAACCACTATCGTGTGGCGATGTTCCTAGCCATGGGAATGTCCACAATCTTGGTTTATGAAGCAAGCAACCAATCGAGCAACAAACGATTAATCTGTATGGCGATGCCCCACTCCAGGGAGGTGTCTACAGTTTTTGGCGACTCTGTTGGGGACATGAGGGCCATAACCAGAAAGTTCAACATAAGACGAATACATGCTTTATTTAATTCATTTATCATATGCATCGAGCGGGCAACCTCGTTGAGTTCACCTGATACCCCGGCATGACACGGGCTATGTTAGGGGTTCCAGCAAACTCCACAGTCACTTGTACCTAGTGGTATATCAAAAAGGAAATCACCCAATCATCGCCTATGATGGGCTGGTGAAAGGACTGGTGCTCTTTGACAACGGAGCACCCTTGAGACTACCTAAACCTTTCATGTGTTAGAAAGCCATAGAACTTATCAAACTAAGATAGGAACCTACAGGCTAGGAACCTACTTGCATTTGCTTGCAAAAGTTCTTCCTCACACCTATTGTACATATGTATGTTGTAAAGTTTTCTTTTGCAGGTTAAACCTTAGAGGCCTTTCTAGATCGAATGGAAGTGGGTAAGCTAAACCAATCTAACTAAAGCAAAAACCTTTCAGGAAAAATGACTTCATTGTTCACATTTGATTCGCACTTTCAAGTTGTCACCAAGCTGTCTGGCCAGCTCCATTCTGCTGCCGAGGATTTCAACCCCTCCAAATATATCACTCCGATAGATCAACCAAAGCCTATGGTAACTATCATTGAAGACAACCATGTCATGTTCGCAAGAACAGTCTATGAAGAAGAAGTATAAGACATAGTTGAAGAAGAAGGGCTTCGTAGGGTCCCAATCTATTTTTATGACCACTATGCACCTACCGACGACTATTGGCCGATAGATGAGGTCAATAACCTCGAAACTGAAGAAGCAAAGGAAGAAGAGTCTGCTGACAATGATCCACTAGACGAAATATCACTAAACCTACTCTTTGACGAGGGGGTCACCAACAATGAAATAAGGGTGATCCACCCTGTCACAGATAGCTTTGGTAATTGGTGGGGCTTTGTTGGCACACGAAGAGTCGACAACAGTGACGAAGCAGAGATTGAAGCTCAATTGGAAGAGATAACAACAATAGCAAATCAAATGGCCCTCCAAGACTTGCAGGGTGACAATGATGAAAGTGCGAATCGAGGTGACAGTGAAGTGCTGATGATCAACCATGGTGATGAAAAAGACTGCTCTGAGCCGATTGTGGATGCTGAAAAAGGGGCTTACCCTAACTGGACCGTGGAACATACTCTAAAATACAAAATGAAAAATGCTAATTTTGATCTTAGTTCCGATTCCGACTCCGAGTTAAGCTTTTCATCTTTTCAAACCACTGAGGCTAGTGAGGAAAACCTGGTCAAAGCACCAAAGCATGACATTTATTTTGAATTTGACTTTGAAATGTCTTTTGACAATTTTAGCAATGAGAATGAAGATTTAGAGTATTTTTTTTTGTGGGTAAATCAGCTTGAAATAAAAAGGGGGGGCTAACCGAATATACAGCCTACAAGGGGCATGCCCCAGGAGGAAAACAAAAGAAAACAAAGATTGAAAAAAAAAATTGAAATCTAAGCCAAGTGGCTACATGGATTGGAATGTTGTAAACTAGATGGAGACAAAACAAACTACAAAACATTTGTTTCCTACCCATCTACAAAAGGGAACCAGTTACAACATCCATTTGTAATACAGAAAACAGAACCATTTGAACTTCAATCTTAGCATGCAGGCCTTAACTGAAAACAGAAGGTTCAGAACCTGCTCCTCAGAACTGGATAGCAGGTTCAGAACTTGACTTGAACTTGACTTGATTGGGCTCCATTCCGCAACAAAACAGCAGCAGAATTGAGCTCCTAGCATCTTCATAACTGGACAAGCAGCAGCCCATGCAAGGCAGTTTCAGAGCTGGACTGACAGGCCAGTCCTTGTGTATCTTCTGAAGCAGCTAGCTAACTGGGTAGCTGGACGCTGGGTAGTTGAGCAGCAGTCCAAACTTCTGAGCAGCTGTCCATCAGTGATGACAACAGGGTTCCATTTTCACAACAGTCACAACAGTCCTAGCAGTCAACATGGAGCCCTTTCCAATGCTAGAATACTATACTAGAATACTATACAATACAGAGGACGTCCCCCTCTGTGAAGGGAGATCCCATTGACAGCCCCCGATGGTTAGGCAAAATCTAAGTAGAGCTACCACAGAATGGTACTTGACTTGAATGCACAAAACAGTAAAACAGTTAAACCAATCATCCCCAACAACTTCTGAACTTCTGAACTTGTCTATGCCCTCTGAAACTGCAACCATTACTGCAACTAGGTACTAACAACAGCTAGGTACAGCCATCCACAAAACACAGACAGCCGTAACCATGTAATATGCAATTTCTGAGCTTGACAAGTGAACTACATAACTGAACTGAACTACATAGCACTACACTACATAACTGATGCAGGACTGATCTGATGGAGCTTCTGAACTTCTGAACAGAATGCAGATATGTCCTAACACCATAACTATAACTTTCAGAACATCAAACCTCAGAACTTGGACTGCTCTGACAGCAGCTAAGCATGGCAAACCAGAATTCAGAATTCACACAGTCAAAATCAAGATCAAAACAATACAGAGGACGTCCCCCTCTGTGAAGGGAGATCCCATTGACAACCCCCGATGGTTAGGCATAATTGAATACAGAACCTGCTACGTCTATCAACTTCTGAACCTGTTACAACACTAGCAGGCTCAGAACATCAGAACAACATCAGAATAGCAGGTTCAGAACATCATCATTGAAGATAAACTCAGAAACTCAGAAATCAGGTGCTACTAAGGGTGCAACAGAAATCAGATAAACCCTTGACAGATTTGCCTACTTGCTATTCCACTCAGATATAGCATAATTTGAATCCATGTAGCACTAATAAAGATTAAGGTAACTACCTGAATAATAGAAGTAAATATAACCTGACTGCACTTGTCTTGTCACTGTGACTGTGGCTGGACAGCAGGCAGGTTGCTGATGTTTCTCTTGCTGAATCCATCGATCTCATTAAGATCAAGGAGGAGCATGAAGCTGTATCCCCCTTGACCAATGACCTGCAAATGTAATAGTATGTTAGTATCATAAAACCAAGGGAAGACTCATAATATGTTAGTGCTTGAAGTACACCACTAAACAATGTTCCATTGGATTTTTAGTTGTCTAGAAAGAGGGCCACTAGGTAGGTTAGCCAAGGACAAAAGCCTAGACCTTATATCATTGGAGATTTTATGAGCAATTACAATGGGGGAGCAGGAAGAGTTCTGGAACTTTCTGTGGTTCCTTTCCATCCAAATATGATGAACATATATAGTGAAAGCCAGCTTTGCAATAGTGTTGGCCAAAGACTTACCTCTCAAAATAGAGAGGCAATCCACCCAAGTCTGCCAGTTGTGATGTCCTTGCATGTGGGGGACTTTGGGAGACAGGATACTCCTGACTTGGGCAGCCATAGGGCACTCAAAAAATAGATGTGCATGGTTTTCCATGCCAGGGCACAATATACATTGGGAGGTGGATTTGAGCCCAAACAAGACAAGCCTATCCTCAGTGTTTAGTCTTTGAAGAAGGGCCATCCAAGTAATTAGACTACACCTCGGTATATGGCCTGGAAACCATACAACCTTATGCCATGTAACAATGGGAAAGTGAGTTCTAAGGTTGTCCCATAGGGATGAGATGGAGAACTCCCCTGACTTAGTTAGTGCCCAAATGCATGTATCCTTAGTAGCTCTATTGATAGTAATTGTATGCAAATCAGTTCTTATTTCATTAAGTTCAAGGGTTTGGGTGACAGGGAAGGCCCACTGGTTGTTATGGATTATATGTTGAACAGTGGCATCCCTAACTATTCCAGAATCATAGACAATTCTAGGACCAAATCTTGGGAGTAGTGGTCCTAGAGGATGCCAGTTGTCGTACCATAAAGAAGTAGACATTCCATCCCCCAACTTGTACAGAATGTGTGGCTGAACAAGGGGTCTCAAGGATAGGATTTTCCTCCACACCCAGGACGGTTCACTTGGGACCTTAACACTCCAAAAGTTCCTACCTCTGAGTAAGTAGGACTTGACCCATTGACACCACATGGATTGTTCCCCGCCGGACACAAGGAACCAAATGTGCTTTGCCACTGCAGATTTGTTCCAAGTCTCCAAAGACTTGAAACCAAGACCACCTTCTTGGACAGGGGAGCAGAGATGTTCCCAGGAGACTTTAGCTCCAGAGGTTTTGAGATCAGGTCCAGTCCAGAAGAAAGCTCTCAATATGGCTTCCACTTCCTTAATGACTTTTTTAGGAAGAATAAAGAGAGAAGACCAATAGGTCTGCATGGAGAATAGAATGGACTTAATCAGCTGAAGTCTCCCAGCATAGGAGAGGTATCTGTTAGTCCAGGACTTTGTTTTGCAATGATTTTATCCACCAAACTCTTGCAATCAGTATGCTTCAGTTTGGTGGACAGTAGGGGAACACCTAGATATCTAACAGGAAGGGTACCCTCCTGAAAACCAAGAACATGCAATATTGATGCTTTGGTGGAGGAGCTAACACCTGAGAAGAAAATATTGCTTTTGTTTGGACTAGGGGAGAGGCCAGATAAGGATTCAAACTCTTCCAATGATGACTGGATATGGTTTACAGAACTTAACTCACCCTTGCAAAATATCATGAGGTCATCTGCAAAACATAGGTTAACCAATTTGGTTGACCCACATTTCCAATGGAAATTAAAATCAGGCAGTAGGGTTTTCTCCTTGAGAATGCATGTGAGGACTTCCATGGCAATAACAAATAAGTATGAGGAAAGGGGGTCTCCTTGCCTCAATCCCCTTTGTCCAGGGATGTACCCAATGGCTTCCCCATTGAAGCTTAGGGAGTAATTGGCTGTGGTTACACAAGCCTTTAACCACCTGATCATCTGAGGGTGGAAGTTCATTGAGGCAAGGACATCCCAGAGGAAGTCCCACCTAACATTGTCATAGGCTTTCATTATATCTACTTTCATGGCACACCTAGGAGAGGAGGAGTGTTTGTGGTATCCCCTCATCAACTCCTGTGTAAGGAAGATGTTATCTGCAATCCTTCTGCCCTGAACAAACCCAGACTGTGCTGGATCAATCAAGTGAGGGAGAGCTGACTTAATTCTATTGGCTAGAATCTTGGCAATACAATTGTAAATGAGGTTGCAACATGATATTGGCTTATAATCCCCAACCTTCGAAGGGTTGGGAACCTTAGGCACAAGAGCAACCAGTGTTGCATTGGCTTTCTTTAGCAGTTGGCCAGATCTAAAGAAGTTCTTGACAGCAGAGGTGACCTCATGACCAATCACAGGCCAAGCCTTATGAAAGAAGGTAGCATTATATCCATCAGGTCCGGGGGCTTTCTGAGGGTTAAGGGACCAGAAAATGTCCTTAACTTCTTTGTCAGTGACTCCCACTACCATATCTAGCCTCTGAGACTCTGACAGTTTCCTAGTGATGAGTTGCTGGACCCTAGATGATCCAGCATAGTTGCTTTGGTGAGGGGAACCAAGCAACTTTGTGTAGTAATGGATAAAAGATCCTTTGATCAGCTCAATATCCTGTGTGGTATTACCATCTTCCAATACCAAGCTAGTAATCCTAGTTCTATTCCTGGAGTTACTAATTGATTTGAAGAAAAAGGAAGTACATTGGTCTCCCAATTTCAACCATTGAACTCTTGATTTTTGTCTGGCAAAGCTCTCCTCAGCTCTAGCAAGGATAAGGTACTGTTTGCATAATACCTTTTCAGCAACTTGATTTGCTGTGTCACTAGGATCTGAGGCCAGTGCATTTTGAATATCATCCAGCTGTTGTCTGGTAGAGGCAACTCTGGATGATAGATCACTGAATTCTTTGGTATTCAACTGTTTTAGATCCTTTTGTAGGATCTTCAACTTTTCACAGACACAATACATGGGATTACCTATGATCACCCTCCTCCAGACACTTTGAACAATGTTCATAAAGTTAGGATGGTCTGCCAGAAAATTAAAGAATCTAAAAGGTCTAGATTTAGGAGGGGTGATGGGGGCTAATGCCACGACTGCAGGGGAATGGTCTGATGCTCCAGGGTTTAGGAAATGAGCACTAGACCAACATAGAGTTTTGATCCAATTCTCATTGACTAGGACCCTGTCCAACTTGGTGCTAATGTGGGAAATACCAACTTGTTTATTAGACCAAGTAAATTGATTTCCAGAGTATTTAAGGTCAACTAGCTCTACAGATTGGAGGCAATTATTAATATCATCCATCCAAGGAAGCCAGTGTTTATCCCCTCCTACTTTCTCAGATGGTGATCTGATGGCATTGAAGTCACCAAGAACTACCCAAGGGGATGCAAGAGCAGTTGTTTGCAGGTCACGCCAAAGTGTCTGCCTTTCAAGATGGCAATTATCCCCATATACAAATGTAGCTGCAAATGAGTAATTGCCATCACAAGATTGTACATTGCAATGTATGAATTGGTTTGATTGGGAAACAAGTTGGACATTAAAGTAGGAGGGGTTCCAGCATACCAAAATTCTGCCCAAAGGGGAATGGGCATAGTTACTTATAAAACTCCAATGAGGTAAGATAAAACTAATAATTCTAGAGACCTTTGGTTCTTTAACTTTGTGTTCAATTATCCCCACAAGGGACAACTTATTGTTCTGTACCCATTTCTTAACCTCTTGTTGCTTCAGAGGGTCATTTAGACCTCTAACATTCCAAATTCCAAAATGCAATGGATTGCTATTCATTAATACAAAAGAGTTAATATAACCACAATGAGCTGCAACTATTAAGATTAAGAGTGATGCAAAAGATGAGCTTTATTTATATAATTGTGGACAAAAAGAGGAGGGAAAGTTACTTCCTTTTCTTATGTGAGGAGCCTCTTTGGATTGACTCCTATTTCTGCCATTGTGACTAGCCTTCTTGGAACCTCCCAATAGCAGCTTGACATCAGGGATAGCATGTTTGACATCAGGTGGTTTCTCCTGTTTGTCATCACCAACTGGTTGCTGATCATCAGATCTGGTGCTAGTACCAGACCTTGCTACCATTGAATCCTTGTTAGCTGCCTCATTGGACACTACTGAGCTTACCACACTCTCTAGTACTTCCAGAAGTTCTACATCAGGGTCATCAGAATCTTCAGTATCTTCAGTATGCTCCCCTAACTTGGATTGGACAATAGGTGAGGCTTCTGACAGGACATGAGGTAGGGGGACTTTGGTGGGGGTGAACATTCTTGACTTGTTCTACTGCTTTCTGTTTCCCACGTTTCACAGCCTGCCATTCCAATTGACTGGGGAGGGGGGGTACAACAGCTTGCTTGCTACATTTGGATGTAGCATGACCAAAGACATGGCATTGTGAACACATAGGAGGTAGGACTTGGTATTCCACAGGGATAAGAACAGATTCCCCTTCCACTACTACTTGAACCTCATCAGGGAGGACTTGTTCAGCACTGACCTCAATGCAGATTCTTGCCTTTGTAGATTTAGTCTGTTGTAGACCTGGTTGTCTAGCAGTCTTTGCAGTGGCATGATCAACATGCAGGGGTCTTCCAATAGAACTAGCTATTCTACTCAAGCACTCTTGGTTCCACAGTTCCATTGGTAAATCATGCAATTTCACCCAAGCAGGTATTTTGTTAGGTTGTTCTCTAGCAGGCTTCATCATCCTATGCCAATCCTTTAGTACTAGATATTTTTGAGAGAAGAAGTAGGGACCCCCTTCAAGGACTTGTATCTTGGATTGTTCATCTTTGAATTCAAACATGTAGAAGCCAGCCACATCAGGTTTCACAGCCACAAAATGCTCTTTCCATTGGCTCCTAGCAGTCGCAACTATGAGAGGATAGGCCATTTGTCCATCTAAGAAGTGGCCTACCAAGTACTTATTCCACATGCCCACATCGGTCAGTTCCAAATCTATTTCTACTAGCGCTTGTTTTCCTCTCTGGAGGTCTGGAAAATGATCCAATTTCATTTCCAGAGAGGGGCTTTGTGACTGGAGGAGGGCAGCCCAGTTTTTTGGCTTAGGCTTTAGTTGATGTTGGCCTAACCTGGGTCTGTAGTTGTATTGATGTTGGCCTAACTTGGCTGTTGTGGGTTTAATTTCTGTTTTAATATTTCCAGAAGGGTTGTGAACTGAATTTCTGAGAGAAGGGTTGGGTTCATCCCCTTCCCCATATGGTTTCCCCCTTGCGTTAAACAGAAGCGTAGAAGTGGTTTTAGGGCTATGTACCTGTTCTTGTAACTCAGCATTTCTCCATGACTGTTGAATGCTTTGCAATTTGGCTGTGACCACATCTAGCACGAACGGGTCTTCCGATAAGTTGAGCTCGTCCTCTAGACGACTCACAATTTCAAGCATTCGAGCCTCGGACTCCGAACGCATACCCTGCTTCTCTTGTACCTCTGCTGGAGTGCGTCGAAACTGATAGGTGTTTCCATGGAGGTGGGTCACCTGTTGTTGTTGAAACCTCTGAGCATCTTTAGGGTTCGGATTGATTTGTGGTTTAGGGCTAAGCGCCCCAGACCCATCCGAAGATGATGATGGAATCGAGCCCTTCGCCGCGACTTCCGTTTCAACCCTCAAATCTTGCGACTGGTTGTCTCTGCCCTGGAGAAGAGGAGCTCGTTCCTCAGCTTCTAACTTCTTGCTTTCCTCAAGAAAGACCTGCTGAAGCTTCCGAGAAGGGGAGGTTTTGGAGGATTTGGGGCTATGAACCCCAAACCCATTTGAAGGAGAGACGAGAACTGACTCTCGTTGTTGGTTAGCCAATCGTGCACGCTCCTGGGCTTCCATTAGCAAACCTTCCTCGAATAGTGTTTGTTGTATATTTGTTGCAGTTCCTGGGCTAGGGCTGCCACTGTGAACCCCCATAGGAGAAGAGGAAGAAGGTTTCTCTGGTATTGATGGCCGGATCTGAGAGTTAGAGTCAGATATCAAGCCTTTGTAGTTAGGGTTTTCTGGTCCGAGGTCCAGAAATGGTGAAGTCTCGTTTGGTCTCGAGATGAGTGGAGCGACGGCGCTTTTGGTTTTCCTGCGAATTTCATTTGAGTCCAAGGTCTTGAGACCTAGACCATCCGCGATGGAGACGGTGCCGTCTGCCATGACTCACTGAACAGGGAGGAACTCGGCCCTCTCAGAAATCGCCATTGTCTTGATTTGCCTTCTAGCAGGAACTCGGCCCTCTCAGTTTATTGTCGAGGCTTTGAGTTTAGTAGAAAGGAGGGGAACCCCAAGATTTTAGAGTATTTCACTTTGCCTATGATCAACTGTGTGGATTCTGACAATCCAAGTTTTGAGGAAGAAATTCCAAAAGAAATTCTAGAATTCATCGAGAGAGAAGAGGAAAGGCACGCCAAACCTTTTTCTGAGGAAATAACCATGGCAAACATAGGCTCTGAAAATGAGCCCAAAATGGTTGAAATTCTAGAATTCATCGAGAGAGAAGAGGAGAGGCACGCCAAACCTTTTTCTGAGGAAATAACCATGGCAAACATAGGCTCTGAAAATGAGCCCAAAATGGTTAAAATTGGCGCAACACTATCTTCTCAAGAAAGTGAAAAACTAATCCTTTTGCTAAAAGAATTCAAAGATGTTTTTGTTTGGTCTTACGAGGACATGCCTGGAATAGACCCTGAAATTGTTCAGCATAAAATTCCCCTCTACTCAGATGCGAAACCTGTTAAACAAAAGTTAAGACGTATGCGCCCCGATTGAGTCTTAAAGATAAAAGAATAAGTCACTAAGCAAATCAACGCCGGTATTCTCATAGTCACCGAATATCCACAATGAGTAGCTAACATCGTTCCAGTACTGAAGAAAACTGGGGGAATCAGGGTCTGTGTAGGTTAAGACGTATGCGCCCCGATTGAGTCTTAAAGATAAAAGAATAAGTCACTAAGCAAATCAACGCCGGTATTCTCATAGTCACCGAATATCCACAATGAGTAGCTAACATCGTTCCAGTACTGAAGAAAACTGGGGGAATCAGGGTCTGTGTAGATTTCCGAGATCTCAACAAAGCCAGTCCAAAGGATGACTTCCCATTACCCCACATAGACGAGCTAGTGGACAACACCGTAGGCCATGCATTGCTATCCTTCATGGATGGGTTTTCTGGGTATAATCAAATTCTTATGTCTCCTGAGGATAGAGGGAAGACCACCTTCACTACGCCGTGGGGAACCTACTGCTACCGAGTGATGCCATTCGGGTTAAAGAACGCTGGAGCCACTTACCAGAGGATGGCGACAACACTGCTGCACGACATGATGCATAAAGAAGTCGAGGTATATGTCGACGATATGATAGTCAAATCAAAGGAAATGGAAGGACACTATGAAGCACTTCAAAAGTTTTTCGAGAGGATTGGGCAATACAAACTACGTCTTAATCCTCAAAAATGTACTTTTGGGGTAACGGCTGGTAAAATGTTGGGGTTTCTCATCACTCAAAGAGAAATCGAGGTAGACCCATCCAAGATACAGGCTATCATGGAGATATCACCACCAAGGACAGAAAAGGAAGTAAGGAGCTTCTTGGGAAAAGTACAGTTCATCAGCAGGTTCATCTCCAAACTCACAACCACCTGTGAACCTCTTTTCAAGCTCCTGAAGAAAGGTACTGATTTTGAATGGAGCCAAGACTGTCAGCAAGCGTTCGAGGCAATCAAAGAATATCTTCAGAATCCACCTATGCTGTCGCCACCCATCCCTGGGAAGCCATTGATTCTATATCTCTCAGTAACAGACACATCCATGGGGTGCATGCTAGCGCAAGAAAACGACGCCAAAATTGAGTGCGCCATATACTATCTCAGCAAAAAAATGATGGACTATGAAACAAGGTACACTCCCCTCGAGAAAACCTGCTGGGGCGTATGGGTCACAAAGAAACCGAGGCACTACTTATTAGCACACCCGGTAGTGCTGGTTTCTCGTTTAGACCCAATCAAATATCTTTTCGAGAAGCCAGCACTTATCGGAAAGCTAGCTAGGTGGTTACTGCTGCTAGCAGAATTCGATCTCAGATACATGACAAGGAAATCAGTGAAAGGAAGGGCTGTGGCAGAGTTCTTGGCAGAACACCCTGTAAGCAGAGGACTTCATGTTCCCCGACGAAGACATCTTGTGTCTCCTAGATGACACATGGCAGCTCTATTTTGATGGAGCATCAAACCAATGTGGATATGGCATAGGGGTATTGCTAGTTTCCCCAAACAACTCTCATATCCCTTTGTCATATAAACTAAGGTTTGAGGTCACCAACAACCAAGCTGAATACGAGGCCTGCATTGTTGGAATGGAGGCAGCCCTGGAACTAAGGGCAAAAAGGGTAAAGGTCATTGGGGATTCAAACCTGGTGGTATCTCAAGCAAGAGGAGACTGGAAGGTCAAGGAAGACACATTGAAACTATATCACTTTGTGCAAGAAGATCTAATTCCACAATTCGATTCCATTATCTTCACGCATACTCCCCGAGTGAGCAATAGATTTGCAGATGCACTGGCAACATTGGCGTCTATGGTCGAAATACCCCTGGGGTTCACAATGCGGCCTCTTATGATCGAACAAAAGATCAAACCAGCATGTGAGTGTACTTTCACCGAAGAAGGTGAAGACGATGGCAAGCCATGGTACGAAGACGTGAAGAAATTCCTGGAAGAAGGAGAATACCCATCCGAGGCCACCTCAAAGGACAGAATGGCTCTGCGGAAGTTTGCTGCCCGATTTGTAATCTGCGGAGGAGCATTATATCGAAGGGCATACTTGGGTCCAAGTCAACTTTGCGTCACAACGGAGGACAGCTGCAAGATAATGGAGGAAACACACGAAGGAATTTGTGGGCCACACATGAATGGGGCAACAATGGCAAAGAAGATCCTGCGTCAGGGATATTATTGGACCACAATGGAGGCCGACTGTGCTGACTATGTCCGCCGATGTTACAAATGCCAAACTCACGCTGATCGCATGCGTATTCCCCCTACGGAATTATATAGCATGACATCCCCTTGGCCATTTTCCACCTGGGGGATAGACGCCATTGGAAGTATAAATCCAAAGGGAAAATACAAGCATCAATTCATTCTAGTGGCTATCGACTACTTCACCAAGTGGGTAGAGGCAGCCTCTTACGCTACCCTTAAAGCCACACATGTGGCCAAGTTTATCCGCACCAATATCATCTATCGGTATGGTGTACCCCACGAGTTCATCTGTGATAATGGATCGCACTTCAAGGGAGCAACAAAGAAGCTGTTTGCTGAATTTGGGATACAGAATCATCGGTCATCTACTTATCGACCTCAAACTAATGGAGCAGTTGAGGCTGCAAACAAGAACGTCAAGAGGATTCTGCAGAAGACTACCGACACCTACACGGACTGACCAGAAATGCTACCTCTGGCACTATGGGGTTATCGAACAATTGAAAGGAGTTCAACTGGGGCCATTCCCTACTCCTTGGTCTATGGGATGGAAGCCGTCTTGCCTATCAAACTAGAACTACCCTTACTAAGGGTTCTGGCTGAGACTGGAATGATCGAAGAGGACTGGGTTCAAAACCGCTACGACGAGTTAGCATTACTAGACGAAAGGAGGCTGAGAGCGTTATACCATGTGCAAGGGTATCAACGCCGCATTGCATGAGCATTCAACAAAAAGGTAAAGCCAAGAGACATCAAAGTAGGAGACATGGTTGTAGACACCCCAATTTGGATTTTTCAAAATTCCTTGACTCGTGGCCCGAAGGCTCCCCGATGATGACTTCGGATTGAAACAAGCCTGGTATCGATCGGAACATTGCTCCTTGAAAGATTTGAAGAGGGATTAAAAATGGTAAACCCAAGCGCTCAAAACCATTTTCCAAAAACCTCTGGCCTGGCTCTTTCTCGAGCGCTCGAGAGTAAGGTCCCAAGCGCTCGGGAGTGATCCCAAGCGCTCGAGACTATTCTGTTGCCCAATGGATGGCAGTATCACCCACTACCCTTGCAACTCATCATTAGCACCACCTTGAGCCCACCGATGGCTCGGTCCACACTCAACCTCTGGTGGCAGATATTTAGGCCAAAGATTTTCCTATTAAAAAATGTTTTATCAAAACCATTTGATTTCAAAAAAAACCATGGGTTATTTGGCCTATAAATATGACTGGTTTTCAGCTGAGAAAAGGGGACGAAATTTTCATCCCACAGAACCCTTACTCTCTGCTTTCTTTCTCTCTCTAAGCTAAAGACCAAAAACCTCCAAACTCTATTTCCAAACTCTAAAGGTTTTAGAAATCACCAAGGAAAAGGGCAAGAAACCCAGAACACTCTTCTGATCTCTTGCACTCTCCTCTCTTCACCCACATTTCAAAGTCATTCCAAGGAGCAAAAGTTCAAGGAAAAGGTAGAAACTTTCACCTTTGATCTCAACCAAAAGGGCTGTTCTTCCCTTCTGAGGGGGGTCTCTCAGACTGACCCAGTCTTCAATACTGGGTGCATGGTTGGGAGACCCTAGTGTAAGAACAAGAGCAATGGGGCACAAAAAAATGTTTTCATAAAACCCTTACTGGAAACACTCCCAAGCACTCGAGAGTATTCCAGAGCGCTCGGGACTGTTCCCAGTTTCATGTATGGTCTTTTGTTACACAGTAGGTTGAGAATGAAGTGTAATATTAAAAGAATTGTTTCATTTTGGCATGCATGCATAGAAAATGGTTTTCCCCTAAAAACATAAACATTTTCTCACAAGTTTTCATGTGTGAACAAGGTTTCTCTCTTTCAAAGTTAAAAGAGGTTCTCCTCTTGGGAAATATCAAAACAAGTGCCTTTGCATGTCAAAATGGTACTATTTCCTGTTTGAGAGTAAGCTGACATGCAGCTCACTCCCAAGCGCTCCGAACCATTCCAGAGCGCTCGGGAGTGCATGCATGCCATTGCTTCCCATTTTCCAGTCTGCTGTGTTATCTGGTCTCTGCATGCATAAGTGTGGCCTGTTGTTCTTTTAAATTTGTAGATTTAGTCTTGTTAAGGCAGGGATGCAAGGTCTGAAAGATTGAGGGTTCATCCTAGTCTTTCAAATCCTCTGCTGAGCCAGTAATGTATATAGCAGCTTTTCAGTTCCTATTTTAGCATTGTATTCTGTTGGTGCTAACAAAGCTTGCAGGTTGGGTGTCAGAACTCCCAAGCGCTCGGGACTGGTCTCGAGCGCTCGAGAGTGAAGTCAGTGGCAGATTCCAATTTTCTGTCATTCATGCATTTGCTCACCGTTACTCCATCATTTCACTTCCCCTTGTACAACTGCACATGCATGCACTTCTTACCTGTTATAATTGTGGATACTTGCTAAATGCTCTAATGAAACAAAATCCCTTTGAAAAATCCCACAAACGTTTAGTAGAGACCGATTTCGAATCGGGCGAGGGGGGTGCCGTAAAATCCTTCCCCCCTCGTAACATGGCTTCCGAACCCTCAAAACGATCTCTGGTTTTCAATTCAAATCAACCGGTTTTCCAAACAATACAGTTTCTCGGGTGATATACCGCAAATCCGGGTGGCGACTCTTCAAACGGTGTATTTTCTCTTCAAAGCGGCAGAAAAATAAAGCAAAACATTTTTGTTTTTCGGGCAGGTAGCCCACAGTGGCGACTCCGCTGGGGACGTTTAATTAATACTTGAGAAAAAGTTGGTTTGTTGATAAAACGGCCCGCTTTTCTTGAATACCAATTAAACTTGTGAGCCAAGCTTGAAAAACGTTTGTGGGATTTTCAAAGGGATTTTGTTTCATTGTCTATCTTTTGTATATATCTTGTGCAACCCCGCTGTTGTGTTTCGGCAATCCTACCCGGCTTGCCGGTGATGGGGAATCCCGGAATGCTCAGCAACCCTCGACCGTGATGAGTCATCTCTACCGTTTGTACCATTATTGGGTGTACGCTCAATAATGGGAGGTATACTTTGACTCTAGTCCGGGGAACCCTCTTCAAACCAAAACCGGCCTCTATACGTGTTTTTTTTTGGGTAAAATAGCATGAAATAGAAAAAAGGGTAACCGGATATACAGCCTACAAGGGGCATACCCCAGGAGGAAAGAAGAAGAAAACAAAAAAGATAAAGAAAATTGATAACGCCAAATGGCTACAAGGTATTGATGAGAAGCTATGTTTCCAATCCATCTAGAAGAGGGAAAGGAAACACAGCCAAAAGAAGTGTTCCCCTTGACTAGCCTCAGAACTGATAACATAACTTCAGAACTGATAGAACATTACAGCATACCAACTGCTTGTTCAACTGAACATGTCTATACAAAAGATTACACCGAAAACAGATGATTACACTGAAAACACATTTGAGTGGCACCATTCGAACTTCAGAACTTGAACTTGACTTGACTTCTTAACTTCAGAACTTGACTTGATTCAATTCTGCAGCTTTAGTAGCAGACAGAACTATGGTGGACAGGCCTCAGCTCCAGGCATATCAGAACAAAACAGAACTTGATTACACTGAAGACAGAACTTGATGGCTGAACTTGGAACAATGCAGCTCTTCAATCCATCACTTCCAATCTATCAGCTTCCACATTCTGGACACACAGTAGGTTCAAATTCTGCTAGCTCTCACATAGCACAAGCAGTTCATAACAGCTCTTAACAGGGCTAGCTCATACTGCTTGGTTAACATCAGATTCTGAACCTTAGGTGACAAACACAGGAAGCCCCCTTGTGATGATACTTGAGCAATACTATACAATACTGAAAACATATACAAAACTATACAGAGGACGTCCCCTTCTGTGAAGGGAGATCCCATTGACAGCCCCCGATGGTTAGGCATAACTGAAAACAAAACCTGCTACAGCTCAGAACATAACTGAAAACAGAACAGCCAAAACAGGTTCAAGGCAATGTGTTTATGAAGTGTCCCCAATGTGTCCATGAACCATTTCTAGACTAACTGAATGGTAACTGCTGCCATCAGTCCAGATGCAACCCAATGACAGGAAAATTACAGTAATTAATGCAAGGCATTTGCTGCACCAGTATTCCCACATGACAACATTCCAACATTCAGAACTGGTGCAGAATATGACAACTGATGCAGAAATGCCAAAAATGCAGAGGACGTCCCCCTCCGCGAAGGGAGATCCCAATGACAGCCCCTATTGGTTAGGCTTATAGAGCAGAAAGATAGCTACTCTCTGTGCACTAGCCACAGCAGCACATGCAAGTCCAAAACAGAGCAATTACAGAGCTATCACAATCAGTCTGTGCACTAGAGTGCATGCAATTACATGACTATTACAACCTCACACCTCATGTACTGACACCTTGCTCCTTACAAAAGATTAAGTTATATACCTGCTACATAGAAGTAATAACAGTAAATTTTTGAGTTCTCTGATTTCTTGTGTAATGCCCTGAATGGAAAGCCTTTGCTGATTCCCTTTGACTAATTGAACTTTGGCAGCTGAACTGCTATGAATCCTGCCCTCAGGGACAATTCTGAACCAAGTTAGATCAAGGGGAAACCCCTTGAGATTTAACCTGCATGTGTTATCATGTGAGTATATAGGTAATTTCATTCTAACTTATTACTGAGAATGTTAATCATGAATATTCCACATAGATAATAATTGAGAAGGCCCCTTGAACTTGGACAATGACAACAACCTCCACCTTACTTCATTTGAAATTTTGTGAGCAACCACTCCAGGAGGGCAATTAAGATTCTGGAATTTCCTGTGATTCCTCTCAATCCATAATTGGTGCACATAGGTTGTAAAGACAAGTTTAGCTATTGTAGTGGCCAGAGCCTTGCCTTGGACAGAGGACAGCCTGCTCACCCACTGCTGCATGGATGTCAATCCTGTCATGTGAGGGGTCTTTGGGGATAAGATGCCCCTAATTTGTGTAGCCATGGGGCAATCAAAAAAGAGGTGCTCATGGGACTCTACTCCCAAACAAAGGCTGCATATGGAAGCAGCTTTCGTTCCAAACATGACTAGTCTGTCTTCTGTAGATAATCTATTAAGGATAGCCATCCATGAGATCACACTACATCTAGGGATGTACCCTGGGAACCATACCACTTTATGCCAAGTGATAGCAGGAAAATGTATCCTTAAATGATCCCATAGGGATGAGATGGTGAACTTACCAGATACATTGAGATTCCATATGCATCTATCCCCAGTGGAAGCATTGATGGGGACAGCTTGTAATTCTGATCTCACTTCATTGAGATCAGGAGTTTGGGTCAGTGGGAAGGCCCACTGATTGTCTCTGATGATAGACTGCACAGTGGAATCCTTGTGCAGTCCAGAATCTAAGGTAATTCTAGGCCCATATTTAGGCAATAAGGGCCCCTGGGGATGCCAGTTATCAAACCACAAGGAGGTCAAATGGCCATCCCCTATTTTATACGTAATGTGTGATTGGATGAGTGGTCTAATGTTAAGAATTTTCCTCCATACCCATGAGGGATTGCTTGGAGTTTTAACACTCCAAAAGCTCTTACCTTTAAGTAGGTAAGACTTCACCCATTGGCACCACATAGATTGCTCCCCTCCCGAGATAAGGAACCAAATATGTTTGGCGACTGCTGCCTTGTTCCAGACCTCCATGGATTTAAACCCTAACCCTCCTTCCTTAACAGGAGAACAAAGATGTTCCCAAGAGACTTTTGCCCCCGTTTTCTTAAGGTCGGGGCCAGACCAAAAGAAGGCTCTAAGGATAGATTCCACCTCCTTAATTACCTTCTTAGGGATAATGAAGAGAGATGACCAATAGGTTTGCATTGAGAACAGTATTGATTTTATTAATTGAATCCTCCCAGCATAGGACAAGTACCTATGTGTCCATGATTTAGTCTTGGCCAAAATTCTGTCAACCATTACTTTACAGGGACCCGCAGGGTAGGACTATACGTGTTTAGAAAGCAATAGAACCTTCCAAACTAGGACAGGGACCCGCAGGGTATGACTATGTGCTATATCCTGTCTACATGTTACTGCTTTCTGTATCTCGCCATGCATACCATCCATGTCATGCTGTCATGCTGTTCGTCCAATTTCGGGTCCTGTGCTTTTAATCTCGCTCGCACGGTCTGTAGAAGGTTGCCGAGGCCCGATGATGAGTCGTGCACCCCGGTGTACGTTGTCTAAACTGCATGAGTCCTTAGAACAAGGAGACTTTGGGAAATCAGAATAGACTAAGTCCTTGACTAATGCCTAATCGAAATTTCAAAGGAGAATAAGGAATAACAAGGGAACCGGCGCCGTAATGTCACTTTACTTACACCACCTTGGCTAATGGCACCATGTCACTGACACCACGATGGTAGGGGCATCACGCCGTCTATACTCAGTTATTCCAAGTTCAAAATTGAAACTTCGAACGAGGACTAGTTGAATACTTAGTTCATTTTGACATCTCTTAGAATTTGTCGTTCTAAACGAAGGATACACCCTAAAAGAAATTCTGAGGAATCAGGCAACCTTCGAAAGACCGTAATCTTATCACCCTTGCACATCGCACCTTGCATCTTACGCTTTCTTTTTGTGTCTCATATAGAATTCTAAGACTCGCTTGCGCAGTCTTAGCGAAGTTGCCAAGACCCGATGAAGAGTCACGCATTCTATGTGCGTGTTGTTAAACTACATGAGTCCTTAGAACAAGGAGACTTTGGGAAATCAGAATATACTAAGTCCTTGACTAATGCCTAATCAAAATTTCAACGGAGAATAAGGAATAACAAAGGAACCGGCGCCGTGATGTCACTTTACTTACACCACCTTGGCTAATGGCACCATGTCACTGACACCACGATGGTTGGGGCATCACGCCGTCTATACTAAGTTATTCCAAGTTCAAAATTGAAACTTCGAACGAGGACCAGTTGAATACTTAGTTCATTTTGACATCTCTTAGAATTTGTCGTTCTGAACGAAGGATACACCCTAAAAGAAATCCGAGGATCAAGGCAACCTCGCGTGAAGGATACTCGATCATTCTTGGAAAATTAGAGTCGATGGCGGTGACGATGATGCACATTTTCTAAAAGCCTATGCACATAATTCATGAAAATAAAAACAGGAATCGCGTCTGAGCACGGTTTTTGCTTTGCTGTCAGTACTGAGCGATTGGGCCGAAGAAGAAGGACACCATACCCTCCTGGACCAGACCTTTGGGACAGAGATTGGAACGGCTTCAACTTCAAGCAGTTTTCGTCAGTGTGTCAGATTCAAGGGCAGGGATGGATCTATTGATCGGGAACCTAAACCCAAACCCAAACGGAGGCAACCTAAACCCGAACGGAGGTAACCCAAACCCGAACCCGAACGGAGGTAACCCAAACCCAAACCCAAATGGAGGCGACCCAAACCCGAATGCTGGCAATCCAAACCCTAACCCCATTCCTAATCCAAACCCTAACCCGAGTCTGGAAAACTTGTACGGAGAAATGGGACATATAAGGGAGGGTATCCAACATCTCGGCGAGCGGACTGATAACCAAATCGCCCAGCTTATGATGATGATCACTGGGGTTGCGCGACGTATTCCACCACTGAACCTGAATCCGAATCCTAACCCAATCCCGAATCCGATTCCGATCCCAAATCCCAATCCGATTCCAAACCCAAATCCTAATCTCAACTTAAACCTCAATCCTAACCTCAATCTGAACCTCAATCCAAACCCTAATCCGAATCCGATGCCGAACCTGGAACAGCTGACTGTTGAATTGGAAACCCCGCAAAACCCCGAGATGGCTGCAGTATTGGCAAAGATCACACTGTTGGAGGAGTCTGTGGCAAGAAATGAGAAGATAGCATCAACCGGATTTGACATCAACAAGCTTTGCTTGTTTCCTAGAGGGGGACGTCCTCTGCATTTTGAGAGTGAGTGCAAGCAGTATGTGAGAGCTAGCTCTGTTATGAGCTTCCAATACCAGTTCTTGTTAGTATATGTCGTGAAGTTTTTGGAGGCTTCAGAAGTTTCAACTCTAAGGGCTGTGTCTGCATTCTGTTCTGGGCTTCAGAAGTTTCAACAGCAGCAGTTCTGAAGCCTATCCAGTTTTGGGCAGTCCAGTTTATGCTCTTGTGTTCTGTTGGTCGTATTGTATAGCCTGTCCAGTTTATACTCTGCATGATGATGAAGCCTGTTTCAGTTTCAGTTCTAAGATGGTGTTGACTGTTACAACCTATGCCAGTCCAGTCTATGCTCTTGTGTGCTTTCCAAATGCAACAAGTAGAGGTTCCAAGTGCAACAAGTACAGTCAGTTTGTTATGCCAGTTATGCTCTTTTGTGTTCTTGTAATTAGTCCATTCTACTGTTGATAGTCCATCTTGTGGCTCTCTTGTAATGTATTGCAATGGCGTTGTTTTCCTTCCCTCTTCTAGATGGATTGGAAACACCGCATATTAGTTATCTCATGTAGCCACTTGGCTTAGGTTATTTTTTCTCCTTTTTCCTTTTCTTTTTCTTTTCCTCCTGGGGTATGCCCCTTGTAGGCTGTAAATTCGTTTAGCCTCCTTTTTATTTCAAGCTGATTTATCCAAAAAAAAAGCTTCCGGAAAAGTTCAGGCCGATCGACTTCGCTAAATTTGACGGGACAGGAGACCCAAGGGCTCACTTGACCGGATACATCGGAGCACTCTCCATGTGGGGAGTGGAGAAGGATGCTATGGCGCAGATGTTCTCGCAGACCCTAGTGGGACATGCTTTGCACTGGTTTACCACCCTGGATGAAAGGAAGAAACGCTCATGGGAGGACATATGTGCGGCTTTTGTGGCGCAATATGATTACAATATTCAATTGGAGGTGACCACTCGAGAATTAGAATCAACAAAGATGGAAGCAAAGGAGGCCTTCGCTGAGTTTGTGAAAAGGTGGAGGGCTAAGGCCGCACAGATGAAAGACAGGCCAAGTGACAGGGACCAAATCCGGATGATTGTTCGGAACCTTCAACCAACTCTCGCACGGCACATGGTTATGGCTCAAGCATGCTCGGACTTTAAAAAATTCTTCGACACAGGCTTGGCCGTCGAAGAGGCAGTTCAATTGGGGATCCTTGACAAACCCGAGCCTGCGTCCAAACCCAGGAAGGTTTTCTCCGGAAATAGCAACGCCCTGTTTGGCAACTCGAACTACACCAACCTCCCAAATACTTTCTCGAACGCAACTCAAGCCGAACCCGTCAATCAGATTGTGACCCAAGCCAGTCAACCCCGTACCCAATCCCGCGCTTTTGCTCAATTCTCGGCACCCCCCTCTGCTGTGCTCGAGAAATTGGTCAAAGATGGTATGCTTAAACCACTTGCCCCTACTCCCCTACCACAAAAACTCCCTGCATCCCACAACCCTAACGCATACTGCACCTTCCACCAGGGCCCGGGCCATTCAACCGACAATTGCTTCCGCCTGCGCCATGCTATCCAAGATCTCATAGACAATAAAACTCTCCCCACACCACCACAAAAACCAAACACCGTATCAAACCCACTCCCAAAACACACTAACGCCCGCACCAACCATATCTCCCTAGACCACCCCTTTGACCCGAGCCTTTACATTCTCCCTACCACCCAACCCAAACCAATCGTCGAGTTGCCAACCGAGGATATAGTCTGTGCCCTTGAATCTGTGGATTGGGATTTCCAAAGAAGATGGGAAGAATTGGCAAGTGATTTTCTGGCGGTGGAAAACCGGGCTATCGTGACTGGAATATGGCCTGTAGCTCTCAATGCTCACCAAGTCGCAGAATTAGAACATGGCAATTGGAGGCAAGAATTCGAAGAAGTGATGACCGACCCATTTGATGGGTACTCCCTGTTTGCTCTGTTTTTAGAGCCAGAACCGATCGAAGAGGAGGATGAATGGGCATGGGAGCCCGAACCCAATGGGTGGCTTTGGATGGATGATTCCGACCCATTAGACGAGACGTCATTAGCATACCTTTTCCTAGAGAAAGAAGTCCGTGAAGAAATGGACCTCATGAACCCCCGCATGTTTTCGGGGCTCACTGTCAGCGCTATTATCAATATTGCTAGAGGATCCGACGCTCTGGACCATATCATGGATCAGGCCTTCATCCCGCAGGAATACATTATTGGGGAGCACCTTCCGCAGCCCGTAGTCGAAACCCCTGACGAGCCCGCTATCTGTGTACTGGACCCTGAAGATCTGTGGAGAAAATCTGAATTGGTGAATGTGTGGGTTGATGGCGAGGAATTGACCGTCAATAGAGCCATGATAGATGAAGGCTCTCTGCAGATTAACAACAACAACGACAACAACAACAACAGCAACAACAACAACAACAACAACGACGGTAACAACAACGTCAACTTTTGGAGTTCCCTAGAGGAAGGGAATATGTGGCACGCTCTGGAGATGGAAACCCTCAACGAAACTTTGGAGAAAACTACACTTGACAAAGGAAAACGTAAGGCTGACTCTTGCAACTCTGACTTCTCCAACTTTTGGGAGGGTACTTGGTGGGAGCCCATTCCCAAAACAATCAGCAATCTTACCAGGAGTGGAAGAGTGTACCAGCCAACCAACCTCCAGCGGGGAAGCTCGTCAGGAGCCCTTCCGCCGCGGCAGAACAACCCCGTCAACTCGGCAAACCTGAACACCCCTCAAGCTCCACAAAACGACCCTCCTAACTCCACAAACCCACCACCTCAATCTAACCCACCTGTCCATCTCAACCCTTTCGTGAGTTCAAACCCTGATGCCTCCCAACAACAAAACCCAGCTGCCACCACTGACCCCATAATCCAACAACTCCAAGAAACCCCTGTTCGAATGTCTATGTGGGGAGTATTAGCTGCATCCCGCGAGCACCCCCGCAGGCTCGTAAACACTCTCTCTAAGTTCGAGGTCCCCTCTGATATAGCCCCGGAAGCTCTTATTGCCCTCATAACCCCAATGAACCTCACCCAGCACACCCTGTCGTTCACAGAAAAGGATCTCCCGCCGGAGGGAGCTGACCACAACAAGCCACTGCATGTGACGATGAAGTGTCTCGGAAAATGGGTCCCTGTAATTCTCATGACAATGGTTCAGCCATCAACGTATGCCCACTTTGCACCGCTTATTACTTGGGCCTCAAAAACAAGGACTTTGCACCAGCGAATCTGGGTGTCCGCGCCTATGATAATACGCGCCGCGATGTTTTGGGGACAATCAACTTGAAACTTGTGACAGGGAAGTTTAAAACCACTGTCGAATTCTGTGTGTTGGAGATACCTGCGTCGTTCAACCTCCTGCTGGGAAGGCCATGGCTGCACAGGTCGGATGTCATGGGTGTGCCATCAACGCTGCATCAGAAACTCATTCTGGGTTTAGATTCTGGAACCCTCATCATCCATGGAGACTCAGGCATCCGCCCACACTCTGAGGACAACTCCCCACTGCTAGAGATTATGCATGGAGAGGAGGACATTACCATGGGGGGCTTTGCGTTTATGACTTCGAAAGTGTGCACTATCCGGGCCGAGGACGGCTTCTTGGTGAGTTCCGCAGCGCTGGAAATCATGAAAAGGATGAAATATCTACCGGGCATGGGTCTGGGTCTTTATGGCCAAGGAGTTCCAGAATTCCCCGATTTCCCTGGAAGTAACGAGCGCTTTGGTCTAGGATATGAGGCCAAGAAGAGCGATCCAGCAAAGAGGTGGCGCAACCGCGCCCGGGCTCATACAGCCGGGGTTAAACCGAAAGTAGAAGAGGCGCTGTACCAAGGAGAACCCGAGCCCTTTGTGGATCTGGAAACGAAAATGAAGTATCCGGGGTTTGAAATCTTTGCCAACGACACTTGGGAAGAAGATGAAGTGGTAACCAAGGTAGAAGAGGTATCTGAGGCACTAGACTGGCTAGAGGCTTTTGGAGTGGGCAGTCTCCAACTCCTGTTCGAGGGTGAAGATCCGGAGGGTATGGTCGAAGACGCTGCTGTGCTGGTGCTTGGAGAGGAAAAAGAGGTTAAAGATCCTTCCAAACTCATCGTGGAGGTTGTAGGCGTTTATGATAATTGCACTTTCATACCACATGTAACTCGCACTCACAGCACCTACACTAAGTCTGAATCCGGGTCCGACACTAGTTCATCGTCTAGCACAGAGTCGGAGTTTGAGCCTATCGGCCCTCCACAGCGTAGCTTTTACTTTGAGTTTGAGTCAACCGCTGTATTCCCCCCCTCGGAGGAGGCTGCTTATGAAATGAATGACGCTTTCGCTTACTTGCCGATTTTTGAAATAAATTGTTTAAATCCCGACGATGAAGGAATAGATCTCGATGGGGACGTCCCCAAGGAGATCCGTTCCCTCATCGATCGCGAAAACGAAAGACATACTCAGCCTTTAAAAGAAGAAATAATCTCTATAAATTTGGGTGATGAGGAGAACCCTCGATTGGTTCAGGTTGGTTCCGGGCTGTCCCCCGATGAGATTCAAGAGCTCACCGATTTGCTAAAAGAGTTCAAAGAAGTTTTCGCTTGGTCTCACGCGGACATGCCCGGAATCAACCCGGAGATCGTCGAGCACAGAATCCCTCTCTTCCCAGATGCAAAGCCCGTTAAGCAGAAACTGAGAAAAATGCGGCCCGATTGGGTGCTTAAGATAAAAGAAGAGCTCACAAAACAAATTGACGCCGGTTTTCTAATCGTAACGGAGTACCCCACTTGGGTCGCAAACATCGTTCCGGTCCCTAAAAAGGACGGAAAAATTAGAGTGTGCGTCGATTTCAGAGATCTGAACAAAGCAAGCCCTAAAGACGATTTCCCATTGCCACATATAGACATACTTGTTGATAGCACTGCAGGGCATGCTCTACTATCCTTCATGGACGGTTTCTCAGGGTACAATCAGATTCTCCTAGCTCCGGAAGACAGGGAAAAGACAACATTCATCACTGAGTGGGGGACATACTGTTATCGGGTCATGCCATTTGGGTTGAAAAACGCCGGTCCTACATACCAAAGGGGTGCCACGACACTGCTCCACGACATGATTCATAAAGAGGTCGAGGTATACGTCGATGACATGATAGTGAAAGGAAAGGAGTGGAAAGACCATCTCCCAGCATTGAGAAAGTTCTTGGAAAGGATTCAGAAATACAGGATGCGTCTCAACCCACAGAAATGCACGTTCGGAGTCACAGCCGGAAAGATGCTCGGGTTCATGATCACAACCAGGGGGATTGAGGTGGATCCCTCCAAGATCAAAGCCATTCTCGAGATGGAGCCACCCCAATCCGAGAAAGAGGTCCGGTGCTTCTTAGGGAAGATCCAATTCATTAGCCGATTTATCGCCAAGTTGACCTTGACCTGTGAACCACTGTTTCGACTACTCAAGAAAGATGTGAAATTCGAGTGGAACGACAAGTGTCAGAAGGCCTTTGAAGCAGTGAGGACTTATCTCCAGAATCCTCCAATCTTGATGCCACCCATCCCGGGAAAACCTTTGATCCTGTACTTGTCCGTCACGCCCTCGTCAATGGGGTGCATGTTGGCACAAGAAGGAGAAGATGGGGTTGAAAGGGCAATCTACTACTTGAGCAAGGGAGCTTCTCTCTCTAGAGAAGCTCTCCTCCACCGCCCATCCAATTTTGAGGTAGTCAAGCTCACAATCGGTTCAATCTGGAACTGATATAGGGGTCGTAGATCCAAACATCTACCAAACCCATACCCACATCTGGACTTCTACCAAACCCATACCATCCATCAGAAGACGTACACCTCTTGACATCCGGCCGTCGATCCTTCTCGATGGAGGTGGTCTGATATAGAGCACCGGAGACCTAAGCTGTTCCAACTTCTGCATCTTCCAGCATCTGGGTTTCGTTACCCATCAACAAGCTACCCATTCTGGGTTTTATCTCGCCCAGCGACTGGGTTCGTCCCTGGTGGGTTCTATCTCGCCCAGCGACTGCAGAAGCGGTGGGTTCTATCTCGCCCAGCGACTGCAGCTGACGCCATTAATTCCTCTGCTCTGTTCAGATCTATGGAACAGGAAGCCATGACTCGGCTTGGTCCTCTTGGACTGGACTGGGCTCCAATCACTACTGAACTTAGCAGAGCAAAATCAGTCCATGGACTGGGTTCCAATCACTACTGATTTCCGGCGATTGCTCAAAACCAGTCTGATCCGAAGATCTTCAATCAAGAAATACATCACCTGATTTTGATTTTGAACCAGTCGGAGTCAAAGCATGGGTCGCCGGTCAGAGGTGGGTTCGTCCATGGTCGGAGGTGGCCGCCTGTCGTCGGTCGGTCCAAGATCCACCGGTCGACAGTCGGTCAGCAGCGAACAGGCCTTTTTAGGCTCAACAACCGCCGGCTGCCGGAGTCAGTCCGGCCGTCAGTCCAACCACCGGCCCTTTTGCGGGCCAGGGCCAGTCAACAAGGCCAGGTTTTTTCAGCTTGGGCCGTCAGCCAGCCCAGCAACTTAGCCAGGCCAGCCACTGCCTACCTGGCAGCAGCCAGCCCGGGCAGGCAGCCACTCGGACAGCCGCCCGGGCAATCAGCAAACAGCCTGCCTGGCCGATGGGCAGTCGCTGTATCCTTTATGAGCTTTGCGTTGCTTATCTGTGATCAATTGTTACTGGATAATAGGGCCAGTTTACTGTGATTACTGTCAAATTGTTGCTGGACTCTTGGGCCAGCTTACTGTTAGTATCTGCGATCCCCGATAGGCGGTCACCTGTTGGACTGAAATCGGGGGTTCGGGCTCTTTGTTGAGCCCTTTTATATCCCTAGATCCTGTGCTCGTTTAGCCCTGAGGTTGTGCGTAGTAGTGTGGTCGTGGCTATCGTTGATTAGATTAAAGTCTGTTTTGATCGAAAGGGGTAGCATCGCAGTAGCAGCAGCTGCAGCTGCCGTTGATTAGATCGTTGGATGGATTCTGATTGAGCGAGGTAGCTGCCTGGGCTGTCATTGATTAGATTGGTGATCGTTCACTGATCGAAAGGGGTAGCTTCGCAGGCTGTTATTGATTAGATTAGTGGCTCTCATTGATCGAAAGGAGCAGCTTGGTCCTCCGGCGGTTAGGGGGGCCACTTTTGTGGTTTCTCTTTCTGTTCCTCTTTTAGTTGTTAGCGAGACTAGGGGTTTGGGTTCAGGGAGTAGTAGTCTGGTTGGTTTGGGCGTGGTGTACAGGGTGCTGAGCAGCAGCAGTAGCCTTGTCGGTCGTCATCTCCAGTGTGAATCTCTTCTCGGTTCCTGCCCCTCTGTAGTAGTTGACCTCTGATGAGGGGGTAGTTTGTTTGCTTTGGGCTAGTTAGTAGTATTAGGTTCTTGGTTATCTTAGCCCAGCGTTGGAGGAGGAGGTTATTAGGTAGTTGGGTTCAGCAGGAGGTTTTGGCGAGCCTTAGGCTTGGATGAGGGAGTAGTAGGCCGGAAGGATTGGGCGTGGTGTGCAGGGTACTGAGCAGCAGCAGTAGCCTTGTCGGATGCCGTCATCTCTGGTTCGAGTCTCTTGATGCCTTGTTCCTCTGTAGTAGTCGATCAGCTTGCTTTGTAGCCGTCTTACTCGGTGGCTTCTCCTCGGTGTTGGTTATCATGTGGTCATCTCTGACCTCGACTATTTACTTTACGTACCTTATTTCCTAGCCTGGCGGGTTGTGCCAGGCGGTAGATCTATTTCATTTAGCTCTATTTACTTTACTTATCGTACGCGTGGCATTTTGTCATGTCTTTACTTTATCTAACTCTCCATGCGGGTTGTGCATGGTTTACCGCACTTTTATCATTCTTGTTTTTTTTCCTTGTCTTTCCTCCTGGGGTATGCCCCTTGTAGGCTGTACATTCGGTTAACCTTTTTTAATTTCAAGCTAATTTACCCAAAAAAAAAAAAATCTACTACTTGAGCAAGAAGATGGTGGGAAGCGAGGAGCGGTACACTTCATTGGAAAAGACGTGCTGGGCACTGATATGGGCCACAAAGAAATTGAGACACTACATGCTGGCTTACTCGGTGATACTGATTTCTCGGATGGATCCCCTCAAATATCTATTCGAGAAGCCAGCACTTACCGATAAGTTAGCACGTTGGTTGCTCTTATTGGCCGAGTTCGAAATCAAATATGTCACTCGCAAGTCAGTGAAAGGAAGAGCAGTGGCAGAGTTCTTGGCGGATTGCCCGGTTGAGGGCCCCGAACACACCAAATTTCAATTTCCCGACGAGGATGTAATGACAGCAGTTGACGAAACGTGGATGTTGTACTTCGATGGAGCCGCTAATCAGAAGGGCTTTGGGATTGGCATATTGCTAGTCTCGCCTGAGGGGTCACACATTCCCCTCGCATTCAAGCTAAACTTCGAAGTCACAAACAACGAGGCAGAATACGAAGCATGTATTGTGGGAATGGAAGCTGCATTGGAGATTGGAGTCAAGGTACTGGAAGTTGTCGGAGATTCCAACTTGGTCGTATCACAAGCAAATGGGGAATGAAAAGTAAGGGATGAGAAAATGAAGCCGTATCATCAGCAACTCGACGAACTTATCCCGAACTTTCAGAAGGTGACTTTCACGCACGTACCAAGGATGAAGAATCGCTTCGCGGACGAGCTGGCTACTTTAGCATCCATGCTGGAACTTCCAATTGGAGTAAAGCTAAGACCCGTCATGATTGAGCAGAGGGAGAAACGTGTGTACGACTATGTTATGAACATCGACGAACCAGATGATGGTCTCCCTTGGTTCCATGATATTTGGAATCTCATCGAGAAGGGGGAATTTCCTGCGGATTCAACTAAGAAGGATCGGATCGCTTTGCAGCAGCTCGCATCTCAATACATTATCTGCGGTGGGAAATTGTACCGACGATCTCCGTGCGGAGTTCACAAATTGTGTGTTCACGATGACGAATCAAGAGCAGTAATGGAAGAGGTGCATGAAGGTGTTTGTGGACCCCACATGAACGGAATGATGCTAGCAAAGAAGGTTCTTAGGTTGGGATACTATTGGTCAACCATGGAAACAGATTGCATCGAGTATGTGCGCCGATGTCATAAGTGCCAGACTCATGCTAATCTTATCCATGTCCCGCCCTCAGAGTTACACTCAATGGCGACACCATGGCCATTCTTCGCCTGGGGCATCGATGTTATTGGAAAGATCACTCCCGCGGCTTCCAATGGTCACAGGTTCGTTCTGGTAGCAGTGGATTACTTCACCAAGTGGGTCGAGGCGGCCTCGTATAAGACATTGACGGCCGTTCAAGTGGCTCATTTTATCAGGCAAAACATCATTTATCGATATGGAGTCCCTCAAGCCTTCGTGTCTGATAATGGAGTTCACTTCAAGGGAAGGGTTTTGGAACTCTTCGACGAATTCAAGATCCAAGTGCATCATTCGACCACTTATCGGCCACAAACAAATGGGGTAGTTGAGGCAGCAAATAAGACGATCAAGACGATCCTCGAAAGGACCACTCAGTCAGCTAGGAATTGGCACGAGCAATTACCGCTAGCTCTGTGGGGATACCGGACATCTATTCGTACACCGACGGGGGCAACACCCTATTCTTTGGTGTACGGTATGGAAGCCGTTCTCCCTATCGAGCTAGAAGTTCCATCGCTGAGAGTCATGGCTGAGAGCGGAGTGAACGAGGCTGAATGGATCAGTGGGAGATTTGAAGAACTCATGTTATTCGACGAAAGAAGGCTACGGGCGTTGTACCACATTCAGGGTTACCAACGAAGGATCGCCCGGGCGTTCAACAAGAAGGTGAAGCTAAGGGACCTGCAAGAGGGGGATATGGTAGTTAAGGAAATTCGCGCGCCGGTGTTTGATCTGCGAGGAAAGTTCCGACCTAAATGGGCAGGGCCATACATCATCAAGACCATTCTCTCTGGAGGAGCGGCCTCAATCATCGACCTTGACGGCAACGAGTTCTCTAATCTCGTCAATTTGGATCAGCTTAAACGGTATTACCCCTGAGAGAGCTCGCTGGACCGAAAACCACAAGGGCGGGCGGTCCCAGGCAAAATTTAGAGCAAGCCTGCTAAGTCAAAAACCCGAAAGGGTGGCTTAGGCAAAAGTTAAGGCAAAAACTGAAAAAGAGCTCGCTAAGCCGAAAACCCGAAAGGGCGGCTCTAGGCAAAATTTAGAGCGCAAAAGGAGAGCGTTAATACCCGAGCGAACCCTAGCCCGAACTACGTATGGACCTGATTCCCTTTCACGAGGGATACGTAGGCAATCTCACGCTGAGGTTCGGTCCTAAATATCTCTAAAATCAAAATCCAAATTGACAAATCAGAACGTTTTCTCAGAGGCGCATGCGATTAACCAACCAAAAGGGGGAAACCCTTAGCAGTCTGGTTGAAATGGGCGTGGTGTGCAGGGTGCTTAGCAGGGTAGCCTTGTCGGATGCCGACATCTCCAGTTCGAACCTCTCGGTCCGAGTCCCTCTGTAGTAGTTGACTTCTTTTGAGTGGGTATTATGCTAGCCTCGGGGTGAGGGGCTTCTTGGTTCTTGGATTTCTTATCCCAGCCTTGGAGGAGGAGGATCTCTCCTCAGCGCAGGTTATCATGTGGTCATCGTTGACCAAGACTATCTACTTTACTTACATTCATTCCTAACCTGGCGGGTTGTGCCAGGAAGTATTTACATTTCGCCTCACTTCATTTCATTTACTACATGGCTCTACTCAGACCCATTTGTATTGCCTATGTCACTCTATTTTACTCTCCATGCGGGTTGTGCATGGTTACCGTACTTTTTTCATTCTTGTTGTTTTCCCTTTTCTTTTCCTCCTGGGGTATGCCCCTTGTAGGCTGTACATTCGCTTAACCTTTTTTAATTTCAAGCTAATTTACCCAAAAAAAAAAAAACAAAAAAAAAACCCTTAGTCAGCCGATTTTATTCAAATGATCTCTTTATTACAAGCTGAGCATGAAAACGAAAAACACACATTTTTAATACGCGCCTTTTATTCCAAAAAACGGCAAAGTAAGTGGTCAACCCATCCTTGCTTCCACATCTCTCCTCAACCATCTGCGATACCTTCCAGTGGTAGCAATAGAGAAAAGTGGATCACTAGGCTCAGTCCTGCGAGCCTCCCACGATCGAACATAACTCCGAAGGCCCGGAATGGTGAAGGGAGGGAGACGAAGCACTTCAGAACCCGATGGCGGCGCTTCTTGATTGAGTCCAAACTGACGGAGGAGGCGGAATGGTGAATAGAAGGAGAAGCCGGACAAGCCAGCCACAAGGACATGCATCGAACCCATGTTACCAGCAGTCATGGCAGGGAGCCTCAGCCAATGGCATCGCCAAACGATGTCATCTTCCTCGGCAGAAGCAAAGAAATCAGCCCAGTCATCCTCATTGCTGTACGTCACTAGAAAAGGGCGGTTCCATCCACTTGCACGATAGCACCAGTCATTCGCTGGAGGTGTCAACAGGCTCAACTTGTCACAAAGCCACATCTACCCAAAAAGAGAGAAAACAAGTAAGGAATCAGATAAGGCCTAAGCCGAGTGATGAGGTAAAATGAATGAGAGAAATAGAAAAAGGAGAGCTGAGTGAGGTCCCTAACCTGCAGCAACAGCGGGCTACCACCGAAAACCCTTGTCCGACCAGCATTGACCGCGTCTAAACCCATCAAAGTCTCGGCAAGGACTAAGGGTGCGACATCCTTGCGAGCCTCGATCTGAGAAGCAACGCCCACCAATAGAGAACTGGGCTGACCAACTGAAGGAACCAACAGAAAAGCCGCCAAGAGACAAATGCAACAGGCCGCCATTCGTCGGCCTTGGTATTCGAAGTCTGTCAAGTCCCCGGGTGGACTGAATCTCTCGTACAGTTGCACGATGTTGATGGCATTGCCCCGAGTGAGAAACTCAGCGACATTTCCACTAAGACCTAGCTTAGCTTTCAGAATATTCTTCATGCTCTCTCTAAGCATTGGGACAATGGGCTCCGTGGAATCGTGACTTCCAAGGTAAGCATGGAATTCCTCGACGGTGGGGCATAACTCTTGAGAACCAAAGCGAAAGACGTGCACTTCAGAATCCCAAAAGCGCACCGCTGCATGTAGCAAGACGGGACGGATTGCGATCTCCCGGAGGTGCCTAAGAGCATAAAGCCGGTGACCGCGGAAGTTCAACCAATCGATGCCTTCAAGGCTGTCCAACCAGGGACGGAGCAAGGCTTGGTTTAGCAAGGCCATGAGAGGAATGGGTTCTTGGAAGGAAAAAGGATTTGGGAGGAGAAGGATGGAATGAAGTGTGAAGGAATGGCCAAGACAGGAACTCCCTATTTATAGAGGTCTGGAGAATGCAATGCCAGCCCTCATTAGCCTTGGAAATCTTCAAGCTCAACATTCCCAAAATAATATCAAAATTTCAAACTTTGGAAATTTGAAAAAATGGTGGGAAAGCCCAAGTCTTGCTTTGGGAAGTTGTTTCTGCTGGGAAACAGATGGTGCAAAGTTACGAGACGTCTTGGAAGGGTGCATGCAGAAGAGGACGACGTGGGAATAGCTAATGAGTGGCATTGGGAAACAACTCTGAAACTGCCAATGACAGAAGTCCCGAGCGCTCGGGAGTGAAGACCCAAGCGCTCGAGAGTTTTACAGAGGATTCTGATCCCAGTGTTCCAGCCTCAGTTCAACGCCACTGATACGTCCAACTCCAATCAGAAGGTTCTCAACATGTTCTCAGGGGATACAGCGGTTTCCGTTACGTGTTTTCCTGCATGCTTGTCCTTGTCCTTTGAAAAATGTTAAAATTCCCGAAAACTTTCGCCTCTCGAGTACGTCGAATACCACGTGAAGCATGTTTTATTGAATCCAACGATAAGTTGCAATGTGCATTATTCACTGTGTGTCGATGTCAGATTTTCGTTCTTACTTTGAGAGTATCGGTTGAAATTCGCGTGCTCTCTACTTTCTTGCAAGCTAGACGTACATATTTCATAAAATACAATTCTGTGCGAAACGAATATCGAAGAACGAAGTGCAAATCCTCATAAATAAACTACGGTATTTACAATGAGTAAGGAAGGAAGTACAAAAGTTGGGGCAGGCACCACCCAATCCTAAAATACCGGGGCACGCAGACCCAAACAAAACCAAGGCACGCCTAGAAGCTACAACTACGCTGGCACGCAGGCCCATGTACAAGAAAGCTAGCAAGGCAAAAACCTAAGGCTCAGACACGACAAATCTCTCTCCATTGGTGGCTCTCGGACTCTCTGCTGTCACTCTCGTCACTCTCGTCACCATCATCCCCGGTTTTCTCCTTCATCCCTGCCATAGATTTGGCACCCATCTTGTCTGCCATAGATTTGGCACCCTCCATCCGCCGCCATAGATTTGGCACCCTTCATCCCCGGTTTTCCCCCTCATCCGCCGCCATAGATTTGGCACCCATCTTTTTTTTTTTGGGTAATTTAGCTTGAAATTAAAAAAGGTTAAGCGAATGTACAGCCTACAAGGGGCATACCCCAGGAGGAAAGAAAGGAAAAAAAAAACGAAGAAGAGTGAAAAAAGTGCGGTAAACCATGCACAACCCGCATGGAGAGTGAGATAGAGTAAATACATAACAACATGCTATGCGTACTGTATAATGTGAAATTCAAAATTTGAAATTTGAACTACTACCTGGCACAACCCGCCAGGCTAGGAAATAAAGTAAATACGGTAGATAGTCTGGGTCAACGGTGACCACATGATAACCAGCGCTGAGGAGAGATCCTCCTCCTCCTAGGCTAGGAAAAGAAACCCAAGAACCGAGACGCCCATCATTCCGAAGATAGCATAATACCCACTCAAAAGAAGTCAACTACTACAGAGGGACTCGGACCGAGAGAGGTTCGTACTGGAGATGTCTGCATCCGACAAGGCTACCCTGCTAAGCACCCTGCACACCACGCCCATTTCATCCAGACTACTACAATCTCACCCAAAACCCTAGGCTCGCTAACGACTATAAGCGGAACAGGAAGAGGGACCACGAAAGGTAGCCCCCCAAACCTCAAGTGGACCAAGCTGTTCCTTTCGATCCGTGAACCATTAAATCTAATCAGAAACAGACTACGAAGCTACCCCTTTCGATCAGTGAGAATCCACCAATCTAGTCAATGACAGCTCCGGCAACTACCTTGCTCAATCAGACTCATCCATAATCTAATCATCGGCACCCACAACTGCTGCTACTGCGAGACTGCCCCTTAACTAGGAGAATCCAATCTAATCAATAATAGTTACGACCACAAGAATACTACGCAGGTCCTCAGAGCTAAAAGTGCCGGCTCAAAGGATATGGAGGGCTCGACGAAGAGCCCGACCCCCGATTTCAGTCCAACAGATGACCGCCTATCGGGGGATGCAAAAACTAACAGAGAACTGGCCCAAAGTCCAGCAACAATATAAGTGCAAAAAGTACATTGCCTGACATAAATTAAACTTCCCCACTGCCCGAGCCACCCTGCCAACTTACCTGCCCGGGCTGGCCTGCCATCGGGTGGCTGCTGCCTGCTTCTGCTTCTGCCCGCAGCCTGCTGCAGCCGGCTGCTGCTTCCGCCTGCTGCTGCCTGCTGCTTGGCCCGGGCTGGCTGCTTGCCCGGGCTAGCTGCGGATGGCCCGAGCCACGCACGGGTGGCTTGCCCGAGCTGGAAACTGGGCTGGCTGGCTGGCTCCTTGCCCGGGCTGAATGCCCGAGCTGGCAGGTAGGGAGCTAGGCTGGCCTCGTCAGGCTAGCTGTGGGTGAGCCCCACGGTGGCTGACTGGAGATGAACACCGGGTCAGGTGCCCGGGCTTGGCTGACGCCTCCTGCTGCTGCTGCCCGGGCTGGCTGGGATTGCCCGGGCTGATGAGCCCCACGACTGGGAATGCCCGGGCTGATGGCCCAAGCAGCAGGCCGGAGAGGGCCTTGAATGACGGCCTTGACTGGCGGCCACAGTGAGCCACGGTGGCCTAAATGTGACCGTACCTGGATGTGGCCGAGCTTGTCGGAGATGTGAGCTTGCCCAGATCTGGGCGTTGACCGGCCGCCTGAAGGAAAACGACCGGCAGCCATGGCTTTGCTGTTCAGGTTCGGGGGTTTGGCCTTGCTGGGTCTCCGTACATGTAGATCTCAGTGGTGAGTTCGCCCTGCTGCTGTGCCACTGTTCGAGCACTCATTGAAGCAGCACGGGCCATCATCTCCGGCGAGGCCTGGTACAGAAGGTAACCCATGAAGTTTTAACCCATGATTCCAAACTCAAAGCCACGGCGGTTGTTGTTTGACCGGTCCAGACGGAGGCCGGACCAGGTGGAGCTTGATTGGCTAGTATTGGCCGTTGAACTTTCAGATCTGCCCAGTGCAGATCCCAATGAAAGTACCCGCCGGTGCACGGCGGGGTTGAGGTTGGATGCGAGGCCCACGGCTGTGGAGCTTGGGTCGAGTGAGGATCTATTGGGGCTAGACCTGTCAAGAGCTAGACCAGGCCGTGGCTGCCCAGTGATGGTCGAACCAGAAGGTGACTGCCATGGCCGGAGGGAGCCTGGGCCGGAGAAGGTCAGCTATGGCTGCCCGATGGAGAGATAGAGGTGGCCGGTTGGAGGTTGGAGGCGATGGAGGAGAGCAGGCCCTAAGAAGGGCTGCTCCCTTGCCGTCCTTGCTGTTGATGTTGCTGCTGGCCGGAGGTGGAGACCGGCGACCGGCTGGATCTGGACCGGGGGAACTTTCTCTCTCTAGGTTAGAGAGAGAAGCTCCCCAGCCGCCCGATCACTCTATTTGGCACCCATCTTGTCTGCCATAGATTTGGCACCCTCCATCCGCCGCCATAGATTTGGCACCCTTCATCCCCGGTTTTCTCCTTCATCCGCCGCCATAGATTTGGCACCCATCTTGTCTGCCATAGCTTTGGCACCCTCCATCCGCCGCCATAGATTTGGCACCCATCTTGTCTGCCATAGATTTGGCACCCTCAATCCGCCGCCATAGATTTGGCACCCTTCATCCCCGGTTTTCTCCTTCATCCGCCGCCATAGATTTGGCACCCATCTCCGCCGCCATAGATTTGGCACCCATCTTGTCTGCCATAGATTTGGCACCCCTCATCCGCCGCCATAGATTTGGCACCCATCTTGTCTGCCATAGATTTGGCACCCTCCATCCACCGCCATAGATTTGGCACCCATCTTGTCTGCCATAGATTTGGCACCCCTCATCCGCCGCCATAGATTTGGCACCCATCTTGTCTGCCATAGATTTGGCACCCTCCATCCGCCGCCATAGATTTGGCGCTGTCCTGAGGGACACCTTTCTATCATTTGCTTGCATGTCTGCATGTCTGCATGTTTGCATTTGCCCCAAAGAACTACGCTGGTCTGATCCTTGCAGGAAAGGGTACGTAGGCAGTCTGAAAAGATGCGACCGCATGCATCAAATGTTTGTGTCTTTACTTGCATTTGATTTTGAGTTGAGGATTTGATTTGGCTCGAATTGGGCTGTCTCAATCTTTGGACGGCACTCGTATCTAGATGTGATGCTGAGCGTCGCCCAAAGAGGGGCAACTGTAGACACCCCAATTTGGATTTTTCAAAATTCCTTGACTCGTGGCCCGGAGGCTCCCCGATGATGACTTCGGATTGAAACAAGCCTGGTATCGATCGGAACATTGCTCCTTGAAAGATTTGAAGAGGGATTAAAAATGGTAAAAAGCATTTTCAAGCGCTTGGGAGCAATCCCAAGCGCTCAAAACCATTTTCCAAAAACCTCTGGCCTGGCTCTTTCTCGAGCGCTCGAGAGTGAGGTCCCAAGCGCTCGGGGGTGATCCCAAGCGCTCGAGACTATTCTGTTGCCCAATGGATGGCAGTATCACCCACTACCCTTGCAACTCATCATTAGCACCACCTTGAGCCCGCCGATGGCTCGGTCCACACTCAACCTCTGGTGGCAGCTATTCAGGCCAAAGATTTTCCTATTAAAAAATGTTTTATCAAAACCATTTGATTTCAAAAAAAACCATGGGTTATTTGGCCTATAAATATGACTGGTTTTCAGCTGACAAAAGGGGACGAAATTTTCATCCCACAGAACCTTTACTCTCTGCTTTCTTTCTCTCTTTAAGCTAAAGACCAAAAACCTCCAAACTCTATTTCCAAACTCCAAAGGTTTTAGAAATCACCAAGGAAAAGGGCAAGAAACCCAGAACACTCTTCTGATCTCTTGCACTCTCCTCTCTTCACCCACATTTCAAAGTCATTCCAAGGAGCAAAAGTTCAAGGAAAAGGTAGAAACTTTCACCTTTGATCTCAACCAAAAGGGCTGTTCTTCCCTTATGAGGGGGGTCTCTCAGCCTGACCCAGTCTTCAATACTGGGTGCATGGTTGGGAGACCCTAGTGTAAGAACAAGAGCAATGGGGCACAAAAAAATGTTTTCATAAAACCCTTACTGGAAACACTCCCAAGCGCTCGAGAGTATTCCAGAGCGCTCGGGACTGTTCCCAGTTTCATGTATGGTCTTTTGTTACATAGTAGGTTGAGAATGAAGTGTAATATTAAAAGAATTGGTTTCATTTTGGCATGCATGCACAGAAAATGGTTTTCCCCTAAAAACATAAACATTTTCTCACAAGTTTTCATGTGTGAACAAGGTTTCTCTCTTTCAAAGTTAAAAGAGGTTCTCCTCTTGGGAAATATCAAAACAAGGGCCTTTTTTTTTGGGTAATTTAGCTTGAAATTAAAAAAGGTTAACCGAATGTACAGCCTACAAGGGGCATACCCCAGGAGGAAAAGAAAAGGAAAAAATAAGAATGACAAAAGTGCGGTAAACCATGCACAACCCGCATGGAGAGTTAGATAAAGTAAATACATGAAGATGCCATGTGTACGGTAAGTAAAGTACATAGAGCTAAATGAAATAGAGCTACCACCTGGCACAACCCGCCAGGCTAGGAAATAAGGTAAGTAAAGTAAATAATCGAGGTCAGAGATGACCACATGATAACCAACACTGAGGAGAAGCCACCGGGTAAGACGGCTACAAAGCAAGCTGAACGGCTACTACAGAGGAACAAGGCATCAAGAGGCTCGAACCAAAGTCGACGGCATCCGACAAGGCTACTGCTGCTGCTCAGTACCCTGCTCACCACGCTCAATCCTTCCGGCCTACTACTCCCTCATCCAAGCCTAAGGCTCGCCAAAACCTCCTGCTGAACCCAACTACCTAATAACCTCCTCCTCAAAGGCTGGGTTAAGAGAACCAAGAACCTAGTACTTCCATCAACCCCAAAGCTAGTATAATACCCACTCAACAAGCAAGTGTGGAATGCAATTCAGGCCAAGCTACATGGAGATGTCGGCATCCGACAAGGCTACCCTGCCAAGTACCCTGCACACCACGCCCATTCCATCCAGACTACTACAACCTCGCCTACATCCCCTAGGCTCGCTAACGACTGAAAGAGGACCAAGCTGCCCCTTTCGATCAGTGAACAACCACCAACCTAATCAATGACAGCTCCGGCAGCTACCTCGCTCAATCAGAATCCATCCACCAATCTAATCAGTGGCACCCACAGCTGCTGCTACTGCGAACTACCCTTTTCAATCAGAACAGATTCTAATCTAATCAACGATAGCCACTCAAACCTCAAGTGGACCAAGCTGCTCCTTTCGATCAGCGAAGCCACCAATCTAATCAGAAACAGACCGCAAAGCTACCCCTTTCGATCAGTGAACAACCACCAATCTAATCAATGACAGCTCCGGCAGCTACCTCGCTCAATCAGAATCCATCCACCAATCTAATCAGTGGCACCCACAGCTGCTGCTACGCGAACTACCCTTTTCAATCAGAACAGATCCCAATCTAATCAACGATAGCCACGACCACAAGAATACTACACACAACCTCAGGGCTAAAAGCACAGGATCTAGGGATATAAAAGGCTCGACCAAGAGCCCGACAACCCCCGATTTCAGTCCAACAGGTGACCGCCTATCGGGGATCGCAGATACTAACAGTAAACTGGCCCATAGGTCCAGCAACAAATTGACTGCAGGCTTGTTCTGTCCAATATTGGACTTGGAATTATGTTTGGAATCCGTGCCACTTTTTTTTTTTTTTTGAAAGAAATTTAGGCCCAACCTGCCATCGGGCGGGCTGCTGCCTGCTGCTGCAGCCGGCTGCTGCCTTCCTTGTGGCTGGACGAAGATTGACTCGAATCGCCCGGGCAAAAAGCTGCTGCCAAGCCTCTGCCCGAGCAAAACAATCACTGGCAGCCCACTGCTGCCCCCCGCCCGAGAAAAAAAATGCCCGGGCTGAAGGCAGGCTGTGCCCGACGGCTTGCCTGCTCGGGCTGGCTGCTACCAGCTGGCAGGCCCCTGTTGATGGCCTGGCCCCGAACTGGCCCACGGCTTGAAGTTGGCTGGCTGGGCAGGCCGCTGCTGCCCGCTGCTTGGCCCGGGCTGGCTGATTGCCCGGGCGGCTGGACCCCACGGCGGCTATTGGGTCCACGGCGGGGGTTGGGGTTGAAGATGATGGCCGATGGCTGTAGAGCCACGGCTGTTGAGCCACGGTGATCCGGAAGGAAGACCGGACCAGGGCCTGCCCGAGATGGCCTGACCACGACCTGGTCTGACTGAACAGATCTGGCCGGAGAGGACCTTGACTGGCGGCGTGAAGGTGAGCCACGGTGAGCCACACGACGGCTGGGCCCCATGGTGGCTGTTGAGTCCCACGGCGAGGTCCTGGCGGCCGGGAGACCGGCTGATGGTGGCTGGTTGTGATTGGCCAGTAATGGCCGGTGTGATTTCAGATCTGCCGGTATAGATCCCAAATGGTACCCGCCGGTTCACGGCGGGGTTGAGGTTGTGGACGAAGCCCACGGCTGTGGAGCTCAGGACCAGATGAAGGCTAGCCAGGAGGAGGAGAGCCAGAGACCGTCGGATGTAGAGGCGGCTCGGGGGGTTCCGATTGTGGAGGGCGGTGGAGGAGAGCCTCTCTAAGGAGAGAGGATCCCTTGCCCGGATGGTGGCTGCTGCCCGGCGTGGCTGGGCCTAGTGCTGACCGGCGAGGCCGGGCCTTGTTGTTGCTGCTGCGGCTGGCCGGAGGTGGCAGCCGGCTGGATTTAGACCGGTCCAAGGGCCTTTGCATGTCAAAATGGTACTATTTCCTGTTTGAGAGTAAGCTGACATGCAGCTCACTCCCAAGCGCTCCGAACCATTCCAGAGCGCTCGGGAGTGCATGCATGCCATTGCTTCCCATTTTCCAGTCTGCTGTGTTATCTGGTCTCTGCATGCATAAGTGTGGCCTGTTGTTCTTTTAAATTTGTAGATTTAGTCTTGTTAAGGCAGGGATGCAAGGTCTGAAAGATTGAGGGTTCATCCTAGTCTTTCAAATCCTCTGCTGAGCCAGTAATGTATATAGCAGCTTTTCAGTTCCTATTTTAGCATTGTATTCTGTCGGTGCTAACAAAGCTTGCTGGTTGGGTGTCAGAACTCCCAAGCGCTCGGGACTGGTCTCGAGCGCTCGAGAGTGAAGTCAGTGGCAGTTTCCAATTTTCTGTCATTCATGCATTTGCTCACCGTTACTCCATCATTTCACTTCCCCCTGTACAACTGCACATGCATGCACTTCTTACCTGTTATAATTGTGGATACTTGCTAAATGCTCTAATGAAACAAAATCCCTTTGAAAAATCCCACAAACGTTTAGTAGAGACCGATTTCGAATCGGGCGAGGGGGGTGCCGTAAAACCCTTCCCCCCTCGTAACATGGCTTCCGAACCCTCAAAACGATCTCTGGTTTTCAATTCAAATCAACCGGTTTTCCAAACAATACGGTTTCTCGGGTGATATACCGCAAATCCGGGTGGCGACTCTTCAAACGGTGTATTTTCTCTTCAAAGCGGCGGAAAAATAAAGCAAAACATTTTTGTTTTGCGGGCAGGTAGCCCGCAATGGTGCTCAAAGCAATCCGTCGCTACGTTTCAGACCCGAGGGGCAAGTTTAAACCAAACTGGGGAGGCCCCTACCTTATCAAACACATACTTTCTAGAGGAGCAGCATACATTGCAGACTTAGATGGAATGGAATTCACAACGCCAGTCAACATTGACAAGCTGAGGAAGTATTACCCCTGAGAGATGCTCGTTGGGCCAAAAACCATAAGGGTGGGCGGACCCAAGCAAAAATTAGAGCAGCCTGCTAGGTCGAAAACCCGCAAGGGCGGCTTAGGCAAAAACTAAGGCATAAATAAAATGCTCGCTAGACCGAAAACCCGCAAGGGTGGTTTTAGGCAAAATTAAGAGCATAAAAGGAGAGGAAAATACCCGAGTGGACCCTGACTAAAACAAAACAAATCTCGTTTGTTGGAACTACGTTTATGGCCTGATTCCCTCCATGGGATACGTAGGCAATCTCTAAATTGAGATTCGGCCACTGCTATCATCATCATCACTTCCAAAATTTCTAGGTCTATCCTAAAGCATGTTCACTATCAAACCATGGCAATAACATTTTCAAATAAAATGGCCAAATGTTTTATTATTTCCAAAGAAAAAGGAAAAGCAAATTTAAACAATTCTCAATCTATGAAAGCTAGAATCAAAACAACATCTTTTGAAAAAAGTGTCAATCTCTAGGTCTTCCTTCTCCTTGCACTTTTGTCCTCCAAAAGTTTTTTCTTCAACCAGCGTTTATAAGAACCTGATAGCTTGTCAGCAAAGTTCTTAACAACCTTCTGTATCACCCTATTCGGCCAAAGACGCAGCACATTGTGATGAAAGCTGGCATCGTGAACCTTGGAAACAACGTACTCAGGGTCACCCAGGATTGCGATTTGTTCAGCCCCGAACTGCCTTGGAAAGCGAGCAGGAAAATAGAAGATGACTCGAGTGATCCGATCACTGCTACACCAAAATGGTTCATGGTACTCACGGTCATACTCTCAACACCATACCAGGGGCAAACCCATTGAATCCGATCACCCCTGCGAGTCTTCATCCATGCCTCCCAAGCAGCCTCAGTTGGAAACTGTCTAATCACACGACGCTCCGTACAGTGGTCTGAACTATAGGAAAGTCGCTCTGGCACATCCCATACCCTTAGCTTCTCAAATAACCATACCTAAAGAACAAGGGAAAATTGTGAGTTGAGAGAACACGTGAGTCAAAACAAAAGAGTGATGAGTGAAAAGATAACTTGACAAATAAACAAACAGAGAGTGAACCTGTAGTAGCAAAGGACTGCCTAAGAACTGGGCTGTAGGATCACTCTTCACCACATCAAGACCCATCAAGGTCTCTGCCAATACTAAGCCAGCAAAACCTACACGGTTTCCAATTTGTTGAGTGAAATCAAGCAGCATGGAATCAGCATAACTAGAGGAAGGGCCAAGCAAGTAATAATGGAGAAGACAGATGCATAATGCATGAAAGCACGCCTTCTATCGAGAAACTTGACGATGAGCTTCAGCTGTGCCAAAACGTTGAACAAACTGTAGGGTTTCCAGCCTTCCATTCACCATGAAAAACCTAACTTCATGTTTCTGAACTTGGAGCAAATCCTTCAAAAGATTACCTCGGTTGAACAAAGGGTTAGGGACAATGAGGCCTTCTCTATCCGAATGACCCATGATGGCCGCAAACTCCTCGGTAGTAGGACACAGTTCTTCTCTTCTAAATCGAAAGACATGAAAAGCAGGATCCCACAAGCTAGTGGCTGCCCTAAGGAAAGCAAAATTCACAGGAATTTGACGAAGGGAGAATAGAAAGTCCATACCAAAGGACTTGAAATGCAAATGGTCGAGGCCGTTAAAGGAATTCAACCACTGATCAAGGACTGGTTGCGCCATGTGCAAAGCAACTATCGCTGACGATGCTATCGAGTTCGTAGAATGCATACTTATAGGCTAAGTCGAGTCCTAGTTCGAATCGGAATCGGATTCTAAAATCTCAGTAACCTAGTCGGTCTCTCGGCCGGCACTTCGATCTAACGGCCGAAGGATCAGTCCATCGGCCCGTGAAAATTAGGGTTGACCTAAAAGTCAAACCCAGGCAGACGAAATGATCCTTCGGCCGCCTGATCAAAGGTTCGGCCGCATAATCTATAGATCGGCCGCCGTAACTGCTATTTTGCAGAGCACTTCCACGGTTCAGACCAGTTCACCAAAATTTTCAAACACTAAACGAAACGGCACAGCAACAGCGTACACAATCATATATCAGAGCAAAAGACTTTGTTTCATATAACGAAAGCTTTTCTTACATCACAAGGTGGATCATCCCACATTTCCTAAACAAACTATACATCAGTTTCCTGTCAAACTAACCTATGCAAGAAGAGGAAAACAAAAACAAAAAAAGAAGGAGAAGAGGATGCCGAATCCTCTAGTGGTCTGAACACCAGAGGTCAGCTGCAAAAAAGAAGAGGACACCCCCAAGACGGCGTGTACCAAAGAAGCACTGCGGAGCAAGAAAGACACCGGATGGCACAGAAAAATCACCATATCACGTACAAGCACCATCCCAGGAGTTTCGCGTCACGGAAGCAAGCCACCCATGCGAGGGTCCCTAATCAAACATCAAGACAAGACCGAGAACGTCGCGGACTCCCTCCGCGATCGCTGACCGCACGTCCCCCATGGCTCGGGCCGAATGAGGATGAGGGAGAAGCAAAAGGGCTTTCGGTAGAACTCTCGGACGCAGAGGAAGAGAAAAGAAAGAGAGAGAAATAAGATGAAACGGTCGAGGCCGTGGCCTTTTATAGGCCCCTGGAAATAAAGCGATTACACGGCCGAGACTCCGTTCATACGGCCGAGATATCCATTATTCGGCCGCTAGATTGATTTCCTGGCCCCCTAATCAATCTCCCACAGCAGCATCAGATCTTGCTCAAGTGCACTAACTCGAGCCATTATGAAGCATTGGGTTCATGACCAACAGAAGCAAAATCAAATCAGCCTTGGGGGCATTCCCGAGCAAAAGCAATATTGTCAGAACTTATCTTGGAAGCACACCTAAGCGTAAGGAAGCACTCTCTCCACAAATTGCTGGTAGCTTGACCACTGAAGATTGTCAAATCTGAGCTCTCGCTCACAAAATCAAAGGACTCTTGATACATCCAACTCAGGTTCTATGCCCGAATAATTGTGCTCCGGAAGTACATTTAGCAACTCTATGCTCAACTCAATAGCCCCGTGCCCACCTTCTCCGTGTTCAAGCTCCATGATCACTACCATCAAGCCATACAACAGCCTCGCACTCACTATCTCCCACCACTCAGCGGCGCTACGCCTATATACACTAACTATCTCAGCAGCTCTAAGCCTATCAACTCAGCAACTCCAAGCTTATTACTCACCAAGCTTCGTATTCATCAGCAGCATCATGCTCGCTCAATGGCTTTACGCCTATATTCATATATCTCAACGGCTCAACGCCCGTATTCACCCACTCAGTAACCATCTCAGCGGCTCCAAGCCCATTATCCCAGCAGCTCTAAGCTCACTCAGTAGCTCCAAGCCCATAGCTCAGCGGCTCTACGCCCATCACTCAGCGGCTCTACGCCCATATCTACCATCTCAGCGGCTCCAAGCCCACCATCTCAGCGGCTCTACGCTCATTACTCAGCGGCTCAAAGCCCATTATCATAGCGGCTCTACGCCCGTACTCACCGTCTCTATCACTCAGCGGCTCCACGCCCACTATCTCAACTGGCTCTACGCCGTAACAATTCTCAACAGGCTCTACGCCACCCCAATCATCAAGATATCATCCATTCTCAAGCTCTACGCTTGAATGCTCAAAATCTAACATTTTGAATGCTCGAAGCTCTTCGAATGCCCAACCACTGTGTACTGGATGCTCAAGTTCTACACTTGAATGCTCAAGCTCTACGCTTGAATGCCCAACCATTGCGTACTGGATGCTCAAAGCCTGTACTTTGAATGCTCGGATTTTGCAGTCCGAATGCTCGAGCTCTACGCTCTGAATGCTCAAGTCCAGAGCTTGAAAGAAGCTCTAAGCTTAAATCAAACACACACGCACGGGCCTGTGCACACATTGCATCAATTGCATCACCATTATCACATCGAGTCTGCATCATCATATCTGTTCACATCTAACAACCATCATCATCACATATACATACTCTGCATATCTTTCATGAAACAGGTCAATCCTGCAATCAACCGGCTCTACGCCTCGATTTTATTGATCGGTCTAGCGCCTCGATCCGTTGGCTCTACGCCAAAACTTAAGATGAGAAAGCTCCATGCACAGACCATCAGAATGCAACCGGCTCTACACCTCGGTTCAAATCACGTCAAGCTCTAAGCTCCGACACCTCAGACTTTCGCCTTATGATCAATACCAGCTCCGCGCTTCGGTTCTATCAAGCTCAAAGCTCCAGTCTCCTCAGGCCCTCGCCTCATGACCACAGCAGGCTCTACGCCTCGATTCTTTCACCTTAGGCTCTTGCCTTGTGACTACAACCGGCTCTGTGCCTCAGTTCCATCACGTCAGAAACTACCACTCTCCAGGCTCTTGCCTTATAATTACAACTGGCTCCGCGCCTCGGTTCCCTCATCCCAACGCTCCGTGCTCCAGTTACCGGCCTTGTGCCCCTCATATCTCAAACCGGCATCCAATTTGTCTCCAGAAGATGGCTTGGGTTCGACCCATATCTCAAAACAGCGTCCGATTCATCCCCAGCAGATGACTTGGATTCCACCTCATAACATCAATTCCTTCCAGCTCATTCGCAAGGATAGGCTACTCTACCGAGCTCCCCTCAGTCAAAGTAAGGATGATCAAGAAAAGCAAACGCATCTGCCGTGTATTGATCTACCCCAAAATACTAAGGATGCTCTCCGCAAAAAACTTCCCTGGCAGCCCCGCGTTCCTTCAACTACTTTCCGCCAAAACCCTGGCTCAGACTAGGTACGTCACACTACGGCTTTTAAAGCCCGAAGGTACGTCTTCTGTTTCTAACCCTCCAAACTTTTTCTTTTTCTTTATTACCCTCCTGAACTACGGTTGGTCTGAATTTTCCCCTGTGGAATACGTAGGCAGCCTCCCGGCCCGACCATAACAAAAACCTTTTTCGAAAACCCCTTGGAATAGTGGTTGGACCAAATTGAGTTGCTTTTACAGCTTTGACTCTTACTCAAACATGTCTCGCGATCCGTCTGAGCTCAGTCAAAGAGGGGCATCTGTAGACACCCCAATTTGGCCAAACGATTATTTCAAGCCCCACCTTGGGGACCATCTCGATGATAAAATGGATACAGTGATTGCTGATTGCCTTCTTGTGAACCTTAGGACTTTCGGTAAGAGCTTTGAGCCACTTAGAGGACTCAATCCAAAGCCATACAGCCTTTCAGACAGAAAATACAGAATCCTAGGAGAATCCATCTGTCGGCCGTGACATTGATCTCACGGCCTTAACATCATTTCTTCACCCGAGCAACCTGTTACTTGAAAATCTTCCTGAGAGATCAATCCCTCGGCCGCAAGATCTATCCTTCGGCCGCAACATCATTTCCTCGGCCGCCAGATCCTTTCTACGGCCGCCAGATTGTCAATTTTCCAGACTCTGGAACGTTCTGTCGATTGTTTGATCCAACTACGATACCTCCCCGATGCGTTCGGGCTACGCTCAGAGATCACCACGAAGAGTTTGTATTGCATTGCAATTGCAATCGTGCGTTTTGATTGGCCGGAGTGAGTCACCAATTGCCTATATAAAGGGCCTTTGGGTTTCGAAAATAACATCATCAGATTCATATACTTTCGTACCCTCTCAAGCCACGAAACCCTATAGAAATACTCTCTCAAATCCTCTCTTCAAAAGCCCTAACCTCCTGAAGGCAGCCATCAATCCAACGATCAAACCCTGAAGTTCTAAACCCTAACCCTAGGGTTTTCAAAGAAGCAATCAGTCAATCCCATTCAATCCAAAGCAATCAAGCTACTGAGGGATCAAGGTGGTGAGGCCCAACGGCCTCTGGTTTGATTTATTTTCTGTCCATATACTTTAATCGTAGTGTTTTGATTATCTGCTAACTTTTCTGTCTGGTGTGAGGAAGAACACCGACCGGGGCTTCGATCCCTCAACTGGTACATAAAACCAGTATGATTACTTGGCCGTGACATCCATTCACCGGCCGAGTAATCGATTTCCTGGGAAAGCTTTGTTTTGTTCTGCTTTCTGATGCATGCTTTAATTATCGCACTGGCTCACCATATCAACTGTTTAAAGGCTTAATTAAACAGACTACGTGTTAGAATTAAATAAAGCAAGTACATGTCTTATGTTGAACAACTATGGGCTAGCCTCACGGTTGGGCAGAGAGGGGTGCCTAACACCTTCCCCTTACTGTACTTTTTTTGGGGGTAAATCAGCTTGAAATAAAAAGGGGGGGCTAACCGAATATACAGCCTACAAGGGGCATACCCCAGGAGGAAAAGAAAAGAAAAGGAAAACAAAAAGAAAGCCTACGTCAAACGGCTACATAGGACTAGAGGTAAATAGAGCATCTGTTTCCTATCCATCTAACAGAGGGATACAAAACAAATGGCAAAATGGTTACAACCATATACGTGATTGGTAACCAGCAAGGAAACTGAGATATAACCACTATACATGATACTGAATTAACTGAAATAACTGAAATACAGATGCTGAAATAACTAAACTTGAATTTGAACTTGAATCCATTCAAGAACTGATCCACATGCTGAAATCGTGTATGAGCTGCTGGAGTTGAACCTTAGTCAACAGGTGAATGTCTGACTACAGCCCCCTTTGAATGTGGATCCAGCCTTCTACTTGGTGCCTTGTGTATCTTCTGAAGCAGCTAGCTGACTGGGCAGCTGGACTTGGGGACACAACAAGGACACATGAAAGTTGTGTGTTAGCTGTCCATCAGTTCTGATGCGGAACTGATTCAGAACTGATGCATTACAAAATGCACTAGACTGATGAACCTTGCATACTCTCCTCTCATGACATTGCACATTGCACTCTTGTAACTTCTGACTGTTGGATGGAAGGAGCAGTTTGCACTCTTGTAACTTCTGACTGCTGGAGCAAAACAGAACTGACTACTGACTACAGGGAGCTTCCAACGTCTGAAGCTCCCAAAGAACTGTAACACAATGCAATGAACACAATGCAGAGGACGTCCCCCTCTGCGAAGGGAGATCCCAATGACAGCCCCTATTGGTTAGGCGAAAATGAAATTGAGAAAACCACAAAACAAACTAGTAGCCATAGAACTGATGTATTCAAAACAGTCAATCAATGATAATGTTGTCATCAACTGAACCTTTCAGAACATCAGAACTGATGCAGGGTTCCAACAGAATTGATGCAGAAGACTAAAACAGAACTGATGCAAAACTGATAACATTACAAGCTGAACTTGCAGAGGAATTCCCCCTCTGCGAAGGGAGATCCCACGACAGCCCCTAATGGTTAGGCAATCAAACTGAACCTCAACTGAACACAGGGGATAAGATAACTACCTGTGTATGTAGGAGTAATAGCAGACTAGTACCTCTTGTTGAAGCAATACAAGGCAGGTTGCTGAGTCCTGCTCTCCCCTGCTTCTACTTCTGTTTCTGTATCCCCCTTGACCAATGACCTGACAGTAGGAACCACCTGCTGCTGCCACATGTTGGACTGCCCAGAAACAGAACAGCAGAGAACATGCAGAAACTGAACTTGGTCCAACAGCATGCAGAGGAACTAAACTGAACAATAGCTGTTATGTACAATAACTGAACAAAAAACTGAACAATATTGAACTAGCTCTCACAACTGCTAGCTCTCACATTGCACCACGACAGATGCACCATAACAAGCCAGAACATGGGATACTAGCTACCACACAAGCCAGAATGCAGAACAGATCAGTTCAGTAGCCACTAAACACTGATGGCCACTAAACTACCAAGTAGTGCATCTTCAGCAGGCCTTGGCTGAAGTTCAGTAGCCACAGCTACAACATGTAGTACCAACAAAGATTAAGGTAACTACCTGAATAATAGAAGTAAATATTGGTGCCTCTTGTTGAAGCATGTTGATCTGCTTCTGTGACTGTCACTGTGGTTGGACAGCTGTTTCTGTGACCATAGATCTCATTAAGATCAAGGAGGAGCATGAAGCTGATCCCCCTTGACCAATGACATGCTGAGCTGAGGTATAACCCCTGCTGCTTCAAGTCTGACTACTGCCCCCTTTGAATGTGGATCCAGCCTTGTGCTTGATGCCTGTGAACACAATTCTGCAATGTTAGAACATGTGCAAGAGGGTGATTGAATGCCACTACACAATGTTCCATTGGACTTTTAGTTGTCTAGAAGGAAGATCACTAGGTAAATTAGTCAAGGACAAAAGTCTAGATCTTATATCATTGGAGATTTTATGAGCAACTACAACGGATGAGCAGGAAGAGTTCTGGAATTTTCTGTGGTTTCTTTCCAACCAAATATGATGAACATATACGGTGAAAGCCAACTTCGCAATAATGTTGGCCAAAGATTTACCTCTCAACATAGAGAGGCAATCTACCCAAGTCTGCCAGTTCTGATGTCCTTGCATTTGGGGAACTTTGGGAGACAGGATACTCCTGACTTGGGTGGCCATAGGGCACTGAAAGAATAGATGGGCATGGTTTTCCACATCAGGGCAAAACGTACATTGGGAGGTGGATTTAAGCCCAAATAGGATAAGCCTATCCTCAGTGTTTAATCTTTGCAGAAGGGCCATCCAAGTAATTAGACTGCACCTTGGTATATGGCCTGGAAACCATACAACCTTATGCCATGTAACAATGGGGAAGTGAGTTCTAAGGTTGTCCCATAGGGATGAGATGGAGAACTCCCCTGATTTAGTTAGTGACCATGTGCATGTATCCTTGGTAGCACTATTGACAGTAATTGTATGTAGACCAGTCCTTATTTCATTGAGTTCAAGGGTTTGGGTGATAGGGAAGGCCCATTGGTTGTTATGGATTATATGTTGGACAGTGGCATCCCTATCTATTCCAGAATCATAGACAATTCTAGGACCAAATCTTTGTAGTAGGGGGCCTAGGGGATGCCAATTGTCGTACCATAAAGAGGTAGACATTCCATCCCCCAACTTGTACAGAATGTGTGGCTGAACAAGGGGTCTCAGGGATAGGATTTTCCTCCACACCCAAGAAGGGTCACTTGGGGCCTTAACAAACCAAAAGTTCCTACCTCTGAGTAAGTAGGACTTGACCCATTGACACCACATGGATTGTTCCCCGCCGGACACAAGGAACCAAATGTGCTTTGCCACTGCAGATTTGTTCCAAGTCTCCAAGGACTTAAAACCAAGACCACCTTCTTGAACAGGGGAGCAGAGATGCTCCCACGAGACTTTAGCTCCAGAGGTTTTGAGATCAGGTCCAGTCCAGAAGAAAGCTCTCAGTATGGCTTCCACTTCCTTAATGACTTTTTTAGGAAGGATAAAGAGAGAAGACCAATAGGTCTGCATGGAGAACAGGATGGACTTAATCAACTGAAGTCTCCCAGCATAGGAGAGGTATCTGTTAGTCCAGGACTTTGTTTTTGCAATGATCTTATCTACCAAACTCTTGCAATCAGAATGCTTCAGTTTGGTGGACAGTAAGGGAACTCCTAAATATCTAACAGGAAGGGAGCCCTCCTGAAAACCTAGTACATGCAATATTGATGCTTTGGTGGAGGAGTTGACACCTGAGAAGAAGATATTGCTCTTGTTTGGACTAGGGGAGAGGCCAGATAAAGATTCAAACTCTTCCAATGATGACTGGATATGGCTTACAGAACTTAACTCACCTTTGCAAAATATCATGAGGTCATCTGCAAAACATAGGTTAACCAATTTGGTTGACCCACATTTCCAATGGAAGTTGAAATCATGGTTTTTTCCTTGAGAATGCATGTGAGGACTTCCATGGCAATAACAAATAAATATGAGGAAAGGGGGTCTCCTTGCCTCAAACCCCTTTGACCAGGAATGTACCCAATGGCTTCACCATTGAAGCTTAGGGAGTAATTGGCAGTGGTTACACAAGCCTTTAACCACCTGATCATCTGAGGGTGGAAGTTCATTGAGGCAAGGACATCCCAAAGGAAGTCCCACCTAACATTGTCATAGGCCTTCATTATATCTACTTTCATGGCACACCTAGGGGAAGAGGAGTGTTTGTGGTATCCCCTCATCAACTCTTGTGTGAGGAATATGTTATCTGCTATCCTTCTACCCTGGACAAACCCAGACTATGCTGGATCAATTAATTGAGGGAGGGCTGACTTAATTCTAATGGCTAGGATCTTAGCAATACACTTGTAAATGAGGTTGCAACAAGAAATTGGCCTATAATCCCCAACTTTTGAGGGATTGGGGACCTTAGGCACAAGAGCAACCAGAGTTGCATTGGCTTTCTTTAGCAGCTGGCCAGATCTGAAGAAAGACTTGACAGCCGAGGTGACCTCATGACCAATCACAGGCCAAGCCTTATGAAAGAAGGTAGCATTATACCCATCAGGTCCGGGGGCTTTCTGAGGGTTAAGGGACCAAAATATGTCTTTAACTTCTTTGTCAGTGACTCCCACTACCATTTCTAGCCTCTGAGACTCTGACAGTTTCCTGGTGATGAGCTGCTGGACCCTAGATGATCCAGCATAGTTGCTTTGGTGAGGGGAACCAAGCAACTTGGTGTAGTAATGGACAAAAGAGCTCTTGATCAGCTCAATATCCTGTGTGACATTACCATCTTCCATAACCAAGCTAGTAATCCTAGTTCTATTCCTGGAGTTACTGATTGATTTGAAGAAAAAGGAGGTACATTGGTCTCCCAGCTTTAACCATTGAACTCTTGATTTTTGTCTGGCGAAGCTCTCCTCAGCTCTAGCAAGGGTAAGGTACTGTTTGCATAATACCTTTTCAGCAACTTGATTTGCTGCATCACTAGGATTTGAACCCAGGGCAGTTTGAATATCATCTAGCTGTTGCCTAGTAGACACAACTCTGGATGATAAGTCACTGAATTCCTTGGTATTTAACTGTTTTAAATCCTTTTGTAGGATCTTCAACTTTTCACAGACACAATACATGGGGTTACCTATGATCACTCTCCTCCAGACACTCTGAACAATGTTCATAAAATTGGGATGATCTGCCAGAAAATTAAAGAATTTAAATGGTCTAGATTTAGGAGGGGTGATGGGTGCCAAAGCCACAACTGCAGGGGAGTGGTCAGAAGCTCCAGGGTTTAGGAAATGAGCACTAGACCAACATAGAGTTTTGATCCAATTCTCATTTACTAGGACCCTGTCCAACTTGGTGCTAATGTGGGATACACCAACTTGTTTATTAGACCAAGTAAATTGATTCCCAGAGTATTTAAGGTCAACCAGCTCCACAGATTGGAGGCAAACATTAATATCATCCATCCAAGGGGGCCAGTGTTTATCACCTCCCACTTTCTCAGATGGTGACCTGATAGCATTGAAATCACCAAGGACTACCCAAGGGGATGCAAGAGCAACTGTTTTTTTTTGGGGTAAAACAGCTTTAAATAGAAAGAAAAGAATCGAACCGTATATACAGCCTACAAGGGGCATACCCCAGGAGGAAATGACTATACCAAATGGCTACATGCCTAGGAAATAACCTAATAGACGCTGTTTCCAGCCCATCTAGAAGAGGGGAAGAAAACAACGCAATGACAACAAAACATAACATAACATAAAACCCAAGTACATAGCTTGGGATACTTTGCTCCAAAACATAGCATGACAACAATATAGCTCAAAACATGCACAGGTTCAGAACATGCAGAAGTTTAGCCCTCACTTCTGACAGCAACAGCATCAAAACAGCATAAAAACACATCTGCTCAATTCAGCATCATAGCAGGAACTCTAGTTCTGCTGCTGCAACTGACAAGGCTTGGGAAACTTGCTCCATAGCAGTTAGGCAAGCTTCAGAACTGCCACAGCAGCTTAGTGAGGCTCGACAGCAGCAGTCTATGTCCCCACACAACATGGACACAACATGGATACAAAACAGCAGCTTGGTTCAGAATCACCCCACGATTCTGTACAAAACAACAGCAGAACTGGGCTGCTTCAGCCATACTGGACAGCAACAGCAGCAGCAGACCAAACAAATACAATACTGGGCCAACTACAATACTGGACTATATCAAACTTGGACCAAGGTTCACTCTGACACAGGGCAAACTACAATACTGGACTACACAGTTACTTGGACTACAACAACTGAACTTGCAGCATACTAAACAATACTGAAAACAAAGCAAAACAATACAGAGGACTTCCCCCTTAGTAGACAGATCAGACATGCAGCAGCTTAGGGAGGCTCAGAACATGCAGCCATCCTTCCACTGATTTACAACCTGTGAATGCAGGTAACACGTTGCAGAGGAATTCCCCCTCTGCGAAGGGAGATCCCAATGACAGCCCCTATTGGTTAGGCAATCAACAAAACATAACTGGAAGTACACTGCAGTCCTGAATTGGAACATTTAACAAGTACTCAAATGCCCAAACTTTGAGCAGAAAATGTAACCTGCTAGTCTAACAACTTCTGAACCTCCTGCAACAAAACATATGCAGAACTGCAACAAAACAACTTCTGAACCTCCTACAACCATACAACAGAAAGCATTTCAGCTACCAAAACAGGTTCAGAACATTCAGAGCTGAACACAATCAGAACTGGGCCTTAGTAAAATCAGTCATCAGTCATCTGTCAATTACTGTACCAAATGCATAATTGTAGCAACACTTTGGTATTACAAGGTCACAAGTATGCTACACATGTCAGAGCACACTACAGTTCACTCAGCAACAGTTCAGCATCCAAAAGTACTGTCAAAACAGGAATGCTGAAAGTTTGAATGCTGATCCCAATAGTAACATATGTAACAAAGTGGTGCACAGTCTACTGAAGTAGTCTACTGGTGCACAAAATGAACATGCAATTCTTCATGAGCAAAAGCAGCTATGAGAACCATCTACTTTCCTCACTAAGAGAACCCTCACTCCCTCCTCTGAACCTCACATAGCTCCCCCACTAAATATTACCTCCTCTCTCAAGGAATGTTGGGGCTCTAGCTCACAACTCACAGGGTTAACACACAATGTAGTAACTACCTGCTAGAATAGGCAGATTCAGAACTGAACAACAACAGGTAGGTTTTGTGACCTCTCATGCCAAGGATTAAGGTAACTACCTGCTAGAATAGAAGTAATAGAAGCCATAACAGGCTGCAGCCACAACAGGCCCCCTTTGAGTGATGTGGATTCTCATTTGAACCCCAATCCTGCTGACCAAACCTGCAACATCTAATGCCACAATATGAATACACTAACACACAACTACCCCATTACCCATTGATGCCCCACACTCTATTAAACCTATTATTTTGTGAGCCTACGGGCAACTTTGGCAACGACAGTAATCTACCCTTAACCATGTTAAAGATTTTGTGAACAACCACTTCCCAGGTGCTAGTTGTATTTTGAAACTTCCTTAAGTTCCTTTCAATCCAAATATGATATACTGTAGTAGTAAAAATAAACTTAGAGACGATATTCCTTAGAGATTTTCCCCTAAAAGAGGAGAAGTGGGTAATCCATGCTGGCCAAGGCCTAGGGGACCAACTCGTATCCATCTTTTCCAACATAGCATTCCAAACCCGTGTGGAAAAACTACAGTTGAAGAACAAATGATCATGGGTTTCACTACCCTGGCAAAAACTGCATTGGGAGATTGATTTAATCCCAAAGAGAACTAATCTATCCTCCGTGGAGAGTCTACCCTGGATGGCCAGCCATGTAATGAAGCTACACTTAGGAATATGCCCAGCAAACCAAACAGCCTTATGCCAATTTACCTTGGGGAAAGGAGCCCTCAATTCCTCCCAAAGAGAGGCTATACTAAACTGTCCAGATGCATTCAGAGTCCATCTAACTTGGTCCCTGGAGCCACGCAAAGGTGGAAGATGCCGTCTAACTTCATTCAACTCCCATGTTTGCGTGATTGGGAAGGTCCAACCAGAATTGTGAACTATGAGGGACACTTTGGCATTCAATGGAAGGCCAGAGTCATAAACAATTCTGGAACCAAACTTATCCAACAGAGGGCCTAACGGGTGCCAAAGGTCAAACCACATGGATGTGTTCTCCCCATTACCAACTAAGTGACGTATGAAGGGTTGGACTAAATGTCTTAGATTAAGTAATTTCCGCCAAACCCAAGAGGGATTAGCAGGCATTTTAAGGCTCCAAAAGTTCCTACCCTTTAATAAGTAGGATTTAACCCATTGGCACCACATGGATTGCTCTCCCCCGGAGATCAAGTACCATATATGCTTGGCCACCGCAGCCTTATTCCACACCTCCATAGATTTGAAGCCAAGACCCCCCTCATCTTTAGGGGCGCATAACTTCTCCCAAGCTATCTTAGCCCCTGATCTTTTAAGGTCAGGGCCAGACCACAAAAAGGCCCTAAGGATAGATTCAACTTCCTTGATGACCTTTTTGGTAAAATGAACAGGGAGGACCAATACGTTTGCATTGAGAACAAGATGTTCTTGATAAGTTGGACTCTCCCCGCATAAGTAAGGTCCCTATTGGTCCAACTTCTAGTTTTGGCAGTGATACTATCAACCAGCCTTTGGCAGTCTACAGCTTTAAGCTTTGTAGATAACAATGGAACTCCCAGATATCTCACTGGAAGGGAACCCTCCCGAAATCCCAAATCCTGCAAAATATTCTCCTTAACTCCCACACTAACACCAGAGAAGAATATGCTACTCTTACCTGTGCTAGGGGAGAGACCAGAAAGAGCCTCAAACTCATTCAATGCTTCCTTGATGAGTTTAATCGAAGAAGACTCTCCCTTGCAAAATATCATTAGATCATCAACAAAGCACAGATTTATCAATTGATTAGTTTTACATCTCCAGTGATAATGAAAGCCCGGGAGCTGGGCTTTCTCCTTAAGTAAACTCGTAAGCACTTCCATCACAATAACAAAGAGATACGGGGATAACGGATCCCCCTGTCTCAGCCCCTTCTTCCCTTTAATGTACCCCGTCACTTCCCCATTGATACATAGGGAATAGTTTGCAGTGGTTACACATGCTTGAAGCCACTTAATCATTGTAGGATGGAAGTTCATGGCGGACAGGACGTCCCAAATAAATTCCCACCTAACATGGTCATATGCTTTCATAATATCAACTTTCATGGCACACCTAGGGGAAGGAGAGGACTTGTGATACCCTCTCATGAGTTCTTGGGTAAGGAAAATGTTATCTGCAATTCTCCTTCCTTTCACAAATCCTGATTGGACCGGATCTATGAGCAAAGGAAGAGCAGATTGCAATCTCTTGGCTAGAATCCGAGAGATGCATTTGTAAATAGTATTGCAGCATGAAATGGGCCTAAAGTCACCCACCCTGGAAGGGTTTGGAACCTTAGGAACAAGAGCTACAATAGTGGAATTAGCTTTAGTGAGCAGTTGTCCAGACCTGAAGAAGTTCTGGACAGCTGAGGTTACCTCTCTCCCAATAACAGACCATGCCTTCCTAAAAAACCCTCCATTATACCCATTCGGGCCAGGTGCTTTGGTGGGGTTAATAGACCACATGGTCTCCTTAATCTCCAAGTCTGTGACAGGGGAGACCATATTAAGACTATGCTCAGGGCTGAGTTTATTTCTGATTAATTGACACACTCTAGTTGGACCCAGATGAGGTGTGAGATGGGACGTTCCAAAAAGAGTTGTGTAAAAGTTAACAAACTGTTCTTTGATGACCATAAGATCATGTGAGGTAGATCCATCATTTAATTCTAAGCTTGTTATTTTGCTCCTATTCCTCCTATTGGTCACAGCTTTAAAGAAATAGGACGTACATTGATCTCCAAGTTTCAACCATTGTATTCGAGACTTTTGTTTAGCTAAGCTTTCCTCAGCCCTAAGCAACGTGATGTATTGTTTGTGTACCGCTCTCTCTTGTTCTATGGCAGCACTATTATTAGGATGAGAGCCTATAATTATTTGTATGTTTTCTAAGGCTTGCTTAGTGGCACTCACCCTCTCAGAGATGCCACTAAACTCTTCCTTATTAAGCTGCTTCAAATCCTTTTGAAGGCGTTTAAGCTTCTCACACACACAGAACATGGGGTTCCCAAGTACAATTGTCCTCCAGCTCCTCTGGACAATTGCAAGGAATTGAGGGTGGTCAGCAAGGAAGTCAAAAAACCTGAAGGGTTTAATTGACCTTCTTGGGTTGGGCTGGACGAACACCACACCTGGAGAATGATCTGAGATTCCAGGCACCAAAAATTGAGCCGATGATTGAGAATATGTTCTCATCCAAGGCTCATTCACTAATACCCTATCAATTTTGGAAGCCACAAAATGAGGAGGGACCCGCTTGTTGGACCACGTAAATAAGCACCCTGAAAATCTAAGGTCATCAAGCTCGGAGGAGAACAAACAGTGATTAATGTCATCCATGGGAGGATACCACTGTACATTCCCCCCAACTTTCTCCCTAGGATGCCTAATAGCATTAAAGTCACCAAGGACCACCCAGGGAGAAGAGGTCCTAAACTGAGAAAGGCTAATCCAAAGAGATCTACGGTCTGAGATAGAGTTTGCCCCATAGACCATTGTGACCAAAAATGATGCACTCCCATCTTTTGGATGGACCTGACAGTGAATAAATTGATCAGTCTGATATAACACTGTAATAGACAAGACACCAGGGTCCCATCCAACAAAAATCCTTCCTAAAGCAGCTTGGGGGTAATTGTTCACAAAGCTCCAACCAGGGCAGATGAATTGGGTGATTCTATCTGCCCAAGTTGCCCTTATTTTATGCTCAAGTAAACCAACAAGACTCAACTTATTAGTGTTCACAAAAGATCTTGCTTCTTTCTGCTTAATTGGGTCATTCAGACCACGGATGTTCCAAAAACCTAAATTGAAAGTTTGAAAAGACATTGGAAACTAAATCACAAAGTAACAACAAGAAGCATAGCTTGACAGAAATAAAGCTACAGTTATTCAAAAGGATACCAAAAGGATATCATTTATTCCGTCTTTTGGAGTTGCTACTCCACTTTTTGTTATTGTTTTTTCCACCGGACTTGTTGAAACCCTTGGAACTCTGAAAGGGAGCCTTTCCCTTTACTTCTTTAGACTTATCATCCGGAGGAATTGGTTTAGCTTGCGGATCAAGTTGAGCAGGGAATACCTCCGGGTCTAGATCATTATATGTATTACTTGGACCTGTCTCCAAGCTACAATTGAGAGCCCCTGTATCCATCATCACCTCAAAAGGAATATCAGTATTGAAATTCAGCTCCTCCTCTTCTGGGTCACTTTCATCTATGTCCTCTTTTGAGACCTTAGGCATTGACGTATCCACCACAGCCACCACAGGTATTGTAACTGCCTCCAGTGCTACTGAACCCCCTACATCGATAGAGATTCCTTTACTAACAGCATGCCAATCCTCCTTCAGAACTTCATGACCCTGAGCTTTCTTATTAAGGATGGACTTTGAACATTTAGCGGTTGCATGTCCAAAAACCCCACATTCTGAGCAAACCGGAGGCATTAGCTGGTACTCCACCCTAACTGATACACTCTCCCCATCCACTGTGACCTGTATGTCATCTGGTAGTACATCAGCAGCCTCTATTTCCACACACACCCTAGCATATGCAAGCCTAGACCTCTTTTCTGTAGCTCGATCAACGTATTTGGGCTGTCCTATTGCACTAGCCACCCTGCTTAGTCCCACTTCTGTCCAACACTCTAGGGGCAAGTTATGAAGTTTAACCCAAGACGGGATAGAGGACGGAGAAATCTTAGTTGGATTCATCATTCTTCTCCATTTCTGCAGAACAAGGAATTTTTGGGAGAAGAACCAAGGCCCCCCTTCTAGGACTGCAAGTTGGCAAGCTTCATCTTTAAATTCAAAATATAAGAATCCTGCATTATCTGACTTAACTGACAGCAGGCCATAGTTAGTGTTTTTTCCCCACTGTTTATGAGCAGTTGAATTTGCCAGTCGAAAATCCATCCTACCATCTAGGAAATGACCAACCAAACAATGTGACCAACAATTCTCATCCAAGTGAGTAACATCAAGTTCAACAACAGCATTTTTCCCTCTCTTTAATTCTGGATAGAAATCTAACTTCATATTACTTGAGGGCCCTTGAGACCTAAATAGGGAGGCCCAATTCTTATTAGTTTGAGATGTACGATTCACAGCTTTAGGCTGAGCAAGATTAGTACTTGTTGATGCATGAGACACTGGGTTAGGTACAACACCCAACTTAGTTCTAGTATCCTCGACAGGAAACCCTAGATTAGGGTCTCCTTCTACATATGGATTAGGGTTAGTTTTCCGAACCTGTGCAGGTGTACGCTCGAACTGGTAAGTGTTTCCATGCAAATGCGTGACTCGAGCTCTTGCTTCTGCTTCCTTTTCCAGTTTCTCCTCAAATAATGCCTGCTGCACCTTCTGTGCAGCAATAGTGTTAACCCCAGGCCCCTTCGAAGGCAGGACTGATCCCATGGCAGCTTCAGCTTCAACCCTCAAACCTTCCTCCAAAAACACCTGTTGTAGCTTACTAGCCGAACCAGGGCTTTTACACGATTTAGGGCTGAGCTCCCCAAATCTATGAGGAGAAGCTTGCGGCCCAGCTCTTGAGATCGAGGGACCATCATCAACCTCTCCTGAGGTACCATCAGTAGGCTTCTTGAGATTAGGATTACCTGGTTCGAGGCCCAGATGGAGGGTATCACCTGAATGGAGCCTCTGACGATCTTCTTTCCATGATTGTTGAATGGTCTGTAGTTTAGCTGTAACGACATCAAGAACGAAAGGATCCTCCGAATTGTTGAGCTCATCCTCCAGGTGACCCACAATCTCGAGCATCCGAGCTTCGGATTCCCTCTGCTTTTGTTCGTTCTGATAGGCCTGTTGGAGTTTACGAGCAGGGCTCGTCTTGATGTGTTTTGGACTGTGGGTTCCAAATTTAATTTGGGGATCTGATGTTGCAGTCGATTTGGGTGGGGGTGGGGTTTGCTCGGAGAGAACTGTGCCTTCACCATGCTGTACTGAGCTCTTCTGCCTACGGCGAAGCTCATTTGAATCCTGGGCCTTGCTGCCCAACCCTTCAGAGATTGTGCCGTCTGATATGGTGACCCTTGATGTTGAAGTCGAATGAGACTGCTGAGGTTTCGTATTTTCTGAAACCTGTTGTAGTCGCCGAACTTCAGTAGAATCCATGGCCTGAAGGCCCAGACCGTCCGCCATTGAAGAAGATCACTGGAAGAATTGGATCTCAGAAATCGCCATTGGACTTGTCAGAAATCGCCCTATGTCAGAGAGTTGTATATGACTCTAAGAGCAACTGTTTGCAGGTCACGCCAAAGTGGCTGCCTTTCAAGATGGCAATTATCCCCATATACAAAGGTGGCTGCAAAGGAATAATTGCCATCACATGATTGCACATTGCAATGTATGAATTGGTTTGATTGGGAAACAGGTTGGACTTTAAAGAAGGAGGGGTTCCAGCATACCAAAATTCTGCCCAAGGGGGAGTGGACATAGTTACTAATAAAACTCCAATGAGGTAAGATAAGACTAACAATTCCAGTGACCTTTGGTTCTTTAATTTTGTGTTCTTTTTTTTTGGGTAAAACAGCTTTAAATAGAAAGAAAAGAATCGAACCGTATATACAGCCTACAAGGGGCATACCCCAGGAGGAAATGACTATACCAAATGGCTACATGCCTAGGAAATAACCTAATAGACGCTGTTTCCAGCCCATCTAGAAGAGGGGAAGAAAACAACGCAATGACAACAAAACATAACATAACATAAAACCCAAGTACATAGCTTGGGATACTTTGCTCCAAAACATAGCATGACAACAATATAGCTCAAAACATGCACAGGTTCAGAACATGCAGAAGTTCAGCCCTCACTTCTGACAGCAACAGCATCAAAACAGCATAAAAACACATCTGCTCAATTCAGCATCATAGCAGGAACTCTAGTTCTGCTGCTGCAACTGACAAGGCTTGGGAAACTTGCTCCATAGCAGTTAGGCAAGCTTCAGAACTGCCACAGCAGCTTAGTGAGGCTCGGCAGCAGCAGTCTGTGTCCCCACACAACATGGACACAACATGGATACAAAACAGCAGCTTGGTTCAGAATCACCCCACGATTCTGTACAAAACAGCAGCAGAACTGGGCTGCTTCAGCCCATACTGGTTAATTTTGTGTTCAACTAACCAGTATGGCAGAGTGATGCACAAGATGAGCTTTATTTAAATAATTGTGGACAAAAAAGAGGAGGGAAAGTTACTTCCTTTTCTTATGTGAGGAGCCTTTGGATTGACTCCTATATTTGCCATTGTGACCAGCCTTCTTGGAACCTCCCAATAGCAATTTGATATCAGGTGGCTTCCTCTGTTTCTCATCACCAACTGATTGCTGAATTTCAGAGCTAGTACTAGTACCCGATATTGCTGCCATTGCTTCCTTGATTGCTTCCTCATTGGACTGACTACGTTCTGTGTTCTCTGTCAGGTTATTTACATGTACTACTGAACTTACCACCCCCTCTAGTACATTCAGAAGTTCTACATCAGGCTCATCAGAATCTTCAGTATTCTCCTTGAGATTGGGTTGATCTAGAGGAGAGGGTACTGACAGGTCAGGGTGTAGAGAGCTTTGAGGGGAGTGAGCATTCCTGACTAGGGAGGGCTGTTCGACTGCTTTCTGTTTCCCACGATTCACAACCTGCCATTCCAATTGACTGGGAGGGGGGGGGGGTACAATAGGTTGCTTGCTACATTTGGATGTAGCATGACCAAAAACATGGCATAGTGAACACATAGGAGGGAGAACTTGATATTCTATGGGCACCACAACTGTTTCCCCCTGAACTGTTACTGCTACTTCATCAGGTAGCTCATGGTTTGCACTTATTTCAATACAAACTCTTGCTTTGGTGGATTTTGTATGCAGTAACCCTGGTTGCTTGGAGGATCTTACAGTTGCTTGATCCACATGAATGGGTCTACCTACTGTGCTTGCCACCCTACTAAGACAGTCTTGGTTCCACAGTTCTAGAGGCAGGTCATGAAATTTTACCCATACAGGGATTTTGGTAGGTTGATCCTTGAGAGGTTTCATCATAGGGTGCCAATCTCTAAGAACCAAGTACTTTTGAGAGAAGAAGTAGGGGCCTCCCTCCAAAACTTGTAGCTTGGCTTGTTCATCCTTAAATTCAAATAAGTAGAACCCAGATACATCTGGTTTGACAGCCACGAAAAGTTCTTTCCATTGATACCTAGCAGTTGAAACAAGAAGGGGATAGGCCATATTCCCATCAAGGAAATGACCTACCAGATACCTATTCCACATCCCCACGTCAGTTAATTCCACATCAATTTCAACTAAGGCTTCTTTCCCTTTCTGAAGGTCAGGGAAATATTCTAGCTTCATATCCAAAAAGGGGCTTTGGGATTGAAGGAGAGATGCCCAGTTTTTGGGTTTATGCTTATTTTGTCCAGATTTGGGTTTGGGATTGGTATTGGTTTTAGAGTTAAAGTGAGACGGGTTTTGGCCAGATTTAGAAGGGTTAGGGTTATAGAATGGTACCTCTGATGGAGTACGCTGAAACTGGTAAGTGTTACCATGGAGATGAGTCACTTCTGATGGAGTACGCTGCTGGTTCGCGTTGTTATGGAGAAGTGCTGTTCCTGAGCTTGATGGAGGAACCGAACCCTTTAACTCGACTTCTGAGTTGAGCGGCCCAGGAAGAACACGATGAGCACGATTCTTGGTCTCCTGACCTCTATTGTTCTGCGACTCCGCTTCCCGGATTAACTCTTGTTCGAACACCTGTTGGAGCTTCCTTGAGGGGCTTGAGCAGTTGGCCGATTTAGGGCTGAATTCCCCAAATTTCACCTGTTGTGATTCTGGATCGAGAATCCCTTGTGCAGTTGAAGACGAAGGACGATAGGAATTGAGACGAGTTGCTCGCTCTTCCGCTTCCTTCTGAAGATCTTCCTTCCATGTTTGCTGTACGCTTTGTAATTTGGCTGTTACAACATCAAGAATGAAAGGGTCTGCCGAATTGTTGAGTTCATCTTCCAGATGACCCACAATTTCAAGCATCCGAGCCTCGGATTCTAGTTGCAGTTTACGTGTATGTTGTTGCTGATGCTCTTGAGAAGGATTAGGGATTTTTGACGAGTTAGGGCTAGGTGCCCCAGACCCGGTTGAAGTTGAAATGGATGAAGGTATGTGAACTGTACCTCCATTGTTGAGTCGTGAATCAGATTCGTTTGAGGTGAGCATGTGCGGACTGTCAAGCTCGAATAGGATTGGATTACTAGGGTTTCCCAGATGCGGAGTTTGTATTTGGGGATTTCGGTGTGGATCCGAGAGTTGATGTCTTCGCCGGAGTTCATGGGAGTCTAGGGCTTTGAGCCCCAGACCGTCGGCCATTGAAACAGTACCTTCGGCCATGGAGAACCAGCTTCTCCACGCCCTTGTCAGATTTCGTCTAAGTCGCCTACATGTCAGACGTGAAAACCAGTTTCGCAATTGTGATGGCCAAGTATTTACCCTGCAACGTGGACAACCTACTTACCCACTGCTGCCAGGATGTCAGACCAGCCATATGAGGGGTCTTAGAGGTTAGGATACCCCTGATCTGTGTAGCCATGGGGCAGTCAAAGAACAGGTGATCACGGGATTCAACACCCAAACACAGACTACATATGGATGTGGATTTCATGGCAAACAAAACTAATCTATCCTCTGTAGATAATCTATTAAGAATGGCCAAGCAAGAAATCACACTGCACCTGGGAATATGACCAGAAAACCAAATCACTTTACACCAAGTGATGGCAGGATAATGTGTCCTCAAATTTTCCCATAGGGATGAAATGGTGAATTTACCAGTTGCAGTGAGAGTCCAAATACATCTATCCGCAATGGATCCATTAATGGGGACAGTTTGTAATTCAGATCTCACATCATTGAGGTCAGGGGATTGGGTCATTGGGAAGGCCCATTGATTGTTTGTAATGATATCCTTCACAGTGGCATCCTTGAGTAGTCCTGAATCGTAGACAATTCTGAGCCCAAACCTTGGCAGGAGGGGGCCAAGAGGATGCCAGTTGTCAAACCACAAAGAGGTTAACTGGCCATCCCCAATTTTATACTTAATGTGGGGTTGAATGATTGGTCTAAGGTTAAGGATTTTCCTCCAAACCCATGAGGGGTTACTCGGAGTTTTAACACTCCAAAAACTTTTCCCCTTAAGTAAGTAGGACTTAACCCATTGGCACCACATTGATTGCTCCCCACCAGAGACAAGAAACCAAATGTGCTTGGCTACGGCTGCCTTGTTCCAAATCTCCATAGATTTAAAGCCCAAACCACCCTCTTTAAAAGGGGAACAAAGATGTTCCCACGAGACTTTTGCACCTGTCTTCTTAAGGTCCGGGCCTGACCAAAAGAAAGCTCTAAGTATGGATTCAACCTCTTTAATTACCCTTTTAGGGATAATAAATAGAGATGACCAGTAAGTTTGCATTGAGAACAGAATTGATTTGATTAATTGAATTCTACCAGCATAAGACAAATACCTATGTGTCCATGACTTGGTCTTGGCTAAAATCCTATCAACCATGACTTTACAGTCAGTGTGCTTGAGTTTGGTAGACAGAAGAGGTACCCCCAAGTACCTTACTGGCAAGGACCCCTCTTGGAAACCTAGAATATTCAAGATGGCTGTTTTTGTGGAAGGATTAACACCAGATAGGAAAATGTTACTCTTGGTAGGACTAGGAGAGAGTCCAGATAAATTCTCAAATTCAGCCAGAGAGTCTTTAATGTGAGTTATGGAACTCACCTCACCTTTGCAGAAAATCATAAGATCATCTGCAAAGCAAAGATTGACAAGTTTGGTGGATCCACATTTCCAATGGAACTTAAAGTCGGGAAGGAGAGACTTTTCCTTAAGGATACAAGTCAAGACCTCCGTGACGATCACAAACAGGTAAGAAGACAAGGGATCACCTTGTCGTAACCCTTTCTGCCCAGGAATGTATCCTATTGCCTCACCATTAAAGCACAAAGAATAATTAGCTGTGGAGACACAGGCTTTCAACCACTGGATCATTTTAGGATGGAAATTCATGGATGCAAGGACATCCCAAAGAAAATCCCATCTGACATTGTCATAGGCTTTCATAATATCCACTTTCATGGCACACCTAGGGGATGAGGAATGTTTATGGTAACCTCTCATTAATTCCTGAGTGAGGAAGATGTTATCGGCTATCCACCTGCCTTGAACAAATCCAGATTGGGCAGGATCAATAAGGGATGGTAGGCTGTGGAAGAAGTTGGGTCGAACTAAGATTTTTGAACCAAACTAGAGGGGTTGAGAGCTTCTCTCTCTAGAAATAGAGAGAGAATGCACTCCCCCTTTACCAAATCAGATTTTTGAAGCTAAACCCACTGATTTTCGGTGGTTCTTATTCTCCCTCTACCTGTTTTCTTCAGTCACCCGTGGACTAATTTGTTCAGGCAAGAGGTTCACCAGATAAAGGGGATCTCCCCGATTAAACACACACCTTTCTTCTGTCGATTTTCAGTCCATCCATGGAGAAAGCTCCCTCTGATCCACGGCAGTGGCAGCAGCCACCGATCTTCCAGTCGTACAAGGCTCAGCCACCTTCCGGGCAAGGGATACTCTCTTCTTAGAGAGGCTCTCCTCCACCGCCCTCCACAACCGGCAACCCACCGCTCTCCTCCGCCGCCCTCCGCTCCGGACTGATCTGGTGTGGTCACTCCACCTGGCCGGCCTTCCTCTGGTCCGGTCAAACGTCACTACGGAGCTCCACAGCCGTGGGCGCCTCCAACCACATCCCCGTCGTGAACCGGCGGGTACCATCTGGGATCTGCTTCGGGCAGATCTGAAACCAAACTGTTCAGTCCGGCGAGCTCAATCGAAGACCTCAATACATCGGCAACGGCGACAGGGACCTTGGGTCACTGTTCAGTCCGGCGACGGCGACCTTGGGCTGCGACCATGGGTAACATTGAGCTGCTGGTCTGAATCTCAGCCTCCAGCTGCCGGTCTGAACCTGCCGGAGACGAGGGCAGTTCTGGCAACTATGGGCATCGACAGTGGCCACCAGCCACCGTGGGCCACCAGCCACCGTGGGCCACCAGCCACCGTGGGCTAGGCCACCATCAACAGCCGCCGTGCAGCCGTGGGCCAGTTTGGGCCAGGCCTTCTGCCCGGGCAGCAAGCAGCAAGCCAAGGCCGGGCAGGCAGCCCAACCAGTAGCCCAGGCCGGTATACCTGGGCCAATCCATTATTAATGTTTGTGCAATATGAGCCTGGAATATGGCTATCTACATTTACATTGTTGCTGGATTAGTGGGCCAGTTTTCTGTTAGTTTTGCAACCCCCGATAGGCGGTCATCTGTTGGACTGAAATCGGGGGCCGGGCTCTTCGTCGAGCCCTCTATATCCCTTGAGCCAGCGCTTTTAGCTCTGAGGAACTGCGTAGTATTCTTGTGGTCGTGGCTATTTTTGATTAGATTGGATTCTCCTAGTTAGGGGTAGCCTCGCAGTACAGCAACTGGGGGAGCCGATGATTAGATTATGGATGAGTCTGATTGAGCAAGGTAGTTGCCGGAGCTGTCTTTGACTAGATTGGTGGATTCTCACTGATTAAAGGGGTAGCTTCGTAGGCTGTTCTGATTAGTTTTAGTGGTTTGCACTGAGCGAAACGAACAGCTTGGTCCACTTGAGGTTTGGGGGGCTACTTTGGTGGTCTCTCTTCCTGTTCTGCTTATACGGAGTAGTTGTTAGCGAGCCTAGGGGAATTGGGTGAGATTGTAGTAGTCTGGATGGAATGGGCGTGGTGTACAGGGTGCTTAGCAGGGTAGCCTTGTCGGATGCCGACATCTCCAGTTCGAACCTCTCTCGGTCCGAGTCCCTCTGTAGTAGTTGACTTCTTTTGAGTGGGTATTATGCTAGCTTCAGGGTGATGGGCTTCTCGGTTCTTGGTCTTCTTATCCCAGCCGTGGAGGAGGAGGATCTCTCCTCAGCGCTGGTTATCATGTGGTTACCGTTGACCATGACTATCTACCGTATTTACTTTATTTCCTAGCCTGGCGGGTTGTGCCAGAAAGTAGTTCAATATCACAATTCACGTATTACAGTACGCATAGCATTTTGTTATGTATTTACTCTATCTCTCACTCTCCATGCGGGTTGTGCATGGTTTACCGCACTTTTTTCATTCTTATTTGTTTTCCTTTTCTTTTCCTCCTGGGGTATGCCCCTTGTAGGCTGTACATTCGCTTAACCTTTTTTAATTTCAAGCTAAGTTACCCAAAAAAAATAAGGGATGGAAGGACAGGCTTGATTTTGTTAGCTAGGATTTTAGCTATACATTTGTAGACCACATTACAACATGAGATAGGCCTGTAGTCCCCTACCTTAGAAGGGTTAGGGACTTTAGGAACCAAAGCAACTAATGTAGCATTAGCTCTCTTCAATAACTGGCCAGATCTAAAGAAAAGCTTAACAGCTGAGGTCACCTCATGACCTATCACTGGCCAAGCTTTATGGAAAAAACCAGCATTGTAACCATCTGGACCAGGAGCTTTTTGAGGATTGAGAGACCAGAAAGTGTCCTTGATCTCTTTGTCAGTTACTCCCATCACCATTTCTAAACTTTGGGAATGGGAAAGTTTCCTAGTGATGAGTTCTTGCACTCTAGAGGATCCAGAGTAAGTACTCAGATGTTTGGTACCTAACAAGTTGGTGTAGTGATTGATGAAAGTGTTCTTAACCAACTCAATGTCCTGAGTGCCAGATCCATCTTCCAAAACCAAGCTAGAAATTCTATTCCTATTTCTAGCATTGGTAATGGACTTGAAGAAAAATGAGGAACATTGATCCCCCAACTTTAACCACTGAATACGTGATTTTTGTTTGGCAAAACTTTCTTCTGCCCTAGCATAAACCAGGTACTGCTTACACAGTTCCTTTTCAGTGGCTTGTTTAATGGGATCACTGGGATTAGAGCCAAGCTCTCTTTGGATGGCTTCCAATTGTTGTCTATAGGAGGCCACCCTGGTAGACAGTTCACTGAACTCATTAGTGTTCAGTTGTTTAAGGTCCTTCTGCAAGTGCTTAAGTTTCTCACTTACACAAAACATTGGATTACCAATGATAACCCTCCTCCAAACACACTGAACAGTATCAAGGAACTTAGGGTGTTCAGCCAAAAAGTTGAAGAATCTAAACGGCTTTTTCCTTGGAGGTGAGCCTGTTGCCAAATACACAACAGCAGGGGAGTGATCAGACACTCCAGGCTAAGAAAATGAGCATTGGACCAACAGAAGTCCTTGATCCAACATTCATTGACTAGAACCCTATCAATCTTGGTGCTGATGTGGGCATCTCCTAGTTGCTTATTAGACCAAGTGTACTGGCAACCAGAGTATCTAAGGTCAACTAATTCAGTAGAGTGCAGGCAAGAGTTAAACTCCTCCATCCAGGGCAACCAGGTTCTATCTCCACCTACTTTTTCCGAAGGGGATTTTAAGGCATTGAAATCACCTAGAACTACCCAAGGTGTAGCAATACTGAACTGTTGTAAAGCAGCCCATAGTTGTTGCCTTTCAAGATAACAATTAGCTCCATAGACAAAGGTAGCAACAAAAGAGTATTGGCCATCACAAGATTGCATTTTACAATGGATAAACTGAAAGGATTGATGTATCACTTGCAAATTAAACACTAAAGGGTTCCAACAAATCAAAATTCTCCCCATTGGAGAGGTGGAATGATTGCTAACAAAATTCCATTGAGGGAGCATAGTGTTGACAATTTTAGAAACCTTGGGTTCTTTTATTTTATGTTCAATGAAACCTATTAAGGATAATTTCTTATTAATGACCCAATTTTTTGCCTCCCTCTGCTTGAGGGGGTCATTAAGATCCCTCAAGTTCCAAAATCCAAAATGTATAGGTAAGCAATCCATTATGAAAACTAAATATAACCACAAGTTTCAGATCAGTTTGAATAGGAGTGAAAAGCAATAACACTGATAAACTATGTGTGGACAAAAATAACAAGTATAGAATGTTACTTCCCTGATCTGTGGGAAGAGCCCCAGCTCTTCTGCTTCCCTTTTTGTCCTGCTTTGGAAGAGCCCCCCTTCTGAGGTTTGATGTCAGGAACACCAGGGTCAGGAGGCTCTTGAATTCTTAGCTTTGCAGCTACTTTAGCAGCTTTCTTAGCTGCTGATCTGGTTGGAGCTGTAGGACTAGGAGCAACCTCCTGATTGAAGGAGATTGATCCTTCATTGTTGCTAATCTGCCCTTCTGAACCATTGTGGTTGCTGACTGCTTTCTCTGAAGCTTCTTGTTGCTCAATAGGTGTAGTAGGGCTAGGGTTGCTTGTGGGAAGAAGATGAGAGGGGATTTCATTTTGGGGCTGGATCAGAGCAACCTGAGAACTGCTCACAATACCTTCAAACACCTTTTCCTCAATCACCTGATCAGCAGCCATATCAGCAGCCATTTCAGCAGCCATAACAGAGTTGCCATTCAGCACATCCCCTTCCGATTCACTTCCACTTATGCCCACCTCTGTGACCTTGGGCATTGAAGTATCTACCACAGCCACCACAGAAACTGAAGCTGCATCCAGTGCTACTGAAACCCCCTACGTTGCTTCCAGTGGTTCCTTTCCCAACAGTTTGCCAATCCTTGTTTGGTATTCCACGATTTTGTGCTTGTATTTGAGGGATGGTCCTTGGACATTTGGGGGTATTTGTGGCATGCTTGGTAGAGGTAGATGAGATAGGGTGAGCCCTTGTCATACCATTACCAACTAAGGTCCATTCCTGAATGGGCTGACTGGTTGATGGGGCTGGTATCTTGGAACATTGGGCTGTGGAATGGCCAAAAACTTGGCATAGCTTGCACATTAGAGGTAACACTTGATATTCAATAGACACCACTACTGATTCTCCCTCCACAGTAATTCTCACATCCTCAAGGAGCTCATGTTTAGCACTAATCTCAATGCAAATTCTAGCACTAGTAGATTTAGTTTGAAGAAGACCCGGTTGTCTTGAAGTCTTAGCTGTGGCTTGATCCACATGCAGTCGTTTGCCAATGGTACTAGCCACCTTACATAGAGAGCAACAAAAGTTTTTACAAGGAGTCACATTAGGTGACTTAAAGAGCAACTTTTATATTTTCAGAAATAAAAAATTAAATAACTTGAAGGAGAACCACATTTCATATAAACCAACACACAAGGGTAAAGGGACACCCATTCAGTGAGTTAAAACATGGGTGACTGCCCTTAACAGTCTAGGGCATATTTTGTTACATAGAGAGCAACAAAATTTCTTGTAAGAAGTAATATTAGGTAACTTAAAGAGCAACTATTATATTTTTAGGTGAAAACATTTTACATGACTTGAAGAAGAAACCAGATTTCATACAGAGCAAAACACAAGGGTAAATGGACAACCATTCAGTGAGTTAAATCATGGGCAACTGCCCTTAACAATCTAGGGCATACTTTCTTACATAGAGAGCAACAAAAGTTCATACAAGGAGTAACATTAGGTGACTTAAAGAGCAACTTTTATATTTTCAGAAAAAAACAAGTTACATAACTTGAAGGAGTGCCCCATTTCATACAAACCAACACGCAAGGGTAAAGGGACATCCATTCAGTGAGTTAAAACATGATTGACTGCCCTTGTCTAGGGCATAATTTCTTACATAGAGAGCAACAAAAGTTCATACAAGGAATAACATTAGGTGACTTAACGAACAACTATTATATTTTCAGGAGAAAACATGTTACATATATGACTTGAAGAAGAACCACATTTCATACAGAGCAACACACAAGAGTAAAGGGACAGCCATTCAGTGAGTTAAAAACATGGGTGACTGCCCTTAATAGTCTAGGGCATACTTTCTAACATAGAGAGCAACAAAAGTTCATACAAGGAGTAACATTAGGTGATTTAAAGAGCAACTTTTATATTTTCAGAGAAAACCAAGTTACATAACTTGAAGGAGAACCACATTTCATACAAACCAACACGCAAGGGTAAAGGGACAGCCATTCAGTGAGTTAAAACATGGGTGGCTGCCCTTAACAGTCTTGGGCATAATTTTCTTATATAGAGAGCAACAAAAGTTTATACAAGGAGTAACATTTGGAGACTTAAAGAGCAACTATTATATTTTCAGGAGAAAACATGTTATATGACTTGATGAAGAACAACATTTCATACAAAGCAACACACAAGGGTAAAGGGACAGCCATTCAGTGAGTTAAAACATGGGTGACTGCCCTTAACAGCCTAGGGCATACTTTCTTACATAGAGAGCAACAAAAGTTCATACAAGGAGTAACATTAGGTGACTTAAAGAGCAACGTTTATATTTTCAAAAGAAAACCAGTTACATAACTTGAAGGAGAACCACATTTCTTACAAACCAACACACAAGGGTAAAGGGACAGTCATTCATTGAGTTAAAACATGGTTGACTGCCCTTAAAAGTCTAGGGCATACTTTGTTACATAGAGAGTAACAAAAGTTTTTACAATGCGTAACATTAGGTGACTTAAAGAACAACTATTATATTTTTAGGAGAAAACATGTTATATGACTTGAAGAAGAACCACATTTCATACAGAGCAACACACAAAGGTAAAGGGATAGCCATTCAGTGAGTTAAAACATGGGTGACTGCCCCTAACAGTCACGGGCATACTTTCTTACATAGAGAGCAACAAAAGTTCTTACAAGGAGTAATATTAGGTGACTTAAAGAGCAACTTTTATATTTTCAGAAAAAAACAAGTTACATAACTTGAAGGAGAACCACAGTTTTATACAAATTAGCACACAAGGGTAAAGGGACAGCCATTTAGTGAGTTAAAACATGGGTGACTGCCCTTAAAAGTCTAGGGCATACTTTGTTACATAAAGAGCAATAAAAGTTCTTACACGGAGTAACCTTTGGTGACTTAAGGAGCAACTACTATATTTTCAACAGAAAAGATGTTACATGAATTGAAGAAGAACCACATTTCATACAGAGCAACACACAAGGGTAAAGGGACAGCTATTCAGTGAGTTAAAACATGGGTGACTGCCCTTAACAGTCTAGGGCATATTTTCTTACATAGAGAGGAACAAATGTTCTTACAAGGAGTAACATTAGGTGACTTAAAGAACAATTTTTATATTTTTAGAAAAAAACAAATAAAATAACTTAAAGGAGAACCACATTTCATACAAACCAACACACAAGGGTAAAGGGACAGCCATTCAGTGAGTTGAAACATGGGTGACTGCCCTTAACAGTCTAGGGCATACTTTTTTTACATAGAGAGCAACAAATGTTTTTACAAGGAGTAACATTAGGTGACTTAAAGAGCAACTATTATATTTTCTGGAAGAGTTTTTTTCAGAAACATCCCTCAAACTATTAAAAACGTTTACTTTGTCCTCCAACTATTGAATCCAAGTCTATGTTTTCCTCCTGTCTAACTTCTATTATCTTTTAAACGAAAAGCACCCATGCGAGCAGTACATTCCACACCTTAAGGGGCAGAAATGTCTTTCCACATCAATCCACCAATCTGGCACAAAACTGAAATTGGTTCCCTCTATTTTGGGTATATGTACAGACATACAATCGAGAAAAAATAGATTACAACACCAAAAGTACACCACCAGCCTCCATCCCTTGACCTCTCTCCCTTCTGTGACTTCCCTTCCTTCCTGTGACCTCCCTCCATCTCTAGCCATGCATTCCTCATCCTCATCCTCTTCAAACACTTTAAATGAGTACCATATTGATCATTTTATGGTTGACGAGAGTGTAAATGCTGCAAATCTAAAGTATCTACCATGAAGTTGTGTCCATGTTTGAAGTGCTGAAACTGAAGTTATGACTGTGTCCTAAGTTGTGTCTGTGTCCAAAATTTGTGTCTTAAAATGCAATCAAATGATTTTACCACTGCCTTGCATTTGTTTGTGCAATGAAATGATTTCACCACTCCAAAATTGGTAACAAAGCTACATCTAAACTAGTACAGGAAAGTGCATCAATCAAAGTGCAGCAAAGTGTAGCAATCATTGCAAATCAAGCTGAAACTGAAAGTGCATAACACAAAACTTAAACTAAAAGTGTAGATTCAATGCCAAATACAGATTCAGCAGCTATCAAACTAAATTAGGTTCAACTAGTTCAGATTCAACTGTCATTAGCTACAAAAAAACAGACAACATTTTGGTTCTGCTATTAGTTACAAAATTCTAGATTTGTGTGTGTAAGAATGGTGTGGATTCAACCGTCATTAGCTACAAAAATCGTCCATTGCAGCCACCTCCTCTCCTTAAGCCTTCATCGATCAAAATTCTGGATTTGTGCGTGGACTGTGGAGTGATGAGTAGGCTATGTATACAGAGTATGAGAGAGGGGGGGGGGGTGTTGTGCATGGAATTTTGGATTGATGTGGAATGGCATTTTTGCCCTTTCACTTGTGGGGAATTAAGGCATGTTGTAGACACCCCAATTTGAACCTCCGAATAATCTTTAAGTTTCCCCGATGATGAAATAAGGAAAAATATACCTTCAAGGCTTGGATTGTTGCTCCTTTCTTACTCCTTCCCTAACCTCAAGAAACTCCCTTCCCAAACATATAGGGTGGCTCTCGGTTCAATTGCAAAAGAGAAAGATGCGTTTGCTTTGTCAAAAACAACTTTTTCCATGACACACTGAGGGTAAAATGGGCACACATTTCAATGTATGAAATACCTTTGAGTGAAACCAATTGGGTTAGAAAGAGGACTCGATAAGCTTTCCAACGCTTCGAACCGTGCCTAAATCCGAGTTCAGGAGTGTCCGGGGCGCCCCTGCGAAGTTTAGTGTGCTGAGCTGTCTCGAAAACCGCGTGGCATTTCAAAACGCAGCGCGGCATTTCCAAAACGCAGCACGGCATTTCAGAAAAATTCAAGAAAATCACTCCGCCGCGCGGTATTTAAATATGCAGCACGGCATTTTGGGAAAAGTTCTGACAGGTGCAGAAAGTTGTCGGCCACGCCTGCAGGAGGAGCGTCTTGGCAATAAAATAAGTTTTATTCGGCCCAGAAGCCACCTCCCCTCTTTGGGTGCTCTCCAAGTATCTTTTTGCCTATAAATACACCCCCTCTCTAGTTGAGAAGAACCCCTTCAACTCCAAATAGAGTTACTCTGCCATTTTCTAAACTCTCTCTCTCTCTCTCTAAAAATACCCCATTGTTCTTCTCCTCTTAAGTTCAATAAACTATTGACTTAGGAGGACCTCCACCTCAAAGCATCCAAACAACCTCACATCCTTCAATCCTCATTCAAGCATTTCAAGTCCAGATCAACCTTCATTCCTCCATCTTCAAGCACATCCAAGTCTCGATCGAAAGGTATAAATCGATTTCCTTGAGCTAAATCACATTTAGCTTTGAGGGGAGCCGATCGAGGCCCTTCTCGGTCTTTCTATACCGAGTTTGGGTCTCAAACGAGCTTTATATTCAAAAAAGTACAAAAAAAAGAAGAAAGTCACTGTACTGGACACACCATACCGTGCGGCGCTTTGGTGCTGACCGTGCGGCGCTTTGGTGCGTCGCACGGCATAGTGTGTTCATGCGCGCGGTGTTTCATTAGCTATTGTTTTCTTGTCTGAGCTGTCTGGATCACGATCGTCTGTTGTTGGATCTTTTCTGTATACCAAAAAGCTGTCTCAGAATGGGACCATTTCTACAAGCCATGTTTTAAACTCCATAGATCTTTTCAAAACAAGCAAACGTATCAAAAATGGTTTTCCCTTCATGGTTTGAAAGAATGGTGCAGATTTGAGATGATCTGACGGCTGTGAGTTGTCTGAAGCTTTGAAATAAAATCGTGCGACGTAATGGTACACCGTGCGAAGCTTTATAAAACTATAAAAGTTTGGTATCGGGATCGGAACCACGCACGGCATATTGGTAAGCCGCGCGCTACAAGCCGATATGCCGTCTGACGGAGGGCAGTGATCCAGACAGTTCATTTCTATGTTTTCCCTGTTTATATCATTGCCATGACATCTTTATCATCTCTGTACAGCAAGCACCACTTGCACGGCAACGTGTTATTATTTACCTTGTTACCCTTTCCCCTTTATGTGTTTTTAAGGTTTTTCGAATCGTATTAATCCCCCCATTTAAAATGCTTAGTAGAGACCGGTTTTCACCGGGCGAGCGGGGTGCTTTTCAACAAAACCTTCCCCATTCGTAACCTGGCTCCCGGATCCAAAATCTCAAACAGTTTCGCTAGATCAAAAAGCCTTTTTCTATTTTCAAAACAAACTCTCGGTTTCTCGGATCATCCATCTCAAAAATCCGGGTGGCGACTCTGTCACAAATCGCACCATCGGGCGCGGGAGCCCACAGTGGCGACTCTGCTGGGGACTTTTATTCAAAACTTCTTTTTTAAAAAAAAAAATACATAAAGAAGTGTTGGATAATCAAGAGGGCCAAACTTGAAAGGCATTTTACTTGGGGGACTTAATGCAATTTGGAGAACTTAACTTTCTTTTACACTATGCACCGCACAAGCCGCGTTAGCGTGTTTTGGCTATCTTGCCCGGTTTACCGATGACAAGCTCTCCCGAAATGCCTAGCAACCCTCGACTATGATGGGCCATCGTGCTGTTCGACCATTGTCTTGCAATACACTCGACATGGGGTAGTACATCTTGGCTCTAGTCCGGGGAACCCCTCTCAAACCAAAACCGGCCTTTGCACTCGTACATAACCGTAGAACCCTCCCGACTAGGACAGGAGCCTATGGTTAGGACTTATGTGTTATACCCTGCTTACGTGCTGCATATATCTTGCTCACATGACATATCTTATCATCATGCTACATTGCACATGTATTGCTTGACCGTTAGAGTAGTTCTAGGACTTCTCTCTCCCTCCCACGTTTTCTTTTAAAAAAAAAAAATAGGAAGGTTGCTAACATCCGATGAAGAGTCGTGCCCCATGGGACGCACGTTGCTTAATACTAGTTTGTCCTTAAAATGACACGTTTGAGGGAAATCAATTCTTACTAAGTCTTTGATACATTTTTCAATCAAATGTTCAAAAACCAAAAAAATGGAATGACTAAAGTATTAATGATGTGATACTTACACCATTTAGGCTAATAGCGCCACGTCGCTCATGCCACCTAGTCATAATACCGCGTCATTTTTACCACGTCATTTCAAAAACAGAAATTGAACCTTTGAAAAAAAAAATGATGAAGACTTAGTTTGTTTTGACATCTCTTAAGTTTCGTTATTTATAAAGGATACATTGTCAAAAGAAATTCTAAGGATCAAGGCAACTTTTTAAAACCGTTTTCTGTGGGTCTAGGAGACCTTAAATCTATGGAGTATGAGATACCTCCGGTGTTCGCCATGCCCGAACGGCCCCTCTGGTCTGGATCTAGCCTTAGGAAGTGCTTGTATCTAGGTTTCGGCAACCTTATTGCTTTGTCTCGGATGGTCAAGATAAGGAGATTGGCTCTGGTTCCGAAACATTCGGAATTTAACCTGCCTGACATGACTTACCCGTGGCTGCTGAAACCCTTGGTACAATCATATCCTAAGTGAGGTTTGGAGTTGAGGTAGGTCTTAGGATGTAGACGACACCGACGACATTGCATGGGCATGATTCTCGGGCAGAATTTGAGCCACCTTTTTGCTTTACTGTCAGTTCTGAAACATTTTTCGAAGGGCCTTCTCCCATTTCTCTAAACCTCAATCAATGGTTTATGGGGAGCTCCTCAAAACTGGCCTCATTAAGCCACTCCCTCCAGCTCCTCTACCTCAAAAGCTCTCAACATCCCATAACCCTGGTACCTTTTGCATCTTCCATCAAATGCCCGGCCATAACACAAACGACGGCATCCGCCTTCGCCATGCTATCCAAGACCTCATTGACAACAAGGTCATTAAGGTACCTCCTAAACCAAAGCCAGATCCCGTGTCCAAGCGCAATCCTTGCATCAACGTCGCCTTCTTCACCCGAGAAGGGTAAACCATCAAGAGCCATGCAACGGTCCGACCTTCCACGAGTCTGGGAGTTTTTAAGCTCTGAGTCCTTATCCTCTAAATAACCATCTTTGTGTTTGAGTCAGTTTGTACCTCGAGTCTCTCATGCTTTCACTGTTGTGTCTGAGTGTTCTCAATTTTAAGTCTGTCAGAGTCGAAAAAAAAAAAAAGTGTCAGTTTCGTGAGCCTGAACTACGTTGTGACCTGATTCCTTTACAGGATACGTAGGCAGCCTTATCATGAGGCCCGCCCGGTCACAAGCATTCAAGTCAATCCCAAGGTTTGGTCATGGTCTTTTGAGTCAACCCCTAGTCGTTCAGTTGCTGTCTTTTGAGCGTCGCATCTCTGTAATAAACTCAGTGTTTCGAAATTGTTTTCCACCATCAGTTGAAAATCATGATAATCACTTCAAAACACGAGATGATTTTTGATTGAACCCTCACCTCAGGCAAGAAGAAGAATTTCAAGGGATCACTTCCCGATGCCATATCCGTTCTAAGAAGCAATGTCGTGACTCTGAAAAGACTCGCTAGGTCAAATTTCAAAATCCGACCTAGGCAAAAGTTAGAGCATGCAAACAAAAGCCTCTCAATGGAGCGTCTAGGATTCAGTTGTTAGGTTGCGCAATCCAAAATGAAGAAAGGCCATCGTTTCTTTCATCCTACGCATAAAGATATATCCTTTGATAGCCTCTTTTGAGCCCCAATCAAATTCTTTGAACCCCAGCTAGCCAGTTATCCCCCGCATCGGGGTGAAATGAAAAATAAAAGTGCTAGAAGAAATATTGAAATTCAAAGTATCAAAAGAGTGAAAGTGCCAGACACATCGAGATTCAAAGCATCAACAGGATGAAAGTGTCAAACACATTGAAAGGCATTGAAAGCATGAGAAATCAAGAAATCGAAAACGCCCACCAAAGTAAAGGGGCATAAAAAGTTCAAAGATAGCTGCTAGCTTTGAAAAACCAAAAGAAAGTGAAATTTTTGAGCCAATTGTCCTTTCTTTGTCAAGCCCAAACCATGGCCCACATTACAACCCAAAAAGTCCTTTCAGATTGGAAAGCGCAATTTGATAGCAAGAACCCTAGGCGTTAAGAGGCATGATCAGAAATCAATACATGGAGAAAAGTCAAAGCATTGCTCAAAGCAAAAATTCAAACTGGAAATTGAAAAAAACCAAATTGCTTACAAACAAAGACACATGGATGAAATGAGAGAAGAGAATAGAGAGAAAACTGCAAAAAAATTGAAACACCCAACCCAAAACATTCCTTACCAGATGCGTACGTTTTCCATTTGGTCAAGGACAAGATCTTGCTTCTTCTTCTGTGGAATGGAAAGAGTACTGTACCATAGAGAGAAATGAAGTCAGAGAGGAAGAAGAGGTGAAGGAGAAGAGGTCGAGAGGAGGAAAGAAGCAGAAGAAACCCTACCTCTTGTTGTTCGCTTCCAGTCGGTCGTCCTGTTTAGAGCTGTGTGGGAATTGGGGGGAATTGAATGAGAACGATGGATGGGTGGGTTTGAGGTTTAGGGTTTTTTTGATGAGGGGCTTAATAGTCTTTTCAGGTGACCCTTCCATGTATTGGGAAATACTTTTCTCCTTCCCATATTTACATGAATTTCCTAAAAACTACTCCATCACTTGGGCATTATTTGCCCCTTTACCCACTGATTTGCAATTTCCCCTATTTTTTACTCTCTTTCTCTCTAACCCTAGCTAGTAGCCGCCGCCCCTCCTCTCCCTTCTCCCTCTCCCCTCAGGGCATTTTCTCTCTCCCAATCCTAGCTAGATCCTGGAGCTTTGCTCTCTTTCCTATATCATCCCCCATCCTCATCCGCCCCAAACCCCCATTCGGCCTATCCTCCATAGCCTCCGCACCGGGTTGGGCCAGATCTGGGAACGAGATGAAACAAGGGTGGCTCAGTTTTCTCCCGTGAATAAGTTGCTCGATCCTAGGTGGTGTATTCCGGCAATATTGATGGTGGCCGAAGGTTTTATTTCTCTAGTTTTTTTTTTCATTCTTTTTTTTTTTGGGTAATTTAGCTTGAAATTAAAAAAGGTTAAGCGAATGTACAGCCTACAAGGGGCATACCCCAGGAGGAAAAGAAAAGGGAAAACAACAAGAATGAAAAAAGTACGGTAACCATGCACAACCCGCATGGAGAGTAAAATAAGTGACATAGGCAATACAAATGGGTCTGAGTAGAGCCATGTAGTAAATGAAATGAAGTGAGGCGAAGTGTAAATACTTCCTGGCACAACCCGCCAGGCTAGGAATTAATGTAAGTAAAGTAGATAGTCTTGGTCAACGATGACCACATGATAACCTGCGCTGAGGAGAGATCCTCCTCCTCCAAGGCTGGGATAAGAAATCCAAGAACCGAGAAGCCCCTCACCCCGAAGCTAGCATAATACCCACTCAAAAGAAGTCAACTACTACAGAGGGACTCGGACCGAGAGGTTCGAACTGGAGATGTCGGCATCTGACAAGGCTACCCTGCTAAGCACCCTGCACACCACGCCCATTCCAACCAGACTACTACATCCTCGCCCAAATCCCCTAGGCTCGCTAACCACAATAAGCGGAACAGGAAGAGGACCACCAAAAGTAGCCCCCAAACCACAAGTGGACCAAGCTGCTCTTTTCGATCAGTGCAACCACTAAATCTAATCAGAAACAGACTGCAAAACTACCCCTTTCGATCAGCAAGGATCCACCAATCTAGTCAATGATAGCTCCGGCAACTACCTCTTTCGATCAGACTCATCCATAATCTGATCATCGGCGCCCACAGCTGCTGCTACTGCGAGATAGCCCCTTAACTAGGATAATCCAATCTAATCGATAGCAGCCACGACCACAAGAATACTACGCAACTCCTCAGGGCTAAAAGCACTGGCTCAAGGGATACAGAGGGCTCTACGAAGAGCCCGCCCCCGATTTCAGTCCAACAGATGACTGCCTATCGGGGGTTGCAAAATCTAACAGTAAACTGGCCCTTAAGTCCAGCAACAATATGACAATAAATAGATAAGTGCAAAGAGTATGGCTGCATTGCATAATGGTAAAGTAAGGGATACTACCCCCACTGCCCGAGCCACTAGCCCGCTTGCCTGCCCGGGCTGGCTGCAGCTGCTGCCTGCTGCCGCCTGCTGGACGAGAGTAAGACTCGAAACGCCCGGGCAGAAGCTGCTGCCTAGCCTCTGCCCGAGCAGAACAGTCACGGACAGCACTGCTGCTACCCCCTCTGCCCGAGCCACACAGGATGGCCTGCCCAGGCTGGCTTGCTTGGCTGTTCTGTGGCTGGGTTGTTTGTTGGCCGGGCTGGCCTAAAAAAGCCAGGTGCCCGGGCTGGGCTGACGCCTTCTGCTGCTGCTGCCCGGGCTGGCTGGGATTGCCCGGGCTAGCTGGGTGGCCTGGCTTGGCTCACTCCGGCCGGAGTTCACCGCCAAGCAATAAAGCCACGGCTGTGATGGAGGCCACGGCGGCTGGAGGCCACGGCGGTGATGGAGGCCACGGTGGCTGGAGGCCACGACGGTTGTTCGTGGTGGGAAGAGGAACCCGCAGTGGAGTGACCACTGCCGGCGGCCTATTGAACGGCCGGATCTGAACGGGCCAGATCTGGACGGCGCCGCCCCCAATGGCGATTGCTGTACTGGCTGGGCCTGAGACGGCCGGCCGTGGGTGGAACGGCCTTCGAAGGCCAGTTGTGGACTGCTGCGGCCAGCTGTGGTAGTCGGATGAAGGCCGGCTTCGTGGTGTTGCCGGGTTGAGGTTGATTCAGATCTGCTCAAAGTAGATCTGAGATAGAACCCACCGGTTCACGGCGGGGTTGAGGTAGGACGAAGCCATGGCGATGAGCTTCAGACCGGAGTGGGAGGGCGGTGGAGGAGAGCCCCTGTCGTGCGAGGGGCTCCCTTGCCCGACATGGCTGCTGCTGCTGCCAACGTAGTGGGAGACCGGCGTGGTGGCCAGGCGTACACCCTTAGCCCGTAGCTGCTGCTTCTGATGGCCAGTGGCCTTGGCTGCTGCTGTTGGTGGCCGGCCGGAGGCCTGGCTGCTATGGCTTTTTTTCATTCTTCTTCTCTTTAGCAATGGTTCTTTGTGATTCCCATTATGGAGTGTTTTCTCCCCTTTGCGGGGACTTTTCTTCCCTTTGTCAATGCTTTCCAATGGTAGATTGGTGTGCTATTTTCATGTGTGTGAGTTTAGTTCTGTCAGGTGTGTTGGTGATGATGTGATTCAGTGCTTGGCTTGAAAAGGGATTTGAAGGATAGATGTTGGAAGCTTATCCGCCGTTGTGGCTGTCCATGCCTTTAATAAATGATGGATGTGCTCTTTGTTTGTTTTATCGCTGATTATCAATGGTACTGTCTACTGATTATCCTTTTGGAATTTTTTTTTAATTTTTTGTATAGATAATTTATACATCCGGATATACAAGATAAACATTTTGAATGGTTAAATAAGACCATGATTAATAGTCACTAGCGGTTGGGGGCACACTCTTCTGGGTGTGCATGTGCAAGTGAAAATATTTGAAAGTGTGAGGGAGTGTGGGTAGTTCTTTTGGGTGTGGGGTGGGGGGTTGAGTTTGATATTTCGCTCCAAAGTTAATTCATGTTATAGTAAAATTGGCTGTAAAATTTGGGTTGTGATTAGGACAATATTGGAAATCATTTTTGTGATGGAGGCTTCAATAAGAAGAGACATCAACTTGTGCTCTCCCTTTACGGAGTAGTATATATTAGTAGCATTTCCCATGTACTTTGAGTTCTATGAGAGATTGTTAGATGTGACATTATCATTTCAAGGACAACACAGTTTTTTGATCTCGAATTCAGGTTTATGGAACATTCCCACTATGTTTGGTTTGCAGTTTTGAGATTTATTTTTGAGATAAAAAAGTTCTATAAGTTTGCATATTTGTAGACACCTCCCAAACGGGGCATCGCCATACAGATTGATCGTTTGTTAGTCGATTGGTTGCTTGCTTCATAAACCAAGATCGTGGACATTTTCATGGCTAGGAACATCGCCATACGATAGTCGTTATCATCAAAACAGAGTCGCCACCCAGTTTATTAAAACTAGGAAAAGAGATAGAGATTCTGGGTACGGGAGCCAAGAGTACAATAAGGGGAAGGTGTTAGGCACCCCTCTCTGCCCAGTCGTGAGACTGGCCCATATTTGTTCAACATAAGACATGTAGATGTTTTGTTTAATTCCAACAAATAGTCTGTTTAATTATGCCTTTAAACAGTAAATAAAGTGAGCCGAGACAATAAGTAAATCATGCATCAGAAAGCAGAACATAAACAAACTGTCCCAGGGAAATGGATCCCGCGGCCGGTGAATGGATGTCACGGCCGAGGGATCCTCCTGGTTTAATATATAGGCCGAGGGATCGAAGCCCCGGTCGATGTTCTTCCTCACACCAGACAGAAAAGTTAACAGATTTTCAGAACGCTACTATGAAGTATGAATATAGTAAGTAAAACAAACCAGAGGCCGTTGGGCCTCACCACCTTGATCCCTCAGTTGCTTGATTGCTTTGGATTGCTTGTGATTGACTGATTGCTTCTTTGAAAACCCTAGGGTTAGGGTTTGAACTTCGGGGTTTGATCGTCGGATTGATGGCTGCCTTCGGGAGGTTAGGGCTTTTGAGGAGAGGGTTTGAGAGAGTATTTTTGCAGAGTTTCGTGGCTTGAGAGAGTATGGAAGTATACGAATTTTATGATTTCGTTGTTGTATTTTCGGAACCCAAAAGCCCTTTATATAGGCAATTGGTGACTCACTCCGGCCAATCAAAATGCACGATTGCAATTGCAATTGCAATGCAATACAAACTCTTCGTGATAATCTCTGAGCGTGGCCCGAACGCATCGGGAAGGTAGTGTGGTTGGATCAAACGTCTGACAGAATGTTCCAGAGTCAGGAAAACAAAGGATCTGGCGGCCGAGCAAAGGATCTGGCGGCCGAGGAATGGATGTTGTGGCCGAAGGATAGATGTTGCGGCCGAGGGATTGCTCTCTCAGGGAGATTTTCAAGCAACAGGTTGCTCGGGTGAAGAAATGATTTTAAGGCCGTGAGATCAATGTAACGGCCGATAGATGGATTCTCCTAGGATTTTGTATTTCTGTCTGAAAGGCTGTATGGCCCTGGATTGGGTCCTCTAAGTGGCTCAAAGTTCTTACCGAAAGTCCTAAGGTTCTCGAGAAGGCAATCAGCAATCATTGTATCCATTTCATCATTGGGATGGTCCCCAAGGTGGGACTTGAAATAATCGTTAGGCCAAATTGGGGTGTCTATAGATGCCCCTCTTTGACTGAGCTCAGACGGATCGCGAGACATGTTTGAGTAAAAGTCAAAGCTGTAAAAAACAACTCAATTTGGTCCGACCACTATTCCAATGGGTTTTCGAAAAAGGTTTTTGTTATGGTCGGGCCAGGAGGCTGCCTATGTATTCCACAAGGGAAATTCAGACCAATCGTAGTTCGGGCGGGCAAAGAAAAATAAAGAGTTTGGAGGGTTAGAGATAGAAGACGTACCTTCGGGCTTAAAAAGCCGTAATGCGACGTACCTAGACTGAGCCAGGGTTTTGGCGGAAGATAGTTGAAGGAGCGCGGGGCTGCCGGGGGAATTTTTGGCGGAAAGCTTCCTTAGTATTTTGGGGTAGATCAGTACACGGCAGGTGCGTTTGCTTTTCTTGATCATCCTTACTTTGACTGAAGGGAGCTCGGTAGGGTAGCCTATCCTTGCGAATGAGCTGGAAGGAATTGATGTAATTGGGGTGGAATCCAAGCCATCTGCTGGGGATGAATCGGACGCCGTTTTTGAGATATAGGGGGCACAAGGCCAATAACTAGAGCACGGAGCTTTGGGGATGAGGGAACCGAGGTACGGAGCCAGTTGTAGTCATGAGGCGAGAGCCTGGAGAGCGATGGTTTTTGACGTGATGGAACCGAGGCGCGGAGCCGGTTGTAGTCACAAGGCGAGAGCCTAAGGTGATAGAATTGAGGCGTGGAGCCTGCTGTGGTCATGAGGCGAGGGCCTGAGGAGATTGGAGCTTTGAGTTTGATAGAACCGAAGCGCGGAGCTGGTATTGATCATAAGGCGAGAGCCTGAGGTGTCGGAGCTTGGAGCTTGACGTGATTTGAACCGAAGCGTAGAGCTGGTTGCAATCTGATGGTCTGTGCACGGAGCTTTCTCATCATAAGTTTTGGCGTAAAGCCAAAGGATCGAGGTGCTGGACCGATCAATAAAAACCGAGGCGTAGAGCCGGTTGATTGCAGGGTTGACCTGTTTCATGAGAGATATGCGGAGTGTATATAGGTGATGATGGTTGTTAGATGTGAACAGATATGATGATGCAGACTCGATGTGAAAATGGTGATGCAATTGATGCAAATGTGTGCACGGGCCTGTGCGTGTGTGTTTGATATAAGCGTAGAGCTTCTTTCAAGTTCCGGACTTGAGCATTAAGAGCGTAGAGCTCGAGCATTCGGACGGCAGAATCCGAGCATTCAAAGTACAGGCTTTGAGCATCCAGTACGCAGTGGTTGGGCATCCAAGTGTAGAGCTTGAGCATTCAAGTGTAGAACTTGAGCATCCAGTACACAGTGGTTGGGAATTCGAAGAGCTTTGAGCATTCAAAATGTTAGATTTTGAGCATTCAAGCGTAGAGCTTGAGAATTGGTGATGTCTTGATTGTTGGGGCGGTGTAGAGCCTGTTGAGATAGTTGTTACAACTTCGAGCCAGTTGAGATAATGGGCTTCGAGCCACTGAGTTGATAATGGGCTTCGAGCCGCTGAGTAATGGGCGTAGAGCCGCTGAGATGGTTGTTACGGCTTAGAGCCAGTTGAGATAGTGGTTACGGCTTCGAGCCAGTTGAGATAATGGGCGTAGAGCCATTGAGTTGATACGGGCATAGAGCCGCTATGATAATGGGCTTCGAGTCGCTGAGTAATGGGCGTAGAGCCGCTGAGATGGTTGTTACGGCTTAGAGCCAGTTGAGATAGTGGTTACGGCTTCGAGCCAGTTGAGATAATGGGCGTAGAGCCATTGAGTTGATACGGGCATAGAGCCGCTATGATAATGGGCTTCGAGTCGCTGAGTAATGGGCGTAGAGCCGCTGAGATGGTTGTTACGGCTTAGAGCCAGTTGAGATGGCTTGAGTATGATTGTAGGCGTAGAGCCTACTGCTGGGATAGCGAGCGTAGAGCTGCTGATGTAGTGAGATGGTGCTCTGAGCCGCTGACGTGATTGGCGAGTGGGTGAATATGGTCATGGGCTTCGAGCCGCTGAATAATGGGCGTAGAGCCGCTGAGATGATTGTTACGGCTTGGAGCCAGTCGCGATAGTGGGCTTGGAACCGCTGAATAATGGGCATAGAGCCACTGAGCTGTTTGATAGTGATGAATAGCAGGGCTGCTGAGTGTCTTGATTTGCTTCGGCCAGCAGTTTGTGGAGAGAGAACTTCCTTATGCTCGGATATGCCCCCAAGGCTAGTTCTGATCACGTTGTATTGGCTTGGGGATGCCCCCAAGGCTGACTTGATCTTGTTTCTGTTGGTCATGGACCCGGAACCTCATTTTTGCTTGATCTGGTGTTGCTGAGGGAAAATGATTGGAGGGCCAAGAGATCGATCACTTGGCCGAAGGATTGATATCTCGGCCGAGGAATCGGTGCTCGGCTGTGAGATAGCCAACAGTCAAAAAATCAATTTAAATTAAGTTCGATCGATCTCACGGCCTATTGTCCTTCCTCCCCTCTTTCTCTCGTTCGAGCGGTCCCCTCTATCCTCCTTTCTCCGGTTGCCGTTATCCCCTCGTCTCTGTCGTTCTCCCGACCACCGGGGTTCCGACCACTATTTTTCTCAGCTTGTCATGGCTTCGTCACCGCCTCCTCCTCCGTCATCTGATGTTCCTACCGCGTCTAGGGACACGGGCAAAGCTCCGGCCGTTAAAACCGCGATTCTTGGCGGGGTTTCGAGTACCCGCGTCCTACGTTCGAGTCGGCGCAGAGCCACTGTTGGAGGGAGCTCCTCACAACCCATTCCTCCTGAGACAGAGCCTGAGGTTTCTATTGATGCAGGCGATGGTGCTTTACCGCCGTTTGATGCTGCCACATATGCCCCTCAGGTTCACATGATTGGGCGTGGCGGTTCGTTGCATTATTGTCCTCCTCTCAGTGACGTCCCATCTGAGGTCTTGCACAGAGAGCTGGAGCAGCACTTTGGTTTTAGCAATAGGAAGGTAAAATTTTATCCTGTCAAATGGTTTTTGTATATGAGATTTCGCGAAGTGATAATTTGATATTTGATAGAGAATTTGAGCTCTAGAAGTTGCCCCCTGTATAGGCGATATTTTTGTATTGATCTCTTCTTTGTATTTTGTCAGGCAAATGAGAGGTTGCGCGTATGGGGAAGCTGTCCCCAGGTATTTGAGTGGCACGAGAGGCTTCCTCGGTGTGGCAAGGACGCAGTTGCTTTGGCTAGCTTTGAGTCTTTGATATTTGGCTTCCACCTTCCGAAGGCGGAGTTGGATTGACCACAGCATTGGTAGAGCGGTGGTGGGATACCACCAACACTTTTCATTTTCCCGAAGCTGGAGAGATGACGATCACCCCAGGTGACTTTGCTTTGCTTACAGGTCTGAGAGTTGGCGGCGATCCTCTTCCAATCGACCCTCGGATTCATGAGCGGGAGGGTGCCTTTGAATTTCTTTTGGGGAAGATCCCCGTTGTATCCGAGAGCGGCCACATTACCTATTCTTGGCTTCGGGAACAATTTGATCATGTAGGCATCGAGTCTGAGGTATCGATACAGCAATTGGTGAGGGCTTTCCTCCTATACCTTCTCGGCCAAACCTTGTTCTGCAACAAAGAAAACTCGGTGCACGTCCAGTTTTTGGCTGCTTTGGTGCACCTGGAGACCATAGCAGAGTTTGATTGGGGAACTCCTGCTCTAGCTACGCTGTACGGGCACCTCAGTGCTTGTTCCCGAGGGGTTAGTTTGTCGCTTGGTGGACACCACCGTATTCTTGATGTGCATACTTCGATTTCCTGTGTTGTTCCTTTATTGTTTTTATCTCCGTAACTCATGTTTGTTTTTCATCTTTGTTTGTAGCTCTGGGCTTTTTAGCACTTGTTGCAGTTCCCTCCTCCGACCAGGCATAGAGAGCCTAGGTTTATTCCATGGGTAGCCCGTTGGTTGAAAGGAGTTCGGAAGTCACGATCGCCTGCTATGGACTTACTGGCTTGGAGGCGAGTTTTGGACCGCTTGACACTGGATCAGGTATGTTGCCCCCTATATTTTTTTTGATTTTCATGTGATTTCTTCATTTTGTTATTTTGATGTTGTTTCCCTTATTGCAGGTGCGATTCGATCCGTGGGGCACTTTGCTTGACGATGCTCCTTTGGAGTTGACCTCAGCTCGGGCTCTGGACAGCCAGCACTTCCTCTTGGAAGGACCTTTCTCAAGGGCTTGGTATCTTGGTGAAAGGGTGGCGAGTCAGTACTTCCCATATTCCGAGGCGTCGCAACTTGTTCTTCTCCCTCCTCCTGCTGGTATGAGATCAACCCATCTTTTGACCGGAGAGGGTTTGCTGCTTGCTCTTGAGAGACAGCCAGCCATGAGTTTTCTTGTAGCGGGAGATTACTCAGCCTTTCACTTGGCCTTGCTGACCCTTCCTACTGCTACCACTGCTGTTGCTCCCCCTGTTTGGCCACGGGCTCCCAGCTTTATCTTTTTCCACAATGTCAATGGAGAAGAGGAACGCCTGACGCTGACCCCGTTTGCTACTCAGCTCTATGTGCTTCCTACCGGAGTTCAGCAGGTAATGTTGAAGACTCTGCTTTAGTTTCCTTCAGTGTTCTTCCCCTGCTTTGCTATGTATGTGACTATTTCCTTTGTAGGTGACTACTGACGTCGTTCAGGAGTGGTTGCGTGCATTCCAGAGTGCAGAGGCCTTGGTCCGACGACAGCGAAGCCGGATAGTCGCGGTATATATCCTTTGATTTCTTCTCTTTCCATCCCATATTTTATGTGAACCTGAATGTCCACAAATTTTGTTTTGCAGCTTGAAGCGGAGCGGGTGCCAACGGTGTCAGTTACTTAGAGTACTGGAGTTAGAGAGGGTGGGAGTACCAGGGCTGGTGATGGAGATGTTGGAGCTGATGTGGAGGTGAAGGATAGAGGATTAGCATCCCAGTTCCTGAGCGCTTTCGTCCTGCGCCTAAGAGGGGTCGTGGATAGTAGCTTGCCTTTTTCCTTGTACCTGTATTCGTTAGTTCTAAAGACAGATATTGATATTATTGTATTTTTATGAAGCAACTTCGGCGTGTTTGGCAAAACTTTGTCCTGAGATACTTTAGATTTGTATTTAATGGTTTAAAGCTTTATGAGTGTTAAAGCAGATTAAAACATGGGCCGAGGAATGGATTGCTCAGCCGAGAATTCCATTCTTCGGCCGCTACTTCTATTTCCTGAAGAAGCTAGACTTTTTGTTTTAGCCCAGTGGCATTCCTTCCTTCTTATGCTTGAATTCAATTCAGCCCTTTTATTTATTTATTTTTTTTGTGGGTAAATCAGCTTGAAATTAAAAGAGGTTAAGCGAATATACAGCCTACAAGGGGCATACCCCAGGTAAGACAAAGCAAAAAGAAAACGAAAAAACATAATGAGCCAAGTGGCTACAAGGGTTGCCCGTGTCCAAGCCCCGTTGAACAAACTATCCCAAGGAATAGAAAGTTCAACGGGGAACCTGGACACGGGCATGGCAATAACAGAAAATCCACGACACAACCCGTCGGGATAGGGGTAAATTAGAGGCCCTCGAAGTCCTCGCAATCACAGAAATAACTAATCAAATCAGCTACTGCTACCAGAACACAGCAACTAGTAATACAATAGAAGTAAAAGTAAACAGTAGTTAAACTGCATCATAGATAACTGCCCGAGCCTCCTCTGCCCGGGCTGGCAAAAAATTGGCTGGCCTAGCCTGTGGCTGGCTTGCTGTTGGCTGGGCAGGCCCGGCCTGTTCTGTGGTTGGCTGGCCTGGCTGGCCTTGGCCTTGCCAGCGCCTAGCCTCTGCCCGAGCAAAGAATCACCGGCAGCCACTGCTGCCCCCTCGCCCGAGCCACTGCAGCCACTGCTGCCCCCTCACCCGAGCTGAATGCCCGGGCTGGCAGGAAGGGTACTGGTAGGGTGCTATGTTGGGCCCCACGGTGGCTGAGCCCCACGGCGACTAAGCCCCACGGCGGCTGTTGATGGAGGGAATTGCAGAGACCGAGCTGTAGAAGCCCGGATGTGGCTTGGCCTGTCCAGTGATGGCCAGCTGTGGCTGGCCGGAAGCCACGGCTGATGAAGGCCGACGGAGGTGACCGGAGAGGAACAGATCTGGCCGGAGAGGCCTTGACTGGCGGTGACCGTACCTGGACTGGCCGGACCACAGCTGCTAAGGCCCACGGCGGCTGTTGAACCCCACGATGAAGGTGGGTTTGAGATGAAGGCCGGCTGGCCTGACTTGCCAAAAGAGGCTGGCCGGACCAGCGGTAGCCAGATGAAGGCCGGCGCCGTTCCCAATGAATGGACCGATAGCTCTTGAGCCCCTCAGCGAAGGCTGGAGGCCATCAGCCGTGAGATTTCAGACTGGCCGGTGGTGGGTGGTTGCAGTTGATGTTGATTTCAGATCTACTCGGAGTATATCCAGAATGGTACCCGCCGGTTGACGGCGGGGTTGAGGTTGGGGACGAAGCTGTTGAGCTTCGAACCCGATTGGGTTTTGACCGGACCAGGTGGAGTTTGAGCTCCGGGTTGCCGGGTGTGGGGGCGGTGGAGGAGAGCCCCTGTCGTGCGAGGGGCTCCCTTGCCCGAGGTGCCTGCTGCTGCTGCGTCGAGGTGGAAGGCCGGCGTGGCTGGGCCGTGGGGGAGCTTCCTCTCTCTGGATCTGTTGTTGTTGCTGACCCTAAGCCGGATAAACGGCCGGACCAGTGGTGGCCGATAGTGGAGGGCGGTGGAGGAGAGCCTCTCTAAGGAGAGAGGATCCCTTGCCCGGATGGTTGTTCTGCCTTGCTGTTGCTACTGCTGTTAACCGGAACAGTCAGCCGGAGGTGGGTTGGAGCTTTCTCTCTCTAAGTTAGAGAGAGAAGCTCCCCAGCCGTGGCTATATTTCCTTATCTTTTCAGCCCTTTTATTTGCTTTTGCTGTTTCCACAGTCTCTTTGCCGTGTCTTTGGGATTTTTAGGATATCTGTAGACACCTCCCAAACGGGGCATCGCCATACAGATTGATCATGGATTGCTCGATTGGTTGCTTGCTTCATAAACCAAAATCATGGACATTCCCATGGCTAGGAACATCGCCACACGATAGTGGTTATCATCAAAACAGAGTCGCCACCTAGTTTATTAAAACTAGGAAAATAGATAAAGATTCTGGGTACGGGAGCCAAAAGTACAGTAAGGGGAAGGTGTTAGGCACCCCTCTCTGCCCAGTCGTGTGACTGGCCCATAGTTATTCAACATAAGACATGTACATGCTTTATTCAACTCTAACACATAGTCCGTTTAATTAAGCCTTTAACAGTGAATAAGGTGAGCCAGGACTGTAATTGAAAGCATGCATCAGAAATAAACAAAACAAACAGGCTGTCCCAGGAAAATCAATCTCTCGGCCGGTGAATGGATTTCACGGCCGAGGGATCCCACTGGATTGATATATCGGCCGAAGGATTGATCCCCCAACCGATGTTCTTACTCACACCAGAACAGACATTTAACAGATAATCAAAACACTATGATTAATACATAAAAACGTAAAAGAGATCAAACCATAGGCCCCTGGGCCTCACCACCTTGATCCCTCAGTTGCTTGATTGCTTCGGATTGGGTGTGATTGACTGATTTACTTCTCAAAATCCCTAGGGTTAGGGTTTGTACTTCGGGGTTTGATCATTCGGGATGCGGCTGCCTTCGGAAGGTTAGGGCTTCTATAGAGGGAGTATGTGTGAGATGATTTCTGCAGAGCTTGGAGGTATGAGATGGAGGAATTGAATGTTAATTTCGGAACCCAAAGGTTCCTTTATATAAGCACCGGATGACTCATTCCAACCAATCACAATGCACGATTAAAATTGGAGTTAGAGAGTGATTCTAACTCTTCATGGCAATCCTCTGGTGTAGCCCGAACGCATCGGGATTTGGCTGCTAGGGTTTGGTGAACGGATCAAACGTTTGACAGAACGTTCCAGAATCTGGAAAAAGGACGATCTGGCGGCCGAGGAATGGATCTGGCGGCCGAGGAATCGATCTTACGGCTGAGGAATAGATCTGGCGGCCGAGGAATAGATCTGGCGGCCGAGGAATCGATCTTACGGCCGAGGGATTGATCTCTCAGGGAGATTTTCTAGCAACAGGTTGCTCGGGTGAGGAAATGATGTTAAGGCCGTGAGATCGATGTTACGGCCGACAGATGGATTCTCCTAGGCTTCTTTATTTTCTGTCAAAGGCTGTATGGCTTTGAATTGGGTCCTCTAAGTGGCTCAAAGTTCTTACCGAAAGTCCTAAGGTTCTCAAAGAAGCAATCAGCAATCACTGTATCCGTTTCATCATCGGGATTGTCTCAAGGTGGGACTTGAAATAATCGTTAGGCCAAATTGGGGTGTCTACAGATGCCCCTCTTTGACTGAACTCAAACGGATCGCGAGACATGTTTGAGTAAGAGTCAAAGCTGTAAAAAGCAACTCAATTTGGTCCAACCACTATTCCAAGGGGTTTTGAAAAAGGTTTTGTTATGGTCGGGCCGGGAGGCTGCCTACGTATTCCACAAGGGAAATTCATACCAATCGTAGTTCGGGCAATAAAGAAAAGTAAAAAGTTCAGAGGGTTAGAAACAGAAGACGTACCTTAGGGCTTAAAAAGCCGTAGTGTGACGTACCTAGACTGAGCCAGGGTTTTGGCGAAGAGTAGTTGAAGGAGCGCGAGGCTGCCGGGGAGTTTTTGCGGAGAGCTTCCTTAGTATTTTGGGGTAGATCAGTACACGGCAGGTGCGTTTGCTTTTCTTGATCATCCTTACTTTGACTAAAAGGAGCTCGGTAGAATAGCCTATCCTTGCGAATCAGCTTGATGGAGTTGATGAAATTTGGGTGGAATCCAAGTCATCTGCTGGGGAAGAATCGGATGCTGTTTTTGAGATATGGGGGTGCAAGGCCAGTAAATAGAGCATGGAGCATTGGAAATGAAGGAACCGAGGCGCGGAACCGGTTGGAGGAGCTTGATTGAACCGAGGCATAAAGTCGGTTGCATTCTGATGGTCTGCGCACGGAGCTTTTCTCATCATAAGTTTTGACATAGAGTCAAAGGATCGAGGCGCCGGGCCGATCAATAAAATCGAGGCGTAGAGCCAGTTGATTTGTAGGATTGACCTGTTTCATGAATAAGAAATATGCATAGTGTGTATATGATGATAGTGGTTAGATATGAGCAGATATGATGATGCAGACTCGATGATAACAATGGTGATGCAATTGATGCTTATGTGCACGGGCCCGTGCGTGTGTGTTTGATTTAAGCATAAAGCTTCTTTCAAGTTCCGGACTTGAGCATTCGGAGCATAGAGCTCGAGCATTCGGAGGGTAAAGTCCGAGCATTCAAAGTACAGGCTTTGGGCATCCAGTACGCAGTGGTTGGGCATTCAAACGTAGAGCTTGAGCATTCAAGGTATAAACCTTAAGCATTCGAACATAGAGTTCGAGCATCCAGTACGCAGTGGTTGGGCATTCAAACGTAGAGCTTGCGCATTCAAGTGTAGAACTTGAGCATCCAGTACACAGTGGTTGGGCATTCGAAGGGCTTTGAGCATCCAAAGTGTAGAACTTTGAGCATTCAAACATGGAGCTTGAGAATAGATATCTTGCTGAGTAGTGAGTTTGTAGAATTGCTGAGTTGTTGAGTATTCCATCTTCCATCTTCCACGGGGTTTGATTTGTTCCTCATGCTTGGGATTCTTCCAAGGCTAGTTTCCACACGCTCGGGATGCTTCCAAGGCTAGTTCTGAGTATGCTCGGGATTATCCCCAAGGCTAGTTCTGAGTATGCTCGGGATTGCCCCCAAGGCTAGTTTTTTTGAGTATGCTCGGGATCGTCCCCAAGGCTAGTTCTGAGTATGCTCGGGATTGCCCCCAAGGCTAGTTTTTTGAGTATGCTCGGGATCGTCCCCAAGGCTAGTTCTTGACCATATTCCACTTTGACTTCGTTGACTTGTTGACCCAAAGTGCCATAAGGTTTGTTAAATGCTTCGGTGATTAATGTCTTCAGAGATTTCCATCGTCTTTGCTGACAAGATGATCCGCATGCACGCCTAGGAGATTTCCTTCGCCTCCTAATTTCAACCTTGTTAAGCAGACTTTCAACTCCCCTACTGAAGGGATGCTTTCCGAAGTGTGCGCTGGGCCAGAACTGCATAAATGTGCATTAAGTGGGAGTCACAGGATTGCTTCACCGGCCTGGAAGTGGTGAGGCTGCTTATCTTCAAGATGTGAGCGCGGGGTAGCTACAGAGCTGCTGAATGACTAGTAGGCACGAGGCTGTTGAGGTGAGTGCAGAGCTGTTTGAGTGACTTGGGCACAGGGCTGCTGAGTATGAGTATAGAGTGGTTGGTAGTGATAGTGAACTTAGAGTTGTTGATAATTACTTGAACTCAAAGCCGTTGGAGGAGTGAATACGGAGCTGATGAGCGACTTGGGCACAAGGCTGCTGAATGTAAAAGGGGCTATTGAGTGATCATGATGGCGAGCACAGGGCCGCTGAGTGGGCTTAGAGCTGCTGAGCCTAAAGCTGCTAGGTGATAGTGAGCATAGGCATAGAGCTGCCGAGTTTCCGAAGTTGAGTGACCTGAGTATGGAGCTTTTGAGCACGGGGTGCTACTGAGGTGGGGGAGCCATTGACATGTTTTGATGGTAGCGAGCATGTAGCTGCTGAGATAATAGGTGCAGGGAGCTGCTGAATTGAGCTACTGTTGAGAGGGAGTCGTGGAGATCGGACCTGCTGAGCGCAAGACGACCTGTGCATAAAATTGCTCGGAGCTTATGAAACCCAACAAGGTCGTGAATATGATAAGGCATGCGTACGGTGCTACTGAAGAGCAAGTGTGAGGCTTCTGAGTTATGAAGGCAAAGTTGCTGATGCAAAGTAAGGAGCTATGGGGATGTGAAGTGCGAAGCCACTTTAATACTGTTGATATGGTGCCAATTGTAGAGTTTGCTGAGGCTATCTTTCAGCTTTTTTGACTTGGCTCTGTCAGTTATAGATACCAAGCTTGGTATGGTCGGTTCAAGGACCGAAATCCAGGAGAATCCTGCAATCCATATTTGAATAGTTTAGAAAAATTGCAATGGATAGGAAAACAACATGCAATAGGCTTGGGATCGACCACGGGCCGAAACCCTTTTATGCTGACTGCTAGGGGCAGGACCATCACTTTTAAAGAACCCTAGTTCAAGAGCTTGAACGATTTTGGGTGACATAGATTGCAATGCAATACATAGGCATGTTAATTTGAGTATTTAAAAAGAAATGCAAGCCCCCTGTTTAGGCCATGAATGCTTGACCCTAGCTCAATCGTGCATGATGACAATGATCTACTTGCCCCTAGCATAGAAACATGCGATGTGAATAACAATAAACGTGGGTGCAATGTTTCCGTTCGACAGAGGTCTTGGCATGCCCTTGACAGTGCTGTGTGACAGCATTCCACAAAAGAGTTGAGGTGTTCCCCCAGGATATGACGCTTCTCAGGCTGAGCTTTTTTTCAAGTGTGTTGGCAGGGAGGTAGACTTTACAATGCATCTCTTTATTGCCCTTTATTCCTTGATGGCCATGATGCCTTGATGAACCTGCCTTGTTTGAGCATAAGAACACCTCATACTTGGGGTTAGATCGTGCAACCAAGACAACTAATTTTGCTAAGCAAACATAAGGATGTACACATGAAATACTAGGTGCAAAAGACAGGGTGATGATGATATGCATGTGAACCCGCAATGCATTCTGGACATCTCAACTTTCGCGTATTTGATAATGGCTTATTGCTTATACTAGCCAGGTGTTTTGAAAGACCGCAATGCCCTAGCAGTACCACTGAAAACATAGTTTGGTCAAGGAACCATATTGCTGCACCCTTCATGAAATGAGAGACCCATGTTATTTCCTCAGAAATTTGCAAAAGGTGACTACGCTTGCATTTGCTGTGTTAAGAATGATTAGGATAAAACCATTCTTGAAAGCTTTTCCTCGAGGATTTCAAGGTCATATCATTCCATCCATGTTCCACACTCACGTCATTCAATCATCAAAGGACGTAGAACTGTTTTGCAAACCTATGCCCCTAGTCAATTAGGTGAGTTTGTTGCTTCGAGCTTGATTTGGTTGACTTGAGTTGGATTGATAAGCACCTACTGAGACTCACACAAGAGGTTGGATACTTTTGAGAGAAGTGCATAAAGGGGAACATAGCCATGCCCCCTGTCTCACGTGACTCTCCATGTTGTGCAATTTGCCAAGATGATGCAAATTCCAAGATTCTTGCCCTTCGTGTTAAGTCCCACACTGGTGATGCCCCTAGTGTCTAGGACCTTGCTACTAAGTCGTGTTCCCCAATCTGAGAGGACTTTTTTTGGGTAATGCCCTAGGGCGTTTAGCTTGAAAATAAAAGGGGTTAACCGAATATACAGCCTACAAGGGGCATACCCCAGGTAAGACAAAACAAAAAGGAAATGAAAATTATAAAGGCGCCAAGTGGCTACATGGGTTGCCCGTGTCCTTGCCCCCGCCGAACAAACTATCCCAAGGAATAGAAAGTTCAACGGGGAACCTGGACACGGCGTACAATCAGAGGCCCTCGAAGTCCTTGCAATACAATCTGAGAGGACTTTATTATGGACCATAATGTAGGCTTGGGGTTTTGGTTTGAAAAAGAAGCGGATATAAAGGCTCAAACCTAATTTCTACTCACGCTTGGGTTTTAAAAGCTAGCCGCCATCTTCAACATTTTTATCAACTCTTGTTGTCTCTTGCCTCACTTTGTGTGAAAGAGTTGGTTTCTTCAAAAATGTCCTTCGTATGTATTTTTTTTTTTTTGGGTAATTTAGCTTGAAATTAAAAGAAGTTAATCGAATGTACAGCCTACAAGGGGCACCCCAGGAGGAAAGAAAAAGAAAAAGAAAGAAGAGTGAAAAAAGTGTGATACCCATGCACAACCCGCATGGAGAGTAGGATAAAGTAAGGAATGCAACAAACGTGCAGTGTGATTTGATATCATACCCCATTGCACTATCCATCTGTACGGAAGGATAGCACAACGGGGTTTGATATGAATGAAGCGAAATGAAGCGAAAAGAAATAACAAGAAACTGATTATATCCTGGCACATCCCGCCAGACTAGGAAATAAGATAAATAGCTAATATCAAAGATTCCAATGCATAATAAGCTGGCCAAGATTCCAATGCTCCAACCTAGCACAGAAGTATCAAGTATAGCACCCACTTCTTAGGAACAGTTACTGCATAGGACCGGGCTCCGAGAGAGGGTCGAACCAGAGATGACGACATCCGACAAGGCTACCTCCCCAAGCACCTTGCACACCACGCCCATTCCATCCGGTCTAAAACTCTCTCGACCTAGTACACAAGGCTCACTATAACCTAAAAGTGGGACAGTACAAGGGCCTCGAATCCAGCCGCCATTAACAGTGCATTACCACCGAATCATCTGGCAAGACACAAACCGAGGCACACAAAACTGCAGGAGAACCAAGCTGCCCCTTTCGATCAGTGTACTACCACCAATCTAATCAATGACAGCCCGTGAAGCTATCCCTTTCAACCAGTGCTCAACCACCAATCTAATCAATGACAGCCCCGAAAGCTACCCTTTTCGATCAGAGCCCTACCACCGATCTAGTCAATGGCAGCAACAAAGCTACCCCTTTCAATCAGCACAAGACCCCAATCTAATCAATGATAGCCATGGTCACAACCATACTACACTCGACCACCGGACTAAAGGAGCAAAGAAACTAGGAATTTAAAGAAGCTCAACAAAGAGCTTGATAACAACCCGATCTCAGTCCAATCAGTTGACTGCCCATCGAGTTTGTTCACAATCTGAATTTAAAAGACTATGGTAATTTTGAACACAATGTCAATTTATCAATGGCGATCCAACAACTAGACCTGCTAATGCATTACCAGCAATTAAATCTAGTGTATTGCATGATGTAAACAAAAATTAGACCTGAAGCAAACCCAGAAGCAGAAGCAGACCGAACTACTCAGAAGCAGTCCCAATCGTGACTGCCCACCACCAATCGGCAGCCCAGATCGATGGTCACCTGCCCCCGCGGTCGCCGAAATTCCTAGACTGAAGAGACAAAACTGCCAACTGCCGTTGGCGCGCCGGCGAAGTTTGGCACACCAGTTCTGGTGTTGGAGAGCTCGCAATCCGAGCCTGGCCAGAGCTACATCCTATGAGTCCAACCGAATTTGCTGACCGTGAGCTACATCCTGTGAGCTACATCGTGTAAATGGACCCATGAGCAAAAGCCCTGGATTGAATTTGCTAACCATCGCTCGTCTTCCTCCAACCCCACGGCTTCCATCGGATGAGAGAGATGAAGCGATTTGACCCTTTTTGGCCGGCATCAAGTGAACTGAAATTAACCCCACCGGCGGCTTGCTATCTCCGGCAGGAGTTGGTAGATACATCCAGGAAAATCTCGACGGCCGGATGTCCAGCGAGGGACTATCTCCACGACCGGAGCATCCTAATATCAGTTACAGACGGAACTGATTATGAGCTTTATTTACCTCAAAATCGGACCCAGCTTGAAGACGATGTGAGACGGACTAGGACGGACCCAGAACTGGAACCGATTCTCCCGTCGCCGTACCCTCGATCGGTCAGCCCCAGTACAGCCACGAGCGTAGTGGGTCTTGGACTGAATACGTTGTACTGGTAAATAGACCCAGACGAAAACGGTGGGTTTTAGTTGTAAAAATTGATTTGGTAAAGGTTCCGAATAGAGATTGAAACCTCAGATAATCGGAACGAAGGTGAAATGTTAACCGATTTGAGCTTGGTACCTCATAACCGGATTTGTATTGGATTTTGGACTGAGGGAGTGCATTCTCTCTCGAGAAGCTCTCAACCTCAGCCCACTTCGTATGTATTGGAAGAAATGTTTCCTTCAAAATGCCCCTTGTATGACGAGATGCTCATTATTTCATTGATTTTTCTTTCATCTCTCCTTGTATTTTTTTGTGTTTGCCCAGTGTAGGGGATGGCTGCCTAGCAAGCTGTTCAAAGAAATTATCCAGAGGCTCGATGTGGCTAGCAAGGGATAAGTGTTTAGGATAGAGAAATGAATGCCTTTCTTCATCTTGAAACACACGACAAAGTGGCAAGGATCTTTACCAAGAAATTAGGGGCTTCGATGTTAACCAAGTGAATTTTCTAAGATTGAGGACAATCCTTTGAGACACATAGTAGATGCATGGAGACATGGCTGTTTTCTCATTTTGTTCGTGCTCTAACTTTTGCCTAGACCGCCCTTACAGGTTTTCAATCTAGACCGCCCTTACAGGTTTTCAATCTAGCGAGCTCATCATTTTTTTCTCCTCTCTTTTCTTCTTTCTCCTTTTTCCTACTCTTCATCTTTGATAGCATGTTTTGCTTACAAGTGATCTCTATGAGGGTGCAAAGATGTGTCAACTCCTCAACAGAAATGACGCGGGTCTTAGCTTTGAAAAACTCGTTTTGCGCTTTTGACAATTCAAGTGATTATGATGTGTTCCAAAAGATGTCATAAGATTACTTTGAAACCCTTGTGGATTGTTTTCAACGTTTGATGTTATCATGAGTATTCTATGGCAGCGAACTAGCACAGGAGAAAGCATTTTCAAAATTTGTGGCCGACCAAAAGGTGCCTACGTATCCCAATAGAGAATCAGGCCATTCGTAGTTCAAGTCTAAGGAGATTCACATTTCATGCTAGGTGCAACAAGCGGATTTATGACCAAAATAAACTTAAGACGTAGACTTTTTAAAAAGGAAACAAATATGGACCAAAATAGTAGCCAAAAATAGCTAGATAAGACTCCTCAAAAGATTGACTCTTAGCCTAAGACGTGACAGGCATGGATGCTACTGCTGCCCAGTGATCAAACTCAGCTGGATCAATCTTCTCTTGATCGATGAGGTCTTGGATCGCATTCTTGAAAGCCCCGCATTCTCTGATAGAGTGACCACTTACTTGGTGGTACTTGTAATACCCTCCGCCTTTTTGTATAAAGTTTGGAAACTTTGGCTGTAACGGCTTCAATACCCCTTTTGCTTCCAAGATACAGAACACCTTTTCCAAGTTCATTCTAAGAGGAACAAAGTTTCTCTTTTGCCTGTGGTCGAGATGGGATCCCACCATTTTAATATTACTGTTGCTTATGTTCATCTTACAGCTGTTTTTCCCTTTGAGAGATTCTTGGTTTAGATCGATGGTATTGAGAAGAAGTTGATTTTCATGTTGCTGCTGCAGATCATTCACCACCATTTCAATTTGGTTGTCCTTAGCGGGATAAGTTTCTTTCTGAGCTGCGTTTTTCGTCCATCTAGTAGGGGGAGGTGGAGGTGGAGCTTGTGAAGGACTTATTTGCAAACTGTGAACAATGGTGGCTAGGGCAGTCACTAATTCAGCCAATACATCAACTTTAGCAGACAGAGCTTCAATCTTCTTGTCAGTCATTGCTGTCACGTCTAAGACCAAACCCAAAATTTAGAAAAAGCAAGAACTTAGCTACGCTTAGGTTGAGATGTCCAAAATCAAGTGTCTATGTAATGCACACATCAAACACACTTATTGCCCTTAAAATGCAAATCTAGCATGATGGGGTGGCTTAACCAAATGATAATCGATGTTGACACGTGATCATGCAATATGCTATAAGAAGAAATGAGGGTGATGGATTCCTCTCTTGGTTTTACCCCTGCATAGTTAGAAAGAGGCAAGCAAAATGATATACAAAGCCCCATAGCTACCTTCACAGATTATGGATGGGTCATGCATAGCAATTCGTTTGTATGCATGAGTTTGTCAGATATTATAGATAGCCAGCTATTTTTGATATGGATGATTCTTAAGACTCGTTGCTGCCACTTAAGATCCCACTTCCAACCCTATCCATATTATGAGATAAACCGAAAAGGTTGAGCATATGACTACAACAGAAAGTAGACTCGGAGTCCATTGCTGTGCTAGCAGCTATTTGAATGTTTTAGAAAAACTTGTCATTAGACTAGGTATTGCAAAAAGTTTTGAAAGTTCTTTCAATTCTTGGTTAGGGAAGATTCAAAACGTGATTGAGGTAATTGAAATCCACCTGATTATTTGCCAGCACATTGACAACCTCCTAAATTTTACCAGCTTGCTGAGGTAAGCATGCTCAAAATTTTGAATTTTGAAAGATGGGTTGCTATGCCGATTTGGAAATAGGAATCAAAGTCCTAAGTTGAATCACTCATCGAGAAATGAGTATTGCAAGTTCTATCCATAATATCCTTAACTTTGCATACAATCATCCATAATCTGCTCTACTACCTCACACTCCCACTTTCCTTTAGCCTTGCAAGGCAGAGATTGCTAGAGTAACCTCAGTTCAATTGCCGACGGGGCGGCTTCTTTTTTTTTTTTTTTGATGTTTGATTTTGTTCTAGAAATCCATACTTCATGGTGCTTCAAGCAAAATGGGAGTGAGAAATAAGCAGGGTGCTTTCAACTTACTAAAAACATACCTTGCAGGCAATACTATGCTTCAGTGCTTAGCTATAAATACTTAGAGTTAGGGCTCTTAGTTCATGCCCCAACCCTTCTGCACAGAAAATGATATTACAACAACATATGATACAAGGTGTGAGGAAGAACTTTTGCAAGCAAATGCAAATAGGTTCCTAGCCTGTAGGTTCCTGTCTTAGTTTGATAAGTTCTATGGCTTTCTAATACATGCAAGGTTTAGGTAGTCTCTGGGTGCTCCGTTGTCAAAGGGCACCAATCCTCTCACCAGCCCATCATAGGCGGTGATTGGGTGATCCCCTTTTTGATATACCACTAGGTACGAGTGACTGTGGAGTTTGCTGGAACCCCCAACATAGCCCGTGTCATGCCAGGATATCAGGTGAACTCAACGGGTTGCCCGCTCGATGCATATGATAAGTGAATTAAACAAGGCATGTATTAGTCTTATGTTGAACTTTCTGGTTATGGCTCTCATATTCCCCAGTCGCCAAAAACTGTAGACACCTCCCAAACGGGGCATCGCCATACAGATTGATCATGGATTGCTCGATTGGTTGCTTGCTTCATAAACCAAAATCATGGACATTCCCATGGCTAGGAACATCGCCACACGATAGTGGTTATCATCAAAACAGAGTCGCCACCTAGTTTATTAAAACTAGGAAAATAGATAAAGATTCTGGGTACGGGAGCCAAAAGTACAGTAAGGGGAAGGTGTTAGGCACCCCTCTCTGCCCAGTCGTGTGACTGGCCCATAGTTATTCAACATAAGACATGTACATGCTTTATTCAACTCTAACACATAGTCTGTTTAATTAAGCCTTTAACAGTGAATAAGGTGAGCCAGGACTGTAATTGAAAGCATGCATCAGAAATAAACAAAACAGACAGGCTGTCCCAGGAAAATCAATCTCTCGGCCGGTGAATGGATTTCACGGCCGAGGGATCCCACTGGATTGATATATCGGCCGAAGGATTGATCCCCCAACCGATGTTTTTCCTCACACCAGAACAGACATTTAACAGATAATCAAAACACTATGATTAATGCATAAAAACGTAAAAGAGATCAAATCATAGGCCCCTGGGCCTCACCACCTTGATCCCTCAGTTGCTTGATTGCTTCGGATTGGGTGTGATTGACTGATTTACTTCTCAAAAACCCTAGGGTTAGGGTTTGTACTTCGGGGTTTGATCGTTCGGGATGCGGCTGCCTTCGGAAGGTTAGGGCTTCTATAGAGGGAGTATGTGTGAGATGATTTCTGCAGAGCTTGGAGGTATGAGATGGAGGAATTGAATGTTAATTTCGGAACCCAAAGGTTCCTTTATATAAGCACCAGATGACTCATTCCAACCAATCACAATGCACGATTAAAATTGGAGTTAGAGAGTGATTCTAACTCTTCATGGCAATCCTCTGGTGTAGCCCGAACGCATCGGGATTTGGCTGCTAGGGTTTGGTGAACGGATCAAACGTTTGACAGAACGTTCCAGAATCTGGAAAAAGGACGATCTGGCGGCCGAGGAATGGATCTGGCGGCCGAGGAATCGATCTTACGGCTGAGGAATGGATTTGATGATCTGGCGGCCGAGGAATAGATCTGGCGGCCGAGGAATCGATCTGGCGGCCGAGGAATCGATCTTACGGCCGAGGGATTGATCTCTCAGGGAGATTTTCTAGCAACAGGTTGCTCGGGTGAGGAAATGATGTTAAGGTCGTGAGATCGATGTTACGGCCGACAGATGGATTCTCCTAGGCTTCTGTATTTTCTGTCAAAGGCTGTATGGCTTTGAATTGGGTCCTCTAAGTGGCTCAAAGTTCTTACCGAAAGTCCTAAGGTTCTCAAGGAAGCAATCAGCAATCACTGTATCCGTTTCATCATCGAGATTGTCCCAAGGTGGGACTTGAAATAATCGTTAGGCCAAATTGGGGTGTCTACAATATCTTGTCCTTTATGTTGATGACTTTTGAGTCAGAGAGGACGAGCGATGATTCTCACGTGCCTTTGTCTTTGTTAATTCCCTGAAAAATGACTAACTCATCTTTTGCGAGCTCAATACGTAGGGTTAGCTATACTTATCGTTGAGCACAAATCTGTTGATGTCTTCTTCTCTCCAAATGTTTGGGCTGTGTCTCGATGTGAGATTGCCTACGTATCCCAATCAGGGAATCAGGCCTTTTACGTAGTTCCAAGATGGTGTGCCTTTGGGGTTGGGTTTTCACTCTTGGTTTTTCATTTCACATGCTCTAAGTTTTGCCTAGGTTACCTGATGGAGGTTGAGTCCCTAGCGAGCTTTTGAATGCCTTATCTTTTGCCTAGGCTGCGTTTTCGCATTTTCTTGTCCTAGCAGGCTCTGCTCTTACTTTTGCTTGGGTGTATAGGTTACCCAACGAGTATTTCTCTTTAAGAGGTTTTCCGTTTTTTGGAGAGGAATTTGGCGGAGTTGTTTTTCGTGATATCTCCTGTTATGTTTGTACTTTCACAATGGGTAAGCTAACCCTAAGTGTTCTCACGGAGATAGCATCTTCTTCCTAAGTTTTGACAAAAACCTAGTTCTAAGTAATCAGGGTTCATCCCTTCTTTCCTTTTTGTTAGCAACATAAAGAATTAGATTCTTAAGACCCTTTCATCTTTGGCAGAGAGACTGTAGCGCATAGCAATTGCATTTAAAGATTGAATCTTTTAACAAGCATAAGATGATAAAAACGAAAATTTATTTAGTTGTAGATAATACCCAAACAGGGGCCCAAAATGTGTCCTAGCTTGTTTTTAGGAAATGAAAGTAATTGTTTCCGTCATGTCATGCAATTTACTGCAGTATCTCGGGAGTTGCTCCTTTTTCCTTGCCTTTCACAGTTTTATACTCTTCTTCTCCCTCTTCTTTGCCAAACAGAATCCTTAGGTCAAACTCAGCTAGCACCTCGATCCAGTCTTCGGGAATAGGAGATGAATTCGTTGGTTCTTCTTCCATATCACTGTCAGTCCATTCTTGATCAAAGAAGATTTGCATTCCAGGATACCTTTGCATGGTAGTTTCGTCTTCCCATGTTTCTGCGAAACCGCAAAATGGGAAGTCTTCTCCTTCTCTTACAAACCAACCGTTGAGTGTTTTTGGGACCATGAGTTTTTCTTCTTTGATCCTGCTTCCTCTTGCTTTTTCCATGCTTCTCTTCTTTTCCATCTCGGCTTCTGTCGGGGTGTAGCCAAGACCAAAGGCATATTGATTATGCGGGGGATCAATCATTTGCGGGATGCCTTGTGATCTTTTGCCTAAACCCAATCCAGGGAAGTAGTTTTGTTTCTTCATCATCCATATGGCAGGGGTGCTTATGTAGAAGCTTCTTTCAGCCATCAAGGCTTGCACAGCAGTTGCTTCTTCAAGACTGAATCCAGTAAGGAAGGTTTCCTTGGTCCCTACCTCTTGGACATGTGTGTCGGAATGAGTTCGGATTGATGAATCCCCTAGAATGGTTATGACTCTCCCAACTACCGCAAATTTGACTTTCTGATGCAAAGTGGAAGGCACTGCCCTAGCGTCATGTAACCAAGGTCTTCCTAGTAAAAGATTGAAGGTGGCTGGTATATCCATCACATGGAACTCTACGTCTCTTTTGATCTTTTCCACTTCTACTGGCAGTGTGACGCACTCAACCACTCTTCTCTTTCAGTTGTCATAGCCCCTTACGCCTTGGCTTGAAGGGCGTATGTCGGTAGCATCTACCCCTAGCTTGTCGAGGGTCCTTTGAGGACATACGTTTAAAGCAGACCCATTATCCACCAAGACTAGTGGGATCCATTTAGTGAGACATTTAAGTGAAATGTAGAGAGGTTTGTTGTGTGCAGGTCCTTCAGGAGGTAGATCCTTGTTAGTGAAAGCTATTGTCGGCTTTGGAGTTTTTGACGTCATTATGAAGCCTACCAGATCTTCGGGAGTGATGTCAATGGGAACTTTAGCTTTTCCCAAAGTTTTGAAGAAGGAATTGCGATGCTCGTAGGAGGACATAAGTAATCCCCAGATAGAGAAATCTGCTTGGATTTTCTTAAGTTGTCTTAGCACTCTGTCTTCCTCAGGTTCGGTCCTTTGGCTCTCCTCTTCTTCTTCTTCCATTACTCGTGTTGAGGTTGAACTTTCTCCACTTAGTTTAGGAGGTTTGTACACTCTTCCGCTTCGGGTGAGGTGACCTATTTCTTCTTCTTGGGTGCCCCAAGGATCAGCAGGCTCAATTCTTCCAACTTCCCTATCACTTGGTAGGGCTTGGCGTATGTCCAACCACCAATCCCCATCATCAATGGCATAGATGTGGGGTTCTCCTCCTGTTGCAAAGCACTCGTCATTCTTAGAGAAGATTAGGGATGGTTTGGCTTGGGTGTTTGGGATAATGTGTCGGGTAGGATTATATGTGGGGCTATTGGATAGGCTTATGAGATTGATGTTTTGAGGCGGTGATTCGTTATTGTGAGCGGGAAGCGGATTGGTTTGCACATTGGGCTTGGGAGGTTTTATAGCTCGACCATCAATGAGATCTTGGATGTCATGACGAAGATGCATGCAGCGGTCTGTCTCATGTCCAGGGTGTTGGTGGTAAGCGCATTGTTTATTGGCGTCATAGCTTGGGCCATAAGGTGGCTGAGGAGGTGGATTATTCAAGAGCCTGAGATGCCCTTGGCGGCTTAGGATGGCTAAGGCTTGGGATGGAGTCATATAGAGAGGGTCAAAATTGCTGCGGGGGCGATTTGTGTTTCTAGATGAGCTAATCTGAAAAGGGTCTTGTGGTAAGGCTGAGTTAAGGGTGTTGATGGAGGCAGGAGATGTACGGGTTGGAAAGGTTTTCCTGGGTGGAGGAGTTTCTTCTTTCCCAATGAGGCCCAACTTGATTCCATCTTCGATTTGTAACCCAGTGGCATGCAGGCGTTTAAAATTAGTGATAGCCTGAGTGTAAATGTGGGTGAGGTATTTAGGTTGCAGATTCTTGACAACTACCCTCACTTGATCTTCCTTGGAAGGGCGGTTCTTCATCTTGGCAGCCTTTTCCCTCCATCTTGCCACAAAGGTAGCAAAGTCCTCATTAGATTCTTGTTTGGTCATCTCCAAATCTCGAGTAGTCAACTCAATTTGGACATTGTATGCGTACTACTTGACAAAAGCATTGGCGATTTCTGGCCAAGTCTGATAGTGCACAAATTCCAAGGTGAGAAACCAATCGAGGGCGTTTCCAGTGAGAGTTCTTTAAAACAGCTGAGCGATAAGCTCATCGGTTAAGCCCATCGGCTTCAGAGTGTTGATGACATGGCAAACATGGCTGGTAGGGTTACTTGTCCCATTGAACTTCTCGATGCTTGGCATCTTGAACCTTTCAGGTAGTTGGGATTCTGGAAAAAGACAAAGTCCTTCAAAATCCAGGATTTGATCCCCTTTTGAACGAGCCAGGGCGTGTTTGATCTCTTTGACTTGTTTGGCCAATTCAGGGTTCTCTGTTATTACAGTTCCATGGGGATTTTCTGCTTCTTCTTCGTCCCTCTTGTCTTCAGCATCTCTTGCTGCCTTTTCGGCTTGTAAATAGGCAATTTGGGCTCGGAGCTCGGTGATTGTAGCATCATTGTCTGCCATTTTTGGGATGTGGGTAGAGGGATTGCTTGGCGAAGCTCGGGATTGGGTAGATAGTCGGGTTTGTTGAGAAGATGACCGCGAAGTCCCCAGAAGTGATTGGGACCATTGCGGTGAGGGTGTCTTGACAGGCGAAGATGACAGATGAGATGACTGTAAAGACCTCTGTTTGGTGTGACTTCGGGTATTGTAAGAGTATAAAACTGGCTGAGGTTGCCTCTTTAATCTACCTGTGTGGCCCGTGATCCTCTGGTCCCCGATCCTTCGTTGGTGGTTCGATGGTAGGTTAGCCTTCTTCCCCTAGCCTGCACAAGGAACGCACGACTAGGACCTGGCCGGGGGTTGTCCCGGCAAGGCCCTCCGGCGAGAGGATGAGTATAGCGCAGAGAGGAAGCAGAAGGCTCTTGGGAGAGTAATTGTGAGTATTGAGTAGTGCGTACCTGTTAGGGTTACTATCCTAGGTATTTATAGCGCCTTCTGGCTTGCTCTCCAAGTACGATCGCGTGCTTTCCACGGGCCAAGTGACATCATAGTGACGTGAAAGAGTAGATCTGATAACCGTCTTCAGGGCTGAGCTGGCACACCCATGTGTGCCCGTGATCATCTTCTGTTATAACCGCTTCTGCACGTGGCAGAACGCGTGGCTTTGCAACTAGCCACCGTAGGCCGCACGCCGTACTCCGAAGATAGCCGAACGTGGGCAACGCCGAGCATGGCTACGCGTTTAATGAGGGAGTAACATCGCTGGAGGCCCTGCCGTCGGCACAATCCGAGCGTAGATTTGACCGCTGCCGAGCCTGAGGCAAACCGAATATCCACGACGAGTCACCGTCGGCACGCCGTGCACGAAGCTTTCGACGGGTTCATGACAGGCCAAGTCCGCACCACGCGAACATCTGTGTTTGGCCTGCTACAATAGCCCCTCAATTTCTGCCGATGCCGAACGCATGGTAGAGATTGAAGTTGATCCTTTGGCCGAACTTATCGAACCGCCGAGCGTATATTTGTTTGATGAAGACAGACTCCAGCCGAGCACGAATCGTTTCATTCTCAGGAGAGTCCCGACCGTCGATGAAGCACTCCTTTGGTTGGGCGCCAGATGTCACCTTGTGGATGGGTACGGCGGACGAGGAGAAGGCTGCAAAGCCCTGCAAACCGTCCTTTTAGTGACACGTGTCATACGCTGAGTGGCCATTGGTTCGGCGGTGTAATGATGGGCGGGAAACTCAAAACCCAAACCCTAGTCCTATAAAAGGGGCGAGGCGAGGAGAGAGAAGCTCCTTCACTCTCTCTCTCTCTCTAAAACTCCATTCTCCAGAGCTCAAGAGCAACCGTTCGTCTTCCATCTTCGATCTTCAGCAGATTCTGCCACTAGATCTCGCCACAAATCCAGGTATGAGATCGTTTCTTGCTTCTCTCTGATTTTTTGCAGCTTTCAGTCCATTTATCTTTGATTTTCTGGGTTTTTGGGGCATTTTTTGTTCTGAATGAACAGTGCACCCATGGAGATGAACGGACTGTTCATCTCCCTCTTCAACCTGTTCTTCTGAGCATGGAGCCTTCAAGGGGTTCTGGGCTTGGCCGTTGATGGAAAAGGCCGAGCCACAATCTCTGTTGTTCGGGAGGTTCCGACCGAACATGTTTTGGCCGAGCCTTGAGAATGATGATGGGGTGGGCCATTTAGGGCACCGAGCGTAGTGAGACTCCTGTTTTCTGGCCGACGACGAGGTCTTATGTTTTATTTTTGACTTGTTAGGTCTGGCTCCCCCAATCATCGTCATCTCATCCGACTCTGAAAGTTCAGAGGACGATTCTGCAAATCTCGTGATCCGAGAGTACTTGGAGATTCACAGAAGCCGACGTCAAACTTCTTCCATTGCCTCGAACATGTCAGACTCTGGTGACTCTAATGCCGAGCTTGACCACGAGTATGGTGGTTTCAACACCGACCCAGAGATAACTTTCTCTACTAGCACAGAATCCGAAGCCGAGCACGAACTTGGACCGGAGGCCGAGTCTAGGATTCGCTCCCAGGCCGGAGCTATGATCTCTTCACTCTCTGCTCCTGCTGAAACTTCGTCTGGGGACAGAGAGTTTGTCGACCTCTTTGAGCGAGGGCAGGTTTGTCCCCACGCCCATTACTTCAGTGGGCGTCCCAATGAGTATGCGGCCTTCTACCGAGCGTACGACATACCCGATGATGTCGTCGTCCACCAAGTGGCTAGCAACAGGATTAGGGATAGGAGGCAAGATCGTCCCGAACACATAACGGTCCCTCTAATGGCCATCTGTGAGGCCGGACTCCGCTTCCCCCTTCACCCATATCTGATGGAACTGTTACCTAGGTTCGGCATAGTACCTCACTTCTTCTCAATCAACAGTTTTAGGATAGTGATGTCCGTAATTAAGTTAAAGGAACTTCACAACCTTGACTTCACCATTGCCGACCTCTTCCACACATACATCATGTCTAGGCATGGGAAGACAAACCGTAGATACTTATCCACTCGTAGTGGCAAGGAGCCATTGATAAGCGGGCTTCCCGACACTGATAAGTGGGCTAGCCTGTACGTCGAAGTCAGTGGGAACTTCGAGTTCGGCGATCAGACAATGCGGCTGCATTCTGTGCCGAAGATAACGGATTTCCGAGGTCTCCAATTCTTCTTTAAATCTGCCGAACATGATCCATCTCTCCTAAATGAATGTGATATTTTGCTAACACATTTTTCTTTTGCAGATCACCGAGCAATAACCAAGACCCAGAACTCTTTGGCCGTAGACAGTCACGTGGAGATTCTAAGGGCTTGTAACTGCCGCGACGCGCCGACGCTGTTGGGTTACGAGCCTTCGTACAAGGGGAAGTTGACGAAGAGGAAGAAGAAGGATAAAGAGGCGGGGCCGAGCACGAAGGCCAAGGGTAAGAAATCAGCTGCTGAGGTAGGTGTTGGCAACGAAGTTCCAAAACCGAGCAAGAAGGTGAAGGAGCCGAGGGTAAAGTTTCCTACTTTTCAAAAGTCAGCCGACTTCTGGTTTCTAGAAAGTCTGCCATCTGACCTCCAAGGTATCCACATCCCTCCAATCCGAACCTTAATTCCTCACTTTGCCGATGACATGGGGAGGAGAAACGTGGTAAGGATGAATCTTAAGGAAGCAGCTGCTGCCAGCAAGAAGGTAGCTGCTCCTTCTCCCACCGAGAGTCCTGCTAAGAGGCAAAAGGTACACGACTTCTTCCCTGCCAGGCCGCCGACGCCAGTTCCAAAGGAGAAGGACCAATCCGATTCTTCGGCGGCGGGAGGCTCAAAGGCCATGGAGAGGGCAGTAGGTTCTGATGGGCGAGTTATCGTCTCAGAGTTCGCACCATCGTTCGCGATGGCCGACGGCAGAGTGGTCACGGTGGAGGACAGCGTCAAGGAGGAACCTGGCCTTGCTGTGACCATGCTACATGGGCTTGCTCTTCCAAAGGATATGGACAGGATTCTAGGGGAGCTCCAGCCGAGCCTAGTCCACACTAGTGCATATCTCGTACAGGTACGTTTTGACTTGGTTTTCTAGTTTGCATTTTGACATGTTGCCGAGGCTGACAACTTAATCTTGTGTAGGCTGGGCAAGCTTTGCTGCGTGCTTCTCGGCAAGCCGAACTCTTGGCCGCTGAGAGGACACGTTACCGCGATGAAGCGAAAGCCGAGCGTGAGAAGGCCAAGGCTGCGAAGAACGGCTTGAGGTTTGCCAAGTCTAGGGTCGCCGAGCTCGAGAAAGAGAGGGATGAGGCCCTTGAGAATGCGAAGACGGCCGAACGCGAGCTCGAGAAGGTTGTCCGCAGGGAGAAGAGGAAGATGAAGGAGGTAGATGAGAAAGCATTTCAGGCTGGGTACGACAGAGCCGGCGCCGAGTACGTTCGGGAGGCTCGGTCGATGGTCAATGAGGAGCTGAAGAAGAAGCTGCCGATCGCGTACCGGACTGGGTACAAGGATGGGGTGAAGGCTGCGTGTGGGGTCATGCAGATGGAGCCGGACATGAACCTGATGAAGTCGATCCCCGTAGCTGATGTGCCCGAGCTCGTACTGCCGTACACTGAAGAAGAGTGTGCCCCACTTACTCCGGAGGAGTTTCCCGAGAGTGAGGATGATGCCGAAGATATGACCGTGGCCGATGCTGAAGGGGGAGGGAATGGCTCAAGTGGAAAGAAGAGAGACGTGGCTGACAACACCGAGCAAGCTACCGAGCAGGTTGAGAAAAATGATGAAGTGGCCGTTGAAGCCGAGGACGACGCTGATCGTCTTACTGAAGCTGCAGCCGAGGGTGATCCGCCACAACCTTAGGGATTGTAGTTTTCTTTTTGAACTTTTTGTTGGACTGGACGGCTCCAAACTTGGGAGTTTACCGTGCCAGATGTAATAGTTGAATGAGGGTCGACACCGAACGGTTTACTACGCCGATCCTCCTAGCTTAGGGTTTTTAACAACACTTGACTTTTGAATGAATGCATTGCTTCCATTGCAACGTCTCTATTTTTGCCGAGCTTGTCTGATTGTCTCCACATAATTTTGTGTGTCTTGCATGTTTGTGAATGTGTAGTTGTCCGTAGCCCCCACTTTTGGTTTGGGTTCGGCAGAATAGTTGAGAGTATTCCATGACCGAAATGGTTTAAGTATAGATTTTGCAGCCGAGCCCTGACCAAAAGTAGTGTTGCCGTAGGGAGCAGTCAGCCGAACATGGATTTATTGTGATGGGACATGATCCAAACTTTGACTTAATTTGAGAGTGTGAGGTGCCCCCTTGCCAGTGGATGGGGCTCGGTCCAAGTGTTAGCCCCTGGCCATGGTAGAGGAACGTTGGAGAGTAGTTTATTGTTTGTGGGTGGTTTACTCGCCAAATTGCGAGTGTAACCATTCGGTGGCCGACCATAGTGTCTTGCCAATCCGAGCCGAAGCCTAAGTTCCAAAAGTGTATTTCAGGCTCGGCGGACCATATGTCCAGTTATTGCTTCTTTGGGCGGTGGAATTGGCCGAAGCAAAGGGCTTTTTAAGGAGCCGTTTGGAGGGTGTGACCGAAGTCATCGTTTGTTTGTGGCTTTCTAGCCGAGAGTGAAATGAATGCATGAAATGTTTGTTGAAGATTTTGCAATGAAAAAGAGTGTCATGTCATTGATATTTCTTCGAAGTACAGGGAAAGTAATAAAATCAGTAACAGTGGGTCGAGGCCCTTCTTTGAAATGCAAGAAAAATAAAAAGTAAAAGAGTTTATGCCGAGGCCGAAGAAAACAGAAATTCTGAATGCACGATGTGTTGGCCAAAGGTAGTTGTCTGATTGAAGCGTCACATGTAAGCCTTCTTGAGGTTCTGTGCGTTCCACGGGTTGGTGAGTACCGTGCCGTGCATGTCTTCGAGGGTGTAAGCCCCTTCACCGGCAGTCTTCACAATACGAAATGGCCCTTCCCAATTAGGCATGAACTTTTTCTTTTTGCTTGCTTGGACGATCTTACGCCAAACCAAGTCGTCGGGCTTGAACTTCTTGATTCTGACACTTCTGTTGTAGCCCTTGGCGACAGTCTGTTGATACTCGGCAAGCTTTAGCCGAGCGTCATCTTGTTTTTCCTCAGCCAAAATCAGTTCTTACTCGACGGCTTCGTCATTGGACTGTGGGTTGAAGTTTTCCGTTCGGAGGGTTGGGAATCTTGATTCTAGGGGGATGACGGCCTCCATGCCGAACGCCATTGAGAATGGTGTCTGGCCTGTTGAACGGCGGGGAGTGGAGCGGTAAGCCCATAAAACCCTGGGGAGTTCCTCTGCCCATTTTCCCCTATTTGAATTCAATCTTCATTTTATCCCTGCACAGACTGTCTTGTTTGAGGCTTCGGCCTGGCCATTTCCCTAAGGGTAGGCTGGTGTGGAGTTGAAGAATCTGATGCCGAACTCTTCACAGAGACTTGTAAGGCCGTCCCCGACAAATTGGGTGCCGTTGTCGGAGACGATGGCGTAGGGTACTGTAAGGGGAAAAAATCCGCTTAGTGCTAACTCTAGCTTTTTGGTAAACAGCTTCACGTGCCTCCTCGCCGGAACCCTAACTGCAAAACAGACAAGGGTGAGCGCACCTTTGCCTTTCGTGGCAAAGGCCCTCCGATGCCTAAGTTAGTATCACGTACTAGCAGAAAAACCCTAATTATCAGTAGGTAAATAACTCAATTGCAGTAGACTGCGTACCTTTCACCTTTAGGTTTACCTTGTATTTATAGATTCACAGATGCTTGTTGCCCAAGTATCCGTGTTGCCCTAGGTTTCCTATCTCATACAGGAAACCCATAATATCTTGGATTCTCGTTCCCTTATCAGTTCATTACCTTAGTCCTTTTAGGACTCTTTTCCATAACTGACCGAACATCCCATTCCCGTTGGGTATCTCTCCTGGATCCTATATTCTCGGGATCCCATTCCTTTACGGAACCAATTGTAATGGAACCTCCTAGAGTATTCCCTCTGCTCCAGCACTTGATTGGAGTTCTTCCCTTGTTCGGCTATCTCATCGCCGAACAACTACTTGGACCAACGTCCTCTCAGGACCTCTCCTCCTGTTCGGCCCTCTTGGACCAACGTCCTCTCAGGACCTCTCCTCCTGTTCGGCCCTCTTGGACCAGGAACAAACTACTTGGACCAACGTCCTCTCAGGACCTCTCCTTCTGTTCGGCCCTCTTGGACCAGGAACAAACTACTTGGACCAACAACTTCACATGTCACTGGTCCTTTATCAATCTCTTGGTCCAATAACTTCTCATGTTTACTGGACCTTGACCCCATACAGACTTCCTGGACCAATGACATTTCATATCGCTGGTCCATATTGCCGACCACCGGCTTGCACGACGACTATCCCCATCATATTTACACCATGGTCCCACGTACCACGTGTTCGGGCCCTGTTTGGCCTTGTTCGGGAATACCTCCCTACAATTGCTCCCCAGCTTTACTCGTTATTTATAACCCAAATGACGAGCAAAGCTCTTAAGGACCGAGTAGATTCGTCCTGTTTCTGCACCTTTATTCGTGGCACATATCTTACTTCCCATATTTAGATGCAAACAGATGTTTTCGTGAAACGAGACGCACAAACGGCGTCCGGGGTGACATTTCACGTACGTCACCCTACTAACTTGGGTACTCAGGGAATCTCGTCCCCAATGCAGACCCACATTTCGTTTTGCTAAGTTCACTCATTTTTCAGTAAATCTTTTTGCACTCTTGCTAAGTTTGTTCGTACTTAGCATTGACCCTAGGTCATTCCGTATCTTCGCAGTTTCTTGGTATTCAGTATTTGCTTTGGCCCAAAGTTTTCTCGTACTTCAGCGAATTCCCAGCAATACTCTAGGAGTACTCGTACTCGTCCCAATTCTTGGCCGAACATGGTTGCTTCAGGCATTCGATGCCAAGACCTAGGTCTCCTTTGCACCCAACCTATCTCGGGCTCAGCTTGTAGCCAAGGCTTTAAGTTTTGTCGATTTTTGGCATTCCTTACTGCCTTGGCCTAAGCATACTCATTCTTAGCCAATCCATTGTCATGTCTAGGTTTATGTCGTACCTAGCTTATCTCAGGCTTTGCTCACATGAGAGCAATGTTCGTTGCTTGGGCCCCAAACATTTTCGTGCTTGGGCCTTTGTCATGATTCAAGCAATGTTCACTGCTCGGGCCCCAAGCCTCTCCGTACTGGGGTCTATTTTTGACATTCTACGTTGTCATAGGTTTATTCATACCTATGTTCAATTTAGCTTATGGTCACCCAAATTTTCGTTCTTGGTTATTTTTCCAATTCTAGGCACTTAACTTCTGCCATTGTTTATGCTTGACACAACCAAATAGTTTTTTTGAACTATTACTGTTTGAGCCTATGCATGCTCGGCGAATCATCTAAGTTCATTCGTACTTAGGTAGCAGCCCAAGTGCATTCGTACTTGGGCTTTTCTCAGCATTATTCGTTGCTGTGAGACTAAGTGTATTCATACGTAGCTAAATCTCAACATTATTCACTGCCTTTTGTGAGGCAAATTTCTTTTAATCGCGTCTTTGGCCCTATTCGTGGCCAAGCTCTTTCACACTCAACAGATACTTAGCAATCTTCATCGCTCTTGCATCATTATCCAAGCTTATTCGCACTTGGTATGCCTAAGTATATGCATACTTAGGTTTCGCTCGTACTTGTTCATACTCGGTGAATTGTCTTTTGTCCGTACTCAGGTATTGCCCAAGCTTAATCACCCTCGGCAGACTGCCCAAGTTTATCGTACTGAGGTATATCCTGTGTTCGATCATACTCAATCGAATTTCGGCACCGTTCATGGTCATGGCCTAACTTTACTCATATTTAGCCAAACTTTTGAGTTTGATTGCACTCAATCTGATTGTGGCATTTTTTATCGCCATGGCCTAAGTTTATTCATACTTTAGTCAAATTCAGAGTTTGATCGTACCCAACGAATATTTTTGATGAATGCTCTTTGCTCCCCAGGATGGAGAAAAAGTATCCTTAGCTTGTTCTTGCCTGGACCGAACAAGTACAATATTCGTGCTGGAAACAATTTCTTTCGAGCAATTTTATTCATAATTCTACCGAACCAACTCGCAGCTTAAGAGAAATGTTGAACACTACCTCTTCTGTAAGTAATCCCATTACTTGACGTTATTTTGACTGATGGCCCTCCGTGGCCAGAATATAACGTGCTCGGACGCTGATCGCAGCTGTCCAAATTTCGTGTGAGCTTCTTAAGTATTTCATACCTATCGACCTTATGTATCTCATACATAAGCTTAAGTTTTTCATTCTTAGATACTTCTGTGTCTATACTTGGCAACTTTCAAGCATAGTCGTCGTTCGCGCGCGACTCAATCTCGTGCTTGTTCATGCACATACCCTAGTTTCGTGTGTTTATTCATACACATCTAAGCATTCGTACGTAGTCGGGCTTGTGTGTTCCTTCATACACCTCAATCGAACTCAATCCCTACTGGATCTATTTACAGACCTAAACCCTTCGTGCCTGGCCAATTTCGTGAGTTCATTCATACACACTTTTTGTACTGTGTTTGCTCACCCAAGTGTTTCATACTTGACAGACTCCTAAGTGTATTCATACTTTAGATAAATTTGCATGTTTTCGTATGCTCCCAAGTTCCTCGTACTTGGAAATATGTGCATATTCACGTATGCAACTCAAATGTCTCGTACTTGGGTATATTCTGAGCTAGATCATACTCAATCAAATTCTGGCATTATTCATTGCCATGGCCTAAGTTTATTCATACTTAGCCAAATTTGGAGTATAATCAAACTCCATCGGATTTTGGCATTACTCATTGCCATGGCCTAAGTTTATTCATACTTAGCCAAATTTAGAGTATGATCGTACTCAATCGGATTTCGGCATTACTCATTGCCATGGTCTAAGTTTATTCATACTTAGCCAAATTCGGAGTATGTTCGCACTCCATTGAATTTTGGCGTCACTCATCGCCATGGCCTAAGTTTCTTCATACAAAGCCAAATTCGGAGTATAATCGTACTCCATCGAATTTTGGCATTATTCATTGCCATGGCCTAAGTTTATTCATACTTAGCCAAATTTGGAGTATGATCGGACTCCATCGGATTTTGGCATTACTCATTGCCATGGCCTAAGTTTATTCATACTTAGCCAAATTTAGAGTATGATCATACTCAATCGGATTTCGGCATTACTCATTGCCATGGTCTAAGTTTATTCATACTTAGCCAAATTCGGAATATGTTCGCACTCCATTGAAGTTTGGCGTCACTCATTGCCATGGCCTAAGTTTATTCATACAAAGCCAAATTCGGAGTATAATCGTACTCCAACGGATTTTGGCATTATTCATTGTCATGGCATAAGTTTATTCATACAAAGCCAAATTCGGAGTATGATCGTACTCCATCGGATTTTGGCATTATTCATTGCCATGGCCTAAGTGTATTCATACTTAGCCAAATTTGGAGTATGATCGGACTCCATCGGAATTTGGCATTATTCATTGCCATGGCATAAGTTTATTCATACGAAGCCAAATTCGGAGTATGATCGTACTCCATCGGATTTTGGCATTATTCATTGCCATGGCCTAAGTGTATTCATACTTAGCCAAATTTGGAGTATGATCGGACTCCATCGGATTTTGGCATTATTCATTGCCATGGCATAAGTTTATTCATACAAAGCCAAATTCGGAGTATAATCGTACTCCATCGGATTTTGGCATTATTCATTGCCATGGCCTAAGTTTATTCATACAAAGCCAAATTCGGAGTATAATCGTACTCCATCGGATTTTGGCATTATTCATTGCCATGGCCTAAGTTTATTCATACTTAGCCAAATTCGGAGTATGTTCGCACTCCATTGAATTTTGGCATCATTCATTGCCATGGCATAAGTTTATTCATACTTAGCCAAATTCGGAGTATAATCGTACTCCATCGGATTTTGGCATTATTCATTGCCATGGCCTAAGTTTATTCATTCAAAGCCAAATTCGGAGTATAATCGTATTCCATCGGATTTTGGCATTATTCATTGTCATGGCATAAGTTTATTCATACAAAGCCAAATTCGGAGTATGATCGTACTCCATCGAATTTTGGCATTATTCATTGCCATGGCCTAAGTGTATTCATACTTAGCCAAATTTGGAGTATGATCGGACTCCATCGGATTTTGGCATTATTCATTGCCATGGCATAAGTTTATTCATACAAAGCCAAATTCGGAGTATGATCGTACTCCATCGGATTTTGGCATTATTCATTGCCATGGCCTAAGTGTATTCATACTTAGCCAAATTTGGAGTATGATCGGACTCCATCGGATTTTGGCATTATTCATTGCCATGGCATAAGTTTATTCATACAATGCCAAATTCGGAGTATAATCGTACTCCATCGGATTTTGGCATTATTCATTGCCATGGCCTAAGTTTATTCATACAAAGCCAAATTCGGAGTATAATCGTACTCCATCGGATTTTGGCATTATTCATTGCCATGGCCTAAGTTTATTCATACTTAGCCAAATTCGGAGTATGTTCGCACTCCATTGAATTTTGGCATCATTCATTGCCATGGCATAAGTTTATTCATACTTAGCCAAATTCGGAGTATGATCGGACTCCATCGGTTTTTAGCATTATTCATTGCCATGGCCTAAGTTTATTCATACTAAGCCAAATTCGGAGTATAATCGTACTCCATCGGATTTTGGCATTATTCATTGCCATGGCCTAAGTTTATTCATACAAAGCCAAATTCGGAGTATAATCGTACTCCATCGGATTTTGGCATTATTCATTGCCATGGCCTAAGTTTATTCATACTTAGCCAAATTCGGAGTATGTTCGCACTACATTGAATTTTGGCATCATTCATTGCCATGGCATAAGTTTATTCATACTTAGCCAAATTCGGAGTATAATCGTACTCCATCGGATTTTGGCATTATTCATTGCCATGGCCTAAGTTTATTCATACTTAGCCAAATTTGGAGTATGATCGGACTCCATCGGATTTTGGCATTATTCATTGTCATGGCATAAGTTTATTCATACAAAGCCAAATTCGGAGTATAATCTTACTCCATCGGATTTTGGCATTATTCATTGCCATGGCCTAAGTTTATTCATACAAAGCCAAATTCGGAGTATAATCGTACTCCATCGGATTTTGGCATTATTCATTGCCATGGCCTAAGTTTATTCATACTTAGCCAAATTCGGAGTATGTTCGCACTCCATTGAATTTTGGCATCATTCATTGCCATGGCATAAGTTTATTCTTACTTAGCCAAATTCGGAGTATGATCGGACTCCATCGGTTTTTAGCATTATTCATTGCCATGGCCTAAGTTTGTTCATACTTAGCCAAATTTTGAGTTTTTTCGTACTCAATCGGTTCTCAAGTTTTTTTCTTAAGTCGTATTCGTACTTTAACTTGAAAAACAATTTTTCAAATCAAATTTCGTTTTATTGCTTCATTCCAAGTTTATTCGTACTTAGATGCACACTCTCCCTGCTCCCCAGTATGGAGGCAAATTAAGTGTCTTTGGGTCCATACTTAGCTTAGTCGTGCTAGGACCGAACACAAATAAAATTTCTTAATTCCGTCACAAAGCTGCTCGTAGCTGAATAATTTCTATGGAATTCTGATCATAATTCTCTTATAGCAACTCATAGCTAAAATATAAATTGCAATAAGTAATTCCACTACTTATCTGTATATTCCATGGCATATGCATTGGATTCCCATCCAAGACTTTGAGGCGATAAGCTTCAATCTCAGCTATCTCTGTAACCTTGTATGGTCTTTCCCAATTCGGACCAAACAAAAAAGAAATGAAAAATATAAAGAGTGCCAAGTGGCTACATGGGTTGCCCGTGTCCTTGCCCCCGCCAAACAAACTATCCCAAGGAATAGAAAGTTCAACGGGGAGGCTGGACACGGGCGTGGCAAAACAGTAAATACCCGACTCCAACCGTCGGTACAAGGTACAATAAGAGGCCCTCGAAGTCCCCGCAATACAAACTACGGAAACCATAAAATATAATGGCCAGTGCACAACCCGCACTGATTAAATTAAAAACCCATTGGGCAGGCTGCTGCCTGCTGCGTGGCCAAGTAGGCCGTTTGCTGATTGCCCGGGCGGCCAAAAGCCCGTGGCTGGCGTGTTGTTGACTGGGCAGGTCTGCTGGCCTGCTAGGCTGGTGACTGCCCGAGCTGGCTGGCTGGCCGGACCAGTTGCTGCCCGCATTGGGTAGCCATGACTGCAAAAAACAGATCTGCCCGTTGCTGTTGCTGTTGGTGGCCGGCCCGAGGCTGAGCTACCTGGCGGCCGGGATTGGTATTGAGCCCCACGGACCAGATGGCCGGTAGTGGCTTCAGATCTGCCCGGAGCAGATCCAAAAACGTAGCCGCCGGTCCTCGTCCGGGTTGACTGTGGAGACTAAGCACTACGGCTATTTGAGCCACGGTGGTAGCTGTTGACTGGACCAGTTGGAGGCCGGGCCAGGTGGAGCTTGCTCGAACCAGATCTGGCCTGACCGAAATGGCCTTGTGGTGGCCGGAGGTTGCTGCTACCGGTTGTGGAGGGCGGTGGAGGAGAGTCTCTCTAAGGAGAGAGCCTCCCTTGCCCCTTGCTGCTGCTGCTGTTGGCCGGTGGCCGTTGCTGCTGCTTTTGGTGGCCGGCCGGTGGCCAGACCTTGTGGTGGCTGCCATGGCTGGATATGGGTTGGGCGGTGTAGATGGCCCGTAGATGGTTGGCTGAACCAGAGAGGTCCAGATATGGTTGAACAACCGGACCAGAGGAGGCCGGCCCAGTGATGGCTGGCTTTCCCAGATCTATTACTGACCAGCGGAGGCCGGACCAGTGGTGGCTGGTTTGAGTCTTGGGCGGTGGAGGAGAGCCCCTGTCGTGCGAGGGGCTCCCTTGCCCGAGGTGTACTGCTGCTGCTCCTGCTTAGCTCCGAATGCCAGCGGATTGGATGGATAGATGGCCGGAATGGGCTTGGCCAGGCCGGAGATGGTGGTTGCCGAGCTGGAGGGGGGCTTTCTCTCTCTAGGTTAGAGAGAGAAGCTCATTGACCCTTCTCTGAACCATTGCCGTGGAATAGGAAATGGGTAAAGGTAGATTCAGGAGCTCTGCCTCTGACTGAGTGTCGATGCTCAGAAATCAGTGGACCGATTCTCCTTGGATGAGATGAAGATCGGTAGAGGAAATACAGAAATTATCCCTTGCTCGACTTTGTACCAGATTAAGGAGAACCGGACTTTGAACCAGAATAAGAGATTGTGGTACCTCTGACCCAGATGTATGGTGGATTGAAGAGGTTAAGCCACCAGCAATGGTGGATTTAGAACAAAAATATGGGTTTTGGCAAAGGGGGAGTGCATTCTCTCTCTATTCCTAGAGAGAGAAGCTCTCAACCCCTGACCCGGATGCACGGTTCTGAGATTTTTCTTATCTGTATATTCCATGGCATATGCATTGGATTCCCATCCAAGACTTTGAGGCGATAAGCTTCAATCTCAGCTATCTCTGTAACCTTGTATGGTCTCTCCCAATTCGGACCAAGCTTCCCATTCGTGGCATCTCATGCAAAAAACTTCCTTAGTTTCTTAGCCTTCAGTACTTTGGGCACTTCGTAACCCAACCAACAAGGCTTTGTATTCTACCACATTATTCGAAGCATTGAGCTGAACAACCAGTTCTAGCATCACAACCTTAGGAGAGCATATCATAATTCGTGCTCCTGAATCTTGAACTGTAAACATATAATTTTCACTCCTCTTGATCCTGCTCGGTAGATTCCTTCCTTCATCGTAATCACTCCCGCGTGGGTTTATTACGAGAGCATCATTGTCCGATAACTATACAATTTCCAGGTTTTTGTCCATAAAGGTGCTTGGCCCTTTGGTTTGTTGCCTATTCGAGCACTACCTGAATTCTTCACCTTTCGTAAGCATCTATACCAGTCTTTGATTTCTTGCTCACGTTTTTTCATACGCTAAGCAATTTCTTCAATACTACATTCTTTCTCTTTGAGACCTTTCGTAGTCTCGAGTACGTTGTGATCACCTAACAAATTTAGACCGATCCTCATGATCATCTAACAGATTCAGATTGGCCTTCGCGAGAGCCTAACAAATTTGTACTGCTTTGTGCGATTGCCTAAACAATTTAGACTACTCCTTAAGATCGCCTAGTAGATTCATACTGCTTTGCTACCGAGCAAATTCAGACTGCTCCTTAAGATCGCCTAGCAGATTTGGACTGCTCTGCGCTGCTGCCTAGCAGATTCAAACTGCTCCTTAAGATTGCCAAGCAAATTCAAACTGCTCTGTGCTGCTACCGAGCAGATTCAGACTGCTCCTTAGATCGCCTAGCAGATTCAAACTGCTCTGCTACCGAGCAAATTCAAACTGCTCCTTAAGATCGCCTAGCAGATTCAGACTGCTCTGCGCTGTTGCCTAGCAGATTCAAACTGCTCTGCTCGGTCGCCTAGCAGGTTCAGACTGCACTTCGCTGCGTGGCTGTGGAGCAGATTTTGACTGCACTTCGAGATTACCTAGCAGATTCGAACTGCTTTGACTTCCATCTCGACATCTTGATTAGCTCCCCCAATCCTAGGAGCATACAATATTGAAGGACTTGCTCATAGCCCTACTCAGTGCCTTCTCAGGAGCACCAGGCAAAAAAGGTGTCCTCTCATTTTCCCTCTTGGATCATCCTCCATTTGCGGAGTCTTTACGCTTCTAGAAAACATTGTTGATCTCAAAGAATTACTCCGTTTTGTATTAGATTTCTCGAATCTCTCTCTCTCATGCTTTTTTAATCAGGCGTTCATACCCCTTGAGTTCATCCTACCATTTTATCCTTAGAACTCTAGGACTGAACCAGCGAGTGACTCGTACCCGCCAAGCCATTCCTTTACTCCACCAGCGGCTTTTTCGGAGCCTGCAGTGGCGTTTTGTCACGACCCCCTCAAGACCATGCGTGTTCTTTGGGTCGTATGGCTCTTCTTCCATCATGGTTTCAATGGGAATTCTATCGTTTCCCACAGACGGTGCCAATTGTAAGGGGAAAAAATCTGCTTAGTGCTAACTCTAGCTTTTTGGTAAACAGCTTCACGTGCCTCCTCGCCGGAACCCTAGCCCTTCGCCGGAACCCTAACTGCAAAACAGACAAGGGTGAGCGCACCTTTGCCTTTCGTGGCAAAGGCCCTCCGATGCCTAAGTTAGTATCACGTACTAGCAGAAAAACCCTAATTATCAGTAGGTAAATAACTCAATTGCAGTAGACTGCGTACCTTTCACCTTTAGGTTTACCTTGTATTTATAGATTCACAGATACTTGTTGCCCAAGTATCCGTGTTGCCCTAGGTTTCCTATCTCATACAGGAAACCCATAATATCTTGGATTCTCGTTCCCTTATCAGTTCATTACCTTAGTCCTTTTAGGACTCTTTTCCATAACTGACCGAACATCCCATTCCCGTTGGGTATCTCTCCTGGATCCTATATTCTCGGGATCCCATTCCTTTACGGAACCAATTGTAATGGAACCTCCTAGAGTATTCTCTCTGCTCCAGCACTTGAATGGAGTTCTTCCCTTGTTCGGCTATCTCATCGCCGAACAACTACTTGGACCAACGTCCTCTCAGGAGCTCTCCTCCTGTTCGGCCCTTTTGGACCAGGAACAAACTACTTGGACCTACGTCCTCTTGGACCAACGTCCTCTCAGGACCTCTCCTCCTGTTCGGCCCTCTTGGACCAGGAACAAACTACTTGGACCAACGTCCTCTCAGGACCTCTCCTTTTGTTCGGCCCTCTTGGACCAGGAACAAACTACTTGGACCAACAACTTCACATGTCACTGGTCCTTTATCAATCTCTTGGTCCAATAACTTCTCATGTTTACTGGACCTTGACCCCATACAGACTTCCTGGACCAATGACATTTCATATCGCTGGTCCATATTGCCGACCACCGGCTTGCACGACGACTATCCCCATCATATTTACACCATGGTCCCACGTACCACGTGTTCGGGCCCTGTTTGGCCTTGTTCGGGAATACCTCCCTCCAGGTACGCCGAATCTTGTCACAATGTTTCTCCATACGAATCGTCGGACGTCTGCTTCTGTGATAGTGATTAGGGCTTCGGCTTCTACCCACTTGGAGAAATAATCCGTTGCAGTGATCAAGAATTTGAAGCCCCCAGGTGCTGTTGGGAGCTTCCCGACGATATCGAGCCCCCATTGCGCGAATGGCCATGGACTTGTGATGGGAGAAAGGTTCTGAGCCGGCTGCCTGGGGATTGGGGAGAAAAGTTGGCATGGTCGGCACCTTCGAACAATTTCCTCACAGTCTTTCTTCATGTTTTTCCAAAAATATCCTTGACTCATCGCGCGTTGGTATAACGAACGTCCACCAGAGTGGCAACCGCAGCTTCCGGAGTGCAGTTCTTCTAGGATCTTGGCAACTTGATTGGGGTGGATGACAAGAAGGTAGGGCCCAGAAATGGATTTCCTGTAGAGTTGGCCGTTCTCAGAAAGCCAATAGTACGCGGCCTTGTTTCTGATACGGAAGGCTTCCTTCTTGTCATCGGGTAAAGTATCGGTTCTGAGGAAGGCAACTATTTCATCCATCCAGCTCGGACCAAGCTCAATGTTGAGGACTTCTGGGGTTGTGTCGAAACTCGGGTGGTCAATGTTTCCAAAATTTATTGTTCGGAACTCTGATGCCTTTGAAGCCGACGCGAGGCCAGCAAGTGCGTCGGCGTGTGCGTTGTGCTCGCGGTTGATCTGTTCGATGTTGAAGTTCTTGAAGTGGGTAATGAGTTCGGCTGCCATGGCTTGGTACTTCATCATCCGTGGATCCCTGGCTTCGTAGTCCCCCAGAACTTGATTGACTATGAGTTGAGAGTCGCAGAACACGGCTAAGTGGTTAACTTTCATTGCGATTGCCGAGCGTAAGCTAGCAAGCAGTGCTTCATATTCTGCCTCATTATTTGTGGCAGGAAAATCGATGGTGATAGCACTCTCGTGAAGTGTTCCGCATGGTGAGACCAAAACGACTCCAGCACCGGCTCCGTTGTTGTTGGAGGCGCCGTCAACTTGCATCCGCCAAGTTTCTCCCTGAAAGAGGAGCCACCGGTTCTCTTTTGGTTGGTGTTCGGCAGAGGGTTGGGTGGGAGGATTGTGTAGGATCTCAGAGTCTTCTGGTGTGAGTTCAGCAATGAAGTCGGCGAGGACCTGCCCCTTTATTGCTGTCCTCGGTTCAAAACGGATATCGAAGTTCGCTAGCTCGACCGCCCACTTTGAGACTCGGTTTGAGAGGTCGGCTTTTCGAAAAAGCGCTTTGAGAGGGTGCTCGGTCAACACTGTTATGGTGTGCGCCTGAAAGTATGGCAGAAGTTTCCTTGCCGCAGATACCAGGGCGAGTGCCAGTTTTTCCAGTGGAAGGTACCGAGTCTGGGCTGGAAGGAGTGTCTTGCTCGTGAAATACACTGGCATGTCGTCGGCCCCTTCTCGCCGAACAATTGCTGAGCTAATTGCGTGGCTCGAGACTGCAAGGTAGAGATAGAGATTTTCGTATTCTTTGGGCTTTACCATTAGCGGTGAAGAACCCAGGTAATCTTTGAGCTCGGCCAACGCTCTGTCGCAGTCCGGCGTCCATTCAAAACTTCGTCGGCTTTTCCCTTTGAGAGCGTGAAAGAAGGAGTGGCACTTGTCGGACGATTTGCTGATGAAGCGGTTGAGAGCCGCTGCCATCCCAGTTAGTTTTTGTACCTCCCTGATTGATCTTGGTGGCCGAAGGTCTGCCACTGCTTTGATTTGGTTGGGGTCGGCTTCTATGCCGCGTCGGGTGACCAAATGGCCAAGGAATTTACCAGCACTTACGCCGAACGCGCACTTCTCCGGGTTTAAACGGAGTTTGTGAAATTTAAGGATCTCGAAGACCTCGGCCAGCTCTGTCAAATGGTTGTGCTCCTTTTGACTTTTGACGACGAGGTCATCAATGTATGCCTCCAGGATGTTGCCTATTTGTGCATAGAGCATCTTGAAGATCGCTCTGTTGAAAGTGGCTCCGGAGTTCTTTAGACCGAACGGCATCACCCTATAGCAGAAAATTCCATGTGGAGTTATGAATGCTGTTTTCTCCATATCGGCCGGGTCCATAGCAATCTGGTGATAACCGCGGTAGGCGTCCAGAAAACTTAGCCGAGCATGGCCGGCTGTTGCATCTACGAGCTGGTCGATCTTTGGCAGTGGGAACCAGTCTTTAGGACAGGTGTCGTTAAGATTCGTGTAATCGACGCAAACTCGCCACTTTCCATTCTTCTTCTTGACGACCACTGTGTTGGAGAGCCAGGTTGGGTATTGGACTTCCTGAATGGCGTTGGTGTCGAGAAGGCGGTCGACCTCTTCGATCACGGCGTCGGCGTGTTCGGGTGCCGAGCGTCGAGCCCGTTGAACCACTGGTTTGGCGTCCTTTTTTATGTTGAGGGAGTGGCAAATAAAGTTGGGATCCACCCCTGGCATCTCCTCCGGGGTCCATGCAATGACTTCAAGATTGTCTTTGAGGAACAAGAACATCTCCTCTCGCTCGGCGTCAGATAGTGAGGAGCCAAGCAAGAAGAAGCGTGACCCGTCCTCGTTGATGGGCATTTTCACCAGGTCCTCTTTCGCTTTGTCCTCGGCTTTTTGACCGACGTCTTCGATGACAGCCATGTCTGGGACTTCAACCCATTGCACTTGTTTTGCTTTTGAGGAGCTGTGTACGGCGGAGACGTAGCATTTTTTGGATGCAATTTGGTCCCCTCGTAAGTCTTCTTGTCTCCCCGTTGCGCCGATGAAGCGGGCAAGTTGGTGGTACGTGGAGGCGATGGCCTGCATTCCATGAAGCCAATTTCGTCCCAGGATGGTGTTGTATGGGCTTGGCACGTTGACGACGATAAATTCAACAGAGAGTGTCTTCGTGCCGACGACGACAGGGAGGAAGATTCGGCCAACTGGCCAAACAGGTGCTCCGCTGAAGCCGATGAGGGGTACTTCGGTTGGTAGTAGTGCCGATTCTGGTAGTTCAAGCTTTTTGAATAGATCGTAGTACATAACTTCGGCCGAGCTTCCTTGATCAATGAGGACGCGTTTGACGTCGTGAACGCCGATCTGGATGGTTACGACGAGGGCGTCCGAATGCGGTGTTTGGACGTGTTCAAGGTCGCGTTCGGTGAAGCTGATCGTCCACTTTGGCACGTCTTGTGGTCGTTGACGCTTGGATCCGCAGCCGACGGAGAGTACTGCCTTTGAAGTTGAGGCGTGATCGATGTCGGCTTTGAGGGCAGTCTCGGACGCTTTGGTTACTGGACCGTGGATGACGTGGATCAACGGTCGTTGTTCGTTGGGGTTGGGATTTGTCTGCCGGGCGGGTGTCTTTGTTCGATCGATGTATTGATCGAGATGGCCTTGAGCCGCAAGCTTTTCAAGGAGAGCCTTATATGGTGCGCAGGCAGTCGTGTAGTGGCCGAGCTCGTTGTGGTAAGTACATTTCTTCCTTGGGTTTTGGTCCGGTTGGCCAGTGTCAGTTCCGAGCTTGCCCGTCGGCCAATCAAACCACGGTTGTCTCATTATTTCCTTCAGAAAAGACCAGATTGGTTCTTTGAAGTGAGTGGTTTCGGCCACGTGGTCGTGCTCCTTTGGTGGACGCTCCTTCCCCTTCTTGATATTGTGAACTTGTTTCTTCGGCTGCACTTGTTGGGTTGCCGTTTGTGCCGGCAGCTGGTGTACGGTTGAGGAAAATGGATTGTTAGAGCTTGGGATTCCCTGTGCGGCCCTGCCTGCATAAAGCTCCTCTAGAGCACAAAATCTTTCCACAACCCTCATTAGTTCACCCATGCCATGTGGTGGACGGATGGCGAGTTCGTCTAAGATCTTGCTCCCGGTTTCCAGGCCGTTCTTGAAAGTGCGTGCAGCCCAGTATTCATCGATTCCAGGGATCTCGTTGAATAGCTGCCAGTAGCACTCGGCATATTGCCTGAGGGTTTCCGACGGTAGTTTTCTCATCTGAGACAGCGATTCAGGCTCCTTAGCCGTTTTGTTGCTTGTGATGAAGCGAGTGTTGAAGGCGCGTTCAAGGTCGGCCAGGGTCCTCACAGATCCAGCGGGCAATTTGTTGAACCACTAGAGCCCTAGGGATCCGAGGCTGGACGGAAACGCCTTGCATTTTACCTCATCTTTAAGCGTACAGAGTTCAATGGTTTGTCTGAAGTGAATGAGGTGAGTGTAGGCCTCACACGTCGACGGATCGAACTTCGTGAATTTGGGTAGGTGGAAGGTGGGCTCTGGGGGCGTGTTGATTATGTGGGAGGTAAATGGGGAGACGCCGAGGTCTTTTAGCTGCCTTTCAAATCCTGGGCGCGGCGGTTTGCCGTGTTCGTCCGTTTTTGATCTCTTTGAATCCCTGTCTTTGTGTTCTTTTGCCGACGTCTTCTCCGCTTCCCTCCGCCGAAGCTTGTCTCGCAGATCCTTCTCCATTCGGCGTGGGCCGTCAACGGTTTTGTCGTTGTGGCGATGGGTTTTGTTCTCGTCGTTCGCGCACTCAACGCGTACGTCTTTCCCGTTGCGCCGAGCGTAGTGCTCATCATCTTTGTTTTCCATTGGGATGTTCCCCAGGCGCTCAGAGACATGGGGTCTGGTTCGGGCAGATTCTCGGCTACGGTGCGAGGCCGTCGTGCGAGAGAATTCTGCGCGACCAGTCGAGTACGTACTTGTAAACGACTCGGTGTCCCTTGTTCTGGTTCCATCATGATGGCTTCTAGAACGATGTGTCCCGGATACAGCGGGTTGCTTATAGAGAATGATTCCCCTGGCGTCGTCTGGTGCTGGAGTGAAACCTAGGCGGTCCTTCACAGATCCGCGCTGGCCTCCTTCGTTCTGACGCCCTTGCGGTGGTGGAGGTGGAGGCGGAGGCGGTGTTTGGCCTCCTCTACCCCTGTCTCCGCCAGATCTTGATGCGGCAGGGGTGGCGTCCTGCTGCATGCGTTGCTTCATTTGGGCCACCTCTGCCCTTAGCGCGGCCAGTTCATTGTTGCGTTCATCGTCGCGACGCTGCAACAGGCGGATGTACGCCGAAGTTAAGTCGTCTGAGACGGGCGAGAGCCCGGACCCAGGGGCGAGGGAGAGGGACATGTGCCTTTCGAGGGTTGGCGTGGAATTGACGTTTCCACTTGCGTCTTTGGCCCCCGAAACGGTTGCGTCTGCTAGATCTCCGCCCATGGTAGGAGATTTGGTGGTTGTTTTACGAAGGAGTGAGGGGGGTATGGAGGATGAGAGAGCCGTTTAGATCAGAAGTGTTTCACGTCGGGTTCACCAATTGTGTGGCCCGTGATCCTCTGGTCCCCGATCCTTCGTTGGTGGTTCGATGGTAGGTTAGCCTTCTTCCCCTAGCCTGCACAAGGAACGCACGACTAGGACCTAGCCGGGGGTTGTCCCGGCAAGGCCCTCCGGTGAGAGGATGAGTATAGCGCAGAGAGGAAGCAGAAGGCTCTTGGGAGAGTAATTGTGAGTATTGAGTAGTGCGTACCTGTTAGGGTTACTATCACTAGGTATTTATAGCGCCTTCTGGCTTGCTCTCCAAGTACGATCGCGTGCTTTCCACGGGGCCAAGTGACATCATAGTGACGTGAAAGAGTAGATCTGATAACCGTCTTCAGGGCTGAGCTGGCACACCCATGTGTGCCCGTGATCATCTTCTGTTATAACCGCTTCTGCACGTGGCAGAACGCGTGGCTTTGCAACTAGCCACCGTCGACCGCACGCCGTACTCCGAAGATAGCCGAACGTGGGCAACGCCGAGCATGGCTACGCGTTTAATGAGGGAGTAACATCGCTGGAGGCCCTGCCGTCGGCACAATCCGAGCGTGGATTTGACCGCTGCCGAGCCTGAGGCAAACCGAATATCCACGACGAGTCACCGTCGGCACGCCGTGCACGAAGCTTTCGACGGGTTCATGGCAGGCCAGGTCCGCACCACGCGAACATCTGTGTTCGGCCTGCTACACTACCTATTGTGCCTGCTTTGTAAAGGTAGAAATACCTGTAAGTCAGTACTTGGCTCGCACAGGGTTAGGACTTGGGCTGAAAATCCCAACCCTTTGCACAGAAAGAAATGTTACAACAACAGATGATACAAGGTGTGAGGAAGAACTTGGAAGCAAAAATGCAAGTAGGTTCTTAGCCTGTAGGTTCCTGTCTTAGTTTGATAAGTTCTATGGCTTTCTAAAACATGCAAGGTTTAGGTGGTCTCAGGGTGCTCCGTTGTCAAAGGGCACCAGTCCTTTCACCAACCCATCATAGGCGGTGATTGGGTGATTCCCTTTTTGATATACCACTAGGTACGAGTGACTGTGGAGTTTGCTGGAACCCCTAACATAGCCCGTGTCATGCCGGGGTATCAGGTGAACTCAACGAGGTTGCCCGCTCGATGCATATGATAAATGAATTAAACAAAGCTTGTATTAGTCTTATGTTGAACTTTCTGGTTATGGCTTTCATGTTCCCCAGCAGAGTCGCCAAAAACTGTAGACACCTCCCAAACGGGACATCGCCATACAGATTGATCGTTTGTTAGTTGATTGGTTGCTTGCTTCATAAACCAAGATCGTGGACATTCCCATGGCTAGGAACATCGCCACACGATAGCGGTTATCATCAAAACAGAGTCGCCACCCAGTTTATTAAAACTAGGAAAAGAGATAGAGATTCTGGGTACGGGAGCCAAGAGTACAGTAAGGGGAAGGTGTTAGGCACCCCTCTCTGCCCAGTCGTGAGACTGACCCATAGTTGTTCAACATAAGACATGTAGATGCTTTGTTTAATTCCAACACATAGTCTGTTTAATTATGCCTTTAAACAGTAAATAAAGTGAGCCGAGACAATAAGTAAATCATGCATCAGAAAGCAGAACATAAACAAACTGTCCCAGGGAAATGGATCCTGCGGCCGGTGAATGGATGTCACGGCCGAGGGATCCTCCTGGTTTGATATATCGGCCGACGGATCGAAGCCCCAGTCGATGTTCTTCCTCACACCAGACAGAAAAGTTAACAGATTTTCAAAACGCTACTATGAAGTATGAATATAGTAAGTAAAACAAACCAGAGGCCGTTGAGCCTCACCACCTTGATCCCTCAGTTACTTGATTGCTTCGGATTGCTTGTGATTGACTGATTGCTTGTGATTGACTGATTGCTTCTTTGAAAACCCTAGGGTTAGGATTTGAACTTCGGGGTTTGATCGTCGGATTGATGGCTGCCTTCGGGAGGTTAGGGCTTTTGAGGAGAGGGTTTGAGAGAGTATTTTTGCAGAGTTTCGTGGCTTGAGAGAGTATGGAAGTATACGAATTTTATGATTTCGTTGTTGTATTTTCGGAACCCAAAAGCCCTTTATATAGGCAATTGGTGACTCACTTCGGCCAATCAAAATGCACGATTGCAATTGCAATTGCAATGCAATACAAACTCTTTGTGATAATCTCTGAGCGTGGCCCGAACGCATCGGGAAGGTAGTGTAGTTGGATCAAACATCTGACTGAATGTTCCAGAGTCTGGAAAACAAAGGATCTGGCGGTCGAGCAAAGGATCTTGCGACCGAGGAATGGATGTTGCGGCCGAGGGATTGATCTCTTAGGGAGATTTTCAAGCAACAGGTTGCTCGGGTGAAGAAATGATTTTAAGGCCGTGAGATCAATGTAACGGCCGACAGATGGATTCTCCTAGGATTCTGTATTTCTGTCTGAAAGGCTGTATGGCTCTGGATTGGGTCCTCTAAGTGGCTCAAAGTTCTTACCGAAAGTCCTAAGGTTCTCGAGAAGGCAATCAGTAATCACTGTATCCATTTTGTCATCGGGATGGTCCCCAAGGTTGGACTTGAAATAATCGTTAGGCCAAATTGGGGTGTCTATAGTATTTTTTCGTTTTTAGTAAATTTTTTTAACATTTTAACAAACTCTTTTACTTTATATATCCAAAAAGTATAAAATAAGTAAAAAATTTGACAAAAAATCACTAAAGATGAAAAAACAAGGATGACGAAACAGTCAAAAATTTTGGAGAGATTATTTCTGAGATTATCTCGGGTTTTCTTTTCACGTGTTAGTTGCACATTTGGACGGCCAAAATTACAACGGTTGTGCGCGTAGCATTTTTGTATACCATATTGGCCAAAAAAAACAAAAAAGAACAAGTAAAAAGATGCTCTTAGTTTACGAAAAATTATTTTGACAAAATTATTTATTTCTTTTGACAAATTATTTTGACTGATTTTTAAATTATAGTAGCTTCTAAAAACCATTTTAGAATGTTTGTCAAAAATTCTACATAACTAATCTTTAGAATCTAAATCTACATATTCTGAGAACATGAAAAATGAAAGAAATTCTCAAAAATCCAAAGATGGGTTTGAGTAGTTTTTGAGATTCTGCAAGACAAACTCTCACAAAATAAATGAAATTCTCATAATCTACTGCAACAAACATGTTTCTCAACTTTTACTAAAATTCGGAATCTAAAATTTGCAGTAAAATCTAAAGCTAAATTTTAAAAATTTGTATCCACAGCTATCGCAAACATGCTCATAAAAAAAAAAACAAAAACGTACTAATCTCCCTCCCAATCTCATGCATCACTACCAATCTCCCTTGCGTATTCCTTCACACACTCAACTATTTTTTCTCCCCTTTTTTCCTACTAAAATGAATTAAAAAGATAAAGACCTCAATTTTTTTTTAAAAGCTGCTAATCTCCCTCCCACTCTCATTAATCACTCCCAATCTCCTCCTTAGACTATTTTAAAATTATTGGACTCCTCCTTTGACTATTCCAAATTTCACAAGAACGTACCCTTTCGATAAACGAGAGGTTAATTTGACTTAAGTTTATCTACACAACGAATTTATACTTTCATGAATGATTTACATATAATAATCTGTGTTCTTGTGCATCGAGTGAGAATAATTCCTTTGGGATGTCCTAGCTACCATGAACTTCCATCCTACTATGGTTAAGTGGCTTCAGGCTTGTGTCTCCAGTGCTAATTACGCGCTTAGTATTAATGGTGAGGTCACTGGGCATATCCCTGGGAAAAGAGGGCTAAGGCAGGGGGATCATTTATCCTCCTATCTATTCGTCATTGTGATGGAGGTACTCACATGTCTATTGAAGGAAAAATCCCTCTTACCTGATTTTCACTTTCATTGGAGATGTGGTAACACCAAAATTATCAATCTTTGCTTTGTTGATGACCTAATGATTTTTTGCAAAGGGGAAATAACCTCAGTCAAACACATTCAAGATGCTCTCATAGAGTTCCAGGAGTTGTCAGGTCTATCCCCTAGCCCGGGGAAGAGTAGCATCTATTTTTCAGGAGTCAATAACAGTGCTAGACTACCCATTTTGAATGTCTTATAGTTCAAAGAGGGCACATTGCCTGTCAGGTATCTTGGTGTACCTCTCATATCCACTAAGCTTAAAGCCTCTGATTGCCAACGTTTAGTGGATAGCATTACTGCTAAAACCAAGAGTTGGACTAACAGGGATTTAACCTATGCAGGCAGGGTCCAGTTGATAAAGAATGTCCTTTTTTCCATGCAAACCTTTTGGTCCTCCTTGTTTATCATATCTAAAAAGGTGATTAAAGAGGTGGAGGCTATTCTTAGGGCATTTCTTTGGTCAGGCCCTGATCTTAAGAGAACTGGTGCTAAGGTCTCTTGGGAACACTTGTGCTCTCCTAAACAGGAGGGGGGGACGTAGATTTAAATCCATGCAAGTATGGAATAAGGCAGCCGTTGCAAAGCATATTTGGTTCCTCATTTCTGGTGGGGAACAGTCCATGCGGTGTCAATGGGTCAAATCCTACTTAATAAAAGGTAGGAACTTTTGGAATCTGAAAATTCCTGGGGATTGCACCTGGGTTTGGAGGAAACTGCTGACCCTCAGACCATTGGTGCAACCCTTTATTATTAGTGTGATAACACCAACTAGCGTGTGCCAGCACACTTCTAGCTCATATTGCCCTGAACCAATTCCATCGAGTGACCTATCACAAATTACCCGGCAATCGACTCGGCCCACTAAGCCCCCTAGTTACTTGCGTGATTTCCATCTTGGGCATAGTCTCCCGTCCCAATCATTGGACTTGACTATGGTTACTTCCAGCGGTCCTTCTAACTTTGGTACCAAGATAGCACTTGATTCAGGTGTCCCTAGGGATGCTACTGTGTCCCACATCATCCACAACTCAAGTTGGGCGTTTCCCATTACGCAAACCATTGATCTCAATGAGATAAGAAGAACCTTACCAACTCTTCTCTCCTCCAGGTTGAAGGGGGTGGATCACATTAGATGGACTCTTACAGCTAATGGTCAGTTCTCAATTGCATCATTGTGGGAAAAATTGAGAACTCCCTTTCCAAAGGTTGGGTGGCACAAGTTGGTGTGGTTCTCAGGCCATGTACCAAAGTATAGTTTCATCACTTGGCTGGCTATACAGCTTAGGCTATCCACTGCAAATAGACTGATGCTATTTGGCATTACAAACTTTAACCAGTGTAGTTTTTGCCAAGGAAGTGAAAGTCATGATCACCTGTTCTTTAATTGCCCTTTCTCCCAACAGGTATGAGACAATATGCTTTCCAAGCTTCATGTAAATTGGCACTCTAGGACATGGTCTGAGTGGGTTACCTTTCTCTCAAATAAAAAGGGGAAATCTTTTCATGTTGTACTAACTAAGCTGGTCTTTACGGCTACAGTATATCATGTGTGGATTGAGAGGAATGTAAAGAAATTTCAAGGAAAATCTTGCTCTGTGGAGGTAGTTGCTCAGAAATTTTTTTCAATGGTGAGGGCACTAAATGGAATTGACTGAATGGAATCTCAAGCAGAAAATCTCAAGCAGAATGGGTGGTAACTGAATGGAAGCTTAGTGGTTAATAATACTTTTGGTGGTTGGTAATATATTATCATATGTGTCTCATTGGTTTTCCTTGTAATCTGCCCCTTTGGTCAGAATTGACAGGTCATTTTCAAGTGCCATTGCCACCATCCGAGGGAGACTGCTTTCTTGACTGCTAGTACCTCTATATACCAGGTAGATACCTTAATCTCAAGTTGGTTTTTGTTACAGCTGCTGCATTTGGTTCCTTATTGGAATCTGAAAGGTTAAGGTCTTTGTTTGGGACTTTGGACTTTTGGGTATGCCACTTTGTGTGTGAACCTGTGAGTTGTGTGATTGAGCCTTTCTTCTTGTGAGAGGAGGTAATAATTAGAGGGAGGCTTTTTGTGAGGGAGAGGTAAGGGAGTAGTAGCTTACCCATTTTCTTTTAGAGTTTTGGTGCCTTAGGCTTCGAGGATGTAGAAGGGTGAGGAGATATTAGCAATGGTTGCTTCAGCTTTATCATGTTGGAATATGTAGTGTGGAACCTTGTTTCAGTACCAAGAGAGCTGTTTGTGGCTGGTTCTTTTGTTAGTTATGCTGTTTGGCTGGATGTGTATTCTCTTTGTGCACATTTCTTTATCTCAGTCTGATCGCTTGTTTGATGGCATTCATAATGTTGATTGTATTTATAGCATTCATAGGGTGTAATTTTGCTCATGTTCAGATGTTGTCAATTTGGGGGTTTGTCCCATTGTTTTCTACCTACCCTTGGGGGGTTGTCCCTTGGGAGGTTTAGGCTTTCCTAGGGGGCATGTCCCTAGCTTTCACATGCATCATTCTTTTCTGCTGCTGTCTAGTTTTATGGTGGACTATTATGGATGTTGCTCTGTTCTGGCTGTTATGAATGGCTGTCTGCTACTGCAGTTGGTTCATACAGCTGCTGATGTTCTATTATTGTTCACTGTTATGGTTATTACTTGAGCTAGGAGGGTGTATCCTACGGCTGCAAGCTGCTGTATCCTACGTACCTGCCTTTTTTCATGCTGCTGCTGCTATCATATCTTTAGTCCAGCAGCCAAGCAGTCTAAATTCTAGTAATTCTTGTTAAGAAGCAGTTGCCTGTGTACGCTTTGTATGCTCTGGATACTGACTTGTTGTTTGCTACGGCAATTTCTTTGTTGTGTTATCTGTGTGGAAGCTCAAATTCGATGTACTTTGCTGCTGTGTTCAGTGCAAATGTTCAGTTCATGGAGCTGCTCCCTTTTAAAGCTTTTATTGCCTCTGAGCGTGAAAATTCTGAAGGTGCATGGAGATTATTGGTTCTTATTTAGTGTGGTCCTGTAGTTGGACTATTACTTTTAATACTCGTTGTAAATCAGAACTCCAATTAGCCTTTTGTCGTCTGTTTCTTCTCCCTCTATCTAGAGGGGATTGAAACATTCGTTAATTAGATCTTTTAGCGCTGTGTAGCCATTTGGCCTAGGTGTAGTCATTTTGTAGTGTTATCCTTATTTTTTTGTTGTTTTGTTTTCCTCCTGGGGTATGCCCCTTATAGGCTGTATATTTGCTTAGCCTTTTTTCTATTTCAAGCTGGTTTAACCAAAAAACTGCATTGGACTTGTGGATGAATTTAGTGAAAAAAAATAATCAAATTAAAGAAGCAAAACATTCTTAATTACGGTTTATTTCTTCTTTTATCGTATCATCTCCACTCATTCATGACTCACCATGCAAGAGAACTAATAGTCGATGGACAAAAGGTAAATATTCCATACTTCCCCTTGTTGGTTTAGAGGGATGATGATACTAATGTAGTAGAAAGATAATTATTGGTTCAAGAACGTAAGACAACCTTGTAAGAGAATGCATATATATGCATGTTGCTTCATGTCTTCATTTTTCTTTTTCCTTACCATGTAACAAAGGTTTCTATCACTTCTAACGTAGAGGGCTCTAGCCCAAGTAGTCGTCGTAGATGAGGCCTTAGTGCCCACGGATTGTTGGAAATTTACGGAATTTCGGATGAATGAAATCGGGGCTACCGGAGGGTCTCCCGAGGCAACCGTGCATGTCCCGGGTTCGTTGTATCTGGACGCACCACAATCAATAGACGTATTGATGTGTGGATTTCGTAACTTCTGTAACCCCTCACCATGATGGACATTCATTCTTGTAACCTCCCTCATTCAAATGGCTGAATTCATATCAGCATTTGATGGCGATTTAATGGCTGAATTCATGGCAGCATTCACCTCTCATGGGCCACCCTAACTCTATAAAAGGGGGCTCATGTTCTTGGAGAAATCACAAGCAAATTCGCAACCATCTATCATATTCTGATTTTCGTTCTTGAGAGAGAGAGGCAGGCGGTAGTCAGTTCGCCAAGGCGGTCATCGGTGGTGTTCCGACGACTAGCGGTCCAACCGAGCTAACCCTGGGAGAAAGTCGCCGAAGCAACCTACAACACCCACGGTAGGGGCGAATCTTTCTTAAGGAGACTGTGGTTCAACACAGGACTCTGTTTCAATCCAAGATTCTGTTTGTATCTCGTTCTTCGTTTTTCTGTAAACTGGTTTGTATCTTGTAATTTGGTTTGTTCTTGTAATTTTATCTTTGATAAAGAAACTGTTCTCTGGAATGTCTTGTGACTGCCGAAATTTTCCCAACAAGCTTAAGAAAGATTCTTTGATCTCTGATCGGCATTGGATTCCAGAAAACAATTTCTGTTTTGGACTAACGTTTGAGTTGCAAGAACAGATTCGAAACAGATTAGTTTTCATGATGGAGAATCATTGGTGTAAGACGATTTATCAATCTGTTCAGCAGATTGTTTGGAGATTGATACGAGAATAATCAGACCCGTTCGGCTTCGGCCAAGATCAGTCATGCGTGACTCGATCATGTTGCAAACAGAAAGGCTACGGCCTAAGGCAGTCGTGCACGGCTTGGCCTTGGATCAATTTTGTTGGCCTCTGGGGTGATCTACTTGGCTTCTGCCTTGACATCACCTGGCCTTGATCCAGTGTTTATGATCTGCCCGGTGTGCAGTTCATGTGCTTGACGCCTGGGTTGCTCTCGGCCTGAAGTACTCAATCAGTGGACGGTGTGAGTGCTCAGCCCTTGTGCACGGCAAGTGGGATACATCAGTACATGGATTGGACTCTAAAAACAGAAGGGGAAGGTGGATGGCCACATTTTTGCAAGTAGCAGATTGTGTTTCCCCGCTGAGGGCCAGCCCTCAGACTCTCGCCCGGGGGCGCTGCCCCCAGGACCCCCGTCAGGGGGCTCGGTCCCCTAAGACCCCCGCCAGGGGGCGCGCCCCCTGGGACCCCCAGGTTACATGGTATTGTGGGGGTATTAGATTTAGCTTGTTTGATAGATTGTTAATCTATGCATTTATAGCTTGTCATTTTGATATTGAGATTTGTTCTCTTATGTGTGGTTGTTCCTAATTTCAGGAAAACATGACAACTGTGCAAGAGAAAACTACCGTCGCTGGCAAAGACAAAGAGGCTGGTGGTGTCAGTGGCAATGGAAATGGCCGTGGTGCTATTCCAACTCATGCTCCTATTCCTGGGATTCCCTCGGTTCCGATATCTCACGTGGAGAGGCCGAGCAAATTTGGTGGGGTGGACTTCAAAAGGTGGCAACAGAAGATGTTGTTCTATCTCACCACCTTGAACTTGGCAAAGTGGCTTGTCGAGGAAGCACCTGTTATTGCTGAGGATGATCCTGACACTCAGAAGCGGGTTGATGTGGCCAGATGGAAAGAGCATGACTATATGTGCAAGAATTACATTTTGAATGCTCTGGATGATTCGCTGTATTCTGTGTATGGCGAGGCTCCGTCGGCTAAGGAACTATGGGAATCCTTAGACAGGAAATACAAGATCGAGGGTGCCGGGTCCAAGAAATTTGTTGTGGGCCGGTTCCTTGATTACATGATGGTGGACTCCAAGTCTGTGGCAGTCCAAGTCCAAGAGCTGCAGCTCCTGCTCAATGAGATCAGGACTGAGGGGATGATTCTGGGTGAAGCATTCCAGGTGGCTGCAGTCATCCACAAGCTACCCCCAGCATGGAAAGAGTTCAAGAGCTATCTCATGTTCAAGAATAAGGAGATGACCTTGGAGGCTCTTTTCATCAAACTCCGTATTGAAGAGGAGAATCGGGGTATGGATAGGAGTGCGAAGACCTCCTACATGGCCAAGGCAAATATGATGGAGCATGGTCAATCTTCCGGTGTGAGGAAAAACCAGTATGACAGGCGTTCTGACAAGCGGTCTGACAAGCAAGCTGGCAAACAGAAGGACAAAAGGGTCAATCTGGGACCGAGAGGTGGGGTTGCCAAGAAACAGATAGAAAAGTTTCAGGGTGCATGCTTCAACTGCAACAAGTTCGGGCATAGAGCTTCAGAGTGTAAGAAGCCGCTTAACCCTCGCGCTCAGGCACATTTGGCTCAGGTGGAGGCAGCAGTGTCTGATATCAACCTCTCGGCTATGGTATCTGAAGTGAACATGGTGGGTTCAAACCCGCAGGAATGGTGGGTAGACACTGGAGCTACACGTCATATCTGTTGTGACAGGCAGATGTTCACTACTTTCGAGCCGGTTGCTAACGGTGAGAAACTGTTTATGGGGAACTCAGCTACCTCGGATGTTGCGGGGCAGGGGAAAGTGGTCCTGAAGATGGCTTCGGGAAAAGAGTTGACTCTGAATAATGTGCTGTTCGTGCCAGATATTCGCAAGAATTTGATTTCTGGTTCGCTGTTGAGCAAGCACGGCTTCCGCCTGGTTTTCGAGGCTGATAGGGTCACTCTGACTAAAGCTGGAATGTATGTAGGGAAAGGTTACATGACCGATGGTCTTTTTAAGATGAATGTAATGACTGTTATCCCTACTATCAATAAAAAGAAATCCCCTGTTGCTTATGTGCTTGAGTCTTCCTTTTTGTGGCATGGTAGACTAGGTCATGTTAATTATGATTCTATGCGTAGATTAATTAACTTGGACCATATTCCAGCTTTCCAAATTGATAAAAAACACAAGTGTGAGACCTGTGTAGAGGCTAAAATGCCCAGAGCATCTTTCAAAGCAGTAGAAAGAAGCACAGAACCTTTGGGTTTAATCCACACTGATGTGTGTGATCTGAAATATGTCCAAACTCGGGCCGGTAACAAGTATTTCATTACTTTTATCGATGATAGCACTCGGTTTTGCTATGTGTATTTGCTGAAAAGCAAGGATGAAGCCCTGGATAAGTTTGTTCACTATAAGACTCAGGTTGAGAATCAACTGAGCAGAAAGATTAAGGTGGTCAGAAGTGATCGTGGTGGTGAGTTTCAGTCACCGTTTGGAGAATTCTGTGCCCTACACGGAATAATCTATGAAACCACAGCACCTTATTCGCCTCAGACTAACGGAATTGCTGAGCGCAAGAATCGTACATTGAAGGATATGATGAACGCTATGTTGATCAGTTCTGGGTTGCCTCAGAACATGTGGGGAGATGATATTCTCACTGCTAATTACATCCTCAATAAAATACCTCGCAAAGACGTTGGTAAAACCCCGTATGAATTGGTTAAAGGTAGGAAGCCTAATTATGCATTCTTACGAACATGGGGATGCCTAGCGAAGGTGGCTGTACCTCCTCCTAAGAAGGAGAAGATAGGCCCTAAAACCGTTGATTGTGTATTCATCGGTTATGCAGACGATAGTAGTGCCTATCGTTTTCTTGTGTATGAGTCAGATATACAAGATATTCACAAGAATACTCTCATGGAGTCTAGGAATGCAGTGTTCTTTGAACACATATTTCCTTATAGATCCATTGGAGAGTCAAGTTCTGCTAAACGGACTTTGCATCCGGCTAATGAAAGCAGACAAGGCCAAGAAGAGGAAGTTAATGTTGAACCACGACGTAGCAAGCGAGCTAGAACATCAACATCTTTTGGTCCAGATTTTCTGACTTATCTTGTAGAAAATGAGCCTCGGACATACCAGGAAGCTGTAAGCTGCCCTGAGGGTCCTTTGTGGAAAGAGGCCATTAAGAGTGAGATTGACTCCATACTGCAAAACCATACGTGGGAACTGGTGGATTTGCCACCAGGCAGTAAGCCTCTCGGCTACAAATGGATCTTCAAAAGGAAGATGAAAGCAGATGGGTCAATTGATAAGTACAAAGCTAGGCTTGTTATCAAAGGATACAGACAAAAAGAAGGCCTAGATTACTTTGATACTTACTCACCAGTCTCAAGGATTACTTCCATTCGGATGATCATCGCGATCGCAGCTTTGCGTAACCTTGAGATACATCAAATGGATGTCAAAACAGCTTTCCTGAACGGCGATTTAAATGAAGAGATCTACATGGAACAACCCGAGGGTTTTTCCGCGCCGGGCCAAGAAAGGAAAGTATGTAGGCTTGTTAGGTCTTTGTATGGGCTCAAACAAGCACCAAAACAATGGCATGAGAAATTTGACAATGCTGTATTGTCAAGTGGTTTCAAGATCAACGAATGTGACAAGTGTGTTTATGTCAAAGACACAGACGAAGGGTATGTCATTTTGTGTCTTTACGTTGATGACATGCTCATTGTTGGTAGCAATGAAAGGGTCATTCAGTCTACCAAGAATATGTTAAACTCGAAGTTTGACATGAAGGATATGGGCCTTGCAGATGTCATTCTGGGTGTCAAGATCACCAGAACTTCTGTTGGTTTTGCGTTGTCTCAGACACACTATGTTGACAAGATTCTTGAGAAGTTCAACTCGTCTGATTCAAGTATCGCAAGAACCCCCGTGGATTTAAGCCTGCATTTATCCAAGAATGGGGGGGAAGGCATATCTCAATTAGAGTATTCCCAGATAATTGGGAGCCTGATGTACTTAATGAGTTGTACAAGGCCCGATATAGCTTACTCAGTCAGCAGACTAAGCAGATACACGAGTAATCCAGGTCGTGATCACTGGAAAGCAATAGTCAGGGTTCTGCACTATTTAAGGTATACTCGTGATTTGGGATTGCACTACACCAGATATCCAGCAGTACTAGAAGGGTATTGTGATGCAAACTGGATATCAGATATGAAGGACTCTAAATCCACAAGTGGATATGTCTTTATACTTGGTGGTGCAGCTATTTCTTGGAAATCCTCCAAACAGACGTGTATAGCACGTTCAACAATGGAATCAGAGTTCATCGCTCTGGATAAAGCGGCGGAGGAGGCCGAGTGGCTCCGTCAGTTTTTGGAGGATATTCCAAGATGGCCGAAACCTGTGCCACCGATTAGTATCCATTGCGATAGTCAATCTGCAATTGGTAGGGCACAGAGTAATATGTATAATGGTAAGTCTAGACATATACGACGTAGACATAATACCATTAGACAACTACTCTCTAGTGGGGTTGTCGCTATTGACTATGTGAGGTCAAAGGACAATATTGCGGATCCGTTAACCAAAGGGTTAAACCGAGAGTTAGTTGAGCAAGCATCGAAAGGAATGGGGCTAAAGCCACTACGCTCATAGTTACCGTGGAGGTAGCCAACCTAGTTGACTGGAGATCCCAAGATCTAGGTTCAATGAGACTATCTTTCGCGAGTAGCCGAGAACGATCACTAAGGAGATTCGGTCTCCTGCCCATTCCTATGGTGTAGAACAGTGATACCTGCGAATGGAAAGAGGTTAAGCATTGCTTTTAATGACTCCTATGCGCTGGGTTGCCAGGCAGGGTATAACAGGATATCCTTACAGGAAGGTCACCTATGTTAGTATGAAGTGGGGCCGCTTCTTTGAGAATTGTGGCAAAATTCTCGAGAAAATACTCGCAGAACCAGGAAGGGGGTGTCATGGCCAAAATGAACCCAACAGTGAGAACTGAACTACGTCAGGAGAAGTCCTGTGTGACGTCTGTTGTCTCGGTTTACATCGGCGGCGGAATAGTTCAAAGCGGGACCGCACACTAGTCTGCCAGTAAACCCGATAGGCTTTCACAAGGGAAGGTTCCAGGCCAAAAGCCACCTATCCTATGCAGGAATTATCCGTTGCCGCTCTCTCGGATCAGCTTTGTACTCTGCATCAGTTTGCCTGCCAATTCCATTCATGGGGGGGATTGTTGGAAATTTACGGAATTTCGGATGAATGAAATCGGGGCTACCGGAGGGTCTCCCGAGGCAACCGTGCATGTCCCGGGTTCGTTGTATCTGGACGCACCACAATCAATAGACGTATTGATGTGTGGATTTCGTAACTTCTGTAACCCCTCACCATGATGGACATTCATTCTTGTAACCTCCCTCATTCAAATGGCTGAATTCATATCAGCATTTGATGGCGATTTAATGACTGAATTCATGGCAGCATTCACCTCTCATAGGCCACCCTAACTCTATAAAAGGGGGCTCATGTTCTTGGAGAAATCACAAGCAAATTCGCAACCATCTATCATATTCTGATTTTCGTTCTTGAGAGAGAGAGGCAGGCGGTAGTCAGTTCGCCAAGGCGGTCATCGGTGGTGTTCCGACGGCTAGCGGTCCAACCGAGCTAACCCTGGGAGAAAGTCGCCGAAGCAACCTACAACACCCACGGTAGGGGCGAATCTTTCTTAAGGAGACTGTGGTTCAACACAGGACTCTGTTTCAATCCAAGATTCTGTTTGTATCTCGTTCTTCGTTTTTCTGTAAACTGGTTTGTATCTTGTAATTTGGTTTGTTCTTGTAATTTTATCTTTGATAAAGAAACTGTTCTCTGGAATGTCTTGTGACTGCCGAAATTTTCCCAACAGAGGTCTCATGTTCGACATGGAGGAACGTCGATTTGCTGTTGTAATTTTTTATTGCTAACATGCTAACGCTAGTGAGACATGAAAAAGAAAACTAGAAGAACCTGGAATATGCCATTTCTGAACTAGTAGGTGCTTAGATAATGGCACATTGCTTTTGGATTTGCCTCATCCCACCACAAACTAAGCACCTTCTAGTTTATTTAAGCACCTAGTAGAATGGATTGGAAAAGCTCTCACTTCCAATTTTTGATTAATAATCCATTTGGATTATGTTTTTGTCCTTATTCAATTTTTCTTCCGCATTTGTTAGTTTTTCATCTATTTTTTGTGGATTATTACATTGTCATGATGAAAGAAATCTAAAAGTAAAAAATCACGATCGAAACCCAAATTTTTTTAAATAAAGAATTTTTTTTGTCTTTATTTGAAAATTTTGGGTTCGAATAGTAATTTTTTACTTTTTAGATTCCTGACGAAGCAGAATAAAGGAAAAAAAAATAATGGCCATTTTTTTTGTCTTTTTTTTTTGAAAAAAATGGATTTTTATCGTAATTTTTCACTTTTTAGGTTTTTCTCGTTATGACGAAGCAATAGTAATCCAAAAAAATTAATAAAAAACTAACAAATGCAAAAAAAAAAAAAATTTGAATAAGTACAAAAAATAATCTAGATGGATTATTAATCCAAACTAAGCATTTATTTTTTGTCAAACGATAACAAATATTATTATAACTCCTCCAAAAAACATAAGTACATGAAGAATGGGGCTCGTCCCTAAGAAAGGGACTAAGTAACCACGACTGCGGATAATCAGTTCAAAGACTAAACACCAAACCACGCAACCCTCTACCTGCTAACTCATGGGCTACCGTATTACAAGACCTCCGAACAAAAGAAAAAGAGCACACTTGAAAATTCTTGCTCAAGGCCTTGATAGTTAATATCATGCACGATAGTTTCCAGTTCCTGACTTGTTGAAATCTGCCCATTGATCATATTGACCACAGCTTGTGCATCACTCTCAATCACCACTGATCCCAACCCAACCTGATCCCCAAGCCTCATTGCTGCCCGAATTGCCACAGATTCAGCCACTGCTGGACTAGAACACCAACGTTGCTTACCCATCAGAGCACCAACAAAACTTCCCCTGTTATCTTGGACCACCATCCCATACCCACCTTCACCGGAATCCTTCCACCAAGCACCATCCACGTTGATCTTAAATGTCCCTTCCGATGGTGGCTGCCACACACTTACACTCCTTTCCCCCGTAGTCTCAATCAAACTAGAAGAGAGAGGATTAGCAACCAAAAATTCTTGAAGATACTCAACTGCCCGTTTGCAAACTGTAGTAGGCCGAACCAAATGTTCCGAATATGTTTTGAATGACTAGGCCAAGGATATTGTGGCCGTACGTGGATCAAGGCTCGGTATTCAGCCGAGACCTGTCAATCACCAACAATGCACCCGTCATCCGTCAGGTGTGCGGAGAGAACCGCTCGGGTTCGGCTACCTGTATGACAGGTGGTAGCATCAACAGGTTCTCCCCGCTTATCGCCAACCAGGCTCGACTAGGCCTAGGGCTTGGCCAGCTTGAGCAGCATGTGTCACTCCACATGCTGAAATGGTTGCGCCAAAGGATAATCATGAGAGCACACGGGGGGTGCCAGCTCATACTAAAAACGGTTACCAGATCTATTCGGTGACGTCGCCATGATGTCATACGGCTCGTGCAGGGCACATGCCCGTACTTGGAGAGCAAGTCAATGAGACTCTATAAATATCAAAGGATGGCAACCCTAAGAGGTACATGCTTCTACACACACGTACCCACACAGAAACTCTAGTCTCTTACCTTTCTCTCTGCCCATACTTATCCTCTCGCCGGAGGGCCTTGTCGGGCAAGCCCAACCAGGTCTTAGTTGTACGCTCACTGTGCAGGTTAGGGTGAGAAGGCTAGGCAACCCCTAAACCAGCGGAGGAAGGACTCGGATCAAGGATCACGGGCCACACAATTGGTGAACCCGACGTGAATCGCTTCTGATTCAAACGGCTCAAACCTCCTCCATACCACCTCCCTCCTTCCAAAAACAACCACAAATTCAACCACCATGGGCGGAGATCTAACGGATGTTACCATTTCGGGGGCCAAGGACGCCAGTGGAAACATAATCCTACCACCCCCGGAGAGGCACATGTCAATCTCGATCCCCGCTAGCTCTGGATTGTCACCAGCCACGGACGATGTAACGACGGCCTACATTCGCCTGTTGCAACGTCGTGACGACGAAAGAGATAACGAACTGGCGGCGCTAAGGGCGGAGGTGGCCCAAATAAAACAACACATGCAGCAAGACGCCACCCCTGCTACATCCAGATCTGCTGGAGGAGGGAGGCGACGAAGGCCAACACCTCCTCCACCACCTCCACCTCCACCTCCACCACAGGAGCGTCCCCACGAAACCGGCCACCGCGGTTCCATCAAAGATCGCCTTGGCTTCACACCAGAAATGGGTGACGCAAGGGAGATAATCCTCTACAAGCAGCCTACAACATCTAGAACACATCGCTCAAGAAGCCACCACGAGCGAACCAAAACCAGAGACACCGAGTCGTTCACGAGCACATACTCGACTGGCCGCGTAGAGTTCTCTTGCACTACAGTTTCTCACCATAGTCGAGGCTCCGTAGAGACCAGATGCCATGTCTCCGAACGTCTTGGCGAAATCCCACCAGAAAACTTGGAAAATGAGAATCAGGCTCGGCGGAGCGGGAAAGACGTACGTATCGAAGGTCCGAACAACACCAAAACCCGTCGTGACAGAGAGAAATCTGTCAATGGCCCTCACCGCACTACAACAGACTTGAGAAAAAAGCTTCGGCACCGAGACCACGAGAAACCCGCAGGAAAAGAGTCCAAAGAGCGCAACTCCAAGCAAATTAAGACAGACGGGCACGGCAAACCGCTGCGCCCAGGTTTTGAAAGACAGTTGAAGGACCTCGTCGTCTCGCCCTTCACATCTCATATCATCAACACGCCTCCCGAACCCAACTTCCACCTCCCAAAATTTACCAAGTTTGATCCAACCACCTGTGAAGCTTACACCCACTTGATCCACTTCTGCCAAACCATCGAGCTTTGTACCTTGAAAGATGAAGTTAAATGCAAGGTGTTCCGGTCCAGCCTAGGCTCCCTTGGACTCCAGTGGTTCAATAAATTGCCCGCTGGATCCATACGGAACTTGGCCGACCTTGAACGCGCCTTCAACACTCGCTTCAACACAAGCAACAGGACAGCCAAGGAGCCTGAATCCCTATCCCAGATGAGGAAGCTTCCAAATGAAACACTCAGACAGTATGCCGAGCGCTACTGGCAATTGTTCTATGAGATTCCTGGAATCGAAGAGTACTGGGCTACACGTACCTTCAAAAACGGCTTGGAAATTGGCAGCAAAATCCTAAACGAACTTGCCATCCACCCACCCCATGTAGACACCCCAATTTGGCCTAACGATTATTTCAAGTCCCACCTTGAGGACCATCCCGATGATGAAATGGATACAGTGATTGCTGATTGACTTCTCGTGAACCCATGGACTTATGGTAAGAACTTTGAGCCACTTAGAGGACCCAATCCAGAGCCATACAGCCTTTTAGATAGAAATACAGAATCCTAGGAGAATCCATCTGTCGGTCGTAACATTGATCTCATGGCCTTAACATCATTTCTTCACCCAAGCAACCTGTTGCTTGAAAATCTCCCTGAGAGATCAATTCCTCGGCCGCAAGATCTATCCTTCGGCCGCAACATCCATTCCTCGGCCGCCAGATCCTTTGCTCAGCCGCGAGATCGTCTATTTTCCAGACTCTGGAACGTTCTGTCAGACGTTTGATCCAACTACACTACCTTCCCGATGCGTTCGGGCTACGCTCAGAGATTACCACGAAGAGTTTGCATTGCATTGCAATTGCAATCGTGCATTTTGATTGGCCGGAGTGAGTCACCAATTGCCTATATAAAGGGCTTTTGGGTTTTGAAAATACAACAACGAAAATCATCAAATCATCAAATTCTTTTGGTGCTTTGACATAGAATACCAGAGTTGATTTGAATCACTGCTTTTCTTTGACTCTTTCTTTATCCATGAGAGATGATCCCCAATAAAAAAAAGGTATGGAAGCTATAATTGTAAACCACGATCGAATCTATGGAAGCTTTGGTTTATACATTCCTCTTAGTCTCGACTCTAGGGATAATTTTTTTCGCTATCTTTTTTCGAGAACCGCCTAAAGTTCTAACTAAAAAGATGAAATGTTTTTTCATTATCTCAATTGAAGTAATGAGCCTCCCAATTACTTCAATTAGTCCCCATGTTCCTCGAATGGATCTCTTAGTTGTTGAGAAGGTTGCCCAAAAGCGGTATATACGGCATACCCAGTAAAACTTACAAGGAAACCAAATATAAAGATACTTCCACACCCTCTCAAGCCACGAAACTCTTCAGAAACACTCTCTCAAACCCCCTCTTCAAAAGCCCTAACCTCCTGAAGGCAGCCATCAATCCGACGATCAAACCCCGAAGTTCAAACCCTAACCCTAGGGTTTTCAAAGAAGCAATTAGTCAATCACAATCAATCCGAAGCATTCAAGCAACTGAGGGATCAAGGTGGTGAGGCCCAACAGCCTCTAGTTTGTTTTACTTTCTATCCATAAATCTTAATTGTAGCGTTTTGATTATCTACTAACTTTTCTGTTTGGTGTGAGGAAGAACACCGACCGGGGCTTCAATCCCTTGGCCGGTACATAAAACCAGGAGGATCCCTCAGCCGTGACATCCATTCACCGGCCGCGGGATCCTTCTCCTTGGGACAGCTTGTTTTGCTTTTCTGCTTTCTGATGCATGCTTTAATTATCGCACTGGCTCACCTTATTTACTGTTTAAAGGCTTAATTAAACAAAGCATCTATATGTCTTATGTTGAACAACTATGGGCCAGCCTCACGGTTGGGCAGAGAGGGGTGCCAAACACCTTCCCCTTACTGTACTCTTGGCTCCCGTACCCAGAATCTCTACCTATTTTCCTAGTTTTAATAAACTGGGTGGCGACTCTGTTTTGATGATAACCGCTAGCGTGTGGCGATGTTCCTAGCCATGGGAATGTCCACGATCTTGGTTTATGAAGTAAGCAACCAATCAAGCAACAAACGATCAATCTGTATGGCGATGTCCCGTTTGGGAGGTGTCTACAGTTTTTGGCGACTCTGCTGGGGAACTGAGAGCCATAACCAGAAAGTTCAACATAAGACTAATACATGCCTTATTTAATTCATTTATCATATGCATCGAGCAGGCAACCTCATTGAGTTCACCTGATACCCCGGCATGACACGGGCTATGTTAGAAGTTCCAACAAACTCCACAGTCACTTGTACCTAGTGGTATATCAGAAAGGGAATCACCCAATCACCGCCTATGATGGGCTGGTGAAAGGACTGGTGCCTTTTGACAACGGAGCACCCTGAGACTACCTAAACCTTGCATGTATTAGAAAGCCATAGAACTTGTCAAACTAAGACAGGAACCTACAGGCTAGGAACCTACTTGCATTTTGCTTCCAAGTTCTTCCTCACACCTTGTATCATCTGTTGTTGTAACATTTCTTTCTGTGCAGAAGGGTTGAGATTTTCAGCCCAAGTCCTAACCCTGTACGAGCCAAGTACTGACTTGCAGGTATTTCTACTTTTACAAAGCAGGCACAATAGGTAAATCAAAGAAGCAACCACAGCCAATTTTATACTCTTACAACACCCGAAGCTGCGCCAAACAGAGGTCTTTGCAGCCATCCCATCTGTCATCCTCGTCTGCTAAAACACCTTCACCGCAACGGTCCCAATCACTCCCAGGGACTTCACGGTCATCCTCTCAACAAACTCCTCTATCTACCAGATCCCAAGCTTCATCAAGCAATCCTCCTACCCTCATGGCAGACAACGACCCCGCTATTGCCGATCTTCGAGCTCAAATCGCTACCCTGCTAGCCGAGAAAGCGGCCAGAGATGCTGAGGACGAAGAAAGATCATTGGAAGACGAGAATCATCACAAAGTGGTGTTGGCAGAAAGTCCCGAACTGACTAAGCAAGTCAAGGAGATCAAACAAGCTCTGGCCCGTTCACAAGGAGATCAAATTCTGGATTTCGAAGGACTTTGCCTCTTCCCAGAATCTAAACTGCCTAAAAATTTCAAAATGCCAAACATCAAAAAGTTCAATGGAACTGGCAACCCTACCAGTCATGTTTGACACGTCATCAACACCCTGAAGCCAATGGGCTTAAATGATGAGCTCATCGCTCAATTGTTCCAGCGAACTCTCACTGGAAGCGCTCTCGATTGGTTCCTCACTTTGGAATTTGTACACTATCAGACTTGGCCAGAAATTGCCAACGCTTTTGTCAAGCAGTATGCATACAATGTCCAAATTGAGTTAACTACTCGAGACTTGGAGATGACTAAACAAGAATCCAATGAGGACTTTGCTACCTTTGTGGCAAGATGGAGGGAAAAGGCTGCCAAGATGAAGAACCGCCCCTCCGAGGAAGATCAAGTGAGGATAGTTGTCAAAAATCTGCAATCCAAATACCTTAGGCATATCTATACACAAGCTATCATCGATTTCAAACGCCTGCATGCCACTGGGTTGCAAATCGAAGATGGAATCAAGCTAGGGCTCATTGGGAAAGAAGAAGCTCCTCCTCCACCTAAGAAAACCTTTTCCAGTCGTACATCTCACGCCTTTGTAAATACCCTTGGCACATCCTTGCCTCAGGACCCTTTCCAAGCTAGCTCATCCCAGAATTCAAATCGCCCCCGCCGCAATTTTGACCCTCTTTACATGACCTTGTCCCAAGCTTTGACCATTCTTAGCCGTCAAGGGCATCTCAAACCTTTAAACAAACCGCTTCCTCAGTCGCCCTATGGCCCAAACCATGATCTTAACAAACAATGCGCCTACCACCAACACCCTGGGCATGAAACAAACAACTGCATGCGTCTCCGCCATGACATTCAAGACCTCATTGATAGCCGAACTATAAAACCTCCAAAACCTGATGGGCAAGCCAACCCACTCCCTACTCATAATGCTGAACCGCCACCCCGAAATATCAATCTCATAAATCTATCTCACAACCCCACATACAACCCTAGTCAATACATTGTCCAAAACAACCAAACCAAACCAACCTTAACCTTCCCCGAAGAGGACGAGTGTTTTATGATGGAGGAGGAAGAGAACAATGAGTCCGATCAGTCGGAAGTGATCGATCCTGACATGTCCGACATAAGTAGCAAAGAGTGAACAAAGGAAGAAAAATTGCGGAAATGGAAAGAACATTCCTGGGCAACACACAATTTAGAAAATCTTGACATACCATTTGTAGAGGATGACCAATGGCTACGTATCTGGTTTGAGAATAGGAAGAAGGAAAAGGAAAGGGTCATCATGATGAGAAGGCACGCTCGCTTCGAGCCTGCCAAATAGTGGTACCTATCAACCGTCCCAAAATTCCGACGCCACCCATTGTTTGGGAGACAATCAATCTCATAGAGAAGGTGGAGGAGTTCCAAATGCAACCATGGGTCAATCCATACGAAGAGTCTGACTATAGCCAGTGGATAGAGGAAGAAGAGGATCTGGGTTTCGCATATGCAGACCCATATCGAACAGGGGAAAGTGACTTCGACGAAATGGAAGGAGAATGCGATGATCCCCTCGATGGAATCTCCTTAACATCACTGTTCAGCCAAGGAGAAGTGACTGATCTCTCTTGTGACTGTGCAATCAATAAGGAGGAGGAAAAAGTGATGAAAACCTAGGCTGACATTTCCATTTGGGAACTACTCAAGTCTCAAAAAGGTAGCTACCATGCAAGCTGTGAAGACGGATCCAGTTCAAGGGCTCTGTTTGGCAAAAGGAAAGGGTGGAAAAGAGTATAAAGTTGCAAAAGACAAAGGAAAAGAAGACAACCTCAAAATGCTGCAATAGCTTAGAAGTCACAACATGGCAAAGAACATTAAACATTGCTTTTTGTTTTCCAGATCAAACTAGAATATGTTTTGGGCCCCTGTTTGGGCATTTTATTTCCACCAAGTGAATTCCTATTTCATCTTCCAGATTATGCTTATTCAACAAATTGCTATACACTATAGTCTCTTTGCCAAACAAAGGAAAATTCAAGGAAATCAAGTTCTTTGTGTCTCTGACAAAAATGAAAGAAAGGATGAACTTTAGTTGCTTAAAAAAACTAGGCTTTTGTCAAAACTTAGATAGAAGACGCTATCTCCGTGAGAACACTTAGGGTTAGCTTACCCATTGTGAAAGTACAAACGCAATAGAAGATTCAGAAAAAGATATCTTCATCAAATTCCTCTCCAAAACACAGAAACCCTCTTGAAAGAAACACTCGTTGGGTAACCTAAGCAACCTAAGCAAAAGTAAGAGCAAAGCCTGCTAGGACAAGAAAATGCAAAAACGCAGCCTAGGCAAAAGTGAAGGCATTCAAAGAGAAGCTCGCTAGGAACTCAACCTCCATCAGGTAACCTAGGCAAAATTTAGAGCATGTAAGGAGAAAAACCAAGAGTGAAAACCCAACCTCAAAGGTGGTGATTTTGGAACTACGTAAAAGGCCTGATTCCCTGATTGGGATACGTAGGCAATCTCACATCGAGATGCAGCCCAAACATTTGGAGAGAAGGAAAAACATCAAAAGATTTGTGCTCAATGATAGGCATAACTAACCCTGCGTATTGAGCTCGCAAAAGATGAGTATGCTTTTCTCGAGGAATTGGCAACAGCAATAGACACGAGAATTATAGTTCATCCATTTTAACCTAAAGGTCATTGACACAATAAATAGGGTACCTCGAAAGCCCTCGAATTTGGCAATCAGACTATGGAATATGGCAAAAGCAAAAGGCGGAAAATCAAAACCAAGCATAAGAAGGAAGAGAAAAGGGGATGCCACTTGGCCAAAGCAAACTTTACCTTAGGAAAATCAAAGTAACAGCCAAAGAATTGATACATCGGCCACAATATCGAACGATCGATTCTTTGGCCAGTGCTCCATTTCACACAGATTACTGTCTATCGACCAACGCTTGTTCAAAAAGCCATGTTCTGACTTTCACATGCATATCTTAAAGCATTTAGGGGTATGAAAAGCTCTTTTCATTTCATGAACAAAAATTTAGTTACAAAATTCTCGCTATGGTTGCTTTTACTATACAACTTCTGCTTGCCTCTTTTACTAACTATGAACAGGAAAGGAGAAAATCCTAAAAGACTAATCGCGACGGCGTCTCTGAGATGATCTCTGAGACGGGGACTGCTTGTTGGTTCCCATATCTTCCCCACCAGCAGCTGGTGCTTGCTCAACCTCAAGCTGCAACCAAAGAGGATATAAACATTCAGATTCAAGGAATGATACAAAGCAAATGAAACACATGAAAAGAGTCATACCTCGAGGATCCTACGGCGCTGTCTCCGAACCAAAGCCTCTGCACTCTGATAGGCATGAAGCCATTCCTGCACTATCTCAGCAGGCACCTACGAAAACAGACCAGGCATTTCAAATATAGGATCGACAGATACAATGATAAAGCAGGGAAAACAAAGTTCAGAAATAGAGTAATACCTGTGAAACCCCAGCTGGCAGCGTATAAAGCTAGGTTGCGCAAGGAGTAAGGGCCAAGTGCTCCTCCTCCCCATCATCAGAATGGAAGGAAATAAAAGAAGGGGCCCGCGGCCAAACAGGAGCAACAGGGGGAGCTGCAACCGCTGGAGCTAGGTGAAGACGGCAGTACTCCATGTAGTCTCCTGCCTGAAGAAGCAAACCTGCCCAATCTCTGATCCGAGCATTCTTCAAGTCTTTCGTAGACATCAAAGAAGTAGACCTCGTCGATGTTGGAGGAAGAGGAGGAACAAACTGAAGTGCCTCAGCATGCGGGCGCCACTGACTAGCCACCCGATCGCCTAAGTACCAGGCTCGGCAAAATGGACCCTCGAGCAAGCTACGGGTGCGATCTAGAACCCTGGAATGTGCAAGAGGGGCATTCTTTGGTACACCACCCCAAGGGTCAAACCGTACTTGCAAAACGAGATCAAATCAGCCATAACGTAAGGATATACAAATCTAAGGAAAGAAATCCAAAGAAAAAGGTACCTGATCGACCGTCAATCGGTCCAAAACTCGTCGCCACTCGGGAAGGCTCAAAACTGGCGACCGTGAGCTTCCGTTGCCCCACCAACCATCGCTCGTAGCGAGGTATACAGTTCGCATCTCCATGCTTGGTCTCAGGGGGAAACTGGAGAAGATGCTCGAAAGCCCAGAGCTGAAAAGCAGATTAACCAAAACAAGTTCAATACTAGGAGAAGTCAAAACAGGAAAGGAAGCAAGAGAGAAGGATATATACCTCAAGCGCCCGGTAGTGACCGCCAAGGATGGGACTCTTGTCCCATGAGCAAGCTCCTAGATTGCCATACAAGGTGGCCAAAGCAGACGATCCCCAATCAAATTCCCTAACGGCCTCCAAGCGCTGCAGAAGAGCCAGAAACTGCATATGCACCGAACCATCCTTGTTGGCAAACAACGTTTGCCCAAGGAGGTAGAGAAGGAAATCCCGCGTTAGCTGCTCAACGCTCACCTGAGTAAGAATCTCGGCCTTCATAAAAGTCTTGCTTAGCCAAGAGACATTGACATGATCGCGTGAGTGAAGGGGTGGCACCTTGCCCAAGAACCACTCTAGAGCCCCTGCCCGCTCCCAAAGCCGGGGGTCAACCCGAAGAGGAGCTTCGCCTACTCGCAGGCCAGTCAAAAGAGAGAAGTCGCCAGGCGTAATTGTCATCTCGCCAGCAGAAGGGAAGTGGAATGTGTTCGTGGTATCCCACCACCTTTCCACCAGCGAGGTCATCAGCGACCAATCCATCTTCGGAAGATTGAGGCCCAGAACGAATGCCTCGAAGCCCGCAGCACGTACCAGTTCCCGAGCCTACTCTGGCAGTGTCAAAAACCACCTGTGCACCTCCTTGCCTCCACCGCGAGCCTCCAGCCTCCTATTTCTTTGCCAAAGACATAAAGGGAGTTAATCTTATGATTAAATAAACAATGGAAACACTATGGGGCATCAAATTAACATTTAAAAGCATGCATTGCCTAAACAGGGGGCATGGTTATTTTAGTTTCTTTGAGCAAGAACAAATTCAACCCAAACACGGGTTCCTCTCATTCATGACCCTGGCTAAAAGGGATTTCATCCCGCAAATAAGAAATTCACTCTTAAAACCATGCAAGATTAAACTCTGAACTAAAAGTAAACCTTTTACTTTTCAGGAAACTTACCAGTACATTAAGGACCCTCAGGTGCAGCTCAGGTTCTCGACGAACCACCTCGGCCTTTGGGCCACCAATGGGAGGACGGTACTGCAAAAAACTGCCAAAACCTAACCTACGCGAAGGAAGAACGCAGGTAGTGGCGTCAAACAAATCAGGCTCTTCAATAGCCTCCTCGTCGGAAGAAGGATACTCGCACCTACATGGAGGGTGCGAGGAAGAGTCCGCAACGGACGGTGGTACATAGGTGGAAGAAGATGGCACCTCGAACAAGAACAAGCCTGTGGCACATTGGGAAAAGAGAGAGGGAGCTTCTCTCTCTACCCTAGAGAGAGAAACCTCCCCAACGGCATCCAGCCTCGTCGGCCTCCCAGCCTCCTGGCCCAGCCACGCCGGTCTCCCACCTAGACGGCAGCAGCAGCGGACCTCACCGGGCAAGGGAGCCCCTCGCACGACAGGGGCTCTCCTCCACCGCCCTCCATACCCGGCCTCCCGGAGCTCAACTCCACCTGGTCCGGCCCAACCTCAACCCCGCCGTGAACCGGCGGGTACCATTCCGGATCTACCAGACCGGATCTACTCCGGCCAAGCTATGGTCTGCCTCAGCCGAGGGTTCATCTTCTACGGCCAAGCCCACCTCAGGCCGCATCTCAGCCGTGGGTGGTTCGGCCTCCTACCATCCTACGACTGGAGCTCCGAGTCATATGAAGCTCCAGACCTCACACCAGGCATTTCAAATGGGGCAAGTGGGTTTCACTGTCCAACCGTGGGACCTGTGCAGCTCCGATCGTGGTGCCTCGATTCCAGATCCAACCCCGCCGTGGACCGGCGGCTACCTCTTGGGATCTGCACCGGGCAGACCTGAAATCAAGCCACGGCCGTAGCTTTGTGTTCGGAACCTCATGGGTCGAGCTTTATGGGTTCCTTCTGTACCAGACCTCGCCGGAGATGTGTCCTTTCCTGCTTCAATTTGTGCTCGTACAGTGGCACGGCAGCTAGGCGGATTCACCACTGAGATCTACATGTGCAGAGTCCCAGCAAGGCCACACCTCCGAACCCTGTGCAGCAACGGTAATAACGGCCGTCGGCCATCATCAAGCATCAACGGTGGCCGGGTCAAGCCCGGCCGCCCACCTTTTTACGGCTCAGTGGGGCTTAGCCACCACGGCTCGCCGGAGTTCTCCGGGCGCCGGGCCATCCAGTCGGGCGGGGCTTCACTGACCATTGGCCTTCACCGAGGCCTCCATATCCTGCGTGGGCCAGCGGCCGAGGCCAAGCTGCTAGCCGGGCGGCGGTCACCATTTCGGTCACCGGCCTAGTAGGCCGGCCGAGGCGGCCGGCCAACAAACAACCCAACCACAGAACAGCCAAGCAAGCAGCCCGGGCAGGCCATCCTGTGTGGCTCGGGCGGAGGGGGTAGCAGCAGTCTTGTCCGTGGATCTGCTCGGGCGAGGCTAGGCGGCTTTTGCCGGGCGTTTGAGTCTTACTTTCGCCCAGCGCGCGCGGCAGCAGCGCGGCGTGCGAGCGAGCTGCAGCGCGATGCGGCGAGGCATCAACCCGCCGATGGCGAGCCGGCCCGGGAAGGCAAGGCGGCTGGTGGCTCGGGCGATGGGGTAGTATCCCTTACTTTACCATTATGCAATGCAGCCATACTCTTTGCACTTATCTATTTATTGTCATATTGTTGCTGGACTTAAGGGCCAGTTTACTGTTAGATTTTGCAACCCCCGATAGGCAGTCATCTGTTGGACTGAAATCGGGGGCGGGCTCTTCGTAGAGCCCTCTGTATCCCTTGAGCCAGTGCTTTTAGCCCTGAGGAGTTGCGTAGTATTCTTGTGGTCGTGGCTGCTATCGATTAGATTGGATTATCCTAGTTAAGGGGCTATCCCGCAGTAGCAGCAGCTGTGGGCGCCGATGATCAGATTATGGATGAGTCTGATCGAAAGAGGTAGTTGCCGGAGCTATCATTGACTAGATTGGTGGATCCTTGCTGATCGAAAGGGGTAGTTTTGCAGTCTGTTTCTGATTAGATTTAGTGGTTGCACTGATCGAAAAGAGCAGCTTGGTCCACTTGTGGTTTGGGGGCTACTTTTGGTGGTCCCTCTTCCTGTTCCGCTAAGAGCAGTTAGCGAGCCTAGGGGATTTGGGCGAGGATGTAGTAGTCTGGTTGAAATGGGCGTGGTGTGCAGGGTGCTTAGCAGGGTAGCCTTGTCGGATGCCGACATCTCCAGTTCGAACCTCTCGGTCCGAGTCCCTCTGTAGTAGTTGACTTCTTTTGAGTGGGTATTATGCTAGCCTCGGGGTGAGGGGCTTCTCGGTTCTTGGATTTCTTATCCCAGCCTTGGAGGAGGAGGATCTCTCCTCAGCGCAGGTTATCATGTGGTCATCGTTGACCAAGACTATCTACTTTACTTACATTCATTCCTAACCTGGCGGGTTGTGCCAGGAAGTATTTACATTTCGCCTCACTTCATTTCATTTACTACATGGCTCTACTCAGACCCATTTGTATTGCCTATGTCACTCTATTTTACTCTCCATGCGGGTTGTGCATGGTTACCGTACTTTTTTCATTCTTGTTGTTTTCCCTTTTCTTTTCCTCCTGGGGCATGCCCCTTGTAGGCTGTACATTCGCTTAACCTTTTTTAATTTCAAGCTAATTTACCCAAAAAAAAACAAAAAAAAAGATGGCACCTCCGAGGAAGCCATTTGCAGTCAAGGGAAGAGGAAGAACGCAGAAAGGAGAGGAGGACGGTGGTGGACTACGGCAATGGTGGCGGTGAACGACGCCAATGACCGGAGGAGATGAACGGAGAGGTTTCGGACGAAAGAATAGAAGTGGAGGAGAAAAGGATTAAATGACCCGTGAGATTGATTAAACCAAACTTAAATCGATTTTCTGACCTTTGGCGTTCTCACGGCCGAGGTTTCGATTCCTCGGCCGAAATATCTTTTACTCAGCCGAGATATCGATCTCCTGGCCCTCCAATCATCCCCCCTCAGCGGCATCATATCTTGCTCAGTGCACTAACTCAAGCTATTATGGACTTCTGGATCCTCGACCGACAAAATAGCCTTAGGGGCATCCCCGAGCCAATACAACGCGATCAGAACTAGCCTTGGGGGCACGCCCAAGCATGGAAAAACATCAAAGCTCTCTCTCTATCACAACAAAGCTTACAATTACCGGTCAATCGATCGCTAATAACTCACAGCCCTAAGCTCTCAAGAATTACCATCTCCTCAAGGCCACCCAACGGTTCAAATCGCTCAACGGCTCAGAGCTCATCATCATCTCAACGGTTCTACTCAGCGTCTCTACGCCCGTATTCACCACCGACAGCTCTAAGCTTGCTCAGCAGCTTCGAACTCATCGCTATCAAAGCTATTTGGTGGCCCCAAGCCCACAACTTAACAGGCTCCACGCCAACCAACTCAGTAGGCTCTAAGCCCAATCACCATCAACAGCTCCACGCTCACACAGCGGCTCTACGCCCACCAACTCATTACATCAGCAGCTCTACGCTTGCCACCCCAGCAGCTTCACCTCTATCAATTCACTCAGGCTCTATGCCCGCATCCAACATCTCAGCGGCTCGAAGCCCATTATCATAGCGGCTCGAAGCCCGTATTCACCATCTCAACGGCTCTACGCCCTCACCTATCAACTCAACGGCTCTACGCCCACTATCTCAAACTGGCTCGAAGCCGTAACAACTATCTCAACAGGCTCTATGCCGCCTCAATCATCAGGACATCATCAATTCTCAAGCTCAAATCTTGAATGCTCAAAATCCAACATTTTGAATGCTCGAAGCTCTTCGAATGCCCAACCACTGTGTACTAGATGCTCAAGTTCTACACTTGAATGCTCAAGCTCTACGCTTGAATGCCCAACCACCGCGTACTGGACGCTCAAAGCCTGTACTTTGAATGCTCGGATTCTGCCGTCCGAATGCTTGAGCTCTACGCTCCGAATGCTCAAGTCCGGAACTTGAAAGAAGCTCCACGCTTATATCAAACACACACGCACGGGCCCGTGCACATTTGCATCACCATTATCACATCGAGTTTGCATCATCATATCTGTTCATATCTAACAATCACCTATCATACGCACGCATACTCTGCATATCTCTCATTTAACAGGTCAATCCTGCAAATCAACCGGCTCTACGCCTCGGTTTTATTGATCGGTCCACCGCCTCGATCCTTTGGTTCTACGCCAAAACTTATTATGAGAAAGCTCCGTGCACAGACCATCAGAATGCAACCAGCTCTTCGCTTCGGTTCAAATCACGTCAAGCTCTAAGCTCCGACACCTCAGGCTTTCGCCTTATGATCAATACCAGCTCCATGCTTCGGTTCTATCAAGCTCAAAGCTTCAATCTCCTCAGGCCCTCGCCTCATGACCACAGCAGGCTCTACACCTCGATTCTATCACCTTAAGCCCTCGCCTCATGACTACAGTAGGCTCTACGCCTCAATTCTATCACCTCAGGCTCTCGCCTCATGACTACAATCGGCTCCGTGCCTCGGTTCTCTCATCCCCAAAGCTCCGTGCTCTAGTTACTGGCCTTGCGCCCCCTATCTCAAAAACGGCGTCCGATTCATCTCCAGCAGATGGCTTGGATTCCACCCCAATCACATCAATTCCTTCCAGCTCATTCGCAAGGATAGGCTACCCTACCGAGCTCCCTTTAGTCAAAGTAAGGATGATCAAGAAAAGCAAACGCAGCTGCCGTGTACTGATCTACCCCAAAATACTAAGGATGCTCTCTGCAAAAACTTCACCGGCAGCCCCGCGCTCCTTCAGCTACTCTTCCGCCAAAACCCTGGCTCAGTCTAGGTACGTCACACTACGGCTTTTAAAGCCCGAAGGTACGTCTTCTGTCTCTAACCCTCCAAACTTTTTCTTTTTCTTTACTGCCCACCTGAACTACGATTGGTTTGAATTTCCCTTGTAGAATACGTAAGCAGCCTCCCGGCCCGACCATAACAAAAACCTTTTTCGAAAACCCCTTGGAATAGTGGTTGGACCAAATTGAGTTGCTTTTACAGCTTTGACTCTTACTCAAACATGTCTCGCGATCCGTTTGAGCTCAGTCAAAGAGGGGCATCTTAGACACCCCAATTTGGCCTAACGATTATTTCAAGTCCCACCCTGGGGACCATCCTGATGATGAAATGGATACAATGATTGCTGATTGACATCTCGTGAACCCATGGACTTATGGTAAGAACTTTGAGCCACTTAGAGGACCCAATCCAGAGCCATACAACCTTTTAGATAGAAATACAGAATCCTAGAAGAATCCATCTGTCGGCCGTAACATTGATCTCACGGCCTTAACATCATTTCTTCACCCGAGCAACCCGTTGCTTAAAAATCTCCCTGAGAGATCAATTCCTCGGCCGCAAGATCTATCCTTCGGCCGCAACATCCATCCCTCGGCCGCCAGATCCTATGCTCGGCCGCCAGATCGTCTATTTTCCAGACTCTGGAACGTTCTGTCAGACGTTTGATCCAACTACACTACCTTCCCGATGCGTTCGGGCTACGCTCAGAGATTACCACGAAGAGTTTGCATTGCATTGCAATTGCAATCGTGCGTTTTGATTGGCCGGAGTGAGTCACCAATTGCCTATATAAAGGGCTTTTGGGTTCCGAAAATACAACAATGAAAATCATCAAATTCGTATACTTCCACACCCTCTCAAGCCACGAAACTCTGTAGAAACACTCTCTCAAACCCCCTCTTCAAAAGCCCTAACCTCCCGAAGGCAGCCATCAATCCGACAATCAAACCCTAACCCTAGGGTTTTCAAAGAAGCAATCAGTCAATCATAATCAATCCGAAGCATTCAAGCAACTGAGGGATCAAGGTGGTGAGGCCCAACTGCCTCTGGTTTGTTTTACTTTCTGTCTATAAATCTTAATCGTAGCGTTTTGATTATCTACTAACTTTTCTATCTGGTGTGAGGAAGAACACCGACCTGGGCTTCAATCCCTCGGCCGGTACATAAAACCAGGAGGATCCGTCGGCCATGACATCCATTCACCGGCCGCGGGATCCATCTCCCTGGGACAGCTTGTTTTGCTTTTCTGCTTTCTGATGCATGCTTTAATTATCGCACTGGCTCACCTTATTTACTGTTTAAAGGCTTAATTAAATTGAATATGTGTTAGAATTAAACAAAGCATCTATATGTCTTATGTTGAACAACTATGGGCCAGCCTCACGGCTGGGCAGAGAGGGGTGCCTAACACCTTCCCCTTACTGTACTCTTGGCTCCCGTACCCAGAATCTCTACCTATTTTCCTAGTTTTAATAAACTGGGTGGCGACTCTGTTTTGATGATGACCTCTATCGTGTGGCGATGTTCCTAGCCATGGGAATGTCCACGATCTTGGTTTATGAAGCAAGCAACCAATCGAGCAACAAACGATCAATCTGTATGCCGATGCCCCGTTTGGGAGGTGTCTACACCCCACGGCATGGGCGAGTTGATGCGTGTCGTGGAGCGATTTTGCGCTCTTGAAGAATTTTACACGAACCGAGTGGCTCAGGGAATTCCGAGCTCAACAACATCCTTTCCCTCGATCGTGCCCCAGCTGCCAGCACCAATCGTCACTCAACAGTCCCAGCCAAAGAAACATGTCAACAACATCAAGGAAGGAAAGAAGCGCCCGCTAAAGGTACATGACTAAGTGGCTGAAACCACATACTTCAAAGAGCCCATCTGGTCTTTCCTAAAAGAGATCATGAGGCAACCATGGTTCGAGTGGCCAACAGGCAAGTTTGACACAGACACTGGCCAGCCAGATCAAAACCAATGGAAGAAGTGCTCCTACCATAATGAGCTCGACCACTACACAACTCCATGCACACCGTACAAGGCACTTTTGGAGTGCCTGGCGGCCCAAGGTCACCTCGACGAATACATTGATCGAACCAAAACACCCGCCCGCCAACCTACTGGAAATCCCAACCCCAATGAACAGAGGCCGCTAATACATGTTATCCACGAGCCAGTGACGAAGGAATCCGAAACAAGCCTTCGCGCCGACCTCGATCGCGCCTCCACTTCGAAGCAGGTACTCGCGGTAGGACCTGGATCCAAGCGCCCACGGCCACAAGAATTGCCTAAGCAGACAATCACTTTCACCGAGCGCGACCTCGAGCTTGTGGAAACCCCTCACTCCGATGCCCTCGTTGTAACTGTCCAAATCGGAGTCCACGACGTCAAGCGCATCCTCATTGATCAGGGAAGCTCAGCAGAGGTCATGTATTACGACTTGTTCAAAAAGCTTGATCACCCAGAGTCGGCATTGCAACCCACCGAAGTACCACTCATTGGATTCAATGGAGCACCCGTCTGGCCACTTGGCCGTATCTTTCTCCCCGTTGTCGTCGGCTCGAAAACATTGAGTGTTGAATTCATCGTCGTCAACGTGCCAAGCCCATACAACGCAATTCTCGGCCGAACCTGGCTTCACGGCATTCAAGCAATCGCTTCAACTTACCACCAGGTCGTCCAGTTTATTGGTGCCAATGGGAAGCAAGAAGATTTACGAGGCAATCAAGTCGCCTCCAAAAAGTGTTATGTTTCTGCCGTCCACAACTCCACCAAAGCAAAACAAGTGCAATGGGTTGAAGTTCCAGACATGGCCATGATCGAAGACGTTGGCCAGAAGGCTGAAGACAAAGCGTAAGAAGACTTTGTCCCAATGCCCATAAATGAGGATGGCGCACGTTTCTTTTTACTCGGCTCTTCCCTTAGCGATGCCGAATGAGAAGAAATGTTCCAATTCCTCAAAGACAACATGGAAGTTTTTGCATGGACCCCCAATGATATGCCAGGGGTCGATCCTGATTTTATTTGCCACTCCCTCAATATCAAGGACTCAAAACCAGTGGTACAGAAGGCTCAATGTTCTGCATCAGAACACGCCGACGCTGTAGTTAAAGAAGTTAACCGCTTGTTGGAAGCCAACGCCATTCAAGAAGTGCAATACCCAACTTGGTTGTCCAACACAATGGTCATTAAGAAGAAAAATGGCAAATGGCGAGTCTGCGTTGATTACACCAATCTTAACGACGCCTGTCCGAAAGATTGGTTCCCACTTCCAAAGATTGATCAACTGGTAGACGCGACATTAGGCCACGCTCGGCTGAGCTTCCTCGACGCCTATCGTGGCTACCATCAGATAGCCATGGACCCAGATGATATGGAAAAACCGGCCTTTATCACGCCATATGACATCTTCTGCTACCGAGTTATGCCTTTTGGGCTCAAGAACTCCGGTGCCACATTCAACCGGGCCATATTCAAGATGCTTCACGCTCAGATAGGTCACATGGTTGAAGCTTACATTGGTGACCTCGTCGTCAAAAGCCAGAAGGAATACAACCACCTCCAGGAGTTAACCGAAGTATTCGAAATCCTCAAACTCCATAAGCTCTGCTTGAATCCTGAGAAATGTGCATTCGGCGTAAGCACTGGCAAATTCCTTGGTCACTTAGTCACTAGACGTGGCATCGAAGCCGATCCTAACCAAATCAAGGCTGTGGCAGACTTGCAGCCACCACGCACAATCAGAGACGTCCAGAGGCTCACAAGAATGGCAGCGGCTCTAAACTGCTTCATTAGCAAGTCCTCAGACAAGTGCCATGCCTTTTTTCATGCATTGAAGGGTAAAAGCTGACGCAGCTTCGAATGGACCCCGGAGTGCAACAAAGCATTGACCGAACTCAAAGATTATTTGAGCTCGACACCACTACTGGTGAAACCCAAAGAATTTGAAACTCTCTACTTATACCTTGCAGTCTCAACTCATGCGGTCAGTTCAGCTCTTGTCCGGCGGGAAGGCACCGACGATTGGCCAATTTACTTCACCAGCAAAACTCTCCTACCCGCGCAAACACGCTATCTTCCTCTCGAGAAACTAGCACTTGCTCTCATCTCGGCGGCCAGGAAACTCCTACCTTACTTCCAATCTCACACCATCACTGTTCTAACAGAGCACCCTCTCAAAAGCCTTTTTCGGAGGGCCGATCTTTCCAACAGGGTCTCCAAGTGGGCAGTTGAGTTAGCAAACTTCAACATTCATTTTGAGCCACAGACGGCAATCAAGGGGCAGATTCTCGCCGACTTCATCGCCGAATTGACTCCAGAAGATACTGAGACTCTCAACACTCCCCCATCCCCCCCCCCCCCCCACCTCAAACCGTGGCCGAGCACGCAGGCACGAAACCTTGGCTCCTTTTTCAAGGAGACAGTTGGCGACTTCAGGTTGACGGTGCCTTTAACAGCAATGGAGCCGGAGTAGGGGTCGTCTTAGTTTCTCCTTGTGGGACCCTACATGAAAGCGCCATCAGCATTGACTTCCCCGCCACAAACAATGAAGCTGAATACGAAACTCTCCTTGCTGGCCTACGCTTTGCAATAGCAATGAAGGTTGACGAGTTAGCTATTTTTTGTGACTCTCAACTCATCGCCAACCAGGTGTTAGGGGACTACGAAGCTCGGGACCCCAGAATGATGAAGTACCAAGCAACAGCGGCTGAACTCATCAAGCACTTCAAAAGTTTTAGGATCGAACAGATCAACCGCGAGCACAACGTGCATGCAGATGCACTCGCTGGCCTAGCTTCTGCTTCCAAAGCCTCGGAATTCAGAACAATCAACTTCGGCAGTATCGACCACCCAAGCTTTGACATCGCCCCGAAAGAACTCAACATTGAACTCGGTCCAAGTTGGATGGACGAGATTGTTGCTTTCCTCAAACATGACACCTTACTAGCCGACAAGAAGGAAGCTTATCGCATTAGGAACAAGACCGCTTACTACTGGCTCTTTGAAAGCGGCCAACTCTACATGAAATCTATCTCCGGACCTTATCTCCTCGTCGTCCACCCAACCCAAGTACCTGAGATCCTCGCCAAGCTTCACTCGGGCAGCTGCGGCTGCCACTCTGGTGGCCGTTCACTCTGCCAATGCGCGTTGAGTCAGGGTTACTTTTGGAAGAACATGAAGAAGGATTGTGAGGAAGTTGTCCGCAAGTGCCGACCGTGCCAACTGTTTTCACCTATACCAAAGCAACCTGCCCAGAATCTTTCCCCAATCACAAGTCCTTGGCCCTTTGCACAATGGGGGCTTGACATCGTGGGCAAACTCCCAATAGCACCAGGAGGCTTCAAATTTCTGATCACGGCAACGGACTACTTTTCAAAATGGGTGGAAGCTGAACCTCTCGTCACCACGACCGAGGCCGACGTAAGAAGATTCGTCTGGAGGAACATCATCACCCGGTTCAGCGTCCCATACGCCATCGTCTCTGACAACGACACTCAGTTCGTTGGGAACGGCCTCTCTAGCCTCTTGGAAGAATTTGGGATACGCTTCTTCAACTCTACTCCATCATACCCCCAAGGAAATGGCCAAGCCAAGGCCACGAACAAGACCATCTGTGCTGGGATCAAGCGTCGGCTAAACTCCAAAAGAGGCAAGTGGGCAGAGGAACTACCCCGTGTCCTATGGGCTTACCGTTCTACACCAAGGCGCTCCACAGGCCAAACACCCTTTTCAATGGCGTTCAGCATGGAGGCCGTGATCCCACTGGAGTCCAAGTTCCCCACCCTCATAATGGAAACTTTCGACCTCAAAATGAATGAAGAAGCCGTGGAACAAGAACTCATCTTGGCCAAAGAGAAACGTGATGACGCTCAGATAAAGCTCGCTGAGTACCAGCAGCAAGTGGCTAAAGGGTACAACTGTAGCGTCAGGATCAAGACATTCAAGCCAGACGATCTTGTGTGGAGAAAAGTTGTGCAAGCCAGCAAGAAAATGAAATTCAAGCCGAACTGGGAGGGCCCCTTTCGTTTTGTCAAAATTGCTGGTGAAGGTGCTTACGTACTAGAGGACATGAATGGGAAAGTCCTCACCAACCCGTGGAATGCACAGAATCTAAGAAAAGCTTACATGTAATCAACACCAACAGTGAGCCTCATGTTCGGCCACTGACTATCCTGTTTTCACAACCTTAGTTTTTTCTTGCAAGTCTTTGGCTTCGGCCACAACTTCTGTTTTATTTTGTTTCAATGGGCTTTGGCCCACGTATTTTACTTCAACTTGTATTTCAATCTCTTTTCAATTGAAGGAAGAATCTTGTCTGGCAATTGATGTCTCATGCACTTTTTCAACTCCTTTCAATTATGTTCTCACTACTATAATCTACCCTCAGCACACTCTGCCACCCACAAACGTTGACTTCGGTCACACCCACGAACGGCTTTCATGCCTTTGCTTTGGCCACCATTGCTGCCCCAAGAAGCAAAAACAGGACATATGGTCCACCGAGCCTAAGACACGCATTATGGCTGGAACTTAGGCTCTGGTTCGGCTTGGAAAGACACTAAGGCCGACCACAGCCCGGTTACACTCACGGTTCGGTGATCAAACCACCCACAAACATTTTAAGTCCTTAACACCTTGGCTAAGGGCTGGCACTTCGGCCGAGCCCTGACCGCGTCATACTGTGTCAAAAATATATTTATAAAACCTTGGAGTTAACTACTACTCCGTAGAATAGTGGTCAAGACCGAGTGTCGATCCACAGGGACAGTATGGCTATGTTACTATAATTTCGATTGATTTCTAGATTAATTCGGAGGAAAAAGATTTGAGTTAAGATGAGTTCTCTCTCTAACCTAGAGAGAGAAAGCTCCCCCCCGGTCCAGATCCAGTCGGCCCCGGGCTCCCACCTCCGGCCAGCAGCAGCGGCAACAGTAAGGACGGCAAGGGAGCAACCCTCCTTAGGGAGTGCTCTCCTCCATCGCCTCCATCAGTCTTCAACAGCTATGGAGCAAAGCTCCCTCTGGCCACCTCTATCCGGCCACCTCTGGTCCGGCCATTGAAGCCTGGTTCAACAACTCCAGCTTCTACATCCATCATCACTCGGTGGTTCTTACCCCGTGAGATCTTACAAACCCACAACAGTGGGTTCCCAACTTCAGAGAAGATAGTCGGAGAAGATAGCCCAAGTCGTGGGTCTCTCCAATTTTTTAGATCTGGTTCAAAGATTAGGGGCTGTTCTTCACTTTCCGAGGTGAATCGGCTATCCATAAGTACACAGCCGCCGGTCTCTCGATTCCGGTGGAAGCAGCAGCAGGCCACGGATCTTTCGGCCAGCCACAGCCAGCCACCACCACCAGCCGGTCACGGCTCGAGCAGAGGCCAGGTCTGGACTTCAACCAGGTCTGGATCCAACTCCATCCCGCCGTGGTCCGGCGGCTACCTTTTTGGGATCTGCTATGGGCAGATCTGAAATCAACCCAGCCAATACCGGCCACCCACCTCCTGGTCCGGCCTCCATCTAGTCCGGCCTCCGTCTGGTCCAGTCTGCACTTTGGTCCGGCCAAGGAATCATCAACCGCCGTGGCTCACAGCCGCCGGCCTCTGTCTTCAACCTAGCGCCGCCGTGGAGTTCACAGCCACCGTGGGCACGACCGCCATGGGGCTCAGTCGCCGTGGGGCTCAACTCCTCCAGATCCTGTCCTAAGTTGCAGTGGTTACGCAGTGGAGGACGGCTGGTCTAACGTGGTGGCTTGGCGGTGAACTCCGGCCGGAGTGAGCCAAGCCAGGCCACCCATGTTGAGGCCAGCCCTGGTCTGGCAGATAAGTCCGAAGCGGGGCCAAGCAGTAGGCAGTAGCCAGCAGCCAGGCCGGGCCCAAACAGCAGCCAGCCCATGCTAAGTACCGGGTAGCAGCAGCAGCAGTCATGGCTACCCAATGCGGGCAGCAACTGGTCCGGCCAGCCAGCCAGCTCGGGCAGTCACCAGCCTAGCAGGCCTGTTTAATTTAATCAGTGCGGGTTGTGCACTGGCCATTATATTTTATGGTTTCTGTAGTTTGTATTGCGGGGACTTCGAGGGCCTCTTATTGTACCTTGTACCGACGGTTGGAGTCGGGTATTTACTGTTTTGCCACCCCCGTGTCCAGTCTCCCCGTTGAACTTTCTATTCCTTGGGATAGTTTGTTCGGCGGGGGCAAGGACACGGGCAACCCATGTAGCCACTTGGCGCTCTTTATATTTTTCATTTCTTTTTTTGTTTTGTCTTACCTGGGGTATGCCCCTTGTAGGCTGTAAATTCAGTTAACCTCTTTTATTTTCAAGCTAACCGCCCTAGGGCATTACCCAAAAAAAAAAAAAGATTTGAGTTGTTTGATTTCAGAAAACTAATTAATTAAGAAAGCTACTAATTATTTGATTTGAATACTGATGAGAAAAAGACCTAGGGTTTCGAATCCACCCCGACCACGTAACAACGATATGCATAGGCTAGGTTTAACATTCGAATCATTAAAGACTATCGTTATAGCTTGCAATCCCTTCCGATAATTGTCAAGAAGATAATTGAGTTGTTAAAAGGCATAGACTATCCCATAGCACGGACCGTCTCACTAGCCCAGTCTGGCCGCCTAACGGCACGATCCGTCTTACGAGCATAATCTATCTCATAACTCCAACCACAATCAAAGAATACCATTGTTTAACTCCGTATTTTAAAACCGCGAATATAAATATGAAATAGATTGAAAGTATTAAAATCATTCCATAAAACTGAAACGAGTTCTAGTTAAACAATCGATCCGAATATTAAAACCTAAACCTATACATATACAAAGTTACGTGGCACGGTACTTCATCTTCCCCTAGGTGAGGGTTTAGCCGGCCATGAGAGCCGAAGTCCCGTTTATGCGCAGCTTCTGTTCTCTGTTCTTCGAGCAGTACCCAATAACGAAACCCTCCTTTTCCTTTTATAATGCTGCTGCCGATTATATTTCCATGTCAAAAGAAAGACTTCTTTTCCTATTCCAACTCCCCCTTTTATGGTAGTCCTTTCCAAACCAATTTATTCCTTCCTTGTATATGCACTGAGCCAACCAATACAAGTATAAATCGTATTGTTTTGCTACCAATTTCACTTCCACAACCACGTGCACAGTAGGAGCATTTATAGGGCCCATCTCTATTGCTATTTTATTTTTTCCACCACCGAATAAATGCTAGCCAATTAATCTTTGTGGCAACCCTCCGTAAGACCTTCCAAACTGCACGTTTTCGCACTTATTGGTCTCAAGGCCTGCAAACACTGTAAAACACTAAATCGCGTCAAGTAACAATGTAAACAAACCAACAAGGCATAAATTAGAAGGATAAAATGGGTGCTTTTCAGCACCTATCACACCCCTCAACTTACACTTTGCTAGTCCTCAAGCAAAGAAAATAAAATGCAACTAAAGAAAATAAATTAAAATGGATAGTTCTTTTAAACCCCCAGGCAGCCCCAGTAGGACGAGTAAAGTCTCGTGAGGGTTTTCAGCAGTGATCACCCACAAAACACATTGAACCTTTTCACATGGAATCCAAAACTTGTCATACAACTCATTGGTCCATCAAGCAAAGAATGCACAGCTACCACGAAGATATAACAAGGCGCAAATAGTTCCAAACGCTTTCAAGTCAAGAAATAAACCATGGCACTTAAGCTTAGCATGTGTGAATACGGGCCTCAATCACATATGAACAATAACCAACCACTCTCTCCGGACCGAGCCTCGACTTCAATTCTCACTGTGTCTGCAACGCCCCCATTTTCGGGTACATTAAATAAACATTTTATTGAAATAATAAACGAAGAGTCAAGCTCATTATTACAACATGGTTCCTACTAGAGTACTTTTATTACACAAAGGATGGGAAATCTAAGGTTATCTACTGTTCCACCTCTTCCTCCATCCTAGCAAGCTCTTCGGCTCCAAAAGCCTCCAATGTGTACTGCTCTTCCTGTTCATCTATGAGATCTGACACATTATACCGGCGTCGCCACCAATATAATATGTCAGGGTCACCAAAGGCAACACCGTGAGCTACAGAAGCTCAATAGAGTAAACCATACCCACTAACCCTTAACTTATAACAAAAAGGCACATAGACAATTACACATGCTCATTCAACAACATAGTTAGCAATTACACATCCATATTTGCTATCTTTCTAACATTGGTGTCATGCCTTTCTGTGTTTCTCCTACGCAACCTTTCGTAGAGAGTGTCACCATTTTCCACTTCATTAACACTTCCAAAATCATTTTAACACACCCAACCTCGGTTCCGCTGCGCCGGGTTCCCGAGTATCCTCACAATGGTTCTGCTACGCCGGGTTCCCATTGGCACACATTAGCATTGGCTCCTCTTCGTGGATAACCAAGCCATACCTCACCATGGTTCCGTCGCTCCGGGTTCCCAGGGGAACGCACACAACCTCACAATGGTTCCGCCACCACGGATTCCATTCGGATACACACAACCTCACAATGGTTTCGCCACCACGGATTCCATTCAAAAACACACTCACACCATACTCCCACAATGGCTACCATGTCCGGCCATTATGTAATTTCAAAAATATTTTACCATTTCAATCACTTCCTTTCATTAGCCGCACCCTAGGTGTCATGTTTCTAACTTTCTCGATTTCCGTGTCTCGTTTTCATGCATAGACTCCGCGGTAGGACTTTTCATGTAATCATAGAAATCTTGAAACTAAACTAGCAAGATCATCCAACTCTATATCATTTAGCATGCTCATATTGTCACATAGTCATGCACAAATCACATTAAAGCATAACGCCACATGTACGGACGCCTTTGGAGTGATAATCACTTATGCTTTCACAAAAAGCTCCCCCGGTCCAGATCCAGCCGGTCGCCGGTCTCCACCTCCGGCCAGCATCAACATCAACAGCAAGGACGGCAAGGGAGCAACCCTTCTTAGGGCCTGCTCTCCTCCATCGCCTCCAACCTCCAACCGGCCACCTCTATCTCTCCATCGGGCAGCCATAGCTGGCCTTCTTCGGCCCAGGCTCCCTCCGGCCATGGCAGTCACCTTCTGGGGCAAGGGATACTCTCTCCTTAGAGAGGCTCTCCTCCACCGCCTTCACAAGCGGCAACCTTGGGCCTGCAATAACTTCTTAGGCCAGATCTGGTTCGGCCATCACTGGGCAGCCACGGCCTGGTCTAGCTCTTGACAGGTCTAGCCCCAATAGATCCTCACTCGACCCAAGCTCCACAGCCGTGGGCCTCGCCTCCAACCTCAACCCCGCCGTGCACCGGCGGGTACCTTCATTGGGATCTGCACCGGGCAGATCTGAAAGTTCAACGGCCATTACTGGCCAATCAAGCTCCACCTGGTCCGGCCTCCGTCTGGACCGGTCAAACAACAACCGCCGTGGCTTTGAGTTTGGAATCATGGGTCAAAACTTCATGGGTTACCTTCTGTACCAGGCCTCGCCGGAGATGATGGCCCTTGCTGCTTCAATGAGTGCTCGAACAGTGGCACGGCAGCAGGGCGAACTCACCACTGAGATCTACATGTACGGAGACCCAGCAAGGCCAAACCCCCGAACCTGAACAGCAAAGCCATGGCTGCCGGTCGTTTTCCTTCAGGCGGCCGGTCAACGCCCAGATCTGGGCAAGCTCACATCTCCGACAAGCTTGGCCACATCCAGGTACGGTCACATTTAGGCCACCGTGGCTCACTGTGGCCGCCAGTCAAGGCCGTCATTCAAGGCCCTCTCCGGCCTTGACTGGCCATCAGCCCGGGCAATCCCAGTCGTGGGCCAAGCAGCCAGGCCAAGCTGCTAGCCCGGGCGGGTAGTCACCAATCAGCTCTAAGCAACAAGCTGGGCAGTCCGGGCATTTTTCTCGGGCGGGGGGCAGCAGTGGGCTGCCAGTGATTGTTTTGCTCAGGCAGAGGCTTGGCAGCAGCTTTTTGCCCGGGCGATTCGAGTCAATCTTCGTCCAGCCACAAGGAAGGCAGCAGCCGGCAACGGCAGCAGGCAGCAGCCCGCCCGATGGCAGGTTGGGCCTAAATTTCTTTCAAAAAAAAAAAAAAAAAAGTGGCACGGATTCCAAACATAATTCTAAGTCCAATATTGGTTTATTGTCAATCTGTTGCTGGACGAACGGGCCAGTCTGATGGTGTTATTAACCCCCGATAGGCGGTCATCTGTTGGACTGAAATCGGGGGTCGGGCTTATGGTCGAGCCTTTTATATCCCTAGAACCAGTTTTTTTTGCTCTAAGGTTGAGTGTAGTATTCATGTGGTCGTAGCTATTTTTGATTAGATTGAACTCCTTCCTAGTTAGGGGTAGCCTGCAGTAGCAGCAGCTGCAGGAGCCGATGATTAGATTATGGTTGGAGTTTGATTGAGCAGGGTAGTTGCCGGAGCTGTCATTGACTAGATTGGTGGATCCTCACTGATCGAAAGGGGTTGCTTTGCAGTCTGTTTCTGATTAGATTTGGTGGTTTGCATTAATCAAAAAGAGCAGCTTGGTCCACTTGAGGTTCGAGTGGCTACTTTTGGTGGCCTCTCTTTCTGTTCCGCTTTGAGTCGTTAGCGAGCCTAGGGGATTTGGGCGAGGTTGTAGTAGTCAGGGTGGAATGGGTGTGGTGTGCAGGGTACTTAGCAGGGTAGCCTTGTCGGATGCCGTCATCCCCTGGTCGAGCCTCTCTCAGTCCGAGTTCCTCTGTAGTAGTTGACTTCTGTTGAGCGGATATTATACTTGCTTTGGGGTGATGGAAGCCTCGGGTCTTGGTTTTCTTAGCCCAGCCTAGGAGGAGAAGGATCTCTCCTCAGCGCTGGTTATCATGTGGTCCATGTTGACCATGACTATCTACTTCAATTACCTTATTTCCTAGCCTGGCGGATTGTGCCAGGAATAGCTCAATTTCATTTCAGTACATTTCATGGTTCTTTTCAGATCCATTTGCATCACATATGTCACTTTATTTTACTCTCCATGCGGGTTGTGCATGGTTACCGTACTTTTATCATTCTTGTTTTTTTTTTCTTTTCTTTTCCTCCTGGGGTATGCCCATTGTAGGCTGTACATTCGATTAACCTTTTTTAATTTCAAGCTAAATTACCCAAAAAAAAAACTATCTTAAAGATCAAAATACAAATACTTCAAGTTAATCCATAGTCATGTTCTTCTTTTTAAAATTCGTTCTTCCTTTTTGAAAAGTTCAAAACAACACATGTTTAACGAGTAAATCTAACGTTATACTTAGAGTTTAGGGGGTAAGATCTATCTACCGTTCTCCTTGGCGGTAGTGACGACTATGGAAGAAAGATGGTACGTCGGCGGTCGGACGGAGTAACTTCCTACGGCAGGCTTCAGGTAGCTTTGAAAGAGAAAGGTTTCTCTCGAAACTTGATCTTGACTAACACTACTAATCTTTTTGGATCGAAAGGGTGGTGGAGTGGCGGTTTAGTGGCGGCTTAGGATGAGTTTCTTGAAGAACTTTGGAAGAGCTTCAAGAACAAGAAGAACTAGAAAGAACAAGGTAACAATGGAATGCTTTCTAGAGAGAGAAGTGAACTATGGAAGGTGTGAGTTGAATGGTGAGAATGAAGTCCTATTTATAGGCAACCCTTGGCTCTCTCTCTCTCCCTCTTGGCCGGCCATTCCTCTCTCTCTCTCTCTCTCTCTCCCATGGATTTGCTCCATGGTCTTGTCTTTTCAAGCCATGACATCATCCAAGATCTTGCTTGCTCTTCCTTCCATTCTAGGACAACTTTTAAGTTATTCTATGGGGTTTTTGTCTAGTCTAGTACTTGTTTGTTTAAGAAAGAGTAAGAAAGGCTAGATTTAGTGGTACTTGGTGATGTAAGAAGTTGGTTCAAAGAGATCGACTAGGTACAAGCACACACATCATTCTCTTTTTCTCTCCCTCTCCATCCGGCCCATCTCTCTCTCTCTCCCACATCTCTCTCTCTCTCTATCTCTCTCTCTCTCTTCCTAGTACAATGCATATATATAAATAAGTTTGGAAGGACAAGGGTCGTTGATTGACTAGGGTTAGTGTACAAGATTGAGTTGTAAGAAAATCTTGTACCTTGAATCTTCCTCATATCTTCCCATCTCTCTTCTTTTACAAGTACAAGTACTTATATGAATATATAACTTAGATTTGGTAGAAAATAATCCAAAGGGTACACCATATCTTCTTCTCTTTCTCTCTCATATCTCTCTTATCTCTCTCGGCCTCTCTCTCTTCTCCTCTCCTCTCTCGGCTCTCTCTCTCCTCCTCTCTCTCTCTCTCCCCCTTGTCTATCTATATATACATATATATAAGTCCAAGATCATATAAGTACATAAGGTACTAATAAACAAATGGGGTTTTTTTTGAAAGAGAAGGATTTTCCTATTAAACAATGCAATTAATCACATGTGTACTATTGAAATTTAATATATATGTACAAGTGTCCTATTTAATATTTAAGTATGTACTAGATGGTCTTACTAGATTTCCTAGGTCAAAATTCTTTATTAAACTATGTCAAATTAGCACATGTCTCCTTATAATATAATATTAGGGTACTTTGAGAATCCTAGGTACAAAATCTAGGGTACAAATATCCATATTAAATAATAGAATCCCATGGGAAATATCTAGGAATGGAATTAACTAATATATCTTAGTACTAGTCCTATTATCCAATGGATATTCATTTCCCTTGTAGTTATTAACCAATGGGTAATAATTCCCCTATCCTTTATGGACCAATGGATAAAGATCAAAGGTTGACTTTGGTCAAAAGGGTTTATTTAGGGTTCAAAGGTTCAAAAGGTTCAAATGTTTCAAGAAGGTCAAAGGTTCATTTTGGTTATCTCAACTGATTAGGTTAGAAGCTAACTAGGCTCGCTAAGTAGGATTTCCAGTCAAGAAAGGAACTTCTATGACTTCTCAATTTAGAAGGAAAATAATCTAGCACACTTGTCTTTAGAAAATGACTATATGGATTGGTGGGAAGAACTCTAGTCAAAACGTCTCGAATCTAATTATGACGGATTATTGGAATTAAAAGAAATTACAAAGTCAATAATGACGGAATTTTGGATATTAAAAAAAAGAAATCCAAGTAATTAAAATAAAATTCAAATTTTTAACAAAAATTTACCAAAAATCAGGGTCGTTACAGTGTCATGCACTCACAAATGAAATCACTTGAAACAAGGTGCATTATGAACTCTTGAGTGTGCGGTTTGGAGGTTACATAAATGGAAAGCAAAGTACTCCGCACACTATGACACGAAAAGAACCCTTTATGTAGTGGACACGCAATCTCATGAACAAAATGCCAAGCATTGGAACTCTCCACCATCAATCCTCACCCCAACACCCCTAAGATCAAATAGGATGTTATTCAAGGTTAAAGCATTAGGGATGGGATAATGTATCAAGGGTAAAAATAGATTCAAGTGTGAGAGAATAGGCGAGTATTTCAACTAAACTCAACAGGGCGAATGCAATGTGTGCCCCTTAACTTCAAGTCAATTCCACCTTATCTCTCTTTCTAGCCTCTCAACATTTTTCAACCATATTTACCCAAAAAAAACATTTTTCAACCATTAAACCAATGATTCCTCCTTTTCAACTACATTAGTGCCCCCTTTTTTTCTTCTTCTTTTTTTTTTTTTTGGTATTTTGTTGTGTTTCTTTTTTTTTTTTTTAAGGGACACCACCAATTCAAGCGCAAAATTCAACAATCTACCAAAAAAATAACCTTTACATTCTTGCCTTTCTCCAAACACAATATGGAAGGTGGAGCTAACCAAGAAAAGGCTAAATGTATAAAGCTCAATGTGGCTCGCAAGGGATAAATGTGAACACAAAGGAATGAACTGGCCCAAATATCAAGAAAGTGCCTATAATCCTCTCCCAGGAGTGTAACATCCATGTGACAAACCAAAACCAAGAGATATTATTGTTATGCATTCAAGTCCAACACTCAGCGACCAGAAGCTCCAACGGAGGGTTGAGAGCTTCTCTCTCTAGAGAATGCACTCCCCCCTGTCAATCTTTCGGCACACACCACATCTGAGGTAATCCAAGCTCAGATTGGCCATCAAGAAGGTCATCTAAGTTAATCCAACATCACATCTTCGGGACCATTACAAATCATATTTCTGAACCAAACCCACTATTTTCGTCTGGTGGACGAAAACAGATAATCTCTGCACACCAAAACCCACCGACCCACGCCCCGTTTCTCTGGCTCGGTTCATCCAAGATCAGGTCCCCGCCATGGCGAGTAGCTCCTAAGTCTACACAGCGGTGGACGGCGTCGGAGAAGTGGGTTCTGGTATGGGCTGTGGGTTCCGGGGTTCCATACCCCCACCGATCCATGCTCTAATCGCAAGAATCTTCATCAAACATCACCAGGGCCGGCACTCGCCGGAAGTCTAGCCGCCAGAAGTCTAGCCACCACAGATCTCAGATCTCAGATTCTAACCCAGCCGGTAGTGGGTTCTCAAAGTGGGTTCTCAAGGCGGAGGCCACAGAACTCAGTCTGTTTCAGTCAAAGCCGGCGGTCTTCGTAACCGGCGGCGGGTCAACCTGGACGTCGTGGTACTCAAATGGAACCTGGAATTACAGAGCATGCTCTGAATCTGATCCAGGACAGTTCAGAGCTTGCTGTACAACCAACTCACAGCAGCAATACCGTGGGGCCCAGTCAACGTGGGCCACCGTGGATCATCGGCCACCGTGGGGCCCAGCCATCGGCCACCATGGGGCCCAACCGTCCGGGCAATCAGCCAGCCCGGTCTTCCATCATCGGCCACCGTGGGGCCCAGCCGTCGGCCGCCGTGGGGCCCAACTGCCCAGGCAATCAGCCAGCCTGGGCCAAACACCAAGGCCCGGGCAGGCAGCCAATCAGCAGCCCAGGCCGGTATACCTGGGTCAATTCATTATTAATATTTGCTCAATATGAGCTTTGAATATGGCTATCTACAATTACATTGTTGCTGGACTAGTGGGCCAGTTTACTGTTAGTTTTGCAACCCCGATAGGCGGTCATCTGTTGGACTGAAATCGGGGGCCGGGCTCTTCGTTGAGCCCCCTATATCCCTTGAGCCAGCGCTTTTAGCTCTGAGGATTTGCGTAGTATTCTTGTGGACGTGGCTATTATTGATTAGATTGGATTCTCCTAGTTAAGGGGCAGTCTTGCAGTAGCAGCAGCTGTGGGTGCCAATGATTAGATTATGGATGAGTTTGATCGAGCAAGGTAGTTGCCGGAGCTGTCTTTGACTAGATTGGTGGATTCTCACTGGTTGAAAGGGGTAGCTTCGTAGTCTGTTTCAGATTAGATTTAGTGGTTTGCACTGATCGAAAAGAACAGCTTGGTCCACTTGTGGTTTGGGGGGCTACTTTTGGTGGTCCCTCTTCCTGTTCCGCTTATAGTCGTTAGCGAGCCTAGGGGATTTGGGTGAGGATGTAGTAGTCTGGATGGAATGGGCGTGGTGTGCAGGGTGTGCTTAGCAGGGTAGCCTTGTCGGATGCCGACATCTCCAGTTCGAACCTCTCTCGGTCCGTGTCCCTCTGTAGTAGTTGACTTCTTTTGAGTGGGTATTATGCTAGCTTCGGGATGATGGGCTTCTCGGTTCTTGGTCTTCTTATCCCAGCCTTGGAGGAGGAGGATCTCTCCTCAGCGCTGGTTATCATGTGGTCACCGTTGACCATGACTATCTACCGTATTTACTTTATTTCCTAGCCTGGCGGGTTGTGCCAAGTAGTAGTTCAATTTCACATTACATTTTGTTATGTATTTACTCTATCTCACTCTCCATGCGGGTTGTGCATGGTTTATCGCACTTTTTTCACTCTTATTTGTTTTCCTTTTCTTTTCCTCCTAGGGTATGCCCCTTGTAGGCTGTACATTCGCTTAACCTTTTTTAATTTCAAGCTAAATTACCCAAAAAAAAAAAAACACTCGGCGACCAAAGATAATGAGATTGAAAATAAATGGACTCTTTCCATGACAAAATAAGAGTTAAAGTGACATCACTCCAATAAAAGATAGGGCACAAAAGCTCACTAGGGCATAAGTCTCCACTAATCTAGCCATCAAGATTGGTCAAGTCACGGCTCACAAGTGATCAAGGCCCGACGTGCAATGTGCAAAAATGCTAAAACAAAAGTGCCAGTAGTCTAGCAAGTGAAACTACTCTGCCAAAGAGATATCGAAATGGTAGCAGCATGCCTATATTCAGTTATCCAACAAGTAATCAAAACAAGTGTCAAACCGCATGCAAAAGGGTCCCACTATTTTTTTAATTTTTCAAAATTTTAATTTTTTTTTTGGATTTTTAAGACTCTAAGTGTGAAAAACTTACCAAAGTAATCCCTCCCCCAATTTCAACCATTCGATGTTCTCATTGAATACAAAAGAATAAAAATATAGGACATAAAACAAAAAGAAGGAAAAGGTATCACCTCGGAACGGAGAACTACGCAAGAAATAAGATAGTGGGAAGAAGACCCCCCAACTTGAACGAAAGTGTCCTGCAATGTTAGTTCTCACAACAAAAAGAAAAAATAACTAACCTAAAAAAAAAAAAAGAAATAACAAAAACAAAAAAAAACTATACATAAAGGTAATGCCATTCACTCCCATCACGAAAAATCCAAACATTTATCACACTATGAAGTGCAACAAATAGTAACATCTCACCCCACTTCAAGCACTCCGTTAAAAATTGTACGCGACCATGCCACAAAATCAAATACTTAGAGTAACTCAATTGCCTTAGCTGCGTTCGAAACTTAGATTCCACCAAGTGCGAATTCCAAACCAAATTAATTTTCAAGCTGTTGATGAATTTCAATAAAAATGGGTGGTAAGCCACATCAAAAAGATCAACACCAAGAAAATCAATTTGTTCTAACTCGATAATCTTTTGTAATGATGGATGCTCAATAGGAGTGATGGCATAATCTATGACAGGGGATATTTGATTATCAAGATCAAGTGGACTTTGCACAACTATTTTTTATTTATTTTTTGATCAGGACTTTGCACAACTATTGGCAACGACTCCTCAAGAGTCGTATCATGAAAATTCATCTCAAGTGTGCTAGAATGCTCTAGAGAAGATTGTTCACTTTAGGTTCATCGCTTGGATCACCTATTTCACTAGTTACAAGTGGCTCTGTTGTTTCATATTCCAATGCACAAGAATTACTCACTTCAAAATTTTTGACTTGATTGCAAGAAAGAGAATCAGCTAATCGATCAAAATAAGCCTCAATCTTTTCTGCATCCTTATCCAAAATTTCAGAATCACGCCTCTTATCCAAAATTTGACGTGTCTCAAATTTTATGTTGTCATAAAAAAAATGAAGAATGCGCCTAAGATCACAAGTATGTTGTGGCCAACTGAATAGTGAACATTTAAACTGCCACCAACATTGAGAAAAAGACTCACCTTGTAGTTGATGAAAATTTGATATTTCGTGTAATAGCAAATGAGTCTCGTACCCAGGGGAGAACCTTTTGGTAAATTGTGTATATATGTCTCCCCAACTACAAATTGATTCTTGGCTTAAAGAATTAAACCAATGCTTAGGACCGTTCCTTAGAGACAAAGGAAACAATCTAGACAGAGCCACTTCATCATCACCACAAATCTCCTCAAGTTTGTCTAAATGTAAGTAAAGATTTTCTCCATCTATACCATAAAATTTAGGAACAGTATCATCTAGCACATGTTGCCAATAATTGGGTAAAGTTGACACTGACCGATCAAATTGATTTTCATACCCTCCATAGCAACTTGCAAAATAAGCCATCTTTTTTGTGGTATTTTTTATTTTTTTAAAGGAGATAAAAACAGAGAAAAGAAAAAAAATTAAATAAATAAAAAACACCTAATGCAAGCCTCTCAACTTATGCAAGTAAAAAAAAAACTTACAGCGCTTTCTTAAAAGTTCTCGTAATGAATAGAATTTCCTCCACCACAAAGCAGTTGCCAACTTTCGTTTTTCTTTTCTTGTAAAGTCAATAATCCTGCACCAGAAAAACTAATACAAAAAGAAAATAATAAAAACAATAAAAAAAATGTTAACTAAGAACTAAAATAAAAACTAATCGAAAGAATGTAACCGTGCAAACTGTCCCCAGCAACGGCGCCAAAATTTGACCGCGTCGTACCGTGTCAAAATATATTTATAAAACCTTGGAGTTAACTACTACTCCGTAGAATAGTGGTCAAGACCGAGCGTCGATCCACAGGGACAGTATGGCTATGTTACTATAATTTCGATTGATTTCTAGATTAATTCGGAGGAAAAAGATTTGAGTTGTTTGATTTCAGAAAACTAATTAATTAAGAAGCTACTAATTATTTGATTTGAAGACTGATGAGAAAAAGACCTAGGGTTTCAAATCCACCCCGACCACGTAACAACGATATGCATAGGCTAGGTTTAACATTCGAATCATTAAAGACTATCGTTAGAGCTTGCAATCCCTTCTGATAATTGTCAAGAAGATAATTGAGTTGTTAAAAGGCATAGATTATCCCATAGCACGGACCGTCTCACTAGCCCGGTCTGGCCGCCTAACGGAACGATCCGTCTTACGAACATAATCTATCTCAGAACTCCAACCACAATCAAAGAATACCATTGTTTAACTCCGTATTTTAAAACTGCGAATATAAATACGAAACAGATTGAAAATATTAAAATCATTCCATAAAACTGAAACGAGTTCTAGTTAAACAATCGATCCGAATATTAAAATCTAAACCTATACATATACAAAGATACGTGGCACGGTACTTCATCTTCCCCCTAGGTGAGGGTTTAGCTGGCCATGAGAGCCGAAGTCCCGTTTATGCGCAGCTTCTGTTCTCTGTTCTTCGAGCAGTACCCAATAACGAAACCCTCCTTTTCCTTTTATAACGCTGCTGCCGATTATATTTCCATGTCAAAAGAAAGACTTCTTTTCCTATTCCAACTCCCCCTTTTATGGTAGTCCTTTCCAAACCAATTTATTCCTTCCTTGTATATGCACTGAGCCAACCAATACAAGTATAAATCGTATTGTTTTGCTACCAATTTCACTTCCACAACCACGTGCACAGTAGGAGCATTTATAGGGCCCATCTCTATTGCTATTTTATTTTTTCCACCACCGAATTAATGCTAGCCAATTAATCTTTGTGGCAACCCTCCGTAAGACCTTCCAAACTGCACGTTTTCGCACTTATCGGTCTCAAGGCTTGCAAACACTGTAAAACACTAAATCGCGTCAAGTAACAATGTAAACAGACCAACAAGGCATAAATTAGAAGGATTAAATGGGTGCTTTTCAGCACCTATCAAGCCCCAACCACAGGTAGGGGGCACTTATCAAACTTTTGGTTACTAACCTAAGTCTTATCTACTAAATCTGCACGATGGCCGAAGACAACTCCAAGTTCGGCAACATATCAACTTAACCTAACCACTCTACTTTGGTGAAGGCTCGACAATTATCAAACCACAGTTAGCAATTTCTACATTGGTCAAAATTCAAATACTTAGCCGAACCCAGACTAAAGTGGGGGCTACAGACAACTACCATTCAAGCAAGCAAGCAAGCACATCAAATCTTGCTAAGGCATGAAGAACAAGTGAATGATGCAAACAAGTCATTCATCCATTCAAAGACAAACTAAATCGTTCGTGCTGACCCCCCACAAACTATTATATCTGGAGCGGTAAACTCCAAGTTCAGAGCCGTCCAGTCCAACAAAAGTTTAAAGTTCAAATAAACAAAATTAACAAAGTGGGTAATCAACTACTCAAACTAGAGCATTATCCTCAGCAGCAACATCAACCTCGGCATGGACTTCAGCCTTGGCGGTAGAATCAACATTCCTGGCCACGTTGCCTGTATCTCCGGCAACGTTCTCCCCGCCAGCATCACCATCCACCTTCTTCCCACTGACCCCAACCTCACCTTCGGCATCGAAAAAATCCTTACGTCCTCCTCACTCTCAGGACATTCCTCTGGAGGGAGAGGTGCACGTTCCTCGGCCGTGTAGGGGAACTCGAGCTCGGGAACAACCGGAGCAGGAATTGATTTGGTTAGGTTCATGTCGACTTCCAGCTGCAGGACCCCACATGCAGCCTTTACACCATCTTATACCCCCTCCTGTACGCAATTGTCATCCTAAGCTCAATCTCGTTGTTCACCATCTTCCGAGCCTCTCTAACGTACTCAGCTTCGGCTTGGTCGTACCCCGCCTGGAACGCCTTCCCATCCACTTCCTTCATCTTCTTCTTCTCCTGCTTTTGCATCTTCACAAGCTCGCGCTCAGCTCTCTTTGCCTTGTCTGCAGCTTCATCTATCTCTTTTTCCAACTCCACCGCCTTGGCTTTAGCAACCTTAAGGCTGTGTCTCAAAGTCTTTGTTTTATCACGCTCGGCCTTCAAGTCATTTTCATAACGGGACTTCTCGGCCGCTGTGAGCTTGACCTTGCTGAAAGCTCGAAGCAGAGCCTGTCCAGCCTGCACAACGAAAGGAGATAAGCTCGGGAAGATTAAAAAAATCAAAATTTTGAGAGTTAGGTGTAGACACCCCAATTTGGCCTAACGATTATTTCAAGTCCCACCTTGGGACAATCCCGATGATGAAATGGATACAATGATTGCTGATTGCCTCCTTGAGAACCTTAGGACTTTCGGTAAGAACTTTGAGCCACTTAGAGGACCCAATTCAGAGCCATACAGCCTTTCAGACAGAAATACAGAAGCCTAGGAGAAACCATCTGACTGCCGTAACATCGATCTAACGACCGTAACATCAATCCCTCACCCGAGCAACCTGTTGCCAGCAAAATCTCCCTGAGAGATCAATTCCTCGGCCGCAAGATCTATCCTTCGGCCGAGACATCAATTCCACGGCCGCAAGATCCTTTACTCGGCCGCCAGATCGACCTTTTTCCAGACTCTGGAACGTTCTGTCAGACGTTTTGTTTGATCCAACTACACTACCTTCCCGATGCGTTCGGGCTACGCTCAGAGATTACGACGTAGAGTTAGAGATGCATTGCAATTGCAATTGCCATCTCGTGATTTGATTGGCCGGAGTGAGTCATCCCTATGCCTATATAAAGAAGCCTTTGGACTCCGAAAATACACAGAAATTGATAGACCTTCACACTCAATCAAGCCTCAAAACTCTGCACAAATAATCCCTCAATCCCACACTTCAAAAGCCCTAACCTCCCGAAGGCAGCCGTCAATCCGGCGATCAAACCCCGAAGTTCAAACCCTAACCCTAGGGTTCTCGATCAAGCAATCAGTCAATCACAATCAAATCCGAAGCAATCAAGCAACTGAGGGATCAAGGTGGTGAGGCCCCAACGGCCTCTGGTTTGTTTTACTTATCGCGTTTATGGCTAACCGTAGCATTTAATCGTTTGCTAACTTTTCTGTCTGGTGTGAGGAAGAACATCGACCGGGGTTTCGATCCCTCGGCCGATAAATAAAACCAGGAGGATCCCACGGCCGTGACATCAATTCACCGGCCGCGAGATCCATCTCCCTGGGACATTTTGTTTGCTTTTTCTGCTTTCTGGATGCATGCTTATTTATCGCACAGGCTCACCTTACTTACTGTTTAAAGGAATAAATAAACAGACTACGTGTTGGAATTAAACAAAGCATCTACACGTCTTATGTTGAATGATTATGGGCCAGTCTCACGACTGGGCAAAGAGGGGTGCCTAGCACCTTCCCCTTATTGTACTTTTGGCTCCCGTATCCAGAATCTCTATCTGTTTTCCCAGTTTTAATAAACTGGGTGGCGACTCTATTTGACGATAACCGTTATCATGTGGCGATGTTCCTAGCCATGGGAATCTCCATGATTTTGGTTTATGAAGCGAGCAACCAATCGAGCAAACAAACGTGATCAATCTGTATGGCGATGCCCCGTTTGGGAGGTGTCTACGCCACGACTCCGCTTGGGAATATGAGAGCCATAACCAAAAAGTTCAACATAAGACTAATACATGCCTTGTCTAATTCATTTATCATATGCATCGAGCGGGCAACCCGTTGAGTTCACCTGATATCCCGGCATGACACGGGCTATGTTGGGGGTTCCAGCAAACTCCACAGTCGCTCGTACCTAGTGGTATATCAAAAAGGAAATCACCCAATCACCGCCTATGATGGGCTGGTGAGAGGATTGGTGCCCTTTGACAACGGAGCACCCTGAGACTACCAAAACCTTGCTTGTTTTAGAAAGCCATAGAACTTATCAAACTAAGACAGGAACCTACAGGCTAGGAACCTGCTTGCATTTTGCTTCCAAGTTCTTCCTCACACCCATTGTATATGTATGTTGTAAAATTTCTCTTTTGCAGGTTAAACCTTAGGAATCTCTCTAAGTCAAATAAACAGTAGGTAAGATTAATCAATCTAACTAAAGCAAAAACCTTTTTAGGAAAAATGACTGCATCACTGTTCATGTCTGATTCGCACTTTCAAGTTGTCACCAAGCTGTCTGGCCCGCTCCACTTTGCTGTTGAAGATTTCAACCCCTCTGAATACATCACTCCAGTAAATCAACCAAAGCCTATGGTGGCTATCATTGAAAACAACCATGTCATGTTCGCTGGAACGGTTTATGAGGAAGAGGTAGAAGACCTGATTGAAGAAGAAGGGCTTCGCAGGGTTCCAATCTACTTTTATGACCCTTATGCACTTACCGATGATTATTGGCCAATAGACGAGGTCAACAACCTCGAGACTGAAGAGGCAAAGGAAGAAGAGGCTGTCGACAATGACCCACTAGACGAAATATCACTAAACCTACTCTTTGATGAGGGGGTCACCAACAATGAAATAAGGGTGATCCACCCCATCATAGATAGCTTTGGTAATTGGTGGGGCTTTGTTGGCACTTGACGGGTCGACAACAGCGATGAAGCCGAGGTTGAAGCTCAATTGGAGGAGATAACAGCAATAGCATATCAAATGGCCCTCCAAGACTTGCAGGGTGACAATGATGAAAGTGCGAATCAAGGTGACAGTGAAGTGTTGGTGATCAACATTGGTGATGAAAAAGACTGCTCTGAGCTGATTGTGGATGCTGAAAAAGGGGCTTACCCTAACTGGACCGTGGAACACACTCTAAAATACAAAATGAAAAGCGCTAATTCTAATCTTAGTTCTGATTCCGATTCCGACTCCGAGTCGACTCAGTCCGAGTCAAGCTTTTCATCCTTTGAAACTACTAAGTCTAGTGAGGAAAACCTGGTCAAAGTACCAAGGCATAGCATTTACTTTGAGTTCGACTCTGAAATGTCTTTTGATAAACTTAGCAATGAGAAGGAAGATTTAGAGTATTTCATTTTGCCTATGATCAATTGTGTGGATTCCGACAAACCAAATTTTGAGGAAGAAATTCCAAAAGAAATTCTAGAATTCATCGAGAAAGAAGAGGAAAGGCACGCTAAACCTTTTTCTGAGGAAATAATCACAGCAAACATAGGCTCTGAAAACGAGCCCAAAATGGTTAAAATTGGTGCCGCACTATCTCCTCAAGAAAGTGAAAAACTAATCCTTTTGCTAAAAGAATACAAAGATGTTTTTGCCTGGTCTTATGAGGACATGCCTGGAATAGACCCTGAAATTGTTCAGCATAAAATTCCTCTTCATCCTGATGCAAAACCAGTTAAACAAAAACTGAGACGTATGCGCCCTGATTGGGTCCTAAAGATAAAAGAAGAAGTCACTAAACAAATCAACGCCGGTTTTCTCATAGTCACCGAATATCCACAATGGGTAGCAAACATCGTTCCCGTACCAAAGAAAATTGGAGGAATTAGGGTCTGCGTAGATTTTCGAGATCTCAACAAAGCCAGTCCGAAAGACGACTTCCCATTACCTCACATAGACGAGCTAGTGGATAACACCGCAGGCCATGCATTGCTTTCTTTCATGGACGAATTTTCTGGGTATAATCAAATCCTTATGTCTCCGGAGGATAGAGAGAAAACCACCTTCACTACGCCTTGGGGAACTTACTGCTACCGAGTGATGCCATTTGGGTTGAAGAATGCTGGAGCCACTTACCAGAGGATGGCAACAACACTGCTGCACGACATGATGCACAAAGAGGTCGAGGTATATGTCGACGATATGATAGTCAAATCAAAGGAAAGGGAAGGACACTATGGAGCACTCCAAAAGTTCTTTGAGAGGATTAGGAATTACAAGCTACGTCTTAAACCTCAAAAATGCACTTTTGGGGTAACAGCTGGAAAGATGTTAGGGTTCCTCATCACTCAAACAGGAATCGAAGTAGATCCTTCCAAGATACAAGCTATCATGGAGATATCACCGCCTAGGACAGAGAAGGAAGTAAGGAGCTTCTTAGGGAAGGTACAGTTCAGCAAGTTCATTTCCAAGCTCACAACCACCCGTGAACCTCTTTTCAAGCTACTAAAGAAAGGTACCGTTGAATGGAGCCAAGACTATCAGCGAGCGTTCGAGGCAATCAAAGAATATCTTCAAAATCCACCTGTACTGTCGCTGCCCATCCCTGGGAAGCCATTGATTCTGTATCTCTTAGTAACAGACACATCCATGGGATGCATGCTAGCACAAGAAAACGACGCCAAAGTAGAGTGCGCCATATACTACCTCAGCAAAAAGATGATGGATTATGAGACAAGGTACACTCCCCTCGAGAAAACCTGTTGGGGGCTAGTATGGGCCACAAAGAAACTGAGGCACTACCTGTTAGCACATCCGGTGGTGCTGGTCTCTCGTTTAGACCCAATCAAGTATCTTTTTGAAAAGCCAGCACTTATCGGAAAGCTAGCTAGGTGGTTATTGCTGCTAGCAGAATTCGACCTTAAATACATGACAAGGAAATCAGTAAAGGGAAGAGCTGTGGCAGAATTCTTGGCAGATCACCCCGTGACAGAGGCCGAGGCAGAGGACTTCATGTTCCCCGACGAGGACATTTTATGTCTCTTAGACGACACCTGGCAACTTTACTTTGATGGAGCATCAAACCAATGTGGATATGGCATAGGGGTATTACTAGTTTCCCCAAACAACTCTCACATCCCTTTGTCATATAAACTGAGGTTTGAAGTCACTAACAACCAAGCTGAATACGAGGCTTGTATTGCTGGAATGGAGGCAGCCCTGGAGCTAGGGGCAAAAAGGGTAGAAGTCACTGGGGATTCAAACCTGGTGGTATCTTAAGCAAGAGGAGATTGGAAGGTCAAGGAGGATACACTGAAGCTATATCACTCTGTGCTGGAGGATCTAATCCCACAATTCGATTATGTTATCTTCACGCACACTCCTCGAGTGAGCAATAGATTTGCAGATGCACTGGCAACATTAGCATCTATGGTCGAAATACCCCTGGGATTCACGATGCGGCCTCTCATGATCGAACAAAAAGTTAAACCAGCATGCGAATGCACCTTTACCGAGGAAGGTGAAGACGATGGCAAGCCGTGGTACGAAGATGTGAAGGAATTCCTGGAAAAAGGAGAATACCCATCCGAGGCCACCTCGAAGGACAAAACGGCTCTGCGGAAGTTTGCTGCCCGGTTTGTAATCTGTGGAGGAGCATTGTACCGAAGGGCACACTTGGGTCCAAGTCAACTTTGCGTCACAACGGAGGACAGCCGCAGGGTAATGGAGGAAATACATGAAGGAATTTGTGGGCCACACATGAATGGAGCAACGATGGCAAAGAAGATCCTACGTCAGGGATATTACTGGATTACAATGGAGGCCGACTGCGCTGATTATGTCTGCCGATGTTACAAATGCCAAACTCACGCTGATCGTATGCGTATTCCCCCTACAGAATTGTATAGCATGACATCCCCCTGGCCATTCTCCACTTGGGGGATAGACGTCATTGGAAGCATAAATCCAAAGGGGAAATACAAACATCAGTTCATTCTGGTGGCCATCGACTACTTCACCAAAATGGGTAGAAGCAGCTTCTTATGCTACTCTCAAAGGCACTCATGTGGCCAAATTCATTCGCACTAATATCATCTATCGATATGGTGTACCTCACGAGTTTGTCTGTGACAATGGATCACACTTCAAGGGGGCGACAAAGAAGCTTTTCGCCGAATTTGGGATACAGAATCATCGGTCATCTACTTACCAACCTCAAACTAATGGAGCAGTTGAAGCTGCAAACAAGAATGTCAAGAGGATTCTGCGGAAGACTACCGACACTTACACAGACTGGCCAGAAATGCTATCTCTGGCGCTATGGGGATATCGAACAACTGAAAGGACTTCAACTGGGGCCACTCCCTACTCTCTGGTCTATGGAATGGAAGCTGTCTTGCCTATCGAATTGGAATTACCTTCGTTGAGGGTTCTAGCTGAGACTGGAATGATCGAAGAAGACTGGGTTCAAAATCGCTACGACGAGTTGGCACTACTAGACGAAAGGAGACTGAGAGCTTTATACCATGTACAAGGGTATCAACGCCGCATTGCACGAGCATTCAACAAAAAGGTGAGACCTAGGGACATCAAGGTAGGAGACATGGTGCTCAAAGCAATTCGTCGCCACGTCTCAGACCCAAGGGGCAAGTTTAGACCTAACTGGGGAGGCCCCTACCTTATCAAACGCATACTTTCTAGAGGAGCAGCATACATTGCAGACTTGGATGGAATGGAATTCGCAACGCTAGTCAACATTGACAAGCTGAGGAAAACCACAAGGGTGGACGGATCCAAGCAAAAATTAGAGCAGCCTGCTAGGTCGAAAATCCGCAAGGGCGACTTAGGCAAAAACTAAGGCATAAATAAAACGCTCGCTAGACCGAAAACCCGTAAGGGCGGTTTTAGGCAAAATTTAGAGCACAAAATGAGAGGAAAATACCCGAGTGGACCCTAACCAAAAAACAAAACAAATCCCCTTTGTTGGAACTACGTTTATGGCCTGATTCCCTCCATGAGATACGTAGGCAATCTCCAAATTTGAGATTCGGCCACTGCTATCATCATCACTTCCAAAAATTTCTTGGTCTATCCTAAAGCATGTTCGCTATCAAATCATGGCAATAACATCTTCAAATAAAACGACCAAATGTTTTATTTCCAAACAGAAAAGGAAAAAGCAAACCTAAGCAATTCTTAATCCATGAAAGCTAGAATCAAATAAACATCTTTTGAAAAACATAAGCAAAGCGTCAATCTCTAGGTCTTCCTTCTCTTCGCACTACTGTCCTCCAAAAGATTTTTCTTCAACCAGCGTTTGTACGAACCCGATAGTTTGGCAACGAAGTTCTCAGCAACCTCCTGCATCACTCTATTTGGCCAAAGACGCAGCATGTTGCGACGGAAGTTGGCATCATGGATCTTAGAGACGGTGTACTCGGGGTCACCCAGGATTGCGGCTTGTTCAGCCCCAAACTGCCTTTGAAAGCGAGCAGGGAAGTAGAAAACGACTCGAGTAATGCCAATCACTGCCACACCAAAGTGGTTCATGGTACTCGCAGTCATGCTCTCGATACCATACCAGGGGCAAACCCATTGAATCAAATCACCTCTGCAAATCTTCATCCACGCTTCCCAAGCAGCCTCAGTTGGGAACTGTTTAACCATGTGACGCTCCGTACACTGGTCTGGATTATAAGGAGGTCGTTCCGGTGCATCCCACACTTTTAGCTTCTCAAACAACCACACCTAGAGAACAAGGGAAAATTGTGAGTTGAGAGAACACGTGAGTCAAAACAAAAGAGTTATGAGTAAAAGGATAAGTTTGACAAATAAACAAATAAAAGAGCGAACCTGCAATAGCAAGGGACTGCCTGAGAACTGAGCTGTAGGACTACTCTTCATCACATCTAGACCCATCAAGGTCTCTGCCAACACTAAGCCAGCGAAACCCACACGGTTTCCAATTTACTGAGCAAAATTAAGCAATATAGGATCAGCATGACCAGAGGAAGGGCCAAGCAAATAGTAGTGAAGGAGACTAATGCACAACGCATGAAAACACGACTTCTGTAGGGAAACTTGGCGATGAGCCTCAGCTGTACCAAAACGCTGAATAAGTTGCAGAATCTCCAGCCTTCCTTTCACTAGGAAGAATTTAACTTCATGTTTCTGGACTTGGAGTAAATCCTTCAGGAGATCACTTCGGTTGAACAAAGTATTAGGGACAACAAAACCCTTTCTGTCTGAATGGCCCATAATGGCCGCAAATTCCTCGATAGTAGGGCACAACTCCTCTCTCTTAAAACGAAAGACGTGAAAATCAGGGTCCCACAAACTAGCGGCTGCCCTAAGGAAGGCAAAATTCACAGGAATTTGACGAAAGGAAAAGAGGAAGTCCATGCCAAAGGATTTAAAGTGTAAACGGTCGAGGCCATTAAAGGAATCCAACCACTGATCAAGGACTGGTTGTGCCATGTGCAAAGAATTGCTGTTGACAATGCTATCGGGTTCGTGGAACGCGTACTTATAGGACTAGGTCGAGTCTTAGTTCGAATCGGAATCGGATTCTTAATCCTCAGAATTTCAATCGGTCTCTCGGCCGCTACTTCGATGTGACGGCCGTAAGATCTATCCATCGGCCCGTAGATATCAGGGTTGACCTGCAAGTCAAACCCAGGCAAACAAAATGATCCTTCGGCCGAAGGATCGAAGTATCGGCCGCGTAATCATTAGATCGGCCGCCAGAACGGCTATTTTACAGACTGTTCCCATGGTTCAGTTCGTTTCGTTGGATTAACGAGAATATCACACGCAAACAACGTAGAAACAACATGTACAATCACAATCGCAGAGCAAAAGGTTTTTGTTTCATATATCGAAGGCTTTTTACATCACAAGGTGGATCATCCCACATTTCCTAAACAAACTATACATCGATTTCCTGTCAAACTAACCTATGCAGGAAGAGAAACAGAAAAGAAACAAAAAGAGGAAGCAGAAGAGGATGCTGAACCCTCTGGTGGTCCAAACACCAGAGACCAGCTGCAAAAAAGAAGAGGATGCCCCAGGGGCGATGTATACCAAAGGAGTACTACGGTGCAGAAGGGACACCACATGGCTCAAAAGAATTACCACATGGCCCAGAAAAACCACCACACCGCGTACCACCACCACGCCAGGAGCTCCGCGTCACGGAAGCAAGCCACCCATGCGAGGGCCCCTAATCAAGCATACCCATGCGAGGGTCCCAAATCAAGCATCAAGACAGGACCAAAAGCAAACGCAGTCTCCCTCCGTGCGCGCAAGCCACGTCAGCGTATCATCCATAGCCCAGAGCTGTCGGGAACGAAGAGAAAGGGTGAGAGGAGCTTTCGGTGGGTTTCTCGGATGAAGAGAGAAACCGAGGAAAGAGAGAAATGGAATGAAACGGCTGAGGCCGTGACCTTTTATAGGCCCCTGGAAATGAATCGATTAAGCGGCCGAGACATCGGTTCCTCGGCCGATACATCAACCCTTCGGCCGAGAGATCGATCTCCTGGCCCTTCTAATCCATTCCTTTCAGTCCCAATGGATTTTGCTCAAGTGATTACAGACTTCTAAGTCCTCAACCAACCAAGTAGCCTTGGGGGCATCCCCGAGCCAACACAATGTGATCAAAACTAGCCTTGGGGGCATGTCCAAGCATCGAAGATCTCTCTCCACAAACTGCTGGCCAAAACAGGACACTCAGCAGCCCTGAGCTCAAAACTTCAGCGGCTCCGAGCCCATTATTGACAGGTTCTACGCCCATATCAACTCACTCAGCGGCTCTATGCCTATACGATCTCGGCAGCTTGAAGCCCATTACCTCAACAGGCTCGAAGCCTGTATCTACCATCTCAGCTGGCTCAAAGCCATAACAATCAATTCAGCGGCTCAAAGCCCATTACCTCAACAGGCTCAAAGCCTTTGTCTACTATCACCCAGCGGCTCGAAGCCCTTTATCATAGCGGCTCTATGCCCGTATCAATTCAGCGGCCCTGTGCCCGTCGTCTCTACACAACTCAGCGGCTCCAAGCCCGCTATCTCAACTGGCTCAAAGCCGTAAACAAGCAATCTCAACGGCTCAAAGCCCCTTATCTCAAATGGCTCCAAGCCATAACCTCAACAGGCTCGAAGCCTATGTTTACTATCTCAGCAGCTCTATGCTCGCTATCACAGCAACAGACTCTACGCCTGTTATCACAATCTCAGTGGCTCGAAGCCCATTACTCTAATAGGCTCGAAGCCTGTATCTACCATCTGAAATGGCTCGAAGCCATAAACTCAGCGGCTCAAAGACCAACATCTCAACTGGCTCGAAGCCGTAAACAAGCAACAGGCTCTAAGCCGCCCCAACAATCAAGACATCTATTCTCAGGCTCTACGCCTGAATGCTCAAAAATCTAACATTTTTGAATGCTCAAGCTCTACACTTGGATGCCCAACCACTGTGTACTGGATGCTCAAGTTATACACTTGAATGCTCAAGCTCTACGCTTGGATGCCCAACCACTGCGTACTGGACGCTCAAAGCCTGTACTTTGAATGCTCGGATTCTGCCGTCCGAATGCTCGAGCTCTACGCTCTGAATGCTCAAGTCCGGAACTTGATAGAAGCTCTAAGCTTAAAACAAACACACACGCACGGGCCCGTGCACATATTGCATTATCACATCGAGTCTGCATCATCATATCTGTTCACATCTAACAACCATCATTGCACATATACACTCTGCATATCTCTCATGAAACAGGTCAATCCTGCAATCAACCGGCTTTATGCCTCGGCTTTATTGATCGGTTCAGTGCCTCGATCCTTTGGCTCCACGCCAACACTTATGATGGAAAAGCTCCGTACGCAGACCATCAGAATACAACCAGCTCTACGCTTTGGTTCAAATCACGTCAAGCTCTAAGCTCCGACAACTCAGGCCCTTGCCTTATGCCAGCTCCGCGCTTTGGTCCCATCAAGCTCTAAGCTCACCTCAGGCCTTCATCTCATAACCACAGCAGGCTCCACGCCTCAATCTAGTCACCTCAGGCTCTCGCCTTGTGATCAACACCAGCTCCGCGCTTCGGTCCTATCAATCACCACAGGCTCTCATCCTGATCAATACCAGCTCCGCGCTTCGGTCCCATCAAGCTCTAAGCTCACCTCAGGCCTCCGCCTCATAAACCTCAGCAGGCTCCACGCCTCGATCCAGTCACCTCAGGCTCTCGCCTTATGATCAGTACCAGCTCCGCGCTTCGATCCTATCAAAGCTCAAAAGCTCCGATACTTTGGGCTCTCGCCTTATAATCAACACCAGCTCCGCGCTTCGGTCCTATCTCCTCAGGATTGCAACAGGCTCCACGCCTCGATTCTATCACTCTCCAGGCTCTCGCCTCATGACTACAACCAGCTCCGTGCCTCGGTTCCCTCATCACCAAAGCTCCGTGCTCCAGTTACTGGCCCTGTGCCCCCCACATCTCAAAAACAAACCGGCGTCCAACTCATCCCCAGCAGATGGTTTGGATTCCACCCCATTACATCAATCCCTTCCAGCTCATTCCAAGGATAGGCTACTCTACCGAGCTCCTTTCAGTCAAAGTAAGGATGATCAAGAAAAGCAAACGCACCTGCAGTGTACTGATCTACCCCAAAATACTAAGGAAGCTCTCCGCAAAAACTCCCCAGGTAGCCCCGCGCTCCTTCAACTACTCTTCGCCAAAACCCTGGCTTAGTCTAGGTACGTCACACTACGGCTTTTTAAGCCCTAAGGTACGCCTTCTGTTTCTAACCCTCCAAACTTTTTGCTTTTCTTTATTGCCCGAACTACGATTGGTCTGAATTTCCCTTGTGGAATACGTAGGCAGCCTCCCGGCCCGACCATAACAAAACCTTTTTCGAAAACCCTTTGGAATAGTGGTTGGACCAAATTGAGTTGCTTTTTACAGCTTTGACTCTTACTCAAACATGTCTCGCGATCCGTCTGAGTTCAGTCAAAGAGGGGCATCTGTAGACACCCCAATTTGGCCTAACGATTATTTCAAGTCCCACCTTGGGACAATCCCGATGATGAAATGGATACAATGATTGCTGATTGCCTCCTTGAGAACCTTAGGACTTTTGGCAAGAACTTTGAGCCACTTAGAGGACCCAATTCAGAGCCATACAGCCTTTCAGACAGAAATATAGAAGCCTAGGAGAAACCATCTGATGGCCGTAACATCGATCTAACGGCCATAACATCAATCCCTCACCCGAGCAACCTGTTGCCTGCAAAATCTCCCTGAGAGATCAATTCCTCGGCCGCAAGATCTATCCTTCGGCCGAGACATCAATTCCACGGCCGCAAGATCCTTTACTCGGCCGCCAGATCGACCTTTTTCCAAACTCTGGAACGTTCTGTCAGACGTTTGGTTTGATCCAACTACACTACCTTCCCAATGCGTTCGGGCTACGCTCAGAGATTACGACGTAGAGTTAGAGATGCATTGCAATTGCAATTGCCATCTCGTGATTTGATTGGCCGGAGTGAGTCATCCCTATGCCTATATAAAGAAGCCTTTGGACTCCGAAAATACACAGAAATTGATAGACCTTCACACTCAATCAAGCCTCAAAACTCTGCACAAATAATCCCTCAATCCCACACTTTAAAAGCCCTAACCTCCCGAAGGCAGCCGTCAATCCGGCGATCAAACCCCGAAGTTCAAACCCTAACCCTAGGGTTCTCGATCAAGCAATCAGTCAATCACAATCAAATCCGAAGCAATCAAGCAACTGAGGGATCAAGGTGGTGAGGCCCAACGGCCTCTGGTTTGTTTTACTTATTGCGTTTATGGCTAACCGTAGCATTTAATCGTTTGCTAACTTTTCTGTCTGGTGTGAGGAAGAACATCGACCGGGGTTTCGATCCCTCGGCCGATAAATAAAACCAGGAGGATCTCACGGCCGTGACATCAATTCACCGGCCGCGAGATCCATCTCCCTGGGACATTTTGTTTGCTTTTTCTGCTTTCTGGATGCATGCTTATTTATCGCACAGGCTCACCTTACTTACTGTTTAAAGGAATAAATAAACAGACTACGTGTTGGAATTAAACAAAGCATCTACACGTCTTATGTTGAATGATTATGGGCCAGTCTCACGACTGGGCAAAGAGGGGTGCCTAACACCTTCCCCTTATTGTACTTTTGGCTCCCGTATCCAGAATCTCTATCTGTTTTCCCAGTTTATTAAAACTGGGTGGCGACTCTATTTGACGATAACCGTTATCATGTGGCGATGTTCCTAGCCATGGGAATGTCCATGATTTTGGTTTATGAAGCGAGCAACCAATCGAGCAAACAAACGTGATCAATCTGTATGGCAATGCCCCGTTTGGGAGGTGTCTACATTAGGTTCGGATGAACCTGCACCAGGTATGCACTTGCATGGATCAAGTTCGTCTGAAGACCTTTGGGCACCTTCTCCACGTCTCTCGGCAACCCGAGACCACGAAGCATCGTCGGAGCCAGACCGGGCTCAAGTTTGACACTGTCTTCAACACTCACAATCCTCCCGTCGGCCGTGGCATATGAAGGGGCAAACTCCTGCAAAGCAACGCGGTCATCCAAACCCACGGATTTCTGAACGGTCTTCGAACTGCCAGCACCTGATGATTCTGTTTGCTCCTTCTCCCTTCGCTATGGCGTCGGCGGCTTTGTGGGAAAAAATTCGCGGGTGACTTTCTGTCTTTTTTCGGCGGGCTCAGGGGATCAGAGGCACTTGGCCGAGCCCTGGAAGCGTCCTTGAGATTGACGCGGACAACGTTCCTTTGAGACATGTCTTCAGCAAATTTAGGCACAAGGGTCCTCAGGGGAACGTTGATACCTGAGAGCTCGGACGTCTGGCTCTCTTGGAACCAAAAGTCGGCTGACTTCCTGAACGTTGGAAGTTTCACCCTCGGTTCTTTACCCTTGTTGCTCGGTCTCGACTGTTTACCTCCCCCTTATTGCTCACCACCCTTCTTACCTCCAACCTTTTTGGTCGGCTCTCCTTCTTTCTCTTTCCACTTCAACTTTCCCTTGTATGAGGGAATGTAGCCTAACAAAGTTGGCACGTCTCGGCAAATCTGGGCCTTCAGAATGTCAACATTTTTCTTGATGGCCAACGATTGTTGTCTTTTCGTGATCGCTCGGTGGTCTACAAAAAGTGTTGACAATCAGCACAGGAAAATCTGATACAAGAGATTAAAAGACGAGTTCGGCAAAATTAAAGAAAAAGCAACCTCGGAAATCTTTTATCTTCGGCACGGTGTGTAGCCGCATTGTTTGGTCGCCGAACTTTTAATTACCACTAACTTCGACATAAAAATTGGCCCATTTGTCCGTATTAGGCAGCCCATCTATCAACGGCTCCTTATCCCTGCGCGTTGATAGATACCTGCATTCGGTCTTACCGTGCCTAGACATAATATATGTGTGGAAGAGATCGGCGACGGTAAACTCAAGGTTATGAAGTTCTTTCAATGCAATCACTAACATGACTATTCTGTAACTATTAATGGCTAAATAGTGGGGAACTATGTTGAATCGAGCTAAGAGTTCCCTCAAGAATGGATGTAGAGGGAACCGCAATCCAGCTTCGCATATCGCCATCAATGGGACGGTAATATGCTCGGGGCGATCGCTCCTCTTATCCTTGATTCGGTTGCTGGCCACCTGGCTAACCACTACATCATTTGGGATGTTGTAGTCTCGGCAGAAACTCTGATACTCACCAGGCTCTCCGTTAAAATAATGGGCGTGGGGGCAAACCTGACCCCTCTCGTAGAGGTCGGCGACTTCCCGATTCTCAGAAGGGGCTTCACTATGACCCGATCGAGCAGAGGATGTGGATTCGGCATTGGAATGGAATCTGGACTCGGCCTCCGGTCCCAACTGGGGCTCGGCCTCAGAGTGAGTGGATGATGTGAAGGATATCTCGGGCTCGGCGTTGAACCCGTCGGCGCCGTACTCATAAATGCGTTCGGCGTTTGAGTCGCTAGTGTCAGATGTCATATTTGAGGCAATTGACGAGGTCTGGCATCGACTTCTATGCCTTTCCAAGTACTCTTGTATTATTAACTCTCCGGAGTCGTCCCCTGAACCTTTAGAACCAGAAGATATCACTATCACCTGGTGAGCCAGACCTAACAAACAAGAAAGAACAATGAGGAATCTTGTCGTCGGCCGAGAAAATGAGTCTCTCTACGTTCGGCTACCCTATTGGCCCACCCTAGTGTGATTCTACTGACTCAGGCTCGGGAATCATAAAAGGACATGATCCTAGGCTCGACAACGCTCGACGTCGGCCAAAAGCTAGCCAGCACTTTGGCTGGGGCTCGGAAGAACAGGATGAAGGTGAAGATGAACAGTCCGTCCATGTCAACCTTCATACTATTCATATAGAATAGAAAACTCCCAAAAACCCTAGAAAACGGGGTAAAAGGGTATAAAAGTTTAGGAAAACGAAGAACGATGCAGATCGAACACATACCTGGGGTTTTTCTAGAAAAACTGGTGATGGATCGAAGAAGGAATCAAATCTAGAGCAAGAGAATGAACGAATGAGCTCTGGCAATGGAGGGTTAGAGAGAGAGAGAAAGCGTTTGACGTTTCTCTCTCCTCTCAGCACCCTTTATATAGAGGAGGGCTGGGATTCGAATTTCCCGCCCAATCATCACATTGCTGAACCTATGACCTTTGCTGCGACTTCGAGAGGGGTACGGTGGAGTCTCTTGCAGATGACTATGTAATGCCGATGGCAATACTTCCTACGAAAGGATGCTTTGACACATTTTTATTACGTTGGGTAGTTGTTCTTGTCTCACTACAACAAAGTTGGTCTATGGCGACGAAAATTAGTGACGAAATTTATTTTCGTCACCAAAGGGGCGCTATTGGCAACGAAAAAAAATTTCGTCGTCGAAGGCTTAGTTTTTGGTGGCGAAAATAATTTCGTCACCAAATGCAAATTTTTGGCGACAAAATCCCAAATTTGTTGTCATAGGGCAACTTTTTAGCGAGGAATTCAAAATTCGTCGTCATTGGGGAGCTATTTAGCAAGGAAAAAAAATTCGTCGACAAAGGTTGGCTTTTAGCGACGAAATTTAGAATTCGTCGGCGTTGACCGAATTTTTTGGCTGATTATGTTTTATTTTTTAATTTTTTAATACTATTTAGCATAAAAAATAAATAGAAATATACATATTAAATAAAATATACAAAGTTTAGTTTAAAATTTAATCATAAAAAGGTAATATATATTATACATAGTTTAGTTTAAAAAATTTCGATAGTTATCCATTGGCGGTGGCGGTGGCTTGGTGGGGTGGCCTGGGTGGAGTTGTAGGAATGGTGGTGGTGGTGTAGTGGTGATGTGGTGGTGGTGGTGTAGTGGTGGTGGTGGTTGCGGTGATTGTTGATGTGGTGGTGGTGGAATGGTGATTTTGGTGGTGGTGGTGGAGTGGTGATTATGGTGGTGGTGGTGGTAGTGGTATAGTGGTGGTGGTGGTGGTGGTGGCGTCGTGGTGGTGGTTTCGGGAAAAATAAAAACGAATTAGAAATAGTATATATAATAAATTTTAGTCTTCTAGTAATAGATGGTGTGTTGGTGTAGTGGTAAGGGCTTGAGTATTGTAGGCGTGAGGTCACGAGTTCCAAACCCATTGGGAGCAAAAACAGCGAGCATAAGGGGGAATTTTTTTCCACTGCAAACACAATCACCGACGAAAAATTTTGTCGCCTAAAACAACCAACACCGACGAAACTTTTTCGTCGCCCAAAATCGAAATAGACGACGAAAAAATTCATCTCCAAAACCAAAAAAGGCCGACGGAAAAAAAAAATTTCGTCATCAGGGGTCTTTCTCATCCAACTAAAAACGACGAACGGGAACGACGAAATTTTTCGTCGACAATCAGTTTGGGGACGAAAATCATGTAATTGCCGACAAAATTTTTTCCTTGTCTTTGACCTATTTTGTTGTAGTGGCTGAGTAAAGATGGTCGAAGCTCAGCCAGAATTCGCCCGTGTCAACAACGATTCATGCTCGGTAATCGATGGGGTTCGGCAAAGTTTATCATCAATCCCTATCGCGCGCTTGGCGTCGGCAGAAATTGAGGGGCTATTGTTGTAGGCCGAACCAAGTGTTCCGAATATGTTTTGAATGACTAGGCCAAGGATTTGTGGCCGTACGTGGATCGAGGCTCGGTATTCAGTCGAGACCTGTCAATCACCAACAATGCACCAGTCATCCGTCAGGTGTGCGGAGAGAACTGTTCGGGTTCGGCTAACTGTATGACAGGTGGTAGCATCAACAGGTTCTCCTCGCTTATCACCAACCAAGCTCGGCTAAGCCTAGGGCTCGGCCAGCTTGAGCAGCATGTGTCACTCCACGTGCTGAAACGGTTGCGCCAAAGGATAATCATGAGAGCACATGGGGGGTGCCAGCTCATACTAAAAATGGTTACCAGATCTATTCAGTGACGTCGCCATGACGTCATACGGCTCGTGCAGGGCACATGCCCGTACTTGGAGAGCAAGTCAAGGAGACTCTATAAATATCAAAGGATGGCAACCCTAAGAGGTACATGCTTCTACACACTCATTCCCACACAGAAACTCTTGTCTCTTACCTTTCGCTCTGCCCATACTTATCCTCTCGCCCGAGGGCCTTGCCGGGCAACCCCAACCAGGTCTTAGTTGTGCGCTCACTGTGCAGGTTAGGGTGAGAAGGCTGGGCAACCCCTGAACCAGCGGAGGAAGGACTCGGAGATAACGGGCCACACACAAACAATGTCGGGACAGGTGAGTTTTTTTTTTTTTTAATCAAAAACAGCCCCGTTCCTACTCTTCCAAATAAACCATATTAACATAGCAGCTAATGAAAGACACCACTCACGATTATCTACAGTTCTCCACCGAGCACGTAACACATCCCACAATTCAATGAAAGAACTAACCTGAATATGCCCCAAGTCCAGATGAAGAGGAGAGACCCTCCACACCCATCATGCCAACGGGCATTCCCAAAAAAGATGCGCAGCCGATTCCCCCTCCTGATCACAAACTGGACAATTCGCACTTAATGAGTTCTATAGCTCTCTATATGGAGTGGAGTACCTAGACTACAGGAGTACTCTTAATAGACTCACCTATATGAATGTTGAAGTGTGGCCGCTTCTCGGGAGAATTTGGACAAATTCTCTAGGTCATTCATGAAACTGGGATATAAGCACATGGCCGTAAAGTGCTAGCTTTAAACATTACACATTAGTAGAGTTATGTGTGTAGTGCTCTCAGACTTAGAGTTCAAGATCACAAGTCACTCTAGTCACTATCTGAAGCATTATCACTATGTAATGGTTCAAGCCGAAAGACACCTTTACTTATGCACAGCTTTATACCTTTGTGTAGTGGGCCGAAATATCCGAGGGTGAAATGGGTCAACAGTTTGACCTTGTGGGCCCATGGGCCAGTTGTCTCAGTTCGTCTGTATGAGGAAAAGTCAAACGTAACACGTCATCCCAGTTATTCGCCGAGCGTTAGTCGGTCTTGCGGATGTCCGCCGAACGTAAGCTGGTTCTCTGAACGAAATCACAACACCCTTGTTCGGCATCAGTCTTGTTTACTCGGATGGGCGTCCTCCCTGTTTGAGGGAATGGTTTGGCGAGCAGGTCTTGTGCTCGGCAGATCCTCTGCTCGGATGGGTTCCTCGGCTGATTAAGGTGACGGTAGAAGGTTCTGGAAGCTTCTGCTGATAGAGGCGAAGATAAGCACGTTCACCTTTCTGATAACCGATGGGACATCTCTGACACTGGCCCACGTGGGTCCACATGGGTATGCAGAGCTTGAAAGGCGGAATCCATCGAGTGCTTCTAACACATGACATCATCCGAGCGTAGCAACGCGCGTGCAATACACTTCCACCTTGTTCAACACTCCAAACCTCCGCCTATAAATAGCAAAGTACCCCTTCTGGGAAAAGGGTTAGACTTCTTCTCCCCTGAGCATATTTTTCCTACCTAACTTCTTCTTCCTCCCTCCGATTCTAACTAGATCGTCGGAGCTTCTACCCGGAGGAACACCACCCTCCGGTTTGCAGGTACACGGCGTCGCGGTCAAAGTCATCACAGTTCAAGCAACAAGAAGGGGTTCAGGAGGTTCAAGGATAAATCACGCCCCCACAATTGGCGACTCTGCTGGGGACCGAAACAAAGCTTTCCTAGCAAACACGGTGGGCCGTGGTCCATCTCAGGCCTCCTCCTCCTTTCTCCGCCGTACACCACCACCCATTCGGGTTATGGCACAACGTCTTCCCCCTCCAGGTCCGGAGAACTTCACCCTCGGATTAGCTGGGTTTGGTTCCATAAACGCTGACCCCGGCCAAACCGCAAGAACCACCTTGCCAGTCTCATGGCAACTCTCTTATCCCCCAACCGAGCTTGAGATTGCTCTGGCGGAGCAAAAGCGTCAGGCCGCGGTCATTGCACTCCTCCAGCAACGTCTTGAAGAACGGGACGGAGGTGTGGCCACGACTCCTGTGCATGGCCACCCTGCCGAACCGAGTCGACCGAAGAAAATGCACAAGCGCAGCAGGAAGTCTCGCCAGGCGCACGCGTCCGAAGGTGCCCCTTCCGAGCGACGTACTGTTTTTGATCGGCTTGAACATGCTCCCAAGATACAACCTGCGGCCTCTCGCCAACGGTTGGAAAGTATCGTCCGCAATGAGAGCACTCGCTCTTCGGCGACGAGCTCCACAGCAGGGACACGCAGGATGGAAGCTTCTGGGAAAACGTACAATGCTTCTCGACGGCACCAGAAGCACGCAGATGGAAAGAGGCCCTTGGATCTCAACGACCCGCCTCGACGCGTTCGGACCAATGAACGCCCCGAGCGGACCGAACAATCACGATCCCACACAGATCGTTACCCGGGCGGACGACGCCCAGCTGGCTCATCTAGCCACCACCGAGCAGAAAGTGGGGAACAGTAGAGGCAAGATAACACCATTGTTCTGTACGACCAATTTACAGGAATGCCCACTATATACCAACCGGTCAACGAAGATTTCGATCCTCGGCAAGTTCGTCTCGAGGATACGAGAATTGAGCAACGGGAACGTTCGGAAGGTATTAGGCATCAGCAGCGAGAGCAGAATAGGCGGCCGCGGCATCACCACAGGGAACCTCAGGAAAATCGAACCGACAGCCTCGAAGCTCCTCTGCCCATTATTCCGAGCGTCCCGGAGCTGGTCGATAACTCTAAGCTCGGTAAGGCCAAGGCCTCTCCCTTCACCGACGCCATACAGCAAGAGCGACCTCCGGAGCATTTTGTCTTGCCGAAGCTCAAGCGTTACGAGGCCAAGGAGGACACAGTCGCGTTCGTTTGCCGATTCCGACAAACGATGAGCCTCCACAACTTCTCTGACGCGTTTATGTGTAAGATTTTTCCTCTTACACTAAGTGAGCCAATAATGTTATGGTACAATCAGCTCAAGCCGAAGTCCATTAAGTGCTTCAAAGAGCTGGAGTTGGAGTTCACCAAGCGATTCGTGAGGAGCAACATCCAGCCGAAAACACTCTCAATGCGGGTAAATATGAAGAGGGCACCAGGCGAAACCCTTCGATTATACACCGAGCGATATTGGGAGGTGTATAACCTCATTCCCAATTGTGATCAGAGCGTGGCGGCCGAGTCATTTATGAACGGGTTGGATCCAACCTCGGCGATATTCAGAGATTTGTCCCGGAACCCGCCGAAGACAATGGGGGAGCTAATGGTGATTATCGAAAAAGATTGTGTGCATGAAGAGGCGGTGGCTGAACGTAACGCACCGAAGGGCACAGAAACATCAAAGACAACTGCTGCAAAGAAGCAAGTGGTTAACGTTCGGCAGGGGCAAACAGGTCAAAATGGCGCTGGGTCAAGCAAACCGAACAACCGGAACAAACCTCCCCAACACCCGCAGCAACAACCTCAATGGCAGCAGACGAAGAGGGAGCTGAGGCCGGAAGAGTATGTCGCCGAGCGAACTGCGTTTACAGAACCAATCTATAAATTGCTGAGTATCATTGGGCAGATGCCATTCTTCGTTTGGCCGACGGGATACTTAGGAACGGCGGGCAATGGCGCTGGGATGTGTACGTATCACCAGGAGCGTGGCCATTACACCACCCAGTGCCAACCATTCAAACGCTACCTGGAGGAACTTGCGGCAGCAGGGCATCTCAATCAGTGGATCGACCTTCGGCGAAATCCACTGCCCCCTCCTCCGCCTCCTCCAGCTGGAAATCTCGTTGGAGTCATTCAAGGCATTGTGTCCGAAGGACGAGCGGCCGAGCTCTATTCCAAAATCGACAAAGCCGTTGCTGCCTTGGCCGTTTGCAATATTGGAGTTTCGCCGAAGAGGAAGTGGGTTGATCCTAGCCTCGATGGCCCGGTAACCTTCACGTCTGAAGATTTGCAAGGGGTTCAAATGCCACACACCGACGCCCTCGTCGTCTCGGTCACAGTTGGCACTTCCACTGTTCAACAGGTGCTGGTAGATCAGGGTAGCTCTGCGGAGGTTATGTTCTACTCAACGTTCAAAAGCCTTGGTCTAAAGCCGAACCAGCTTCGGACAGCAAGCACACCCTTCGTCAGCTTCACTGGAGCACCTGTGTGGCCCCAAGGATTGATCACTCTTCCTGTGCGAGCCGGCTCCCGAGTGATTGATGTTGAATTTGTGGTGGTTAGTTCTCCTAGCCCCTACAACATCATCCTCGGTCGAACCTGGCTACACGGAATGAAGGCGGTCGCCTCTACCCTCCACCAGGTCATGAAATTTATCGACTGGAATGGAAGGCAGGAGAGCCTTCGGGGGGACCAAATCCAATCAAAGAAGTGTTATATCAGTACAGTGACTAACGAGCAGAGCTGCTTGGAAGTACAATGCGTTGAAAGGACTGACCTTCCCGAGCCCGAAGAAGTGGGGTTGCCTGCCGAGCAAAGGTCAACAGAAGAACTTGTGCAGATGCCGATCACCGAAGATAGAGGAAGATACTTCCTTGTCGGCAGTTCCTTGAGTGACTCCGAGCGTATGGAAATGTTCAATTTCCTAAAAGCGAACATGGAAGTATTTGCTTGGACTCCTCAGGAAATGCCAGGGGTGAACCCGTCCTTCGCTTCTCACTCACTCAACGTGGATCCGAACAGACGCCCTGTGGTACAGAAGGTTCGTCGCTCGGCAGCCTTGCATGTGGAGGCGGTCATGACCGAAGTGGATCAACTGCTGGCGGCTGGAGCTATTCGGGAAATTCTATACCTGACTTGGCTCGCCAACCCCGTCGTTGTTCCGAAGAAGAATGGGAAGCTCAGGGTCTGCGTCGATTACACCAACCTCAACGATGCTTGTCCAATGGATCGATTCCCTCTTCCTCGGATAGAGTAAATGGTGGATGCAACGGCTGGGTACGAGCGTCTGAGCTTCATGGATGCATACCGGGGCTATCATCAGATTGCCCTTGCCAAAGGTGATCAGGAGAAGATGGCGTTCATCTCTCTCTGAGGAACGTACTGCTACAACGTCGTTCCCTTCGGATTAAAGAATGCCGGAGCAACCTTCCAACGAACAATCACTAAGATGTTCCTCCTCAAGCTCGGCAAAACTCTGGAAGCATACATTGATGATATGGTGTGCAAGAGCAAGCTCGGCATTGATCATCTTCGGGATTTGGGAGAAATCTTTGACATCCTTAAGGAACACTGGCTCAGACTCAACGCCGAGAAATGTGCGTTTGGAGTAGGCTCGGGAAAGTTCCTCGGATACATGGTGAGCCGCCGAGGGATAGAAGCTGACCCGACCCAGCTTACTGCCGTGCAGAACCTCCGAGCTCCAAATACAATCAAAGAGGTTCAACGACTGACAGGGATGGTTGCAGCGTTGAATCGATTCATTCAACGTTCGAGTGACCTTTGCAGGCCCTTCTTCCAAGCCATCAAGACTAGTCGGCGTAGGTTTGAGTGGACTGAGGAGTGCGAGCAGGCTTTGCAATCCTTAAAGGATTACCTCGCCCACGCGTCGCTCCTCGTCACCCCTGAACCCGACGAAGATCTGTTTCTGTACCTTGCTGTTTCGGATCATGCGACGAGTGCTGTGCTTGTTCGGAAAGAAGGAATGGACCACTTGCCGATTTTCTTTTCGAGCAAGACGATGACGGACTCTCAGACGAGGTATCTGCCTATGGAGAAGTTGGCTCTAGCGCTCGTTTCGGCCAAAACGAGCCTTATGCCCTACTTCCAATGCCAGAGGATCGTGGTTCTCACTGAGTTTCCTCACAAGGCCGTTCTTCGGAAGACAACCACCTCCAGTAGGATCTTGAAGTTCTCTCAAGACCTTGCCAACTATGACATTCAGTTCGAGCCGAGGACTGCAATCAAGGGCCAAGCGTTAGCTGACTTCTTCGCCGAGCTAACGCTTGGGCTTAAGGACGAGGACAACGCTTTGGCAGCTGCTGCTGAGGAGGCTCGGATTGCTAAAGAAGAGGAATTTGTTGAATGGAGCAACCCACCCCCCGAATCTCTTCGGGCTCGGTTCACCTTGGGAACGAAGAAGCCAAAGAAAGAGTGGAAGCTGTTCTCTGGGGATGCTTGGAGGATGACGGTTGACGGAGCCTCGAATATCAACGGGGCTGGGGCTGGCATTGTTCTCGTTTCTCCGGCTGGAACGGTCCACGAGAGCTCGGTCACCATTGGCTATCCCGCCACGAATAACGAAGCCGAGTACGAAGCTCTCATTGCTGGGTTGAAGCTTGCCCTTCGGATGGAAGCCGACTCGGTCCATATCTTCTGTGACTCCAGATTGATTGTGGGCCACCTTAACGACGACTATCAGGCTAAGGATGAACGGATGAATGCTTACGTCAGTCATGTTCTCTCTCTGCTGAAACAGTTTGGACGCGTTGAGATAGAGTGGATCGCTCGGGAACATAATGCACATGTTGATGCTCTAGCAGGTCTCGCCTCGGTGTACCGAACTTCAGGTGGTCGCACTATTATTTTTGATGAGGTCGAATCACCGAGCTTCGTACACGTTACTTGCTCGGTTAATGTTATCACCTTCGATCCAAGTCTGATGGATCCCATTGTCGCTTATCTGAAGCATCAAACCCTCCCCGATAACAAGAAGGAAGCTCACAAGATTCGTTGCCGAGCAGCTAACTACTTCCTTGATCCGAATAACAATCTATACCGCCGAACATTCACTGGTCCAGATTTGCGCGTCGTGCATGAAGACCAAGTTCAGAGCATTTTTTATGAGCTTCATTCGGGGAGTTGTGGTGGTCACTCGGGCGGCCGAACGATGGCCCAGCGGGCGTTAACACAGGGCTATTGGTGGCCTAAGATGGTTAAACAATCCGAGGAATATGTGAAGCGTTGCGTTCGGTGCCAAAAGCATGCCTCCATCCCTCATCAGCCAGCGTTTCCTCTCAAAATGATCACGAGTCCTTGGCCATTTGCCGTCTAGGGTTTCGATATCGTGGGAAAGCTATCAAAGGCGCTCGGAGGATTTGAGTATATGCTCACTGCCACCGATCTCTTCACAAAATGGGTCGAAGCTTCTCCACTAGTAAAGACTACGGCCGGGGATGTCGAACGCTTTATTTGGAAGAACATCATCTCCAGGTTCGGGGTGCCATACGCTATTCTTTCAGACAACGGTTCCCAGTTCGTTGCTTCGGCGATCCAAAATTTCTACCGAGAGCATCACATTACCATTCATACTTTGTCCGTTCCTTATCCCCAGGGAAACGGCCAGGCCGAAGCATCTAACAAGGCTATTACTCGGGGGTTGAAACGTCGTTTGGATCGCAAGCTCAGTAAATGGGTTGATGAGCTTCCGCAAGTTCTGTGGAGCTACCGAACTACTCCTCGGCGATCCACCGGCCGAACACCGTTCTCCATGGTGTATGGTATGGAGGCGGTCTTGCCCCTCTCTACCCTTATCCCTACCGTTCGGTCTGAAAATTTCAATCCAGTGGACAATAACGCTTTGGTTGGTGCGGAACTGGATTTTGCCGAAGAGCTTCGCGATAACGCCAATCTTCGGCACGCTGCTTATCAGCAAGAGGTTGCTCAGGGGTATAACAAGAATGTTCGGGCTCGGCCGTTTAACGTCGGTGACCTGGTCCTTCGGATGGTGGTCGAGGCGAAGAAGTTAACAAAATTCAAGGACCCTTACGAGGGCCCCTACCGAGTGATTCAGAAGATTGGCCACAGCGTCTACAAGCTGGCCGAGATGGATGGAACGCCGATCGCAAACCCCTGGAACGCCCAGAAACTTCGAAAGTTCCATGGGTAGCTTCGGCGGGTCTCTGCCCTCTTGATTTTTGTTACATTTTATTTTTCTTCGGAATGTAAGCCTTCGGGCGTCTTTGTTAATGAAAGTTTCCTATTCTTGCATTATTGTTTCTTCGGATTATACGCTCGGTTAACTGGGTATACTATCTCGCCCAAAACCTTCGGTACATGGCACTTCTACCCTGCATTCGTTCGGATACTTGGTTTGGGCGAAATTCTCTAAGCCTCGGTTTATTTCATCATAGGGGCTCGGCACTCTATGTTCCTTTGTTTACCCACTTTCCTGCCTTAGTGTCTTCCTGCCCTCACTTTGGTAATACACTAAGGCAGGGGGGCTCCTATGGGTAAACATGAGAAGTAAACAAATTCGCATGGGTGGCGTCCATCGTTCGGACCCCCAAGGAAAGTACTTCGTATGGTTGGATGGCATCCATCGTTCGGACCCCCACGTGAACTAATGGGTACGGATGGCATCCATCGTTCGGAACCCTTAACGTGTTTAGTTGAACGAGCAATTTTACTTGTATCATCTGAAAGACATTTTTACCAGAAAACGTTGCAAAAACTAAGATAACACATACCGAACAAAAATACTTGGGAAATATTGCAAATTACTAATATGAAATTGTTGCAAAAAGTGCATTCACCGAGCACAAACACTTGTGTAGACACCCCAATTTGGATTTTTCAAAATTCCTTGACTCGTGGCCCGGAGGCTCCCCGATGATGACTTCGGATTGAAACAAGCCTGGTATCGATCGGAACATTGCTCCTTGAAAGATTTGAAGAGGGATTAAAAATGGTAAAAAGCATTTTCAAGCGCTTGGGAGCAATCCCAAGCGCTCAAAACCATTTTCCAAAAACCTCTGGCCTGGCTCTTTCTCGAGCGCTCGAGAGTGAGGTCCCAAGCGCTCGGGAGTGATCCCAAGCGCTCGAGACTATTCTGTTGCCCAATGGATGGCAGTATCACCCACTACCCTTGCAACTCATCATTAGCACCACCTTGAGCCCGCCGATGGCTCGGTCCACACTCAACCTCTGGTGGCAGATATTCAGGCCAAAGATTTTCCTATTAAAAAATGTTTTATCAAAACCATTTGATTTCAAAAAAACCATGGGTTATTTGGCCTATAAATATGACTGGTTTTCAGCTGAGAGAGAGGACGAAATTTTCATCCCACAGAACCCTTACTCTCTGCTTTCTTTCTCTCTCTAAGCTAAAGACGAAAAACCTCCAAACTCTATTTCCAAACTCCAAAGGTTTTAGAAATCACCAAGGAAAAGGGCAAGAAACCCAGAACACTCTTCTGATCTCTTGCACTCTCCTCTCTTCACCCACATTTCAAAGTCATTCCAAGGAGCAAAAGTTCAAGGAAAAGGTAGAAACTTTCACCTTTGATCTCAACCAAAAGGGCTGTTCTTCCCTTCTGAGGGGGGTCTCTCAGCCTGACCCAGTCTTCAATACTGGGTGCATGGTTGGGAGACCCTAGTGTAAGAACAAGAGCAATGGGGCACAAAAAAATGTTTTCATAAAACCCTGGAAACACTCCCAAGCGCTAGAGAGTATTCCAGAGCGCTCGGGACTGTTCCCAGTTTCATGTATGGTCTTTTGTTACACAGTAGGTTGAGAATGAAGTGTAATATTAAAAGAATTGGTTTCATTTTGGCATACATGCACAGAAAATGGTTTTCCCCTAAAAACATAAACATTTTCTCACAAGTTTTCATGTGTGAATAAGGTTTCTCTCTTTCAAAGTTAAAAGAGGTTCTCCTCTTGGAAAATATCAAAACAAGGGCCTTTGCATGTCAAAATGGTACTATTTCCTGTTTGAGAGTAAGCTGACATGCAGCTCACTCCCAAGCGCTCCGAACCATTCCAGAGCGCTCGAGAGTGCATGCATGCTATTGCTTCCCATTTTCCAGTCTGCTGTGTTATCTGGTCTCTGCATGCATAAGTGTGGCCTGTTGTTCTTTTAAATTTGTAGATTTAGTCTTGTTAAGGCAGGGATGCAAGGTCTGAAAGATTGAGGGTTCATCCTAGTCTTTCAAATCCTCTGCTGAGCCAGTAATGTATATAGCAGCTTTTCAGTTCCTATTTTAGCATTGTATTCTGTCGGTGCTAACAAAGCTTGCAGGTTGGGTGTCAGAACTCCCAAGCGCTCGGGACTGATCTCGAGCGCTCGAGAGTGAAGTCAGTGGCAGTTTCCAATTTTCTGTCATCCATGCATTTGCTCACCGTTACTCCATCATTTCACTTCCCCCTGTACAACTGCACATGCATGCACTTCTTACCTGTTATAATTGTGGATACTTGCTAAATGCTCTAATGAAACAAAATCCCTTTGAAAAATCCCACAAACGTTTAGTAGAGACCGATTTCGAATCGGGCGAGGGGGGTGCCATAAAACCCTTCCCCCCTCGTAACATGGCTTCCGAACCCTCAAAACGATCTCTGGTTTTCAATTCAAATCAACCGGTTTTCCAAACAATACGATTTCTCGGGTGATATACCGCAAATCCGGGTGGCGACTCTTCAAACGGTGTATTTTTTCTTCAAAGCGGCGGGAAAATTATAAAGCAAAACATTTTTGTTTTTCGGGCAGGTAGCCCACAACTTGGAAATTTTCTAAACAAATGTCGCCAGGGGATGGCGGGTGGGGCATCGTTCGGTGCCATCCCTGGACAACCTTACCGAGGAGTGGCCATGGTAAATCGTTCTTGGCCATCCTCTACCTGTGTTAATTACATATCTACGGTTCGGCTAAAGCCAATTGTTCGGCGCCGACCATTCCAAACAAAAGTTTAAACATTCAAAAAAAAAAAAAGAGATAGAACAAATACAAGTTCAAAATATTCGAAGTCCTAGGCTTCGGGAGTAGTAGTGACTGGGGGAAGGTTGGTGGAATCAGGAGCCAAAGTTGCAGCGCTTTCTTGCTCGGTTGGACTGGTCGCAACCACGTTGACAATGGGCTCTCACTACAACAAAGTTTTATGGCGACGAAAATTAGTGACGAAAGTTATTTTTGTCGCCAAAGGGGCGCTATTGGCTACGGAAAAAAATTTCGTCGTCAAAGGCTTAGTTTTTGGCGACGAAAATAATTTCGTCGCCAAATGCAAATTTTTGGCGAGAAAATCCCAAATTCGTCGTCATAGGGCAACTTTTTAGCGAGGAATTCAAAATTCGTCGTCATAGGGGAGCAATTTAGCGAGGAAAAAAAATTCGTCGACAAAGGTTGGCTTTTAGCGACAAAATTTTAGAATTTGTCGACATTGACCGAATTTTTTGGCTGATTATTTTTTAATTTTTAATTTTTTTATATTATTTAGCATAAAAAATAAATAGAAATATACATATTCAATAAAATATACATAGTTTAGTTTTAAATTTAATCATAAAAAGGTAATATATATATATATTATACATAGTTTAGTTAAAAAAATTAGATAGTTATCCATTGGCGGCGGCGGCGGCATGGTGGGGTGGCCTGGGTGGAATTGTAGGAACAGTGGTGGTGGTGTAGTTGCGGTGATGGTTGCTGTGGTGGTGGAATGGTGATTGTGGTGGTGGCGGAGTGGTGATTGTGGCGGTGGTGGTAATGGTATAGTGGTGGTGGTGGTGGTGGTGGTGGTGGTGGTAGTGGTGACGTCGTGGTGGTGGTGGTTTCGGAAAAAAAAAACAAATTAGAAATAGTATATATAATAAATATTAGTCTTTTGGTAATAGATGGTGTGTTGGTGTAATGGTAAGGGTTTGGGTATTGTAGGCGCGAGGTCATGGGTTCGAAACCCACTGGGAGCAAAAAAAGCGAGCATAAGGGTGGAAATTTTTTTTCGATTGCAAACACAATCGCCGACGAAAAATTTCGTCGCCATGGGAATAAATTAACGAGGAAATAATTCGTCGGCCATGGGAAACATTAGCAAGGAATTAATTCGTCGGCCATGGGGAGTCATTGACGAGGAAAATGAATTTTTCGTCGTGAGGGGTCTTCTGCGTGAAACAAAGATCGAGGAATGGGACAACAAATTTTTTTCGTCGGCAACAACTTTGGCGATGAAAAGCATGCAATTGGCGAAGAATTTGTTTCGTCGTCTTAGACCTTTTTTGTTGTAGTGTCTTCGGCCACAGCTTCTTCAGCAGGAAGAGGGGGAGTTTTGATGAGGCTTCTACGCTCATCATCGGGTTCAACACCAGCTTCGTCGAAACCCGTGTTGAATCCGAGCTTGAAGCTTACTCGGTGCTGCCCCTCCCTTATTTCAGTTCGAAGGGCCAGGATTTGGTCCGTAGAGTCTTCTTCAGCCTGGTAATACCCTTTGTCGAACTCCTCCTGGAGTAGCTTCTGCATCTCTTCTTCCATCTCCTTCCTCCCCAGGGCTCGTCCCTCCTCAAGCCCTTTAGTCTTGCCTTCGGCCCTCGTGTGCTCGGCAGCGTCTTGGTGGCCCTTGACCAGTTCATTGAGGGTTTTTATCTGGACCTCCTGGGCTCGGCGGACACCTTCAGAGTGGTCCAGGTTCTTCTTATACTCCTCCACCGTCAGCTGGCCGAGCTCCACCTTTTGCCTCAACATCTTTGACTGCTTGTCATGCTCGGTGAGGTACAGTTGGGCACTCATGATGGACTGCGTTGCTTGGAACGAAGAGACATGTTAATTAAGTCAAGGAACAAAAATAACAGGTGCATGAAGGAAACAGTTAGGTTAAAAGATTTGAGCTTACCCTGCCAACGTGAAAGTAGTAGTCGTTCAGCGCAGTCTTGAGGGATGGGGGAGCAGAGATATCCCTCGGGAGCATGAGCCCCGAGTGCAGTGTGAAGGCAAGGGAAGGGTCCTCTTGGAGGTTGTCAGACTTGAGGACCCGCTTCTTGTCTGGAGTGACAAGGTTCGGGACCCATGGAACATCAGCATCCGAGGAAGCTCTATTTTCTCCCTCGGCGGCCTTATTTTTCTCCTTCTCCTCCACCCTCGGAAGGCCGACCCCAGATGACTTGGTAGCATGAGACTTTGTTCTCTTCACCGGGGGAGCGTCCTCGGATGAGGGAGTGGTGGAAGGGGGCCGCTTTTGTGCCTGAGGAGGAGTGGTGCCACTCTTGCTCGGTGCCGAGCCTGAAGCCCCGGGAGCACCATCCTTCTTTTGCTCGGCCAGCTGTTTCATCTGGTCCTCCAGCTTCTTTTGTAGCAAGGCCTTCATGCTTCGGGGAGGCATTGTCTCGTCTCCGGTGAAGAGTTCAGTGATCGGCACGCGCAACTTCCCTCGGAGCGGTTTCTCTTTGCTCGGAAGAAGCTCCTTGGGAAGCTTGACTATCTTCTCTTCGGTTTCTTTGTCCGCTGCCTTCCCTCGGATCCTACCACCGTACGTGGGGTCGTACTCAAGGATTGTAGGCGCGTCTCTCTCGGCGCTTGGGATCGTTAACAACGCCGAGGCCAAGCCGCAACCTCTGGCTACCCTGAGGAGATCCTTGTTGACCTTACTTGTATCTGCCGAAGACAAACAGATAGAAAAGAAGTTAGACGTGACAGATTCATGTTTAAAGTGAAGTAAGTAAAACTGCGACAAGAACCGAGCGTAAAACATGTGAAGAGTAGTGCGAGATGCTTACAGGGTTCCCCCCTATGGGCTGCAACATCAAACTGCCCGTACTCGAGCGGCGGGTATTGAAAGTTGCCTCGGACTTCTACGTAATCCGAGGCCCATTTCTCCGAGTCGTACATACCCTCGGGAATGATCTTTTCCATGTTCCTCCGAGAACATAAATAATATCGAGAACGCCTAACGTTCCTCGACACCATGTAGTTCTCAAAGATATGGTAGTATTCAAGAGGGAACATTTTCACCTCGGCAAGCTTGATGATCGAGTGGATTATACGGTAAGAGTTTACGCTAAGCTGGCACGGCGTAAGGCTGAAGCGATGGAGGATCTGTCTCAAGATCTTGTGCATCGGGAATCGAAGCCCTCCTTCGGTGATTGCCATCAAAGGAACAGTGACATGCTCGTCACTAAATAATATTCGGGGCCCTACCACGGGTGTGAGCACAACGTCGTTCGGGATGCTGTAGGCCCACCGAAAGAGTTCAATCCCCTTCTGGTCCTCGAAACAGTCCCAGTAGGGGCAGGGATCTTTTCCCTTTCGGTCAGGGATCAAGTCTAGGTCCAAGGGAATAATCTTCCTCTTGACCTTCTTCTTCGGAGCAGCGGAAGATGATTCGCCGAGGACGGCAGCTTCTCCTTCTGGCCAACTAGAAGAAGCAGTAGGCGTGTCTCTCTCGGATTGGTCTTCTTCATCCTCATCTGCTGCTTCCTCCTCCAAGTCCTCTTCGTCGGGATCTTCTCCAGCTCTTTCCGAAGAATCGTCATCGTCAATCTCGACGATTTCAGGGCCCATTGACCGAAAAGGAATCACGTCCGAGGGAAAATCGATCCCCTCGATTCCGGTGTACGGTGATCCGGACCCTACGCGGTACTTCCGAGCCTCAGTCCTAATTGCTTCGGCTATTCGGGGGTCCATCTCACCGAAACCAGGTGCTTCGGTATCCACCGAGCGATGCGACTCTCCCGAAGAGGATGATGACGACTCCATACCTAAAACAAGTGCATGGGATAAGACCGTTAGCCAAAGGCAAGGTCGTTATTCCTAGGGTGCCTAATCTCAGTGTCCTAAGTTAACCGAGCGAACACGTTACTCCCGAACGACTTTGTGTCGAGTAGGGATTCCGAGCGCAGTTATGCTTCGGAAGCCATGGAGGTTGCTACTTATTTGGTATTTCGTTCGGAAAATTCTTGGTTTTTATTCTTCGGAGTTAGTTTGTGTTCGGAAGAACACGGGCTGAATATGTTCATGGGCTCGGAAGAACACATGAACATATTCAACCTGTTCTACAGCGTTCAGGAAAGAGAACGGACATAACGGAAAGAAAAGCTCACTTTTTTGGTCGAAACATGCATGAAAATAACTGAAAATGCAGAGAAGCATTAAGAAATGCAAAACGTACCTGAATATCAAGAGAAATCTGTGATTCGATGTGTTGATCTTCAGATTTCAGGTGATATCTGAGCAAGAACCGTCGAAGGGCAGTTGAGGCGTCTGATGGAAGGAGAGAAAAAGTGATTTTCTCTCTCCTTCCACCCCTTTTATTCCAAGAGGAATTCGAAACGGCACAGAGCCCCCAGCCGTTGGATTGAAGCGGGAGATTGACGTTCCACGCGATGGTTGACACGTGGAAGGCGTTGTACAGCGCCGTTTCATCACCCAATGAGATAGTGACACGTGTAAAATTTGAAATCAGCAGTTTTAGAGGCATTAAATGCGGGTTCAGAGCTTGTCTGCTTCGGGTTATGCGAACGGCTAATGTTCGGCAGACTTCTTCATTCGGCCTGAGAGGAAGTGAACGAGGCGTCGACTTTAGGACACGCGTTGTTCGGCCACTATTGTCAACTCCTCCTTTCTTCGGACTATGAAAAGCAGGAGTTGAGGGGCTATTGTAGTGGGCCAAAATATCCGAGGGTGAAAGGGGTCAACAGTTTGACCTTGTGGGCCCATGGGCCAGTTGTCTCAGTTCGTCTATATGAGGAAAAGTCAAACGTAACACGTCATCCCAGTTATTCGCTGAGCGTTAGTCGGTCTTGCGGATGTCCACCGAATGTAAGCTGGTTCTCCGAACGAAATCACAACACCCTTGTTCGTCATCAGTCTTGTTTACTCGGATGGGCGTCCTCCCTGTTCGAGGGAATGGTTTGGCGAGCAGGTCTTGTGCTCGGCAGATCCTCTGCTCGGATGGGTTCCTCGGCTGATTAAGGCGGCGGTAGAAGGTTCTGGAAGCTTCTGCTGATAGAGGCGAAGATAAGCACGTTCACCTTTCTGATAACCGATGGGACATCTCTAACACTGGCCCACGTGGGTCCACATGGGTATGCAGAGCTTGAAAGGCGGAATCCATCGAGTGCTTCTGACACATGACGTCATCCGAGCGTAGCAACGCGCGTGCAATACACTTCCACCTTGTTCAACACTCCAAACCTCCGCCTATAAATAGCAAAGTACCCCTTCTGGGAAAAGGGTTAGACTTCTTCTCCCCTGAGCATATTTTTCCTACCAAACTTCTTCTTCCTCCCTCCGATTCTAACTAGATCGTCGGAGCTTCTACTCGGAGGAACACCACCCTCCGGTTTGCAGGAACACGGCGTCGCCGGTCAAAGTCATCACGATTCAAGCAACAAGAAGGGGTTCAGGAGGATCAAGGATAAATCACGCCCCCACACTTTGCTCGAATATTTTGTTTTAAAAATACAAGTGGGGGATTGTTGGAACTTTGGTGTATTTTGTAAAACATTGTGTTTTTCATAAGTCCCACATTGGCTAGTCATAAAACTCTTCTCTACTTTAAATGACTATGCACACTTATGAGTTTGTAAAATAGGACCCAAGGAGAGGTCTCGCGCGCTCAGGAAAATGGACGGCAATTTGAAAAACTGATTCGGAAACCAGTTAACCGGGTGCGCGTCACGAGTTATTCTCGCAGGGGGGGTGCAAATCCGGGATTTGAGCCTCGCACACATACTAGTTAAGCCCACGTTTTTCCTAAAATTCTAAAACACGTTTTTTTTGTTACAGAATATTCAGTCAATCAAAAATCCTTTTTCAAATGGAAAGTTCTTGCTGATTAAGAAAATGATTTCGGATTGATTAAAAAACGTGTTCATAATCAGCGGGATTTGATTTGCTGCTGATTAAGAGATGATTTCGGATTGATTAAAAAACGTGTGCATAATCAAAGGGATTTGATCTGTTTTCCAAAACCAACGCCTCAGCCTGCACCTATAAATTCAGCGTTTCACAATTGTTTTCAATACAGAAAAAACCAACTCTCTCTTCCTCCCCTAAAAGTCTTTTCTGAGTTCGAGCATTAGGTCGATTGTGTGTTTTGTTCTCGGTTTTTCTTCTGTGCAGAGAAAGGCCGAACAGAGGAGGAATTCTGGGCTGATTTATCCTGGAGACGGCGGGGCAACGACGAACTGCTTGCACAATCTGGGCAAAGCCGCGAAACGTCTTAAAGAAAGCGACCTAGTCTGCGACTCAACCCAGACATCGTTCTACAATCTGGTATTCTGTATTTCGATAGCATCATCTCGAGGTAATCCGTTCTTGTTTTACTGCAGTTATTCCAACAATTTTAAGACGTAATCAATCTGCCATGGATTCTGAAAACAAGATTTCGGTTACCACCACTGATATCAACAAACCTTTTCGCTTTGAGGGGCTGCACTTTAAACGTTGGAAGCAAAAGATGTTTTTCTTTCTTACGACCCAAAAACTTGCTGCATACTGTGATTCGACTAAACCTATTGCTGCGAATCCCCCTACTGCTGAAAACACTAAAGAGATTTCAAAATGGACCAACGATGATTTTTTGTGCAAGAACTACATTCTGAATGCTTTGACTGATGAGCTTTACGATTACTATTCCACTTTTGATACTGCTAAAGAACTTTGGGATGCCCTCCAGAAAAAGTATGATACCGAAGAGGCTGGGACTAAGAAATATGCTGTTAGTCGTTACTTGAAGTTTTCTATGGTTGATGAAAAATCCGTGGTTTCCCAGGCTCACGATTTACAGAAAATTGCACATGAAATAGTTTCTGAGGGCATGTCTATTTGTGAACAATTTCAGGTTGCTATTCTTATTGATAAATTGCCTCCTACTTGGAAAGATTTTAAAAGGATCTCCGTCACAAGTCAAAAGATTTTTCTATGGAAAGTTTGATTGATAGGCTCCGTGTTGAGGAGGAGGCTCGGAAACAGGATCAGAAGGATGAGGTTCTCTTTGTTGCAAACAAAAGGAACCACAGTTCGGCTGTGCTCAAGCCGAAAGGAGGAATTGCGAAGCCAAATCAGAACCAGAACCGGAACATAAAACTGAATCAGAACAAGAAGTTACCCCCTTCTGGAGGCCAGGCTCGAAACACGGACTCTGTCCAATTTGTGTGTTACAATTGTAAAACGCCTGGCCATATGGCAAGAAATTGCAAGAACCCCAGGCATCGCGCTCCACAGGCGAACCTCTCGCCATGTCTGTTATGATCGCTCCTTGTTCAAAAAGTATTCTGAGGCTGATGATAAAAGAGTGTTGTTGGGAGACTCCCACACCACTAAGGTTCTTGGTACTGGTGAGGTTGATCTCAAGTTCACTTCTGGAAGGATTGTTACTCTGAAGGAAGTCCTGCACACTCCAGAAATGAGGAAGAATCTTGTATCTGGCTACCTCCTCAATAAGGCCAGATTTACCCAGACTATAGGAGTAGATCAGTATACCCTTACTAAAAATGGCATGTTTGTTGGAAAGGGTTATGCATCTGATGGCATGTTTAAACTTACTATTGATATGAATAAAAGTGCATCTTCTTCTTACATTGTTTGTTCTGTTAATGTGTGGCATGCTAGACTTTGTCATGTTAACAAGAAACTGATTAAGAATATGAGCAACTTAGGTTTTATCCCTAATATTTCCTTAAATGATTTTGAAAAATGTGAATCATGTAGCAAGGCTAAGATCACAAAGAAACCTCATAAATCAATTCTTAAGGAAACCGAATTGCTAGATTTGATTCACACCGATATGTGTGAGTTAGATGGAGTTCTCACTAGAAATGCACATCGATATTTTATCACGTTTATTGATGATCATTCAAATTATACTTCAGTTTATTTGATGAAACATAAAAGTGAAGCATTTGACATGTTTAAAATCTTTCTTAATGAGGTTGAGAACCAGTTTAATAGAAAGATTAAGAGACTCCGTAGTGATAGAGGCACTGAGTATGATTCGAATGAGTTCATTGCATTTTACAACTCTACTGGTATAATACATGAGAAAACTGCTCCATACTCACCCGAAATGAATGGAAAGGCAGAACGTAAGAATCGAACTTTATGTGAACTTGTAGTTGCCATTATGCTTAGTTCTAGTGCAGCTTCACATTGTTGGGGTGAAATTCTGTTGATTGTATGTTATGTGCTGAATAGAATTCCTAATTCTAAGTCTTTGATTTCACCTTATGAATTGTGGAAAAACAAGAAGCCCAATGTGTCATATTTTAAAGTTTGGGGCTGTTTAGCATATGTTCGTATTCCTAATCCGAAAAGGTCAAAACTTGCAAGTAGAGCTTATGAATGCGTTTTTATTGGTTATGCTATAAACAGTAAAGCATATAAATTCTTCGATATTAACAATAAGGTGATCGTAGAATCTATAGATGCTGATTTTTACGAAGAAAAATTCCCTTTTAAATCCAGAAATAGTGGGGGCACTGAATCTAGTAGTAGTGTGCCTAGATTAGAAGAACCTAGAAATGAGAACTCTAGGGACACTGAGATTGAACCGAGGAGGAGCAAGAGAGCTCGAATTGCTAAGGACTTTGGTCTTGACTTTGCATTCTCTTTAGAAGAGGACCCCACTACTGTGAATGAGGCCTTAACTTCCCCAGATGCTGATTTTTGGCAAGAAGCCATAAATGACGAAATGGACTCATTGGAGTCCAATAGAACTTGGGAATTAGTAGACCTACCTCAGGGCTGCAAAGCTATAGGTTGCAAATGGGTACTTAAAAAGAAATTAAAACCTGATGGTTCTGTGGATAAATATAAAGCTAGACTCGTAGCTAAGGGATATAGACAAAGGGAGAACATAGATTTTTTCGATACCTACTCTCCTGTGACAAGGATTACTTCTATCCGAGTCTTGATTGCCATAGTTGCTGTTCATAACTTAGTTGTACATCAAATGGACGTTAAAACTGCTTTTTTAAATGGAGACTTAGAAGAAGAGATTTATATGGATCAACTCGAGGGATTTGTTGTCCATGGTCAAGAACACAAGGTGTGTAGATTAGTTAAATCTCTTTATGGCCTAAAACAAGCTCCAAAGCAGTGGCATGAAAAGTTTGACAGTCTAGTTATTTCAAATGGTTTCAAGGTCAATGAAAGTGATAAATGCATATATTACAAGTCTGATAATCATGCATGCACTATTATCTGTTTGTATGTGGATGACCTTCTAATATTTGGTTCAAGTATATCTGTCGTGAATGAAACCAAATTATTGCTTAGCCAAAATTTTGACATGAAGGACTTGGGTGAGGCTAGTGTAATCCTCGGAGTTAAAGTTACTAAATCTGCAAATGGAATTTCTATTGATCAATCACATTATATTGAAAAGATCTTGAAGAAATATAATTACTTTGACTGTAAACCTGCTTGCACTCCTTTTGATCCTAGTATTAAATTGTTTAAGAACACTGGAGACAGTGTTAGACAATCTGAGTATGCTAGTATAATTGGTAGTCTTCGTTATGCTTGTGATTGGACGAGACCAGATATTGCTTATGCAGTGGGGGTATTATGCAGGTTTACTAGCAGGCCAGGAATGGAGCATTGGTTTGCTATTGAGAGGCTCATGCGGTATTTGAAAAGAACCACGAACCTTGGATTACACTATCAGAAGTTTCCCGCTGTTCTAGAGGGATACAGTGATGCCGATTGGAACACCCTTTCAGATGACTCCAAAGCAACTAGTGGGTATGTGTTCAATATAGCAGGAGGTGCAGTCTCTTGGAAGTCCAAGAAACAAACAATTCTGGCGCAATCCACTATGGAGTCTGAGATGATAGCGCTAGCTGTGGCTAGTGAGGAGGCAGCTTGGTTGAGAAACCTCCTTTCAGAGATTCCCTTATGGGAAAAACCAATACTGGCCATACTAATCCATTGCGATAGTACCGCGGCTATTGCAAAAGTTCAGAATCGTTTTTACAACGATAAGAAACGACAAATACGTCGTAAGCACAACACTGTTAGAGAGTTGCTTACTAAAGGGGCTGTTAGAGTGGATTATGTACGGTCAGCTGAGAACCTGGCTGATCCTTTGACGAAAGGATTAGCTCGGGAGAAGGTGTGGAACACCTCGAAAGGGATGGGGCTAAAGCCCATTGAGAAATGAATCACTTGTGATGGATACCCAACCTATAGACTGGAGATCCCAAGAAATAGGTTCAAAGGGAAAAACGAGTCACATGGTGATATGGTAAGAATCATGCTATAAGGAGTTACACTCCGAGTCCATCCCTAAGAAGCATGACATCCTGTAGCGAAAGAGGTTGTGTTACTTTTAACACTTAATGAGTTCTATAGCTCTATATGGAGTGGAGTACCTAGACTACAGGAGTACTCTTGATAGACTCACCTATATGAATGTTGAAGTGTGGCCGCTTCTCGGGAGAATTTGGGCAAGTTCTCTAGGTCATTCATGAAACTGGGATATAAGCACATGGCCGTAAAGTGCTAGCTTTAAACATTACACATTAGTAGAGTTGTGTGTGTAGTGCTCTCAGACTTAGAGTTCAAGATCACAAGTCACTCTAGTCACTATCTGAAGCACTATCACTATGTAATGGTTCAAGTCGAAAGACACCTTTACTTATGCACAGCTTTATACCTTTGCTCGAATATTTTGTTTTAAAAATACAAGTGGGGGATTGTTGGAACTTTGGTGTATTTTGTAAAACATTGTGTTTTTCATAAGTCCCACATTGGCTAGTCATAAAACTCTTCTCTACTTTAAATGACTATGCGCACACTTATGAGTTTGTAAAATAGGACCCAAGGAGAGATCTCGCGTGCTCAGGAAAATGGGCGACAATTTGAAAAACTGATTCGGAAACCAGTTAACCGGGTGCGCGTCACGAGTTATTCGCGCAGGGGGGGTGCAAATCCGGGATTTGAGCCTCGCGCACATACTAGTTAAGCCCACGTTTTTGCTAAAATTCTAAAACACGTTTTTTTTGTTACAGAATATTCAGTCAATCAAAAATCCTTTTTCAAATGGAAAGTTCTTGCTGATTAAGAGAATGATTTCGGATTGATTAAAAAACGTGTTCATAATCAGCGGGATTTGATTTGCTGCTGATTAAGAGATGATTTCGGATTGATTAAAAAACGTGTGCATAATCAAAGGGATTTGATCTGTTTTCCAAAACCAACGCCTCAGCCTGCACCTATAAATTCAGCGTTTCACAATTGTTTTCAATACAGAAAAAACCAACTCTCTCTTCCTCCCCTAAAAGTCTTTTCTGAGTTCGAGCATTAGGTCGATTGTGTGTTTTGTTCTCGGTTTTTCTTCTGTGCAGAGAAAGGCCGAACAGAGGAGGAATTCTGGGCTGATTTATCCTGGAGACGGCGGGGCAACGATGAACTGCTTGCACAATCTGGACAGAGCCACGAAACGTCTTAAAGAAAGCGACCTAGTCCTCGACTCAACCCAGACATCGTTCTACAATCTGGTATTCCGTATTTCGATAGCATCATCTCGAGGTAATCCGTTCTTGTTTTACTGCAGTTATTCCAACACACATCCTCAACCCATGAATAGTATTCTGTGATTCCGAATGATGAAGCATCTCCGAAAATCCCTCAACACACAAAAGAAACAAATAAGGTGATAATAGATCGCCCTGACGCAATCCCCGAGAAGGGCATCCCATAATCCATGTAACCCACTTCGCTGCAAAACCCATCTTTCGCATTATGGTCTTCAAAAATCCCCATTCAACTCGGTCATAAGCCTTGCTCTTATCCAATTTCAACGCCGCCATCTGATTTGGCCCATACTGAGAATTTTTCATATAATGCAACGCCTCTTGAGCCAAAATAGTGTTATCCGAGATCATCCGCCCACCAACAAAAGCACACCGACTTTCACTAATGATATTAGGCAAGAAACGCTGCAACCGATTAACAAAAACTTTTGATAAAACTTTGTAAACCGAGTTACGAAAACTAATAGGGCGGAGTTGCCCCATATTCATAGGACACTTCACCTTAGGAATGAGAACGATATGCGTATGGTTGATACTACGAAGCAGGTGTCCCGAATGACAAAAACTCCGTACTGCCTCAACCAAACTTGGCCCAACAATAGCCCAATACTTTTGTAAAAAACCTGCTCCCATTCCATCCGGCCTTGGAGCTTTCTCCGGAGGCATTTGGAAAACAGCCGTCTTAACTTCATTAAACGAAATAGGCATCGTCAAAAACCTATTCATTGATGCTGAAACTCTAGGAGTAACGCAGTTACCAACTGTCTCCACATTGGAAACCCTTTTTGAAGAGAAAATAGTTTCCTTCACCGCTTGATCCCCTTCCCTCCATCGTCCTCTATGGTCTTCAAGCCCAAATAACCTGTTCTGTTGACGTTGTTGAATAGTTTGGGCATGAAAAAATGTGGTGTTTCTATCTCCCGCCTTCAACCAATTTTATCTTGCTCTATCCCTCCAATAAATCTTTTCATCTTTTAGCGCCATCTTAAATAAAGCCTCTGTATGCGAGTATTCCTCTCTATCAAAATCCGGGCATTCAAAAAGGTGTTGTAACTTAGAACCCAACACCTTTTCCTCCATTGAAGAAGCCCCATTCTGCAAGCTCTGATCTTCTCATGAATTTGAAACCGTTTTGAACCTGGAACCCTCCGATTCCTAGCCTGCCGAATAATCTCAGTACACTTCACATTATCACCCAACCGCGATAAAAAATATACATTTGCTTAAAATTCCCCACTCTGATGGCACTATCCAGCAAAATAGGACAGTGATCGGAACCCCTGTCGCTAAATGCTTCACCACCGCATTCGGGAACCGTATCCTCCAACTAGAAGTAGCCAAAAACCGATCAAGTCGGACACGCACATTATCTCTGCCACGCCGCTTATTGTTCCACGTAAAAGGATACCCAACGAAACCCAAATCAATCAAGTTGCTATCTTGAACAAAGCTCTGAAAGTCAGCTAATTCCCACAACAGCCTCTGAAGTCCTCCCAATTTCTCCTCCTGATGTAAAATGGCATTGAAGTCACCCCCTACTAACCAATCAGAAGTTTCCACCCGAGCGATCCCCAGGAGTTCCTCACACAAAACCCTTCGTTCCTGATTAGTATTCTGAGCGTGGACAAAAGTCATACGGCTTCGCAACCCATCAACAGTAACATAACAATCAATAAAAAACAAATCATCCCTAATAAGTTAAAAACACACCCGCTTCTTTCAATATATACACAGACCTCCGGCCAAACCAACTGGACTAACAAAAAAACCACCATCTACACCCAGGTGCTTTTGAAGACAAACTAAATACCGATTAGAGTTTTTAGTTTCCATCAAAAACACCACGTCCGGGGAATGGAGCCTACACAACCCCTCAACCGGGAAACTGTCAGAGGGTTCCCTGCACCCTGACAGTTCCACACCATAACTTTCATTGAGTGGTTGGGGGGCCATTGGGGTTGGCCGCCTCCGCCCTAATTGTATTAGAAATATCTCCCAAAAAAATTCACTTACCATCTGGTGGCGCCATAGAACCGCCCTCCAGCAAATCCAAACGTCGCTTGCCAGGCCAAGACCCAATAACCTCATCTCCCATCTCCCCCATCCCTTCATTAGAACTAGAGGCCAGGGTATACGCGATGAGTGTGCAAGTTGAATTTTCACAACATTTTTGTAAAAATGCTTCCCACTTATTATTTGATTGAATTTTCACAAATGTTGTGAAAATTCGACTTCCACATGCATTGCGTGTACCCCACATGCATTGCGTGTACCCCGACCTCTAGTTCCATTAAAGAGGCCGGGGCACACACGATGCGTGTGCAAGTGCAACAGCCTTCATAGAGACCGCACGGCCACACTCACATCTCAAGAGCCTCTTTATTGGCCAAACACGTGTTGCTTAAGAAAGTTGATTTTTGTTACAGATCTTAAAATTGTTCGCCACCCGTTATGATTATCCTATGCACAAATTTTTTGTTTTACGGAAATCGCCAAACTAATTCAATTTCATGTTTTATGCTAAACAGAGGCCGAGAACACGCAATGCGCGTGCAAATTGAGTACACGAGAGAGAGAGAGAGAGAGAGAGAGAGAGAGAGAGCACCTAGATTGAATAGAAACTTACTTTCCGGAAAAACTAAATCCGTGGGGAGGCGAAACAAAAAAAAATGTAGAAAATCATATGCCAACACTAGTTATACAAAGACGTACCTCCTTCTTTCCCTAAGGCATTGAAAATGTGTACATCAACTAAGTGATAAGGCCCAAACCACCTCCATCAAAAGGCCCAGAAAAATCAGGAGTTGTCGACCCAACATAATTAACAGAAAATTACCAGCCGGTCCAGTTTTTTGACTTCTAATTCCCATTAAGGATGTAAGAGCTGTGTAATTACGTGTAAGGATAAACAGAAGTTGAAGTTACCGTTCTACCCATATTTCAAGGAAAATTACCAGCCGGTCCAGTTTTTTTGTATGAATTTCTTTATTTTATGTGTATTCAATTTGATTAGTCTCCGCCCCAATCGATCCTCTCTCTCCACGCCGATGTGCTCCCGATCGACAGCGCTCTCTCAAACTTCTTCTCCGACGTCGTTCCTCGTCCCGTTGATGTCGAAACCAGAGACTTCGAGCCTCTCTCTGTTCTGTCGGTTCTACTTCGAATCCGCCGGTCTGCTGCCGCAGCTCTCGTTGCCTTCGTCCATCGCCATCAGCGGAAGCAAAAAAGAAGTCGAAATTGAACTGAATTCGGAACGAATTCGTATTAGACCACGCAAGGAACTCCCGTAATCTAATTTCACAGTCCACATTTTCACTTCTCCGTCGTCGTCGTGTTATTGGCGTTTTCCAGATTTAAATGGAATGGATCACCGGATTAAATGTCCGTCCACTGGCTTCGAACAAAGCGACTGGAAGAGTTAGATCTCATTGGAAAAAAGAGACGAGGTACTCCGGCCATCGTCGGCCGCCAACTGTGGCAGATCCGAGTGAAAATGGTGTGTTATATATATATATATATATATATATTGGATCTGGTTTGAAACAAATTGATGCAGTCGGGAGCATGGGAGCATGATTCACATGGAAGAGAGACTACTGGTTCGCGGATGAAATGATTAGGAATAGTTTTGCTTTGCTGGGTTGCCGACAAAGAGTAACAGGTGATTGACACTGGGGTCCAATCTGATTTGCAGAAAATTTGCATAGAAATTCAGCCACTTCCTCCCACAGAGAGTGGGCCACTTTCTGAAAGAGCTATTTGTGTTTAAATACTACAATTTTGTGTTTGACTGCGAATTTACAGTCATGGGTGGTGTTTTATACAAATTTGTTGGGAATTATTTGTTTTAAACAAATTCGTAGGAGTATATGAATTTCATAGGGGCATGCGAATTTGTGAATTTACGGCCGTAGGTGGTGTTTTAAACAAATTCACAGGGGTATGTAAATTTATGAATTTATGGCCGTGGGTGGTGTTTTAAACAAATTCACAGGGGTATGTGAATTTCGCAGGGTGGTGTTCTGTATGTGAATTTCATAAGGGTATGTGAATTTGTGAATTTACAGCCGTGGGTGGTTTTTTAAACAAATGCACAAAGATATGTGAATTTCACAGGGATATGTGAATTTCACAGGGATATGTGAATTTCACAGGGGCATGTGAATTTGTGAATTTCACACTTGAGTACTTCTTTTTCGTGACGAATAACGCGCAAAAGTTCATCGTGTACGACCAATCTCGATGTTAAACCGAATGCTATTTATTTGTAATTTTGGAATGCAAATGAAAAGTTTTATCATTTTGCATACTGCTTTCGAGTTGATTTTTCTGGGGCTAGTTTTCATTTTGCCTTTGTTATATTCTTTGTTGTAGTAAGATGGTTAAAAGTTACAATCTCCCAACCACATAATGTACAGTTTACGGTTCTTACAAGCATTTTGTTTGGTTGCTTTCTATCCATTTGCTTGATAACCGCATTGAACTGTTTCATCCTCGTTTATTCACTTTTGATTAGGGTAACCTAACACGCATTTGTGAGGCATATTATGGGCCTTCCTTCAGTGATCGAAACCGTAAAATTTCGTTTACAAAATTCAGCTCAATTGAATATGAATAAGTAGTTGATCAAAAATTTCAATTATGCTCTATTTAGTTCTTAGACCCAGTAATTGAATATTTGGATCAGCTCATCTCCAATATCGCAGCATGGAATCAGCATGGCCAGAGGAAGGGCCAAGCAAGTAGTAATGAAGAAGACAGATGCACAGCGCATGAAAGCACGCTTTCTGTTGAGAAACTTGACGATGAGCTTCAGCTGTACCAAAACGCTGGACAAACTGTAGGATTTCTAGCCTTCCATTCACCATGAAATACCTAACTTCGTGTTTCTGAACTTGGAGCAAATCCTTCAAAAGATTACCTCGGTTGAACAAAGGATTAGGGACAATGAGACCCTCTCTATCCGAATGACCCATGATGGCCGCAAACTCCTCGATAGTAGGACACAGTTCTTCTCTTCTAAATCGAAAGACATGAAAAGCAGGATCCCACAAGCTAGTGGCTGCCCTAAGGAAAGCAAAATTCATAGGAATTTGACGAAGGGAGAAGAGAAAGTCCATACCGAAGGACTTAAAGTGTAAACGGTCGAGACCATTAAAGAAATTCAACCACTGATCAAGGACTGGTTGTGCCATATGCAAGAAATTGTTACTGACAATGCTATCGGGTTCGTAGAACGCGTACTTATAGACTATGTCGGATCCTAGTTCGAATCGGAATCGGATTCTAAATCCTCAGTAACCTAGTCGGTCTCTCGGCCGGCACTTCGATATAATGGTTGTAGGATCAGTCCATCGGCCCGTAAAAATCAGGGTTGATCCAAAAGTCAAACCCAGGCAGACGAAACGATCCTTCGGCCGCCAGATCTAATTCTTGGCTGCATAATCGATAGGTCGGCCGCCAGAACGGCTATTTTACAGTAGACTTCCACGGTCCAGACCATTTCACTCAATTTTCACCGAGATTATCAGTTTTTTTATACAACACAAATGGTGCAAACACAGTATACACAATCACATATCAGAGCAACAGACTTTGTTTCATATAACGAAAGCTTTTTACATCACAAGGTGAATCATCCCACATTTCCAAAACAAACTATACATCAGTTTCCTGTCAAACTAACCTATGCAGGAAGAGAAAAATGAAAACAAGAAAAGAGGAAGGAGAAAAGGATGCCAAATCCTCTAGTGGTCCGAACACTAGAGACCAGCTGCAAAAAAGAAAAGGACACCCCCAGGATGACGTGTACCAAAGAAGCACTGCGGTGCAAGAAAGACACCGGATGGCACAGAAAAACCATCATACCACGTACAAGCACCATCCCGAGAGTTCCACGTCACGGAAGCAAGCCACCCATGCGAGGGCCCCTAATCAAGCATCAAGACAGGACCAAGAACAGCGCGGCCTCCCTCCGCGGTCGCTGACCACACGCTGCCCATTGCTCGGGCCCAACGAAATGCCAAAGGAAGCAGAAGAGTCTTCGGAGGCAGAGAGGGCGAGAGGAGTCCTCGGTTGTTGAAAAAAGTAGGAGAAATGAGACGCTGATCGGGGCCTTTAAATAGACCTCTGGAATTAAGGCATCTCACGGCCGGTTCATCAATGATTCGGCCGGTAAATACATCCTTCGGCCGAGGGATCTATCTCCTGGCCTTCCAGTCAATTTCCTTCAGCCCCAATGGATCTTACTCAGCGCACCAACTCAAGCAATTATGGGCTTCTGGGTCCTCGACCGACAAAGTAGCCTTGGGGGCATCCCCGAGCCAATACAACGTGATCAGAACTAGCCTTGGGGGCGCGCCTGAGCATGGAAAAACATTAAAGCTCTCTCTCTATCACAACAAAGCTCACAATTACTGATTGCTTGATCGCCAATAACTCGCAGCCCTGAGCTCTCAAGAATTACCATCTCTATCAAGGCCACCCAATGGTTCAAATCACTCAGCGGCTCTATACCCGCAATTATTCAAACAGCCTCGCACTCACTATCCCATCAACTCAGCGGCTCCATGCCCATATTCACCCACTCACCAATCAATCCAGCGGCTCCAAAGCCCACTATCCAAACAGGCTCTATGCCTATATTCAACCGCAGCAGCTCTACGCTCGCTATTTCAACGGTTCTGCGCCCGCATTCAAGCCATCATAGCGGCCCTATGCCCATATTCACCATCAGCAACTCTAAGCTCGTCACCCCAGCAACCATACATCCATCATCTCTATCACTCAACGGCTCCAAGCCCATTGCTCAGCGGCTCTACGCCCACCACTCAGCGGCTCCAAGCCCATTATCATAGCGGCTCTAAGCCCACCATCTCAGCGGCTCCAAGCCCATTATCATAGTGGCTCTATGCCCATATCAATCAGCAGCTCCAAGCCCACTATCTCAATAGGCTCTACGCCTATACTCACCATTATCTCAACGGCTCCACGCCTAGTCACTTAGCGGCTCTACGCCCGATTATTCAGCGGCTCCAAGCTCGCCCATCATTCAGCGGCTCTATGCCTATATTCACCATCTCAGCGGCTCTACGTCCTCACCTATCAACTCAACGGCTCTACGCCCACTATCTCAAACTGGCTCGAAGCCGTAGCAACTATCTCAACAGGCTCTACGCCATCCCAATCAACAAGACATCATCAACTCTCAAGCTCAAAGCTTGAATGCTCAAAATCTAACATTTTGAATGCTCGAAGCTCTTCGAATGCCCAATCACTGTGTACTGGATGCTCAAGTTCTACACTTGAATGCTCAAGCTCTACGCTTGGATGCCCAACCACCGCGTACTGGATGCTCAAAACCTGTACTTTGAATTCTCAAATTCTGCAGTCCGAATGCTCAAGCTCTACGCTCTGAATGCTCAAGTCCGAAACTTGAAAGAAGCTCCACGCTTATATCAAACACACACGCACGGGCCCATGCACATATTGCATCAATTGCATCACCATTATCACATCAAGTCTGCATCATCATATCTGTTTGCATAACAACCAACATCATCACATATATACATTCTGCATATCTCTCATGAAACAGGTCAACCTTGCAATCAACCGACTCTACACCTCAATTTTATTGATCGATCCAGCACCTCGATCCTTTGGCTCTACGCCAAAACTTATGATGAGAAAGCTCCGTGCACAGACCATCAGAATGCAACCGGCTCTACGCCTCGGTTCAAATCACGTCAAGCTCTAAGCTCCAACATCTCAGGCTTTCGCCTTATACCAGCTCCGCGCTTCGATTCTATCAAGTTTAAAGCTCCAATCTCCTCAGGCCATTGCCTCATGACCACAGCAGGCTCTACGCCTCAATCCTATCACCTCAGGTCCTCGCCTCATGACTACAACCGGCTCTGTGCCTCGGTTCCCTCATCCCCAAAGCTCCGTGCTCTAGTTACTGGCCTCGCGCCCCCCATATCTCAAAACGGCATCCGATTCATCCCCAGCAGATGGCTTGGATTCCACCCCCATTACATCAATTCCTTCCAGCTCATTCGCAAGGATAGGCTACTCTACCGAGCTCCTCTCAGTCAAAGTAAGGATGATCAAGAAAAGCAAACGCACCTGCCGTGTACTGATCTACCCCAAAATACTAAGGAAGCTCTCCGCAAAAATTCCCCTGGCAGCCCTGCGCTCCTTCAACTATTTTCCTCCAAAACCTTGGCTCAGTCTAGGTACGTCACACTACGGCTTTTAAAGCCCGAAGGTACGTCTTCTGTTTCTAACCCTCCAAACTTTTTCTTTTCTTTATTGCCCACCCGAACTACGGTTGGTCTAAATTTCCCTTGTGGAATACGTAGGCAGCCTCCCGGTCCGACCATAACAAAAACCTTTTTTCAAAAACCCCTTGGAATAGTGGTTGGACCAAATTAAGTTGTTTTTACAGCTTTGACTCTTACTCAAACATGTCTTGCCATCCGTCTGAGCTCAGTCAAAGAGGGGCATCTGTAGACACCCCAATTTGGCCTAAAGATTATTTCAAGTCCCACCTTGGGGACCATCCCGATGATGAAATGGATACAGTGATTACTGATTGACTTCTCTTGAACCCGTGGACTTATGGTAAGAACTTTGAGCCACTTAGAGGACCCAATCCAGAGCCATATAGCCTTTCAGACAGAAAATACAGAATCTTAGGAGAATCCATCTGTCGGCCGTAACATTGATCTCACCGCCTTAACATCATTTCTTCACCCGAGCAACCTGTTGCTTGAAAATCTCCCTGAGAGATTAATCCCTTGGCCGCAAGATCTATCCTTCGGCCGCAACATCCTTTCCTCGGCTGCCAGATCCGTTCTACGGCCGCCAGATCGTCTACTTTCCAGACTCTGGAACGTTCTGTTAGACGTTTGATCCAACTACGCTACCTCCCCGATGCGTTTGGGCTACACCCAAAGATTACCACGAAGAGTTTGCATTGCATTGCAATTGCAATTGCAATCGTGCATTTTGATTGGCCGGAGTGAGTCACCAATTGCCTATATAAAGGGCTTTTGGGTTCCGAAAATACAACAACAAAAATCATCAAATTCATATACTTTCACACCCTCTCAAGCCACGAAACTCTGCAGAAATACTCTCTCAAATCCCCTCTTCAAAAGCCCTAACCTCCCGAAGGCAGCCATCAATCCGACGATCAAACCCCGAAGTTCAAACCCTAACCCTAGGGTTTTCAAAGAAGCAATCAGTCAGTCACAGTCAATCCGAAGCAATCAAGCAACTAAGGGATCAAGGTGGTGAGGCCCAACGGCCTCTGGTTTGATTTACTTTCTGTCTATAAATCTTAATCGTAGCGTTTTTATTATCTACTAACTTTTCTGTCTGGTGTGACAAAGAACACCGACCGGAGCTTCAATCCCTCGGCCGGTACATAAAATCAGGAGGATCCCTCGGCCGTGACATCCATTCACCGACCGCGGGATCCATCTCCCTGGGACAGTTTGTTTTGCTTTTCTACATTCTGAAGCATGCTTTACTTATCGCATTGGCTCACCATTAACTATTTAAAGGTTAAAAACGGACTATGTGCTAGAATTAAATAAAGCAAGTACATGTCTTATGTTGAACAACTATGGGCTAGCCTCACGGCTGGGCAGAGAGGGGTGCCTAACACCTTCCCCTCACTGTACGTTTGGCTCCCGTACCCAGAATCTCTATCTGTTTTTCTAGTTTTAATAAACTGGGTGGCGACTCTATTTTGATGATAACCACTATCGTGTGGCGATGTTCCAAGCCATGGGAATGTCCACGATCTTGGTTTACGAAGCAAGCAACCAAACGAGCAAATAACGATCAATCTGTATGGCGATGCCCCGTTTGGGAGGTGTCTACAAATCTACTCGACGAAATCTATCAAATAAGATCCATATTGAATGTTAAATTATGTGTCGAAAAAAAAATAATTTTTTTTTGTGTGAATTGTTGTATTCCCTCCGTCTCTTTTTAAGTGTCCTGCTTCGTAACTCCAACTTATTAAAAAGACATTATCATTATACATTTCACATCCACTTTTTCCTCCACTTTCCTTACTTACCTATCATCATTATACTTTTACTCACTAACTTTTCAAAATGAAATCTACTTTTAGGGACAAAATAGACAATGCACCTACTTTTACCCACTAACTTTACATAATGGACACTTATTAAGGGATAGCCCAAAATGGAATACTGGACTCTAAATAAGGGACAGAGGGAGTATCTTTTTTTGTGTGAATTATCTATTATAGGGGGTGTGAATTTTTTTATATGGATGTGAATTGTGTATAACATGGGGTACGAATTGTTGTATATGGGTGTGAATTGTATAAAACAGGGGTGTGAATTGTGTATAACATGGGGTACGAATTGTTGTATATGGGTGTGAATTGTGTATAACAAGAGTTCTAGGGGGGTGGTTGAATTATGTGATATAAGGGGTGTGAATTGTGTGATAGAGGGGGTATGAATTCTGCATTTGAAGAGTGTGAATTTTTTTCATTTTGTACACAATTTAAGGGGGTGTGAATTGTCTATTATATGGGATGTGAATTATTTGTCATTGGGGGTGTGAATTGCCTATTATAAGGGGTGTGAATTCTGCATTTAGGGTGTGAATTGTGTACAAGTGAGTTCAAGGGGTGTGAATTATTTGTTATATGGGTGTGAGTTGTTTAAGGATGAATTGTGTATAACAAAGGGGTGTGAATTGTGTACAATATGAGTTTAAGGGAGTGTGAAATGTCTGTTATATAGGTTGTGAATTGTCAGTTATAGAGGGAGTGAATTATGTATAACAGGGGGAGTGAATTCTGCATTTTGAGGTGTGAATTGTGTATTTTGGAGAGTGAACTATGTAGAGAAAGTATAACTTCTGCATTTTTTATGCGTGTGAATTCTTTCATTTTGAAGAATGTGAATTGTGTATCATAAGGAGTGTGAATTGTCTGTTATAGGAGGTGTGAATTGTGTATAACAAAGGATCGTGAATTGCCTATTATCGAGGGTGTGAATTATATATTTTGAAGAGTGAATTGTGTAATTTGAGGTGTGAATTTTGCATTTGAGGGGTGTGTATTCTTAATTAAGGGGTATAAAATAATTTTTTTATGTGTACACAATTTCATATTCAAAATGGATCTTATTTGAAAGATCTCATCGAATAGGTTTCAAAAATATTTTTTTTGTTCAAAACTAAATATGCACAACAAAAGTTATAATTGTTTAAAATTTTAACTATATATGTATATGTATGGACAAGTACGTGTACATGTAGACATGTGACAATTGTAGAGAGAGAAAAATTTATGATTAGAAATATTATTTGGTGGTTTTCAAACAATACTCCACCACTCATCAAATGCCAAATGTCAAATTGTTTACTAAATCACTAACAAAAAGTAATGGGTTCTACAATAATAACCAATGATGCATGAGTTGAAACATTAGAATGTAATGTTCCATCCACATTGGATAATTTTTTCTAATCATAAACTGAAAGCGCGTGGTTGTAAAAAAAAGGGCGGGGGGAGGGGGTGCTTTGACGGAAACTATATTACGCACGCAGGGATTAAACGTCCGTTGGGCCAAAGACCCCTTAGCAGACGACCTGTCGATTAAAGACCATTTAGATGAGTTAAATAAAATCATTATGAATCTGAAAAACATTGATGGTAAGATTGATGACGATGATCAAGCCTTTTGTCTCCCTCACTCCCATTTTAAATGTCCTCTATGGAAAATTCAACTTTTTTAGGAGTCAAAATTATTGCTTTAGATTTTAAAAATTAACTTTCAAAGCTGTGCAATTAAATAAATACATTTAAATGGGTTATATCCTTAGATATGAAATTAAAAAATTATGCAATATGAATCTTGTTTGATAGACCTCAATTAGTTTTATTATACAATTTCTTTTAAATCATGAATTTTTTTGTCAATTTAAAGTGACATGAATATCAACAATGGACAAACCAATTGACAAAAAAGAGTACTTTTAAAAGTAAGAGAATTGGAAGTTTGGTTTTGATGGTTATTGTTAGAAATGAGATACTTATTTTGGGACATCCTAAAATAGAAACATAGACATTTAAAATAGAGCGGAGGGATCAGAGTACTATGTGCGCATTTTGTTACTACCCTAGCTAGTTTATGCACATGATACTATTTCCATAGTGTATGTTAAATCCAGCTTATATTCTAAGGAATATATTGAGGGAAAAAGTATATGGTGAGAGTGAAGGCTATGCTGATAAATTATTTGTGCAAAAAAAACTAGTTGCGAGGAAAAATGGCAATAGATGGATTTCTGGTTCACTTTTCATTTATCAAGAGACAATAAAAAAAATTTACCGTAGGAAAACGGACATACTAACAGAGTAACAGAGATTGTCCTAAATTGAAAAATAAGGCTAAGAAGGAAGAGAATGTAGTTCTTCTTAGTATTGTGAAGGAGATTCTGATGAATCGAAGGCTGTTTTCTCAGTGACCATTTGTGATGTTTGTTCAAATACTGGATTGATTCTAGATTCTGGGCATTCCTACCATGCGTCCGTCCCATAGAGATTGGCTTGCAACCTCTGAATCGATGAACGATAGTAAAGTTCTTGTGAAAAACAACATGCCCTGCAAGACTAGTGGGTTAAGAACTATTAGAGTCAGAATGCATGATGGTATTCTGAGGACATTATTTGACGTTAGACATGTTCCAGATTTGAAGAAAATCTTATCTCTTGATTCCAATGGTTGCAAGTACATCACTAAAGGTGGAGTTTTGAGAGTTTCTAAAGGTACTATTGTTTTAATGAAGGATGATAGATTGAATAACCTCTATGCGATGGAGGATGGTACGGTTCGGTTATGGGTGTTGCGTCATTGGTTTCATCATCGAAGGTTATGAATCTAATTTTGTTTTTACTTAGTTTTGGCATATGCAGTTTTGGCATGTTGCCTGAACTTGACTCGTGTCCTCTCCATGGGTTGCCCTGTAGTTATGGCCCCAAAAGCGCTGCTAGCTAATCAAGGGTACGTAATAGATGACCCTCCTTCCAGATTCGTTCTCTCCATGGGTTTCACACAAGGTTTTTTATATTTTGAGTCAAAGTTGTATTAAGTGTTGTGTCCCTAAAACCGTTATATTGGGTAATTTGGTGCTCATGTATATGTAGTTTTCTACTCCTTGGTGGGTGTAGAAAGGAAAAAGAACATGATTCTTGAATTCTCCTATTCTCCTTATATTCTCTTACATTTTTTTTCTTTGTTCATGTAAAATTATTAAACTATCCTAATTTTTTAATTTATTTTTCACATGATAAACAAAATGATTTGATTATTTTCAAGTGAATAACACAAGAAATGAGGTGCAAAAGTCATCTTAAAAAACAAAAGAATAGAAATTGGATCGTGTATAAATTGCAAAATGACTGAAGTCTCCCCGAGAAAAATGATTTAGCATCTAAAATAGTAATTGATCATAGTACTGTGTGTGTTTGAATAACTATTTTGAAGGAGATTATTAGTTTTCGAATACCATTGAGGGTCTATCCCCCTATCCGATCTTTTAGCTTATTACCTTATTTTATCCCTAAATTTTGTTGGCTGAAATGGAACGGAATACCAAGGTTTAAGAATGTGACCGCAATAATTTTTCTAAAATGTCCCCTTTCCAACTTTTCTGCATATTAAGGATAATTCCCCGCATGGAGATGTAAGTGTACAAATCTTAGGTGATAAGAACCGGTTCATATATATACACTAGATGCAAGATCCACATACGACAAATAGTTTTAGACACATAATAAAAATGACGGCCAAAGACGTGTTTTGATAATTAATACTCGCCAAGGATATTTTCAGCATTAACAAATATTCTCAGCATGTCCTTGACGGGTATTAATTATCAAAATACGTCATGTGCCGTCATTTTCCCTCTATATTTAGATTTGTGCACTTTCTCAGTTTCTATCCATAGCATTTTTAAGAAAGAAAGAGGGTTTAAGTAGGTTGGATGATAAGGAATCCTGTTTCCGGAAAACGGGGGAATATAAGGAAATCTTCTAAAATTTGAAAAAACATGAAAGAAATTCCTAAACCAAACAAGGCATAACGGCTTTCCAAGGGACTATACCTTCGCGTTCTGGTGCTTTTTTTGGACACTATGTTAGATCTATTCTCATTCCGTGCCGTGGCCGTGGACGTGACCTGAATCTGACCCACATTGGTACTTATCTACAGTTATTTTTATATTTATTGAGTTCATTTTCCAGTTTCATGTCAAGTTGTTTAACATTTGTTGTCTTTTAATCCAAGTAACCTTTAGTAAAAGGAAAACCTTATCTAGGTAAATTTTTTGACTTGGATAGTCTCTGTACAAAGATTTGGGTGCACGGATTCGGCACAAATGTGTTTGAAACCGTAAGATGCTCTTGGACCCTATCGAATGATGAGTTCAACTATATCAAATGGTATTTACCCAAAAATAAAAAAAACTACATCGAATGGTTCTGCATAAAACATCTGTTTTGATGGGTACACATATTAATGTATGCAGCATTGCTTTTTTGAATACTCCCTATTGTGGGTAGATCCCCTATAACTTTAGCAAAAACATGAAGTAATAGTCACTGTCACGCCCTCGATTTTCAACATAAATAATAATATAATACATTTTCCATAAATAAAGATCATCCTCTGATTCCTCTCATACATATATATACCCGAAATGATATGCTAAGATTTGATACATATTCCAATGTTCTTCACAATTTGCGTCAAAAGTTATAATAAATCCTTTACATTCCTCCATAATCAAATGAGTTATTAATTATTTTTACATTTTCAATTACCTAAATCACAAAGCATGCACTAATCAAAAGAGTTTTCAATATCACTTAAGATTATTGAATTCAGAACATAGTGGGGGCCTACCCACCAAAATTCGAAGCCAACATAGTTGATGTAGCAATTAATAGCTACCAACAAAAAAGACAGAATGGTAGCCAACAATACAGAAAAAAGAAAAGATAGAATAGAAATCATTCAGAAGACCCAAATGATTAGGAAGAGGATAGCCAAGTATGACCACCACCACCTTCCATCTCTGGATACCTGCATATCAAATCTAAACGTTGATGTAACAGGATTAAATGGGATCATTTGATTTTTTTTTTAAATTTTTTTTGTTCAGAAACACAACAAAATACCACTGAGAATACTTCTCATTCAACTCTGAAGGGCTCCCTCAAAAAGCACAATCATCAGCCTAAAAATGGTTTATAAAAAATAGATGGGAACTATACCCGAAATTGAAGATAAGTAAATAGCTATAGATACAATGTTATAGAATTTTACGAAATGAATGTAAACTTGCATTTCTAGAAGATTTTACTCCACCACAAGCTTTTAAAAGGGTAAATTCCAGATACACCCCCTGTACTTTGGTCGTTTTTCAACTACACCCCCTCTACTTCATTTTTAATCACTCACACCCTTTGTACTTAAGATTGGTTTGGAACTGTTAGTATTTCCGTCCAAAGTGACAAAAAGACTGAAATACCCATTCGTATTCCCCTTTCTTTTTCCCCTTTTTTCATTTACGTATTATCCTCTCTCTCTCTCTCTCTCTCTCTCTCTCTCTCTCTCTCTCTCTCTACAAAGCTCTGGTTCTGCAATGGTGGAGAGAGAAACGTAAGATCGTGAATCATCTGCTTCAAAGAACAGAAGATTGTGTTCATAAGGTACGTTGATAGCCCCAAAATCGTCTAGGGTTTTTGTTCGTTTTTGGTACTTTGATAGCCCCAAAATCGTATGGGTTGTTGTTCAATTATGGTACGTTGATAGCCCCAAACCCATGCATGCAAGGTATTTTAAGAAATAAAAACAATACTTTGTTCATTTACTAAAATCTGTCACCCTTTCTTTGAAAAATCATAATTTATTCATATAAGGTCCAAAAATACTCAAACCAGCGCCCAAACTTGCGTAACATCCCTGTGTATCTACTGTAAAAATTGAAAGATTAGTTATCAACCAAATATTCTCCAAATTTCAAAAGAACAAGCTGTTCTACAGAAAAACAAGGCAGACAAACATGTCTTCATAGAAAATCCATAACTAATTCCTTTCAATTCCAAAAATATTGAAACCGACTCTCAAAGTTTCTTAACGTAAAGTATTATTCTCAGTAAAAATATCAAATTCATAACTTAATAGGATAGTTCCCAGAAATAAAAAGAAGATGGCTCTGCCCAGATTTCGAAACATGTGTATCAGTCCATTCCGAAAATCATAACTAATTCTGTGTTTATCGGTTTTGCATGTTCTTGGAATCAAAATCTTCGTATTTAAACGTACTTTAAAAGTTATGAAGACTTCAAAAATTGAATCATGGCAGAAGATTTCTCAAAATACGAATTTGTGATGGTCCAAAAAGCTGTCAGGAAAGTTTAAGAAGTTACCGGCAAGAAAACAAGTTTTCCGACGAGAGAATGGTGATGGGAGGTGGTGGCTCGTGGTGGAACTGAGGTGGGGGGTGGAAGAACACCATCCTCCTCCTCTTTCTTCAAATTTCGTAGCTCCCTCTCTCAAAAATTAAAATGCATGTTTGACGAATTATTATCGTACTAATATTTTTAACGTGAGGGCTCTCACTGTATATAGCCCTCACTGTATATATAGGATGTAAATGGGTTTTGGGGGCAATTTGGTCTTAGAAAAGATGTTTTAGAAGGGAAAATTCCCGCCAACAAGCCATTACCTGCTTTTTCGTTACTTTGGACGGAAATACTAACAGTTCCAAACAAGTCTTAAGTACAAGGGGTGTGAGTGATTAAAAATGAAGTAGAAGGGGTGTAGTTGAAAAATGACCAAAGTACAGGGGGTGTATCTGGAATTTCCCCTTTTAAAATTTATAATTCACCTTGTCGTGTCCCCGGCTTGTCTCGCAATTAAAAATATTAAAATCTAATGGACATGTATGTGTTTCCGGTGTGTCGAGTGTCTTTGGAGTGTCCGGTACGGATGCGGCGATCTCTAGGAGTGTTGGTGCTTCAGAGAGTTTCACCTAACCAAATTATGTACCAAAAAATCTCATAACTTTCAACAACCTATTCCACTAAGCTACCCCACAGATATACAAAACTTGGTTTTAAGCAATGTGGTTCTTATATGGATTTCCCTTTGCAATGGAGCATCAATTCTCTAGAGTTAAAGCTTATGTTCTAGGAGTTGTCCGTGTCTAAAGGCACAATGCGACATGTTCTTAACACAACTAAACTGAACCACCCTTCCCTACTATTGACCGACAAACCTGACTTTTCCAATATGTCATTTTGTTGAGAAAACTTCAAACTCGATCAATCTAGAAATTGTCCGTGCCTAAAGAAATAAACACATTATCAAAGCTAATATTAAATCGACATTTGCGGGTGTAGACACCCTATTTTGGACTTTCCAGATTAGTTTACTTACGGTATTTGATTCCTCGATGATGAAACGGATCAAGAACACCCCGGGAAGGTCGAGTGGTTGAGCTTTGAGTGTTTGACCCCCTTTTTTCAACCTTAACCAAGCTTTTCCAAAACCCTACTAGCACGCGCTGGTTGAGAACTAGCACGCGTGGGTCAAAGTGCAAGGTGTTGGTCAAATGGTCATGATTGACTGTTGACCAGCGCGTGATCATTTGGACCAAAGCACGTGCGTCCACGACCCACGCGCGCTGGTTAAAGTTGCAGCCAACCTTATACTTTCCACTTCTGGAAGATTTCTGGAAGCTTTTCATTTATGGAAGGTTTCTAGAAAGTTTCCATTAATGGAGGGTTTTGCCCTATAAATACCCCCCATATGCTTCCATATGAAGGGTTAAAAAAAATCACACATCTTGGGTTAGAAAAATCCATACACCTTGGAATAGAAGATCAAAAGGTTACAAAATCTTACACTCCATTTTCACACCTCATTCAATCTCAAACATCAAAGATCATCCCATTCAAACCCCAAAACCAAAGGTATAACACCTTTGTATGTTTTCCTGTTCTGATCCCTGAGGGGGGGGGTTAGCAGGGTCAAGGCTAGTAATCAACACCAGTCTTGGCCCTAAAACTGGCAGGTTACAAAAATCGTCTGGAATCTGTCTAGGACGAACCCGCGTGCGCCAGTTCGGAACTAGCGTACTCCAGTTTGGAGCGGTTCGGAACCTGCGTACTCCACTTTTGGAGCGCGCGGATCCGGCGTGGGGTCAGAATCCCTGTTTTATGCTTTATTTCTTATCTATATCACACTGTGAACATGTTAAAAACCTGTTTACTGCTTTCCTTAGTTAAGTCTGCTAATTTTACTTTTTCTTTTTTTGTGTGTGGTAAATTAGCTTGAAATTAAAAAATGTTAACCAAATATACAGCCTACAAAGAGCATACCCTAGGAGGAAAAGAAAGGAAAAAAAAGAAGATTGAAAAAAGTGCGATAACTCATGCACAACCCGCATGGAGAGTAAGGTCGAGTAAGTAAAATAACAAAAGTGTCATGCGTGTAGAGATCATACCCCCGTTGCGCTATCCATCAAAGCGGAAGGATAGCACAACGGGGAATGATATGTGATATGTGGTGATACGAGTAGTAAAAAAAGAAAGCGAAATATTGCTTGGCACATCCTACCAGGCTAGGAAATAAAAACAATAGTCGCGGTCAGAAATGACCAAATGATAACCATCACTGAGAACTAGCAGCAACAAAGCAATACGGCAACAAGAGAGGCTGAAAAACTACTACAGAGAAACAAGGCACCAAGAAGAGGTTCGAACCAGAGATGACGGCATCCGACGGGGGCCCCACCCTGCACACCATGCCCATTCCATCTGGCCTAATACTCCCTCATCCAATCCTAAGGCTCGCTAAATCAAACCACTCCCAGCCAACTACCAACGACCACAGACTCCAGAGATGGGGTAAGCAAACCAAGACAATAATACTCCAACCAAACCCAAAAAACAAGCATAAAACCCACTTCTAAAGAACAGCTACTACAAAGGGACAGGCACCGAGAAGAGGCTTGAACTGGAGATGACGACATCCGACAAGGATACCTTCCCAAGCACCCTGCACACCATGCCCATTCCATCCAGACTACTACACCCTCAACCTAATCCCCTAGGCTCGCTAAACCAAGAAGCGGGACAGCTCAAGAACCAAAAACAGTGCATAACCAACGAAAAGGCCGCTCGAACCGCAGGTGAGACCAAGCTGCCCCTTTCAATCAGAGCAATACACCAATATAATCAAAGACAACTCGCCAATTTTCCCCTTTCAATCAGAGCATTACCCCAATCTAATCAATGACAAACACGGAAGCTTCCCCTTTCAATCAGCGAACAACCACCAATCTAATCAATGACAGCCCCAAAAGCTACCTCTTTCGATCAGAGCCCAACCACTGATCTAGTCGAAGACAACCACAGAAGCAACCCCTTTCAATCAGAGCAAGATCCAATCTAATCAACGATAGCCACGGTCCCAACCATACAACGCAAAAGAGCCAGGTTAATGAAGCAAAGATACTAGGCATGCAAAGAAGCTCAACAAAGAGCATGAGCGATGGAACTTATTCTGTCCAGATGAAACCGTCACAATCCAATTAAAGATCATAATGTATCCCAAACCGATCTACTGTAAAATACCAGGCTAGCACATAACTTCAGCATGTAAATACTAGGCCAACATGTAAAAATTGTAGAAGCGATGGAACCAACTATGGAACTTAGTCGCATAAATTCAGATACATGACTGCCAAATAGATACACCCGATCTCAGTCCTACAGTTGACTGCCCGATCGAGTGTTTCAATATGAATCTCTACGTACGCCATCGACAGCTTTGTCTGTGATTTCCAGCCCAATCTGAATAAACCGGCTGCTGGATTGAACTTGCCGTAACCCGAGGTTGGCAGTGACGACCACCATGGCTGGCAAGTAACCCGAGGTTGCTGTCAATGAAGCTCAACGCTGAGCCCGCCGTCGCCGGAAAGAAAACTCACCGCTGCCTTCGCTAAGTACAGCTAGAGCAGCTACGTCGGAGCTGAGATAGGGTCGTCGGTGATACCGTTTGCCGTAAAAGGATCCACGAGCTAGGATCTCTGTGAGTGGACCCACGGCTGTGGATCATACCCCTTGCCTGATTCTATGTTCCGATCTCAGAATCGGATCTTGATACTCCAGTGTTGGTTTTACACTGAGTCGATTAGATTTTCGGTGTTGATTTCTACGACCTCCACGGCCATGGATGACCCTTATTGTTGCCCTGCAAACCATAGCTGTCGGTAGCCCACCTCGAGAGCTTGAAGGATGCTCCGATTGAGGTTGAAAAATCAGATAAGAAGCTGGGTCCAGATCTAAACGGAGTTGCCCCACCATGAACGGCGAGTCGCCGACCTCCACCGTGTACTACCAGCTCAGTACATCTGGTATACTCCGATCCTGGGTTTAGCCAAAAGGAGCTTCACCTTTGATTGGATCTCCACAGAACAAGATTACCTCTAGTCCATTGAGAAGTCGGTCCATGGGGTGGACTGAATCAGTGGGATTTGTTCGGTTTTATACCGATATTGAGCTTTGTTACCTCAAGATCGGATCCAAGGTGGATAAACAGGGTATGGGGAGTGCATTCTCTCTCTAGGGTAGAGAGAGAAGCTCTCAACCCAGTCCCCCCCATTATGTGCTCTGAAATGGAGGTTTTCTTAGCAAATTTTTCAATATTCATATCTATTGTTATGGAATACCTCAGGGTTTTTCTCATCATGTCTCAGAACCCAGAAAGTGCAAAGCTAAGCATTGATTGGAAGGCTCAAACCTGCGTGCTGCAATGGTTTACCCGTGCACGCAGGTCTGCTTCTGACCAGCTGCTGGCCATTGCGTGGTAACTAGGCCTTGGCCTATGTTTTTGTCCTCACACTGTTTGTGGGGTGTTTTATTATTTATGTGGCTTTGTAGCCCATTAAGTTGTCTATAGTTGTACATAAACTGCTTTGTTTGTCCTGGGTGTGCACTGGTCACTTCTAGAGCCCAGAGGGTTGAGTATAAGAGTTGTGGGCTTAAGCTTACTAGCGCACGCCAGTGAAGGAATAGCATACGCAGGTACTGTCAGCATGCAGTGACTTGGTCAGTGCATGCTTCCTACGCGCGCGTCATTCCGGAACAGTGTCTTCCAGTATGTTTAAACTCCCACAGGAGTCCGGAACAGTGTCTTCCAGTATGTTTAAACTCCCACAGGAGTCTGTTCTCAACCTATACTAATTGTTTCAATAGAGCAAGCACGCCATCTTATCATATCCTGCCAATTTGTTATAGTTTAAATCCCCATTAGCTGTTCCCTTGCCCTATCTGGCTAAAAAATGATTAAAGAGAGAAAAATGCAAACGTTTTACAAAATGCCCGAGTAGAGACCGATCTCTGGATTGGGCGAGAGGGGTGCCTTAAAACCCTTCCCCTCTCGTAACCTGGCTCCCGAACCTCGGATATCAAAGGTGACGACGGACCCATCTACAAAACCTTTTCCAATCAAAACGTAGCAGAACGTTTCAAGTTCGGTTCCTTGGGTGTTTCACCGCTAAAACCCGAGTGGCGACTTTGAATTGTAGCGTTTCGCCGCGCTTTCCTAAAAAGGGCGCACCCGATTTTCAGGGGCGTGTGTCCACAATGGCGACTCTGCTGGGGACTCATTGTATTAATCTATATTTGGAAATTAATACACTTCAGAACAATCCTTCGAAGTCTGTCAAAACAATACGCTCCGCACTGCTGAAGAACCGATTGGTGACTTAACAGGATCCCGTATCCGACCAATCTAAACTGGGACTTTTTCGATTGTTCACTTGTGTAGTTTTCTCCAAATATCGATTAATAAAAGTGAGCCAAATTTTAAAAGGCATTTTTCAAACTTTATGTTTCTCTCTCTCATCAAATCATTCTTTGGCATTTCTTTATATGCATCGATGTTGGTAAGCCCCGTTGAGATGTTTTGGGTAACCAACACAGTTTATTGGAGCCCGGGGTCCTCGAATGCCCAACAACCTTGGACGATGATGAGTCGTACTACCGTTCAACCGTTGCTCTGCAATACGCGTTGTAGCGAGAGGTATATCATGGCTCTAGTCTGAGGAACCCCTTCGAACCAAAATCGGCCTCTACATGTACAAAGCACTAGAACTCTTCAAATTATGACAGGTACCCGCAGGGTAAGATTATTTGCATCTAACCCCCATATACTGTCTATGTGTTACCGCTTTCCCTATCGCATACACTGTACATAGATATCGTTTTGCATAGGAGCATGATAGGGCGGCTTCTAGGTTGTTTCTCTTTCGAGTTTGTCTTATGACTGCTAAGATGCTGCTATGACCCGATGAAGAGTCGTGCATCTCGATGGTGCACGTTGTCAATTTTCAAAGTTCTTAAATCAACGAGACTTTGGGAAATCAAGACTTTCCAAGTCCTTGTCTAATGCCCGATCAAGGTTTCAAACAGAATACAAGGAACAACGGAGAGAATGCCAATACTTACACCACCCAGGTTAAGTGCTAAACACTTACACCGTTTTGGCTAAGTGGAGTGTTGCCACCTACGCTGCCTCGATTCTGGTATCATATCACCTACACCGAGTTGTTCCGACCTCCAAAGTTGAAACCTCAAGAACGGAATAGTCAAAGGCTTAGACTATTTTGACATCTCTTAGTGTTAGTCGATTCAAACAAAGGATACACCCTCGAAAAGAATTCTGAGGATTCTGGTAGCGTCCAATCATCATGAGATAGACTTGTCTCTAGTTGTAGAGTCTAGGGAGGACACTGACGACTTCTCCGTGTGCATTGCATTCTAACTACTACAAGAACCTCACTGAGTTCTCATTTACTTTGCTGTCCAAAGCTCTAGGTCATTTCACCGAAGGGAAGAACCAAACCTACTTGGGAGCGTCTACCGGGGCTTTTGCAAAGGCTTGCAAGGCTTGCCACTCAATCAAATACATCGGCATCACCAACAGGTTCACTGTTACTTCCAAGGTCATACCCCCTTCCTCGATCACTTCCAATGGCAGGGCAAACAGAGCTGGCTGAGCTGAAAAAGGTTCTACAGGAAATGAACCAAAAAATGGACAAACAAATGATTATGGTCCAGGGGCTGGTTGACCTTTTTACCTCCGCCATGTCAAAGCCGAATCTGGGGCTAAATACTGATCATGCCCGGATTCGAGAATCTACTCAAGCCTGCCACACTCTAGCGGTTGGAATCAAGTTGTGCTCAAAAGACATGTTCAAAGATCTGGTTGAATTCCGTGAGGCCAGAACTCACCTAAAGGAGGATGCTGGATCCTTGTCCGAAACCAACACTAAAGGGGAGGACATGCATAGTGATGAGCTCAACCCTAAAGGCAAAAGAGTGCATCCCGTTGTTGGCGCAATGTTGTGCAGTTGCAAAGTAAGCAAAGGCTCCACGTTGAACCCTCAATCCAGTCGCCAGAGCCAGCCAAGGACTTTCTCATGTTTTTCTGCACCTCTGGCCTCAGTTTACGAGAAGCTCCTCGATGCCAGTTCCATCAGCCTCTAACCCCAACTTCGCTGCCTAAGGTTCTCCCTACTAGCCACAACCCCAACCACTTCTACACCTACCATCAAACGCCTGGTCATTCAACCAATGCCTGCTACCGCCTCCGACATGCCATTCAAGATCTCATCGATAATGGCATCATTCCAGCCCCACTCTCATCAAAAGCCAATGTCACCTCCAACTCCATGCCTCAACACGATTCCAACCCACAGGTTAGCCAGATATCCCTCACCTCCGCTCAAATCAAGCATAGCTCCACCATATTCAACCCAACCCTCTACATTATCCCAAAAAATCAATCCAAACCAATCGTGTCTCTCCCGTCTGAACCCGAGGTTAATCTGATGGCCATAAGTGCAATGGAGGACTTCTCTGCCAACACTTGGACCGAAAGTGGTGAGGAACCCACAAAAGAGGAATTCAATAGGAAGCTTATTCAATCAAGGGAGAAGACTGACTGGCTGAGGTCTTTCACTCAAGGGCATTTGGAGTTGCTGTTCTCCTAAGTGGGTTTGGTCGAAGATGCTGAGGAGGCTGAAGTGCTGATGCTTGGGCCCGATACTCTCGAGGACCTTACCCCTCTCATTGTGCAAGCAAAAGGTAGCTTTTAAAAATTGCATTTTCAAACTGCGTCTAACTTGCATTTACGACACATCTGAGTCTGACGCAGAGTCTTTTAAGTCTGTTTAAGTTTAGCTCTGAGTCGGAGTTTGTGCCTCCCGGCCTTACACGTCGTAGCTTTTGTTTCAAGTTTAAGTCTGTTGTACTTGGCAATCCCGAGGGGTTTTACGATATGCATTATTCTGCTTCTAAGTACTTCACTGGCTTTTGAATAAACTGTGTCGACCTTGATGATGAAGGGATAGATTTCGATGGGAACATCCCCAAGGAAATGTGTTCCCTCGCTGAAAGGGAAGACGAAAGGCATGCTCAGCCTATTAAAAGAAGAAGTAGTTTCAATAAACTTGAAATATGAGGTAGACCCCCAGATGGTTCAAAATGGATCAACGCTGCCCCCAGAAGAGTATCGCGCTCGATCAGGTAGGCTCAAAAACAAAAATTCAACAATGTCTTTGCATGGTCTCGCCAAGACACATCTAGCGTTGATCTCGAGATAAAGGAGCATCAAATCCCATTTGCTCTGGGCCCCGAATCATGTTCAAAACAGCAGCAGCGGTGTTCCATTGAGCGTAAGTTAGGAATTGTACAAAATGGCCCGGACCAAGGCAGTTCCAACCGAGGCACTCTAGATCCTTCATAATCAAAGCCATTTGGGGCTGCGGCCAAAGATCATCGACCTCGACGGCAACAAACTTCAATACCTTGGTCAACCTGGATCAATTCAAAAGCTACATTTCCTTGAGAGAAGCTCGTTGGGCAGGTAACCCCAAGGGTGGGCAGTTCCAAGCAAAAGTTAGAGCGGCCTGCTAGATCGAAAACCTAGGAAGGCGGTCTAGGCAAAAGTAAATAGGTAATTTTCGAAAGCTCGTTGGACCGAATAACCCCAAGGGGGGGTGGTTCCAAGCAAAAGTTAGAGCAGCCTGCTAGACCGAAAACCTAAGGAGGCGGTCTAGGCAAAATTAAATAGGCAAAAGTCGAAAGCTCGTTAGACCGGAAATCTGAAGAGGCGGTTCTAGGCAAAAGTTAGAGCGTAAAAAGAGAGGTAAAACACACGAGTGAACCTTGGCCTGAACTACGTTTTGACCTAATTCTTTGAAAAGGGATATGTAGGCAATCTCACCTTGAGATATGGTTGACGTTTCGGTACACGCCAATGGTCGAGAAGGGTCGAGAACAAGACAAGCCTTATTGGAGAATCAGAAGGGGGAAACCTTTCATCTTTCAAGTTTATTGCAAACTACTACTTCTAATACACAAGCTGAGCATAAAAGCCTTAAAACATTTGTGGCATGAAAAACATAACAAAATGCTTGCGAGGCCTAACGGCTCACAGTTTATTCTAAGTTCAGTGAAGTCTAATTTGAAGTCAGTCGGCATTTTGACTTGCTATGGATTCTCTTTGCAACCACAAGGCTCTATTTCCTTTCGGAAGAGGAAGTGTCAACAAAGGCACCTGCTGTAGAATTTCAGCTGCGCGCTCTGGTCCCAAATGCTTGCGCGCGTGTCCTTAGGGCCGCGCGTTGGTCCCAGTCCTATGCGCATTGCTACAATTCCAGCAGTAGACAGTAGCAGTCAGCTACTGCCTCCAATTTATCAATTTCCCATTTCGAGTTCAAATCAAGGTATCGGTGCCTTGGAATCCATTAGGGACTTTTGCCAAGTTTTGTCATACCGTACACATCATGTGGACCAAATGTGACTGTACAGGGGTGTCGATTTCAGTCCAGGACTTATATGAGTCATCTTTGGTGTCTTTTATCCGTTTTTGTGACATTTTTCCAGTTTTCCAATCCATTGTCATGTCGGGATGCTTTTCTCGATTTTTTTTATTCGTACAGGTCATTGTACATCTATTTGACCTTACGCAAGTGTCAGTTTCACTTGTCTAGGGGATATTTGAGTTTTGGCTCATTAATGCCCAAAATTTCATTCTTTTCCATGTGTCAAATTGCTTACGCGTTATTCTGGGGCTCTTCGTTCCTTTTCATTCGAGCTAGGCAAGTTTGTACATATACGCGTGTCTATTTGTCAACTCAGATCATTCGTCAATGCAAGTTGGATATTAGCGGTTGGTTTTAGGCTTTCTCCTATCAATTTTTCCAAAGAGAACCAATAAAACCAGAAAATGCAACTTTTATTTGCTACTAACAATATCCATGAAACAACGATGGAATATCATGCATGTCAAGGCTCAACAGCCCAAGCAAAAGCATATCTATGAGGCACATCTGCCCAGAAATCAAGGGGCACGCAGTCCCAATGCTATTCCTACTTAAGGTCTAATATCAAAAGGGGGCACGCCGGCCCACTCAGCGTCTATCTACGTGGGTACGCAGGCCCAAATCTCAAAAGCAAAGGACAGTAAGTAAAGAGGCTCAATGGTAGAGCTCGTCCTCGTTCTCGTCGTCGTCGTCACTCTCGATCTCCTCGAGTACCTGGGGCTTTGCTCCCACCCTCCTCTTTTGAGGAGACTTTCGCTGACGAGGTCTCTCTCTCTCTCTCTCTCTCTCGGGCTTCTCCTCTGAGTCTCTGAAGACTCTTTGGCGTGAGCCACCCTTTCTATGGGCCTCTCTCTCAATTGCACACCTCCAGCTGCTGGTTGTCTAGTGTTGTCGTATCTCTAAGCTGGGGCTGAGGTGGCAGTGTTGCTCTGTGTAGCTCTTGTGGTAGTGGTCATTTTAGGTCGTCGTCCTCTAGAAGCCACCCTAGTCCGCCCTTGCATTTTCAATTTAGTATACATTGCATATTGTATATCAAATGTTGAAAGCATGAAAAATCTATCAAGTGCCAGAGCACATCTATCCAGTATCAAAATAGCAAGTCAGCAGGATTTTGGGATCCATACTTGGGGTCTAGTCACTGTTGGAATTGGAGCCAAAGCCGCTTCTTTGGGATAGTGCAAATGTGGGTTAAAGCCACACACCGCTTTCCTTATCTCGTTTTCCATGGCAACCATCAAGCGCACGGCCTCACTGTTCCACTCTGTTGGCACCTGGAATACAATTTGGGGATCATAATACAAAGACAGCCTATCCTATCCAACTCAACGACGGTCCGTCCGTCCATTCAATTCACAACGACGGTTCGTCCGCCCATGCAGGTCACAATGACGGTCCGTCCGTCCAAGTTCACAACGACGGTCCGTCCGTCCATTCAGTTCACAACGACAGTCCGTCCATCCATTCAGTTCACAATGACGGTCCGTCCGTCCATCCTATTTTCAACGACGGCCTGTCCCATCCAAATTTCAATGACGGTCCGTCCGTCCATTCAATTCACAACGACGATCCGTCCGTCCAAGTTCACAACGACGGTCCGTCCGTCTATTCAGTTCACAACGACGGTCCGTCCGTCCATCCAATTTTCAACGACGGCCTGTCCCGTCCAATTCACAACGACGGTCCGTCCGTCAATTCAATTCACGACAGTCCATCCGTCAATTCAATTCATGACAGTCCGTCCATCCAATTTTCAACGACAACCTGTCCCGTCCAATTCACAACAACGGTTCGTCCGTCCATTCAATTCACAACGACGGTCCATCCGTCCAAGTTCACAACGACGGTCCGTCCATCCATTCAGTTCACAACGACGGTCCGTCCGTCCATCCAATTTTCAACGACGGCCTGTCCCGTCCAATTCACGACGGTCGGTCCGTCCGTCCAATTTTCAACGATGGCCTGTCCCGTCCAATTCACAATGATGGTCTGTCCGTCCAAATTCACAACGACGGTCCGCCTGTCCAGTTTACAACAACCGTCCGCCTGTCCTAGTCCACATCGGTCTACAATTAACACATCTTCCAGCAGTCTTATTGCTCTATCTCAGATGGTCTTTAATAAGGAGATTGACTCTGATTCCCAACGGATGGAATTCAACCTACCTGACACGACTTACCCGTGATTGTTGGAGTTCTTTGTGCTGAAAAAGGTTTGATTTCGAGCGGCTATGATCTATCTACAGCTCATTATTCCCCAAGAGGGTCCGCCTCAGCATTCCATGATGGTTCGCCCATCCAGGTTTACTCATTTCCTCAACAAAGTTCAAACTCCCTTCCAACGATCTTGAGATGGTCCGCCCGTCTTTGATCTCTTGATGCACAGTATTTTTATATACAACGCATTTTCTATTTGTTTTCTTCTGGATAGCCTTGAGGGGTGTCTAGAAACCTATGACGTTACTTGTACCAAGACAATGGTGCTCCAAGTGTTGTCAAATGGGGGCTACTGTAGACACCCTATTTTGGACTTCCCAGATTAATTTACTTACGGTATTTGATTTTCCGATGATGAAACGGATCAAGAACACCCCGGGAAAGTCGAGTGGTTGAGTTTTGAGTGTTTGACCCCCTTTTTTCAACCCTAACCAAGCTTTTCCAGAACCCTACTGGCACGCACTGGTTGAGAACTAGCGTGCGTGGGTCAAAGTGCCAGGTGTTGGTCAAATGGTCATGATTGACCGTTGACTAGCGCGTGATCATTTGGACCTGCGCGCGCTGGTTAAAGTTGCAGCCAACCTTATACTTTCCACTTCTGAAAGGTTTCTGGAAGCTTTCCATTTATGGAAGGTTTCTAGAAAGTTTCCATTAATGGAGGGTTTTGCCCTATAAATACCCCCCCATATGCTTCCATATGAGGTTACAAAAAAATCACACATCTTGGGTTAGAAAAATCCCTACACCTTGGAATAGAAGATCAAAAGGTTACAAAATCTTACACCCCATTTTCACACCTCATTCAATCTCAAACATCAAAGATCATCCCATTCAAACCCCAAAACCAAAGGTATAACACCTTTGTATGTTTCCTGTTCTGATCCCTGAGGGGGCTAGCAGGGTCAAGGCTGGTAATCAATACCAATCCTGGCACTAAAGCTGGCAAGTTACAAAAATCGTCTGGAATCTGTCTGGGATGAACCCGCGTGCGCCAGTTCGAAACTAGCGTACTCCAGTTCAGAGCGGTTCGGAACCTGCGTACTCCACTTTTGGATTAGCGCGAAGATCCGGCGTGGATTCAGAATCCCTGTTTTATGCTTTATTTCTTGTCTATATCACACTGTGAGCATGCTAAAAACCTGTTTACTGCTTTCCTTAGTTAAGTTTGCTAGTTTTACTTTTTCAATATTCATTTCTGTTGTTATGTACCTCTGGGGTTTTTCTCATCATGTCTCAGAACCCAGAAAGTGCAAAGCTAAGCATTGATTGGTAGGCTCAAACCTGCGTGCTGCAATGGTTTACTCGCGGATGCAGGTCCGCTTCTGACCAGTGGCTGGCCATTGCGTGGTAACTAGGCATTGACCTCTGTTTTTGTCCCCACACTATTTATGGGGTGTTTTATTGTTTCTGTGGCTTTGTAGCCCATTAAGTTGTCTATAGCTGTACATAAACTGCTATATAAACTGTTTTGTTTGTCCTAGGTGTGTACTAGTCACTTCCAGAGCCCAGAGGATTGAGTAAAAGAGTTGCGGGCTTAAGCTTACTAGCACACGCCAGTGAAGGAATAGCGTACGCATGTACTGTCAGCATGCAGTGACTTAGTCAGTGCATGCTAGTTTCTTCCTACGCGCGCGTCATTCCGGAACAGTGTCTTCCAGTATGTTTAAACTCGCACAGGAGTCTGTTCTCAACCTATACTAATTGTTTCAATAGAGCAAACACGCCATCTTATCACATCCTGCCAATTTGTTACAGTTTAAATCCCCATTAGTTGTTCCCCCGCCCTGACTGGCTAAAAAATGATTAAAGAAAAAAAAATGCAAACGTTTTACAAAATGCCCGAGTAGAGAGATCTCCGGATTGGACGAGAGGGGTGCCTTAAAATCCTTCCCCTCTCGTAACCTGGCTCCCGAACCTCGGATATCAAAGGTGACAACGAACCCGTCTACAAAACATTTTCCAATCAAAACGTAGCAGAACGTTTCAAGTTCAGTACCTTTGGTGTTTCATCGCTAAAACCCGAGTGGCGACTCTGAATTGTAGTGTTTTGCCGCGCTTTCCTAAAAAAGGCACACCTGATTTTTAGGGGCATGTGCCCATAGCAGGTCTCCTAAAGGCACATCGCAACATAATTTTTCATCATAATAATTTTCAAACTAAATACCCCATTGAGAATAACCAGTTCCTATAAAATGACCCCAATTTAAAGCAACTGGCAAGTACCTTTGCCTAGCAAGCTGAGTTCTAAAAAGCTTCACATATGGACCATTAATTTTCAGCATCAAGTTGACTACCTTCAATTTAGACCTTAGAGAAGTACAAATTCGCTCTTCAACAAATATGTAGTCCTTGCCCCTCTTCTTTCTTTTCTTTTTTTGACATATGGTCAATATTAAATCTAAGCTATTGAAAACTTTTACGTTTTGAAACTATATTCCTATCCATTTCTTCATCTTCAAACACTTGATGTGGCCAAGATTTAATCTAATTTTTGGCCTTCTCTCCAAGCCAGATCTTAGGTACATAAAAGCAAAACCCACCCCGGCAAAAATATCCTTTTTGCTGGTATATGAGAGAGAAAGAGCAGCACCACACTCCTTTGCATCATGTGTTTTAAAAAGGGCTTACCCAAGCTTTCCCCATTCCAAGCCCCAAGCTTCTCAGGTTATTCACAACCTTTTCCAAAAAATAAACATGAAAAAAGTAATCAATCTAAAGAACCTGCATAGGTAAAAATAATAAAAATCTTGTTATTGCATAAAAGGATTGAATACTAAAAAGGGACTTACCCAAGTTTTCCCATTCCAACTACCATTATGTGTCATGCCCGAAATCCGAGTGGAAATCAGTTCCTTCCAAAGGAAAACAAAGTAGGAGCTCAAGTTGGACACCCCATCCCTGGAGACTTAATGGAGTACCAAAATTCAACTACAACATCGAATCAAACAATTAAATAGATTAGCATGAAAATACTCAAATCTTTTTTCATATCTCGTTGTGTGCATAATTATTAACTAAACAGAAGATCCCCCTAGCTTCCCCTTCCCTCTCTTATGATCCCTAACAGCTTTCCCCTCGCCAACAAACTCAAACGCATAAGATTTGATAAAACAAAAACCACCATCCAACATTTTAAAATGCACACCAGCCAGTGCTTTGCATCAACTAAATCAATAAAAAATCTAAGCACACCAGCCAGTACTCTTTATTTAACAACATAAGAGTAAATCTAAGCACATCAGCCAGTGCTCTGCAATTAACAACATAAGTACATCTAAGCATACCAGCCAATACTCTGCATAATAAGGGAATACTTATGGATCTGAAGCCTTGCGATTGAACTTACTTTAGTGCTCCGGATGAAGGGTTGAGATTGGTAAGAAAAAAAGTATTCTTTTGGAATCCTCCCTTGGATTGTTATATGGATGATTGAATAAAACAAAAGTTCTCAAAAAAAAAAAAGTTAGAAATTTGGAACCTAGAATGAACATAGTGTGTTCCATGCACTTTCCCGGATGACGCTTGCATACAATATATAAACTCAGTGGCTTGCATACAATTTCAAAATTTACACACAATATCTAGATTTCAGTAAGGATTTTGAATTGGTTTTTCATGCACAGGATATAAAGCTTTTTGCTCACCGGTTGTACTGCCCTGGTGCTAATTATCTTTACGGCACTGTAGAAGTACTTATACTACTCAAACCGGTGCCAAGATGACTACTTTTGCTGCACCAGCTTCTATAAACATAAACATGGACAGTGCAAAGAGTATTAAGTTCGTTGAAAAAATATATAGCTCAAAAAGTGCTCAGAAAACAAATTTGATGTGTGTACAAAAAGTGCAAAAAGAAAAACGAAAAAGAGAAAAGGCAAATAAACCAAACGAAGTATGGATCATCACGCAATCACTCCAAAATAACAAACCTATAAGACTCGAATTGCATCTACTTATAAACCAAATGAGGTACAGATCAGCATGCAATTGAAATTCCTTCCAATAATTAGAGGAAACGAACGAAAACAATAATCTAATGGAAATCAGAGGATCAGTGTTCTCACCCTTCCATAGGTCGAATCGTGGCCGTTACCAAGTAACTGAGCGAGATTGTTCATAAACCACTGTGTCGCCTCCTTCCTCCTCCACAGCACATCTATTTGCGTCCTAGTAGCTTAATCAACAATTTGTTGTGTCACACAATACAAAAACAATGCCATCTCTGTTTTTTAAACTCACTCCGGATGACGCTTCAAGTTGAAGACAAACTAGCAATATTAAGAGGATCAAACCAGAAAAGCTAAATTTGGCCAAACAATAAAATCCTTACCCTTGTGTTTAGCCGATAAACTTCCTTGTACTGATTGCATGCAAGCAATTATGTATCTGGAATTGGAAAAAATCACATTAAGCACTAAAATCGGCACACAAAAAGCTAAAATCGATTAGATGCAAGGAGATTGATGGGTTCAAAAACCGGATTAGATGCAAGGAGATTGGTCCAAGCACTAAAACGGGATTACATTCAAGAAGACAGGATTAGATTGCAAGGAGATCAGAAAAAACATGATTATGCAAGGAGATCAGAAGAAACCGATTACATTTGATTCATGGTGTCCCAGTGAGTTTGGTGGGTGGGTGTGGCGAGGGAGCAGTGAGATTTTGTGGAGAGAGAGAGAGAGAGAGAGAGAGAGAGAGAGCGCTTAATGAACTGGTTTGAAATTTCGACTGGACAGTTTTAAGGGAGAAGTGGTACAAGGGGGTTTGATCCTGGTCCTATGCTTAAAACCCACTCAATCTCAACCTTTAAAAGGCTCAAAAAGTTAGTTTGTGTCTACACAATTTGAAAAAAAAACCCTCCCTTGTTCTATGGATAACAACTTAACAATGAGAAGGTACAAGTCAACACGCATTTTTTGTGGCAACTCGTGGTAGTAAGCAACATAAAAAATAAAACGATCTGTGATCATACCATGCTATTAGAACATTGAAAATTTGAAAAATATAAGTCATTCCTACTTACAATCAATGTCATTTCCAAGTATCAGCCTTGACACACATATAACCACTCGAGTATCCCAAGTATTGTTATTATCCATAACCCAAAACCCTTATCACTTTCCCATTATATAAGGGAAAAATGCAAATCAATAAGGACCCACCGGATTTTTAAAACCTTCGAGAGAAAAAGTTGTCACAAACCATAGCCCTATAGTAGTGTTCATAAGAGAAACCCTCCAAAATCCTTTCCAATCTTCTTTCCACACTAAGATTGAAAAGAGTCCACCCAATTTTCATAAGAGAAAACAGTAGTGTTCAGCTTTAGCTTATAAAAAAACAAAAACACAGATGTTGCGACAGGGGAAAAAACTAAAACAGAGGGTGAGTTTGATCAAATTATAAAATCCTTACCCTTTTGGTTAGCCTATAATCTTCCTTGCACTGATTTCATGCAAGTCATTATGCATCTGGAAAAAGAACAGAAAAAGTCACACTAATCCGATGAGAATAAATCCCAATAAACTCAACACACAAAAAGCACCAAGGGTAAGGAGACAGGATTACCAATTCGGAAAAAATAGAAACCAATTCGGAAAAAACAAATTCAATGATTACTTGCAGAGTTAGGCGACTTCGGTACAGGGTTTCCCCCTTTGATTCATGGCGTATTGGTGGGTGCGTGTGGCAAGAGAACAGTGAGATTGATGGGTCGGTGTGGTGAGATAGCAGTGAGATTGGTGGGTCGGTGTGGTGTGAGAGAGAGAAATAGATTGTTGGTTTTAGGTGGACCATGGGGAAGAGAAACAGAGGTGTGAATTTGAATGCAATTTTGTTCACCCTCCCTAAAAGAGGGGGAGGGTAAACATTACCCTCTTTTTATTGGTCCAACTAGGCTCCCTCACCCTCACTCTCATAATTTATCTCCACATCGAAATTACCAGCTTTCAAAACTACTTGCTACTACTATCAACCGCCATGGACGCCTCTAAATCCCAACCGCCACGGATGCCGTTCAAGTAAAGCGAGAAATAACCGAACACTTAAACCCCCCTAATCCAAATCCAAAAACCCCAACCTTCCAACCTTACTCCTATCATCGATCTGAGCAGCAACAGCAGCAGAGACTTCGATTCCACGACTCCTCTTCCTTATCTGCCTCCAATAACGATGCCACTAGGGGCAGTGTTCTCGAAAGAAACAGGAAGAGGCCTAGGGTTTCGAGCGAGGGAGGTTCATTCAGAAAGAAGAGGAAGAAACTTAGAAACTGGACAAGTTGGCCATTGCTTTGCCGCTAGGGTTTCTGGATCCCCTGCCTCGTTGCCGGCTCCACCCCCGTCGCGGCAATTGGTAGCAGAGAGGATCGAGCGGTGCCGGTTGTGAATGGTAAGGGTGGGGAGATTGTTGATAGCGCTATAGCAATAGTAAGTAGTTTTGGAAAGCTAGTGATTTCGAGAACAGGAAGGGGGGTGATTGGGAATCTAGGATACTTCTTCAGGTATGCATATAAGAGGTGGCTATCGGAGATGATGGAGGTGATACCAGTGAGGTGCGCTGTGAGGGAGGGGAGATTAGTGCGGGGATAAATTATTGAGAGTAGAGGGGTTACTAAAGTTAGGGTGAGGGGGTCTAGTTGGACCAATAAAAAAGAGGGTAATATTCACCTCTCTAATAGAGGGTGAACAAAATTGCACTCTCGTATACAAGTACATAACTTGTTTACGGTTATAGTTTTACATCTTCCATTCACCGCTTCTTTAAATGGATGGCTTACTTCATTCTGGTTCGCTAATTAAACTTCATTGTTTTACTGCATGTACCTAGAACATCTTATGTGATGCTTGAATAATTAATATGTAAACCCAATCTTTTCAAAGTTTTGTTGTGTTTCGCTTTTGGCCTTTGGTTGGAGATTTGTCTATTTTGTTTATGTGACATCACTGTTTTGAGTGTATAGTAATTATACGGAGTATTTATTAGGGTAATACATTATTTAAACAACTAGTTTGCTTTACATATAAGGCAAGGAATATTGTGTTGAAATAAAATTTGAAGAATGTAATAGAGATAAAGTACAACCATACAGCCTAAAAAGAAGCAAATTACCCACAGGCTTCAACAAAAACCAAAAAATTCGCCAGATGTTAACCTATTTTGCAATTTCTAATCCCTGTTCCCATATGAGCTTTTTATTTTCCAAATTTATGTCGTAACACTTGTTCATGGTTTACACTTTCTATAATCAGTAGGTCGAATAACACAAGGCAAGCATTGAATTCAAACAATTTAGGAGATGAGGGATAGAAGGAAGTTTAGGGGAGAGGTGAAACATGATGCACCTAGTTTATCTGGGGAGGCCGAAGGGCTGGGGAAGATAAGAGACAAGGTTAGGAACTTTGAGGAAGTACAAGCTCAACGGAAGGTAATCGTGAAACTATTGGAAACACAACGGAAGGTAGCCGAACATTGCTCGTATCACTTGATGCTAGGTTTTCTACCCTAATGCCGGTAAAGTTTTTGATATTTCACTAATATATCTTGAATGATGAGAAGAAACTATGTCCCTATTTTATTGTTATTTTTAAGGTAATTAGTTACATTAAATCATTTCCCTGTGCTATTTTTCTTGGTCAAATGTTGTTAAAACTGATATGAATAACACTCTCAACATCGAGGGAAAGTCGCTTATTTAATATGCTTGTCCATTTACTTTACAAACCTAGAAAATGAAATATAGAAGAGCAAATAAAAGGATGGTAGAACTTCAATTAATAGTATCATGTATCAAATAATGTTCCCACATGAGCTTTTTATTTTACAAATTTATGTCGTGACACTTGTTCATGGTTTACACTTTCTATAATCAATAGGTTGAATAACACAAGGCAATCATTGAATTTAGACTTTCATATAACAATACAAGGGGGTGTTTTCAAATTACCCCCTCGCAAACTAACTTTTTGGCCTTTTTAAGGGTTGTGATTGAGTTGGAGTTTTAAGCCAAGGGCCAACATCAAACCCCCTTTCTACACTTCCCCCTTAAAAATGTCAACTCAAGAGTCACCCACCCCTGTTTCAAACCGTTTCAAAATTCACAGAGCGCAATTTTGTTCACCCTCACTGTTATCACCACCATCATCTCCAGCAGCCACCTCTTACATGAATACCTAATGAAGTATCCCAGATTCCCAATCACCCCTTTCCCATTCTCGAAATCACCAGCTTTCCAAAACTACTTACTACTGCTATAGTGCTATCAACAATCTCCCCACCCTTACCATTCACAAATGGCACCGCTTGATCCTTCTCCGCCGCCAATTGTCGCGACGGGGGTGGAGCCGGCAATGAGGCAGGGGATCCAGAAACCCTAGCGGCAGAGCGATGGCCAAATTGTCCAGTTTCTAAGTTTCTTCCTCTTCTTTCCAAACGAACCTCCCTCGCTTGAAACGCTAGGCCTCTTCCCGTCTGTTCCGAGAACACTGCCCATAGCGGCATCGTCATCGGAGGCGAATAAGGAAGAGGAGTCATGGAATCGGAGTCACTGTTGCTGCTGCTTAGATCGATGATAGGACTTGGGTTGGAAGTTTAGGGTTTTGGATTTGGATTAGGGGGGTTTAAGTATTCGGTTACTTCTCGCTTTACTTGAATGGCGTCCATGGTAGTTGGAATTCAGAGGCGTCCATGGTGGTTGATAGCAGTAGTAAGCAGTTTTGAAAGATGGTGATTTCGATGTGGAGATAAATTATTGAGAGTGAGAGGGAGCACCAAAGTTAGGGTGAGGGAGCCTAGTTGGACCAATAAAAAAGAGGGTAATGTTCACCCTCTTCTAGGAAGGGTGAACAAAATTGCACTCTTATATACGAAAGCCCAATAGAAAGGAAAAAATAATTGTGTTCGATCTCCAAAAACCTATATCTAGAGATCTAAATTTTTGAAAAAAAATGTGATATTGAAACGTTACATTATACATATAGTGTTACTAGAGAATGCATGCGCATTTATTCAGCCTAAACTTGAAGTCAACTATCTTATCCTACATAACAAACATGTAATCGCAAAACAATTGTCCCCATGTTGAGTGGAGGGAAGTATTCATCCTCTCTCCGAACTGAACATATGCCTCTTAGTCCCCATGTTGAGTCGATTATCCAAACCTATGTGGTTCAACTAATACTACTGATTTCCCCATAGCTAAGAGGCTAGTTAAAGGTAATACACCTAGCCAAATACCTTATTGGGAAGCTGACAACTGACGTACTTTGTAGGGAGATTATCACTGCATAACTGTTCTAGCCTTCCACACCACAAAGCTATATGTGCTTTCAAATTTTCATGCAATAGGATGATTCCAGGATTCAAAAATGAAACGCACAAACAGAGATTTTTTATCTGAATTTTCTCAAGCTGCATAAAAAATGAGTGGATAATAGAATCATCTATCGATGGGGTCCTCAACTTCTTTATCCAAGTTTGTGGGTAAATCAATTTCAACTCAGACAAATTAATGAAAGCTAACGACAATAACATGGATTTCTTTATCAAGAGCTCATTGATATATCATTTTTTTTTCAAGTTATTTACGCAGAAAAAGCAGGAAAATGTGGTAACTTTTATAGCAGCAAGGTGATTTGATCTACTTGGTGATATAGAAAGCAAAATGGAGATGGTTCTTCTACCTCAGGTACAAAGAACAAAAGTCACAGTATTGATTAGTCATATTTCAATCCACAAATAAATAAAAACACACAGGGAACCAAAACATACCTGAAGGGTCCCTAATTCAATGTCTTTTCAAATTACCTAAAGGGATTTGTATCATCACAATCACACCACACAAACTATTCCCATCACGTTTTGAAATTGCAACTATCTACCATGTTGGGCCTTGAGTAGTCTGAACTGCAACCTTTACTACGAAGGCAGAAAACAAAATACCAAAATATGAGGGTTTTACAAGTAATCTATCACCAGTTAACAATACCGAGAAATAAACCCGGGTACAGTAAACCCCAACCGGGTGCAGAATCAAAGACACCCAAACTACATTACTTTTCCTATGAAATAAACCCCAACTGGGTAAGTACCTATGTAGCCCGGGTACAGTAACATTGGCATCCCGCTCATCACGCATCATAAGTTCCTTGGAATACTCGCATGTAGACACAGAGGAATCCACCTGGAAAGAAAAACAATGTTAAACCAAGTAGAAAGTCTCTTCTGACCTCAGCAAAAAGAGAAACTATTTTCATATACAATCAAAAAGACTAACGGTAAAAGGGATGAAAAAAATTATAGGTTTCTTGAAAAAATTAGTAAGAATCCAGAACACTGTTAAATACAAAGCTTTTTGAAACCCAAGTTCTATATCATTGCTCAAAGAACAAAGACGTAGGATGAGAGCATTAAAAAAAAAAAACTAACTCATGGTGGAAGGGATCGGTACGAAAAGAAAAAATTCGCAGAATAAAAAAGTCACTGAGGCAAGACTCAAAATTTCATTTTGAAGATAGAAACCACTGGGTCTCTCTTGCACTGATTCCATGTTTAACTCCTCTCCCATGAATTGTTCACCAGCAATTGTTCCCACTGGAGTAGTTTATGGATTACTAAACCAAGATAATGATCCGATTCATCAAAAGAAAGTGGTTTCAAATGAAGAAAATTTGCTATGAAGATAATGACATGTGAACAGAAGCATAAGGTTATTGAGGGGCATAGAACTTACTAAGGACACGTAACAGAATTTGAAATCGGAGCATAAGTACTAAGTACTGCAAAACCTCAGCTTATCGCCTACTGTTATTCCTTAAAAGTTAGATTCGAGAGCTTAAAGTTGTCCCTGATTACTGGTTTTAGCAAAGGGGAAAATCATCTCCAAGAAGAGAGGCAAGTTATAATGTCCCCAATAATTTTGAAACTCACCCCTTCCATAGGCAGAGCCTTCTTTCGAAAAAACCTTGCATTTCTTCCACTCCATAAATGAATTGGTTGTAAAGAGGGAGAATAATGTCCCCAATAATTTTGAAACTCACCCTTCCATAGGCAGAGCCTTCTTTTGAAAAAACCTTGCATTTCTTCCCCTCCATAAATGAATTGGTTGTAAAGAGGGAGAGATTGTCAACTTGGTGCTCTACATGAGCAGCTTTTGCATCTACGTGCTTGTGCAAGTAAATTAAAAAAGAATGCATCAGAACCTTCCATGTTTGAGATAGTGAGAAGGAGCGAAGAGTAGCTTTGTTACTTTTACACGAAGTTTTAAAGCAATTCCATCAGGTGTTCCAAATTGCTCACACCTGAAAAATAAAACCGAATCAAAACTTTGTTCAATGATATTACTTTGATATCATAAGAATGCATCAAAACCTTAAGTTTATGTTCATAGGTCTGTTCAATTTCAGTGAGTTCAATGAAGCAACAACATATAAGAGTACGGAAAAAATGCAGCAGATTTCATCTGAGGGAGGAGGAAAAAAGCAAAAGAGGCATTTGATGTTTCTCATAACAAACACAACTATTCATAAAAGATAGCAGAACAATGCGTCTCCAACTTATCTATTCTACACCAAGAAAGCAAAATCTGAAAACACTAACCAAATTGTATTTCCAAATAAAATGTTAACATGAGAAAATGCAAAAGAAGAGAAAAGATAGTCGAGAATATAAGCATCAAGAATTCTTCCGACCTAATCAGAAACCAAATTGTTGGATTCAACAATAGATCGCCAACTTTAAAAAGGCAACCTTGAAATGAGGAAATCTGTAAAATGGGAATGCAAAAGCATAGAGAAATAGGACAAAAATAATGCAAGAAAGGATAGCAATTCATTAAAATAACAACAATGTCTATCGCTGCCATCGATTCTAGCAAACTCCAACCAACAAAGAACCACCTCCAAAGTCAGCAAAGAGCCACACAAATTTATGCCGCAAAGGCCCACCTTTTAAGATCAAAACATTACAATTTAAGTTCTATAATAGAAAGAGTTCTATACAAGAATTACACTTGCAAAGTCTATAGCCAACTAATAGCATCTGCAATAGTAATAATCAAAACCAATAACCAAAATGTGCCACGTAACCATTTGATTATCCATTTAGTCCATAATCAAACTTAACAATCACCTCCACATTGATTATTTTTGCATCCCTAACCAAATCCCCCTCCCCCCTCAATATACAATGCACATTTATCCAATCGCAAATGAGTTCCAATTACGCACCCGACCACACCAAATTATTCGTCTTGAGACGATTCCAATATGGGGTATTTTTGAGTTATTGAGTTTGGAGTTTGGTTATTGAGTTTTGGTTATTGGTAAAAGTTGTTAAATTTGGTTATGGAATGAGTGGAATTTAGTTATTTGCTAAAAGACTTGTAACTTTGCTTATTACAATGTGGGGTCTTTTTTTAGCATTGTTGTTAAATTTGCTTATCCACACTCATTTGCTTATTACAATGGGGATGCTCTAAGGGACTAACCAATACCAGAGAGGCAAATCTTCCCACAAAGGAAAAATCCTCTATCTTGATCTATTATTTATCCAATTCTTCTTCTGCACTCATAAACGATCAAACCCATATACAATTCTCAAGTAGCAGAACCACCACAATACATAAACAATGAAGAACAGTTTATGAACCTGATCAAATAAAGAGGAAAACTAAGATGCAACGACATTGGCATCTTCAATACAAATGGCATAGAACCTCTTGAACCAACAGCCCTCTAACCTCTAGCTTTAACCCACAATTTTTTTCTCTTCAATCCAACACTACTGTCCTGCACTCACATAATTAAACTGTTAAGCAAGTCCACTTTCGCATTACTATGCAGTCATCCTTGCTAACATTCCTACGCCGACCCATAAATGAGTCAAAATTTTGAGTGGAAACCAGAAATGAGGGTTCAAAAATTTTAGAAGTAACGCCAAATTTTAGTAAAAAGGGTCGTGGTTTTTCCCGCAGGAACTGTCTATCAAAAATTAGGCCTCAGAAATTCGAAAAAACAAGGAGAATCAATTGTTTGTTTCTTGCCAACATCGTCCGACTCACCAGCCGCATTGTTCTCAATTACATTCACCTTCTCCAAGAGTACCACAAAGTCATCGTCCAAATCTTTCGCCGCTGCTAGTGTCGGCCTCTGCATAGGGTTTAGCAAAACGACATCGGCTTAAGGTTTAGCAACACAACATTGTCGGGGCCATCTTCGAGAAGCTCCGCTATCCGATCGTAATCGTCATCGCCTCCTTCGTCTGAACTTATGACGAGTTAAGTACCCAAAGGCCTTGATTTCTTCCAAGAAGTAGCAGAAAGCGAGAGGTGATATCATGGTTGCATGTTTGTGGTGATTGGAGGGTTGAATCCGATGGTTTGCATGCGGAAAAATTCAAGGGTTTTGATCTAGAAATCGATCATTCCAAAGGGTCTGTGGCTTGAGACTTGGGAGAGAGAGAGTGTGTGTGCTTCTATGACAAGCAACTCTAACGTGCCCACATAAAGGCTTTTTGAATTTGAGTTGGTGGTTATCAAACTTAGAGCAAGTCCAATGGGGGATGGATAGTCATTTTCCATCCCCAAATGCAAAAATCAAAGCTCCAATGGGGATGGAAAATGGCAAAGATGGATATGGAGATGGATATATCTATTCCCAAATGACTGTAGCTATAAATGCAACATCATCAAACGATTCAAACCAACAACTGATTCTACCAGAAAATGGACGGCCGGAGTTACCTGAATTAGCAGGAATGTTGGCCAGGATTTCGAAATTTATTGCCAGAATCTGGAAATTTCTGCAACTCCTTGCCGGAGTAACCAAACCACGCCGGAATCCAGTGAGAGAGAGTTGTGAGAGAGAGAGAGATCACCAGTGAGATAGAAGGAGATCAACAGGTCACCGAAATCGCGACTGAAACAGTGCAACGAGGGTTTGGTCTGGCGTGATTTCACGCAAGTTTCATGGCTGGGCTTGAGAGAGAGAGAGAGCACATGTGTGTTGAGGTTTCATGGCTTGATTGGGTTCCGTCGGGTGAGATTTTGGTTTGGACTGTGATGTGAGAGAGAGAGCAAAGTTGGGAGTCTTGGAACAGCTTGGAAAAATCTGACCGTTAGGGTAAAAAATAATCGATGAACGGCTATAAATAATAGTAATAATTCTAACCAGTGAATTATTTTCACCACTAAAAATAATTAGGTGGACAGAAATTAGCTGGGGAAAAATTTGGACGGAAATGAAAAATAAAAAATAATTTTTAATTTTGCATAAATCAGATAAGGTCACTTTTTCTCTTCCCTTGACTCAGGCACCAGAAAGCCTCAATGTGATAGACCATACTTGGGAGAATTGAAAATTTTCATCTTAAAAAGCCTATTTTCGTATAAAAAACACTTATTTTTCATATATGCAATAGATTTTTAGATTGCAATTAAGTATAACTATTATTTTATTTATATTAGCTTTTGTTAACGTATCGTACATATCCCGATACGATTCATAAAAATGAAATACACGACACGTATCCCGATTTGAAAACACTATAATTTGTAAACCAGATAAAAAGCCTTCGGACAACTTGGTTGGGTATTGATTAATAAGAAAAAACATAGAGCTTTCTCTACAGTGTTTGCTTTTGAGTTGTTCTTGTGTATCCTTTCCTATAAGATCCCACTGCGTCACAACCCAAAGGACACATGACAGAGCTCCCTTGCGTTCTCAATATGGTTTCCATCTTCATTGATTTTTCTTTCACCCACTTCCTTCGAACTTAACATATGTTTAGTGGGCCAAAATATCTGAAGGTTCAAAGGGTTCAATGGGTTGCACTGTGGACCTATCGTTCAGTTGTCTCAGTTTGTTTATAGATGGAAAAAGCATCTTGACACGTCATTCCAATCGTTTTCCGAACGATAGGTGGGCCTGGGGTGGTTCACCGAGCTTCGATGTCTTCTCCGAGCATAGTGCTCGTATCGTTCGGCGAGATGCCTCTTTCCTCGGTGAGATGTCTTCTTCTTCTGTGTCCTCGGTTGCTCGGCTGAAGGTATTAGCTTTCGGTAACCAGTTTGTTCGGGAAGCCCTTCGGATGTGGTTGTTGGGGAACGTTCTAGAAGCTCACGATGATAAGACTGATGATAAGCACGTTCGCCTCTCTGATAACCGATGGGACATCTCTACAGGATGTGACATCCCTGACATTGACCCGCGTGGGTCTGCAAATCTCGAAGGGCGGCGTTCATTAAATGCTCCTGACATGTGACGTCATCCGAGTGTAGCAACGCGCGTGCATTGCACTTCCACCTTGCTCAGCACTCCAAATCTTTGCCTATAATAGAGGAATATCCCTCTTAGGGCAAGGATCAAAAAAATACTCTCTAAAATACAATCTTCCTCCTCCCCCTAGCATATTTCTTACCTAAATCTTCTTCTTACCTAAATCTTCTTCTTCTTCCTCCATATACTTGATCGTCGGAGCTTCTTCCCGGAGGAACATCCCCCTCCGGTTTGCAGGTACACAACGTTCCACACCGTTCTTCCACGGTTCAACAGCAAGGAGAAAGGGTTCAAGAGGTGCAAGGTTAAATCAGCCCCCCACAATTGGCAACTCTCCTACTCTTCCCCTTCTTTCTTCACTACCTTCGGAAATGGCTCAACGCCTTCCTCCTTCGAGACCGGAGAACTTCACCTTAGGGTTGGCCGGGTACGGTTCCACCAACCTTGATCCCGTTCAGACCCCAAGGATCGTACTGCCAGTCTCTCGGCAACTATCCTACCCGCGGACCGAACTTGGCATTGCCCTGGCAGAACAAAAGCGTCAGGCGGCGGTCATAGCTCTTCTCCAGCAACAGCTAGAGGAGCAGGTTGGCAGCTTAGCCGTTGCACCTGCCCACGGCCACCCACCCGAGCCAACCCGTCCAAAGAAGCCCCATAAACGTAGCAGAAAGTCGAGGCAAGCACCAATACCCGAACCAACGGTATCCGAGCGTCAGACAGTCTTCGAGAGGCTCGAACACACCCCAAGGATCCAGCCGGCATCCTCTCATCCGTGATTGGCAAGCGTTGTTATGGCCGAAAGCTCACGATCTTCGGCAACAAGTTCTACGGCCGGGACTCATCAAACGAGAACTTCGGGTCGCACACACCATGTTTCTCGGCGGCATTTGGAGCAATCAGATGGAAAAAGGCCGATGGATCTGAATAATCCTCCTCGGCGTACTCACGTGAGTGGTCATCCCGAACAATTCGAGCAATCCAGGTCTCATTCCGAGCGTAATCCAAACGGACGACACTCCGCAGGTCCGCACGGCCATCGCCGAACAGCGAGTAAGGATGAACGTTCGGAACATGACAACACAGTAATTCTGTACGATCAATTTACAAGGATGCCAGTTGTGTATCAGCTAGTTGATGAAGAAGAGGGTCCTCGACAGGGACGACATGGAGGCTCGGGGGATGAGCAACAAGAACCTAGGATTAATCCTGAAGCTCGGATAGAAATTCCACCGCCTACGGCTCAACCAGTTACCGAGCCCGTGGATGACTCTAAGCTCGGGAAAGCTAAGGCATCCCCTTTCATTGATGCTATCCAACAGGAACAGGCCGCCGGACTGATTCGTCGTGCCAAAGCTTAAACGTTATGAAGCTAAGATAGATGCAGTCGCGTTCGTTTGCCGGTTCAGACAGACGATGAGCCTGCACAATTTTTCCGACGCACTCATGTGCAAGATCTTCCCCCTTATGCTGAGTGAGCCAATCATGCTATGGTACAATCAACTCAAACCAAAATCCATCTAAAGCTTCAACAAGCTGGAGTTGGAGTTCACCAAGCGCTTCGTGACGAGCAATGTCCAGCCCAAGACTCTTTCCATGCTAGTCAATATGCGGAGGGCAGCAGGAGAGACCCTTCAGCTATACACCGAACATTACTGGGAGGTTTACAACCTCATCCCCGACTGTGATCAGAGCGTTGTTGCCAAGTCTTTCATGAATGGATTGGATCCAACTTCGGCGATGTTCAGAGACTTATCCAGAAATCCCCCAAAGACCATGGGAGAACTCATGGTGATCATTGAGAAAGATTGTGTTCACGAGGAGGCAGTCGCCAAATGAAATATTCCGAAGGCCTCGGAGTTGCCGAAGGCAGCAGCTGTGGTTAAGAAACAGGTGGTCAACGTTCGGCAGGGACAAAGCGGACAAGGCAACGCTGCTCCAGGAGCGAATAAGTCGAACAACAGAAACCGGCCTCCGCCGCACCCACAACAGCAGCAACCATGGCAGTAGGCAAGAAGAGAGCCAAGGCCGGACGAATACGTAGCCGAGCGTACTGCGTTTACCGAGCCAATTTACAAGCTCTTGAGTATTATTGGCCAGTTACCATTCTTCGTTTGGCCGACGAGATCGTGGGAACGGCGGGCAACGGTCCTGGAATGTGCACGTTCCATAAAAAGCGTGGCCATTACACGACCCAAGGCCAACCGTTCAAACAGTATTTGGAGGAGCTTGCAGCGGCTGGGCACCTCAACCAATGGATTGATCTTCGAAGGAACCCGCTTCCCCCTCCACCGCCTCCACCAGCCAAGAATCTCGTCGGGGTGATTCAAGGCCTCATGTCCGAAGGTAGAGCTGCTGAGCTTCGTTCTGAAATTGACAGAGCCGTTGCCGCCTTGTCTGTTTGCAATGTGGGCATTGCCGCCTTGTACCCAACTTGGCTCGCTAACCCTGTTGTAGTCCCGAAGAACAACGAAAAGCTCCGGGTTTGCGTTGACTATACAAACCTCAACGATGCTTGTCCGATGGATCGCTTCCCCCTTCCTCGGATAGAGCAAATGGTGGACGCAATTGCGGGCTACGAGCAGTTAAGCTTCATGGATGCATACCGGGGCTACCATCAGATCGCCTTAGCCGAAGATGATCAAGAGAAGACGGCGTTCATTTCTCCCCGAGGGACGTACTGCTATAATGTCGTTCCGTTCGGGCTAAAGAACGCCGAAGCAACTTTCCAACGAGCAATAACCAAGATGTTTCTTCTGAAGCTCGGTTAGACGATGGAGGTATATATTGACGATATGGTGTGCAAGAGCAAGCTCGGCAAGGATCATCTTCTGGACCTCGGAGAGATTTTTGAAATTCTCAAGGAACACAAGGTCCGCCTGAATGCCGAAAAGTGTGCGTTCGGGCAAATTCCTGGGATATATGGTGAGTCGCCGAGGGATAGAAGCCAACCCAACTCAACTCACTGCCGTGCAGAATCTCCGAGCTCCAACCACAATCAAAGAGGTCCAACAACTGTCAGGCATGGTGGTGGCATTGAATCGTTTCATCCGGCGTTCGGGCGACCTTTGTAGACCCTTTTTCCAGGTGATTAAAACCAGTCGGCGTAGGTTTGTGTGGTCCGAAGAATGTGAGCTGGCTTTGCAATCCTTAAAAGAATACCTTTCCCAAGCTCCACTACTTGTCACACCCCTCCCCGAAGAAGATCTGTACCTCTTATCTTGCTGTCTTTGATCATGCCACGAGTGCAGTGCTCGTTCAGAAAGAAGGAATGGAGCATCTGCCGATTTTCTTTTCAAGCAAGACGATAACGGATTCTCAGACTAGGTATCTGCCTATGGAGAAGTTGGCACTGGCTCTCGTTTCAGCTAAAACGAGCTTTTTGCCTTACTTCCAATGTCATAGGATCGTGGTCCTTACTGAGTTTCCTCTCAAGGTTGTCCTTCGGAAAACTGACTCGTCGTGCAGGATCTTGAAGTTCTCCCAGGACCTTGCTAATTATGACATCCAATTTGAGCCTTGGACTGTCATCAAAGGGTCAGGCTTTGGCGGACTTCTTCGCTGAGCTAACTCCCGGGTTGAGGGATGAAGAAAATGCCTTGGAAGTTACTACGGAGGAGGCTCGGCTTGCCAAAGAAGAAGCCCATGTAGAGTGGAGCAATCCTCCTACAGAATCTCTTCGGGCTCGGTTCACCTTGGGAACGAAGAAACCGAAGAAAGAATGGAAGCTCTTTTCTGGAGATGCTTGGAGGATGACGGTTGATGGCGCTTCGAACATCAACGGGGCTGTGGCCGGGATTGTCCTCGTTTCTCCGACTGGGATAGTTCACGAGAGTTCGGTTTCTATTGGCTACCCCGCAACGAACAACGAAGCGGAGTATGAGGCCCTCATTGCTGGGCTGCAACTTGCCCTTCGGATGGAAGCGGACTCTGTTCATGTCTTTTGTGACTCTCGGCTAATTGTGGGTCACCTCAATGATGATTATCAAGCCAAGGATGAGCGGATGAACGCTTATGTCAGTCACGTTCTCTCTCTCCTTAACCAATTTGGACGTGTAGAAGTTGAGTGGATCGCTCGGGAGCATAATGCTCATGCTGACGCCTTGGCAGGTCTTGCTTCGGTATACAAGACCTTGGGCAGTCGCACGATTGTTTTTGATGAAGTAGAGTCACCGAGCTTTGAACCCTCGGTTCGTTAGGTCAATGCTATTACGCTCGGTCCAAGCCAGATGGATCCAATCATCGCTTACTCGAAGAACCAGACTCTTCCACCGAACATAAAGGAAGCCCACAAGGTCCGTTACCGAGCAGGAAACTACTTTCTGGATCCGAACGATAACCTGTATCGCCGAACGTTCACTGGTCCTGATTTGCGCATAGTTCACGAAGATCAGGTGACGAGCGTTTTGGACGAGCTTCATTCTAGAAGCTGTGGTGGCCACTCGGGTGGACGAACGATGGCCCAACGAGCATTGACACAAGGTTATCGGTGGCTTAAGATGGTGAAGCAATCCGAAGAATATGTGAAGCGTTGTGTACGATGTCAGAAGCATGCATCTATTCCTCACCAACCAGCATTTCCTCTTAAAATGATCACCAGTCCATGGCCGTTCGCTGTCTGGGGCTTCGACATTGTGGGTAAACTGTCTAAGGCACTTGGGGGATTTGAGTACATGCTCACCGCTACCGACTTGTTCACTAAATGGGTTGAAGCCTCCCCGTTGGTCAAAACTACAGCCGGGGATGTGGAGCACTTCATCTGAAAGCACATCATTTCCAGGTTCGACGTGCCGTATGCTATCCTCTCGGATAATGGCTCCCAGTTTGTGGCTGCTATAAAAAATTTCTACAGGGAGCATCACATTACGATCCATACCTCGTCTGTGGCTTACCCCCAGGGTAACGGTCAAGCCGAGGCTTCAAACAAAACCATCATTCGGGGGCTTAAGCGTTGGTTAGATCGGAAGCTCGGCAAGTGGGTCGACGAGCTCCCTCAAGTACGGTGGTCTTATCGTACTACTCCTAAACGATATACTGGCCGAACCCCGTTTTCGATGGCCTACGGCATGGAAGCAGTCCTTCCTTTATCTACCCTGATACCCACTGCTCGGACAGAACTTTCATCCGGTGGATAACAACGCTCTTGTGGGTGCTGAGTTGGATTTTGCTGAAGAACTTCGGGACAATGCAAACCTTCGGCACGCCGCGTACCACCAGGAAGTTGCAAGGGGCTACAACAAGAATGTTCGGGCTTGGCCATTCAACGTCGGAGATCTTGTCCTTCGGATGGTCGTCGAAGCCAGCAAGTTGACCAAGCTTAAGGATCCCTATGAAGGACCGTACCGAGTAATGCAAAAGATTGGCCATGGTGTCTATAAGCTTGCTGAAATGGATGGCACACCGATTGCTAACCCTTGGAACGCCCAAAAGCTTTGGAAATTCCATGGGTAGCCTCGGTACCCTCCCGCTCGTACTGTTTGTTCATTTTTGTTTATGTTCGGACTGTAAGCCTTAAGGCGTTTTGATAATGAAAGTTTGTTTTCCTTGAATTGTTTGTTCCTCGGCATGGCATTCGATTTGTAGGGTCGGCATGGCATTCGGTTTGTAGGGTAGACTATCTCGCCCGAGTCACAACCTTTGGGCACAGGCACTTCTACCCAATAATCCTTCATTCGGGATATTGGTTTGCCTTCGGGCTTCGGTTTGTTACTCATTCTCCCTTCGGACAAGGTGCTCTGACGCTCAGTTCACTTGGCGAAATTCTCGTAGCCTGCCTTTTCGGTTTCCTCGACCACTGGGGCTTGGCCATTTTTCATTCATTGTTTACCCATTTTTCTGCCTTAGTGCATTCCTGCCCTTTCTATGGCAATTCACTAAGGCAGGGGGCTCTTATATGGGTAAACTTAAACAGTGAAAGTAATTACAACAACGACGAACAGAATGGTTCTTTCCGAACAAAATGACTTGTGATTTTTCAGACAATTCTACATTTTTGGTAAAGCCAAACAATCAAACATGCTTATGCACTTTCCTAGCATTCATACATCTTTCGGCATTCATACATCTTTCCGAACAGAGAGAGATCCGAGCAAAATAACAGGCACACAAATATCGATGCAACATCACAAACGAGCAACAATACTTGTAACATTTCTCAAAAAGTAAAAAGATCCCATCAAAAAACAGGGGCATGGCGGGTGGTGCATCGTTCGGTGCCATCCCCTCAACACTCTCAAAAGTAAACTGAGGCATGGCCGTGGTAGATCGTTCGTGGCCATCCTCACACCCGCATTAATTACAAACAACGGTGCGGCTAAGGCCTATTGTTCGGCGCTGACAGTTTCAAAACAAATTGTTCAAATTCAAAAGCGTCAAACTAAAAACTAAGAAAGTTCTAAAGTTTTACGCCTCGGGAGTTGGAGTGGTCGAGGAAGAAGGCAAGGTCTCGCCCGGAGGTGCTTGGATGTTCTCTAGCTCGGACGGATCAGCTACAGGCTCAACATTTGGTTCTTCTCCTTCAGCTTCGGCAACCGCCAGAGGTGGCACTTCTATTAGGCTCCTTTGTTCATCGTCCGGCTCAACACCGGCCTCGTCCAGGCCCATGTTGAAGCCGAGCATGAAGCCTTTGTTGTGTTGTGCCTCCCTCATCTCCGTCTGCAGAGCCAACAATTGGTCCGCTGCATCCTCCTCAGCCTGATAGTAGCCTTTGTCAAACTGCTCCTGCAGTTGCTTCTTCATCTCCTCCTCCATCTCTTTTCTTCCCAAGGCCCGACCTTCAGCCAGTCCTTCTTCCTTACCCTCAGCCCTCGTACGCTTGGCCGAGTCCTGCAGTCCCTTGATCAAATCATTCAGAGTGGCAATTTGTAGCTCCTGGGACTGTCGAACGGCTTCGGATTGCTCGAGGCTCTTCTTGTACTCGTCGGTCGTCCCCTGGCTGAGCTCGACTTTCTGCTTCAGCAATTTTGACTGCTTGTCGTGCTCGGTCAGGTGACGCTGGACGCTCATGATAGACTGTGTGGCCTGAACAAAGAACAAATAAACAATTATCCGAAGGACGCAGATAACGAGCATAAAGGGAATGTGCTTATGGAAAATGACTTACCCTCCCGGCATAGAAATAGTAATCGTTCAATCCCGACTTCAGAGTCGGGGGAGCCACGACGTCCCTCGGGAGCATTAGCCCAGATTGGAGGGTGAAGGCAAGTGAAGGATCCTCCTGCAGGATGTCAGATTTAAGGATCTGTTTCTTGTCAGGAGTGATGAAGCTCGGCATCCATGGGACATTAAGTTCCGAAGCCGGCTCCTTCTCTTGCTCTTTCTCTCTCTCTTCGGCCATCCGAGCATCACCACCAGTTCCTGACGCTTTTACGGCATGTGATTTGACCCTCTTGCTGGCCGGTGCATCTGGTGAGGAAGTGGTGGTGGTCAGAGAGCGTTTCTTCTGTGATTGGGGGGGAAGTGGACCTTTCTTGCTCAAAGCATCAAGGCTCGGAGCTAATCCCGAGGCCCCAGGAGCCCTGGACTTTTGTCGTTCAGCCTTCTTTCTCTCTTTCCTCTCCAGCTTCTCCTGGAGAACCGCCTTCATGCTTCTCAGAGGCATTTCTTCTTCTTCTGCTTCTTCCGAAAAAGGTTCTCCTTCGGTAGGCTGGCGCAGTACCCCTCGGAGAGGTTTGTCTTGACTCGGTAGGAGTTCCTTTGGAAGGCTTGAGGGATCTACCTGGGAGTCTTTTTCCTTCTCGCCTCCGTCTATCGCCTTCCCTCAGATCCTACCACCGTAGGTGGCCTCGTAGTCAAGGATTGTAGGGGCGTCTCTTTCTTCTCTCGGGATAGTGAGGAGAGCCGAAGCAAGCCCACAACCCCTGGCTACCCTGATAAGGTCTTTGTTGAGTTTGGGAGAATCTGCCGAGCACAAAAAGATAGCAGTCAGAAACAAACAAAATGCCAATTGTGCAATAGAGAATGTGCGCGAGAAGCAATGAAACCGAGTGTGATCTATGCTTACATGGGTTACCCCTACGGATAGCAACTTCAAATTGCCCATATTCGAGTGGGGGGTACTGGTAATTACCCCGAACCTCGACGTATTCCGAGGCCCATTTTTCCGAGTCATACATACCCTCAGGGATGATCTTCACCATATTCCTTTGGGAGCACAGGTAATAACGGGAAAACCTTACGTTCCGAGACATCATGTAATTCTTGAAAATGTGGTGGGCCTGGAGGTTGAACATCTTCACCTCGACAAAGTTTAATGATTGAGAGAATGATTCGGTATGAATTCACACTCAGCTGACATGGGGTAAGCTCGAAATGGTAAAGAATCTCCCTTAAGATCCTGTGCATTGGGAAACGAAGTCCTCCCTCAGTAATAGCCATCAGGAGGACCGTGATATGCTCTCTACTGAACCGAATTCGGTTACCTTCGACGGGCAATACTATAACGTCGTCCGGAATTTCGTAAGTTCTCCGGAACAGGCCAATCCCCTCTTGGTCCTTGAAACATTCCCAATAGGGACAGGGGTCCTTTCCCGTTCGGTCAGGGATTTCGTCGGGATCCAAGGCGACGATTTTCTTTTTCTTCTTCGGTACTTGGGAAAACAATTCGCCAAGGCCCCCTATCTCCCCCTCCGTCCGGCTTGACGAGGCAGCGAGCGTGTCTCTGCCGGATTGGCCCTCGTCAGCCCCATCTTCAGCATTCTCCTCCTCTTCCTCCTCTTCGTTCGGATTTTTACCCCCTTTATCCGAAGGCTCATCATTGATGTTGATGATATCGCTTTCTGGACCTATTAATCGGAGGGGAACCACTCTGGCAGGGAAGTCAATCCCCTCGATTCCCTCGGGTTGGGATCCACTACCCCGTACGCGATATTTCCGAGCCTCGGCTCTGATTGCTTCGGCGTCAGTTCCACCGACACCCGGCGCACCGGTGTCCACCGAGCGGTACGATTCGCCTAAGGAAGTCGATTCCGAAGACTCCATACCTAAAACACAAATGCAGGGGATAAGACAGTTAGCGAAATGCATGGCCAGAATCCTAAAGTGCCTAAGTTCGATGTTCTAAGCTACGTTGTTTTACATCACTTCCGAGCGATGGTTTGTAAAACGGCTATTCCGAGTGTGGGACTCGATCGTGCATCGGATTGGGTTCGGGTTACTATTCGAAACCTTAAGTGTCTCGGAATGTCGAAGCCCTAAGTTCTATTCGAAAGTTTCACTCGATAACATTTTTAAATGTCTTCCGGAGAAAGAACATGGTTGAATTTGTATTCATGTTCGGAAGAACACGGGTTGAAGATGTACATGAGCTCGGAAGAACATATGAACATCTTCAACCTGTTCTACAGTACCCAGAAAGGAAACCAGTCGAAATGAAACCAAAAAACCCATTTTTTGGGTCAAAACATGCACAAAAACTATCAAAATGTAGAAAAAAGCATGAAGGATCAAGAAATACCTGAAAAGTGAAGAAATTTGACATCAAACAGCAGAAATCTTCGAGATTCAGGCGGTTTTTGGTGATGAACGGGGTTGCAGCAGTTGGAACGATCGAATACGAGAGAGAGAGAGAGAAACTCACTCTCTCCCCTTCACCTTTTATACCTAGGGCGGAATTCGAAACGGTGCCGAGCCCCTGACCATTGGATTTGAGCAGGAGACTGATGTACCGTTCGATGGACGACACGTGGAGACTGACAGCACGCGTCGTACCACCACCCAATGACATTGTGACGCGTGGCGAATTTGAAATCAGCGGTTACAGAAGCATTAAATACAAGCCTGGTACTTGTCAGAGTTTCTAAGCTCGGGTAATTTTTCTGTTCGGGATTCGTTCTCGCTCGGATTGTTTACGTTCGGATATGTTGTCAAGTCGAAGGGTTTTGTTCGGCCACTACGTTCAACTCCTCCTTCCCTATCATCGAGCTTGTAAAGCAGGAGTTGAGGAGCTATTGTAGTGGGCCAAAATATCCGAAGGTTCAAAGGGTTCAATGGATTGCACTGTACACCCATCGTTCAGTTGTCTCAGTTCGTTTATAGATGGAAAAAGCATCTTGACACGTCATTCCAATCGTTTTCGGAACGATAGGTGGGCCTGGGGTGATTTACCGAGCTTCGATGTCTTCTCCGAGCATAGTTCTCGTACTGTTCGGTGAGATGCCTCTTTCCTCGATGAGATGTCTTCTTCTTCTGTGTCCTCGATTGCTTGGCTGAAGGTATTAGCTTTCGGTAACCAGTTTGTTCGGGAAGCCCCTCGGATGTGGTTGTTGGGGAACGTTCTGGAAGCTCACGATGATAAGACCGATGATAAGCACATTCACCTCTCTGATAACCGATGGGAAGCTCACGATGATAAGCTATGTAGCACGGACACGGATACGGACATGGACACGGACACGGACACGGACACGGGACACGGCAATTCTAAAAAAATGGGGACACAGACACGGCGGGGGACACGCCACGTGTATAAATAAATAAAAAATAAATATATGTACATATATAAAAAAAAATTATGAACCATTGTATATGAATAATTTCACAAATTGTATAAATTTTTTTCAAAGGCATAATTACAGTTTAACCCAAATGTTTTGAATAATTTCATATTAACCCCCAAAATTTTAAAAAATATTACATTTTGACCCCAGCCGTGTCCCCCGCCGTGTCCCCAGTCGTGTCCCCGCCGTGTCCCCTATCAAAAAATAATAAAAATTATTGGACACGCCACGTGGCGTGTCCAATACGTGTCCCCCGCGTGTCCCCGCCGTGTCCCCGTGTCCAATACGTGGACACGGTGCCCTTTTGAAGTGTCGGTGCTACATAGATGATAAGCACATTCACCTCTCTGATAACCGATGGGACATCTCTGCAGGATGTGACATCCCTGACATTGACCCGCATGGGTCTGCAAATCTCGAAGGGTGGCATTCATTAAATGCTCCTGACATGTGACGCCATCTGAGCGTTGCAACGCACATGCATTGCACTTCCACCTTGCTCAGCACTCCAAATCTTTACCTATAAATAGAGGAATATCCCTCTTAGGGCAAGGATCCAAAAAATACTCTGTAATACAATCTTCCTCCTCCCCCTAGCATATTTCTTACCTAAATCTTCTTCTTCTTCCTCCATATACTGACTTGATTGTCGGAGCTTCTTCCCGGAGGAACATCCCCCTCCAGTTTGCAAGTACACGACGTTCCACACCGTTCTTCCACGGTTCAACAGCAAGGAGAAAGAGTTCAAGAGGTGCAAGGTTAAATCAGCCCCCCACAATATGTATGCTACTCCCCTAACACAGTAGCATGTGTATGATAAGGTGCACACACTCTTATAAGCGTGCAGCCCATAACTTTTTCTTTTGATTTCTTAGGAAAGTATTCATCAAAATTCACTTCAGAAACACATCCAAAACTCATCCATTATTCAAGTAGATTTCATGAACCCTATTTTTTATGAATGATTACTCAAAGTTAGAAAGACAAAATCTAGGGAACTGTCAGCTGTCAAACTTCACTGCGCCTTAATTTATGCAATTCTAGATAGAAAAATTGTGTTGAGCAAGTTCTGTCTTGTTTACTTCGACATTCAGAAGTTGCCCTACTTTAGTCGAGGCGACATGAATTACATTTATCATCCATGTGTAACAATAATGAGAAATAGCTAGCAAACCAAAATGTCATCTAGAGCAAATAATTTTTCCAAGGGAAAACTAAAACTTCACACGGGAATGAGTACCTCAGCGAGCCGATACTCGCATATGCGCAGGAGAGCAATAGCCTTCAGGCTTATCCAGTGGGAACTTTTATTGTTGGCAAACCCGATAAGACAATTGACACAATCCATAAAGCAGTCCCCAACGACCTGATCAAAATGTTCCAAGATAACTGCATAGTTTTTTGGCCATTAGTAGTTGTTGAAGTGACGAGAGGAAGGAAAACACCAAATTCATAAAAAGATTAAGGTCTCAGTCTCCTATTAAAGATACTCATTTTCAAGCCTCCATGACTTATCTACCAAAATAACTCTTAAACAACAGCTAGAAACACTCAAGAAGGACGAAGTAAAAGAAGAAAGATTGGTTCTCACCCTGTTCAACATTTTCAAATGTGCTTTCCACAATTGGTTCCAAGCCATCATCTGCAGCAGCTGTAAAAATCGTAAAAAGACTTCGCCAGCCTGACTTTATGCTTCCAACTTTAGATTTTATCATCTGCAATTACAGCAGCAAACATGATTTCGCAAACATCTAATGGATATGACAATTGACTACCAGAAAATCCGATCACGAGACATACTTGAACAATGCAATCAACAATCAGTCTCTGTAAGGTTTCACTGCGACTGCTCCGCATAAGAATGACAAATGGTTTTAGGATGTCATTTTGAAATGTGAAATTGGCGAGTTCAGCACGCTCCAAGTACTTCTTCATACCAAGTTATCTCAGAGAATCAATAGCATACATAGCAATTTTCTCATCATGATGACTGCCAGCAGAAATAAAATGATTCGCCAGGACACACCATATTCTTGCCCATACCTGAAAAGAGTATTAAGTTATTGGTAGAAAGAAACATCAAGATTGTTAACAAGTCTATCGTTACTGCACAAGCACATCATACATGTCGTCACTTAATGAGACGCATGAGAGATAATGTCGTAAACAAAGGGAACTTTCTCGGAGATCATTTACAGGTTTTCATCACTCCAATAAACAATGTCTAAACACATAAATAAAACTCAGACAAAAATCTGGCCGAACACAGCCATGCACTGACATTTTTCTTCGAATGTTTACTTTTTTATGCAAAAGTGTTGGATTATTTTCTTTCACCAAGGAAAATTTTGGTCTAAGACAAGATAAGAACTAACAATAGATTTATATAGTGACAGAGCGTTACGTTAACAGTCCCAGTCTAACAATAGCGGGAGTATTGTGCGATAAGTATGCAAAAGTGGATATCAGGCTAGGCAATTTCTGAAATCATCAACAACAACATGTTTAAACTCAATGACACGCATGTTTCAACTCTCTTAAGCTTAATTTGCCACATCTTAACGCTATCTTCACATGTAGAAGCATATTTTTTACACAATGGAAGTATATTAACAAATATTAGCACTTGCATGGATATGGATATATTTTGTGAGGTCAGGAAAGCATTAAGATTATTTCTAAACATAGAGCTGGAAGGAAGCAACAAGTGTTTCTCCCACATCTTTTATTCAGTTATGCTTCTCTTTTGTCCTTTGCATTTGAACAAGGGGCTACCATTTGATTTTAGCACCCTCTCTTGGGATCCCACATTGACAAGGAAGCAATTTCTCTTAGCACTCTTGTAAACTCTATCTCTATGCTTCAGTCTAAATCAGCTGGCCCTAGAAATCATTTGGCCTGCCCCTCTGGAGTGGGCCTCCTGCACGAATGGAGGCCCGTACCCCAGCGTTTCCAGTAAGAATACTAAGGGACTAGACCAAGTAATAACAACTCCTCTTGTTTCTGCCAGTGAAGAAGGTACAAGGGCATTTACAACCCAGCTTTAACATTAAAAACCCATTGTGTCAATAACATAGACTCATCAGATTCACACCGAATCATAAAATATTTCTGATTTGCACCATTTTGAAGGGCGAAGTAGCCCGTTCGGTGGTGATTCAACAGTCACCAAGTACACGGGGTCTCAAAACCTGATTCGAACTGGCCAGCCTGCACCTAATTGGCTGGTTTAAAACAATGGCAATTACTTAAGAAGCAACAAATTTGCAAAAGCTTCAAGTACTGGAAGGCAACTATTTCATATAACCGTGTTATGTCCAAAATTAAACGCAACATAGATGCACAAATGGCGGCATACAAAAAAGCAAACTGAAGGATCACATAATCAACAGTACCAGTTTGTTTACTTTTTCTTTTTTTTTTAAGTCTTTAGTCTTTTTTATGTGTTACAGCTTCTGGGGTGGGGTTGAGCTGCTTGGAGATATTTGTTTACTTTTGAAATTGTTAACAAGAAGGATAAGTAGATGGTAAGGACATGCCCCAGAAACCAAAGTCTCAAGCTCGAATCCACGTAAGGCTCAACCCAGTGAATTTATCCCTGCAACCAAGTGGGCATGAGATTTGGCAACAGAGCTTCCCTATGGATAAGTAGGCCACTGTAAGAGGCCCAAACACCTCATTACCATGTTTCAAAATAAAAAGAAATGGACAGAAAATGGATAGAACGGAAAAAAGTTTGCCTATTAGCAAACAAAGGACACATTGGTAATCAGCTTTTCACACTAACAGATCAGTTCCATAATTGTACAGACTACAGACCTCGACTAATAGTTTTGCACATAATGAATGTTGGAAAACCTAGGCAAACCGTTTTTGGAATTCAAAATTCCTTTTTTATGCCTCAAGAACACATGAGAAATACATTCATATGCTACTCCAGATACTTTTTTATAGTTCTGCAAAATCAACCCCACCGTACAAAACAGGTCAACCTAGCAGACCTAAAGCTACAGTCCAACAATTAGATGCCTAATTTAGTGGAAAATTAACGCTGCTCAAAGCTACTATCCAGGTAATATTATGTGTAGAACTAACTAAATGTGGACGGTAAGAAAACTACCAAGTGTATACGTGCAAGCTAAGAACACGAGCTGGAAGTCTGTTTCAGTTCTTCGGCTGACACATTACACAAAGCAGAGAAAAACTCCACTACCGCTTCACTGGGCGATTTAATACTATTAACAAACTCTCTCAGAGATTGAAGTATAGCATCCCTGGAGATTTGATTTGATCCTTGCATGACAGTTCCAGTAGTAGCGGGAGTTGACATGATGTATTCAAGCCGAGAATTGCACTCCAGAACTGCATTCCATGTGTCTTGAAGGGCATCAGTCTCGGAGTCACACAAAGCAAGTAGAGTCAATGCTTCCACATTTTTACCACACATGTCCTTTGGTGCGTGCAGGAAATTAAATCTGAGATGTAAAACCAACAGCCTGAGTGAATGTCACAGGTGGTATCACATTTAGGTAGAAAGAGAAGCAATGAACCCCTTGTTCCCATGAGTTTGCTATACTTTCCAAACAAGAAAAAACAGAAAATTACTTTAACATCTTCAAGCACAAACGAAATGTAATACAAATATCAACAACAAAACATAAGGAAATGTTATACAGTAATTTAAAGAGAGGAAATTTACCTAACTAGAGATGTTAAAAAAGCATAGCACATGGTATCCAGTCTCTAAATCCTTCCATACAGAGAACAACTTGGCTCATTGTCTCCTTCATAGTAACAGAAAAAGTTGCGAGCAAAGGCCATCCTACAGCTTCAACCATCAGCCTTACAAGTTCAATCTGATATGAAGTATGAAAGACTCCTCTCTTCATTCCTTGACTGCGAAAAATAGCCTTTGTTTGTTTAATGACAGCTTCGCTTTCAGACTTTGTGTCCATTGCTGAATTCCTCCTCAGTAGAGCCAGATTAAGAATGTTTACAAGGCGACCTCTCTCTTCTGCTTCTGGCTTCTGTCTACTGCTTTTTCCAAGAGCAACCAAGTCATCTTTTATTTTTATCTCTTCTTCAAAACGATGGAATCATAGATATCCTCCAGAAGTTCCGTCGGAGCACACTCTTCAGCATCATTTGTGGCATTCATGCGTATCAAATCAGCCTTGGACATTTTAGGCCATACCATCGGATTATGTGCATCAGTATTTAACATTACAACTGCACATACAAGGACATATGCGGTATCTGCATTCTTAAAAAGACCTGGATTATCTGCACAGTAACTGCAAGAGGTAAAACAAAGTTTATATTAAATTACTAGCTGGCAAAAAGAATGGGTTTATCATGGGTTCTTCGGTAAGTACCATTTGGGGTATACGTAAAATTTACCTACACAAGCATTCAATGGGATAAGACCTGATTCCAAAAGGTTCCCTTTTCCCCGCAATCAATAATGTCAATGAATATCAAAAGTTTATTATCCTCGGATTATGTGCATCGGTATTCAAAATTACAACTGCATATGCAAGGACATATGCAGTATCTGCATTCTTAAAAAGACCTGGATTATCTGCACAGTAACTGCAAGAGGTAAAACAAAGTTTATATTAAATTACTAGCTGGCAACAAGAATGGGTTTATCATGGGTTCTTCAGTAAGTACCATTTGGGGTATATTAAATTACCATTTGGGATAAGACCTGATTCCAAAAGGTTCTCTTCTCCCCGCAATCAATATTGTCAATGAATATCAAAAGTTTATTATCCTTGAATTATCAGGCATGCATTGGCACTGGGCCGCTAGCTATGAAATCATAGAGACAGACAAAAGTGCCTGGAACCCTGCTGGTTTCCAAATAATGCACAGTAACACTAGTCAGCGATACCCACACCCCAGTATATATGAAAAAAAGAAGCAGCCAGAGTTCCACTTAAAAAAGAAGTGCACTTAAAATCAAAATAAGCGAGATCTTACCACTTAGTATCAGAAATCAGAAGTCCTTACCCACTGACGGGAAAACAAAGCATATGAAGAAAAAACACTTCATAGCTAATATACTTGCCACCTTCCCAAAGTCACTACAGTTATCCATGATTTAAATTGCATTAGGTGTCAATCTATATTAGTCCTTTTTGCCTTTTGGGATCTACATAATTGTGTTCTCTCTTTTTCATTATTGTGTTCTCTCTTCCCGTCATACGTCTTCCTTTAAAGTAAGCTATATTTTTAGGGAATTGATTTTGCCACTCCCTTTCTCTCACAAAACAAATCATCTACTAAAGACACAAAGGGGAGTGGCAAAATCACTCCCCTATTTTTACTTCATAACTCCTTTTACTACTAAAGTTGGTTATGAGTCTAATCTTTCCAACAATAACGAATACAAGTACACAAGCAAATGAGAATTAGGATGTGGCATCTATACACTTCACTACACACACAAAAATGCACCCTACAAGCGGTTGACTTGTATTACTATTGACGTTTTTCACGTGAAAAGACAAGTCCAATTGCAGGAGTGACTTCACTTTCAATGTAGTAGTAGACAAGTCACAAGTGTTCCTGAAATACCAAAAGCTGTACACTTACTTTCATCTGTTATATTCCAGATATTCAGAAGCATAAAATTTCTTATTTGAGTCGTTGGTGTGCAAAGTACCAATCCATCAGAATTTTCGGGTAAATTGGGATTAAATCTATTTTTTTAGAGTGTATCCGGCCAAATGGAGCCCACCTTCTAATAGGTGAAGGGCCCAATTAAAGCCGGGGCATAGCCGAGAGGCTTGCATCCGTATGCCCACACACATAAGAACATAATTGTATACACCTACTGCTCAGCAAATTTCTCCACGATTCAATCTATCTTCTGTGCTTCTCCTGGAAGCCGAAATCCTCTAAGGAACTCACGGATTGCAGACTCAAACTTCATACCAGAGAACTTCATGGAATTTACATAAGCATGCATCACAGCAAGGGGAAACTCTTCATGTTGGCCCAAGTAGTCTCCAATCATAGCCTGCAAACCAAGGGGATAAAACAAATCGATTCAAACAAACTAAATAGGGAAATAAACAAACACCCCCTGAGATTTCTAAAAATCCAATAACAACCATTGTTGGGTTTCTGAACTAGTGGTCAAAGTTTTTAGAGGCGAAAGCGCAAGGCGAGGCGCTTGACCCTCCATGGGGCGAGGTGTATGCCCTGAGGCATAAGCCTTTTGATTTTTTAAATTATTAAATTAATAAAATAACTTAAAATACAAAAAATAAAGATAGCATAAAGTAGATTATCAGTTAATGACTTATTATTATTTTATCAGTTAATAACTAATTGAGAAACCCTATAACATCACTTTATCAGTTATTAAATTTTTATCTTATTAAATTATCACTTTATTAGTTATTAATAGAGCACATCAGTTCGTTACTTAGTTAAGGAAAACAGGGCAAAACTGTTTAAAGAAAAACAGAGCACGATTGTAGATGACAATTGACTTCAACAAGGCATCAAAGGGGGTTTGAATTCCGAAATTACGAAAATTAGATTAGGAAAATTTCTCTCGTAAGGCTTACACCTCACCTATCGGGGCATAAAAGGCGATTGCCTTTGTGGTTCACCGCCTAAATTTTCACGCCCTGAGGCGTTTTGGCATTGCCTCACCGCCCCAATGCCCTGAGGCGAGCCCAGAAAACGCCTTAGAAAACATTGCTAGTGGTTCTTCCAGAGGCAAATGTTTTACCCTTTGCCATTTCATATCAGGCTTTTACAAGATTGGTTTTGGGCCTTATGGCTATTATTTTTACAGATACGATGTCAGCATTTTTTATGGGACTTTTACCACTAGGTACAGAAAACCACATCTTAATTCCCATTAAGGTGTAAGATGGAATACTTAATTACCACTGGGTCCACTTTTTACAACATACATTTACCATTAATGGAAGTGCCACACTAGGGTTTTAGGGTACCCTAGGATTGTAGGGTACCCTAGGGTTTTAGGGTTTAGGATACCCTAGGGTTTAGGCCCACTTTAGGGTACCCTAGGGTTTAGGTTTAGGCGCTTTCATAGAGCCCTAGGGTTTAGGTTTAGGCACTTTCATAGGGGTTTTAGGGTGCACTTTCCTATCATAGGTTTTTAGCGGTTTAGGCAATTTAATAGGGTACCCTAGGGATTAGGCATTTTCATATGGTACCCTAGGGTTTAGGCACTTTCATAGGGTTTTAGCGTTTCATTAATTGGAGGTGACTTGGTGGGATCACTTTTTATTTTCTGTACCTACACGTAAATAGCCCCATTTTTATCCAGTCGAAACTCAAACAAGATGATGTCAGCATTTTCCATCCCGTTATCAGGTAAATTACGGGGTGTTACTGTAATTTCAGAAAAGTGAGGGGGGTTGGTGCAATTTACTTTTTAGCAAAACAAATAGATCAATAGAAAGAGGACTGCCTATCGAACAGATTATCCCTTATGTTCTGCATTATTTTTTCCCACTCTTCAATCGGGGTCGTAAGCCTATGAAACTTTACTGAAAGAACAGTTCTACCTTGTCCAGACTCGGAGTATTCATCAAAAAATGAGCAACTAAAGCAGGTGTATTTTCCACCAACCAATTTGATAACATTTGCTCTACACCTTTCACTGGTTTCCGGTTGAACTGAAACATATTTGGCACTACATGTCAGTACCTTAACACAGCCCGACCACCCGGCCAAACAAAAAAACTAGTGGTTAAAGTCCTGTTTTCTAGTGCAAAACTAAAATGTTTCATAGGAGATGCCCTTCAAGGCAACCACATCCAAATAAGCAGGAAAAAAATCATCAGCTTCTGCAGAATGTCCATTTAACAAATATAAAAAATCTGACAAACATTTTCTCTCCAACATCCCAAGAATAAGGGGAACTGTGATATTAGAGTTTGATAAATTACCTCAGCTATAACAGCCTCCATGGTAGACTTATGAGCCTTGGCCTTCTCTAAGTTATTGTGCAAATCTTCCCTGATTGTGCTCTCATCAAATTCTCTAGATGAAACTTCTCCATTATTGGGTGTTTACCATAACTGGGGTTCTCTAATTCCCTCCTCATCTTCTCCCAGTCAACCAATGATTTTAGCACATTCACCAGACACTATAAAGGTCAAGGAATAGAGGTAATCAGCAGTTTCTTCTAAGTACTTGCAAAACAGTAATTCACATTTGGAATCAGCATGACATAGCTTATGTCCACGTTGTGCAAAGAGGCAAACCAATAAATCCCATCTGGTATACAGTAACTGAGTTAGGATCAACATGTTGATTCCCATTATCTCAATAGAGTGGTAACATGTATGAGAAGATTATGATGTAATGGAAATTTGTGGAGTGAACAGGGAAGAACCTCAAAAGATAACAAAAGGGGAATGAAAACATTATAAAAAAGTCATCCAAATTCGTACCATGCATTCAAACAAGTTAGGTGCCTCAAGATCACAATCATAGTTCACATACAGGTCAACAAGCATTTGAGAGTCCTTGCACACTTTCTCCACCATTCTGCAGAATAATGTGAAAGTATGGTTATAAAATAACCCAACGTCCCCTAAAAAATAAATGACCAATAGCAGCTTCACTACCATTAGCGAAAGATGAAGCAATTTAATCATAGTCAAGAGTATGGTAAACCTGTACCGGAGAATGCTTATCTTTTGATTAAGGGAGCATTCTGAGCTATCCAATGATCGGAGAACAATCAAGGGAAAGAGGATGCCAATTTCACCCTGAAATAATTATAAGGCAGATACCACGAAGGACAGATAAAAAAAGTTTTCAACCAAAACAAATAAACTAAAGAGGAATATAGAAAAAGAAAGAAAGAAAGCAGTACGGAAACATGGCACATACCTTGAGACTTTCCCTAAATCGCAATAAAAGCACTGAGAAGATTCCTGTTGAGTACTGCCAAAAAGTAAATTAAGAATCACCATTATCAAGACCTATAGAGAAGAAGCTCATGTACGAAACAAAGGGGACCCAAAGGCATGCTACTAAACCTGGGATATCACAAGCGATTGAGAAACTGAAGCTCGCAACAAATCGTATGAAAGGTAAGCTTTCACCGAGTCGATAAAATGGAAGTTCTTAGTGAATGAATGAATGCCCTTCCAACAAACCCTGGAAATACAATAGCTTGAAGTATGTCTCAAAACATCGTAGCAATCGAAAATGCTATGAAGCAAATAAGCAACAAATTCGTATAAGAAGCCAAATGCAGGAGAAACCAGTATAAAGACATTCGAAAATTAGTCGTTCTTCTTTGCTCACAGCATGCTACGAGGATGAACAATCTCTGTTACTATTATCTAATAAATAGTTGAATGATGTTAAAAGTTTGCGATGAAGATGAAAATCTGCTATATGGTAGAAAGCAAAAAATGTCCGCAGAAAGGAAATAATCCCAAAAGCTCAATTGTTTTCTAACCAAATAAATCTGTCCATGCTCATTACCATACATTTAAGGAATAGAATCTGCAAACCTTGCTAAACCATCAAGTTGAAACACAAAATGATTTCTCATATCTCCAATTTTTCCACGAATCACACCCTATACATGGTTTAAGATCATAGGCCAACTTCAAATACACCAATCAAAACCATAAAAATGAATTAATGCCCAACTATCTTACAACAATAGGGGTCTACTAGAAATAAGGTCTATGCGGCTGAGACCAAAAAACTTAGAAACTCTCGAATTAAGTTAAATTGAGCCAATGCCGATCCAAATCAAGAGGATGCATACAGTCAGTCTGATGCAGTAGGATTTAGGGGTATTGTTGTCATTTTATTGTCATTAGTGTGTGTAGGGTTTTGAGTCTATAAATAGGTGTCTTGTGCCCTCATCAGGTAGCTTTTTGATTATTAAGAATATTGAATATATTGATTGAGACATAGTTTCTCTCTCTACCCTTTGGGGTTTATCCCCTTGAATGGGATTTTGCTCCTTTCTTTGAATGATTTCCTTTCATAGTTTGGTTTGCATCATTTGGTATCAAAGCTTCTAGGCTCGATCCCCACCGTTCATCTCGCCGGAGACTTCACCGGAAACCTAAACCTCGCCGGAAACTCTCGCCGGAATCCCAAAGCGGCGCCAGAATCTTCGCCGGAGACTCGCCGGAGCCCGAAGTCTCCTCCATTCCCCTCGAAATTTGCAGATCTACACAACCCAAGACCCTAAAACTCAATTCCAACCCTTAAAATCCACAGGTCAACGATTTTCGAAGCTGTTTACCCTATTTCGGACACCCAAAATCGATTTCGAAGCTCAACCCATACTTTTCCAGCTATTTCGAGCACTGTACAGACATCAAAACCCTATTCCAACCTGATTTAGAGCATTTCGAGTACTGTTCAACCATTTTCGGACCTGTTCAGGCACCATACAACACTCGTTTTCTGTTTTCGAGCTCGACCCAGCCATTTTCGAGCTTGGTTCAGTCATTTTCGAACCTGTTCGAACCAGATCTAAAGGGTTCGACTCTATTTGATCTGATTCGGGGCCTATTTAGCTCGTTTTGAGACTCGGTTTGGCCACTACAGAGTTTGTAAACCCTAATCAAGCCCACTGCTACCTGATTGAGGCTCGATTTGACCTGATTCGACTATTTCAGACCCTAAATCAGGTGATTCCTCTAGTTTTGGTTAATTTTTGCTTGAATTCCTTTGTGTTTGGACTCAGATTTGTTGTAGAAGGGGTTGATTTTGCTCAAGTTTGGGTCTGTGATAGTTTGATGATTGACTGATTGTTGCTGAGTTAACTGGGTTTATGTATTTTGGCTGAGTTGACTGGTTTGGGTGGAAAATTTACTGAGTTGACTGGATTTAGGACTGAGTTGACTGGGCTTGCTATTGAGTTGGCTGATTTTACCATTGGAATGGCTCATACACTTAGGGATAGAGTTAAAGGAAGAAGGGAACGTGGAGGTAGAGGATTTTTGGTGAACAATGGTGAAGGATTGAAAGTTATTCCACAATGTGGAAGGAAAAATGATTGCAATTCAAATGAAAATAGGAATAAGATTAAAGAGTTGAATGAACAAGTTGCTACCTCATACAATAAGGTGCAACTAATGCTATTGAAAAGAGAAGTTGCTTCTTTAGAGAAAAAGTTGCAACGTTTGTTCGTTTCATACAAGAATATTGATGGTTACTATGATTTCGAGTCCTATAAAAATCTCAAACTGGATTTGCTGGAGGAAGAGACGAGCCTCAACCCGGATGCATTTGAGAAGGACAAAGAGCAATATTATTGTGATGAGTTCACACATGATTTTCCCATCTTTGATGAATATCCAAGTGAAGAACTTGAGGATGTTATTGAAGGTGATTGTGTCTTTGAGATCGAAGTTGAGTGAAGATTTGCCTACATTTGATGAGTCTCCAAATGAAGACTTTGGAGATGACTTTGAAGACGACTCCATATTGGAGATTGGAGAACATCTTAAGGTTAATAATGCCTACGAGATTAGAAGTGATCTTGAAGATGATCTCGTCTTTAAGAGTAGTGTTGAACCAGAAGATGTTCCCATCTATGACGAGTTTGAAGAAAAGTTTGGTGTTGATAATGAAGAGGGAATGCTAATTGATGAACTTTTGGCAGAAGGTTATGGAGAAGAAGGAAGTTGTGACCTTGAGATTGAAGATTGCTCTCAAGAATTGAGTTTCAAGTTGCCTTTGGTACAAGACACTCGAATTGAAAAGTATGGGAATGATTTGAAAGCTCCACTATTTGATGAAGAGTGGGTTGAACCAAAGGTCGAGGATTGCTTCCAAGTGTTGCCTCATGGGGTGCCCCAATTGCAAGATGTTCAAGTTTGTGGTACATTGGTCCCCAAGACAACACTTCTCTCCACACCCATCCCTTGGGCTTCACCAAAAGAAGCGGAAGCACTCATGGGACAATTTGAAGACCCCTTGGGTATGGTGTTCACTCGAGCGAGTCTTGGGTATGAGGTGGTGCACGCTCTTAAATCTTCGAATGATGATTGGTCTAAGTATATTTTGGGAGTATGTGTTCGGAGATCTTTTGATGGTGTTTTGTTTTACCGAAGACATGCCAAATGGATTGCTTATTCACACCTAAGTATGACTGCGGTGGATGTATACGAGAAGAAGCTCATATTGAAGATTGGTTGTGATGAGGGAGATGTGATCGAGGAAGTGCAGCCACATGCCGAATCCGAAGCTCTTTAATAAAGACTTTATTTTGTTCTTACTTAAGTAGTAGTCTTGAGTCTTGTTGTCCAACTTGAGGACAAGTTGTTTTCTTTAGAGGGGGTGTATGATGCAGAAGGATTTAGAGGTATTGTTGTCATTTTATTGTCTTTAGTGTGTGTAGGGTTTTGAGTCTATAAATAGGTGTCTTGTGCCCTCATCAGGTCGCTTTTTGATTATTAAGAATATTGAATATATTGATTGAGACATAGTTTCTCTCTCTACCCTTTGGGGTTTATCCCCTTGAATGGGATTTTGCTCCTTTCTTTGAATCTTGGATTCCCTTTCATATTTTGGTTGCATCACAGTCCATGGAATTAACCTGCAGAAGCTCGAGAGACAAAATACGGGTCTTGGATGTCACTTCATCATTGTCCTCTAGGGATGGCAATTTGAACCGAACCGATGGGTACCCAAACCGTAACCGAAGTTATTCCCCGAACCATAACGGAAATTTTCCCTGCAGGTACAGGTTTGGTTGAGGCATTGAATGACCAAACGGGTATCGGTTCGGTTATGGTTTAGCTGATACCCAAACCGAACCGAAAACTTGTAATTACAAAAATACCCTTATATATATGTATAGAGATGTGTACGGGCAATAACTCTCTCTCTCTCTCTCTCTCTCTCTCTCTCTCTCTCTCTCTCTCTCTCTCGTAGTATTCGGTTACCCATTCGGTTCGGGGATTACCCGAACCCCGTTTGGTTTGGTTATGGTTCATTCCTCCCCTCCCCGTTCGGGTATCAGGGCGGATTCGGTTCGGCTTTCAGTTTCAGGGATCGGGTACGGATATGGCAATATCCGCCCCGAATGGCATCCCTATTGTCCTCCTTTATACCCATCTGCATATTATACTCAAAAATATCATAGGCTCAGCTTATAATGTTCAAAAAATGATGTACAGGCGATATTGAACAAACAAACCTTGCAAAGGGTGCAAAAAAGCAGTAAAGCGTCACGCTGTTTGATGCTCATGCTCTCAAGATCAATTCCTCTAGTGGTAGTTCATTGTTCCAAGAGCCCAAAAGATAATTACATTATAACTATCAGAGGTTTCCAGAGTATATGAAACATTGACACCTCTATCATATAAAATAGACTCTCAGAATGTTGTTTTACCTTACTATCTTTTCACCATCTTCAAGATGCACAGCCCTGACGAGAACAGCTTCTAAGCCCTACAAAACACAAAGAAATGAAATGGCACAGCAAAGCATCGTAGCAAATTACACCTGCCCCACACATTTGAAACATTGGAGCCATATTAACTGGCTTGACAATGTGCATGACATATGAATGGTGAAGAGTATCACCTTTTATGTCAGCACCCCCAGCAAGATTCTGAAGTTCCTCCACAGAGGCAAGAGACATCGCTTTCACTTGATTCAGAGAAAGTGCATGACCCAAAGTCAATCCTCTGTCTCATCTAAAACAGCCTCTTCAACTGTTGAGTCTGAAGCAGGTTCTTTATGTGGGACAGAACTAGATGTGGTAGAGACCTGAACTGCCTGAGATGAAAAAAACTCTAAGAATACAGTGGAAGCAATATAGTGTGTACGTTCTCATGCATCAGACAGGAAACAAAAATAATGCAAGATATGTTTTCAATTCCCAACCAGATCAGTTTCCGTTCGCCTGAATATGATGCTGATCATTTGGGTCAACATCGCCTTTGACGTTGCTTGGTTCACAGGACTCTTGCTAAAACCCAAAAGAGTTCCTATCAGTTTTCACATAAAGTTGACAACTTGACATTACACTAACAGTGCAAAAATTATAACCACCTCCTGTTAAGAGCAATATTATAACAAACTCTGATTACTCCCAGCAATGGTTCTCCATGAACTGCACATCAAGAAGGTGACTAGCAAGCTAATCCTTCGTCAGTTCAATCCAGATATTTCCTGAAATTTAATTAATAAAACTACTGGTAAAAATAAGTTAATTACAAATCTGATTTCAGAAGCAACAGCAATGTGATTGTTTTGTCATCTTGGATTGCCCATCCGTAAGATAACTGGAAAAGTGAAGGCAGCCTAATGCAATCTATCTCACGAACCCTCCATTAGGAGGACCACACCGGAAGGAAAGGGGTATTTATAGTTAATTAGCCCTTTGTTGTTAAAAGCAATCTGTTGGGGTCTAGACACAAGGAGCAAGCTTCATTGAAGCGAGTGGATCTAGTAGAGCAAAAATAGCAAATATAACATAGAGTCATAGTTAACTATAGGAAATCAGACCCCATTACCAATTCAAATGGCAATTTGCAGAGAAAAAGAAAAAAAAAATCCAACAACAGTACAAAAAAGTTGACCCGAAAGGCAACAAAAGAAAACCTAGAGGCAGAGACGTATATAACAAAAAAAGGTGGAGGAGTGGACTCGATCGACCAACGTAAAACCTGTCGATTGTGACTACTAGAGACTTCAATCGAGCTTGTCGATTGGTGGTATGGAGTCTGGATTGTAGCAAAAAAAGTTTTCGTTCTTTTTTATTATTATTTAGGGTTAAAAAATTTACCTTTCTTTTAATTTTTTAAAGCAACTAGAAAGAGGTGTGCACCTCTTATGCCTTACAGTAGGTTTCTTTCACGTTGCTTTGCCCCACCCTCCGTAAGGCGCACAACTTGTCGAGCCTCGGGTCTAGCCGTCTATGTGCACGCCTAGGCATGCCTTTTCTGTGGGACAAATTCTAACACTCTACATGCATGTGCGATCCCCGACCGGCAACCACACGTAAATAGACAAACAAAAGGATCCAAAATACTGAGATAACCAAATAAAGTGCACTTATGGAGGAAACAATAGGGAGCTTAATCATTAACGAATTAGAGTCTTCCCCAATAACCTTTGAATGACTAGATCTCATTTATGTTCAATCATCCAATTCTGAACCAATTAACAATGAGTAAGAGGCTGCACGTCTCACAAACTAATTTTGCAGATCATAATTAATTTCTGCAACCAACACTATTTATGGCATCGACTTCTTCTAATTGTGTATAATAATGGTAAGGTGGCCCCAACTTATAGTTACCAAGTGCTATTCATCATGAACCAAAGAAGGTAGAGGGGTCAACTTGTTCTTGACAGAAAAATAATACTCAAATGCAGTAAAATTCTTATAAAAAGCCCCATCGTGGCGGGATAAACTGGGTTACCAAGTGCTATTCATCATTGGGAACTTCTTTAGAATTGCCAATTCTGGTAGTTTTGACAAATTTCGGTTGAACAGAGATGATAGACAAGGTTGACTTGGCAGTGAAAAAATAACAAATTACGGTACTTGAAGGTAAAGAAGAGAATAATGCGGTCAAGAGACAAGTCAAGTTTGTTCTTCTACTAGTGTTTGTACACTGGTGTTTCACAAGTTACGGAATGCAACAAGAAAGTAAAAGCTTTCTGAAAAAGTCAAAAAACGTTTTCTTTTCCATTTTTGGTTTACTTGTTAGGAGTGCAATGCAATGTTTCTTTACGACAAGTTTGATGATATTGATTCTTTTTGGAATACAGTTTATCATTTTCGCAATTTATTGAGCAGAAGTTTTAGGGGTCACCAGTAAACCTTTAGTTCTATTTGAATCAAGTAACAAACTTTATCTTATTTGGTTTTGGTTGGTTTAGAACAGTCTATCAGTAAAGCTTTTATTACTATCTCATTTGTTAATCAAAATCATTGCAGGAACTCGGAAGAGTCTAAAACGAAAACAATAGTACCCATGTAATCCCCAATCGATGTGTGTATTGGCGGGGGACAAACCCAACATTTGGCAAATATATGTCCAAAGTGGCTGCTCCCAAAAAGTTTTAGCACTAAAATAACATCCCCCCTACACCTTCAAAATTGAGGAACGGACATTATTGCCATTGAACCATGCCACAAATCCAAGTTGGAAGGCATTATTGAAGGCAAGCCTAGAGACCAGATTCAACTCCTGAGCTAATTACCTTGCTTCCTTCATTCAAAATCCAGAACATAGTAAATGGATATGTACTCTTCCTTTTCAGTAAAAAAGTTGGATTTATGAGAAATGTAGAATGTGTTTGCCCAAATCTGTCAACCTTTGTCAGGTGACTCAGGTTGAACACCATTATAGGCCCTAGTTATTTACTCTTTTGGCCCTCAAACAGCCTAAGTTCCAAAAAGCCAGCTTGCAAAACCAAGCTTAACTTTTGCAATTTTTCATTATTCAGACCCAGGAATGTAACTTCCATTCAAACCCCAACTAAGAATCTATTCCTAAGACACCCACCACAAGGCAAAACCCAAATTATTTGCGGTTTGGTCATTAGTTTTTCCAGAATATCATACATGATAAACAAATTTCTTGCAAGAAGTGTGGAAAGCTTCTGTGCTAATTTGCTCACAGCAATAAAAAGGGAACTGTAGGGACTCAAAATTCCATAGTTAACTTCAAAAGTGAAGCACCCACATCTCTTCCTATGAAAACCAATACCGTCAGGAAACCAAGAGACTTGAATACTTCTTGAACATTATTCCAGAAAAATATTATTGTTCAGGAGATGGACCAAAGAGTCCTAAAGAAACAAAAACCAAAGAGTCAGCAGTTCAAAATAAAAGCAGTGAAAGCACAATGGATCCGCATCAATATTGGAAAAACACAACATTACATCTTCCGTTTTTAACAAAATATGATCTATGAGTCCCTTTAATATAGCACATATCACAGATTCAGTTCCAAGATTAAACAGATCGCCAATAAAAAAAATGTAACAAAAAGCTATCATAACCATTGTGACATACCTCTGAACTTGGTGGACGATACAGCAGTAAGAAGCACCTTCAACACTTCATAACCAAAGGCAGTACCTGTCAGATGATGAATTCTCCACACAACTGCAAACTATGTTAAGAATGTCTGTAAACAGTGCCACGTTTTTAACCCCATCTAGCCCAGGATCACCCTCTAAATGGTCATATGCTATGAGTTTCTGTGCTCATGGAATTTAATCAGCATAAGTTGGACCATGAATCTGCTGTATGCATTGAAAGTTTAGACAACTATAGAATGTGGCGGATCTTTGTTTTCTAATTTGTACTGAGATTTCACAGATAAGTCAACTTCCCTCTATCAACTAAAATGGTTAATAACAAAGATGACTCATTAAACCAAAACTTCTCAAAATCAAGTACGCAATCAAAACAAGCACGTACATGTAGACAATCCAACGCAAGCTCGTGGACTTTCACATTATTGGATTCAAATGCAAGTCGGATCAGATTCAAAACAAGCTCTGTCTCAGCTCCTTCCAAAGAGTTCCCAGCATTTGCTAAGGCTGTGGTAATAGTTGCTCTTTTTCCCACTGCCTTGCTAATTTGTTCCGTCTCATCAGCTGCTTGTGGAACTGTAGTTGTATGATCCGACTCGATTCCATTCTTAACAACTCCAGCATCAATTTCAGGTAAACTACCAAAATTGATTCAATAAACACCAAGAACACTTCATCAAAGACAAATTTTCAAAGAGAAAACTACAAACCAAAAAACACTTCATCATTCAAGAACCTATCGACTAGCATTGAATTCCCATGACTACTGGACTAGTACGGGGACTTCAGTGTGATTGTGGATTGATTCTTCAGCATCTCTTTTCTGGTCCCTATTGAAGATTCAGAAGGCAAGATGGGTTAATAATTCTGTACATAAACTGGGTCATTCTCACCGTTGACCATTTGGGCAAGCGGTGAGAGTTCTTGTTGTATAGATGCTTTATGTGTAAAAAGTGTAGAGTTGGAATTTGCTGCTTAATATTTTTGCCATTGCTTGGGTCATGCTTACCTTGGTGAAGGCTATTTTTTATTGTTGGCAGAGGATGCCAGACGAGAGGTGACTGTCAATTTTAGGACGTGATGCCTCATTACGGTTTATGATCTATTTGAAATTGGTAAGAGCAGAACTGTAGATCTGTTGATGCTCCACTCTGGCCTTGAAAAGGATGCTACTCTCTACACGGTTTCTAGGGTTTAGACAACATTTTCCTTCAGTCTAAAAGTTGGGCACACGATGCATGTGCAATTTTTATTGAAGAAACACAACAATAAAATTATCTCAATCTTTTGTGCATGCAAGTGGTTATGTAAAATATTTCTTCATGCCAGCGTTCTAAAAATATCACCAACACACACACACTCACACATATATACTTGTATGAGTAGGACCATTCTCAACTAGAAATACTTAGGATGACATGAACATAGAAGCAATTTCATTCTTAATTACAATTTTTGATAAAAAGATATGATTTCAAAAGATGTATTGCAATGCACGTCAAGACTCCATGCTACGAACCTTTTATTTGGTACCTAAAAAATGGAAGGGTTGAGCAAACACATGCCCAATAGAAAAATCTCCAACAAACTCTATATGCATATCAGATGAGATGTGCTTAGGGAATCCTAACATGAGCAATGATATTTTGAGTAAAATAAGAACATATAGCACCACCATAAATTTAAAACCAAAGAACTCACACACACACACACACACCATTATTTCTAAATCTCAATTTCCCATCAACCATGTTCCTTTTTATCAAGGTTCCGTTTCAACACCAACACATCATGAGTGATTCCTAGCAACAAACCCGTAGGTGGGACCTAGTGATATTAAATGCGTTTGGGACCACGTGCATCCTCCTTTGCCCAAAGGTTAGAACTTGTAAAGCCCATTCCTCATCCTCTCCATGTATTGGTATCCACATTTCCATTTCTTAAAAAGAACCATTATCCTTCACTTGTTCTCATTCCTCCATAAATTTATCATCTAAATCAATTTCCCCTTATAAGTGCCAATATTAACCTTCATCAATTTGTCAAACCACAATGTGTCAAATATGCATTTACGAACTCAATCCGATGAATGTAATAAAATAAACAGTAAGTCTACGCACACAGATATTTCGTGCACAAATCGTCCACAGATCACGGTGTAGGGCCCACTACATGTCCCACACAAACGATCCGAGCCATTCATTAAATGTAAAACATTTCTTTCTTCAAGGGCTCTCGCAAAAAAATCAGCTCAATCCAATACCTATAAGTGCTCGATCTAATCTTCTAACTTTTCATTATCTAAAAATATTAACGAAAAAATAGATGATTGGATCGAGCACCTATAGGTATCGGATTGAGCAAATTTTTCGCAGGGGCCCTTGAAAAAATGTTTTACATTTTAATGAACGGCTCAGATCGATCCCACACCGTGATCTGTGGACGATTTGTGCGCGAAATATATGTGTGTGTAGACTTACTGTAAAATAAATAAAAAATCTAAAGCCCAATTTGCTCATGTAGTAAAAAAAAATCCAATTTTTATCTAAACCATGGCCTTACAATCTACAAAACTAGAAACCATGGAGAAAATGAGGAAAATAGGAAGACAACACTTCAATAGGTTCAATTTGAAGTAAGAACACTTGGGCACTTGGGACTCCAAAACCAAAATTTAGGGTTTATAGAAGAAGGGAATTTGCTCAATCAAGGCTAGAATCAACACAATAGTCAACAAATGCAAGGAATACGAAGACCAAACACATGAACAATACATAAGCATGTCAAGAGAGAACATAAATCCCTACCTCAAAGAGAAAAATCCAAAAAAATGCAAGCAAATCCTAGGTACTCCCAAGTTGATTTGTTGTAGCCCACCATGATTACTCTTGCTCCTAGCCTTACCACAAGATTCCCCAAGTCTTGATTGCTAAATGGGAAAGTAACGGTGTGGGGAGAGAGAGAGAACACGCAAGACCAAAATGAGAACTCCTGTTATTTTTTCCTTACGTTTAAACTGCAAGTATTACACTAAGGCCCTCCAAGTAGTTTGTTATATCTCCACCACCTAATATGCTATGAGCCATTACATTAACGCCCCTAAAGGTAACAAATAAAAATAATAACTTTAAAGGTTATAACAATCCCGATACGGCAATATCTGGTCCAGGCACAACCTCGAGCCCAATAAACCAAACACACTTATACATACATATATGTGTGTGTGTGAACGTATATACCAAAAAAATCCATTACTCACCAAATTATTTGTTATATAATACGTAACAAGTAATCATTGTATTAAATTAATTAATTAAATTAAGCACGGGTCCCTACAATCTCTTCTCCTTAAGGAATTTCGTCCCAGAAATTTTCTACCCACCTCAAGAAGAAAACAAGCTAGATAGTTCAAACAGAATTCGAATACCTACACTCACATGGCTTCTTTGACTCCATGACGATGCCACAAGACTTAAACAAATGAACTTTGTTGCCCAGCAAGACATGCTCTCTAGTCTCCAGAATATTCACCAGTTGCTCTTCGTAAGAATTGTGACAAATGTCATGATCAAAATCGAGTCTGGCACAATCAAATACTCGTGAAGGATTCGTAGCGTAGGGTACAAGAAACATCGTGAACTTTCAATGACCGTGAGGCCTGTGACGGTAATGCAAGACAAACTTTACCTCCTCAATCTTCTCAAGTATCTTAAATGACCTAATGAAACGCTTTAGTAACTTTTCACTGTAGCCAAACATCATCCAATCTCTTTATGGTGTAATTCTCCTAGAAACCATGGTCTCTAGCATGAATCGTCAAGTGCTGTCTCAAGTCAAACCCACTAGACTCTATAAAAACTCAAAAAGAGAGGGGGTTGTACACACCTCTGTAATAAATTTCCAAGCCACTTCAGTGCTTTTGCATGATTTCTTTGTTCTATTTTTTCAGGTGCAAGAAAATTAAGTTTAAAATAGGCAAAGACGTAGTCCAGACCTACGCAAATTGATTTAGAAGTTCAAACGCGAACTTTGGTCTGCTACGGAAAAGAGATTCACTCCCAACTGATTTACTGAAATACATACTGGAGAATTCTTCTAAGTAATTCAAGAAATCAACTTGTGTAAACAAAAATGCCCTTGTTCTAATGGTTGATTGACAAAGAAGACCCCTCCAATACGAAAGAAGTCAAACGTTGATTCTTCCAAGAGTGCCCTTCAACCAAAGTCGGGAATTTCGCAAAGACCTTAGCCCTTGTTCGGTTGTGGGTTTGGAAAAAATTTTCCAAACCCAAATCCACTCATTACCTATATTTTCAATCATTACTTTCATTTCTCTCTCCACTCATTACCCCTATATCCAATCATTAATCTCATTTCTCTCTCTATCTCTCTCCACTCATTACCCCTATCCCCAATTATTACCCTATTTTCTCTCCTCATCATCACCCAAAAACCAAACCCAAAATTTTTCCAAACCCACAACCGAACAAGGCCAATGTATTGGAGGAAAACTCATGAACAGACATCTAAGATCCCATGATCCAAACCTGCACAAGCAACCAATCCTAATTCCTAAAGATACGATAATGCATTGGGTCCTGCCAACATAGTAACATACTATACAGATCTTAATGACCAAGTGTGCTTTAATTTTTTCCTTTTTCTTTGATGAGACAATCAATCCAAATGACCAATCTTGCCACAACTTTCTCTTACAAAAAATAGAATTATTGACTTCTTATCAGTATAAAACTACGATCGTCAACATACACTAATAACAAACAGAAAATTAGAAGCGTGAAGTCTAGATGTTATTCATTAATCCCTTAACAAGGTCAACCAAAATAACAATACAATTGATACCTCTTATGTTGTGTTTAATTAGTATTTAGTACGCAGACATCTCTTTCTTCCCCCCTCTCTCTCAAACACATACACAAAAATATTGAAATCCTAAATTTGAGAGGAACACATTTTTCAAATTTATGAGCAACACATTTCTCGCAAACCAGAAATCGACAAAGAAAATTTCGACCTAAAATCCAACAATGGATCAGAAATCCTTAAATCCTTAACAGCCTAAAACATAAAACCAAAAATAAAACAAACAGAATCTTGACCAAGAGACATGTAAAGACCTTACTTTTTTTCTATCAAAACCCAAAGGAGGGCGAGTGTTTCTACAATGAGCTAAATGAGTAGTGTTAATGTTTATAAGTTTTAACCAACACAAGGGTTCTCCTACTAAGGAGTGTTCAAAACTGATCCTGAGTCATCTGTACTTACCCCTCCTCATTTTGAACTCCCCTAGAATTAATATAGAGAAGAGCAAGAAACCATTAGAATAATTCATATGGGTATTCCTAAATCTTTCAAAAATCATCATAACCACCTCAAACTGCCTGTTTTGTTGCTATTTCAGAATCCGTATCAGTATTTTAGAACACTTCTCCAATAATTATTTTTGAAACATGAACAGAGAAGGCTTACATGCTTTAGCTTTATTCGATCACCTTCCTGTGTCATCGTCGCACCTTCCAGCATCACGGTGTATGGAGAGAAACATCGGTTATGGCAGAGACCAGATCGGTTTAGGTTCGCCTTGCAATGGCGAAGAAACGTTGGCGATTTTGCAATTTTCAGCCACTGATTCCATCATTGCCAACACTTGAACATTGCAGAGGTGATGGATCTACAGAACTACACAAAAGACAGACATGTGAAAGAAAAATAAGAAGCCCAGTGCATAATAGGTTGATATTGCAAAAAGGAAAACAAAAGAACCGTACGTAACCTTTTAAGTATTATTATGCAGGTAAAGAGGAGAAGTCATATGACTGAAAGAATGATGATACTTTAGACTAGTCAATGATACTTTAGACTAGTCAAAGAGGGCTGTGAGAAAGAATGATGATACTTTGTATATTTCGTACCACTTTTCTTTTTCTTCCTCTTCCTCTTCTCTCTTTTGTTTCTCTTCAATTTAAGCAATATATTCCTCCAGTAGGCTCTATTGGAAGTAATAACTTCAACTAAAGTTTATGGCAACCATGTCTTTCCTTGTACATGAAGTCTTTAACTGTTCTCTCCTTGACCTACCCCAGTTTCTTTTACCACACTTCGTGGGTCAAAGAACTGAACTCCTACTTTCAGGCATGTTACCATGCCTATGTTGCACATGGCCATGCCATGATGTTCTATATCATGTTTCTCATAAATAACTAACTTGAAACCAGGAAGAAATGCTGCAAAGGAACAGGTGTGCGCAAAACAATCAATGACAACAAGAGTGCATGCAAAATGAGCAAAATACGCACCTTTATAGGAGAAAATTAATTACAGCAATAGAAAGGACAAAGATGATGCTGCATGGAAGAAGAAAGAGAAAAAGAAACTTAGTGAAGCAAATGAATCACTAACGAATGATGACAAATTCAGTGCAACTATGGATAGGGCACGTACCAAGCTTCGTGCAGGTACAATAAATAAGCCAAAGATATCAAAAGCCAAACAATTGACATTCCCTTTGCTTTTAGATGATAGAATGCCCTCAACATATTGGCCACCATTGTAAAAATATCAAAAACGACCGCAAGAATGGGTAAATTTGCACGGAAATTTCTCCATTGTGCATCAGAGATATCCTATAAAAGCAAAAAAAGGGGAAAAAGATAAGATGGAAGTTTTATTAGGCAGAAAAAGTATGTTTGATGCTCACACGGATAATGTACTCTAAGCTCCATCTCAGCTTCAACTTCTCCATAGCCAAGATACAAAGTTTGAATATAAACAGCTTCATTAGAGAACTTTAAATCCTTAAGAGCTAAATTCTACATATACAATGAATTGAAACACGGATAAGAAACAAAAAATTGAAACAACAATCTACAGTAAGAGAGAAGGGATAAAACGAAAAGACGGGAATCACCATATGTGGATGTTCCAGAGTTCGGCTTTGAACAAACGATAAATGATGGTAGACTTGTGGAAGTTGCAGACTAGCACTTCCAACCTGTTATTTAGTCTTTCAACAAAAGTTAACATTAGAACAAAACTAATAGAATAATTGGCATATTAGTCATGTTCAACAAACACGAAAAGGAACATAACAATCTTGTATGTTTCTAGTGAGGTTCCAACCCACCCACACCCCCCGCCCCCCCAAAAGAGGAGCCCCATCAACTACATAGTCACTAATCTCCAACTGACAACTTATTTGGGCTTCCTATCTTCTTTTTTCCTAGCATTAGGAAGATAAGACAGAGAGCACAACCTATTGAGTGATGCTCTGAGGGTAAAGAGTCATGTTAAATACACTTAGAAGTTGGCAAATAAATATGCGGCGAGGTGGTGATAGTTGTCCATTCAACGGATACTACTCAACAGTTATTCGCTAAACCGATTCCTAACAACGGTCAATTTTATTAGCCTGCCCGGGCAGACTCCTCCATCCACATGATTAGAGGCAAAAAAAAAAAAACCTTACACAGATGTCTTCCTTGATTAGAAGGCTGAAGACGTTCCTGCAAGTGGTAAAAGACCTGATTATCACAAAACATTTACCATTGAAAAAATGCTCTCGACCTCGACTAAAAAAATGGAGTGAGTAGTTACACTCGATATGCAAAAAGGAAACAGATGGTCAGCCAGAGTCCCCTCTCAAAAAAAAAATCTCTTTCAACTCAATCACACACTGGAGTTGTGTATGGGGAAGAAAAAGAAAAGGGTGTCAACCCCCACTACTGATATGCCCAAAAGAGAGAGAGAGAGAGAGAGAGAGAGAGAGAGAGAGAGAGAGAGAGAGACCGTGAGCGGAAAAAGTGCTGACATAAAACAACAACAAAGTTCTTCATATTCATAGATTTCTTCTGATTTGGCATTGCATAGTTATGAAAAACCAAAATAATTAAGACGATACGGCTAAAAATTTTGATAGCAGCAGGGAAAACCTAAAGAGAAATAAAGTATAACCATTTTCAGTTTTTTTTTGGGTAGTTCTAAACTTAAACGTTTAGTTGTTTTAGTTCTTCATGCTCACATACCAGTGATAAATCCAAATGCCTTTCAATTCAAGACCATTTCTAGCTACCCATGTCATCATGGTGTCCCAAGAAGTCAGATTGTGCAAAGGCGTTTTATCGAGCACAAGGTATGCATTACCAATGGAACCACGCTTTTAACTGAAAAAAGGGAGACCCAAAGTTGTGCTCTCCCTTCTATACAATAGATATCCCATGATGGGGAACACTATTATATGATCACGAAAACAAAATAAGATCTAAAAATCACATGTTACTTTGGAAACAAATAGAGTACAAAAAATGATCCCTAGAAGCTTTGGCCTCTAAGTTCGCATAACTGGGCCTCAAGGAAGTATAGGATCCGACCGAAGTGTTTACAGGGTCAAACAGTCATTTGTATGGAAATATAAGATTTGCCAAGATTAGAGGGTTACTGTAGCCTCACTTCCATAATGCAAAAATATATATATATATATTCAAAAAAAAAGAACATAATACAATTTCAAATTTAACATTCTAATAGAGCCATTTGGATGGAAGGGCAGAATTGGCACATTTGGAATGAACACAGCAAGCTCAGAAAAGATTTACCATTCTAGGTGTGCCATTTGGAAGCAACTCCATAATTTGTTGCCAGAGGACACCAACAATATCATCGCCATCATTGGCTTCCAAAAAACATAAAAGAGTAGAGTCGGGGAAGTTAAAAAAACAGAAAAAGAAACAAATTAAGCCAGTATGGATGAAGGGTTGATCATGACCAATGAAACTCTCATATAACAGGAGAAAAAATGGATTGAGAACAAAAGAAATAAGAAACTTCAACAAAAAAAAAAAAAATCAAACAGGAGCAGGAAGATTCAAAACAAACAAATCAAAATCTTCGGATACTCAGTATGTTCAATGCTCTTCCCCTCTGATTATTTACATGTAGATACTCTCTGTTTACGCATCAAACTCCATCAAGAATTGGAATTTTAAGCAGAAAGTAAACATTCCCAAATGATTATTAGAGCAGCAGGTAATCAGGCTTTTCAAAACTAAACATAAACGAAATAATATTAGGCGTAATGGAACTTCTAAAATTAAAATATTCAAGGTACCGAGGGCTTTCAAAAAAAGCTTTGTATAGGCCTTTCGATCCCTTAATGTGGGCTAGCTATCAATCTAAGCATCGGCACAGAGAGCGAGATGCGTTCTGCCTAAAAGGAAATCGCGGCGCTGGGATGTGAGAGAGGGAGGGAGCCTGATGTAGAGGAGAATGGAGAGAGAACGTAGGGGGCTAGGGTTTTCCCTGAGAGCCGAGAGGACTCGTGGAGCGGGAGTGATTTTTAAGTTACCGTTTCCGCAGTCGACTTGATTAGCTTCGAATTCGAGGGAAAATAGTTCCCTACTTCGCAATGTGCTAGGGAATTTGTTGCATTTGCGGTTAGTCTTATTTAGCAAAACTACGTCGTTTTGGAGGGGTTAGTGAGTCCCATTACTACAGGCTCCTCGATTCCCACGTTTTCCTGAGGGGCACTGCTATTTGCAGCCACTTATTTTCTGAACGTAACATGTGTACCATATTATATACAGACATGTGTACCATATTATATACAGGCTACGTTTAGAAAATAAGTGGCTGCAAATAGCAGTGCCCTTTCCTGAGAGTGGGACGTGCGGGAGAGTAGAATGGAAGGAGGGTTTTTTCCGCTTGACCAAAAAAAAGAATGGAAGGAGGGCAGCCATTGGATCAAACCAATTTCAGGCCTCCATAAAAAAACCGTCTGGCCCAAGCGATCATGAGAAATTTATAATATATGCATTAGAGCATGTACATCAACAATAGCAATTTTACCTACTCAAAAAAGCATATTTGTATTTTACCTATTCCTTTTTTCATTCCAACTTTTACACCACTCTTTATTGACCTTTCTGTATTCATCAAATATTCATATAATATTCACTAGTGAGAGAGAAACTCAAACCCAGGAAAATCAAATCCTCTGCCATCCTCCAATCCGACCTCCGCTCAGATCTAAATCGACCTCTGTCCGTCCTCTGCCCTCCTCCAAGCCCTCCAGCAATCCGCTGCGGGCTGCCACATCTCCATCCTCGTCGAATCCGCCGTCAACAAGATCGTCACCTTCGCCTCATCCGCTCCACCCGCGCCTCACCCTTGACCTCTGGAAGACCGTCTGCGTCGGCATCTGCTCTGACCACGACTTCCCCGACCCCAACGTTGCCGCCGGCGCCGTTTTCATCAACAAAGATCAACCTCTGCTAATCCGGTGGGATATCCACTTTGTCCGGGATCTTCGTCGTCGTTGGTCGGAATCCTTCGTAGCAGAGAGGAAGAACGAGAGAGAGAATGAGGGAGTGGTATGGAGGAGAGAGGAAGAACAATATTTTAATCGTTTGCTCATGAACAGTAGCTCGGTAGAAGTAGAGAGCATTTTTTCGAAAGGGAAAATACCTTCTAGTTTTCCGAGGCTTCCGCAAGCTGTTTTGGGGGGTTGAACTAGGTAAAATGGTTGTAAAGGTGGTTTTTGCTAGCCTGGTGTACAAGCAAGTTTATCAGTGCAAAGGTAAAATACACGGTGAACAGTTCTCAATTCTATTTTAACTATCAACTTTTTCTTTCACAACTACACCAACACAATCCATTTTACCTAACATCTATTAAAATATTATTTTTTTCCTTTTTCCAATATTAAAAATAAAGAGAAGAGAAAGGAGGAAGGAGAGAGAAAAGAAACAATAAAAAAAGAAAAGAGTATGAATAGTGCTTAGGTAAAAATGACTAAGCACTATTCACAAATGGATTTTACCTCTTCCTTTACCTAATCTGGTGCAAACAAATTTTTGTAGTTTTTCTCTCCAAAATAGAGAAAAAGGTATTTTACATTGTTTGATGTACTTGCTCTTAATATGTATGTGTTTTTCTTTTGGTATTACTATTCCAGTAAATAGAACCTATTCCAGAAATAGGTGCATGGCAAATCTCAATGAGAAAATAGTGCAAGAAAAAAACACAATCAGACCATAAAGTCCATGGAAAAGGAAGGCAATGAGAAGAATTTCAGACGAAACCATAAGTTCATGAATCCCAACCAATCTTTTATGCATACCAACCAAGCCTCTCCCAATAAAATTATACTACAAATCATGTTTATCTTATTTCAGTAAATATGGCAAACGTAAAAATTATAGAAAAATAAAATTTGGGTTGCGATTCAATGTGTTTTTTGATCCAGTTTTTATTTTTCTTCAATTTTCACGTGTGCTGGTCATGTATTTACAAGGTCGGCTCATAGGTTTTGGAGGCCGGAAGTAAACCTCTTGAATAAGGCCTCCTTATATTTTTCAAACAAAAGTGGTCTACAAAAAGTCTCATAAAAAAAAACCATTACAAAAGATTTACCATTACGAAATAGAAGCATATAATTATCCCCCCAAAAAAAAATGGTAAAAGAGGAGCCTCAAGGTATTCCATATGCAAATATTTTCCGTCCACAATTGTCGATCGGTCGTTGTCTTCCCTCCCTTTTTCTCCTGTCTCCTCTCGTTTCTTTCTTCTTCTTTTTTGTATTGGCTTATTGTATATTCTTCACGTTTCTTTTCTTTTTTTCTTTTGGATCGGCTATTGAGCCTCCTTGGAGTCCCACTCCTCAGCTGTTTCCTTTATCTCTTTTTTACTTTTTGATCACCCCAGTGTTTTCTAATAAGTAATTCTACTATTTGAGCCAATTTTGTGGCTCCTAAATTTTAATTGGGTCTATTTTGTGTAAAGGAGCTCAGTGCAAAAAAAAATAAAAAAATTTGGGCCATATATATAAAAAATTAAAAAATTGGGCCTGAAGCACGTGCTTCCTTGGCCTCTCCCCATAGCCGACCCTGTGTATTTACTATAATCTGATGAACACAATTTTTGGTGTAATGTTCTCGCCGAGATCTACAAAATGAACCAAACTGATCATCAAAATTTGCTCGAAAAATTTAAAACAAAACGGAGGGAGACACCACCCACCCTCCTATACCGGGTGTATATAAAAGTTTGCGCAAATGACGGCCAAGGACGTGTTTTGATAATTAATACATGCCAATGACATGTTGAGAACATTTATTAATACTGAAAATATCTTTGACATGTATTAATTATCAAAACACTTTCAGGACCGTCATTTTCCCTAAAAGTTTCTCTGTATCCAGAAGTTATGGGGACCATATGAGGACTAGGTGGGGGACCTGAGTTTGACAATTAAAAGGCCCAGCAAGCCCAGAGCCCCACACGCACCCAGCCGAAAACATGGAGCTTAACCCATTTTTAGCTTAGCCTAGATAGGCCCAGCCCACATATTGGTGGAATTCTGATGGAATATTATTATTATTGAATTTTTTTGGCAATTATTGTGTTTTACCTTCCTGTCCAAGGAATAGTTTTTTGAAAAACTATTCATCCCCATCATTGATCCTCTAAACCCTAGATTTCATCCCCTTCATTGATCGAAACTCTGAAACTAAGAGAGATGTGCCTGAATTCAACTCGTAAAAGGAAATTCAAATGGGAAAACATCAGATGCACCCACCCAACTAAACAAAACCCACCTCCCCTTGGACATCAGAGCTTATTCAACACTTGGGCCTTCTCCTCGGTCTGCACCACACCCTCCCCCCACCTTCCATTTTGTCGACATTCTCTCCTTTGCCTTAACCCTAAACCCCATATCCCTTTTCTCAATCCAAACAACGTAACCCTTCTTTGCAATTGCTCCATGTTTTCGGCAGGGTGGGCGTGGGGGGGTCTGGGCTTGCTGGGCCTTTTGATTGCCAGACCCAGGTCCCCAACCTAGTCATGATCCTCATACGGTCCCTATAACTTCTGGATACATTCTAGAGTGTCCCTAGTTTTTGACACTCACCACTACAAGATATTTAACAAAATAATATCACCACACACAAAAGCTAGAAGAAGAATAAATCAATTAATAAAACTCTTGACTTCAACAAGTGGTGTAGCTCCTTCTTTAGTTATGAAAACAAGCTGAGCCAGAATTTTGCCCTGAAGAGGCCGATTTAATAGATGTATATTTATCTAAACGTGTATTTTCTATATCATAAAATTTCTGCTTTCCAATATAAAACATTTGTTCTATATTGTTTTAGGATACTATAACACTCACATGCTTATTTTTTATTTGTGAAAGAAATTAAAAATGTAAAATAACTTCTTCTCTTTTGATAACCGAGGGCAGCCCTATAGCCGAGCCACAATTGGACCTGACTGCGCAACCCAAACCTCGGGGAACTAGCGCGGCCACACTAGTCACGGCTCCTCATTTACTATCAGGGTACTCACCCGGTGGAGAATCGAACCCCTGACCAAGGGGAGTACTCCCGAAGTCTGTCATTCGTCATTACCACTAGGACAACCCTTGGGCGTTCAGGCCAGTTTACACGCCCAAACAACCCAATGGATGTGACCCAATTAAGACACAATCGAGTGGGTGGGGGTTGGGTGCAGTCATTCCTTCTTTGTATTTAGAGAAGATCATATTATGGGATCAAATCAATATCCAAAGGATGAGGATAAATAAACAAAAAGGATATCCACACAGATTTCAGATCTGTGCAAGCACACACAGACCTCTTTTAGGCCAGTTTTGGGTTTCAAAAAAAAGATCGGAGCCGCTTATTTTGTTTAAAATACTTTGTTTATGGTTCCTACCAAAAATCAACTGAGTAGAATATCGGTAAGAGTGTATACAAAACATCCAATTTTGTCCAAGAATTTAGGCTTGAATTTTGGGACAAAGTTGTATGTTTTTTAGACACTCTTACCGAAATTCTAGTTAGCTCATTTTTGGTAGGGATCATGAACAAAGTATTTAAACAAAATGAGCGACTCCGATTATTTTTTAGAACTCGAAACGGGTCTAAAAGAGGTCTGTGCGCACTGGCACAGATTTCACAATCTGTGCAGATAGCACCGTTCATAAATAAATTAGTCTGCACAAAGATTTAATTAGTACTATTCTTTTTATTACCAAGATTTAATTAGTATGGTACTATTGTTTTGGGTTTTTTGTGAAATTATACAATAATCCGGGAGTTCCGCCATGTGGTACTTCAGACCACTTTATCATCACACATTCTTGTAGGGTCTACCACTAAGTGTATGAACCCCATAAAAATGTGTGATTGTAAAGTGGTCTGGAGTACCACATGACAGTATTCTTGAACTATTGAATAATTACTCTCTTTTTTTGGGTGACGAGGGAGTCCAAAACTTTTGATTTGACTTATTTTTGAACAAATGTTTGCCCGTAAAATTAGGATATGTTTTTATTTTATTTTTATTTGTTATTGAATATGTCGTGCGAGTTTCGTCAACGCCTTTCAAAATGGAGTTGCAAGTTTCAACACAACCAGTACTTCATTTTCCTTGAAATGCCTTTGCTTAGTTTCGTCGTCACTCGTCACTCTCCATCTCAAAAAGGGAAAATTTTAAAATACCCTCCAACTTTTACTCTAAATTTCAATTAGACTCCCAACCATTTAAAAAAATCAATTTTACTCTCAACGTTATCTTCCGTTAATTAAAACGCCCATTTCCATCCGAATGACTAACATATTTTGTTAAAGGCTCCGTTAAATAGCGTCTGGATCGAATTTCGATGATCCGAGTCGCTCAATGTGTTCAGAACGTGATTTTATAGGTACTCATGAGAAATCAGCAAAAAAAATGACCGGAAAGGGCTTGATTTGAGCAGTTTTTTATTGAACTATTCAGTAAAAAACTGCTCTGATGAAGTCTTTCCCGGTCATTTTTTTTTGCTGATTTTTTGAGGGTACTCTTAAAACCACGTTCTGAACACATTGAGCGGCTCAGATCATTAAAATTCGATCGAAAAATGGGAGGTGCGGACCGAAGCAAAATCCGGGTGTCCTAACTTGAACAAAATCCGGATCTGTCCGCACCTCCCCTTTCCCGATCGAATTTTGATGATCCGAGCAGTTTAATCCGTTTAGAACGTGATTTTAAGGGTACCTACAAGAAATCAACAAAAAAATAACCGGGAAGAGCTTCATCTGAACATTTTTTATTAAACAGTTCAATAAAAAAATTGCTTAAATCAAGTCCTTTTCGGTCATTTTTTTTGCTGATTTCTTGCAGTTACCCTTAAAATCATGTTCTGAACACATTGAGCGGCTCAGATCATCGAAATTCGATCCGAACGCTATTTAACGGAGCCTTTAACGAAATCCGTTAGTCATTTGGACGGAATGTGGCATTTTGATTAACGGAAGATAACGTTGGAAATGAAATTGATTTTTTTAAAAGGTTGGGAGTCTAATTGAAATTTAGAGTTGGGAGGTATTTTGAAATTTTCCCTCTCAAAAAAGATCGAGACAGGTGAATTAGAGGTCGCCTTCTGTACACTGTATATTCACATACATATGACGTGGGGCTTCAAATTGCTTTGCTGGTAATTCCACAAAATATAATTGCATAGACAATTACTCTTATCTTGTACCTTCATCTATCGAGAGGGTAGAAAATAGAAAAGATAATGAATTAAGTTACCCAACGATGTTTATTTTTATTTATGTTCTCGTCATTTTCCTTTCATGCATGCGGTAAATTTCTTTACGATTCCGTGATCAAATATAGACTAAGTTGATTATCAACTTTCTTGAACGTCACATAAAAATTGTTGTTTGATCACTAGCCCACCAAACAAAACAAAAAAACCTGAGCCTTTTTCTTTAATACGCTTGCTTGTATCATTCATTCCTGGTTCCAAAATATTGAACATCATACACTAACAAAGCATTAGTCCTCCATTAGAAGGGAAAGCAAAACAATTAGCAAGCCCTATTAATTGAGTAAATATATTACTAGTAAGTTTTTTTTTCCTTTGTTATACGAATACGAAAGAGAAAGGAAGCAAGCGGTATTGAATCTGAATACCTCAAAATCTACATACTCCTATAATTTAGTGATGACTTGTTCCAATAATTGGTTGGTTGATCTTTGGTCAGCATATATCCCAATTAAATTGTTCATTTCACTTTGAAACTTATCTTCTTGTTGGTTGTTAGTTACCAGCTAACTTGACTTTTAAGACCCAAAGTTGGATTGACACAGAAAACGCGCGCACACGCGCGCACACGCACACACACACACACTCTCTCTCTCAATAACAAGGCTGGCCCTACATTTTGGGCTCAAGATGAACTTTAAAAAATGAGACTCTTTATGCGAACCGTAACAAACAAGACGATTAATATTCGTTAAGATAAAGTTTCCAAACTATGTATCATCACACAATTTGATTTATCTCTTCATACATTATAGCAGCAAAAGTGCTGATTGTTCATGTATAATCAATTTTCTCTCAATTATTTGATGAGCTCAATTCTGAATGAATTTAACTGTATAGACCTCTACTAATGAAGACTACCATTTTTGCTCACCTTTGCTCAGAGCCGGTACGTACTGACAAGAAAACCTAACTAAGTGGTGATAAAATGCCCATAAAAATAAGAGAGCAATTTTGTTCACCCTCGTGAGGGTATACTCATTCCGTATTTCACTACCATAATCAGAATTGTTCATGTAGTCTAAATTCATTTGTTAGGAGACTATGCAAAAATTCAATCTTAATAGGAGATTGGTAAGCGTTTGATCTACAAGCTCAATTTTCTGGTCAAAAATTTTAAAGAAAATAAATAAACTCCTAAATGAAGCACTTATCGATATTTGATTGAGTTAAATTTTGTCAAGGTATCCTAGAAAATGAATCTTAAAAAACTGCACGATTTCGATTAGAAAAGTGAGATACGGAATGAACATACCCTCGCCGAGGGTGAACAAATTTGCTCTCAAGTGACATATATATATAATTGTGACTTTATTATATAATTCTTTGTTAGATTATGTGAGATTTCGTTAGCTGGCCGGTTTTAGAAAAGGAATTGAACCCAAAGTTCTTCAAGGAAAAACACTCACTAACAACCATTTACTAACCTCAAAATCGCTCAACCGCCTTATACTAAAGTCATTGCTACAAATTCTTAAAGAATAAACATATACACACCCTTTCCAATTAAAATGGTCAAGGTCCTACGTACTTTAGGTATTTCATTTCCTTTGAGTCCCATAAATAGGTTTGTGTGTGTGTTTTCTTCATTGAGGAAAGATAGCACTTTTTCAAGTCATATTTCTGTTTTCCTTTGCAATGAAGGTAAATGAATGCTCTGTGTTAAAACCCAGCTTCAACCAAATTCAATTTGGTGAACCTTTTTCCGCTGTATTTATTCAATTATTTCAAGTTCATGTTACGAATTTGTTTTTGTTTTTTGTTTTTTTAATTTCCGAAACTTTAAATTGAGCAGAAAATAGAGTTGAAGGTCAACATTCATTGCCAAAGGTGCAGTACAGAGGTATTGCAGTCTGCTACTAAACTAACAGGTATGAACTCATGATCTAGTTCAATCTTGGCCTCTTTCAAAAGGAAAATGAATTTCGCACACTCCCTATCCGGCGAAATGAATTGCACACACCCCCTATACGATGAAATGAATTTCACACACGTACTCCCTATTCTAATGTCATTCAGAATCTAGCTTGTTTTTTATTTATCTATAAAAAAACATAGGCACAACTGGTAAATTCATCAAATTGGATAGCATGAAAAATCATAAACGTTTCAAAATTATTGAAATTATTGTCAATAACATTCATTTCCCAAGCACATAATGTGATTTTCAACTCAATTGCTGAAACTCGAGATTTCTTAATTAAATCATGCTTTTTTAAAAAACACTACATTCTGTCTGAAGTAATGTTTTGTAAATATGAAATTAACGTAGTGTTTGATGAGCTTTGAAATAAGTTAATTTGCATTTGTACCATAAAATCTTCAATGACATCTCTAATAAGAGACAAAGGGATCGATAGCTTAGTGTTTGGGAACTCCTGCACTAAAGGGTTCTAAATCATAGTATTGGAAATACGTATCAGTATTATTAATACTAGAGATGACAAATAGGCAGGTTGAAACGGGTCGCGTCGTTGCGAGTCAAATATCGGTCAAATAGTAAACGGGTTAAAACAAGTCGGGTCGAATATGGGTCAGGCCAAACCCAAACCCACCCGACTCGTTTTCCTTTTTTTGTCTTCTTCCCCCCCTCCCCCTCCTTTTCCTTCTCCACTGTCTTCCCCCGATATGGGTTGAAACACGTTCACAAATGGGCAAAACTCTTCCGGTTATATAAACCAATTGATTTTTTTTTTTGGTCTTTATTTAATTTTTTTGTATTTGTATGTTCCACATCAATTTTTTTGTGGATTATTGGTCCTATACAAAGAGAGGAATTGAAAATTTTTAAAATTATGGTCCAAACTAAAATTTATTTGAATAAAGACAAACATCAACTAAGGCCAGATTTTTTGGGTCTTTGTGTGAGAGAGAGAGAGAAAGGGGGAAGGGGGAAGGGGGGGGGAATAAATGCAAAATTTTGTATTTTCCCTCTCCTTTTCTGGTGCAAAATTAGTACAGAGTATAAGGAGAGGAGAGAGCTGGAGTGTACTGAGCTGTCAAGAGGAAAATGATTCGGTGTTGCACATGCATGTGAGCTGAGAGAGAGGAACCAAACATCTGAGGAGCAAGAGGGCTGACTCACACGGGTGAGGGTACCCATGCATCACAGCGGTGTGACACGTGTCCCAAATGTACATCAACAATTTGTAGTGTGATGCAAGGCTTTGACTGTGTGACAATTTTTTTCGCGTTTGTTAGTTTTGCGCTAAATTTTTGTGAATTGTTGATTCGTCCGGAAAAGTAAATTTTTTGGAGTTTGAAAACGCACGAATTTTCGTAGGGACATCTAAGATGGAACCGAAGGATTATGTAATTATTTATAATTACATGCAAACAATCTTCATGATTTTTTAAGTACATTATTATTAGTTGTAAATATAAATACTAGTATTAATAAACAGGTTTGAATCGACGGCGTAATTATTGGTTGTATCGATCCCCTTCCTCGAGGAAGGGTTGTTAGATATGGTTGACGAGTCGACGACCAGTAAAACTTGGGGCAATCTCCTTAAAAACCAGTCACTTGTGTTTCTCAGATAAACCCATATTGAACTCATTTTCAACCCACCTGAACTCATGTAAATATGGATTGAACTCATATCAACCCATTATATAATTTGGGCGGGTTGAATTAGGTTATAAGTGGACGGATTTGACAGGTTAAAGAATATGTGTTAAAATTACTACCTCTAATTAATACGGTTATCTATCAGGTACTATCAGCAATACATAAGTAAATATCATTATCAGTGGAGCAAAATCTACTACGTAAAGAAGTTGATTGAAGATGCATTTTCCAAACCTAACTTCACAAAATTCGAGTTGCAATGAAGTCTTGTTTTCTAAACCTAACTTCACCAAATTTGAGTTGCAATGAAATTGCGTTTTCCAAACCTAACTTCACCAAATCATGCGTGTATGGAAAATAATTTTTTTTAACCCCTTCGATATATAAATGCTAAAAAATATTCCTAAAATTTGGTATAGTTCTATCTTTGGGATATGATGTACACATGCTATTAAATTATTTTTGGACAGGAATTGATCACATATCCGTGGATGGTGAGAAGGGCATTGTGACAGTAATTGGAGATGTTGATCCAGTGTTGGTCACAAACCAAGTCAGGAGGACACGAAAGATAGTACAAATCATTAGTGTTAGTCCACATAAGACTCCAGAGAAAAAGCCTTCTGATGAAAAGAAGAAGTAAATTTCTTGTTCTTGGACATGGCCCAATAGCTCGTAAGAGCCACACGTTTGTATGAATTTTATATACATTTTGAATGAAATCTACAAATTTATGTGGTGCTCAGGGGTTGTTGATGGTCGATTTCACCCCATCCGGAGAGAGATAAAGTTTTGTTTGGGAAGACTTGATTGTTTGTTTATGATTTTGTTGAAATATTACTCGAAGAATATATATTAAATTTTAATTTTACTATTTTCATAGAAAAAAGGAGCTCGCGTGTATATAGTATAGCATTAGTTTAGTCCCCAAGTGCAATTTTATAAACAGAAATGTCATTTATAAGCACAAGAAATTTGTAAGAAGCAGTACGTAGATAGCTTCACACTACTTTTTGTGAAAAAAATATTTTCCTTTATTTGGGACAGAAATAGGTTTTTAACTTAGGGATGGCGATAGGAGCTCTTTTAGGTTCCTGTAGTCTAATCTCCTTTATTATCCTAAATTTTTTAAGACCTGTCAATTTAATTATACCAGGTTTTTTTTTGTGTGGGTAAATGTCAATTAATTTTATTAACCAAAAAACCCATACTTTAGTTTAGCGTGTGAAGTAAAGTGTATAAAAGTAGAAGAAAAAGGAAAAAATAAACAACCGACTTTCAAAATGAGCACTTGGAGGAAAAAGTTCATCTCATAAGTTCCATTTTGCTGAAAAAAGCTTGGTTATATAGATAATAGGTCTACTACTAACTGGTGATCGAGAAAATAAGCAGAAAAGAGCAATAACACTCAGTTTTAGTAACCCCTACAACCATCTTGCATTTACATTTGACTGAATGCAAATTAGAGCTAGTCATCAATTACAGACTCCAGAAGAGGATCACAAACAAAAACAAAAACAAAAAAAATTATACAGACTGCAGACGAAAAAAAAAGAAGAGAACAGGACCAAGCGAATTTTCCAAAACTCCACAAAACATAACCATTGATATGAAGACTCTCTAGCCAAATAATTAATAAAAAAGAACCGATCTCTCCTATGAATTGAGATATCACAAAACTACGATATATTATTCATACTTATATATTATGGTAATGGAGTATGTCGTGATACGTTTTTCAACGCCTTTCGAGGTAGAGTTGCAAGTTGCAAAACAACCACTTCAATGCGTTTACTTATTTTCGTTGACAAAATTCGTCTCAAAAAGGATAGTGACACTTGAATTCGGCCGCCCCTATATATTCACATGTGGCATGAGGCTTCATATCGCGGTGCTTGTAACCACACAATCCAATTGCATGGACCACCATCCTGTAAACATAGACCAATATCCTTGAGCCACAAGAATAAACAATGGGGAGGTCGACCTCCTTGACGAATGCCACCAGAAGAAATGATCGAAGAAATTTGTAGCCTGATTGTTGGCCAGAACCGAGAAAGAGACAAAAGATACAACTTCTGTTGGTGATATTACAACAATTTACACCAAAAATAAAATTACAATGCACAAATTAACAGGCTGAGTCACGGAAATCTCGCTCGCTTAAAGGAGATTCAAGCCCTCTACGGTAACAAACCGGTGCAGTAGAAAATCTCTGACTTGTCCCCTCTAGGGTAAAACAGCCCGATAACTTATCATTTGGTTCGGACCTACTCTGCACAAGTAGGAGAATCCAAAGCTCTACAAATGAAACACTTTTACACTTTGCCCAAGACTCTCACGTACATATTAAATTTATAGGCTATTTTTTAGAGAATATATATAGATGGAGGAGAAAGCTGAATGTTTTTAGAAGAAGTTTGCTTGCGGCTCTATGGCTGGGGATATCTCATACGTGCAAAACAAATGCATATTTTTATGGGCAAAATGAGAAGGAAGGAATCCAAACATTAATTGTTCATTTATGACCAAATCCCTAGCATATATAGATATGCTAGATTTGCTCCTACATATCCAACACCCAAATAAATGCAATGATCTCAAAATCTGATATGATCTTGCAAGTGGATATCCAAGCTAGTAAATGTTGTGATATCAAGATCAGAATTGATTGTACAAGTGGATACCCAATTGAATGCTATGTCATGTGCTATTAACAAGATATATAAGAGCCCCCCATCCCATATATTATAGACATACGTACACATAGCTTTAAAAAGTCTAACTAGCTAGGACTGTAAGCTTGTGTTCCATCCTTGACGAAACATCATTAGGAATGTCGCACTCCCCACCTTGCACACCCACATTTTTTGTGTTCGTTCCCCCCACGTAATAGAGCACTAAAATGATCTAGAATGTGACCAGTGCTAGAGATCTCTTCTGGCCGAGTTATGGTTGTGTTTGGTTGGGAGTTTAGTTTAGTTTAATTTTGATAGTAAGTGGAGAGAGAAATAGAGTAATGATTGAAGATATGGGTAATGATTGGAGAGAGATAGAGAAAAATGAGAAAATAATAATTGGAGAAATAAGATAATGATTGGAGAAAGAAATAAGGTAATGATTAAAAACTAAACTAAAACTAAAACTAAAAGGTTAACCGAACAAAGCCGGTTTTCAAAGTGCATGGCCACCACCATATGGAAATATCTCGTTCCTGTTTCTATCTCCCTGCAGCTTCAACCAGTTCTGTTTCGCTCGTAGTAATTAGTTTCTTGTCGCGTGAGGAGCTAATCCAACTCTGTCCTCATAGCTTGTTGTCGACCAAACTCCCTCATCCCCCTCCAATAATTTTGCACCACCTTTTAAGGGTAAGTTTGAATGCTAAGGTGTCGCTTCCTGTTTGAGGATATTTAGGGGAAACATATGCGATCGATCTTCTAATGGTCAACTTTGAATCTGCCCAAACAAGCCACTTAAATTTTTTTGTAATGTACTGTAATTATTTCAACGAAGTCCAAGCTGTGTCAAGAATCAACGGACTATGATCCGAGCGCTGAATAGGAAGAGATAATAATAACGCATTCGGATGCATTCTCTGCCAAGTACAACAACAATAGAACCCATGTAGTCTTCAATCATTGGGGATATGAGCGAAGGAAGATTAGAGATAGATCTCTGGCAATATCGTTGACAAAAAAAAAAGGCAATATACACAAAATGGCTATTCTCCGAATACTCCTGAAACAGTGGCCCCCTATACTTGTTTTGCAGCGGAATCATGGCCCCAAATCAAAGCCAAATGGCATCAGAGAGGACAGGCCAATTTATGTGCATAATACCATGCTTTCTTCATTGAGAGTCCAGGCGTGCGCAACGACTTCTAATAATTCTGAATGCTCACCAGATAAAAAATGTAATATTATATGCAAAACGAAACCAATGATGATTTTTATTTAGTTGAAACAAGTTTGCTAAAGACAAGAAGTTGTAGACAAAACATATAACGGAAACGAGGGATTGGAAAATGTTATGTCCAACTCCTCTTAAATAAGAAGCAGTTTTGGGTGGGTTTCGCTTGGCTTTTGAAGAGGGAGTTTCGGCCAAGTTGCACCAATTTAGCCCTTGATTTGGATGGCTTTATTCTTGGAATGTTGGGGGCAATTGGTAATTTTGCTTGTGCCATTTAGTGGGCTACGTGGCGGTAGGTCTTCCAGTACGTGGCGAGATGGCGTGCAAGAACATAAACAAACGTCTCCCCCTCCTCCCCTTTTCTTCCTCTGGTTATTCTCTGGTTAGAGAAACACTGAGTGAGAGAGAGAGAGAGAGTTTTGGGCAAGTTGCACCACCCTCGTAATAATCATCTTCGTTGTATCTCTACTGAAGATGTGGAGATGCAAGAGAATGCTCCAGCAGCTGCTTCCAATTCCGAAATTCCGTGTCTTCAGCTGCCCTTTCTACTTTCTGAAATCAGGTATCTGGATTTGCTGCTTCCTTTATGAAATCCTGGTGATGCTACTATCTGTGATGTTCTAAGTTTTGCAGTTCGATTGAAAATTTCGTTTCTTTTTTTTTCCAAAGATTCTACATCCCTTTGATGTTTCTACATTTGGAAGAAAAAGGAGTTTGTGGTTGTATGCATGTGTAGGGTTTTGTCGATCTGCTGTAGATGGTTTTGTATATGATGTGTGTTTTTTTTGCTTTTTCTTAGGACGGAAAAATATGGCTTCGATCTGCTGGAGATGGCTTTGATTGTGCATATTTTTGGGGCGTTTGGATGTTTTTGACATTTGGAAGAAAATTAAGGCTGGAGATGGGGATCGATGGCGGGACACTGGGTTGTCTTCAATTCTTCTTTACCTCTCTTCCAGCAAACATGGTTTACGTCACATCATGGGACGATTTCGTGGAGAAATCCATCCAATTGTTCCGCACTGATCCTGAATCCATAATCCCTTCCTACACTCGCAGTTCTTTCTCTCTGTTACTTGCTTAATAGATCCATATTACTGCTGTTACGTTCAATTTTGATTGATTCTACTGATTGTTTCGTTTTCCTGACATGTTTAATTTTCACGCTTTTTTTGGTCTTCTTAGATTACAATGGGATACAGAAGCGTTATACGATGAAGTACAGACACTATGATGGTAAATTAGTGCTCAAGGTCACCGATAACCGTGAGGTATGCATTACTTCTCGCTCGATTTCGTCCCACTTTTAAAAAAATTTGCCCTTATCTACAATTTATGTGTTAATTGGTATGAATATGTTTTGGGATATCTGTACTTCATCTTAATATTGACGGCATCAATGCTGTTGTGCACTTGAGCTTAGTTATTAGATTACATTGACATTGTTGGATTATTTGAATGTGCCTAAGAAACAAGGGGATGCAATAACAGAGAGGAATATTGTTACCAGCTTGCATGGACTTCTGCCTGATCCAAAGATTCCAAATTGAAGTTTGAGAAATACTTTCATTGGTTATTTTTTATGTGGAGTGATTATCATTGTAAACTGAAAGCTACAATGTCTTGTTGACTCCTAGATTGCAAGAATATTAGTATTTTCTATATTAAACATGCTGAGTATTTTCTATATGCCAAGTCATTTTTGAAGAGAATAAGTTCATTATTTCAGAGAATACATGAAATTCATTAACTGAAAAGGGTTTTTTTTGGTTCCTGTGACTTTTGAAGTTTTAGGCGGAGATGACGAAGAAGGATTCTGATTTCATTGAGTTGCTATAGGGCGAGCTCCAGAAGTTCAAAAGGATTTTTTGTAGAGAAAGAGGAAGAGTATATCATCGTCATGCTGCATTAAGTTTTGGGCCTAGGTACCCATGGTATTGTTTATCGTTATTGTTATATAAACTATAGAAATTCTAATGCTTTTCAGAATCATTAGATGGCTCTCTTTTCTAACATCCAAGTTTTTTGTAGTTGCCAACCAATTTGAACGTAAACAGCCATCAGTCTTTAGGTAGAATAAGTATTGACTTTCCAGATCACCCTTTGCTAGGTGGACATAAAATCCACCCTTTCCACTGAATTGATGCTAGACCCCATTAGCTTCCAAGTACTTCATGACAAAAATATATTTCCCATCAGTGGACATAAAATCCTCATTAAGCATTTGAAACAATACCCACTAACTGTTAAAACTACTTTTAGTGCATTAAAGTGCACTAATTATTATTTCTGAACAACTACAATGCACTATTTTTGTCACGCCCTCGATTTTTAACATAAATTATAAACATTTTTAATAAATAAAACCTTCACTAAAATACCGGAAATACCCTAAATGACATACTTTTCCCAGTTTTCAAAATTAAATTTGAGTTACAATCTTGGTTCGACCCCAAGTTATACAAACGCTAAAACAATATTACAATTTTCATTAATCAATTTTCCGAATACTTCTTTAAAAAAAAATGCAAACTTGACTCCTCATTTGAACCTCCGAGACACGTGATCAGCAAGCACGGGATGCACGTCATGCCAACTTCCTTGACCTTTACCTGAAAATGATAGGTTGAGCTACACTAGCCCAGTAGAGAAATCTATACTCAAGTTATATGGAAATGAGATGAAATATACACCTGACACGAATGAGACACCCAATTGAACATGAGACACAAGAGGGATTACAAAAAGAAACTGACGAATTTAGACCTTTCCGTATATCTTAGAGATAACCCTAACCATCCATGCATCAACTAGAAGAAGCATTAGGACTCATATCAATCAAACAAACAACAATTATAGTTCAACCAACAACGTTTCAAATGAATTCCACAAACCATCTCCTCTTTTCATACCATCCACCATGGTGCCTCATTACTTAAAACTTTCCTTTTAGATTTCCAAAACATTTTAGGGAAAACTCAAGACCATCACAGGTCAAGCTCCGTTGATTCGAGCTTGAATGCCGGAGTCCGTTGATTTGTGCCCAAATACCGGATCCGTTGATTCGCTCAAGAATACCGGAGGATTTTTAAAATCCTCTTTTCAAAACTCAAATTGCTTTCTTTGATAAAAATCAACCTTTCATTCTCTGTCTCGGCAACCACAATCTCAAGCAATCATGCAATCCAAACATCAATATAGACCTCTAAGGTCAATCAAAATTCTCTTCATCATGCGAGACATTCAACTGTGTTACCACCCCTTGCGTCACATTGAATTCTCTCAACCTGGGTTTCCGCACTACCACACCTTGCGTTGCGGGCCCTCTAGAGTCCCCGCATTTCCACACCTTGCGTTGCAGGACCCTCAATTCAGAATTCACAACTCACGTAAACATAAAAAGCGTTATCAATCCGTATATAAACAAACATCACTTTCCACACTCACAATCGTTCTTACATCATTAACCATGCATACCAACTCATAAGTACACCCCATTATACATTGATAAATACTTTAAGTCCACGTTATTCATCAAAGTCAATCACGACGCCCTGCGTCACATATCGAACCCGCAAAGACTCTACGACACACCACCCACTTGGTTCCTAACAGAAAACATATCGAACGAGGACACGAGTCACAATACTACCCATAGGATCACTAGACAAACTCAAGTCTACGCCTAACGTTCACCTCTTACTCCCTTATAGCCCACGGTACTCCAACCACCCTTACGGTATATATTCTCCAACCAACGACACTAATATTATACACTAACGAGTGCTCAGAGACAAGATCGAACAACGAACCATTAGGGCATAAGCAACCCTACTCAAGAGTGACTTAAACATAGTCTAATCATATAGGAAGTCATAACACGGAACGAATATAACCTAGGGAGTAGCCGCAAACATCGACCGACTGACACACCTCTACTCAAATGGTCATAACTTTCTGTATACAAAGAGTTTAAAGGTGATTTTGGTGGCAAACGAAAGCTAACTTCCAGACCTTCGATTCAATATAAAGTTTGCGTGAAACGGGCATCGGATGAAGGAGTTATGGCTGTTCAAAGTTGGGCTGAAACCCAAAAAACGGGAAGAAATTTCCAGATTTGATAGAAGCACAAAACCCAACCTCAAGCACGAAATAAAGCACGATCTAGGTACATAAACATCACACTAACGCATAACGAGAGTAAGAAATCCCTACCACAATGGGTTTTGAGCAAAACCCTAAGTAACCCAAGCTTGAAACACCAAGATCTAGCTCCTCCCAAGCTACAATACGAGACCTAGGTCCAAGATTTCCCAAGATCAAGAGAAATAAGTGAGGTTCAACAAGTGATTGAGAGGAGAGAGAGAGAAATCCGAAAACGATGAAGTTCTTACCTCTTTGAACGCAATAACCTTGATTCCGAATGAAATTAGGATGAACAACCCATAGATCTTGAAGATTTTGAGGTGTTTGATGTAGAAATCCAAGAATTTGGGTGAGAGATTGAAGAGAGAAGGTAGAGGGGTGATTTTAGGGCTTGGTTCGTGGCCTTGGAGTGAGAAAATAACATAAGAGGTCTATTTATAGTGGTCCAAGAAGCGTGCTGAAAATCTGCAGAAAACGCAGCATGTACCGGTACGGGAAAAATGCGTACCGGTTCATGAACCTTCGAAGAGTCAAAAAGCACAACTTCTGGACACCATGTACCGGTACGGGTAAAATGCGTACCGGTTCATGAAGGGCAGAAAAAAGAATTTTTTTCACGGACACCGAAACAAACCCGACTTGGTACCAACACTTCCAAACATCATTGCAACATCAAAACTAACATTTTACTATCCTACGAGAGTCCGATACACACCCGGATACGTATCTCCGTACACCCCACAACATACGAGCGATTTTACTAACAATATATATACTTAACGGAATAAATGATTTCCGAAATTAAAACAAGTCTGCGAGTCTCTACAATCTATCCTCCTTAAAGAAATTTCGTCCCGAAATTTACAATTCAAGCCAACTAAGCTCATCCCTCGCGATACCTAACCTTATGCCACATTTCCACAATTTAACGGTATGCTCCTACCGCTCAACAGTCGATCTCGTATGCCTAGGATGTACATTGGTTTCTTCCCAAGAATCACACCAACCTCTAACCGCTCTCCTGAAATCTCAACCTTCACAGACACTCAAATTCTAACACTCACTCTAAGATTCATCAACTTATATCCCCTCGTTTACCCAAATCTTTGAATCTTACATTCTCTCTCTCTCTTTTTTGCCAACTATCAATCTAGAAAATCTCGAATAATCTCTATGGTAGTAAAACCAAGAAAGCCCAAAATTCAATGATTAGACCTCATAGTGACCCTCACCATCTGCTCAGTTTTAACACCAATTCTCCATGATTGAACTTCTTACGTCTCAAAGCTATTGATATCCTTCTCGACTTTGAAAGTAAATACATCCCACGATCGATCCCATTCTATTGATAGTACTGAGGATAGACACCGACACCAAACGCACATAAGACAACCGCTAGTCACAGTCTCCAACTCACACCTCTTCTTCTTCTTCTTTTTTTTCACATAACTCTTCCCTATGAACTCTACACAAGCCTCAAACGTCTTTTCGTCCATCTAACATTCAATCACAATCAAGATTCTAACTACACAAGACAAAAAAATAATTCCTCATAGCAAATACCCACATACGCTTCATTGTTTATTCTACATTGCGTAATAAAAGTAAACTTCACACATTGGGGCTACATAACAAGTCAAACATATAGGTTTAAACTAAGTTGCAACGAATTTCATACACGAAACATCCCAACAAACCAACCATACCATTTAACAGCTTACACGATACCAAACACATTCACGCATTAATAGGCTCACCCCATATCCAACGGATCCACAGAGTGTCCAACAGACTCACCAAGTATCCAACACTTCACAATTCATGGTTCTAAAAAGCCCTACAGTTATCTCATTCTTCCCAATCTCGTGAAGCCTCACACCACGTCTATTCACTTTACCGATCTCAATCATTTCCATTCATTTAGTCAAAGCAAATCGCACAATTCCCAAATTCATAATCTCAAACATCACATCACAGATACACGTATTATCAGTTCTAATTATTCCCCTATTCCATCAACATCACAACCTAACAACATATCTATACTTCTCGTTATATTCTAAGACTCTGACTACTACGTTACTTAAGAATTAATCTCACTCACACCAATGATTTCTAACGGTTCCGCTCACCACACACCTCACAGCTCTCGATTTTCCCTCAATCAAGTAATCATGTCAATCTCAATATCCCTCAAAGGCATTCGCCACTTGTACACTCAACCTCAGGAACAACGACTTCCATTACCACCACCATCTCTGCTATCACTATTATCTCTTAATCTTTCTTAAACAGACTTATCATCTCAACGACGCCTAAACATGTCCTATACTGTCATTAGTCTAGCCTTCGACTTGGTTACACTCCACACACAATCTCTACGCTTCAATCCTTCAATTTACAGCATACTATTTCTCCACACGCCTATCCCTTCCAAGTTCCTACCATTTCCCACCCAGTATATCATTTACACTTCGCCTCATTATCTGCCTAGGCAGTTCACATCCGTATTGCCCTCACTTCAGTTAAGTCTCTCACCATACACTTACATCAATCACTCGGCTCAAGTCACATCGATATAGGTCACCTCAAGTCTTGTTGTCCCTCTTACAAAATTCCTATATACAGCCATCTATCTAAATTCCCAAACCTAGAGATCTAGCTAGTCCCCTATACACAATCCTAGTGTCCAATTGACTTTCCGAGACTTCCATCTAGAAGGAGCGGTGATCAAGCGCCTCTTCCAACTGGATCTCATCGGTAGTCGCCTGGGTGTCCAGAAGACACATACCGTATCTAGACACCCTATCGATAACTCTTATTTTCCTAAGTCAACCTCAGATACTTACAACTCTCTACGAAGGCTTGACTTGTCTGATCTATACTTAATATCACCACCTCAATGACTACCATAACGATAACAAAGCACAATCACTGCCACGACAAAACATCATCTCTTCACACATTCAAGATACTCCTTAGTTCAATCCCCTAGCTATGATACACCTTACTCACTTTCTGGACAAACTATGCTCCTGTCACACCTTACCTCACATAAAAATTACTTAAAGTATTTAAAAGTTAACAAGTAACCTGCACAATCCAAATAAAACACATCAGGTACTTAGCTCACAAATCTTACTAACAGTCTAACACTTCTATTACATACTAACAGATATCATCTCTCACGTGTCAACCTCGCCACTATGCATAACTACCACAATCCTTCACGACTTTCCAGCTCATCTAAAAGGTATCTTACCACGTAGAATCCAATGACAAGACTGCTAACGGAAACCACAATAATAACAACAAACGCTGCCACATCCCCTACGCATAGACCAAACTTCCATTCTTCCCAAACAAGGGTCGCCAGCATTCCACCTAACAGAGTAAACGTAAATACAAGCCACACTGTTGAACAAACGTCGGTCATGCAAGCACACACATGTTTTTGTTAAAAAAAAAAAATGCAATGACTTTTGAACCCATGAGACTAGAAGTCTCCCCACGGTCTCAAAGTATTCAAACCTAGACGCTCTGATACCAATTTGTCACGCCCTCGATTTTTAACATAAATTATAAATATTTTTAATAAATAAAACCTTCACTAAAATACCGGAAATACCCTAAATGACATACTTTTCCCAGTTTTCAAAATTAAATTTGAGTTACAATCTTGGTTCGAAACCCCAAGTTATACAAACGCTAAAACAATATTACAATTTTCATTAATCAATTTTCCGAATACTTCTTTAAAAAAAAATGCAAACTTGACTCCTCATTTGAACCTCCGAGACACGTGATCAGCAAGCACGGGATGCACGTCATGCCAACTTCCTTGACCTTTACCTGAAAATGATAGGTTGAGCTACACTAGCCCAGTAGAGAAATCTATACTCAAGTTATATGGAAATGAGATGAAATATACACCTGACACGAATGAGACACCCAATTGAACATGAGACACAAGAGGGATTACAAAAAAGAACTGACGAATTTAGACCTTTCCGTATATCTTAGAGATAACCCTAACCATCCATGCATCAACTAGAAGAAGCATTAGGACTCATATCAATCAAACAAACAACAATTATAGTTCAACCAACAACGTTTCAAATGAATTCCACAAACCATCTCCTCTTTTCATACCATCCACCATGGTGCCTCATTACTTAAAACTTTCCTTTTAGATTTCCAAAACATTTTAGGGAAAACTCAAGACCATCACAGGTCAAGCTCCGTTGATTCGAGCTTGAATGCCGGAGTCCGTTGATTTGTGCCCAAATACCGGATCCGTTGATTCGCTCAAGAATACCGGAGGATTTTTAAATAAAATCCTCTTTTCAAAACTCAAATTGCTTTCTTTGATAAAAATCAACCTTTCATTCTCTGTCTCGGCAACCACAATCTCAAGCAATCATGCAATCCAAACATCAATATAGACCTCTAAGGTCAATCAAAATTCTCTTCATCATGCGAGACATTCAACTGTGTTACCACCCCTTGCGTCACATTGAATTCTCTCAACCTGGGTTTCCGCACTACCACACCTTGCGTTGCGGGCCCTCTAGAGTCCCCGCATTTCCACACCTTGCGTTGTAGGACCCTCAATTCAGAATTCACAACTCACGTAAACATAAAAAGCGTTATCAATCCGTATATAAACAAACATCACTTTCCACACTCACAATCGTTCTTACATCATTAACCATGCATACCAACTCATAAGTACACCCCATTATACATTGATAAATACTTTAAGTCCACGTTATTCATCAAAGTCAATCACGACGCCCTGCGTCACATATCGAACCCGCAAAGACTCTACGACACACCACCCACTTGGTTCCTAACAGAAAACATATCGAACGAGGACACGAGTCACAATACTACCCATAGGATCACTAGACAAACTCAAGTCTACGCCTAACGTTCACCTCTTACTCCCTTATAGCCCACGGTACTCCAACCACCCTTACGGTATATATTCTCCAACCAACGACACTAATATTATACACTAACGAGTGCTCAGAGACAAGATCGAACAACGAACCATTAGGGCATAAGCAACCCTACTCAAGAGTGACTTAAACATAGTCTAATCATATAGGAAGTCATAACACGGAACGAATATAACCTAGGGAGTAGCCGCAAACATCGACCGACTGACACACCTCTACTCAAATGGTCATAACTTTCTGTATACAAAGAGTTTAAAGGTGATTTTGGTGGCAAACGAAAGCTAACTTCCAGACCTTCGATTCAATATAAAGTTTGCGTGAAACGGGCATCGGATGAAGGAGTTATGGCCGTTCAAAGTTGGGCTGAAACCCAAAAACGGGAAGAAATTTCCAGATTTGATAGAAGCACAAAACCCAACCTCAAGCACGAAATAAAGCACGATCTAGGTACATAAACATCACACTAACGCATAACGAGAGTAAGAAATCCCTACCACAATGGGTTTTGAGCAAAACCCTAAGTAACCCAAGCTTGAAACACCAAGATCTAGCTCCTCCCAAGCTACAATACGAGACCTAGGTCCAAGATTTCCCAAGATCAAGAGAAATAAGTGAGGTTCAACAAGTGATTGAGAGGAGAGAGAGAGAAATCCGAAAACGATGAAGTTCTTACCTCTTTGAACGCAATAACCTTGATTCCGAATGAAATTAGGATGAACAACCCATAGATCTTGAAGATTTTGAGGTGTTTGATGTAGAAATCCAAGAATTTGGGTGAGAGATTGAAGAGAGAAGGTAGAGGGGTGATTTTAGGGCTTGGTTCGTGGCCTTGGAGTGAGAAAATAACATAAGAGGTCTATTTATAGTGGTCCAAGAAGCGTGCTGAAAATCTGCAGAAAACGCAGCATGTACCGGTACGGGAAAAATGCGTACCGGTTCATGAACCTTCGAAGAGTCAAAAAGCACAACTTCTGGACACCATGTACCGGTACGGGTAAAATGCGTACCGGTTCATGAAGGGCAGAAAAAAGAATTTTTTTCACGGACACCGAAACAAACCCGACTTGGTACCAACACTTCCAAACATCATTGCAACATCAAAACTAACATTTTACTATCCTACGAGAGTCCGATACACACCCGGATACGTATCTCCGTACACCCCACAACATACGAGCGATTTTACTAACAATATATATACTTAACGGAATAAATGATTTCCGAAATTAAAACAAGTCTGCGAGTCTCTACAATTTTCTAATCCTAATATTTTGCAATAGACTATATATCTTGATGCCGCATATCACATGAGGATAGTTTTGGTGAATCACTAATGGTTGAAAATTTGATTGCTAATTTGCATGCTTTTCTTGGCCTCTTCATGACATAACAAGAAGACATGAATTTCAGAAATCCCAAAAGTAGGATATTACATTAATCTCCTGCTCTTTCTTCTTCTTCTTCTTTACAAAATAAGTATAGGAAAAAATGTTTCTTTCATCTATCCAAACATATATATAAACTTCTATTCAAGAAATGTCACAATTATAATTTTATGATAGTTTAGATACAAAGTGACCTACAGTATCCAAAAAATAGTGCATACTTCTTCATGTTAACTAAACTAATTGAGAATTTGCCAATACCTGAAGTAGGTATATATCAGATATGAATCCACAAGTATCTGAACTCTATTACTATATCCACAACAGGTACAATTCTCTTCTAGAAGTATAGGTGCTTTATACAAGCTTTTACTCACTTTCATAGCTCAACTTCAAACTAGAATATTACAATCTACTCTACCAATTAATCCTTAGCTCCTACAAATAGTACCTGGCTCAACAAATCGTTTAGTGCTTATAAGTCTACTTGATTCAGATTCTTCATTTTGTTGTGGAAAACTTAATATTAAGGATTTGTTTGTAGAGCCACTACGCTCTTGTTTGCACCAACATTTTCATACTATAAACATTCTGCCAGATAAAGTAAATGCCAATGCCCTCTTTACTGTTTCCAACTTCCATACATTGAAAAAAACAGGTCGAGCTTGAAAAAGCTCGGGTCGTTTATAGAGACTCGTTTACTAAATGAACTAAGCTCTTTTACTAAATGAACTAAGCTTGGCTTGTTTACAAATGAGTTGAGCTCGAGCTTCAACCTTGTTTAGCAAATGAGCCGAGCTCGAACACTACCAAGGTCAGCTCGTTTGCACCCCTCTTACTGCCAACGGACAGAACTGTGGGTGGGCCGTGAAACCTGTGGAAAGTGGGCGTCTAATAAAGCCCACGGGTCTTTCAACAGCCCTGCGAATGGAAAGTGATTTCACATAATTGACACAGGCATCCGAAATTTTGTTAGCTTCTCTTAACTTAGTTCAGTGTGGTGGAAATAACACTCTCATAGCTACAACCTGTATTTGATTTACTATATGTTTCTTTTACATTTATGCATATTTATGTTATCAATTTTTTGCACATTCGTCATGCATGTGTGTCAGATTGAAAAAGGGAATGTGCTAATGTATTATGGGGTTTGCAATTCATTGTAAGTCCAGTTTTTCACATTGATCCGATTCTAACTCTTCATATTCACAGGTGAACAAGAGTGATTCGACATTAACTTTAAAATCTGATTGCAAAGCGTTCCAATGGGAATCAGGGGAATCTCTTCTTGAGATGTTGGAGTTGAGGGGATTTGTCAAACAAGTCTTTCCTTTGCATGGTATGCTAGCTTTCAACTTTCAAAAAATAACAAGTAGTTATCAGGAAAATGACAATTTTTGAGTGTTGGCCTATAGATGAAACAAAGAGGAAGCAGCTTCTGAGAACTTGGGCATTTAACTGCTGGGACTTCACAAGATAGCCTATTGATGAAATCTATACATATTTTGGCCGGACAAAGGTAAAAGCTGATGTGCTTCTCGCTGCTATTGGATTTTGTATTCAAATGTAGTTTTTGAGCTGCAATAATCTTTGTACTTGCAATTTACACCGTAGATCGCGACCTATTTTGCTTTCCTTGGAATGTTTACAAGGTGGATTTTATTTCCAACTATATGTGAGGATCTAATTGTTGCTTTGAGTTGTGAACTAATTTTCTTTCTCTTTCTTAGGAAGAACAAAATCATTACATTCAACCCCCTCTTCCCTCTCTGCAGCTGGAAGGACCTGTTAAAGAACTTCTCATTTTCCAAGCACTTTTGCTTTATCTGACCAGAACAAACTCTGCCTTTTGCTTTGTCTAACCCTTTGGCAATTGTATAAAAAAAAACCTGTAGCCAAAATGATCCAAGAAACCAAATAACTTCAACCCTTTTGTTCAACACAAAAACTTATCTAAATCATAACTACTACAAGTAACTACTTCTGTTCATACACTTGACCAAATTTATCCTTATAACCTTTGCTATCATCAACAAAATCCATAATTAGAAAAACCCAAACCCGTCTACACAACGGGCATGAATAACGTGCTTTGCACGTTGGCATGCACCTAGTTGTACAAACAAAATGGGACTGCAAACGAGTCGGGAAGATTAGTTAGGTTTTGAATTTGATTTAGAAAACTTAATTGACTATTCAAGTTTGATTTGTTTACAGGAATTCCGAAATTTGAACATGTTTCGAAACTCTCTATTTCTTAGAGCTTGAACGATGTCGCTACTAGAATAATTGATAAAGAACACACTCAAAAAGTTAAAAGGATCACGGATTGAATAAAAGCGTGATAAAGAAATGTGAAGTTAATTTTTAATCTCAGTTTGCTAATACAGGTGTGATGGTTAATATTTTTTACCACAATTTTTCAAAAATTGTAATTGTAATTACGTATTTTTAACATGGTTTGTTTGTCTCCGTGATGAAAACTAGTGATTCATTTCAATCACGTTTTGTTTGAAAGCGTGATTAATATATTTTTTATCACAGTTTTGATAATACTGCTATTGTAATTGGTTATTTTAACCACGTTCTGTTTGCAACCGTGATATTTGGGAGAATTTTCCCCAAGTCCACTGTACCATTTTCCAAACCCCATAAGTCCACTCCTAAATTCTATAACCCATTAAGTCAACTAGCCTACTAGTCAGGATATAATAAACCTGTTTAGTCTAATATACCCCTACCTTTTGCCACGTTTTTTCAACTATTTCAAAAACATCCATTTCAAAATTTGTGCCAATCCCGAAAAATACTCCCCATTCATTACAAAACCCCTCCCTCATCCCCCCCTTCCCCCCCTTCCCCCCCCTCCCCCCATTTTCAGAACGAACAATACTAGACGGTCTCGCTTCTCCGTCCATCGCCGTTCGTTGCCGTAGTTTCAGTCGGACTTTCTTCTCCGTTCGTCGCCCTAGTTTCAGTCGTCGTTCGTCGCTTCTCCGTTCATCGACCGTTCTATTCGGGTGCTAGTCCCCGTTCTTCGCCCGTTCGAGTCAGGTCCTAGTCGCCGTTCTTCGCCTGTTCTAGTCGCTGTTCTTCGCCCTCATTTCGCCGTAAGATCCTACGACGCAATCGATACATTTGGTATGTTTCCCTTCGTATATATGGTTATATGATTGGTTTTGCTAATTTAAGTTAGGGTTTTGCGAGTATATATATTGTTATATCATAAAATAGATGTCTTTTGGTTCAAACAAGTTGTGTACCTTCTGTTTGAGGGTTTTTGAACAGAGCATCCTGGGAAAATTTTATGAATGGTTTATGTTTATTTTTATGTTTATGTTTGAGCATTACAGTTTATATGGTTATATAACTGGTTTGGCTAAGTTAATGGTTAATGGTTCCATGTTTATGAATGGTTTATGTTTATGTTTATGTTTGGCCAGGCCAGTTACCACCTTATGTTTTTCACTTCGTATTAATGGTTATATAACTGGTTTGGATAGGTTAAGTTAGGGTTCTGATTGCGAGTACATATGGTTATACCAATATCTGAGCAATCTAGTTTATGTTTCTATTAGTATATATGGTTATATAATTGGTTTGCCCAAGTTAAGTTAGGGTTTCGATTGCGAGTATATATGGTTATATCAATGTTGGCTATATATTCGGATCAATTAGCCCGCTGCGCGGACCATTCCAATAATCTAATTTAATTGGTTTGATATATATAACAATGTTGGCTATATATTTGATATATATGTTTGAGCATTACAAACATATATTTGTAATGTCGTTGGTTATACCAATATCAATTACCGATTTTCATTGAATTTGGAAGAAATTGAAGTGGTTTTGGGGCTGTATTGTCGTTGTATAATGGTTGTATAATGGTTGCTTTCATGTATTCCACTCCCTTCAATCTGTCAAAAAGAACACTCCTTGCGTTGTCTCTGCTTGTATTCTGAAATTGCATAAAGATCTTTCCCTTCAATCACCCGAGGTACTCGATTCGTAATCTTTGTGTACGTTCTCTTTTGTTTAGCTTTGTGTTATGCATTAAGTAATTTGCAACTGGCTGGCCTAGGCTAGAATATGGTTACAGCCGGTTTGGATTGAGTGTTTTTGTGACAGGGCGAAAAAGAAAAAAGAGGAAAAACGTAGAGGTTCTCACCACACCACTCATTTGAATTTCTTTGGGGGATAAAGACTTGGTTTGTGTAGTTTGATGTATGTATAATGAAATGGATAGTGAGATTCAAAGCAGTCCGCAACTGGGTTCAGTTAGTTTTGGTGGAGATTACGCATTGGACTTCAATTTGTTTGGTGTTGTCTGTGTTCCGTTTCAGTCCAAGACACGATATGGGTTTTGGGTAGATTATTTTTTGTTTACGGGAAGGAGAATTTATCAGGGGCAATGTCACGCTATTGCATGATGAGACTCTTATCTTTTTGTCTGTTTGATTGTCCAATTGCTGTTTTTTTTTCTTTTACGCATGTTTCAGTGGACAAAAAGGCATGGTTTGTGTATTCTGATGCACAATAAATGGAATGGATTATGAGATTAATAGCAGTACGGGACTTGGTTTGGTTTTCCGTGGAGCTTCTGCGGACTGCTCTTTCCAAATCAGTTTGTTTGGTGTTGTTTGTTTTCCTTTCACTCCAAGACCCAGTATTGGTTTTTGGTCGCTTCTTTTATGTTGTTGGGAAGAGAATCTATCAGTGGCAATGTCACACTATCTGTGTCTTTTATAAAGAAATATAGCAGTGAAACATGTTAATCTCAATGGTTTATGAATGCTTTATGTTTATGTTTATGTTTGGCCAGGCCTGTTTCCACCTTATGTTTTTCACTTCGTATATATGGTTATATAACTGGTTTGATATATATAACAATGTTGGCTATATATTTGATATATATGTTTGAGCATTACAGTTTATATGGTTATATCCGATGCAGATCTTTGTGATTTTCCCTCTGTAAATAAGATACACATGGTTATATATCAAAAAATGTAACATGCGATTTTGACCAGTCCATCATGGAACATAAATTGTAATATCAGTATCTCGAATCCTTCCTTACACATACAAAGCTGTTTGTCTCCATATGTTTAATTTTTTGATTGTATGTGCAGCAATGACATATCCTAAAAGGACAGGGAAAGAGTTGGTACCTGTGGCGTACGCAATAGAAGCTCGTCCATTAGCAATGATTGACCCACCAAAAGAGATGAGGCTGAAAAAATCACCAAGGAAGCGGACAGCAGACCCTGCTGTCATAAATATTGACGACAGTGCAGGTAAGTATGAGGTAGTCAAGTCTTCCTCCCCCTCCCCCCGGGAAGGATTAAAAGAAGCTGATGTAGAAGCAACTGTCAGAACTTCCTACCCAACCCCTATTAAGATCAATAGAAAACAACGTGGCAAAAAGCCTGAAACTAAAATGGTTTATGAGAAAAAGAGGAAAAGGACAAGTAGGGGAGATGAAGAAGTTATAGTTCTGAACACCCCGACAAAGAGAGTCACACGGTCTGCTGAGGCATTGAAGAAAATGAAGAGTTTATGAGAAAAAGAGGAAAAGGACAAGTAGGGGAGATGAAGAAGTTATAGTTCTGAACACCCCGACAAAGAGAGTCACACGGTCTGCTGAGGCATTGAAGAAAATGAAGATGAATAAGGACATGAAAGAAAGGGAGGACAAAGGAATTAAAAGAAAAACAAGTCATCAAGTCTCCAAGGGTGGAGGTTCGAACAGACAACGAAATGTGAAACAAAAGGTAAAGGGGGAGGAAGAAGAAGAGGAATGGGATGAAGAAGAGAAATGGGATGAAGACGAGGGAGATGAAGAAGAAAATAGAAAGGTAAAAAAGGGGCAGAAGAGAGAAGGGGTCAAGGGTAAGACAGGCCAACCAAAACAAGAAAAAGTGGAACCAAAAAGGGGCATGCAGTACAGGTAAGGACACATTATTATATGTATATGATTGTATTGAAATAATGTTATATATGTTCTACCAGCAAAGTTTGGACATATATGTTGTTATTACCTGGAATATATATGGTTACATATGATTTAATGTATCATTTTAATTGTATAGCACCATCATATCAATAATAGATGTTCCATAATAACATTGATATAATGTTATATATGATACACTTACTAGTGAAAACGTTATGTGTGTTGTTATAACCTGACACCTATATGGTTATATATGTTGTTTTAACCTGTCACACATATTTTAACTTTGATATAATGTTATATATGCTATATTAACTAGTGGAAAGTCATATATGATGGTATAACATCAAAATATATATGGTTATATTTGTGGTTTTTAGTATGTTCGATTGTTGATCATCAGAAGTTTGCATACGAAAACCCGTCATCGGGTAAAACCTGTGACTGGATTTTGATACTCATGAATAAGTTCAGTAATAGGTGACAATGGTTTGTTGCAAAATTTCCCATACGTGGTATATATTGAAGGAACTTCCCAGACTGATTTTCTTGAGGGGAAATTTTGGTGCCAGCTTTGATGTTTTGGGAAAATTTGAGAAATTTAGTTCAAAGTTTCAAACACTTTCTTAACTTGCTTTCAAATCTGCCGAGCAAAAAAAAAAAAAGTTGCTTTCAAATCTTCCAAGTGGATAGAATGATGGGTAGTACCTAGTGCCTCTAATCTCTGATACTTTATGTTGTAACTTTACCGCGAGAACCTGATTGAAAGAGAGATGAGCTATTATGAGTTGGTTGATCTCAGGGTTGCTCCTTGGATTTAGCCTCGATACATCTATGATCTATCTGAGTTGTCTACTTTGCCAAGGCTGTAGTGGTTTTCTTGTAGTCTGGCAATGATGAAAAGTAGTAAAAGGTTTTCGAAGTGAAATCAGACTAATGATGCCCATTGTAATTCTGTGTGTCTGCAATCTGTATTTCAAATGTATGGACCCCAACTGAATTCTAAGAATAGTCAACCTTAACTAACAAATTTAACTAGACTTTTAAATGCTAGGTTACACATCACTTTTGTTGTAAATTTTCTCCCTCTCCTTTGTTGAATGGGAATTTGCAAACTATGAGTTTGCTGGTCCATGACAGAATATTCTTGATTGGTTATTTTGTTTACATATGTAAGTGATTAATTATTCAATATCTACAAAAAGGATTGTTTCGTCAGCCTCATGCCTTGTTGCAAGACTAGCAACTTTCTTTTTGAGTTAATGGTCCTATGTCTCTTCCACTGTCTTTGTTACTTTTATTAGTTTGGCAGAGTTGATTTGTGCTAGAAACTGTTACTCGGATGATTAGGGTGCATTTTACGCAGAATTTAGGAAAGATGACCCCTGATTGCATTTTACGCAGGGCAACTTTAAAGAAAGGGAAGACAAGTAAAGCGACCAAATGCAAGAATGTTGAACCTGGAATGTCTAAAATTCCCCTGAATTTGCCAAAAAAAATCCAATACAGGTAATGATTTTGGCTAATATGTATATATAGTTACTGATCTATATAACGTTATATACTATCCTGTGAGACATTATATATGATGTTCTGTTCACCAAATATATAGGATTATATATGTTTTTATGTATAACTTTTATTTTATGCAGGTCCAGCTTAAACACTGTGGTGAAGCTGTTGCAGACTATTCTTAATGGGGAATTCACAACACGTCAAATACAAGAGATCAAGAAAACACCCTTTGCGGATATTGTGTTTGGGATTGTCGAAGCGAAGCTGGATGAGGCATATGTAAGGAAAAGTGATCCTGACGTTTTGAAGTTGTTATGTTATTATGAAACGTTGTAGTGCTACATTGTAAACACATGAATGTTATATAGGGTTATATGTTTTTTGAAGGAAGATAGTTGATCCATTACAAAACAGTGTTGGAGCTATATGTGAGTTGTAAGCATCATTGTTTATTGTTTTTTTTTGTAAAGGTATTACCCTCAGAGTTGGAGCCAAACGACGAAGAGGAAGAGTTGTATAGGTTTTGCCCAGTGACCGAACACGATGCTGATGTCAAAGACTCTGAGGTGAAGACTACAGTTGACAAGTCGAACGATGAGGTGGTGCAGGATACAAGTGATGAGGAGGCGGATAGTGATCAGAATGAAGTGGTAACCCTCCGAGGTATAGTCAGAAAGTTGACCGACGAACATGCAGAAAAGGACCGGAAAATTTATGAGCTTCAGAGGGAAAACGAGGAGAAAAATGCCACAATTGCTGAACTTAGGAGAAGGATTACAACCCATCCATAAACCACAACACCTGGATTTGGATTCGAAGGCATTTCCGCACAGTTTGATAAAGACCTCCTAGAACACGAAAACATTACTTTACAGACAGAGATTGGTGGCCTGATCATAGAGAAAGACATTGTTGAAGAAAAACTGGAAGTGGCCGGAGATATCATTGATGATTTTGTGACACACACTGTAACACAAACGTACCAGGTAATGTTTGTATATATTAGGTTATATATGCACTTTTATATAGTAGTTCAAAATATATTAGGTTATATATTCATGGAAAAAACCTATGAAGGTAAGAAGTTAACAACTAACTGATTTTTTTTTTAAAATAAAACAGACAGGTGAAATTGTGGGTGAGAAGGAGTCCAAGGGTAAAAAAGTGGATGCCGGTAGGGAGGAACATGAAATACAAAATGTGGAAGAAGAAGAAGAAGAAGAAGAAGAAGAAGGTGGGGGGTTTGAAACTGTCCAGGATGAGGGTGGGCCAGAGCACGTAATGGTGCAAGATGCAAAAGTGGATAGTACAACTGCTGAAGCATACACAAGTATACTAGAATGCGGCACACCTAAAAGGAAGAGGGGGAAAACCAAAGTTAAAGTGAAATCATCGTCGTTGACCAGAGGAGTGAAGAAAACATTCACCAGAGTGGAGAAGCGGTTAGACGATTATGTCTATGTTGATTTGAAAAAGGGGGCAACGAATAAATCAAAACAAAAGTGGAATCCAAGTGAAGCACCGTTGATTCATTTGCTCCGGAATACCGATGCGAACCTATTGCGACAAATTGTTGACTGCTCTGATACAGATCTCTAGTAAGTAAATATACTACACTAATATAACCTCATATGGAAAGATTGCATTACATGATCTCTGCTACTGTTTACAACCTCATATGTGTTTTGGATTACCTATTTTTTTCCTCTGAGCTGATCTCAACTAAGTTATTGCTGGTATTTTTTCCGTACACATGTGTGATAACAGTTGCACTGTCTGGACCAATGATGTGACGAGAGAAGCTGTACCCCTGGAAGACATAATGAAACTCTTGCAAGGAGGGGACGTCTCAAACTGGGTATGGCAACCCTAACTTATATAATGCTTCAAATACATATCAAACTGGGTATTGGTCGAGTCTGTTGTTAAGTAAATATGGAAACTAATGCAGATGATTGATGGTCTCGCTCATATGTTAACAATCCATCTGGATCATGATGATAAGCTTACCCATCACGTTGCATTTTTCCCATGCACCATCTGGGTAAGAAACATCTTTTTACTTCCGTAAATGCCTACTTATTTAATGTTATATATGATCATCTGTCTACTGCATTTAAAAGCTTTTCCAATGCAACAGACTATACTGCTCAATGAGAACAGCGACATGAGAACAGTTCTGCTTGACACAAAGCTTCAACGTGTGTTTGAAAACGTCCGGCAACATGGGACTAAATACTATCGATACTTAGTATTCCCTATGAATGGCAGCGGGGGCAAATCGCTAAAAATGTCACCGTACCATTGGACCATTCTTTTCTTTGATGTTAGGAAACAAAAATGGATGCACTACAATTCGTTGAAGAAGAGAGACGGCAGAGATCCAATGCTGAAAGACGCTACCTTTGTGGTACACTTAATAATTCCATATATGCAAATACTCATAAATCGATTCACGAACAATATCAACACCACTAATGTTATGCTTCCCAAATGTAGAAAAAATACGTGGAGAATTATATGAAGGACAGGCATGATGAGCTGAAGAACCAAAGTACCAGTACAGAAATACTCTTTCAAGAACAAAATTTCCATGCTCCAATCTGCTCACCTCCATATGCTCCACAACAAGAAAACACATCGTAAGATTCAAAACTCGATACAACTTCTACATACAACAGTTTGCAAAATTCTCCCACTAAACTTATGATATTTATTTGCCTCGAAAATATACAGGGTTGATTGTGGGGTATTCGTCTGCAAGCTCATGGAACTATTGGCGTACATTGAGCCAATCCCAAAAACACTGCCGAAGACTGAAATTGATCAGTTTAGAGCTGATTTAGTCTCTCGATTTTTGAACGATGAAGGAAGAAGCTGGACAATAAAGAAATGGGAAGCCAGGCGGATGGGGAAGGGGTCGCAATGACCGTTCGTGAGATGGAGAGTGAGATGATGATGAGAACGTTCGTAAGATGGGGAGTGAGATGGTGTCCTGGGGACCAATGTGGTCTTAATTTTTTGTAAGGATAACATACAGATTTTTGATGTTCTTAGATGGTACAAAACTCTTTGTTGGTCTTAATACGGATCCAATCTGATATTTCTTACATCTCTGTATCAGATTTTTGACCTGTTCCTCCTGGTATATATGGTTATATAAACGTTGCCAGATCTAAGATGCTGGATTTGTTCTGGTTTTATGCACACTGTTGTTTTGTACTGCTGTTCTGTTCTGCTGTGGATTGGCTATTGTCTGTCATTTGGATGCTTCTGTTATTAGTTGAGCTAATGAATCATTGGTTTAGTTGTGGCTCCAACTGTGATCTCTCAACTGTGATTGCTCCTTGGAAAGTGGTAGATATAAGAATATATAATGTTATATAACGTTATATCTCAATTTGTTATACCTTTTTATATGGTTTATACCTACTTGTTGCAAGTTAAATATGTCATGAAAAGTGTGTTCAAGCTTCATTTGAAAACTTAAAAAGGTTAAAATGTGTATTTTGCCTTACCGAAGTCGAGTAACTTGGTTCATCTGACAGTCCTATAAATTGGTTCATTGTAGAGGACTAAAACTTAGCCCAGATTTGATGCAGGATTGTGGTGTACGTGACACCAGTTGGTAGACAAGAATGATAAACCAGAAGTTCAACAAGCTTGAAACCGATTTTTTGCATCCATTTATACAATGTCAGAATACCAACCCAAAATAAGCCTCAAGACACCGCTGATGTTTGGCCAGATTACATATTGTTTGATCTAGCATTTCTACCAATATGGCTTCCACCACTCCTCCAGCAACAACATTCAAACACTATCCTTACTCCTCCAACATAACCTTCAAATACCATGCAACTTGAAAGTTCCAAACTTGTGCAAACTTGCATATTCAGACAACAATAACGCTACTGCTACTGAGAATTTGGCACATTAATGAACTTGAGCACAGGATGTTTTATAACACCGCCAAACTGAACTTGAGCACAGTATACATGAATAGGAGAATATATAATGTTCCATTGACGTTATATCTCAAATTGTGCACAACTCATGTCTACAAAACATTAAACTCTTTATTATCCATAATCCAAAAGAAACAATTCCAATAATTAAGCATGAATAAGGAAAAAAAAGAACCACAACTTTTAATCTATTCTTCATCCTAATCTCTTCTTTATTCTCATATTTGACTCCTTGCCTCATACATCGCTTGGCTCTTTGCATGTTCTTCGGTTGTGCTTTGAAGCCTTGTGGCACCTCCCACATTTATTTGGCCTAGTATATGACTCTTCACCCCTTGAACGAATGCGTAACTTTGGGCCTACCAGCTGGACGCCTATTCCGTGGAGGGTTTATAACTCGTTCACCTTCCGTCGTAAAATCGGGAATGTCACTCTCTACAACTGGATAAATGGGTTCCTCATATGCACGCCGATACGCATCAACAAGGTATAATGGATCCATGTGATCCACCGAAGATCCTTCCCCTCCACCAGCTTTTATAATAACCGTTACAGCATGCCTGCACAAGAAACCGGTAGACTGCCATTTACCACAAGAGCACGTCCTTTCCTCAAGAGATACTACCTTCGGGGGAAGACAACGCACCTCGTACAAACCCACCTTTGACATAATGATCCTCCACGACCTTCCTTTGTTTATAAAGTAAGCTAACTTCTTATCCATCTTCGGACAAATCACTGAATTCCATTTCATCGACTTTACTCTCCTAGCTGCCATTTGCTTCATAATTTTGCGACGAAGCTCATCAACTAAATAAAAAATAGGCATTTCCCGAGCTTTAAGAATCCAATTGTTAAACGACTCCACAGCACTAGAGCTCATCTCGCCATACCGTTGACCTTTGAAATACGCGTTACTCCAATGCTCTATGGGGACACTTGCAATAAAGGTCCTAGCTTTATCTCCACTGTATTGGTAAAATTCTTCTTCAGCAGCTTTGTAGACCGAAACCGATGAAGCATATGCACATTTATTGAACAATTCAACGAGCCTGTTCCGAAAACCTTGCCTAAACCGACCAGGAAAGTGATCCTTCAAGTTAAACTGTAGGTGATAGAGACAGTATGCATGATGACAACTAGGGAACATAACAGGAATGTTGTTGACAAGACCGGCGTTACGATCAGTAATAAAGGTAATAGGACGAGTGGACAATGTACTCCTCAGAAGGCCAAGAAACCAAGTCCAATTAGCATCATTTTCAGCATCACAAATTGCATAAGCTATAGGAAATAAACCTGCACATGAATTATAACGTATTACATTTCATGCGAACTTCTGTCATGTGTAGCTACACATAATACTTCATTCAATATATAATGTTATATATTGTAAACTGTATTAATTAAATTTAATATATAACGTCAAAAGATAAACAACCAAGTTAAACGTACATTGATTTGCATCTTTCCCTATTGCGACAAGGAGTGTTCCTTTGAATCTACCTTTCAGATGGGTCGCATCAAGACACAAAAAAGGCCGACAGTAGTTAAACCCCTTGATACAAGCATCAAACGACACAAATAGCCGTGAAAACTCCTTGGTTACAGGATCAGATTCAAGCCTCAAAACGCTCCCCGGATTCGTAGCCCTTGCAGCTTCAACGTACCACCGAAGCCTATCGAATGAACCTTCATAATCTCCATATAATCCCCCCTTGCCTTCTCAACACCTAACCAGGCACTATGATAGCACAAATCAAGTCCGTACTTGTCCGTAAACCAATCCAACATGTCGATTGGAGAAGTTTTGGGTTTTTTCTCGACAAGCCCAGCTATCTCATCCGCAATCAGACGGGATGACACGCGCTTATGCTTATTGGTTCGGTACGTTGAACCACAATTATGCTCGTTATGACACTTTTTAATATGAAATACTCCGTTGGTTCTATTTACAATAGCATGCACGTGCCATCCACACCCTTCAACAACACAAACCGCCGTCACCCTAAGTTGGTCATTCTTCACCAAACGATACATAAAGCCATTCTCAATTGCATATTTAGCCAGCACAGCCCTGAACTCCTTCACACCTAAGGGAAATTCTTGACCAACACCCTCTATCAAATCAGCCCAAGCTTCGGTCAAATACCTCGTCTCAGCATGTTTACTACACTTTTCCGCGGGGTCCATTCTATCCACATGTTCTACGTCATCATCATCCACTTGTAGACACCTCCCAAACGGGGCATCGCCATACAGATTGATCATGTTTGTTGCTCGATTGGTTGCTTGCTTCATAAACCAAAATCATGGACATTCCCATGGCTAGGAACATCGCCACATGATAGCGGTTATCATCAAAACAGAGTCGCCACCTAGTTTATTAAAACTAGGAAAACAGATAGAGATTCTGGGTACGGAAGCCAAAAGTACAGTAAGGGGAAGGTGTTAGGCACCCCTCTTTGCCCAGCCAAGAGACTGGCCCATAGTTATTCAACATAAGACATGTAGATGCTTTATTTAATTCTAACACATAGTCTGTTTAATTAATCCTTTAAACAGTAAGTAAAGTGAGCCAGGACTGTAATTGAAGCATGCATCAGAAAGCAGGAAACAAACAAAGTTGTCCCAGGGTGATGGATCCCGCGGCCGGTGAATGGATGTCACGGCCGGGGGATCCTCCTGGTTTGATATATCGGCCGAGGGATCGAAGCCCCGGTCGATGTTCTTCCTCACACCAGACAGAAACGTTAGTAAATAATCAAAACGCTAAAATCATGATTATTGACAGGAAATAAAACAAACCAGAGGCCGTTGGGCCTCACCACCTTGATCCCTCAGTTGCTTGATTGCTTCGGATTGCTTGTGATTGACTGATTGCTTGATTAAGAACCCTAGGGTTAGGGTTTGAACTTCGGGGTTTGATCGCCGGATTGACGGTTGCCTTCGAGAGGTTAGGGCTTTTGAAGTATGGGATTGAGAGAGTATTTTGGCAGAGCTTTGAGGCTTGAAAGAGTTTGGAAGTGTATCAATTTCTGTGTGTTAATTCGGAGCCCAAAGGCCCCTTTATATAGGCATAGGGATGACTCACTCCGGCCAATCAAATCACGAGATGGCAATTGCAATTGCAATGCATCTCTAACTCTACGTCGTGATCTCCGAACGTAGCCCGAACGCATCGGAAAGGTAGTGTAGTTGGATCAAACCAAACGTCTGACAGAACGTTCCAGAGTCTGGAAAAAGGTCGATCTGGCGGCCGAGCAAAGGATGTCGCGGCCGTGGAATGGATGTCTCGGCCGAAGGATAGATCTCGCGGCCGAGGGATTGATCTCTCAGGGAGATTTTGCTGGCAACAGGTTGCTCGGGTGAGGGATTGATGTTGTGGCCGTTAGATCGATGTCACGGCCGTCAGATAGATTCTCCTAGGCTTCTGTATTTCTGTCTGAAAGGCTGTATGGCTTTGAATTGGGTCCTCTAAGTGGTCAAAGTTCTCACCGAAAGTCCTAAGGTCCTCAAAGAAGCAATCAGCAATCATTGTATCCATTTCATCATCGGGATTGTCCCAAGGTGGGACTTGAAATAATCGTTAGGCCAAATTGGGGTGTCTACACCACTTCATCAAAATCACCCACTTCATCAATAGTACTACCAACAATTAACCTACTACTATGTTCATTCTCCTCAACCTTTGCATTTATGCGGTCACTATTACTAAACAAGAAAAGCATGTTCTCAAAATCAGATTCATTCTGGAGAGCACAATAACCATCCTCATAAGCATATGAAACAGAAAATTTTCCGACAGACAGATTATTCCACCTGTTACAAATGCTACTTAAGACATCCTTAAGCCTACCACCACCCGATAACCTCACCGGAAGAATCTGCAATCCATACTTACAAAGAAACATAATTGTTGAATCCATGACACCTGCACACACAACAAAATAAAAAATCAACAAACCGAAAAGCAAGGTTAGATATCAATGACAGAACAAAGTTACAAACATATACGGTCATATATTCGCATAAGCCATATGTAACTCTACAAAGCAGAATACACAATGTTATATAAAGTTATATAAGTACAGTAACGTTCCATGAGTGTAATCACGTTATATAAGTACAAAAGCTTTATATACTGTCCATCCGAAAAATAGAATATACAATGCCATATAACGTTATATAAATAAAATAACGTTGTATACGGAAGTGATATATTTACATAAACCATACGTAACTCTACAAAGCAGAATACACAAATGTTATATAACGTTATATAAGTATAAGAACGTTCTACGAGTGTAAGTAATGACAGATAACTTTAGATACAGAGTACAATAACTTTAGATACAGAGTATCCGAAAAAAAGAATAAGGAATGTCAGATAACGTTATATAAGTATAACGTTATATACGAAACTGATCCAGTTTCAACATGCAATATGTACAATAATCACTTCCAAAACAAAAATAACGACAACAAATTGAAGAGCAGAAACTATATCAAGATCAAAAACTATATCAATAGCAACACATCAATATAGAGAGACGAGAGAGAAAGAGAGGGAGAGAGAATTATACCCGATAGGGAGGGAGGCGAGACTGCTGGAATCCTTGGAAATAATCGACTGGGATGAGGAGAGAAGATCACCGGAGTAGATTTGCGTGAGAAGATCACCGGAGTAGATTTGCCAGACTGCTCTTTCTCTCTTTCTCTCTGTACGTAACTGCTTCCCCAAGATTTTAGCGTGATTTCAAACGTTTTAGGGATAATAGGCTAAACGGATGGGATTTGAGTGGAAGGGTAAATTTGTCAGTCATTATTTCCCTTTTTAACTGCAATGGACTTTAGGCATTACCAAATACATATTAGTGGACTTAGTGGGTTAGAAACTTCATCAGTGGACCTAGTGGGTTGAAAACATGCTATAGTGGACCCTAGACCAATTTTTTATAGTAATTAATGGTTTATTTAATCACACATCGTCTACAACCGTGATAAAATTTAGTTGGTTATTTTAACCACACTTTACTTACAAGCGTAATAAAAAGAGAAGCAAAATTATATCAGATCAAGAATTTACCCAAGTGTTTCATCGCTTTCCCTATTCCTCTCCCTCTCTAGCTCTCACAAGCCGCCAATCTCTACTCAAACCCTAATATCACTACTGCAATTCTAAGTCTCACCGCACGACGCCATCGATCGGGTATGTTCCTCTCTCTCTCTCTCTCTCTCTCTCTCTCTCTCTCTCTCCCTCCCTCTATTGCGTTCCTTCCTCTCTCCCTCTATCTATATTCGTCACCATGTCTGAAGATATATGCATCTATATATCAGGGATACATGCATCTTTGTCATCAGATTCTCGTGGTTTGGTTTCTATGTAATCGGCTAATCGCTATTTTTGCGTTCTCTCTTTTGTGTTCGCCCTCTGAGAAAAATCCCCACTATATGCTTCTCAATTTGTAACTGAAATGACGGAGCGGAATTAAGGGTTCTGAAACTCAAACAGTACGTACTTAGAGGTTTGTGGGTTTGACTATAAGGTTTTTCTCCTTCGATAAGTATCTTTTATTGACTATAAGAGAGAGAGAGAGAGTATCTTCAATGGCCTGGGTTTGAGAGAGAGAGAGGAAGAGGAAATGAAAAAAGACCTCCAAGGAATTGTAGCGGAGTAGCCTGTTTTTTGTTTCTGAAAATAGTGAAAGTTGAGTTTTGTTACTTCCTCAAATTATGAAAATAGTGAAAGTGATTTCCAGAATTTGAAAGTGGAAGTAGTGCACCAAACAAACTTTCAAAGTTAACTTTTGAAAATTCTGAAAATGAAAACAGAAAACAGAAAATAGAATGGCTACCAAACATGACCTATGTATTGCATAAATTTCTTGATTTCCATACCATTTCCTCAACCTGTTTTCTGTTTCTCTTAGATGCTAATGAGTGTTTGTCATTTGTTTAATGCAGTATATATTGAGACGGTTGCGATGCGAACCTGTTTTATTGGAGCATGGGGGCTGTTTAAATCGTGGACGGCTTTACTTCAGAATTTTGCTTTCAGTTTTCGAAGGCTTCTACTAATTTTTGTTTATGTAGATAGGGGACGAGTTGAACTAGATAGGTACTAATGTTAATTTCATAACTAGTTGTAGTAGATTGATAGGATATTGTGTAATTGGATTTTAAGTTCAATATATGAACCGCTGGTTGGATGGTGAATGTGAATTATTGATGTTGTTGATGAACTTGGATATTAATTATATATATTTTCAGGCAAAATAAAAAAAATAAAAAATTTGAATAAAATGCCGTAGTGTATTATCAATCACGGTTAAAAGCCGTAATCCCTTATATAATACAATCACAGTTTTCCTATAAACTGAGATGAGAAATTGAGATATGATCACGGTTTCTAAAAAAACTATGATCTTTAAGTTATATATAACCACGGTTTTAAACAAAACCGAGGTCTAATATGGGTATCTATCACAGTTTTTTAGTTTTTCATCTCAGTTTTTTTGGCTTTCTATCACGGTCGAAAAGCATGATTAAAAGAGGAGGACTTTTAATAACGGCTCCATAGATCACGGTTTTAAAACCGTGATGAAAATACATAGACCACGGGTAAAAACCGTGATCTTTCTTACTTTTTGTAGTAGATCGTGTCGCTAATGGAACAAACAACTTCAAATTAACCAAATTCAATCCACCCATGCATGACTGGCTCAACTTCGGTAAGACTGAATAAAATTGTCTAACACCTAATAAGATGCAAGAGTCTTGTCCAACTGAGCTAGTCTCTGTTGATTATTATAAATAGCTCTTCAACTTGTCACATATATCATAACTCTAAATTTGGTGTAGAATTATACCTCCCTCGTAGATGCTCTTACGATCGGAAGCATTCTTTGCCTAAGTCTCAAAGTAAAAACCACGATCAAGCTTTTCATATGTAATGTAGCTACATCACCCATTCTACTACTGTTGGACCCTCTTCAGCTTCAATAATTCATTTCTAATGAAGAAAGTAGACAAACAATAATACTAGGGAGGACTAAGTGCATTACCATAATGTATTAAACTAGTAAGGGTAATGCTTCGGTGTCTCCACTCGTTTTGGAGACACCGTAATTTTGGCGTAACAAAACCATTATTGGCATAATCCAAACCCCTTATAGGCATAACCAAACCATAACAAGGCATAACAAAACCACTAAATAGCATAACCAAACGAATGGACGAGATTTTGCCACATCACATGGTTGACCAAAAGTGACCGGTCAAAGCGATAACTTCAACAGGTCAAAAGTTGAGGTATAACAAAAACCATAAAATGGCATAACAAGAAACCCAAGAAGCATAACACATGAACTGAATGGCATAACATAGGGTATAATAATCCGTAAAATGATGTAACATAAACCCCGGGACTAATAACAAAACCATTAAATGGCATAACTGAAGAGTTATGCCAACATGGGCATAACTAAACCATTGAAAAGCATAACAATTACCACGGTTGGCATAACAAAAACCACAGAAGGCATAAGCATAACAATACCACAAAATAGCATAACAGAACCCCTAAATGGCATGACCATAACCTCATGCGAGCATAACTGTACGAAACCTGACGGCACACCTGCCCCTGGTCCCACCTGTCTCCCGACTGTCTGCTTTTTGTAATTTTTTTTAATTTTAACATGTTTAACTGTGGGTTAAGTGGAAAAAATTTGGAAATTTTTTAAAATGTAAACGTGTGTTGCGATTATGTTGACCAGTAAAATGTAACGGATCTCAGTAAATCATTTATTTTAATAATCAAGGCCGTTGATTTGGTTGTTATTGGTTATTTAGTTGTTCTTGAAAATTTTGGGCTTCATCTAGTTTATTTTGATTTATGAAACTCTTTGATCTGTACAAAAATTCAACATAAGAATGATAACTTATGTCCGATAAAGCTTGTAACGATAAGCAATTTACTTTATTTTTGGTAGCAATAATGTAATCTCTCTTACGCACAAGATAGACGGTTCTGATTTTGAAGAAATAGATAAAGCAGTCATCGAGTTGTGAACTATAGGACTTTAATACCTACGTAAGCATATAATGTGTTCCAATCATGTGGTTGCTGACATCCGATTATCATAGAAGTTGGTGACAAACATAGAATCGATAAGATGTGCAATCTTAACAGTTTAGATCAGTCATCAGGAAAAAATATTGAACAACTTCCTTTAAAATCTATACGTTGAACTTTATTGTTTCTAACTAAGGTCTTGTGCTTTCATATAATGTACAATACTCATACGATCGCAACACAATGATGACGATCGATACTGTCCATTTTGTTTTGCTTGGTGTTTTAATTGATCTCGTAAATTTTTAGGTCTACCGGGTTCAGAATGCCCTTTTATTGGGACGTAGATTCATTATTAGAATGACATTTAACATCTGATCAAGTGTGTATTGATAAGAGATTTAATTCATTTTTGGCAGAAGTATTCAAATCTTTGTTACGTAAAACATAGACGGTCCCGATTCGAAAAAAATAGCCGAGGCGGCCGAAGATTGGTGCAGTATGGGACTTTAACGCTTTTGGAAACACCAAATGTGTTTCGATTATGTAGTTGCCGATATCTGATTATCACCGAATTTGGTGACAATGATTAAATCAACAATATGTTGAATCTCATCGGTTTAGATCGAGCATTTGAACCAATGCAAAGATCAAAGCAAAAAACGCTGCCGTTTTGTGTGCACGGAGAATGCACCCACTGAAACTTATATATTATCTTCAGAACTTATATATTAAAAGCTTCTCATACCAACACAAATGATTGACTTGTTGCCGTGGTCATGTAAGTTGCTCAAATACCAAGTGGACTAGGTTCGATTCCTGGCCCTTCTGCCCCCTCTTTTTTTATTTTTTATTTATATATCTTTTGATCAACCACACGAAATAAGGCTTCACTTTAGCTACTGTGTTCTGGTGACCTTAACTTGAATTTAAATTAAATTTCAGAATTTTTTCCTTATTTGAATTTTTTTTTGCATTTGTAAGTTTCGCGCCAAACTTTTTTCGCATTTATTTGAAAATATTTAATAGTGGTTAAGTTTCGATTATCACTGAAGTTGGCAACAAATACAGAATCGATAAGATGTGCAATTTTTTAACGGTTTAGATCGGTCATCAGAAAATTAGTAGAAATATTTTCTACTAATTTACAAATCCATTCACTTTTATATCATTCATAAAATATACTACTTTATCCTTTTATAATACTTGTATATTGATTTATTTTTATTTACTAGTTTTTCTTTTCAAGATTTACTATATGAACCCTGTTATTAATTAAATAATATACACACACACATATATTTTACAATGACCAATACTAAAGATCATTAGAATATAGTAGGAGTAAATTTGAGTACAATATAATCTACTTTTGTACAAAAACTCATGGTTTCTTTATTTAACTTAACAGAAAAAATTAAAGTGATATAATTGTTACTTTTTATACCCAATTGATATTACACAGTAATAAAAATAATATCATGCCAGTCGTGTGTCAGATTAATAATATCATATGGTACATAGTTAATATCATAAGGGCCATCGTCTTTGTAAATAATATAACATAGAGTGTCGGGATCAAAAATAATATCAGAATGGCAAAAAACGCAGAAAACACATGTAAGCTATTTTTCCGTTTGGGCTCATTTCAAGCCCTGTTAACTAGTCAAAACTACTCTATTATACTTAGGGAGAGTGAGAAAATAGTTGTCTACCTCGGGTTCGGTCGAAAAGCTTAAAATAGGTTTTTCAAAGTTTTCGATTTCGCGGGGAGATGATGAGAACAGGGGTTTGGGCTCAATTCAGGGCAGTTGGTGGCGGTTTTGGGAGGATTTTGGTGGGTAAGGAAGTTTGGAAGTGGTAATTCGGAGTTTGGGGTGGTGTAGGTGAGAAACCCACTTTTCTCTCTCTATGATTTCTCTCACTAAACCTCCATGGCCGGAGCTCGGTTTCACCTATTCCTCTACTGGATTTGGACGTGTTGAGGGTGAGAGAGGTGTGTGTTTGCTGTGGTTTCGGAGGTGAGGGAAGAGGTGGTATTTATAGTGGAGTTTGGAGGGAGAGGAATGGAGAGAGATGACCGGAGGTGATGGTGGCCGGCTGGAATAAAGATGAGATGTTAAAGGAGTTGTAAAGATGAGATGTAGAGAATAAAATTCTTAACAGTGGTTAATGGGGTGGGGGTAAAGTTTTTTTTTTTTTTTCCACCAATGACCGGTTCTATGGGTACCAAGTTCTTTTGTTATGCCTTAGTTATACATTTTAATGGTTTTAGTTATACTTCAATTGGTTTTGTTATGCCATTTCTTACGGTGTCTCCGGAGACACTAAAGTCATTACCTTAAAGTAATCAATTCCAAGTCCTAAAATATGTGCTTTAGTGATCCAAATGGTCAAAGAGACTTTAAAACCCATTTCCTAACTGGTCAATTTTACATGTTAGAGGACAATATCTACAACAAGATGCACCAAAAGAAAAAAGAAAAGAAAAAAGAGACTTTTATGCTACTAATTACAGATGCATCAAGGTAACTGCACACCATTGATTAGACTGCTCAATAATCAGCGAATAAAGAAACATCTAAATATGAATTAAATAATGAACTTGACTATTCGATGTTGAAGTGGATTGGTAAAACCTCTTGTTCATGTTGATATCGACTTTCATGACAACGATGTTAGTGAAACGACGACGACACTTAGTAGCATGAAGCGTGAGCGGGAGAGCGGAGGCACCTAGAAGCTCCTAAGTTTGAAAACGCATAAGGAGCGTATATAGATTTCATTTAAATACGTATATAAAGTATCTTTAAATACTTAACCATAGAAGGAAAAGTGATTACTTACGAGAATTTTCATAATCTTAAAGGGTACTAACAGGAAGTTAGATATTTTCAATTTGTAAAGCTTCTTGAGTGATAAGATTTTCATATTTTTATTTTCACAATGACATAACTTCCTTAAAAATAAGAGAATAGTTGTCTTAACCACCCAATAAGCTCTTTTTTTTGGTAAATCAGCATGAAATAAAAAGAGGCTAACCGAATATACAGCCTACAAGGGACATACCCCAGGAGGAAAAGGAAACAAAAGAAAAGATAAAGAGAAAATTAGCTACGCCAAGAGGCTACATGGATTAAATGATATGCGTTGTTCCCAATCCATCTAGTAGAGGGAAGGAAAACAACACCTAATGAATGAAGAGCCTATGGTTAGACTCCTAAACATTACAAAAGAAGCAAGGAACTAACTAAAATGACACACGGCAGCAGCAGCAGCAGCTTCCAAAAGCAGTGAGATACAACAGCAGCACTAAAACTGATCAAACGCTGGACTCCAACTAAAATGACAACTCTAATTGACAGCTAACATGCAGCAGCTTAACGAAAATTGAGCCCAATGACTTGGATCTTTGGAATATCCATCACACGACAGTAAACAACATTTTACAGCTACCTTGCAGCTATACAATGAGCTCTCAATGATCTAATCACTAGACACGAGACCAGATCAGACCACCAAAATACAGAAGCATGGTAGCCTTCAGACTACGGTAGAACCCTTGCATCCAATAGAGCTGAACTGCATTCATCTGGACAGCAGAACAACATAACCTAAACAGCAACCAGCAACTAGAACCGTAAGTTATCTGGACAGCCACTAGCAATTAGAACCGAGAGCACAATCTGGACAGCAACCAGCAAGTAAAAGACTTGTGCATAATCTGGGCAACTTCACCCACATTATGCAAAACTATCGTAGCAGACTTATGCAGCAGCAGCGAACCAAATAGCAAGGGACATCCCCAGAAAAGCATTAGTATACTAATCAACATAATCTGGACAGCAGCTGGAGGAAGCTATTGACCGCTAGGGAAACGCCCCCCAGAAAAGCTTAACATTCCAAAGGACATCCCCCAAGGATAGGCCAAACTAGTAAATCAAAATGCATTGTATACTAATCAAGTGAAAAGCCATTGTATACTAAACAAGTGAAAAGCTAAGAAAACAATGCATACCATGTACTAAATTGAAGTACGAACTAGAGTGACAAACCAATTACAATAGTGTCAACAAGGATTGAACAAAATAGATCTAACAACAATCAAAAAAGAGTATCATCCTGGCTTGTAAAGCTGGCCAAAACAGACAAAACATAATCGTAATGACAGCAGCATATTTAGAGAAGCACCATGCCACAATTACAGGTACATAACAAACACCACAAGTTACAGCCATTGCCCAGCAGCTCAACTATATCAATCCCTTTTTGTATATAGGTGCTCACACCTCAACACCCTTGAAAGACTCACATCTCCCACTCTACTTTTCCCTTGAATGCAAAAGGGACAGGTTCCACCAACTCCCTCCACTTGATCTCACATGATTCCCCCGCTATATATTACCCCCTCTCCAAAAAAATGATGGGGCTCAAAGACATAGCTAACCGAGAAACACTCAATATACGAAGGCACACATCACCGAGATAGAAGCCAAACCACTCCACACATGAGAGTAAGCTATATACCTGCTATATAGAAGTAATAGCAGCAGCAACACAGAAGCCAAAACAATTTCACAACAAGCAAAAGCAGTAACCAAATGTTGCAGCCTTCAACCGTGAGAGTTAACTGCTGGAAAATAGAATCACCCTCAAGACCAAGCTTGAGGAGCTGTAAATCACAATCTGCCAACCAAAACAATGCAAGATAGGATGTGGAAAACAAAGCAAATCATACCAATAGAACAATTGCAACTCAAGCCAAATTCCACTCATTCACAATCCAAGTTGCTTGAGATTGAGGCGTTCTATGAAGTGATAAGAGTCTGGCCCTAACCATAGAGCAAATTTTGTGAACAACTATGTTGGCTACCCGCCCGAAAAATATAAATGATGTTTTGAATTTGAGTTATTGAGGAGTCGCCACCCGGATTTGTGGTTCGCCATCCGAGAAACCGTTTTAATTCGAAAATCGATTGATTTGAAATATGATTGATTTGAATTGAAAACCAGAGATTCGTTAAGGGTTCGGGAGCCATGTTACGAGAGGGGAAGGTTTTTATGGCACCCCTCTCGCCCGACGCGATGTCGGTCTCTACTCAATGTTTGTGGGATTTTGTCGAAAATATTTTGTTTCATTAAAGCATTTAGCAAGTATCCGCAGTCATATCAAGTAAGGAATGTATGCTGATGCCTGTGAACAATATGTAATGAGATGATGACGAATAATACACAATGACAGAAAACTGAGAAATCTGCCACTGGATTCACTCTCGAGCGCTCGGGAGCATTCCTGAGCGCTCAGGAGTGCTGCTAAATGGCCTGCACAACTTTGGTTAGAACAAATGCAATATGATGCTTAAAACAATAACACATAAGATATCAGTGCATGCATGTGCAAAGTGTACAAGGTGCAATAGAATGATGAAGCAAGTAAACAGAATGAATTGCTACTGGAATCACTCTCGAGCGCTTGGGAGTGGTCCCGAGCGCTCGGGAGTGTTGTCAACACCTCCTGCAAATTTTGTTAGACATATTCACATGCTAATACTGCCAGCAAAATCACAAATAAATCAAAGTATGAACGTGCTCAGCTAGAGGCTTAAACAGCTAAGAACTGGTCTTAACCATTCAAACCCGGCTTCCTTGCAGTTGTAAATAAACCCTACCGGGCTCTGGAATGACCAGTGCACACCCAGTGTCTACTAAGAATAGAAAATGAAATACAAGGTGACAAAATAGGATTTTAATGACAGTAGCACTCCCAAGCGCTTAGGAATGGTCCCGAGCGCTCGGGAGTGAACACTGTGCCAAGAAAAAGGTTTGTTTCTTTGTGTTCCTCTTGCTTTTATTGCTTAAACCAAAATCGAATAAGCTCATAACCAGTATGAGGAACTGGTATGGGCCCTTTGATTTCCCTCAGAAATAGAAAAAATAGTAGATTTGAAGGTGTTTATATCTTTGTTTGACTTGAACTTTGTTTCTTAGATTGAATTGAAGGCTTGGAAATGGATGGAAAAACAGTAGAAAACAGGGCCTTAGATATATCTAAGACTGAAAATGTGTTTGTGATTTTCTTGGATTTTTCTTAGAAAAATGCTTGAGAAAATGATGGATTTTTGGAAAATGTTGAGAAAATGGCTGATTTGCAAACAATGGGGGGGAAGTTAGAGAGAGAATTTCGTGCCCTTAAAGAGGTAGAAAGATGAGGTATTTATAGGCAAGAAAAAATTAGGATTTTGGTTTGAAAATTAAATAAAAAAAGAAAGAAAATGTTTTGGGGGGAGAAATGGCATCATGAGATGCCCTGCTGGTTCAGGCAGGCCCCTGGCACATTCAGGTTGAATGGCAGGTTTGAAAACTTGAAAAAGGCATGGTCAAAGATCATGCTCAACATGCATTGGCCTGTCAGCACTCCCAAGCACTTGGGAGTGGCACTCCCGAGCGCTCTAGAGTGGTCCCGAGCGCTTGGGAGTGGCTGCCCAACTTCAACGGGCCGCCACGGACACTCCCGAACTCGGTTTTGGGTGTTTTTCGAAGCGTTGGAAAGCTTGTTAAACCCTCTTTCTAACCCAATTGGTTTCACTCAAATATATTTTATACACTGAAATGTGTGACAATTTTACCCTCAGGGTGTCAGGTAAAACAATGGTTTTGGTTTGTAAAATCCAAGAGACGTCGTTCAAGCTTTAGCCGAGACTTATTTTGATTCCTTTTCATCATCGGGGAGACTTATCTCTCTCTCTCGACCGCTCTCTCTCTCTCAACTGCTCTCTCTCTCTCACATTGATCATGGACGGCGCGGATATACCCGGGAGTGACCATCCTCCGCGGGTCGAGGTTACACCACCCCCGATTTCTCCGGAGGGTGGCACGACAGTCGAGGAGACGCCGGAGACCGTGGGGGTCTCGGCCCAGGCGGCTGTGGCCGGGGAGGCCATTGCCTCGGCCACCACAGCGGGCGGCGATGGTAGTGACAGTTTGGTAGTGGTTGGCTATGGCCAGGGCACGGGGAGTTCGAGTGCAGTGGAGCCTAGGGGCGAGGACAAGGCCACAGGCAGTGCGGAGGGTGTGACCAGTTTGGAGGAGAGGGCTACGGAGGCTCGCAGTGGTGACGGGTTAGTTGGAGCAGAGGCGGAGGCTTCTCCTGTGAGAGAGCCTCGGGCCGACTTGGGGAAGGACCCCATTGTCGAGGAGGAGGTAGCGGAGGAGCGAGAGACACCGGCCATGTTTGTCGGTAGTGGTGAGGGTGCAGGGTCGTCACGACCCGTAGGTTTGAGTGACTACCTAGAGGTGGCGTCTCTCGACGACTTGGTTGAGACTTTACGGGGAGTGCCCGAGCTGGCGGCGGGCTTACTTGAGGTTCGAGAGAGGGAGCTTCAGGCCGAGCTCGAGGCGGGGGCCACTGGAGAGCCACAGGGAGTAGAGGAGGAGGCTAGGGGCGAGACAGTCCCTCGGAGGAGTGTCGTGGAGGAGGCGACGGAGGCCTTAAGGGGGCGAGGAGCTTACGTGGCAGAGTCTTACGTGCCCTTTCAGCACGTGGTGGTGCCTTCTCTCCTAAACGCCTACAGGCCGGAGCGGCCTACGTACGACGAGGCTCTAGTCTTGAGAGACCCACAGCAGCACCTTTCTTTACGTCGAGACGAGGTATACCTTAAACACTTGCATTTCAAATTTCAATGTATTGTATTTTCATTTCCTTATTTGTCTATCGTACTTGCCTTGAATAGTATACTTGCCCATTGAATATTATCAATTTATTGCAACAGGAGATCCCTATCTCGTGTTACAGCGGTGCGGCCGACATGCTGAAGTTCTGGGAGAGACTCCCTAAGGCTGTGAGGGAGATAGTGAGACAGGCGGGCTTCGGGGAATTCGTCAGCGTGTTGAAGAGGGCGAGCAACGATCGCCAGGTGGTGAGGGCCCTTGCCGAGAGATGGTGGGACACGACGAACTCGTTCCACTTCTCTTTCGGCGAGTTGACGGTGACGCCCTTGGACTTTGCGGCGATCACCGGTCTGAGGGTCGGGGGTGACCCTATCCCTTACGACGCCGCTACGGGGAGGAGTGTGGCGTTCCAGCGAGAGATGCTGGGGTACGTACTGAGGGCGGAGAGGGAGGACGCCCAGTACGCCCAACTTTTGGGGTTTTGGATTGAGGAGCTTTCGACGGACAGGGTGCAGGAGGAGCAGATGGCGAGGTGCTTCTTGTTGTACTTACTCGGTGCGTCCCTGTTTTTCCCAACAGGCGCAATCGGGTACACCTTTCGCTCCTACTGGCCTTGAGGGATGTCGGGGAGATAGCCCGCTTCGACTGGGGAGGCGCAGCACTGGGGACGTGCTATGCGTTCATGGGGTCTCTCTCTCGCGGGGCAGGTGTGAGCCTCGGTGGGTACTGGAGGGTCTGGGAGGTACGATTCGATTCCTTTCCTTTGAATGATTAGCCTTCCTTTCGTTGTTCATCTTATATATATCATGTGCTGACTTGTAATGCCTTGGTTTGCAGCTCTGGACGTACGAGGTTCTGGATATGTTCCCTCCTGAGACCTCGTGTCCTGACGAGAGGATACTCCCTCGAGCCTTGCGCTGGTCGAAGGAGTATCGAGGAGTGAAGAAGGGGAAGGGCAACCTGGATGCCTTCCGCCTTTACCTGGACGAGCTGCGTCCTGACAGGGTATAACTGCATCTTCATTTGCTTAATTTATTACCTGCATGCTTATTTTAACTTCGAATAATATGCTGACGATGCTCACTTCTCATTTGAAGGTCTATTGGCACATATAGGATCGCTTCGACGTCCCATATGTAGCTCAGAGCAGGGAGGTGACGAGGGGGAGAGTACTTCTGGAGTCCCCTTACGGCTGGCAGTGGTACTTGGGTGACCGAGTGTCACGTTAGTCGCTGAGGCTGGACGCGTTTCGAGTCCCTGGGCTCCTCCCTCCTTTGGTGCAGAGGACGAGTCAGTACACTCGAGAGGAGGTGGAGCGGTTCACGAGGCCGGACCCAGAGCTGGAGCGGCTCTTTCAGGCGGGTGCTGATTACGCGGAGTACCAGGCTCGGCATTTGATGCAGAGCTTGGGGATACGGATTGCCTGGGAGGCGACGCAGCGGGCGTTGGGTGGCAGAGGTAGAGGAGGTGGAGGCCAGGGTGACAACGCGACCCGAGCGGGGTCAGCTTGCCCCGACTCTCCTGGACTGTGGACGTGACGACTGCCCAGGGGGCTCCTGGTGTAGTGGTGGTGCCACGTCCCACAGCTGCAGCCCCGGAGTTCCTTGCTCAGGTATGACACGTACTTTTTCGCCTTTGCATGCACTTGCTTATTATCATTGTATACTCTAATCGGTTCTTTTCATTGTGCAGGCGACTCCGGCGTATGTGAAGGAGATGGCGGAGGCCATGATGGGCCTCGAGCAGCTGGTGAGGCAATACGCCATGGGCCATGCCCCAGAGGTGCTCCTTCGTGCTGGCGGGACGATGGTAAGGCTCTCAAACTCTGACTATTCGCTTTACTTCTTATTGCTTATATCATGATTACAATGCAAATGATGAATGTCATGTTATTGCAGGCTGGAGGAGGGGCTTCGCGAAGGTTGCGCAGGAAGTCTGTTCGCATGCCAGCGCAACAGGCTTCCTCTGCTGGCTTTCGGGAGGAACCTCCGTTGAAGAGGCCACGATTTTTTGGGGAGACAGAGGATGAGCCTATCGACGTCTCCGACGAGAGCGACGAGCCCACAGACGTCGACCTAGGGGACACCTCAGGGGGCACTGTGCCCGGAGCGACAGGTACTCAGGAGGTGGCTAGCTCCCAGGCGGAGGAGGTCTCCGAGGAGGACGAGGAGGAGGATGAGAGTTGAGCTCCTTCTTTTGTTTGTTTTTGCTTTTGCCTTTTAGTGGAGCCTGCGTGCTTCTTTTTGGGAGGGTGCCTGTTTACCCTCAGTAGATAGGACTTTTGAGCATCGGGCTTGCACGCCTTCTTTAGTTTTATACTTCGACTTATGGATATTTTGGAGATTATATACAGGAAAATTTGTTCTTTCAATGTTTACGCCATTCAATTCCTTTAGTTGTTATTTGTATAAAGAAGATTGAATAGCTAAAACATTAACCAGAGTGCACAACTAGTCATGGACTCAAGATTTATAGCAGACAGTATGTTGACGACGAAATAGAAATCAACGAAAGTAAATGAATGAATATGAAGAATTAACGCTAAATACAAGAATTTACATGAATGCCCTTATTACCGACTCTCATAAGACCACACATGACAATAGCGACCTTCAAGACTTGACACGTGGCTAGAAATCTTGACCTTGCGTTTGAAAATTGCTTGAAAAGCAAGAAAACGTGTATTTTAGAAGGTGACATTCTCAAATTTTGGCTTTGACCACGAACCGGAACTTGGACCAGGTCACTTTTGACCATTATGACCTGTGGGACTCAAAAGATCAACCTGGAACGACTTGAAACGGACTTCGATACCTTGACGCGGCTTAGGAAATGGATTTTATCGACTTTTTGGTGTCACGACCTCGAATTTTGAAAGTTGACTCGAAGCGGGACCTCCCCGAAGTCCCAAATACCCATTGAGGTGTGTTCAGGGGACTGGGGATGCCTGAAGGTACCTTGAGTTGATTCTAAACCTATGCTATCAAAACCTGCAGAAATGCAGACTTAATACGCCGTGCGGGGCTTCAAAATGCCGTGCGGGATTTAATTTAATTCCGCGGCATATTAATGTTATGCCGTGGTGTTTCCTCGGATTAGATATACCGCGCGTTGCTTCGATACGCCGTGCGGTACTATTTTCCAGACAGTCTGCAATTTGCTGTTTCCCAAGACAGATTGCACGATGGTTGAAGTTTGACTCCTTCAATGACATTTCCGAGCCAGTGCATGTCTGCTTTGACCTTTTAGGGCATGACCAAGCTTTTCCCCATGCAAGACTCATGGAAAATTTACACTTTTGGAACCTGAGGTTCTTTTGAAAGTTGAAGTTATCCCCTCCACTCTTCCTATAAATTCAGGCCTTGGGCCTCGAACTATCCACATCTCTCTTAATCTTTCACCTTCCTTAAGCCTTTTCTTCCTTTTAATGACTCTTTCTCTCACCGGTTCTCTTCGCCCGTGGTTGGTTTCTATGGAAGGGGTCGATTGGCTCAACTTTCGGGCTCATGGCCTTTACTCCATGAGGTACCTTCGCAACATTCGTCTCCGTCCCGAACTTTTGAAGGCTGCCACAAGTCGTTGGGACCCAGAGGTGCACGTATTTCGTTTTGGTGAACAATAACTTTGTCCCACAATAGAAGAGTTCCGCGCCTATCTTGGCGGCTTTGGCTCTGGAGAGGTCATTGTCCCTCCTGTGCGCGAGAATATCTCCAAGGTTCTTGCTGCCTCCCTTGGGTTGAATGACGGTGTTGCTCGTTACTTGGTTAGCAATGGTCTCCTCAACGTGATGCGCCTCATTGAGATGTTCTCTCCTCTTGGTGACCTAGCAGACACAACCTACCACACTCGACGCATGACCGCTCTTTGCATGTGCTTACTTGCTGCCTACTTCTTGGTTCCTTCCACTGGTCATGCTAGCTCGGCATTGGTCAGCATTGCTGTGCAGATTGAAGCTCGGAAGGATGTGATCCCAATGGTATTGGCTGAGACATTAATGAGTTTAGACAAGGTTCGCTCCGGAGAGACCGAGACTTTTGGAGGCAGTCCTCTCCTCTTACAAGTTGGTTTCCCACTCATCTTTCCTATTTCGAGCTTTTCTCTCATTCTCATTTTTCCTCAACGTTTGGCTTGGCTTTCTATGATTTCTCACTTGTTTTCTCTATTTGGCAGATTTGGCTTTGCGATAAGGTGAATGTGTTGACTCTCCCTCCTGGCAACTTGGTGTATGGGGCTAGGTTATTGTCCTCTCGGTGCTTTGAATTTGCAGACAGGCGAGCTTCCGAGTGGGTCAACTTCTTCAAACGTCAGCGGGCTGAGACTATTTCCTGGAGATGCTCATGGCTCGACCTTCCGCCTATGACTGTACACTATATGGGTCCTCAGTGGGTTGTTCTTGCTGGCTTGGAGGCTTTTACCTTTTACATCCCCTATCGGATTTAGTGTCAACTTGGTCTGAGACAGGAGGCTCCTACAGAGGTCTTGGTGGATGTAGTTCTGCCTTTCTTCCGTCATTCAGTTCTCTGCAACTACCAACGATTCTGGAGGATTCGCGAGGTGACTGATGCTCACCCTTACCCATCTGTGGCGGTGCGCGGGAGTTATAGGAAGTGGCTCAGGAGAGACATTGCTGCCAGAGCTGGGGCTCAAGGAAACTGACTCGATCCTACTACCCTGACCTTTGAATGAATCATGGACCCTTTTTTTTTATTGCACTTTTATTTTCGAAAATCATGCTCAGCCTTATGTACTAGAAGCAGTTATTTCAATAAAATGAGTTACAGAGGGTCTCCTCCTCTCTGATTCCGCCTTTCTGGATTCTGTCAACCTGGATTTTGTTTTGATTGATTGTGACCGAGTCTCAAAGTGAGACTGCCTACGTATCCTTTTTTGGTGAAGGAATCAGGTCATAACGTAGTTCAAGGATAGGGTTCGCTCTGGTTTTGACACTCTCCTTTTGCGCTCTAATTTTTGCCTAGTACCGCCCTTTCGGGTTTTCGGTCTAGCGAGCTTATTTATTGTATGCCTTAACTTTTGCCTAAGATGCCCTTATGGCCATTGGAGGCTGCTGGCACAATCTTTCCGATGACATCAATACCCCACGTTGAGAAAGGCCATGGCGAGGTCATTTGCTGCAGCTCATGCGGTGGAACATGCGTGAGGTTGGCGTGGATTTGGCACTTATGACACCGTCGTATGTATTCCACACATTCTGTCTCCATGGTGGACCAAAAGTAGCCCTGTCTCAAAATCTTTTTGGCAAGCATCATACCATTCATGTGAGGACCGCATACGCCCTCGTGGATTTCCTCCATTACTCTTTTTGTTTCCACACCATGAATACACAGCTTGTGAGTGCCACAATGAGATCTTCGGTATAGATTTCCTCCACATATGATGTATTGAGTTGCCATCTTCCGAAGAGCGATTCTGTCTTTCTTACTAGCCTCAGCGGGATACTCCCCCTTTCCACTAATCTCCAGATATCATAAAACCAAGGGTGACCATCATCGGACTCATTGATGATCATGACATGCTGGTACACCGGGGTATCTCTTTGCTCGATCACAATTGGTCTTAACTTTACACCGACAGGGATTTCAACCATGGAAGCCAATGTCGCCAAGGCATCGGCGAATTGATTTATGAGTCTCGGGACATGAGTGAAAGCTACTTTACTGAAATGGGGAATGAGATCTTCGAGATCTTGATGGTATGCCTTTAACTTTTCTTCCTTAACCTTCCAATCACCGTTCGCTTGAGAGACAACCAAGTTTGAGTCCCCCACAACTTCCAATTTTTCTACGCCAATCTCAATGGCTACTTCCATGCCCACAATACAAGCTTCGTATTCTGCCTAATTGTTGGTGACCTCAAAATTAAGCTTGAATGCAAGTGGGATATGTGACCCATCCGGTGAAATCAATAGCACATCGATCCCAAACCCTTTCTGGTTAGCCGCTCCATCAAAATACAACCGCCACACATCTTCGGCCACAGTCATTATGTCTTCATCAGGGAACTTGAATTCAGCATCTTCCCCTCCCTCGACTGGGCAGTTGGCCAAGAACTCAGCAACAGCTCTTCCCTTTACTGACTTTCTGGTGACGTACTTTAATTCAAATTCCGCCAACATCAACAGCCATCGTGCTATCCTCCCTGTGAGTGCTGGTTTCTCGAACAAGTACTTCAGGGGATCCATTTGAGATATCAACCTTATCGAATAGGACAGCATGTAATGTCTTAACTTTCTGGAAGCCCAAACGAGTGCCCAACATGTCTTTTCTAGTGGAGTATAGCGTTCTTCAGATCCGACCATCTTTTTGCTAAGGTAGTAAACGGCTCTCTGAACCCCATCATCTCCTTTCTGTGCCAACATGCACCCCATTGAAGACGGGGTGACTGACAGGTATAGGATCAAAGGTTTTCCTGGTATAGGTGGTATCAAGACTGGCGGATTCTGTAGATAGGCCTTGATGGCCTCGAAAGCCTGCTGACATCTGTCGTCCCATACGAATGGTATTCCCTTCTTGAGCAGGCGGAATATGGGTTCACATGTTGAAGTCAATTTTGCAATGAACCTGCTGATGAACTGTACTTTGCCAAGAAAACTCCTTACATCTTTCTCTGTCCGCGGTGGTCCCATTTCCAAAATGGCCTTAATTTTCACCGGATCGACTTCGATGCCACGAGTGGTAATCATGAACCCAAGCATTTTCCCTGTAGTGACCCCGAACGTACATTTAGCCAGATTAAGGCGCATCCTGTATCTCTTTATTCTTTCGAAGAACTTTCTGAGTGCGGGTAGGTGGCCTTCTCGCTCCTTTGCCTTAACGATCATGTCATCAACGTAAACCTCCACCTCTTTATGAATCATGTCATGCAACAAGGTTGTGGCAGCTCGCTGATAGGTGGAACCGGTGTTCTTCAACCCAAAAGGCATGACCTGATAGCAATAAGTTCCCCATTCGGTGACGAATGTGGTTTTCTCTCGGTCTTCTGGGGCCATGAGAATTTGGTTATACTCTGAAAAACCATCCATGAAAGAAAGCAAAGCGTGCCCCACGGTGTTGTCAACTAGCACATCAATGTATGGCAAAGGGAAGTCATCCTTGGGACTGGCTTTGTTTAAGTCCATGAAATCAACACAGACCCTAATTTTGCCATCCTTTTTCGGCACAGGAACAATGTTTGCAACCCACTGAGGGTATTTAGTTACCATCAGGAATCCGGCATTAATTTGTTTAGTTACCTCCTCTTTTATTTTAAGCACCCAATTGGGCCTCATGCGTCTCAACTTTTGTTTTATCGGTTTTGCATCAGGATAAAAGGGAATCCGGTGTTCTACGATTTCAGGATCGATCCCGGGCATATCAGCATGCGACCATGCAAAAACATCTTCGAATTCTTTTAGCAAATTTACAAGAGCCTGGCGCTTTTCTTCTGATAGCGCGGAATCGATCTGAATTATTCGGGAATTCTCTTAATCTCTCAAATTTATAGAAACAACTTTTTCTTTTACAGGCTGAGCATGCCTTTCGTCTTCCCTTTCGATTAGGGACCGAATTTCTTTAGGGACTTCCCCATCAAAGTCGGTCTCTTCATCGTCAGGGTCGACACAATTTATTTCAAAGTCAGGGAAGTAAACAGAACCAGATTCGTTTATTTCATCGTTAGCGGAGGCCTCAGAGGCACCATACACACGGGTAGACTCGAATTCAAAGTACAGACTCTGAGGGGCTGGGCCGAGAGGCACCAACTCAGACTCAGAAGACTCGAAAGACTCGGAAGACTTTAGGGACTCAGATTCATACTCAGACTCATGACAGGTTGCGCTTGGTATGAAAGTCCAGTTCTTGTAATCTCCAGCAGCATCCATAATGAGCGAAGTTGGGTCTTCGGGGGCCTCCTCTCCCAGCATCTGCACTTCTGCTTCCACGGCTATACCCATTAGTTCGTCTTCCCCAAATAAGGTTGCTAGACTGACCATAGCAAAGACCTCAACCCAATCAGCTGTCTTTATCTGCTTGATCACTACCTCTGACTCTTCATCACTCTCCGGTCAGACATCATTAGCAAATATCTCGAACCCTGGTAGAAATGTGTTGGTTTCTTTATCCCAGAATGGTTCCGGTTGCCCTTGGTAAATCTGCTTTGCCTCCTCTTTGACAAAATAGTCCTCCAATCTATCCCCCTTCTTTTCTTTCCTGTCCCCAGAAGGGTGATATCCCAAGCCAGTTATGCGGGTTAAGATTCCTTGTTCTTCAAACTGCATAGGCCCCTGGAGATTCTTTCCCAACCCCAAACCCGGCATGTAGGACATTTTCTTCATTATCTTTATGGCGACATTACTAATGACGAAGTCGTCATCGATCTTGACGGTGAAAACAGAATTAGAGGTGTCAAGCGAGAAGCCTCCTAAAGCAATGTCCTCCTCTCCGTGTTGTATCTCCAAGAGTGGGGCATTGTCTTCAACGGGAGGATGAATCCCAGAGTAGCCGTGAATGGTGAGCATCCCAGTCTCAAGTCCCAGTCTAATTTTCTGATGGAGTGTTGAAGGAACAACCATGATGTCAGGTCGATGCAGCCAAGGTCTACCCAGCAGTAGATTGAAAGAAGCGGGAATGTTCACTACATGAAACTCCACCTCCGTTTGATAAGGTCCAAAAGTCATAGTAAGCATGAGAGTTCCAACTACATCCCGACGAGTGTTGTCATATGCTCGGACTTTGACTTCTGATGGAGAGAAATCATTATTTTTGTACCCCAGGCAATAGGCAACACGGATTGGACAAACATTGATTGCTGACCCATTATCAATCAAGATCACTGGTACCCATTTTTCATGGCATTTCAGAGTGACGTGGAGTGGCCGATTATGATCAGTTCCTTCAGCAGGTAAATCTCGATCGGTAAAGGTTATGGCATGTTTGATGGGTATGGTTTTGATGAGTGCTACGAGTTCATCAGGGGTTATGGTGGAAGGCACTTTTAGGTGAGAGAGGGCTTGAATGAGTCCTTCACGATGGCGGGTGGAGTGAACAAGCACATCCCAAACAGACATTTTGGCTTGAGTCTGCTCAAGTTGGCGCTTGATCATTCCTTTAGGGTTTTTCTCAGGGCGAGAAGGCTCCTTAGCTGGTGGGGCAAAGGGTTGGAAAGTATCTTTGATTGGGGTAACGAAAGGGTTAGAAGGTTCTTGGGTCAGTGGACCTGGAGGGTTGGAAGGTTCCTCGGTTTGAAGATTAGGGGGTTGATAGATTCGACCACTCCTGGTCAATTGACTAATCTGTCGGTACTTAGACTCCTCACTCCACAAATCAGCGAGGGCCTTGCGCTTGTTTCCAATAGTGGTGTCTTGAAGATTGGCAGCCAGGTCAGCGATAACCAAATCTTCCCACAGATCATCGGGCTTCCATTGCTCAGCTTCTGCTACTGCTCTGTTTATAGTCCATTCTTCATTTCCCACCTTTATGTTAATGATCTCTGTATTTACCAATGGATTTGTTTTGGCTCCTGGTTCATCTTCCCATGGCGACATCAGCGTCCTTCGGGAAAGTGACAGACGACTCCGATTCAGCTTCATCTGCCAGATAATCCATTGGGTCAAATTCATTACTAGCCACATTTTCTTTTGGTTCTGGCGGTTCTGGATACTGGGTAAGGCCTACATTGTTGTATGGATCGTTGATGATGAGGTCATGGAGGTAAGAGGGATTTGGTTGAAATGGAGCAAGCTCGGGCCAATTGTAGGCTGTCATCTGGGGTTGGTATTCTTCCGCGAATAGCATTGGTAGGGAGAAGGTGTCCAGAGGGTCATTCCAGGCCACGAGTTGGTATTCATCCGGGATTGGGTTCCATTCCCATTCAGGCATCCCTTGAAGGTTCTCATTTTGGTTTTCGAACATCATGTACAAAGAAAACCCATCAAGAGGATCAGCGTAAATGTTTTGCCAGTTAATTTCCCATCCAGGTTCAAAGAATGGGTTCACGTCTCCTTGAAAATTGGTGGCCTCGAATTCCTCCCAATCAGCAATCAAATCTCCCCATTCCCAAAGAAAGCAGAGAGCAGTCTCTTCGGGAATTTCCACAACAGGCTTTGGTTCGGTATCAGGGATGATGAAAAGGGTCGGATTAAAGTCTTGGACAGTTTGGCTTTTGGCTTGGGTAATTTGGTTAATATGGAAAGGGGCGTTATGTTGTGGCAAGGGATTTGTCATGGTGTTTGGTTTGTCTGAAGGAGAGGTATCAATGACTTTGTTATCAATGAGATTTTGGATCTCATGACGGAGGCGGATGCAATTGTCAGTGGTATGGCCGGGCATTTGGTGGAAATCACAATAGACATTTTGGTTCAGGTTTGGTGGAATAGTTTGCGGGGGTGAGAGAGGTTTCAACACTCTTACCTCTTTAAGTTTCTTAAGTAAAGCGGACCTAGGAGTGCTGAACTGAGTGAAGACTCGGCTTTGGGATTTTGGCTTTTCGGAAATTTGGTTCACTTCTGTCGGCTTAGTGGATGAAGTTCCAACCTGATTAGTATTCCCGAAGAGGACATTGCTGTTTCCTGAGTATGCTCTTTTGGATTTTGACCCCGACTCCTTTTTCTCTAACGTACCATCTCGTAGGGCCTCTTCTACAACCAAACCCGAGTCATAGAAAGTTTCAAAATTTGGGGCAGCCTGGGAGAGGACCATGTATGGGGCAAAAGAGCTCGGCAGGTTCTTGGTGATGATCCGTATTTGCTCCTTCAGATCCAGTTTATTCTGCCTTTGTGCAGCCTTGGCTCTCCAACACTTTACAAAATCAGCGAAACTCTCTTTCTCACCCATCTTGGTACTTTCCAATTCTCTTGTGGTCATCTTTAAATCAACGTTGAAATCATACTGAGACACAAATGCTGTCCCAATGTCTTCCCAAGTCCTTTTCTTAGAGGGTTCAAGAGTAAGGAACCACTGAAGGGCTGGACCTGATAGAGACTCATGGAATAACTCGGCCATGGCTTCCTTTTCGATTCCTCTCATGGTAAGAGAACCGACATACCCTTGGAGATGCGCCTTTGGATCTCCGATACCGTCAAACTTTGCAAAATCTACACCCTTGAATTTTTCCGGTAACTTAGCATTGGGGAATAAGCATAACTTGTTCATGTCAATTTCTCATCTTCCTAATCGCTTATTTTCTTGCACAGATTCCTCCAAATTACCAATTTTAGCCATAAAGGCGGCTAAATTGGGATCCATTACCGGTGTCTCACTGGCTAGCGTCTCAATCTTAGGTGGGTCAGGCTTAATTAAGAGCTTGTCACAGATTTCCTGCATGGTTTCCATCATCATATTCATGTCATTTTTCATGGACGCAACCGAGGTTTTGAGTTGTGCATCCACACCAGCAAGGGATTGACTAAACTGGGTGTCCATAGCTGCCATGTTCTGCCTAAGCTCTTCTACCCCGTTTCCTTGGTCAGCCATTGGCAAGGGACCTTCAGATAATGTTTCGGTTAGAGATTCTTGAATTGCTAGTCTCGGTGAAGCTTCTAGTGACGATTGCCTCTCTTGTTCTATATGGACCTCAAACAGTTGGGTTTCTTCCAGGGTGCCTATGCGAACCAACCTTTGGGACGGACGAAACCAATTGGGTATAGCCTCTTCTCTTCGCAGGCGACCAATGTTTCTGAGCTGGCAACAAGGCAAAAGGGAGCAACTCAGAACCCATCCTGAGTGACCGTCCTACCTTCTACACGCCTCCTAAATCCTAAGACCTACCGTGACTTGGGTCTCACACGAGGCATTTGTACAGAAGATTTCTGATGGCCCGGGTAGGTACTGTCAGGCAAGTTAAATTCCGATCGCTTCGTAACCAGAGCCAATCTCCTTACCTTGACCATCCGAGACAGAGCAATGTGACCATCAGAATCCAGATACATGTATCCTCAAGGTTAGTCCCCGAGTCAAGGGAGCCGTTCGAGCACGGCAAACACCAGAGGTATTGCAACCTCCACGGATTTAAGGTCTCCTAGACCGACCGGAGTAATCTTAGGAATTCTATAAAAGCCCCATCCTCTAGCCCACAAAATGCATGAATGATATGTATGTACAGAAAAGAAATGCACATAAGCAGAATATAACACATCAGTCCTAACCACGGGTTCCTGTCCTAGTTGGGAAATGTTCTATGGCAATGTACGAATGCGAAGGCTGGTTTTGGTCTCAAAAAGGTTCCCTAGACTAGAGCCAAGATGTACTACCCCATGTCAAGTGTATTGCAAGACAATGGTCGAACATCACGATGGCTTATCATAGTCGAGGGTTGCTAGGCGTCCCGGGAGAGCTTGTCACCGGTAAACCGGACAAGATTGCCGAGACACGCTAACGAGGCTTGTGCGGTGCATAGTGTAAAAGAAAGCTACATTTTCCAAATGATTTTAAATCCCCCAAGAAAAATGCTTTTCAAGCTTGGCCCTCTAGATTATTCAATACTTTTTATTCTTTCTTTTTTTTTAAAAAAAAAGTACAAGTAAAGTATTGAATGAAAGTCCCCAGCAGAGTCGCCACTGTGGGCTCCCGCGCCCCGGCGTGTTCGAAGAGTCGCCACCCGGATTTTTGAGATGGATGATCCGAGAAACCGAGATGTTTGTTTGGAAGGAGAAGGCTTTTGATCTAACGAAAACGTTGAGATTTTGGATCCGGGAGCCACATTACGAACGGGGAAGGTTTTGTTGAAAAAGCACCCCGCTCGCCCGGTAAAAATCGGTCTCTACTAAGCATTTTAGATGGGGGATTTAATATCACTTGGAAGACTTCATAAACACATTCGGGAAAGGGGAACAAGATGAAATATATCACGTTATCGTGCATGTGGTGCTTTTTTGTACAGAAATGATGAAAGATGACGTGACGGAAATATAAATAAGGAAAGCTCTTTAAACAAGTTGTCTGGATCACCATCCTTTGACGCACGGCATACCACTGTACGACGCGCGACCATACGATATGCCGTGCGTGGTTCCGATCTTGCCTTTAGGCTGTCAATGGCTTTCAAAGCCTCGCGCGGCGTATCTAGTACGGCGCACGGTGTTGCTTCAAAGACATTAGAAAACTCACATCCGTCAGATCATCCCAAAACAGTACCATTCCTCCAAGCCATAAGTAGAAAACCACTTTAAATGCATTCGTTTATTCAGAATGGTTATGAAAGTTCATTTGTGATGATAAAACATGGCTTGTAGATATGGTCTTATTTTGAGGCTACCAATGATAGATAGAAACGGATCCAGCGAAAATGATCATGATCCAGACAGTCTAAACGAGAAAATAGTAGTTAACCGAAATACCGCGCGTGTGAGTCTACTACGCCGTGCGACGGAATAAAGCGCCGCGCGGCGTAGCTTCTCCAGCCCAGAGGGTGTTTTGCTTTGTAAAAATGATTTTTAAGCCAGATCTTAACCAAAAGGGGTTAAGCCTGACGACATAAGGGTCCCCTCAGGACCAGGACAGAGCCTAGCCCAAGGAAACTTGGTTTTTACCTTTGGTCTTGAGCTTGAATGAAGATGGATGATGGTGGATGAGCGTCGGTAAGGTGGGCAAGAAAAAGAGAAATATGGATGAATGTAATAGATGGGTGTATTGGGTAGTTGGGGTCTCAAAGTTAGTAAGGGGCTAACTTCAATGGTGAGGAGAAAAATGGAGCAAGAGGTCTAGAGAATGTCTTTTGAAAGCAACATTCTCAAGACTTAGAAATGGGAAATGGGTATGAAAGCAAGAATAGAGAGAAAGGGCATAATGGTGATCAAGGGCCCCTTTCTCTTGAGTGGAGGGGTGTATTTATAGGCAAGAGCCATGGATTTTGAATTTCAAATGTTGGAGGCATTTTCTGGGCGGGCCAGAAGTGTGTTTTCGGCTGAGCCATTTTGCAGCTATGGCTCAAATAGGCGTGGCCGACAGCTTTCTGAGCCAGCCAGAACTTTACCCGAAATGCCGTGCGGCTAACCTCATGATCGCGTGCGGAGTAATGACTTTTGATATGCCGTGCGGTGTAGAGATGTCACGTGCGGCGTTACAGGTTCAGTCCAGGGCTTTTGGACTTTCTCTGGGCTTTTGGTTTTATTTGGGCTGAGGATTCGTTTGGGCTGAGGATTTGTTTGGGGTTGAGGGAATTCTGTATTCAAGCTCACGAAGGTTCCGTTTCCTTTATTTCATCATCGGAGTGGACAAAGACTCCCTCGATGTTCGGATTGGGGTGTCTACAAGTGTTTTACCTTTGACACCTGACAGAAAACTGATCCAGTCAAGCCATGATCTAGGAGACCAAGAGACATGAAGCTTAGTTTGGATGGCCCCCCAAACTTTTTGAGAGTATGGACAGTTAAAGAAAAGGTGGTCATGGCTTTCCCTCTCTTGACAAAGACTACATTGAGTAGAGACATTATGACCAAACATCACAAGTCTATCAGCAATGGAAAGTCTATTTTGAATAGCTATCTAAGTGACAAAGCTACATTTCGAAATGTGGCCAGAAAACCATACTAACTTATGCCACATGACCTTAGGAAAAGGAGTTCTCAATTTGTCCCATAAAGAGGCAATTGTGAACTGACCATTGGATGTGAGAGTCCATCTAACATGATCAGCCCCATTCAATCTAGACTGAATAAGAGGAGGCAAAGTACTTCTTACCTCATTAAGTTCCCAAGTTTGAGTAATGGGGAATGCCCAATTTGAATTATGAATGATGTGGGACACAGTAGCATCCTTTGGGATACCAGAATCATAAGTTATCCGGGTACCAAATTTGTTCATCAAGGGACCAAGAGGATGCCAATTGTCATACCACAGGGAGGTGGATTGACCATTACCTAATATGCTTAGAATGTATGGCTGCACCACCGGTCTGAGGGTTAAGAGTTTCCTCCAAACCCAAGTGCAATCGCCAGGAATTTTCAAATTCCAAAAATTCATACCTCTGATTAAGTAAGATTTGACCCACTGACACCACATTGACTGTTCCCCCCCGAAAATTAAAAACCAGATGTGCTTAGCAATGGCTGCCTTATTCCAAACTTGCATGTATTTAAAACCCAGACCCCCCCTCTTGCTTAGGAGAGCATAAGTGTTCCCAAGAGACTTTAGCACCTGTTTTCCTAAGATCAGGACCAGTCCAAAGAAATGCCCAAAGGACTGATTCAACTTCTCTAATAACCTTTTTAGGAATGATAAACAATGAGGACCAATAGGTTTGGATAGAGAAGAGAACACTTTTAATCAACTGGACCCTACCAGCATAGGCGAGGTCTCTGTTGGTCCAAGATTTGATTTTAGCAGTAATGTTATCCACTAGACGCTGACAGTGAATAGCTTTGAGTTTAGTGGAGAGAAGGGGAACACCAAGATATCTAACAGGCAAAGTACCCTCTTTAAACCCTAACATAGCCAAGATGGCCAATCTAGTGCTAGAGTTGACCCCTGAAAAGTAGATACTACTCTTCCCAGGGCTAGGTGAAAGACCTGACAAGGATTGAAATTCAGTGAGTGCATCGTGAATATGATTAATTGAAGCCGACTCGCTCTTACGAAATATCATAAGATCATCAGCAAAACAAAGATTGACAAGCTTAGTAGCTCCACATCTCCAATGAAAATGGAAATCAGGAAGACGGGATTTCTCCTTAAGAAGGCAAGTGAGAATCTCCATCACAATAACAAAAAGGTATGAAGACAGAGGATCACCTTGTTTAAGCCCTTTTTTACCGAGAATATAACCAGTGACTTCACCATTGATGCTAAGAGAGTAATTAGCAGTAGTCACACAGGCTTGGATCCAATTGATCATGATGGGATGGAAATTCATAGAAGTCAGGACATCCCACAGGAAGTCCCACCTAACATTGTCATATGCTTTCATGATGTCTACCTTCATAGCACATCTGGGAGAGGAAGATGATTTGTGGTAACCTCTCATGAGCTCCTGGGTAAGGAAAATATTATCAGCAATCTTCCGACCTTTAACGAAACTTGATTGTACAGGATCAATTAAAGTGGGAAGAACCACCTGCAATCTTCTAGCAAGAATTCTAGATATGCATTTATATAAAGTATTACAACAAGAGATGGGTCTGTAGTCACCCACTTTGGATGGATTAGGGACCTTAGGAACAAGAGCAATAAGAGTTGAATTTGCTTTTTTGAGCAACTGACCAGACCTAAAGAAGGTTTTGACAGCAACTGTGACTTCATGGCCAATTATAGGCCAAGCCTTTTTGAAGAAACCAGCATTATAGCCATCAGGACTTGGGGCCTTGCTAGGGGGAAGAGACCAGAAGGTTTCCTTGATTTCAAGATCAGAAACATCAGCAACCATGGCTAACTTTTGGCTATCAGATATATGATGACTAACCTGTTGGATCCTGGATAGCCCATGATAAGAAGTAGGATGAGCTATGCCAAGCAAATTGGTGTAGAAATTAACAAAACTGGATTTGATAACCCTAATGTCATTAATGAGGGACCCGTTATCCAACACCAAATTGGTAATCTTACTCATATTTCTGGAGCTACTCACAGCTTTAAAGAAATAAGAAGTGCACTGATCCCCAAGTTTCAACCATTGAATTCTTGATTTTTGTTTAGCCAGACTTTCCTCGGCCCTCAACAAGGTGAAAAGCTGCTTGTGGACCTCCTTCTCCTGGCTAATTAAAGAGAGATTAGAAGATTGATTACCCAAATCTTTCTGCAAAGACTCAAGAAGCTGCCTAGCGTCCACAACTCTCTTAGAGACATCGCTAAAGTCTCTATTATTGATAAGCTTAAACTCCCCTTATAACAGTTTGAGTTTTTCACAAACACAAAACATAGGATTATCAATGATCACTTTCCTCCAGACTTTTTGAACCACAATTAAAAACTGAGGAAGGTCAGCTATAAAGTCAAAAAACTTGAAGGGTTTAGTGGATTTTCTAGGACTAGGAGTGATGCTCACAATACCTGGAGAGTGATCAGAAATCCCCGGGGTGGGAAAATGAGCTGAAGAACAAGAATAGTCTTTCATCCACTATTCATTAACAAGGACCCTATCCAATTTGGTGGTGACATGATGAGCGGGGTCCTGTTTGTTGGCCCAAGTGAAAAAACAGCCCGAAAACCTAAGATGATCAAGTTCAAGAGCATAAAGGCAATCATTAAACTCATCCATATAAGGGGGCTAGGAGGAAGACCCCCCAGCTTTTTCATTGGGGAACCTAATGGCATTAAAATCACCAAGCACAACCCAAGGATGTGAAGTACTAGACTGGCGGAGACTAGACCAAAGAGCTTGCCTAGACAAATAGCTATTAGCCCCATACACAAAGGTTGCATAGAAAGGAGCACCTCCACCCCTAGGCAACACCTCACAATGAATAAATTGATCAGAATGAGCCAAAACTTGGACATACATCAGAGTAGGATCCCAACAAATTAAAATTCTACCAACGGGAGCATGAGAGTAGTTGTTCACAAAATTCCACTGTGGACAAATATAATTTATAACTCTAGCAGCCAGGTTCTCCTTAATTTTATGTTCTAGCAAACCCAAAAGAGAAATCTTATTGTTATTAACAAAACTTTTAGCCTCATTTTGCTTAATAGGATCATTGAGGCCCCGAATGTTCCAAAAACCAAGCTTAATAGGTTGCATAGACATAAAACAAAGTCTCAAGCAGAAATAGATATGTAATGGCGGAAAATGGAAAATAAGCAGACTGCCTTACCAAAAAAGGATACAAATGCATTAAGTCCCTCCACTGCTCAAGGAACTAAGTGACTGTTCCTTAGCTAGCTTCCTCAATCTTTTCTAGGCAGACTTGGAGAGAGAATTGACGTTAACAAAGCCAGCAGAGGGAACTGGCTTAGCATCTCTCCCTTTGGCCCTTGGACCCAAAAGATCAGGAGGTTCAGGTGGCTTAATCCCAGCTTGGACTTTGACTCCTTCCACTTCCATTGGTTGAAAACCTAGGATTCCATGGGGAGTATCACCGGAACCCACTTCCAGAGAGGCTGGAGGCTTTAGATGGGCCAAATTCTCTAACACCTGATTGCTACTGACCACCCTTTCCAAAACCTCCAACAGTTCATCATCAGAATCACTAATTCCATCACTAGGTTCTTGAATTACAGAAGTTTAAATTGAAGTGCTTGATGAACGAGGACCTGTTGTAGCGTCTACCTGACCTTGAATAGATTGTTCACAAGCTGCCCTTTGTCCCCCCTTGTCTTGGTTGGAAAGAGCATGAACCACTGGACCCTTAACCACAATTCCATTATCCACAGACGCCACAGCTTCAGAGATTGTAATTGGCTGCAACTCAACCAAATTAGGAAGATCAGCTAGCACACTTGGAATGCCATTAGAGTCTACAATTGTAGATTGTGAGGAAGAGGATTCGCCTGATACCATATCAGCAGAGTTGGCATCCCTTTTACCCTTACCTTTACTAACCACTTGCCATATATCCTTTTGGCTTGAGACTTTAGTACTCGATTGCTTAGTACACGATCCTTTAGGATGCCCAAATACCTTGCAATCTGTACAAATTGGAGGTAGCCATTGATATTGTAAAGCTACTATAACTGCCTCACCATTGATGGTAATTTGAATGTCATCTGTCAAGTCAGTTCCAGCATCAATTTCCACACATATACGAGCATAATCCAGCCGAAGTTTTTTTGCTGTAGCTTGATCCACGTGAAGAGGTTTGCCAATGGTACTAGCAATCTTGCTAAAGCACTCAGCTGTCCAAAACTCGAGTGGAAGCTTCAAAATCTTGATCCAAGCTGGAATTTTAGAAGGTTGGTCATTGGTTGGGAGCATCATACGTTTCCAATTTTGCAATACAAGAAATCTTCTAGAAAAGAAATGGGGGCCATCTTCTAACGCTTTCAACTTAGCGGCCTCATCCTTGAACTCCAATAAGAATCTCGAGCCAAGTTCTTCAACTGATAAGAGATCGTCCTTCCACACTGTCTGGGCTATAGCCTTTAGTAAAGGGAATTCCATCTTCCCATCAAGAAAATGCCCTATTAGGCAGTGATTCCAACTGCATTCATCAATGTCCGTTTCATCTAACTCCACCATAGCACACTTACCTTTTTGAAGTTGAGGGTAGTGCTCCAACTTCATACTTTTAGAAGGGCCTTGAACTGCGAAGAGGGAAGCCCAGTTCTTTGAATTACCTTGGGGACAAATAGGGTTCTGATGTCGATTGGTATGGGGTTTGATAGGGTTGGCGAGAATCCCATCTTTCAAATCAGATTCTAAATTGACGAATTCATCCTGACCTAATTTTGACCTAGAAGGAATTTTGAAATTGACATTTAGGGTTTGAAGCTTACCACATGCATCTGAAACTGAAGATTGATACCCAGTTAGGTCGTGATGTTCCTTGAGACGGTTTAATTGAGATTTCAATTCCGAGCAGTCGACTAGCACTCCTGAGTTCTTCATTTCGGCCTCCAAAGACCTAACTAGGCTGGATATCCGACCCTCTGATTCCAGTCTTTTACCTGCTTGCTGAAAAACCTCCTGTAACTTCCTAGCTGGGCTAGAATTTTTGGGGCTAAGAGCACCAAGAGCAGAGACATCCGGCGGTATCAGAGATGACGGAGTTGGATTAGGAGGTGAGACCAACAGTGGTGGAGCCCCAGGGCAAAGATCGAAGGGTTTGGAGATGGGATTGTTAGGAGAAGGCCGATTAGGGCTTGAGACAGAAGGGGAAGATGAGTCCAGGAAGAACGGATTAGGAGTGAAGATTTGGGGATTGAATCCCCTTTGCTTCCTTCTAACTTCATTTGAGTCGAGAGCTGTGAGTCCCAGCCCATCCGCCATGGATATTGTACCATCTGCCATCAAAGATCAACGGGGTTCACCAAATCGCCCAAATCGCCATGGATAGTGTTCGCTGGTGGTAGAAGTTGGGTTTGTTGATGTTGCTCACCCAATAAGCTCTCATCTTAGTTAGGAGTGAGCTCCCATCTCGAGGGGAGTGAGTTCCCGTCAAGCTCCCATCTTGAGAGTGCCGATTCGAGCTCCTGCTACTAAGGACTGACACCTTTGATTGAGGTCAGCGGAAACATGATCTTATGTTTCCCATCGACATTCGTGTTCTAAACACAGAATGTCCTGGAAATCTTAGATATTTGTTTGCCAATCCTTACCTGAACCAAGAATTCTCTCCTCTTTGTTTCACTGCCCTTTCCCTCCACTTCTTATCATTTCTCACCGAATCTAATAAACCAAATGGGGTGTAAGTGAGATCAATGTACATGGAATCTTCTAATTTGTCTAGAAATGCAAATGCAAGAGCCATATTGTTGGAGTTTGTCCCACATCGGTTAATTATCTCCTCCATAACTAGTATATGAGCCTGGGCAGCCTCTCCACTCCTTGCCAATTGTTTTGGAGTTGGGTGCTTTAACACTTATTTCTCCTGTGAAGAATTTCCTTTTTGTTTTTGTCTTTATTTGCTTGACTCAACCCTCTCCTGTAGGCATTGCGACAACTCTTTTAGCACAACTTTATTTTCCAGTCAAGAATTAAGTTTCTGTTCATATTGTCTAGTCCTGACTAATCAATTTTTTTTTTTTTTGAATATGCCTGACTAATCAATTGGATGACAGGTATGCCAAAGCACCCACAACTCTTTTGGCATAACAACCCTCGGCAACATGAGACGGATCAAACCAATTTGGAAGGCTTTTGTTCTATACTTAGTTGAGTTTCAGATCCCAAAGGGGTCCAAAAAATCACACATAGATGTGACAAACTACGAAAGCTCTTCTGAATATATCAGTCCCCAAAGGAAGTGGCAACAGCTAAACAAGGTGGCAATATCTTTCCTTCACAAAAGGTTAAGCGGCTAATGCAAAATGATTTGCCCATTATTCAACAATACAGAAATGATCAAATGTACCAGGTAGCAATAAAAAGAGAAAAGAATCACAGATCTCACGCTATCATAAGGTGGCGTGAAACAATTTTTGCGTAAAAGTTCTTTATGGCACAAAGAACTGATCAATACCACAAAACCTATAAAGAAAGGGTTGCCGCAAAAATTAGTCATCACTAGCAAGTTCATTTATAACTTCTCTCAAAGTTGGTAATATAACCATTTAGGACCCTTAGCTTCATACATTGCCTCAAAAGATTCATGCTCATTAGGTGGATAGGTTGAAATATTCATGAAACTTGGTTTCTGGCAATTTTTAATACTACGGAGAAAAAGATACTGGTGCTTTCAGCGTAGAAAACTGATAAGTTGACAAGCATATTTACCTCTATGTAGCACACACCAGAGTCACCAGACCTATCCAAGGGCTTCCTCATTGGGAGAAGATTTTTGAGATTATACTCATGTTTTTCATCTAATTCAATCAGAAGGCCCTCCATTCTTCTATTATCCAAGTGCTTCCAATGGAAAGGACTGCCCTGAGAGTTCATAACTATCAGTAAATATTGAGCAACACGTTCTTCAACTATTACCAAATCTTTAACAGATCCTGCATGTTATTAACATTAGTTAATCATCCAGATGGACTGAGAAGCATTAGACCATATAGACAAGTAGGCAAATGCTATGGTGTTTCCTACCCAAAAGGGGAAACCGGTTATGTCTCCCAAAGGTTTAATGTTATGCCTTCGAATGATTATGTTATGCCATTTTTTAATAATGGCATAACACTTTTTAAAAAGTGTTATGCCTTCGAGTGATTATGTTATGCCATTTTTAAAAAAGTGTTATGACCCAATATAATAATAATAAAAAATGCTATGCCATTTTAAAAAAAACGATCCACACCATGGAATAGCATGTTATGCCATTTTGTGGTTTGTTATACCGGTGTCCCCAAAAGAGGGGGAGCCACCATAGAACTATCCAGACAAGTATAGTTCTAGTGGGGAAGTTTTAGATGCAAAACTGACAAATTCAAGATGTCTGCACATTGTTCTTCTCCCTCTAGTCATGTTGTGTGTTAGTTACGTAATAGCTGCTATCCTAAAGGCATAGAGCAACAGTACATGGCATGGTCAACTCCAATTGAAGACATCTGAATATATAGATGCTCCCTCTCTAGCCAAGGTCTTAAGGTAAATTTGGCACCACTTCCATCTTAAGCATATTTCCTCATGAATTATTGACCTTTATGGATATAAATGAACATGAAGCTTTTCCAGCATTGTAACCATACTAAGATAACTACAATTATTTTCTCAGTGATGATGCAAAAGAATGATTTAGGTGCACTATAGAAGCATGACTGTGCTAGTAAATACTTCTTGTAATCATTGATTTATTTCCGTAATATACCTTAGATCATACACGTACTGTAAAATGGAGAGCGAGAAGAAGATATGAAGAAAGGAGAAATTGGGAAACTAGGTTCCAGATCTTAATTTGCCCACCCCCCACGTATCTATGATACCATGCCATACGATCACTACAAGAAAACCCTGGCTAAAACTAAGAAAGAGTTAAGGAAGAAATAACTCAAAATGCACAACTCTAATACGTAATTAAGAGAATGATTCAACATCAGCAACCCGTATTCAAACATACTGCAAATCAAGCATACTAGAAAAGCTGTATTGTGAGCATTTGATAGATATGAAAGTAAGTAACAAAAAAAAAGATAGATATGAAAGTAAAGGAGATACCTGCCAATGCAAGCTTCAACCCTGTCTCAATGTCTGGCATACTTGGAACTAATACTCAAGAAGTGTCCAAAACATATAAGGTAGGCTTGTTGGCTATCTGTGAGCAATATAATAACTTTAGCACCCAAAATATTGCACATCAAGTAATGCAACAAATGATTTAGAACAACGGTACACCTGTCTCCGATTGAATGGGCCCATTCAATCCCAATTAAACACTTCTTTCAAATCAAATGAATTAGCACCATCGTCATTTGATTTGCATTCTATCATTGTCTAAACTTCCTCCTGGTGCTGGGTGTTTGGACAAATAAGCCAAAGTGGTTTATTTTTTGTCCTTATTCAATTTTTTTTTGCATTTTTTGGCTTATTGTCAATTTTTTGGGGATTATTGTTTCGTTATGACGAGAGGAATCTAAAAAGTAAAAAATTTCGATCGAAATCCAATTTTTTTTGAATAAAGACGAAAAAAAATTGGCTTATTGGCTTATTTTCGTCTTTATTCACAAAAAATTGAATTTTGATCTTAATTTTTTACTTTTTAGATTCCTCGTCATAACGAAGCAATAATCCCCAAAAAATTGACAATAAGCCAAAAAATACAAAAAAAAAATTGAATAAGAACAAAAAATAAGCCACTTTGGCTTATTTGTCCAAACTCATGGGTTTGTTTTCCGCCTCATCTTCCCTTTTTCTTTCCTTTCTTTTTTCTTCTTTTTTTCCTTTTCCTTCCTTCACACCTCAGTGAGTGTTCACGTGGCTTCTATTATTGATGCTTAGATTTACCTAGGGGTGTACACGGTCCGGATTGGTCCGATTCTCTAGAAAATCAGTAATCGGACCATTTCAAACGGTTTAAGAAAATTGAGAACTAGAACCTAACCAATATATGCATGGAACCTAACCAAAACCAAACCGCAACACTTGTCCAGTTTTGGTTCGGTTCCGGTTCTATCCAATAAGCATCCAAACACGTATTCACAAAATATGAACTCATAAAATTAAAGAAATAGGAAGATAATCTGCTGGAATAGGAAAGGAAGAAAGAAAATAAAAGTTTTCCTAACAAATGAGATTTCATCTCTAAAAAAATTAAGTTTAACAAGGAAAAGATTAACCTACCAAATTCAATTAATATATTTAATTACACACACGTATGTATTTCTAAATTTATCTTAGTTTTAAACGGTCCGATTCGGTTCTAACCACGGTTCATTAATTGAGAACCAGTAACCGAATCAAAATTAACGATTCTTATTTGTTTAGAACCATAACCTGACCGTAGAACTGCAGAACCAGACCAAATAGGACTGTTCGGTCTGGATCGGACCGGTTTTACAGTTCGGACGATTTTCTTGAACACCCCTAGATTTACCCAAATAAATACAGTTTTTCTGAACCTATGTAGCTCATTAAACCAAAAGGTCTTCATGTAGTGTTTCTAGACTTATGATTCAGTGACATGTTGTAAAATCCAGTGAGTTGTGTGATTTAACGAGCATAGCAAGACCATAAATGGTATACATGCATCATTTAAAGCGACAATACTAAAGCAAATTTACACCTATATATTACCATACCACACAAATCATAGAAACTATTGAAAATCAAAGCAAATTTTACTCTGCAAAATAGAAAACCCCCATCCATCAAAAGAATGAGGGTAGACAAACTGTACTTATGAATGGTTTCATTGCCACAACATGGAATGTTAGCGGTCGCAATCTTGATACCAAGACTTGTGAAATAGCAGACGCTTTCCCGATATAGTCAAATAGACCACTACCAGATAAGATTCCGACATGTGAGAGGTTGGATTAGCTTAGCTGATCCGAGTCCCCACAGCCAAAAGGCTTTAAGTAGAATCTTGGAAGTCCTCGTGGTACTTATCCTTTCGTAAGCAGTTGGACACCATTCTCTCTTTGGAGCCAGCCTATTATTGAGCAACTACGAGCTCCTTTTATAGAGCTCCCTCGCAATTTTATAGATTCATTCGAGTCAAAGGATTCATCATCATTTGAGTCGAAGAATTCATCATCATTCAAGTCGATGGATTCATTCAAGTCAGATGACATAAGTATGGGGTTTGGTTTTCGCTTTCTTTCGGGTCTGGGGAGCGAACAGGATTAGATACCCTGGTAGTCCATGCCGTAAACGATGAGTGTTCGCCCTTGGTCTACACAGATCAGGGGCCCAGCTAACGCATGAAACACTCCGCCTAGGGAGTACGATCGTAAGACCGAAACTCAAAGGAATTCTACCTGCCTTCTTCCATCGAAAAGGGTATTGGAGATTTCAAGAGAATATCCTCCTGTTTGAGAAGATGAAGAAAAAGTAGGGCCCTGAACCTTGACAGGTCTAAGGCCTTTCCTTTTCTCCTTGTTCTCTATCTACCAATACCCTTATTCCTTTTGTATGGAGGTTGAAGCCTGAAGGGACCAAGAATGGATTGGATCGAAATGACTTTCCTGTCGAAGCCATGAAGTCGTGTAAACAAAATCACCTACTCGATTGACAAGCATAGCTTTGATAGCTGTTTTATCTCATGGCATGAGCTTGTTCGGAAGCTAATGTCGGTGAATCAGGGATAATCGTCTCAAGACTGGGAATTGACAATAACAATAATAGGTCCTTTAGTATAAGCTCAATCCCAACTCGGTGCAGAGAAAAGTTTGAGAAAGGGGCACTCATGGCAGCAAGAAAAGGTGATCCCCGAGCCTAGAGAAAGAGTGTTGAGTTCACTTGCTTCTCCACCTACGCGTTTATTCCCCGTTCGATTGGTACTGGCTCAAAGATCTACTTGATGGGTTAGCATCTTCCTAGATAGCTTTCTTTCACTCTTTCACGGCTCAGTCGGGCAACAATAGGAAGTGCTATCTTACTTTAGCATAAACTCAAAATCAAGCTTTCAAACCCTCACTGTGGTGGGTATGGTCTAGTCTGGACCTATAGAAGTTCAAGTTGCTTTGAGTCTCAGAATCCGATCCTCGCTTAGCTCCAACTTCAAAGGTCTGATATGTAGGCAGGGCCGGCCCTAAAATTAAGAGGCTTAAAGCGACTTTTTAAAATTGAAGCCTTAGGTTTTCTAACAAAAAAAAAATCAATATAGGTGGTTAATACAAGGTAAAAATATTAAACATGTATTTTGGTTTCATAATTTAACTAAAATAAAATTTTAAAATATTTTATACCATTAGAAAAAAAAATCAAATATAACGAAATATCACTCATACACTGCATTTTTTTAACTAATCATGTTATTAACTTTAACCATAAGAATGCTATATTTAGCAATGAGAGAATTGCTATTTTTAGCTATTTTTAACTAATCTTTTTCTACCCATCAATTGTTGTAATGGATGGTCCAGATTCGCTGAGGGAATAAATAAATTATTCGCGTAAATAGTTTACTTTAAATCTGGACCGTGCAAACACATCTGGTACCTACCTAGATTAACTGCAGAAAATAAGAAAACGGAAGAAAAACAATTAGTTTGCCAAGATTAACTACAGAAAATAAGAAAACGGAAGAAAAACAATTAGTTTGCCAAAAGATGGCCTCCTGAGATTCGAACCCGAGAAGTGCAGCTTCAATAACCATTATCGGACCATCAATGCTGAGTCTCCTATTTTGCAAGATGAGGAACAACTTATATATATATATGTTCTTGTCTAGAAAATGAGGCCTAGTTTTTGGTTAATTTTCGGAGGCCTAAAGCCGGCGCACCCTGGGCTTTAGCCCAGGGCCGGCCCTGTATGTAGGAGAATTTTCCAGTAGAAATGATGGGTTTAGTCGGTCAACTGTCATGGAAAGAACAAAGAAAGTCAGTAAGATAAATCATCCTTTCCCAATCCTGCTCTTCCATTATCAGCCCATCTCTCATCTGGAATCTTTATCGAATCCCTCGAAACAAGAGCATACGAATCTGCATACGCAGAAGAATGAGCTTCAGGATTAGCCTCCGCTGAATCTAGGGCTGAAGTTGTTGAAGTTAGGGCTAGAGCTACTAGAGCTGAATTTGAATAGAGGACTTTGGCGGCCCGGGTTAAGGTAAGAGTTCTAACGAGGGCGGGGGCGTGGAAAAGGAAGTCTCATAATAACATAGATGCGTTCGATTATAAGTGGAGACCACATATCCATATCCATATACAATAGATACGAGGGTGAGAGTTAGAGTACCTACAGTCGCATATCCAAGTACAGACAAGGAATGCCTGATCCGGTTGATCCGCCATATAGGCTGGATCACGTCTACTAGGGATTGCCCTGTTTTCTATAGAGTCCCTTAGAGCATCCACAGTGGAATAATCAAAAGTGGATAGTCAAAAGTTGCCACATCATCTTTTGATTATCCATTTAAGAGGTTGTTAAGATTAACAATGTAGATGTTCACAATGACATAATCAAAATTGAATAATCAAAACTTGCCACATCATTTTTTCAACTTATAAAAATCTAAAAATTGTCACCATATTAAACAATTTTTTTAAATAATTTTCAAACTAATAAAAACAGGTTATTAGAAATAGAAAATAATTTTTTGAAAACTTTTATTTTGGGAAAAAAACTTTTCAGAAAAAGTTATAAGAAAAAACAGTTTTTGGAGAAAATACATTTTTTTAAAAATAACAGTTTTTGAAAAAAAAAGAAGATAGTTTTAAAAAAAATATTTTTTAATAAAAAACAGTTTTACTGTTTTCGCAAAGATAACAAAAACTTCTTTTAAAAATATGAGAGAGAGAGAGAAATGGAAGAGAGAAAATGTTTGGTTATTAGCAAAAAGTTGCTAGTTTTGATTATCCTAGGGCCAAAATTTGATGAGTTGCTAAGAGGTTGTTAAGTTTGGTTATGCCACTGTGAGCACATTTTGAGAAAACATTGCTAACTTTAGCAACTCTATGGTTTTGGTTATTCCACTGTGGATGCTCTTACTTTACCACGGTACAGGATTATATGGTAATGGAGGCAATAAATATATGGGTTTATGATAGACTTCATAAGAAGAGGCGTCGGCCATCGGGTGACTCTCAGAGTTTCTTCTTCTAAGAGAGATCGTAGGAAGACTGAAATCTCTACCTTCGTAAACTTCATCCATCAGAGGGATGCCCTTATTGCAATGAAAGTAGTGGAATCTATGATTAAAGAAGGTGCGCCTATATACACTGTACACGCTTCCCTATGGTTGTTGATAAACGGGCCAGATTCAGTGCTTCCATGAAGTAGGGATGAATTCTGCATAATGTCGAGTTTGTTTCCTCTTGGAAGTTGGTTGCACCAATTTGCCAGATTACTTTCTTTGAACTTCCTCTTCAACAATGGGTGGACCAAAACTTGAGCAATGACACATGGAGACGTAGGGAGGTTGAGGAGTGGGATTTGGTATTTTCTTGTGCTATCTCCATGATCTGGTTTTGGAGAAACAAAATGGTAAATGAGCAGAATTTTGTCATCCCCACTGACACAACGACTACTATTCGAAACAAATAGAAGAAACGTGCGATATGTAGTGCAACATCAACCAAGGGAAAAAGGTAGTCATGGCCTGTGCTATAATACATCCCCAAAACAAAAACCCGGAACCCCACCCAAAAAAAAAGTAAACAACCCGTGGTGCCTGGTCGAATGAAAGTGAACTGAAACCAATCTACATGAACAATCCATAGCACCCTTGTAAGGACCCATATTTAAATTGTCATTTTAAATTGATTAGGTGCATATTTTCGGTTTTAATGACGTGGGTTCGTAGTGTATTGACCCGGGAGTTGTGGGGCTTGATCTGTGAGACTCATATTTCAATTTCATAAATTTTAATGTTTAGTATGTGTTTGAGTCATTTAAATGTGAAAATATGTTGGAGTTGTAGTGCAATAGCTTATTTGTTAAGAGAGTTGGTGTGAAATTCTAGTACTTGAGGGGTGTGTGGTGTAAATTGCGCTATATAAGTCAAGAGTCAAGAGTAGGGAATTACTTTCCCCTTTTCCTCCTCTCTCTATTGTCGCTCTCTCTCTCTCTCTCTCTCGTGCATCTCTCTCTCTCACGGTTCTCTCTCTCTTGGGTCTTGCATCTATAGCTCAAACCCATGGAAACCCAGCCTATCTATGTCGTGTTCTAGCTTCCCCAACGTTTGAGTCGCGTTGATTAAGTTCGGAAGGGGTGTATCTTGGTGGATTTCGAGTTTGAAGACCTAGAGTTCAATTGAGCTTGAGCTTGTGCTTTCGATCTTTGAGGTAGGGAAATCTAACTACTTTTATGATTTTTGAGTTAGTGTGATGTGTGGATATTGTGGTTGATCTTACTCTTGTTGATTGTTTGAAGTTTGGTCTTGAAAATCCCTTAATTTCCGTCACTTTTCTGCACCTAGCTAGGCCGGTTGAAGTTTTTCTTACAGATCTTGCAGAAATTCCCTAGGACTCTACGAAACTCCGTTTTGGTTGATTCTTGCGCCAAAAGTTCTATGTTTGAGTCTACTATCTAGGAAAAATATGAACAGAAATTCATACTCATAAATTATAGGGGAATTTGCACTTACACCCCTTGTACTATCACCGATTTGCACATACACCCCATGTACTCTAAATTTAGGCACTTACACCCCTTGTACTTTGGACTGAAGTGCAACTGTTAAAAATTCCGTTAAAATGGATGGAAAAGCTATTGGTGGGAGATTTCCCTCCAAAATGAGGAAAAAAATGTCCAAACTAACCCTGATAGCCATTTATAAGCTCTGTCAAACTCTCATTCCAAAAAACAGAGCATCCAAACCCCTCTCTTCCCCTAACCCACTCTCTCTAGTCTATTATTATCAACAGAAAACAGCAACATCTAGCACTATATCTCATGTCTAATTAGTCCAAAACATCTGCAAATGCAGCAGCACAAACACCCAGCAGCATAGAAAAAAATGGACTTACACTGCCCAAATCCACAACATAAATGGCCAGTAATAACAACAAAAAAAAAAATATACTTCAAATGCAGATATTCAGTACCAAGTAGTTCAAACTGAGATCTTTTCTTAAACAAAAGTCACACAGAGTTACAAACTGACTTCAAACAGAGTTTCCAAAATAGAGTTCACAGCAGCATCAAAGGATTGTTTTGCATATTTCTCAGGTTGACTTCTGTTTGTGAACTTTGTTTTGGGAACTCTGTTTGAAGTCAATTTGTAACATAAAGACTTTTGTTTAAGAAAAGAGCTCAGTTTGAACTACTTGGTATTGAATATCTGCATTTGAAGTATGTTTTTTTTTTTTTGTCATTGCTGGCCATTTATGTTGTGGATATGGATAGTGTAAGTCCATTTTTTTTTACTGTGCTGCTAGGTGTTTGTGTTGCTACATTTGCAGATGTTTTGGGGCTGATTAGATATAGATGTTTTTTCTGTTGATAATAATAGACTAGAGAGAGTGGGTTAGGGGAAGAGAGGGTTTGGATGCTCTGTTTTTTAGAATAAGAATTTGACAAAGCTTATAAATGGCTATTAGGGTTAGTTTGGACATTTTTTTCCTCATTTTGGAGGGAAATCTCCCGCCAATAGCTTTTCCATCCATTTTAACGGAATTTTTAACAGTTGCACTTCAGTCCAAAGTACAAGGGGTGTAAGTGCCTAAATTTGGAGTACAAGGGGTGTATGTGCAAATTGGTGATAGTACAAGGGGTGTAAGTGCAAATTCCCCTAAATTATACCCACAAACGTCCATTCTCCAATCTGTATTTCAGATCTGGACGTCCTGTTTTTGTTCTCAGACAGCAGTTCGTATTTTGGGCATAACTCTTTCATGCGAAGTCCATTAGACTCGATTCAAATTGCATTGGACAGCTGATTCAATCCTCTACAACTTTGTTTGAATACTTGCTTTCAAATTCTGAGGTTTGGTGGACCAAAATGGGCTTTCAATCAGAGTCTGAGAAACTTGAAACACTTGGTTATTGTGCAATCCGTTAAATTGAGATAGCATTAGCGGACTTGTATTGGTTATTATGTGGACTAGTAACACTTTATAAACGACGAGTGGTTAATAATGGAAATTACGGTTGAAATAGATGAATGATTGGACTATTTAGTAACTTATTGTATGATAACGATAATGGATTCGTGCCAAGAGAAATATGACTTTAAGACAAGCTGTAAATAACAAACAGCTAATAGTGAGAATTACGAATGAGACGGGTGATGGCTTTGGATAAATAGTCCTTCGGGTTTCATACCTTGAACTTGTTGGTACACGCCGGTGGTGTGAGGTCGATAGGTCTGAATATGAGATTGGGTATGATGAAATGGGGATAATGCTCGGTAGGGGATAGTGCGAGGTCTCGAATGCTCGAATTAAAATTGTATGACAAGGATACAGAAATCAATGTATTATCTATATTATTGCGAGGATTTGGTTTATGAAATGTAATGTTATTTATGTTGAAGGATAGAAATGACTAACAAGCGAGCTACTTCATGAGCATGCGAGTGAGCTCACCCCAAGCCTGGAGCCCAGGCCCCCTGCACCGGCCGAGGAAGAACTCCTTATAAGGAAGAGGGAGAAAGTGAAGGATGACCTGCGACTACTCCTATAATTGGGGTATGACAAGCAGGAGCGGCAACAAAGGCTTTACCCAAAGATTCACCATCAACCACCTATAGTATAGTCGCAGGGGCAGAGGTAAAGGCATCCCTGATAGTTGTTGCCCTAACGTCCGTAGTTTTTTACTGGTTCGTAGGGTACATTATGGGTGTATAAATCGACACTTGGGGAGGTCACAATTCAAAGTATTGGGACCGTAAGAGACTCAGACTAGCCCAATCTCGTATTTGTCCATGTCCGATGGTTGGATGTCTAATTGTCCAGGCGGTAATGATAGTATCTTGTACCTGAACCGGTGGCTCACTTAGAAATAAGTAATGGGGAAGAGGACCGAAACATGCCACCGACAGCAATGTTCTAAAAATCGCTAGGTGCTAGCAGGGCAGAAAAGGGGAGCCTAGCGCCTAGGCGCCGACTAGTCGGCCACCTAGCACCTAGGTAGGGACTAGGCGCCCGACTAGTCGGCTGTCTAATCTAGGCGTCGGACCACCGCCTAGGGCCTAGGCGGGGACTAATCGGCCTAGGCGGTCGCCTTTTAGAACACTGACTGACAGACTCTACTGAGACAAAGATGAGCTGTCAAGAACGTAGAGGAGGAATCCTACAAGGGGTAATTTTGTCTTTTCACCATGTGGCTTGGCTAGACATCCTTCTCCCTTTTTATACAAGTGTATTGATAAGGAGTTAGTTTTCCTAGTTTAATTCATGCAACTATTGCAGATTATGGATATTTAGTTTGAGGAAAACTGAAGCAGTTTAAAACAACACAAAAAGAAAATATAAGTGGTAGTAAAAGGGCAGTCTAGATATGATAAAAAAAAAACCTGAATATATATAACACCAACTCGTGCTCTCCCTTCCTATTAGTATAGTTTTGCATTAGTTGCAACTTAAAATGAATTCAAAGTTGATATACATATGCATAAACATTTCGAATCCAAACACAAGTTGCTAAAAACTGTGAATATATATAATGTCAAGCACAACCTGAAATCATTAAAAGAAAAGAATAATTCAAGTCATCCATATTTGTTCCACAACAAATAAGCTTAAACACCCCGAAAATGCTCAAAACACGTACAATTAACATATGTAAAAGTGAGAATAAGGCAAGCGAAAATAGTTACTGGATGAGCACAAGCATGTAAAATGATATTTTCTAGGGAGTAAGATCTTTTGAAAGTTTGAAAGCAATTCATGGTTCAATGTAACTTCAAATGCAACAAAGTTGACGAGTAAGTTACACAATTTTCGAATGTTACGTACTTACAAAAACTTACAACTATATTCCATATCACCATACCAATCTTTTGGGTAGAAAACACATTTTAGATTAGCATGTGTGTAGTGCAATGTCATAAACAGTATTTATATAGGATAATAGTTGATTAGTATAGCGCAATAGCACAAAACCATAACACAATGATTAAAATTCAAAGCACCTAGTGTCAGTTCTATGTGTTGACCTTCCTCATCATTCTTTGCTGCTGACACTATTGATAGCAACAAATAGACATGTAGGCATTTGTCAATTAGAAGAATCGTAAACAAGAAAGTGAATGTAGGAGAAATCAAACTATTAAGCAAACAGATCGCAGAATGGTACCTGAGAAATGTTTGTTCCCTGTGTCTCACTAGAATCTGATGAGAAGTCAACCTGTAGATTTTGTTGTTCATCAATTGTGCTAATAAAGTACTGAGAGCAATACAAGATCCTTTGAGTAGAGATTCGAAAGGAGTTGCAAAAGAGCACGTAAATCTTTATATTTCTCTGTTTCTACCTCAATCAGTAGGCTGCTTTGATATCTAGAAAGCAGTGAAACAACATTATGCAGCAGGGAAAACGACATAGCGAGACATTAATAATCATAGCAACAACTTCATGTCCAGTATCCTAAGAAAACTAAACATGCTACATAGCAACATTAATTTTGGTCGTGAATACAACAGAAACAAACATGCTACATGGTAATTATAGAAAAAGGCAAAACACAGACATGAGAACATGAGAAGAAAATGCATGTATTATACTCCTTGTGAAATTAACAACAAAACATTTTTCTATGCTCATATACGGATAGAAATCAGAACCCCCCATTCACTAGTAACATGGATATCACTTGGTGTTTCACACAAATATGCAACAACCATGTTGAGAAGTACAAAAATATGCAAATTCAAAGAATTTGAAAATATTATTCCATACCAAATCTACTATGAATTCCAGTGGAAGAAAGAATACCATGCTCCTTCTAGACAAAAGGACTAAAAAATATGGGGAAAGGGCAGAGTGGCAGACAAAAGAAAATGTAATGCTACGGTAATTTCAAGCCACCTCAGACTTTTTATTTTTTTTATCTGAGCCACCTCAGCTCAGTAGACTAAAATTGTCTCACCATCTAGCTCAAATGGTTTTTGGTTAATATCTTTTTCTGGTCTTCCAGTTCTCTCTCAAAGAGAATACTGTAGAAGGGCTATAGTCAATCAGATTCTCTCCCTCTTTAAAATCCAAATTTTACCCTCGCAAAAATTACTCCACCTATTATCCCCCAATAACAAATTCAATCCCAAATTTTAAAGTAATATCTTAAACCCTAAACTGGGCATATTACGCCATTGTCAAACATCCTTATAACTTTGTTACTCGGTCCAAGGACTCCTAACCCAGTGTGGGGGAAAATTCCAATCGAAGTCAATCATTATGTAATCAAACAAAGATACAGTGTCATTTTGAGAGTTTGTATATCATCGGCAATACATAAATACAGATATAAATATATATAGAGTGAGTTGTGGGTATTGAAGTGATAAAAAGATCTGGGGATGCAGAAGATGGCTGTGGAGGATAAGGGATCTGACGGCTGGCCGGAGATGAATGGCATATTATTTAACATGCCCGATTGAGATGGCCAAGGTGGTGTTACAGGCCCAGAAAAGTAACATAGCCACGGGCACTGTCACGCCCTCAATTTTTAACATAATTAATAATGACTTTTAATATACAAAATCTCTCAAATACACACTACTATTCCCCAAAGGATACTTCATTCCCAGAATTTGCAAGTTAAGTTCAAAGGTTACATCCTCGGCTTGACGGCCCAAATTAACATAATACTTATACTAAAGGAAGGAGTTAAGAGTTTACGTCATCCATAGTCAAAACGATAATGATAATTGAAATTGCAATTACATCTCAAAAGGGGTTTTACAAAAAGTTGCTAAAGTAATTTCCCGTGTTAGTTTTCAAAAGAATGAAATAGGGTTGAGCAAACACGTGCCCAGTAGAGAATTCTATACTCATGCTATATGTCAATGAGATGATCATGCACCAATAGGAAGATGGATATATAGACAAGAGATCAAGAATTCAACGCGATCAACGAGCATACGAAACGACAAGCCGAAAACAAATCAATCATCTAGTTCTCCGTCACATTCAAGGTGTCCCGTGTTTCATAGTTAATAAGTCTTTTGTTCCAAGTGCACATTCCTGGTATTTGGGACCCCGTTCATCCACTGCCGGTCATCGCACCAATAGGTGGACCCGTTCATTCCCTACCGGTCATTGCACCAATAAGTGGACCCGTTCATTCCGGGTATTTGGGACCCCGTTCATCCCCTGCCGGTCACCATGCCAATTGACGGGCCCGTTCAAATTTTCTTAAACTGTTTCATTACTCATGTCATCGATTCTTATTACATCACCAAGTCACAAAGTTCACAACGTGCATTCGGTGTTCGTGTGCTCCATTTCAATCATATTCCTCACATAAAGTATCTTAAGTTCTCGGTTCGACATTCGGCAATCATATACATCAAGCTATCGTCATACTTCTCGTTAAATGTAAATTAAAGCCCTTGAACTCATAAAGATACATACCACCACTCATGGAAATGAACCACGACATTAGAATGTGAGAACAAGAGCTTTTACAAAAATCTGTAGTGGCTACGAGTAGGACCAAAAACGGACTACGGGTAGCGGAACAAATGTTCAGTTTCTGATCAGTGGCTACGGGTAGGACAAAAAACGGACTACGGGTAGCGCCTGGGAATTTCAGTGTGATGCACAGTTTTCAAGGGCCAACAATACACTTCAAAACAATGATCAAAGGCGAGATTTAGGCACAAATTCAACTCATCAATGCATAGAACAAGTAAAAATCCCTACCTCGAAGCGAAGATTGAAACCCACGCGATTCAGACGAGCCCTAACTCCAAAACTTTGAAATCGACCGAGACACTCCGCTCCGAGTCCAAACCAACGAAACCCAAGCTCAACACACGATCACAAGGTGGAAAGGAAGTAGATCCGTAAGGTTATTGAGGTATTGGGTGGGGTTTTGTGTGTGTGAGAGAGAGAGAGAGAGAGAGAGAGAGAGAGACGGTAAAGGGAGAGAGTGAGAGAGCCGTGTGTAGAGAGAGGGGATAAATGATCTCTTACACACACCCACTTATTTATACTAACACATGCAAATCACACAATCACTCCCTCTATTAGCAATTCCAACACTTTAAACCCCAAATCAAATAATCACACACTTTTCACATTATCCCCAATTTCGACATTTATATAACCTCTAAATATTTTCTAAAAATACTGGTCTCTACAGACACCAGAGAGCAAGAGTAGCAAAATAATGGAAGGCAACTACAGAGAAATAAGGAATCCAAAATTATATCCATGCTAATTTCATCTACAGTCTACAGAGAAACCAAGTGAAGTGATTGTGAAGCTACTCCCACTTTTTGATCCAACCAAGTGAATTCAAGCATAACAACAAGCCCAATATAAAGCAGAAAAATGGGTTTTTACAATGACAATCAAACTAGACTACATCCACAACTTTTTTCTTGTGGATTTTTCAAAGCCATATAGGGAAAAAGGCTGTGCAAAATGAAAGACTAGTGTGGTCAGGGAGGTTTGCATGACTCATGTTATGTGACTGATATAGCTTTGCACCATTAGTGTAGTGCACAAAGGAATTTTTTTAAATTTAGAGAGCGAAAAGAGTGTGTAATGAAACCTCTCTCGAAATATTATTATATCCGCAAACCAGTGTCGGATCATGAACTAGATATGTCTACTTCATTGAACACGCATGCAAAAGATCTTATGATTACGTATCACTGTTCCTTATCCACCACTTATCTTCAAGTTGTGCTGGCAATGAAATGCAATTAGTTAGGCTCTTAATTTTGATTTTGTCTACTGAGCGCAAGCCACATGCATATCCATTCATGTTACGGATGCAAACACAACAATTATAGGGAAAATAAATCATTACTGCTCCATGCCATTAAAGAGGTTCAATGGTGAAAATCAGGAGACATTAAGTGACAGAGAAAGAAAAAGATACCTTGCCAATGTTGTGAGAAGAGTAAAGCTGAAGCAAACAAATACAAAAGTTAATAACAACAGCAGTTTCTTGAGTCTCCAGGTAGATAATTAGTCCTTCCACCAGTCAACGACAAATTTAAGTAGAAGATCAACAACTGTAGACTAAATTATACGTCAGGATCAATATCTATTAATGAACCCTTTAGACATAGCTGATTAAGGACCTATGCAACTCTAAGTTAAAGTTCAGGAAGATTAACACGGTATAGACAGAAGTTGGGAGATAGTGTTAATTGTGCTCAACAGAATGAAAAGGAACCAGCAGATGAAGGTTTCATACAGAACAAAAAATCGCTGTTTACCAACAATAATAATGAATCATTCCTGTACAACTAATATCCCGCACACAATGTGTCACGCCCTCGATTTTCAACATAAATAATAATTATTTTCAATAAATACAAACAATATTGAAATACCGGTAATACCCAAATGACTTATTTTCCCCAGTTCTCAAAGTTAAATTTAAAAGATACAAGCTTGGCTCGAAGCCCCAAGTTATCAAATACCATGAGAATATTACACTTTTCATTAATCTTTCTTCCGAATACTACTTTCAAATAAAATACAAATTCAACTCCTTTATACCTCCGAGACACGTGAACAACAAGCACGAGATGCGCGCCATGCCAACTTCCTTGCTTTTTTTTTTTTTCCTGAAAATGATAGGTTGAGCTACACTAGCCCAGTAGAGAAATCTATACTCAAGTTATAAGAAAATGCGATGAAATATGCGCCCAACAAGAGTGAGACTCAACAAACAAACATAAGATGCAAGAGGGGTTACCAAGATGAACAACCAAATTTAGACTTCGGGATTTCGGACATCTTAGAGATAACCATAACTATCCACATGTCAACTAGAAGCAGTATTAGGACTCATATCAATCAAACAAACAACAACAATAGTTCAACCATATAACAACGTTTCAAATGAATTCCACAACCACTTCCTCCTTTCATACCATCCACCAAGGGGTCTCATTTCATGAAACTTTTCCATTTGAATTTCCAAAACAATTTCGGGAAAACACATGACCACCACTGGTCAAGCTCCGTTGATTCGAGCTTGAATGCCGGAATCCGTTGATTTGTGCCCAAATACCGAATCCGTTGATTTGCTCAAGAATACCGGAGGATTTTTGATAAAAATAAAAATCCTCTTTTTTAAAAAAAAACTCGAATTCCTTTCTTCAAAAATAAACCTTGATTGGATCAACCACTAATTTCCCTTCTCAACAGTCACAAACTCAATCAACCAACAACACAAATATCAACACAAACTTCCGAAGTCAATCATGATTCTCTTAATCATGTGAGACATTCAACTGTGTTACCACCCCTTGCGTCACATTGAATTCTCTCCACCTGGGTTTCCGCTTTACCACCCCTTGCGTAACGGGCCCTCTAGAGTCTCCGCATTTCCACACCTTGCGTTGCAGGACCCTCAATTCAAAATTATCAACTCACCCATAAGCACATGCATTACCAATCCATATTCGAAAAACAACACTTCCCAATTTCACATTCATTCATTTATCAACACTCAAGGGATTACAAGCTTCTAAACACACACCATCGTACATTGACACCTAGCTCAAATCCACGTTATTCCTATCGACCTCACGGTATGTTCTCCAACCAACGATACTAATATTATACTCTAGCAAGTGCCAAGAGACAAAGATCAATCAACAAGTCACTGAGACACAAGCAACCACACTCGAGAGTGACTTAAACGTGTTCTAATCGTATAAGGAGTCATAACACGGAACAAAAATAACCTTAGGAGTAGCCGCAAACATCGACCGACTGACCCACCTCTACTCAAATGGTCATAACTTTCTGTGTACTAAGAGTTTAAAGGTGATTCCGGTGGCAAACGAAAGCTAACTTCAAGACCTTCGAATCGGTATAAAATTTTCATGAAACGGACATCGGACGAGGAAGTTATGGCTGTTCAAAGTTGGGCTGAAACCTAAAAACGGGCTGAAATTCCCAGATTCGACCGAAACGCAAAACCCAACCTCAAGCACGAAACAAAACACGATCTAGGTACATAAACTTCACATAAACGCATAACAAGAGTAAGAAATCCCTACCACAATGGGTTTTGAACAAAACCCTAAATAACCCAAGCTTGAAACATCAAGATCTAGCTCCTCCCAAGCTACAATACGAGACCTAGGTCCAAGATTTCCCAAGATCAAGAGAAATAAGTGAGGTTCAACAAGTGATTGAGAGGAGAGAGAGAGAAATCCGAAAATGATGAAGTTCTTACCTCTTTGAACGCAATAACCTTGATTCCGGATGAAATTAGGATGAACAACCCATAGATCTTGAAGATTTTGAGGTGTTTGATGTGGAAATCCAAGAATTTGGGTGAGAGATTGAAGAGAGAAGGTAGAGGGGCGATTTTAGGGCTTGGTTCGTGGTCTTGGAGTGAGAAAATAACATAAGAGGTCTATTTATAGTGGTCCAAGAAGCGTGCTGAAAATCTGCAGAAAACGCAGCATGTACCGGTACGGGTAAAAGCTGTACCGGTTCATGAACCTTCAAACTGTCAAAAATCACAACTTCTGGATACCATGTACCGGTACGGGGAAAAGCTGTACCGGTTCATGAAGGGCAGAAAAAAGAAAATTTTCCAACGGACACCGAAACGAACCTGACTTGGTACTAACACTTCCAAACATCATTGCAACATCAAAACTAACATTTTACTATCCTACGAGAGTCCGATACACACCCGGATACGTATCTCCGTACACCCCACAACATACGAGCGATTTTACCAACAATACAACTAATTGACGAAATAAACGATTTCTGAAATTAAAACAAATTTGCGAGTCTCTACAATCTATCCTCCTTAAAGAAATTTCGTCCCGAAATTTACAATTCAAGCCAACTAAGCTCATCCCTCGCGATACCTAACCTTATGCCACATTTCCACAATTTAACGGTATGCTCCAACCGCTCAACAGTCGATCTCGTATGCCTAGGACGTACATTGGTTTCTCCCCAAGAACCACACCAACCTCTAATCGCTCTCCTGAAATCTCAACCTTCACAGACACTCAAATTCTAGCACTCACCCCAAGATTCAACGACTTATATCCCCTCGTTTATCCAAAACTCTGAATTTCACGTTCTCTCTCTCTCTCTCTTTTTTTTTTGTGCCAACTGTCAGTCTAGAAAACCCCGAATAATCTCTACGGTAATAAAACCAAGAAACCCAAAATTCAATGATTAGACCTCATAGTGACCCTCACCCTTTGCTCAGTTTTTAACACCAATTCTCCATGATTGAACTTCTTACGCCTCAAAGCTATTGATATCCTTCTCGACTTTGAAAGTAAATACATCCCACGATCGATCCCATTCTATTGATAGTACTGAGGATAGACACCGACACCAAACGCACATAAGACAACCGCTAGTCACAGTCTCCAACTCACACCTCTTCTTCTTCTTCTTTTTTTTTTCACATAACTCTTCCCTATGAACTCTACACAAGCCTCAAACGTCTTTTCGTCCATCTAACATTCAATCACAATCAAGATTCTAACTACACAAGACAAAAAAATAATTCCTCATAGCAAATACCCACATACGCTTCATTGTTTATTCTACATTGTATACGAAAAGCAAACTTCACACATTGGGGCTACATAACAAGTCAAACATATAGGTTTAAGCTAAGCTGCAACGAATTTCATACACGAAATATCCCCACAAACCAACCATACCATTTAACAGCTTACACGACACCAAACACATTCACGCGTTAATAGGCTCACCCCATATCCAACGGATCCACAGAGTGTCCAACAGACTCACCAAGTATCCAACACTTCACAATTCATGGTTCTAAAAAGCCCTACAGTTATCTCATTCTTTCCAATCTTGTGAAGCCTCACACCACGTCTATTCACTTTACCGATCTCAAGCATTTCCATTCATTTAGTCAAAGCAAATCGCACAATTCCCAAATTCATAATCTCAAACATCACATCACAGATACACGTATTATCAGTTCTAATTATTCCCCTATTCCATCAACATCACAACCTAACAACATAGCTATACTTCTCGTTATATTCTAAGACTCTGACTACTTCGTTACTTAAGGATTAATCTCACTCACACCAATAATTTCTAACGGTTCCGCTCACCACACACCCCACAGCTCTCGATTTTCCCTCAATCAAGTAATCATGTCAATCTCAATATCCCTCAAAAGCATTCGCCACTTGTACACTCAACCTCAGGAACAACGACTTCCATTACCACCACCATCTCTGCTATCACTATTATCTCTTAATCTTTCTTAAACAGACTCATCATCTCAACGACGCCTAAACATGTCATATACTGTCATTAGTCTAGCCTACATACTTGGTTACACTCCACACACAATCTCTTTCAATCCCTCAATTTACAGCATACTATTTCTCTACACGCTTATCCCTTCCAAGTTCCCCCCATTTCCCACCCAGGATATCATTTACACTTCGCCTCATTATCTGCCTCAACAGTTCACATCCGTATTGCCCTCACTTCAGTTAAGTCTCTCACCATACACTTGCATCAATCACTCGGCTCAAGTCACATCGATATAGGTCACCTCAAGTCTTGTTGTCCCTCTTACAAAATTCCTATATACAGCCATCTATCTAAATTCCCAAACCTAGAGATCTAGCTAGTCCCCTATACACAATCCTAGTGTCCAATTGACTTTCCGAGACTTCCATCTAGAAGGAGCGGTGATCAAGCGCCTCTTCCAACTGGATCTCATCGGTAGTCGCCTGGGTGTCCAGAAGACACATACTGTATCTAGACACCCTATCGATAACTCTTATCTTCCTAAGTCAACCTCAGATACTTACAACTCTCTACGAAGGCTTGACTTGTCTTATCTATACTTAATATCACCACCTCAATGACTACCATAACGATAACAAAGCACAATCACTGCCACGACAAAACATCATCCCTTCACACATTCAAGTTACTCCTTAGTTCAATCCCCTAGCTATGATACACCTTACTCACTTTCTGGACAAACTATGCTCCTGTCACACCTTACCTCACATAAAAATTACTTAAAGTATTTAAAAGTTAACAAGTAACCTGCACAATCCAAATAAAACACATCAGGTACTTAGCTCACAAATCTTACTAACAGTCTAACACTTCTATTACATACTAACAGATATCATCTCTCACGTGTCAACCTCGCCACTATGCATAACTACCACAATCCTTCACGACTTTCCAGCTCATCTAAAAGGTATCTTACCACGTAGAATCCAATAACAAGACTGCTAACGAAAACCATAATAATAACAACAAACGCTACCACACCCCCTACGCATAGACCAAACTTCCATTCTTCCCAAACAAGGGTCGCCAGCATTCCACCTAACAGAGTAAACGTAAATACAAAGCCACACTGTTGAACAAACGTCGGTCATGCGAGCACACACATGTTCTTGTTAAAAAAAAAATGCAATGACTTTTGAACCCATGAGACTAAAAGTCTCCCCACGGTCTCAAAGTATTCTAACCTAGTTGCTCTGATACCAATTTGTCACGCCCTCGATTTTCAACATAAATAATAATTATTTTCAATAAATACAAACAATATTGAAATACCGGTAATACCCAAATGACTTATTTTCCCCAGTTCTCAAAGTTAAATTTAAAAGATACAAGCTTGGCTCGAAGCCCCAAGTTATCAAATACCATGAGAATATTACACTTTTCATTAATCTTTCTTCCGAATACTACTTTCAAATAAAATACAAATTCAACTCCTTTATACCTCCGAGACACGTGAACAACAAGCACGAGATGCGCGCCATGCCAACTTCCTTGCTTTTTTTTTTCCTGAAAATGATAGGTTGAGCTACACTAGCCCAGTAGAGAAATCTATACTCAAGTTATAAGAAAATGCGATGAAATATGCGCCCAACAAGAGTGAGACTCAACAAACAAACATAAGATGCAAGAGGGGTTACCAAGATGAACAACCAAATTTAGACTTCGGGATTTCGGACATCTTAGAGATAACCATAACTATCCACATGTCAACTAGAAGCAGTATTAGGACTCATATCAATCAAACAAACAACAACAATAGTTCAACCATATAACAACGTTTCAAATGAATTCCACAACCACTTCCTCCTTTCATACCATCCACCAAGGGGTCTCATTTCATGAAACTTTTCCATTTGAATTTCCAAAACAATTTCGGGAAAACACATGACCACCACTGGTCAAGCTCCGTTGATTCGAGCTTGAATGCCGGAATCCGTTGATTTGTGCCCAAATACCGAATCCGTTGATTTGCTCAAGAATACCGGAGGATTTTTGATAAAAATAAAAATCCTCTTTTTTAAAAAAAAACTCGAATTCCTTTCTTCAAAAATAAACCTTGATTGGATCAACCACTAATTTCCCTTCTCAACAGTCACAAACTCAATCAACCAACAACACAAATATCAACACAAACTTCCGAAGTCAATCATGATTCTCTTAATCATGTGAGACATTCAACTGTGTTACCACCCCTTGCGTCACATTGAATTCTCTCCACCTGGGTTTCCGCTTTACCACCCCTTGCGTAACGGGCCCTCTAGAGTCTCCGCATTTCCACACCTTGCGTTGCAGGACCCTCAATTCAAAATTATCAACTCACCCATAAGCACATGCATTACCAATCCATATTCGAAAAACAACACTTCCCAATTTCACATTCATTCATTTATCAACACTCAAGGGATTACAAGCTTCTAAACACACACCATCGTACATTGACACCTAGCTCAAATCCACGTTATTCCTATCGACCTCACGGTATGTTCTCCAACCAACGATACTAATATTATACTCTAGCAAGTGCCAAGAGACAAAGATCAATCAACAAGTCACTGAGACACAAGCAACCACACTCGAGAGTGACTTAAACGTGTTCTAATCGTATAAGGAGTCATAACACGGAACAAAAATAACCTTAGGAGTAGCCGCAAACATCGACCGACTGACCCACCTCTACTCAAATGGTCATAACTTTCTGTGTACTAAGAGTTTAAAGGTGATTCCGGTGGCAAACGAAAGCTAACTTCAAGACCTTCGAATCGGTATAAAATTTTCATGAAACGGACATCGGACGAGGAAGTTATGGCTGTTCAAAGTTGGGCTGAAACCTAAAAACGGGCTGAAATTCCCAGATTCGACCGAAACGCAAAACCCAACCTCAAGCACGAAACAAAACACGATCTAGGTACATAAACTTCACATAAACGCATAACAAGAGTAAGAAATCCCTACCACAATGGGTTTTGAGCAAAACCCTAAATAACCCAAGCTTGAAACATCAAGATCTAGCTCCTCCCAAGCTACAATACGAGACCTAGGTCCAAGATTTCCCAAGATCAAGAGAAATAAGTGAGGTTCAACAAGTGATTGAGAGGAGAGAGAGAGAAATCCGAAAATGATGAAGTTCTTACCTCTTTGAACGCAATAACCTTGATTCCGGATGAAATTAGGATGAACAACCCATAGATCTTGAAGATTTTGAGGTGTTTGATGTGGAAATCCAAGAATTTGGGTGAGAGATTGAAGAGAGAAGGTAGAGGGGCGATTTTAGGGCTTGGTTCGTGGCCTTGGAGTGAGAAAATAACATAAGAGGTCTATTTATAGTGGTCCAAGAAGCGTGCTGAAAATCTGCAGAAAACGCAGCATGTACCGGTACGGGTAAAAGCTGTACCGGTTCATGAACCTTCAAACTGTCAAAAATCACAACTTCTGGTTACCATGTACCGGTACGGGGAAAAGCTGTACCGGTTCATGAAGGGCAGAAAAAAGAAAATTTTCCAACGGACACCGAAACGAACCTGACTTGGTACTAACACTTCCAAACATCATTGCAACATCAAACTAACATTTTACTATCCTACGAGAGTCCGATACACACCCGGATACGTATCTCCGTACACCCCACAACATACGAGCGATTTTACCAACAATACAACTAATTGACGAAATAAACGATTTCTGAAATTAAAACAAATTTGCGAGTCTCTACACAATGATGCAAAGATGAAAACAATGACGTAGTCACTTTTACTTTGTCCTTAGCATTTGAGTACGTGTCCTTAGTCTCATGATGTAGTACGTAATAGGGGTAATATTGTCTTTATGTTCTTTTAGTGCTTTAAGTGTTTGTACCTAGCTAGCCTATATATTGGCATAGGTTTTCCTTCCTTAGTAGTTTTATCATTTCAAGAAATAAAATTATCAAGAGCCATTTTTGGGAGTTTCTCTCTTTAGAATTCTCAAGGGAATATTTGGTTTGTATTAAACAAGGAACAGACCTATGAGGCGAGATTTACTGATGCAACAAGAAGCAAGTTATAAAGCTTATTCCACAAGTACTTTAATTAGACAACTTGAAGTAAGAATGAAATGCAATTTCAAACATGGAAAAGCAGGAATATGAACTTTGAGATGTCGTGTAAGACAATACATGTAGTTTGTTACATACATGAACTACATATAATACCCATTTGAATGTCATATACAAGAACATTAAAAATTTATAACTTGTCCTCTGCTTGTAATGCCTTGCAATTTTTGAAAATTTGAGTAAGTTTTATTCTTGTCATGTCACATGTTCACGTCCATGCTACATAGCTCAAAACTCAAGCTTCCAATGCTTCAAACCCCAAGCTAGCATAAACTAGTAGCTCAAAGTGAATTTATTCCCCCAAAATCTGTCTTATCCCAAGATTTTCCACGTTTTATAGAAATGAAAAGATTTTCTCAGAAGCCATCAGAACACTTGCTCAACCCTCCAATCTTAAAGAAAATACAATAAAGCAAATAATTTTCGAACAACCCAAAATTTTAAGTTTGACATGTAAATTACATAACAGAAAATAAACAGCCGATACACTCTCCTGAACCAAACTAGGAAACAAAACCCAAAATGACAACTTGTATAAAGAAAGAAATAACTCAAAGGGTAATGATTTCCACACTCCCTTTTTTGATAAATACACTCCATTTTTTGTCATTTAATGAAACTTTTGTGTATTTTTCACTAAAAGACAAGAAGTGTAGGGCATTTATAAAAAAACTCTAAGTTATTGTTCACTATTCATACATGTGTACATTTATCAGGTACTTTGATTGGATAGGATGAATATTGTGGTGTTGGATATTTGTGCATCTCTATAAAGGTTCGAACACATGAATCAGTAAGGACTTTGACATTTTGTAGTCCCAAGCCTCCTAAAGTAGAGACAATCGGTAGCTATATATACACCCTTTCTATTCAATAGACTAGGGATTTCCTAGTAGTGCTGGAAGCATTTGTTTTTGCATCCTAAAGTAGAGACAATCAGTAGCTATATATACACCCTTTCTATTCAATAGACTAGGGACTTCTTAGTAGTGCTGGAAGCATTTGTTTTTGCATGATAGGGTGACACAAACCTAAGCCTCTAAGGATGCCTAAAGGAATATTCTCTGATTTTTTCATGATTTTTATCATTAATGTCAAAGCATCTAACTCAAAACCAATTTGCAATGAGTTGGCTGCCTGAGAGGTTATATTTAGCCAATATGGGACAAGCTCTAACCCCCCCCTACGCACATGTGAACCTTGCCTCGTACATGGTGGGGTAAACAAGCAAATCAACACATAAGACAACAATCAACTATAAACGACAAACAAAGGGGGAACCAACCATCGACGACAAAGAGTCTTGTCCAAAAGACTCCGAAAACCTAGCTTTGATACTATGTTAAAGCATCCAACTCAAAACCAATTGCCAATGAGTGGAGAGGCCACCCAGGCTCATATACTAGGTTTGAGGGTATATTTAACTAATATGGGACAAGCTCTAACAATAACCAACTAGTTGTCTTTACTGAATTAATTGTTCTACATCCCTGTTTCTAGGACTTCTTTGCGACGAATGATTTCATGATCTTTCTTGTCTTAAACGATTTTGTCCCAGTAATTTCCTTATCCCATACTGATCGAGATCTATCAAAACAAGATCCATCTTGTATATGTTATACAAATCTCTCACGTTTCAAATGTGATAGATTTGATTTTGTGATGTGTGTAACTATCTATTTGTGTTTTTATAGATTTTCCCCTTCGAGAAATTTCTCATTCTTTAACAATCCTAGGAGATTATGGGTACTAGTTTATTAGTGCTTGACAAATTACCACTTAGAAATTTCTCAAGTTTATTAGTGCTTGACAAATTTACCACTCAGAAATTTCTCAGCCCTAGAACAATCATAGCAAATTATGAGACATATGTATATGTCACTGATGTGTGCATATGCATAACTCACTTGTAAATGCGTACGTATGGTTACAGATACTGGTGTATTTTTTTACCATTTACATCACTCAACGTCCTTCTAGAAGATCTTAGAGCACAAGATTTTTCATTACTTCCTTTGTACTCTCTTTTTTCCACCTCTAAATCCATACATGGCCGGGACAAAGCTATCATCAAAAAAGTTAGACGGTAAGACACTAAGGTAGCAGCTGCATGATGAAGCTGCTAAGATATCAGTGCTAAGGATATGGGGGTGAGGCAGCACACTAGTTCAGGTGAGGGTGGTGGGAAAGAGGGAGCTCTGGTAGAACAGGAAGATCATGGAGCTACTGTTCAACGATGGAGAGTCGAACATGAGGAAAAGTTCTTGACGGAAGAGATTATTGGCTATTTGATGATGAGGATTAGTGTAGCCAATCAACCGCGACTGATTGGGAGACGTGATAAGAGAAGATCTGCGATAGTGAAAGAAACGGGAGCTATTGGGATGAAATGCTATATGAAGGGAGACAGCCCCATTACGAAGGTGGAGCTGAAACCTCTACTTTATTCATCTCAAAATCCTCATTTCTTAACCCTAGGCCTCCCTGTAGCTTTTATACATCTACTATAAAACTTCATTCTGTTATTAGCTGCGGTCAAGCGATTCCACCAACGCAATGACAGCCATTTTCTTGTTTATTGGTATCTACATTTACATTAGCTCCAGAGATGTACCAGTTTTCTGGCTTTTTTGACCCCTTCCGATTGAGAAACCAACTACCTTTTGTCACTTCTCAACACCGCATTCTCACAAGATGTCCATTTATTTGTTCCATCAAATAATGTGCAGAAACATTATTCTTACACCTTAAGAGCTGTCCTAGGTCAGTTAGACAATCTCAATTGAAGGGTAGGGTCCAAACTTAGAAATGTCATGCATCCACATGCGTAACATGATGCTCTACCAAGTCCCACATATCCAAGTATAATAATTTATCCATGCAAAGAAACCAGAAACCGCTCAAACAAAAAAATTACTGTTAGTCCAACTCCAGGTTCAAGTAAAAACATAAGGGTGAAAAGGCCCATCAAATGAAGGAATTCATGCAAGTCATTGAATCATCAGGAAATCAAACACAAGTTTTGACAACACTGTGCTAACTTTATACTTCACATAAGCATAAAATAGCTTGAAGTTTTTTTTGATCGGCTAAAATAGCTTGAAGTTCAAGGAGGTTAATATTATGCAGGTTCTTTATGACATAGAATCTTCAGACACTGAGTACTTAATAACTCATGTTTGTAAACTTCCAGCAAAATCAGAATAGGGTTCATTACAGAGGATCCCATCTCATAGATTGCCTTCTGTGTTCAAGGTTCTGAGGCACTGGCAGCACCACGTAGCTGCTCCAATAAGCAGCTTACCTACAAGATGTCCATCAAAGTCAAAAGCTGTTCTTGAATAGTAACTTTTGCATATAAATGAGCATGATTTTATAACGCTGAAATTATGTCCTCACCGACAGCATAACATCTGGCTGTTCGGCAACATTTTTTATATCATTTTCCCAGACATTTCCACAAGATAAGATGTCATATATCCCATGAGGTCTCATACATAACTTCCAAAAAATGCAACAGGATATCAGACTGATTCAGACCTAGCAGCATGTTAATTACTTTTTTGCAAAGAAAGCAAAAAATTAGACTCATTGATTTGACGCCTCTGGGTTTCTCATGCCAGAAGCTGAAAGAGTGAGGGTTAGAGCCACAGAACGCTACAAGAAATGAAGGACAACTTTGTAGTTACTCCATAGTTCCATGGAACATAATGTCAAATGTAAGTGACTTTACTCCATACTTGGCGAGCATCATTTAATGAAAACAAAGTTCTTTCATTTGCAAAAGCATTTGCCAAATCATGCCACGAGCCCTACAGAAACATTGATTACTCAACTTTCAGATATCTAGTAAAAATAGTTTCGTACAATTTTGCATGTTGCATGAAAACAGAAAATTATACTAGGATAGCAAGATAGGCATGTTGTGGGCAGCGTGCCCTTGGAAAAAGGATTCTGTCCCTTTTCGCCAAAGCGGGCCTTTTTGGATCGAGGGAGCACGAGCGGAGAGGCAGGCGCTCAAAAAATACAGAGTCGCCACTCGGGTTTGAAGGTCCGACACCCAAGGAACCGTATTTCAAAGCACCTGCCGCGCTGTTTGATTTGAAAAAGTTAAAGAACCAGTCCGTCATAACCATATCTGGGTTCGGGAGCCAGGTTACGAGAGGGGAAGGGTTTTTAAGGCACCCCTCTCGCCCAATCCGGAGATCGATCTCTACTTAGGCATTTTGAAAACATTGCAATTCTTCTTTTATTAATCAATTTTAGCCAATTAGGGCGGGGGAACAGTTAATCGGGGATTAAAATTGTAACATGTTTGCAGGATGTGATAGATGGCATGGATGAGCAGTTAGTATAGGATGAGAACAGACTCCTGTGGGAGTTTAAACAGACTGGAAAGCTCCTGTCTTGGAGTGTCGTGCACAGGAAGAAACCAGTATGCACTGATCAAGTCAATGCATGCCGATCCAACTGCGCACGCTACTACAAGACTTGCGCGCGCCAGTAAGCCTAAGCCTACACAGCTCTTATTCTCAAACCCTCTGGGCTCTGGAAGGACCAGTGCACACCCAGGACAAACCAAGCAGTTTATGCAGTCATAATATACAGTTTAAAGGCTAAAAAGCCTAACAAATAAACAAAACACCCCATAAACAGTGTGGGGACAAAATAATGGCCTAAAATCAAGTTAAACATGCATGGCCAGTCACTGGTCGGGGAAAAACAGTCGCGCGAGGGTTCCAAACAGTCGCGCGACGGTGCGCCCGGGCGCGCGACGATTGCGCCCTGGCGCGCTGGTCAACGCTCTATTTGACCATCGCGCGAGGGTTTGGGTGCAGCGCGCGATGGTTCGAGCCAACTTTCCAGTGTCTGATTTTTCACATTTCTGGGTTCTGGGACAGGTCCAGAATGATCCCAGGGGTACTCCAACAGAACAGAACTAAATATTGAAATGCAAGCTAGCAATTTAAGCTCTAAGAAAAGCAGTAAACTATTTTTTTGCATGCTTTACAGTGAGATATATGTAAGTAAGTGTAAAACAGTAGGACACCAATCCCCACGCGGTCCATCGCGCGCTGGCACGAAGTGTTGCGCGCGTATATGGGACCCTCGCGCGCTGGTTCCTACCAGAACGGTTTTTTGAAACCTTGCTAGCTTTAGGGCCAGGACTGGTATTGATTACCAGCCTTGACCCTGCCAGCCCTCCTCAGGGATCAGAACAGAGAGCAACCACGGTAAGCTATACCTTTGGCTTTTCAAGTTTGAATGAGTGCTTGAACTTTGAGTTTTTAGGTTAAGGTAGAATGAGGTGTTTGATTTGAAGAAGAACAAGCTATGTTCTTAGGGTATCTTTGTATTTCTTTTATTAGTTTAAAAGAGTACAAAGAGATGACCCTTTGAATGCCAAATTTTGTTAACCTTTTGAAAGAGAACAAAGAGGGCTTATTTATAGGGCAAGAGGGAGGATTTGGTTGGTGCCAGGAGAGGAACTCAGCCAGCCACGAGGCCTGACTGAGGTTGCATTGGTGGCCAAGTTTCTGCCTCTGGAAAAGTAGGTGGGGAACTGACCATCGCGCGATGGTTCCAAACTGTCGCGCGAGGGTGCGCCCTGGCGCGCGACGGTCAAACTTTGACTTTGACCATCGCGCGAGGGTTCCAAACTGTCGCGCGACGGTGCGCCCGGGCACGCGATGGTTGCGCCCTGGCGCACGATGATTGCGCCCTGGCGCGCATCAGTAGGGTTTTTGGCTTTTGGAAGCGGCTTAGGTTCAAGGATTTTTCAAACACTCAAAGCTCAAACACTCGACATTCCCGGGGTGTTCCTGATCCGTTTCATCATCGGGGAATCAAATACCGTAAGTAAACTAATCTGGAAGCCCAGATTGGGGTGTCTAAAGTAGCCCCCCTTTGACGGCAATTGGAGCACCATTGAATTGGTACAAGTTACGTCAAAGGTTTCTAGACACCCCTCAAGGCAATCCAGAGCAGAACATGCTAGTAAAGTAGACAAACATATTTGCAGAACCTGATTGGTTGAATGGACGGACGGACCGTCACTGGAGATGGAAGTAGAATTGGACGATGGCATCGCCGCTTGTTGATCAAATTTGGACAGGACAGGTTGTCGCTACGGATGTTGATGGGACCGGCCGTCGTGGCTGGGGATCAAGCTATCCTCGGCACAAAGTATTCCAACAAACACGGGTAGGTCGTGTCAGGAAGGTTGAATTTCATCTGTTGGGAATCAGAGCCAATCTCCTTATCAAAGACCATCCGAGACAGAGCAATAAGCCTGCTGGAAGATGCACTTGTGGCTAGATTGAGGGCGATTGTCGTTCGGGACAGGCCAAGGCGCACTCTCCGGGGGAACAATCAGTTACGGATGAACGGATCATCGAACGATGTTCTAGTCGTTGTTTGTGGATTTGACAGGACCGGCTGTCGTGAAGGCGGACGGAGAGATCAATGTGCCGAATGATCAGACCGTTGAGGAACTTTGACAGGAGACGGGCTGACCAGTGTACCGAAAGATCAAGCCGTTGGGGGATTTGACAGGACCAGCTGTCGTGAATGCGGACGGAGAGATCAATGTGCCGAATGATCAAACCGCTGTAGCCTGGATGGAAGGATCATCAGTATAAATGATCGAGCCATTGAAGCCGGGGTGGAAAGATCATTAGTATAAATGATCGAGCCGTTGAAGCTTGGATGGGAGGATCATCAGTATAAATGATCGAGCCATTGAAGCCGGGGTGGAAAGATCATCAGTATAAATGATCGAGCCATTGAAGCCTGGATGGGAGGATCATCAGTATAAATGATCGAGCCATTGAAGCCGGGGTGGAAAGATCATCAGTATAAATGATCGAACCGTTGATTTGGTGGAGATAGACGATATGGCTGACCGTCGTTGAATGACCGATATGGCTGACCGTCATGGATGATATGGCTGACCATCGTTGAATGACCGATATGGCTGACCGTCATGGATGATATGGCTGACCATCGTTGAATGACTGATATGGCTGACCGTCATGGATGATATGGCTGACCATCGTTGAATGACTGATATGGCTGACTGTAATGGATGATATGGCTGACCATCTTTGAATGACCGATATGGCTGACCGTCATGGATGATATGGCTGACCATCGTTGAATGACTGATATGGCTGACCGTCATTGAATTGGAAGGGCGGATCACTATACAAAGTGATCGAGCCATTGAGGTTGGACAGGACCAGCTGTCGTTGATTTGAACTGGGCAGATCAGTGTGCTGAAAGATCAAGCCGTTGAGAAATTTGACAGGACCGGCTGTCATTGATTTGGACGGGCGGATCGCTATAAAAAGTGATCGAGCCATTGGAAATTGGACAGGACCGACTGTCGTTGATTTGAACTGGGCAGATCGCTATAAAAAGTGATCGAGTCATTGGAAATTGGACAGGACCGGCTGTCGTTGATTTGAACTGGGCAGATCAGTGTGCTGAAAGATCAAGCCGTTGAGAAATTTGACAGGACCGGCTGTCATTGATTTGAACTGGGCAGATCGCTATAAAAAGTGATCGAGCCATTGGAAATTGGACAGGACCGGCTGTCGTTGATTTGAACTGGGCAGATCAGTGTGCTGAAAGATCAAGCCGTTGAGAAATTTGACAGGACCGGCTGTCATTGATTGTTCCGCAGAAGATTGCATCGCATCCCTTGGTAAACAAATCATATGATGGAAACCATGCTGGCCATCTTCCTGCTTTCAACATTTAACATACACAATATGCAAAGGCATGTATAATATTGAGAATGCAGATGCAAACTTAGGGCGGCTCCTAGAAGGACAACGACGCCTATTGATTTGAACTGGGCAGATCAGTGTGCTGAAAGATCAAGCCGTTGAGAAATTTGACAGGACCGGCTGTCATTGATTTGAACTGGGCAGATCGCTATAAAAAGTGATCGAGCCATTGGAAATTGGACAGGACTGGCTGTCGTTGATTTGAACTAGGCAGATCAGTGTGCTGAAAGATCAAGCCGTTGAGAAATTTGACAGGACCGGCTGTCATTGAATTTGTTCCGCAGAAGATTGCATCACATCCCTTGGCAAACAAATCGAGAGGATGGCGACCATTCTTGGTACTTTCCTGCTTTCAACATTTAACACACCCAATATGCAAAGGCATGTATAATATTGAGAATGCAGATGCAAACTTCGGGCGGCTCCTAGAAGGACAACGACGCCGTAGGACTACCACTGAGCCCCATTACTGTACTGTCTGTTACTTCTGAGATGCGCACCCAGATAGATAGATGCTGCACGGGCCGGCGCGCCCCAGTTGACGTTTAGCAGTGGCATTGGGCCTGCGTGCCCTTTCCGCAATGCTTAGGCAGATGTGCCCCAGAGATGCTTTGCTTGGCCTTGGGCTGACGTGCCCTTGTTGCTTTAAGAGATTTCGCTGCTTGCGGATTACGGATACTAGGGTAGCAATGTAACAATTGCGTTTTCCAGTTTATTGACTCTCTTTTGCAAGTGTTGAAGAGAATGCAAAAACTAACCACTAATATCTACTTTGCATTGACAAGTGTTTTGAATCGACACACAGACATGTGCACATATGTACAGACTCGTCTAGCTCGAACGAAAAGGGAGAAAGATCCCCAGGGTACAATGCAAACCCTTAGACACACGGAACACAATGCAATTTTGGGCATTAATGTGCCAAAACTCACAACATTCCTGAACAGGTGAAACTGACACTTACGAAAAGTGCAAAAGGTACAAAGACCTGTACAAACAAAATCGAGAAAAACATCTCGAAATGACAATTGATTGAAAAACTGGAAAAATGTCGCAAAGATGGACATAAGACGCAAATGATGACTCGTATAGGCTCGGACTGAAACCGACACCCCCGTGCAGTCACATTAAGTCCATATGACTTGCATGGTATGACAAGACTTGGCAAAAGCCCCTGGGACGACATTCGAGGGCAGTAGCTAACTGCTACTGTCCGCTGCAAGAAGCGTGCGCAGGTTTGAGACCAACGCGTATTACTTCGAACAAAAGCGCTGCGGTTGCTTATACCAGACTTCGCTGAACTTAGAATAAACTGTGAGCCTGTTAAGGCCTCTAGCATTTCGTTCTATTTTTGATGCTTCAAATATTTTAAGACTTATGCTCAGCCTGTAAATTGAAGAAGTAGTTTAATAAAATTGAAAGACGAAGGTTTTCCCCCCCTCTGGTTCCTCCAATGCAGCTTAACTTGATCTTCGATCCTCTCCGACCTTTGATGTGTACCAAAACGTCAACTATGGATCCAATTGATAGATTGTGACCGAGTCTCAAAGAGAGACTGCCTACGTATCCCAAGCTAGGGAATCAGGTCAAAACGTAGTTCAGGCCAAGGGTTAACTCTCGAGTATTTACCTCTCCTTTTACGCTCTAACTTTTGCCTAGAACCGCCCATTCGGATTTTCGGTCTAGAGAGCTTTTGAATATTGCCTATTCATTTTTGCCTAAATCGCCTTTATAGGTTTTCGGTCTAGCAGGCTGCTCTAACTTTGGCTTGGAACTGCCCACCCTTGGGGTTTTCAGCCCAACGAGCTTCTCTCAGGGGAAAGTTGCTTTTGAATTGATCCAGGTCGACCATGGTATTGAATTTGTTGCCATCGAGGTCGAAAACCTTTGGCTGCAGCCCCAGATAAATGACTTTGATGATGCATGGTCAAGAGTGCTTCAGTTGGCACGCCTTGCTCCGGGCCGTTTTGTACACTTTCTCATTTGTGCTTGGCAAAACGCCACTATCATTGCTTTGAACATGGTACAAGGCCCGGAGCCTTCTGTGCTTCTGCTTTCTGGATTGGCACCCAGTAGCAGGGGATTGATACTTCTTTATCTCAGGATCAACGCGAGGCGTGACTTGATGAGACCACGCCAAGACGTCTATGCTTGTCTGACCGGGCACAATGCTCCTCTGGGGCGGCTTTGAACCATTTGAACCTTTCGGGAGGTTATACTTGTCTTTCAAGTTTATTTGAAATTACTTCTTCTTTTGGCTGAGCATGCCTTTCGTCTTCCCTTTTGGCGAGGGAACACATTTCCTTGGGGATGATTCCATCGAAATCTATCCCTTCGTCGTTAAGGTCGACACAGTTTATATAAAAGTCAGCGAAGCATGTAGAAGCAAGACGATGCATATCATAAAAACCCTCGGGGTTTGTCAAGTACAATAGACTCAAAACGTGAAACAAAAGCTACGACGTAGAGGGCCAAGAGGCACAACCTTCGACTCAGAGCTAGACTTAGACAAACGCAAAAGACTCTGTGTCAGACTCAGACAAGACGCCAATGCAAACTAGACGCAGTTTTAAAAATGCAATTGTTAAATAGCTACCCGTAGCTTCCACAAAAAGAGATAGGATCCAGCGGGTGTCAGGCCCAAGCAACAGCACTTCGGCTCCCTCAGCTTCTTCGGCCAAACCTACTCGATGCTCCTTTGATCACTAGACCTCAGCCAATCGGTCTTCCCCTTTGTAAGCCCCTCATCACTGTCAAACCAGATGTTGGCAGTGAAAGCCTCGACTGCCCAACCTATAGCCATCATGTTAACCTCTGGTTCGGACGGGATGGATACGATGGGTTTGGGTTGATTCGCTGGGACGATATAGTGGCTAGGGTTGAATATAGTGGAGCTCGGGTTGATTTGAGTGGAGGTGATAGATACCTGACCAACCAGAGGGCCAGGCCCATGTTGAGGTAAGGAGTTGGAAATGACGTTGGGCTTTGGTGGAACTTGAACCGTGCCATCATCAATAAGATCTTGAATCTCATGTCGAAGACGATAGCACTTGTCAGTGTGATGGCCAGGCATTTGGTGGAAGGCACAGAAATGGTTGGCATTGTAACCAGCAGGTAAGACTTTGGGTGGGGAAGTTGGGGTCAAAGGTTTGAGATGCCCAGATTTGACGATTTTCTCCATTACTGCAGATAGAGGTGCCTCGAAGACAGAGAAACTCCGGGGTTGGGTTCGGGCTCGGAAGCTTTGAGCGTTTTGAACCTGATTGATATCGGCTGCGCGATTGGAATTGAAAGCTGGAGCATCACTCCCACTTATAGCCCTTGGCTTAACCTTTTGAGTGATGGAAGAGGACTCGCCCCTTGGCAGGATTCCAGCTTGCAACGCATCCTCGATGGCTAGGCCAGAGTCGAAGAAGGTCTCAAAGTTGGCGGTCGTTTGAGCGAGTACCAGGTGCCTGGCATAGTCTGGCTGAAGATTGCGGGAGATGATGCGGAGTTGGTCTCTTTCGCTGGGGCGCTCAGTCATTAGAGCGGCTTTGGCTCTCCACCTTTTAACAAAGTCCGCAAAGGACTCCTTTACCTCCATCTTCGTGGATTCTAACTCTCGAATAGTCATCTTGAGTTGAGAGTTGTAGCTATACTGTGAGACAAAGGCAGCCCCTATATCTTCCCAAGTGCTTCGTTTGGAGATGTCGACTGACAGAAACCAATGGAAGGCAGGCCCAGAGAGGGTTTGAGGGAAAAGCTGAGGCATGGCCTCACTTTCCACACCCAGCAGCTTCATGGCGGCATGGTAGCCATAGAGATGAGTTCTGGGGTCACCACTCCCGTCGAACTTAACCAAGTCAGGCATCTTGAATCTGTCAGGGAGTTTGGCATTAGGGTACAGGCAGAGACGGTCCAGATCAATCCCCCAAGCGTTGATCTTTTCAGTCTTGGTAACGGATTCCTCCAGCTTGGCAATCTTGGCCATGAGTGCGGTCATGTCGGGGTTCTGAGCCGGCTTTTCTTGAGCAATTCTGCCAATTGCGAGATCTGCAGCAAGCCTGCGGACTTCCCTTGGATTCAGTGCAATGAGACGCCCTGCGTGAAGCGGATCCGGAACCAAAACGGGTTGTTCCTGGTCAGACTCATCGTCCTCGCCTTCCTCTTCGAGAGGGGGTGGAAGGCGAGTGTTGATAAGGTCATTCAGACGGGCGATGGAAGCATCGGTCTGGATGGCCCTTTGCTGCATAGCGGTGATGCTAGTTTGGAGGTTTGTGAGCACGGCCTCCAGAGTGAGCGGTTGATCTGCCATAGCTGGCTTTGAAGATGTCGAAGAAGGGGAAGCCGTCGGCGTAGCTCTTTGTAAAATTGATGGCGAACTCGACTGTAGGGCGGCCAACAATGAACCTGGAGAAGCCTCCGTTGTAACTGACTGAGTTTCGAGCCTGACAAGTCTTTGAATCGGATTCTGAAGACGTTCCCAAGTAGGTTTGGCTCTTCTTTTCGATACTCTCTTGCTCGGCGCAATGGCTTTGAACTAGACAGTAAAGTAAGTGAAAGCTCAGTGGCGTTCCTGTAGCAAATAGAATGCAATGCATACATCGTCGTCGGTGTCCACCCTAGACTCTAGAACTAGAGACAAGTCTGTCTCATGATGTTCGGACGCTGCCAAAATCCTCAGATTTCTTTTCGAGGGTATATCCTTTGAATAGATCAAACTGATCCTAAGAGATGTCAAAATAGACTAAGTCTTCGACTAGTCCCTTTTGAAGATTCAACTTTGAACTTGGAACAACTCGGTATTGATGGCGTGACATCTTTACCGGGGTGGCGTGAGCGACAACGCGCTTTAGCCGGGGTGGTGTACGTGCGAAGCACGATAACCAAAATGACATCAATATCACGACATCAATACTTTGTGGTTCCTTATTGTCGGTTGAATCCGCAATCAGGCATGAGCCAAGGATTTAGTAAGGTTTGATTTCTCGAAGTCTCGCTGATCTAAGGACTTTTGAAAAATTAACAATGTGCACCATCGAGATGCACGACTCTTCATCGGGTCATAGCAGCGTCCTAATAAGCATAAGACAGACTCGAAAGCGAGACAACCTAGAAGCCGCCCTAAACATGCTCCTACGCAGAACAGAATGTATGCGTGTACAGTTCCAAAGACGAGTTTGCCTCACAAGTTCAGACGTTGCCGGAATCCTCAGAATTCTTTTCGGCGATGTGTCCCTGAGTAGATCGACAGATCCAAAAAGATGTCAAAATAGACTAAATCTTTGGCTAGTCCCTTTTGAAGATTCAACTTTGAACTTGGAACAACTCGGTATTGATGGCATGGCACCTTAACCTTGAACACGACGGTGTATAGTTGTCAAAATTGGCATGCAGGAGGTTCATGCGACAACGCACTTCAACTTGGGTGGCGCCAGTGACACGGCATCACTACCTTGTTGTTCCTTATTGTCGGTTGAATCCTTAATCGGGCGTGAGCCAAGGATGTAGTAAATTTTGATTTCTCAAAGTCTCATTGAACTAAGGACTTTGCGATTGATAACGAACATTCGACAGAATGAACGACTCCTCATCGGGCCTAACAACGTCTTAGACAGCACAAGACAAACTCGAAAGACAAAACAGTCTTAAGCATGCTCCTATGTAAAACAGTGTATGTACAGTGCATGCGATAGGGAAAGCAGTAACACATAGACAGTTACGGGGTTAGATGCAAATAGATCTTAACCTGTGGGTACCTGTCTTAGTTTGGAGAGTTCTAGTGCTTTGTATATTCAAAGGCTGGTTTTGGCTTGTAACAGGTTCCTCGGACTAAGGCCACAGATATACCTCCCGTTGCCCGCGTAATCGCAGAGCAACAGTCGAACGGTAGAATGACCCATCATCGTCGAAGGTTGTTGGTCATTCGGGGTCCCCGGGCTCCGGTAAACCGTGCCGGATTGCCAAAACGATCCAACGAGGCTTATCCCACATCGATGCAAATGAGAATGCTATAAATTGATTAAGAGAAGAAGAATCGCAAAATGCCTTTTCAAATTTGGCCCACTTTATTTAATCCATCTTTAGAGGAAACTACGCAAGTGAACAATTGAAAAAGCCCCAGATTAGAATGGCCGGACACGAGGTCCTGTTAAATCACCATTCCAACCTTCGGCAGCGCGAAGCTCACCGTTTTGACAGACTTTTAAGGGATTGTTCCCAAGTGTATTAAACTCTAAGTATAGATTAATATTAGTTCGATCATCCCCAGCAAAGTCGCCACTGTGGGCAGCGTGCCCTTGGAAAAAGGATTCCGTTCCTTTTCGCCAAAGTGGCCCTTTTTCGATCGAGGGAGCACGAGCGGAGAGGCAAGCACTCAAAAAATATAGAGTCGCCACTCGGGTTTGAAGGTCCGACACCCAAGGAACCGTATTTCGAAGCACCTGCCGCGCTGTTTGATTTGAAAAAGTTAAAGAACCAGTCCGTCATAACCATATCTGGGTTCGGGAGTCAGGTTACGAGAGGGGAAGGGTTTTAAGGCACCCCTCTCGTCCAATCCGGAGATCGGTCTCTACTTAGGCATTTTGAAACATTGCGATTCTTCTTTTATTAATAAATTTTAGCCAATTAGGACGGGGGAACAGTTAATCGGGGATTAAAACTGTAACATGTTTGCAGGATGTGATAGATGGCATGGATGAGCAGTTAGTATAGGATGAGAACAGACTCCTGTGGGAGTTTAAACAGACTGGAAAGCTCCTGTCTTGGAGTGTCGTGCACAGTAAGAAACCAGTATGCACTGATCAAGTCAATGCATGCTGACCAAACCTGCGCACGCTACTACAAGACCTGCGCGCGCTAGTAACCCTAAGCCCACAGCTCTTATTCTCAAACCCTCTGGGCTCTGGAAGGACCAGTGCACACCCAGGACAAACCAAGCAATTTATGCAGTCATAATATACAGTTTAAAGGCTGAAAAGCCTAACAAATAAACAAAACACCCCATAAACAGTGTGGGGACAAAAATAATAGCCTAAAATCAAGTTAAACATGCAAGGCCAGCCACTGGTCGGGGACAAACAGTCGCGCGAGGGTTCCAAACTGTCGCGCGACGGTGCGCCCGAGCGTGCGATGGTTGCGCCCTGGCGCGCGACGATTGCGCCCTGGCGCGCTGGTCAACGCTCCATTTGACCATCGCGCGAGGGTTTGGGTGCAGCGCGCGATGGTTCGAGCCAACTTTCCAGTGTCTGATTTTTCATATTTCTGGGTTCTGGGACAGGTCCAGAATGATCCCAGGGGTACTCCAACAGAACAGAACTAAATATTGAAATGCAAGCTAGCAATTTAAGCTCTAAGAAAAGCAGTAAACTGGTTTTTTGCATGCTTTACAGTGAGATATATGTAAGTAAAGTGTAAAACAGTAAGACACCAATCCCCACGCGGTCCATCGCGCACTGGCACGAAGTGTCGTGCGCGTATATGGGACCCTCGCGCGCTGGTTCCTACCAGAACGGTTTTTTGAAATCTTGCTAGCTTTAGGGCCAGGACTGGTATTGATTACCAGCCTTGACCCTGCCAGCCCCCCTCAGGGATCAGAACAGAGAGCAACCACGGTAAGCTATACCTTTGGCTTTTCGAGTTTGAATGAGTGCTTGAACTTTGAGTTTTGAGGTTGAGGTTGAATGAGGTGTTTGATTTGAAGAAGACAAGCTATGTTCTTAGGGTATCTTTGTATTTGTTTTATTAGTTTAAAAGAGTACAAAGAGATGACCCTTTGAATGCCAAATTTTGTTAACCTTTTGAAAGAGAACAAAGAGGGCTTATTTATAGGGCAAGAGGGAGGATCTGGTTGGTGCCAGGAGAGGAACTCAGCCAGCCACGAGGCCTGGCTGAGGTTGCATTGATGGCCAAGTTTCTGCCTCTGGAAAAGTAGGTGGGGAACCGACCATCGCGCGATGGTTCCAAACTGTCGCGCGAGGGTGCGCCCTAGCGCGCGACGGTCAACGGTCAAACTTTGACTTTGACCATCGCGCGAGGGTTCCAAACTGTCACGCGACGGTGCGCCCGGGCGCACGATGATTGCGCCCTGGCGCGCATCAGTAGGGTTTTTGGCTTTTGGAAGCGGCTTAGGTTCAAGGATTTTTCAAACACTCAATGCTCAAACACTCGACATTCCCGGGGTGTTCTTGATCCGTTTCATCATCGGGGAATCAAATACCGTAAGTAAACTAATCTGGAAGCCCAGATTGGGGTGTCTACACATGTATATAGAACTCACAGCATTCACAAGGAGCAGAACTTTCAATGTCACATAAAAAACATGTTTCTACGTAGGATATGTTGGGATTTGTCCCATATCGGTTAATTATCTCCTCCAAAACTAGTATATGAGCCTGGGCGGCCTCTCCACTCTTTGCATTGGTTTGGAGTTGGATGCTTTAACATGGTATCAGAGCTAGGGTTTTCAGAGAATTTGTTCCCCCTTATTTGTGACATAAGTGCACCTTTATTTGTTGTGATCCAAGTGTTATGGATCCTTTGTTTACCTCTCCACGTGCAAGTCGGGGGTCGCACGTGCGGGGGAGTGTTGGGATTTGTCCCACATCGGTTAATTATCTCCCCCAAAACTAGTGTATGAGCCTGGGCGGCCTCTCCACTCTTTGCCAATTGGTTTGGAGTTGGATGCTTTAACAGGATACAAGATGTAAGTGTACATCAAAATACCTCCAAATCCTTCTCCCCAGGGTACTACACAAGCGTTGCCTTGGAGATTCGAACAATGATGTCAAGCACGAGTTTACCCTGCTGGAGTATTGAGGCTGAAGATAGGGCGTATGATCACCACTACTGGTTGTTTCTTCAGTGGGCATTAGATAGGTAAGATACCATCTTGCAGTGAACCATATAACTGCCTGTCCAGAACATTGACTCAAATAAGTAAACTAAGATGATATCACGAAATTAAATTGTTAGAGAACAATTTAACTACAATATCTTTATACTCCATTATTGGAGTATAAAGATTAGATGTTGTTGTGCGCAAAAAGATGAGTATAATGGGTTTGTGTGAACAAGTGGCCCTTGACCGAGCTCAATGGAGGAAAAGGATTCATGTAGCCAACCCCAAGTGATTGGGACATAAGGCTTGGTTTGGTTTGGACCGTTTGGTTTGTTTTATCTTTATACTCCATTATTGCTTTTAAAACGCAGATGTTTATTAAGACCATAACTTGTGCAACCCAATGGCTATTACAGTCCATGGTTGTCAAAATCCTACAATACAGGATATGTATCCTACGATTCGTGTCGTCTCCTTCCAAAAATGACACGTATCTCACCCCATATCCTTTTTGCATAGAAATCCTATGATACGATGACATATTTAACGATATAATAGCGTATCCCGAGTCGGAATGTATCCTATGATTTCGTATTGAGAAAAAATCATACCATATTTTAAGAATTGGAACACAAACGCATTCTGAATCGTTTGATTTAATTATGACGGCATCCAAACCATTTAGAGAAAACCAAAACTCAAAGCTCGAATAGAAGAAAGAACATATTTTGATCATACTTTGCATGACTCAAGCACCAAAAAGCCTCACTGTGATAGGTCCTACTTGGGAGACTTGAAATTTTCATCCTAAAAGCCTATTTTTCATACAATAAACACTTATTTTTCACATATTCAACAGATTTTCTGAATTGTAATTAAGTATAACTATTATTTTATAGTATTCTTTTTGTTAACGCATCTTATGATACACGATACGTATTCCGATATGATTCATAAAATGAAATAAACAATACACGATACGTGTCCCGATTTGAAAACACTCACGTACTTAAGGTAGCAATTAAGTTTGGATAAAAAAGAACCTAGGGGTATCCAAAAAAACTGTTATCATAGAAATCTTGATGGCATAAAGATGTTAATGTTGCCTACAACATAAGAACAAAAACCAGCTCAAGCAATATTTGATTGCATTCTGTGACTTTTTACCAACTTAAAATAAGATGTTATGCAACTTAACTTACTATAAAGAGCTCTAATATGACCTGTTTATATGCCTAATAAAAAAAGGTAATAATGTCATTCAACCACTAGGCCAAGTCCCACCCATGTGACATGAAAAGAGCAATAAAGGGACTTTGAAGAGTTAAGTTACCAATTGTCCAAAAGCTTAAGCCGTAAGAAAATGAGCTCAACAATACATATAAAACTATTAATTACACTCCCTCATGTGCAACCTCGTCTTGCACGCAGAGATGCATTTATTCATAGATAATTCGAAACAAAATACAAACGGGAGAAGCAAAATGCAAATGGAGAACCAATGCAAATGGGAAGATTTGAATCCAAGACCTCTCCCTACCTGTGCATTGATACCATGTAAAGTTATAAATTATTCCAAAAGCTTAAGCCGTTAGGAAATGGTCCTAACAATGTACATCAGGCGTCCCAAAAATGTATATCAGGCTTTCAACATGATTACCAAGTTAACATAGCCGAAAAGAAAATGAATTTGATAGATCACCTCCATAAGTCGAGGACTAAAAACTGATGCTCTCATCTCTGGATCTAAACTCTGCTAAGAGAATCATATAATTGAGCTGGAACAATCAAGAGCGCATACAAGTGAAAAGTAAAGGCAAGCAAAATTTATTAGAGCTTATTGTATGTCATATGAGTGTAGACCACAAGTAAAGCAAAATATATTAATGAACGAGTGAATAACACAACTGATTTTCTAGACAATGAGTGCTTATTGAATGTCATTTTTTCATTTTATGTTTGGATGAAAAATGGCAAGACGCAGACATGCGTTAATACATTTACAAGGTTCACATCATAATGGTTAACAATTAGTACCTTTATCCCTGCATTATATATGTTTTGTCCACTTGTATTATGAATACATCTCCAATAAACTATTTTTAATAATGCATGTTTCAAAGACACAAACTAAATCATCTGACATATATATCATAATTTTCTTACTTCACCAAGGATTCTCAATGAATTCTCAGCAAGAGAACATTTTCCTAGCACAGTTAGGAAAGAAGAAAGACATAAAAAAGTATCCTGGTGACCAAATTATGGAAAGCTCCTGGCATTCCTGACGACTTTTATACACAGAAAAGAATCCAATTTCAGTGATGTGATTTTTTGGTTTCAAATCACTGCTTTAACTGGGCGGAGTGGGAACTGGCCAACATAAATCAAGTGCCACACCGAACTCGGAACATCACTGCTTCTTCCAACAAAAAAATTGACCAACGCTGATTTAATTGTCTAAAAGTGAAAACTTTTCACGGCTTGAAATGATAGGGTTGTTTGAAAATACATGTGCATACTTTACATTATGTGAAGACCGATGTTTGGTGGGATTGTAACCCTGTCACGTTAGCATTTACCAAAAAACCAACTGCTAACAAAAAATTGTACTTCCAGAATCGCTAAAGCGTAAAACTTTCGGTAAGAGGCCCTTTATAAGGATTTTGAATTGTGGGGTAATTGTCGGGAAGCTATGCCCACCTTATGCAAAGCCAGGCAGGAGTCCTACCTATGCTCTATAACTACCTAGCCCATATTTGAAAGCCCTTCAACCATTCTTCCTTCGAATTAAAGCTTCTTTCCGGACACCTCTTCTTAATTCCGGACACATCTTTCCCATACCCTGAGGTTTTGTCTTGATCTCATATGTGTGAAATATAAGGGACTACCTCCTGTGGAGATTCCCCTTGGTCTAATTTCACGCCTTATGACAAAAGGGGACTGACGTGACGTAAAGTGAAGATTGAGTGACATCAACAAGTAGACCGTTCTTTCTACGATGTGTTGGTCCTGGTAGGAAGAATGGGGACTGAAGAAGTGATTGAAACCATGGAAAAAGCTCAATTTCTAGTGAGGGATTATTGCCCCTTATGCAAAAGGATTGATTCCAGGATCAATAGTAGTAATAATATCTAATCAATGGATCAACTAGAGCTCTTGAGAATCATTCAATGACTTTCTTATTGCTTTGAAAATGACTTCAAGGATGTCCTTCTATGATAGAGAAAGGAGATGGTCAGTAGTTAATGTTGACGACCAAAAAACAAATTTGCTTCTGCTTAACCCTCCTCTCTAAGGTTTCACCCCCCCCCCCCCTCTTTTTATGTGGAATACTTAAATCTGAGTCTTTTTCGAATTTTCTTTTCTAAGTCCGTTGTCTCACCCCCTCTCTCCACCTATTTCTTTCAAATCTATGACATGTCTTCAACATGTTGGTTCAAGGTTCTTTATTAATTTTGGTTAGCTATCTTCATAGAAGTAATATTGGTTTTGTCCTTGTGCGCTAAACTTTAAGGTTGGATTTAGTATTGCCTATAAAAAAAAAGAGGTTGGATTTAGTATTTGGAGATTCTTAAATGCTTGAACCTTGTTAAATTGGCTAGACTCTACAACTCAGCTAAGAAAGCATGCAAACCATTGTGTCTAATGGGATTGTTGAAACAATGGACATAATTTAGGAACATATGACAATTAAAGAGACAATCCTATAAATAACAGATCGTATGGCTACGTTGCTACACATATCACATGAAGCTATTTTTTTGCTTGTTGTCTCCGATACAACTGTGACCAGAACAAGTTCAAGCTGGTAACCTACTCCAAATATTAGATCTATTGTTTCAGTAATAAAGATAAAAATTCAAAATAAAAGATCTTCCAAACAATGACAAGATGTTTTTGTACAATGACAAGATGTTTTTGTATTTCCATGGAGTCCACAAAATGAGTTTGGATGGCATTTGGAACCTGAATATCATACAATTTCATCAACAATGAGAGTTGTTTCTGTAAAGCAACAAATTGGAATATGTGCACAATGGCTTTACATTACCAATTCAGTGAATTCACAACCAGAATATACTCCAGCATCTCCAATATGATGGCCAAATTTGGCTCCTTTACTGTGTTATGTGACAGAAAGTGATGACATTGGTACCTTTTTTTTGTAAAAAGGATTTGTAATCATCTGGTAATGGAGTAGCAAAAGTGTGTTAGAAGTGTATAAATTCGTACATAATACATATAGAATGTAAAAAGTGAAGGTACCCCTACCCTAGCTCTCTTAAACTCTCCCTCTCTCTTTCTTTCCAGCCCTAAATATATGGCTGGTGTAACCCAATCTTTGGCAGCCAAAAATTGGAAGCTATGCTTCAGAGCTTGTATGGAGAGAGCCCATGCAGACCAAATTGAAAAATAAATGCGGACTATTCGTGTCATATGGAATCCTCACTTAGGAGTCATTTCAGGAGCCCATTGGAGAAGATCTTAAGCTGACTTCTAAGGTATTAGATTGATAACTATAAGATTTAAGTTATGAGAAGAGGAAAAAACTAAAAACCATAATTAGATGCATCATTGATGTTTGACACTCATAGATAAGTAGGGAGATACAAAGACATGACAATCGATAAACAAAATAACTAAATCAATAAGAATAATTACATACAAGAGCCTATTGATTCATCTTAGGTGGTTGAGCATCTGCGACTGCAGGGTGCAACACATAACCCTTGCAAGTTTTACAACATTCATATCCATTTGTGAGGGATACTTCTGAAAAAAATAAAGATTTTCAGTTGTGAATTTTTAAGAGGACAAACAATTTGGGACATCCCAAAATGGGAAGATGGATCAAGAATTTGGGACGGACTAAGTAAATGTTGACTTGGAAGCTAGCAAATAATAAGCCCCACGCAGCTGTGAAATAACACCAGTTAGATGCATGTGGTATTGGTACGTTAGTAGCTACCAGTGAACTTGTAATATACATATGACAAAGCCAATATGGTTCGATTTTTTGAAGCATTCCAAATACCACATAGTATAAATCTGCAATTGCCAGACCAGAATGTCATGGACATTGAATGTGAAAAACCTGAGATAAGTACTATCTTGTTAGAGCTTGTCTAACACAGATTATTTATTACCTGCATAACTAGTATATGAGCTTGGGCGGCCTCTCCACTCATTTCCAATATATTTGAGTTGGTTGCTTTATCATAGTATTGGAGCTAGGCCTTTGGACGCTTTAAAACTCTATTGATTGATTGTCCCCTTGTTTGTGCATTAAGTGCACCTTGTTCCTTTGTGACCCTATGTTATGGATCTTTTGTTTTACCTCTCCATATTTGAGACAGGGGTTGAACGTGAGGACTGATAGATCTCGTCTCTCAAGGATTATTTAATACCTTCAAAACTAGACTATGAGCCTAGGCGACGTCTCTATTCATTGCCAATTGGATTCGGGTTGAATGTTTTAAGATATTTAAATTTCAGAACAGATAGATAAGTAGAATTACCCAACATGGTTTCTAAGAGGAAAATCGAGATGGCAATAGTAGCAAGATGGGAAAAATAAATCAATACCAAAGGCATTTCTCCCTCCCCTTCATCTGCAAGAATGTGGCCCATTAGCAGTAACAGTGAGTAAAGCTCTTCCAGAGTTTCTGTGGGATCTTTTGTGCCTCTTCCCTGCAAAAACAGTAGAAATAAAGATCAGACCCTCCTTAAAGGCCACCTAGTATTAAACAAGAAATGTGCAAAACATGGGACATGGATATCTTTACGAAGTGGTCTGAAAGCTACTTACTATGAAAGCCTATAGCCACGAATTCATTTATGATTTCCATTTGTATACACAACAATTTTCTATATTACGAACAATGAGAAAAAGCACATTTGGTGCACAAAGGAGTACACGAAATCCTCCCAAAAAGAAAGAAAATATGCGCGGGGGGGGGGGGGGTGGGAACAAAACAAAACTACATCTTACATACTGCCTTCCAATCCTTATTAATAAAGGATAAGGGTATCCCCTTGCAAGAAGGTGGAAAACAAGTATTAAATCTTTTCCTTGAACCTTCTAAACCTTAAACTCCCAAATCCTGGACCTCATATTCTCAAAAACTCTTGCATTCTCTGCAAGAGTTGCACAATCCCAAAAAAATCCACCCTTGCACAATAGTGCCATTGAGGACGTACAAAATAACTCATCATATCCACCAACAAGCACCAGATTTAACTAAGATTTCTTGTCTTTGGTAGAGGAAACAAAAAAGTACCTCATGAAGCCTTGCAAAACGCTCAGAGAATAATCTCGTGAGTAAAGGAATGGTGGCATCAATTGCTGCTCAGGCAATAAGACCATAAGAAATTAACCTTGCATCCATGCCTGCAAAGAAAACAGATCAATTATTGAAACAAAGATGGTAACTACAAAAACATGATTCATGACTATGTAAGCGAGAAAGGTGATAGAAAAGAAATTCAATACACCATAAAAATGGCGTAGTGGCATACCAGTTATAGAAGCCTGTAGGTATTCAGATTCACTCTCATCAATGAAGGCCAATGCTGGAGCCGCTATAACATTAGATCATGTTATAAGCCGATTAATTAACCGAAAACTTGCCAACCGAGCAACAGAAAAGCAACATGATGTGAAGATATCAGAATTACCCTTTAATTCAGACTCTACAATCAAGGCAAATAGATTGGTTGCAGCATTGACCCTTTCTGGTGGAAGCTTCAGACCGGTGTTATCTGCTGGCTGTTAATGTATGGAACAAGTTCTCTAGTTCAGTAGCTGGAACATCACATAACAATCCTCGAAGAAAGGCAAATTTCAGAAGTATCTCAATGCGCTCAAACCTCAGCGTGTGCATAAAAAAGTCTTAATGATTACGAAAATTTACAAACCCCAGAAATGGTGGTGACAAAGAATGAGGGCCAAACCATAAAAACAATATGCTAAGATCTAGGACTGTCACAAGTACACAGGAAAAAAAAATAGACAAGTGACCTCCTGCACGTGTGAAATCATATCCAATCCACATTAGAAGTCGACAGAAACACATACCATGAGAACTGCAGTCCAAGTATCTAATAAGATATCCCATGCCACTCAACTCCATGTCTCCTCTACGGTAAAATTAACCATAAGGACTTTAACAACTTTACACGTCAAGGCAGACAACAGGCTACCAAATGGGCTGAACATCAAGCAAAAAAAAGTCAGCTTTCGAGAGCCGCATGCAAAAAAGCAATTACTAAATATAATTTTGACCTTCATTAAACATAACATACTCAATAATCATGAAGAACACAATGAAATATCATATAAATGACCTTATGGACTTCAACAATTGGTCAAACACAAGAGGCATTGTTACAGTTGCTATGGCTAAGAGTGCACGACAACCATCAAGCATCTCACTGAACACAACAAATAACAGATGAGGCATCAAACAATGCATAAAAAGTCCGAGAGAGAGAGAGAGAGAGAGAGAGAGAGAGAGAGAGAGAGAGAGAGAGAGATGGTGCAGAAGCAATTGCAGGAATAGAACCTTTCGCTTTTTCACATTCAATAGCGTTTGCAATGGCATCAGGTGGACTGACCCATTGTATAATTCCAGAGAGCAGTTGCAAAAGGTGCTTGTCTTGCGTTTGTCCATTATCTATAATTGAACAAGTCATTAACGAGTGAGGACACACACAATAGCCACCGCTCTATCAACAAGATAGAAAGCTCAAAAGTCAAAAATAAAATAAATTTACTTATCATTTAAGTAGTATAACAATGGGCAAAAATGTAATATAAATATGACTATTGCTTCTTTTTGAACGACTCGTAAGTGGTAACTTAACATGGAATCATAACTCTGGTTTGGAGAAGTCTTGGGTTCAAGTCTCTTTGCTAGCATTTGTTCCCCATTTGCATTCTGTTTCGCACTATCTATGAGAATTTGCATCTCCACGTGCAAGACAGGGTTGCACGTGAGGGAGGGTGTTAAATAGCTTGATATGCATTGGTGGCCCATTTCCTAAGAGCAAGCTTTTGGGACAACTAGCAACTTAACAGGAACATAATGCTAGCCAGAGAACTAAAGCTACATACTTCTCACTATCCAATCTAATACGGGGGGCTCTTGAATTTTAGAGGAGGGAAATGGCCCCCATCAGTGTCCCATCCTTGCACTATTGCTCAAAGACCACCTCCTACCACCTCTCACTTCCCTTCTGCTTTGGTAACAAGGTTGGAGCTTTGAAATTTCAATATTTTCCTGATGTCAAAAATAGGCACAAACAAAATTTAAAAGAGGATCATAGCCCGGTTAGAACTTTCCCCATTCATGATCTGAGCCGGTAAAAACTTGGAAATGGCAGAAGTATCACTCAAACAATTTCTTAAATTCTTACTTCTTTGCTGCAATCTATGTAGATAAAGCTCGAGTATAGTTAATCAGTATACTTGTACCTAGACAACCTATATGATGACTATTTCCCTACTTGACAATTCACAGCTGCACAAAACAAAAGCAAGTTTAGCTTGTATTGGTTCAAGGAAAATCATATGTATAGCTTATGATGAGCCATTGACTAACTCGATAACTTTGGACAGTATAAGCCTAAACAAGTTTAGCTTATTCAGCTCTAAGGGAACTGACATATATAACTTGATGTTGCAAGATGCATTTAAGATACATCTTGACTTCCCATAGCACTGGATGAGGCACATGAATATAAAAAAATTATGGTTAATGTCTATGTAACAACCAACAGTGTTACAAACTTACAACCGAGATAATTCCCACGTCTAAGAGTCAAAGGTCTTCTTATAGGAAGTCTAGGATTTCAGGGATGGTAACATAGACAAACTAAAATACAAACCTGTTCCCCAGTTCCATTAAAATGATTTCAGTATATAGAGTCCTCTAACAGCGAAAATTATACATCTGATGCAAGTAGTCATTTTCAACTAAATAACATATGTAGGGAGGTATTCCCGAACAGGTAGATCTAGTAGCCGAACACGTGATATACGGGGTCCATGTAATCAATAAATTAAAGTAAGACGCCGTGAAAGACGGTGGACGGCGATTAGGTCCAATGATATGAGGAGTCATTGGACCATGCGGTCTGTTCGGCAGAGAGGGACCAAGGACATGAAAAGTCATTGATTCATGCAGTCTGTTCGGCAATGAGAGGGCCAAACAGTGGGAGATTTCTGAAAAAGATAGTCTTAAGTGATAAGGCGGTAAGATTGTTCTAGAAGAAGAACCCAATATCCGATTAGGATAAGTAAGAAGACAGTCCTAGTGAGGAACGAGTTCGATAGGGAAAAGAACCCCTATGAGTGTGGGATCTCGGCTGATTAGGGAAGAGGATCCCCGAAAGGCTAGGTTTCCTGTACGAGGTAGGAAACCTATAGCAGCAAGGATGCTTGGAAAGCAAGCATGCTCATATCTATAAATACAAGGTAAACCCAGAGGCAAAAGGTACGCAATAAGTTGCACTCATTTCACACTTTCCTACTGATAATTAGGGTTTGATACAGTACGAGAAACTAACTTAGGCATCGGAGGGCCTTTGCCACGAGAGGCAAAGGTGCGCTCATCCCTTGTCTATTTTGCAGATCAGGTTCCGGCGAAGGCACTAGGGTTTCGATCGAATAGCACGTGGAGCCATTGCAGTCCAGTGCTGTTCTAGGTACTGTTTGTTTTTTCCCACCTACAATTGGCACCGTCTGTGGGAAATGAAAGAGTTCCCTTTGAAATACGACCATGGTGGTGGAAGTAGATCCAGTTACACCACATAATCCGAAGGACCAGTTGAGTGGGGGAGGAGATAAATCCGCACCAGGTGCTTCGAAAAAGCCTACTGGCGGACATGGCAGGAGGACAACAAGCAAAGACGACCCCCTGACCATCCAAGATGACTCCAAGAATAAGGAGGGCAGGATAGCCACAGGCTCCACGAGAAGGAGCAAATCCCACCGTAGAGGAGAGTCAGTTGCACATTCTAGGAGTGTGCAAAACAATGAAGACATCCTCGATAAAAAGAGGCAGGAAATCGAGGAGTTTGCTTGATTAATCAAGAGACGAGAACATGAAATCCAAGAGTTAGAACGAATCCGAGTGCACCCTGAGGATTCTAGACTTTCAAGAAGAAATTCCAGAGGAGATAAAGGGGCTATGGTAAAGTACAAAGAAGCTCCTTCACATAGAAGGAGCAGGAGTAGGAGTCCTACCCCAAGATGGAAGAGAGCTTCTTCATGAAAAAGAAGGAGCATGAGTCCGAGCAGGAGTCCAAGTAGGCGAAGGGCTTCTCCATGAAAAAGGAGAAGCAGGAGCCGAAGGTCCTCATTCGAGAAAGATACTAGGAAACACCATAGGGACAGGTACGAGAGACCTGATATCGACTGGAACAGGGCTGGGGCCCATAGAACTAAGGAACGCGAGGATGGGACCATGACTACACGAGAAGCAGCAAGGAAAGCCCTAAGTAACATAGTAGCTTCCCTATTTGCAAGGAAGTTACAGGACGCACAATTGCCAAGCAGAGTGAAGCACGGTGCGTTCGTTCTTTACGAGACAAATGCGGATCCCATTGCTCACATACAACATTACCAGCAAGCTATGTTCATGCATGATGGGGATGATGCCATCATGTGCAAGATGTTCCCATCTAGTTTGGGGAAGGTAGCTTTATCTTGGTTCCATAAGTTGGGACCACGCTTCATACGAGGATGGACGCAGTTGGCCGAGGAGTTCACTGCTCAGTTTTTGACAAGCAGAAGGGCCCCCAAAACATTTGAAAGCCTCTCCATGATGAAGCAGGAGGAAAGCGAGCTGATCAGAGAATACGCTAAAAAATATTGGGAAACTTTCAACGAGATTGACAGTTGCAGCGAAGAGTATGCGATTGCTACATTCAAGACTGGCCTGCCTGTTCGGGGAGAGCTACGCCGGTCATTGAACATGCATCCTATAGCAACGTTGGCTAGGCTAATGGAGCGAATTGAGCAACATGCCAAAATGGAGGATGACATACTCTAAGAGGATGGCAAGGTCGTCGCCGAACAGCCAAAGACACCAGCCAAGAAAGTGGATAAACCAGAGCCCAAGACTTATAGGGAGAGGAAAGAGTACGGGCAGGCTAAGAAAGAGCCATACAAAGAAAAGCAAGCACCTGATCCCAAGTCTTTTTCAATTACCACGGTTTGGAAGGAACCCATTTATCGGATTCTTTATCGAATAAAGAATCAGCCTTACTTCAAGTGGCCCCCAAGTCTAGGAGGAGATAAGGATGCAAAACGTGCTACAAGTCAGCACTGTAGCTACCATAAGGATTGGGGCCACATGACTGAAGACTGTGAGATGTTCAAGAGGCACCTTGATGATCTAGTCTCTCGAGGCTACCTCAAGGAATTCATTCAGGAAGACCCCAAAGACAAAGGGAAAGCCATAGAGATCGATTACGAGCAGAATCCTAAAGGGATAATCCATATGATACATGGATTGGCCATGCCTTATACGAGAAATGAGGTTAGGCTGCTCCGAAGGCAAGTCAAGCACGACCAACATGTTATGCGGTTGGGAAACAAGAGAGGGCAAGAAAACGACATATGCAACGAGGGCATAGTTTTTACAGATGAGGATTTGGGAGAAGTCCAAGTACCCCATAATGATGCTTTGGTCATAACCCTACGAATTGGGGAGTATGACATTGAGAGAATCCTAGTGGATTCAGGGAGTTGTACAGAGGTTCTGTATTACGACGCCTTTAAGAAATTGGGATTGGCTCAGGCAGACCTGGAGCAATCAACAACACCCTTGGTTGGGTTTGGTGCAGGAGCAGTTTGGCCCTTTGGGAAGGTGACACTGCTTGTTCGGGCAGGATCAGTGGTTTTAAGGACTGACTTTCTGGTAGTGGATGTCCCATCCTCCTATAATGCGATTATAGGTAGGACCTAGTTGCATAAAATGAAGGCTGTTTCCTCTACTTATCACCAAATGGTGAAATTCCCAAGATCTAATGGGGTTGAGAAGATTAGAGGTAATCAGAAAATAGCACAACAGTGCTTGATTTCCATTATCAAGAAAGTCCCAAAGGCCCACCATGTTCATACAGTGGAAATACCGGATCAATCGACTATCAAGGACGTCGAAAGAAACCCAACAGAAAGAGTAGTGGAAGGCCTAAAGAAAATACAGATCAACGAGACTGATCCTGAAAGGTATTTTCTAATTGGGGAATCACTACCAGCAGAAGAGGAAGCCGAATTGGTGGGTTTCTTGAAAGAACATGTTGACGTGTTTGCATGGGTACCAGAGGAGATGCCCGGAGTAGATGCAGACGTGATCTGCCACCACTTAAATGTTGATCCTCAACATAAGCTAGTTATTCAGAAGAAGAGAAGGGCAACCGTACAGCATGTTGATGTTGTTATCGAAGAGGTAGATCGTTTGCTGGAAGCCAAAGCAATACGAGAAGTTTACTATCCGGAGTGGCTGTCCAACACTATGGTAGTGAAAAAGAAGAACGGGAAGTGGCGTGTCTGTGTGGATTTCACAGACTTGAACAAGGCATGTCCAAAGAACAGCTTCCTTCTTCCCAGGATTGACTAGTTGGTAGATGCAACTGCTGGATACGAACGGATGAGTTCCCTCGGCATATCGGGGATATCATCAGATTGCCATGTTTGGGCCTGATCAAGAGAAGACTTCTTTCATTACACCACAAGGGTTGTACTGTTATAGTGTCATGCCCTTTGGGCTAAGAAATGAAGGGGCAACATATCAAAGACTCGCAACCATCATGTTCAGAAAGCTCCTTGGCAAAACTATGGAGGTTTACATAGATGATATGGTGGTGAAGAGTAAAACCAGACAGGGACACATCATGGATTTGAAAGAGGCCTTCGAGATCCTAAGAAAGTACAAACTAAAACTCAATGCCTCGAAGTGTGCGTTCGGAGTTGGTTCTGGGAAGTTCCTAGGCCACCTTGTGACCATAAGAGGGATTGAGGCAAATCCTGATCAAATAACAGCCTTACAGAGGCTACAGAGCCCTAAGACAACGAAGGAGGTCCAAAGGTTAATTTGAATGGCAGCATCCCTTAATAGATTCATCAGCCGATCAAGTGATTAGTGTAGGCCTTAGAGCCCTTTTTCCAGCTGTTAAAGAAGAGGGAAGGATATGAATGGGGAGCAGGGTGCGAGCAAGCCTTCCAGGATTAAAGGAGTATCTAGCAGAAGCTCCACTTCTGTCAACACCAGAGCCAGGTGAGTCTTTAGTTTTGTATTTGGCAGTATTTGAACATGCTGTGAGTGCAGTTCTATTGAGAAATAAGGGGTCCGAGCAAATCCCCATATATTATGTGAGTAAAACGTTGCTGGACGCAGAAACAAGATATCTGCCCCTTGAGAAACTGGTCCTTGCATTAAGGACAGCCACAAGGAAGTTACCTCATTACTTCCAGAGCCACAAGGTTGTGGTTTATACTGAGTTCCCACTGAAGTCACTGCTACAAAAAGTAGACTTCTCTGGACGGATCTCAACTTGGCTCGTTGAGTTAAGCCAATATGATATTGACTTCCAGCCACGCACTGCAATAAAGGACCAAGTGTTGGCTGATTTTGTGGCAGAGTTTTCTCCTGCAGTAGCGCCCCAGCTGTCACGCCCTCGATTTTCAACATAAATAAATAATCCATTATTAATAAAAGTCTCTCGCATATCATAGATAATACCCAAAAGAGTCTTCCACCTATTTAATTTACAAACAAAGTCCCCAAGTTTAGAAAATTTACATCCATGGCACCACGGCCCAAATTAACTTAAGTACAAGTTATTGGATTACAAGCGGTTTGGTCAAGGAAAGTCAAAAAAGTTTTTAGTTACAAAACCATCTTTAACAAAAGGGTGATCATTACAAAACGATTAAGTAAGGAATCAAGCTAGCTTCCAAAGAAAAATGTCTTCCACATTGAGCACACGATGCAATGCAAGCTACTGCCCAGCACTTGAACCTGAAAAGAAGGATTTTGTTGAGCTACACTAGCCCAATAGAGAAATCTTTACACAAGCTATATGAAAATGTGATGAGGTGTGCATCTAGAATGAGTAAGTTCCAATAAACGGATATGAAATACAAAGGGGGCACCACAGCGAGCCGATAAACTAAGACTATGGGATTCTCTACCTCTTAAAGACTTCCTTAACCATTCGTACATTAAGCTAGGGATAGCATTAGGCACACATCAATCTAAACAACCTCCAACAAGTTCTCAAGCCATTTAAGGACTCCTCAAAGAACACCACAGTTTGCTTCCTCATTTCTTACCATTCGTTATTAAGCCCATTTTCATAAAACATCCCTTTTTGGTTGCCAAAATAGTTTCGAGAAAACTCTCGACCTTTACGGGTCACGCTCCGTTGATTCGAGCTTGAATAGTCGGAGTCCGTTGATTTGTGCCCAAATACCGAAAACCGTTAATTCGTTCAAGAATAGACGGAGGATTTTCATAAAAATCCTTTTTCAAAACCAAATTCCTTTCTTTTCAAAACTTTGATGAAATCAATGTTCATTCCCTTTTTCAACAGTTACAATCTCAGGCACATCACAGCCCAAACAACAACAACAACAACATGAACTTTCATAATCAATCATAACTTCATTCATCAGGAGAGACATTCAACTGTAATCCCACACCTTGCGTTACAGGGAATTCTCTCCTTCTACCCGGGTTTCTGTTTTACCACACCTTGCGTAACGGGCCCTCTAGAGTCACCGCATTTCCACACCTTGCGTTGCAGGACTCTCAATTCACAATTATCAACTCATACATACACACAAGCAATACCAATCCATATTCAAAAGACAACATTTCTCAATTTCGCATTTTTTCATTTATCAACACTCAATGGATTACAAACTTATAAACTCACACCATTGTACATTGACACATAGCTTAAGTCCACGTTAGTCCTCTAAATCTATCACGATGCCCTATGCCATGCACCGAACCCACAAAGACTCCACGACACACCCCCAACTAGGTTCTAAACGGAAATCATATAGAATGAGCGCCAAAGGAGTCAAGGGAGCTCAAGAAGACGAGGCACGAGGATACGAGTCTCAATACTACTCGTCGGACCACTAGACAAACTCATGCCTACCCATAACACTCACCACATTACCCCTTGTTGTCCACGGTACTCCTATCAACCTCGCGGTATGTTCTCCAGCCAACGATACTAATGTTATACTCGAACGAGTGCTAAGGGACACGATCGAACAACGAACCATTAGGACACAAGCAATCATACTTGAGAGTGACTTAAACATATCGTAATCATGTGAGGAGTCATAGCACGGAACGAAAACAACTTAGGAATAGCCAACAGACATTGGCAGATTAACACACCTCTACTCGAATGGTCATAACTTTCAGGGTACTAAGAGTTCTAAGGTGATTCTAGTAGCAAATGAAAGCTGGCTTCAAGACCTTCGAATCAACATAAAATTTGCATGAAACGGACATCGGACGAAGGAGTTATGGCCGTTTGAAGTTGGCTGAAACTCAGAAAACGGGAAGAAATTTCCAGATTCGATCGAAACACAAAACCCAACCTCAAGCACGAAATAAAGCACGATCTAGGCACATAAACATCACATAAACTCATAACAAGAGTAAGAAATCCCAACCACAATGGATTTTGAGCAAAACCCTAAGTAACCCAAGCTTGAAACACCAAGATCTAGCTTCTCCCAAGCTACAATACGAGACCTAGGTCCAAGATTTCCCAAGATCAAGAGAAATAAGTGAGATTCAACAAGTGATTGAGAGGAGAAAGAGAGAAATCTGAAAATGATGGAATTCTTACCTCTTTGAGTGCAATAACCTTGATTCCGGATGAGATTAGGATGAACAACCCATAGATCTTGAAGATTTTGAGGTGTTTGATGTGCAAATCCAAAGATTTGGGTGAGGGATTGAAGAGAGAAGGGAGAGAGGCAATTTTAGGGCTTGATTTGAAGTCTAGGAGTGAGAAAATAACATAAGGGGTCTATTTATAATGGTCCAAAAAGCGTGCTGAAAATTTACAGAAAACATAGCATGTACCGGTACTGAGAAAAAGGAGAACCGGTACTAGGATGAACCGGCAATTTTAGGGCTTGATTTGAGGTCTAGGATGAACCGGTACTGGGTGTCGCCCAGTACCGGTTCAAGAGCCTTCTAAATGCCCAAAAACACCACTTCTGGACATCATGTACCGGTACTGGGAAAAGGCTGTACCGGTACAAGCTGGGTAGAAAAAAAAAGAATTTTCCAACGGACACCGAAACGAACCCACCTGATACTAACACTTCCAAACAACAATACAACATCAAAAATACAATATTCCACTTATTCAAACAACTAAAGAAAATGAAATAATTTACGGATCTCTACACCAGCCACCCATGAGAAGGGCGGAGGCACTTGGGCTACCCACAAAGCAAAACAAACCACCAACCGAACATGACCCACAGGAATGGACGTTATTTGTTGATGGTTCGGCTTGTAACACTGGTTCAGGGGTTGGGATTGTGCTTTTTCCCCTGAAGGAGTAATGATTGAGCTTTCTGTTTGGCTAGGCTTCAGTGCATCGAACAACGTGGCAGAATATGAGGCTTTCCTGATCGGACTCAAAAGTGCAAAGATTTTGAAGGTAAAATGAATCAGGGTGTACTCTGATTCACAGCTTGTGGTGAATTAGCTGTCTGAAGAGTACGAGGCCCGGAGTGAAAAAATGGCAGCCTATGTGGAGGCAACCAAAGATTTGCTTGATACTTTCGAGAAGGTATATATCGAGCAGATAAGTTCTGGAAAGAATTCTCATGTAGATTCTTTGGCTTGGTTGGCTGCAGCTGTTCCAACTGAGATTAAACGGAAGGTAGCAGTCGACTATTTGAATGAGCCGAGCATTGGCAGGAGTGTAGAATTGGTCTTGGACGTGAACCAAGGACCAAGTTGGATGGATCCAATTGTGGGGTTTTTACGAGATGAAACACTCCCCTCTGATAAGAGGGAAGCTCATAAAATAAAAACCAAATCTGCAAGGTTTTGGCTATCTCCAGAAGGGAGGTTGTATAGGAAGTCCTTTACTGGACCATATTTGCTATGTGTGCACCCTGAGATGGTGAAAAATTTCTTCACGAAATTCATGAAGGGACTTGTGGGAGCCATGCAGGAGGCAGATCCATAGCCCATCGGGCAATAACACAAGGATATTGGTGGCCACATATGCAGAAGGATGCCAAGGTCTATGTGAAAATTTGTGAGAAGTGCCATAAGTTTTCACCAATGATTAGAACGCCAGCCGAGGATCTGGTGCCCTTGACTAGCCCTTGGCCGTTTGCTCAGTGGGGGATGTGTAGACACCTCCCAAACGAGGCATCGCCATACAGATTGATCACGTTTGTTTGCTCGATTGGTTGCTTGCTTCATGAACCAAAATCATGGACATTCCCATGGCTAGGAACATTGCCACACGATAGCGGTTATCATCAAAACAGAGTCGCCACCCAGTTTATTAAAACTAGGAAAACAGATAGAGATTCTGGGTACGCGAGCCAAGAGTACAGTAAGGGGAAGGTGTTAGGCACCCCTCTCTGCCCAGCCGTGAGACTGGCCCATAGTTATTCAACATAAGACATGTACACACTTTGTTTAATTCTAACACATAGTCTGTTTAATTAAGCCTTTAAATAGTAAGTAAAGTGAGCCAGTGCGATAAGTAAAGCATGCATCAGAAAGCAGAACAAACAAAGCTGTCCCAGGGTAATGGATCCGGCGGCCGGTGAATGGATGTCACGGTCGAGGGATCCTCCTGGTTTGATATATCGGTCGAGGGATCGAAGCCCCGGTCGATGTTCTTCCTCACACCAGACAAAAAAGTTAGCAGATGATCAAAACGCTACGGTTAGTCATACATATAGTAAGTAAAACAAACCAGAGGCCGTTGGGCCTCACCACCTTGATCCCTCAGTTGCTTGATTGCTTTGGATTTGATTGTGATGGACTGATTGCCTCTTTGAAAACCCTAGGGTTAGGGTTTAAACTTCGGGGGTTTGATCGTCGGATTGATGGCTGCCTTCGGGAGGTTAGAGCTTTTGAAGAGGGGGTTTGAGAGGGTGTTTCTGCAGAGTTTCGGGGCTTGAGAGAGTGTGTTCACTTATGAATTTCGTGGTTCAAAGGCCTCTTTATATAGGCAATTGGTGACTCACTCCGGCCAATCAAATGGCACGATTGCAATTGCAATTGCAATGCAATTCAAACTCTTCGTTGCAATCTCTGAACGTAGCCCGAACGCATCGGAGAGGTAGTGTAGTTGGATCAAACGTCTGACAGAACGTTCTAGAGTCTGGAAAAAGGACGATCTGGCGGCCGAGTGATACATGTCGCGGCCGAAGGATAGATCTTGCGGCCGAGGGATTGATCTCTCAGGGAGATTTTCTAGCAACAGGTTGGTCGGGTGAAGAAATGATGTTAAGGCTGTGAGATCAATGTCACGGCCGACAGATGGATTTTCCTAGGTTCTGTATTTTCTGTCTGAAAGGCTATATGGCTCTGGATTGGGTCCTCTAAGTGGCTCAAAGTTCTTACCGAAAGTCCTAAGGTTCTCGAGAAGGCAATCAGCAATCACTGTATCCATTTCATCATCGGGATGGTCCCCAAGGTGGGACTTGAAATAATCGTTAGGCCAAATTGGGGTGTCTACAGATGCCCCTCTTTGACTGAGCTCAGACGGATCGCGAGACATGTTTGAATAAGAGTCAAAGCTGTAAAAAGCAACTCAATTTGGTCCAACCACTATTCCAAGGGGTTTTCGAAAAAGGTTTTTGTTATGGTCGGGCCGGGAGGCTGCCTACGTATTCCACAGGGGAAATTCAGACCAATCGTAGTTCGGGCAATAAAGAAAAAGAAAATTTTTGGAGGGTTAGAGACAGAAGACGTACCTTTGGGCTTAAAAAGCCGTAGTGCAACGTACCTAGACTGAGCCAGGGTTTTGGTGAAAGATAGTTGAAGGAGCGCGGGGCTGCCGGGGGAGTTTTACGGAGAGCTTCCTTAGTATTTTGGGGTAGATCAGTACACGGCAGGTGCGTTTGCTTTTCTTGATCATCCTTACTTTGACTGAGAGGAGCTCGGTAGAGTAGCCTATCCTTGCGAATGAGCTGGAAGGAATTGATGTAATTGGGATGGAATCCAAGCCATCTGCTGGGGATGAATCGGATGCCGGTTTTGAGATATGGGGGGGCGCAAGGCCAGTAACTGGAGCACGGAGCTTTGAGGATGAGAGAACCGAGGCACGGAGCCGATTGTAGTCATGAGGCGAGAGCCTGGAGAGTGATCGTTTCTGACGTGGTGGAACCGAGGCGCGGAGCCGGTTGTAGTCACAAGGCGAGAGCCTAAAGTGATAGAACTGAGGCATGGAGCCTGCTGTGGTCATGAGGCGAGGGCCTGAGCGCGGAGCTGGTATGAGAGCCTGAGGTGTCAGAGCTTAGAGCTTAATAGAACCGAAGCGCAGAGCTGGTATTGAACATAAGGCGAGAGAGCCTGAGGTGTCAGAGCTTAGAGCTTGACATGATTTGAACCGAAGCGTAGAGCTGGTTGCATTCTGATGGTCTGTGCACGGAGCTTTCTCATCGTAAGTGTTGGCATGGAGCCAAAGGATCAAGGCGCTGGACTGATCAATAAAACCGAGGCGTAGAACCGGTTGATTGCAGGATTGACCTGTTTCATGAGAGATATGCAGAGTGTATATGTGTGATGATGGTTGTTAGGTGTGAACAGATATGATGATGCAGACTCGATGTGATAATGAAGATGCAATTGATGTAAATGTGCACGGGCCCGTGCGTGTGTGTTGATTTAAGCTTAGAGCTTCTATCAAGTTCCGGACTTGAGCATTCAGAGCATAGAGCTCGAGCATTCGGACGGCAGAATCCGAGCATTCAAAGTACAGGCTTTGAGCGTCCAGTACGCAGTGGTTGGGCATCCAAGCGTAGAGCTTGAGCATTCAAGTGTAGAGCTTGAGCATCCAGTACACAGTGGTTGGGCATTCGAAGAGCTTCGAGCATTCAAAATGTCAGATTTCGAGCATTCAGGCGTAGAGCCTGAGAATAGACGATGTCTTGATTGTTGGGGCGGCGTAGAGCCTGTTGAGATTTGCTTGTTTACTACTTCGAGACAGTTGAGATAATGGGCTTGGAGCCACTGAGTTGATAGGTGAGGGCGTAGAGACTCTGAGATGGTCGTTACGGCTTAGAGCCAGTTGAGATAGTTGTTATGGCTTAGAGCCTGTCGAGAACTGATTGTTTTACGGCTTTGAGCCAGTTGAAATGGTGGGCTCGGAGCCGCTGAGATGATAGAGATGGTGGTTACAGGCGTAAAGCCGCTATGATAATGGGCGTTAAGCCGCTGAGATGGTGGTTATGTGCCGTCGAGATGGTTGTTACGGCTTAGAGCCAGTTGAGATAGTGGGCTTGGAGCTGCGGAGATACCGAACGTGGAGCTGTTGACGGTGATTGGGCTTAGAGCCTATTGAGTGATAACGAGCGCGAGCGTAGAGCCGCTGAGTGATAGTGAGCATAGGCATAAAGCCGCTGAGTGAGTTGATATGGGTGACCATGGGCACTGAGCTGCTGAGTTCTTTGATAGTGGTGAATAGCAGAGCTGCTGAGTGTCTTGATTTGATGTAGTAAGAGTTTTGGCCAGCAGTTTGTGGAGAGAGAGCTTCCTTATGCTTGGACATGCTCCCAAGACTAATTCGGATCACGTTGTATTGGTTCGGGGATGCCCCCAATGATGTTTTGTTGGTCGAAGACTCAGAAGTCCATAATTGCTTGAGTTAGTGCACTGAGCAAGACCTGTTGTTGCTGAGAGAAATAGATTGGGGGGCCTGGAGATCGATCTCTCGGCCGAAGGATTGATGTCTCGGCCGCGCAATCGCTTGGTTTCCAGAGTTCTATAAAAGCCGAGGCTGCGGTGTCCTTTCATTTTATTTTCTTCTCTTCTCTCTCCATCCTCTGTGTCCGAGAGACTCGTCGAGAACATCCTCTCACCTTTCTCTTGGTTCTTGTTAGCTCCGGGCCATGGATAGCATGTGGCTGATGATCACAGAGGGAGACCGCGCTGTTCTTGGTCCTGTCTTGATTCTTGATTAGGGACCCTTGCATGGGTGGCTTGCTTCCGTGACGCGGAGCTCCTGGGGTGGCGGTGGTACGCGGTGTGGTGATTCTTCTGGGCCACGTGGTGTCCCTTCTGCACCGTAGTACTCCTCTGGTATACACTGCCCCAGGGGTGTCCTCTTTTTTGTTTCTTTGCAGCAGGCCTCTGGTGTTCAGACCACCAGAGGGTTTGGCATCCTCTTCTCCCTCCTTTCTTTTGTTTTTCTGTTTCTCTTCCTGCATAGGTTAGTTTGACAGGAAATCAATGTATAGTTTGTTTAGGAAATGTGGGATGATCCACCTTGTGATGTAAAAAGCTTTCGTTATATGAAACAAAAAACATTTTGCTCTGCTATTGCGATTGTGTACGCTATATTTGCATTGTTTGCGTGTGATAACTTGTTAATCCAGTGAAACGAACTGAACCGTGGAAACAATCTGTAAAACAGCCGTTCTGGCGGCCGACCTAATGATTACGCGGCCGAAGCTTTGATTTGGCAACCGAAGGATCGTTTCGTCTGCCTGGGTTTGACTTGTAGGTCAACCCTAATTTTCACAGGCCGATGGATTGATCCTACGGCCGTCGTATCGAAGCGCCGGCCGAGAGACCGACTACGTTACGAAGGATTTAGAATCCGATTTCGATTTGAACTAGGACTCGACTTAACTTATAAGTACGCGTTCTACGAACCCGATAACATTGTCAGTAACAATTCCTTGCATATGGCACAACCAGTCCTTGATCAGTGGTTGAATTCCTTTAATGGCCTCGACCGTTTACACTTTAAGTCCTTTGGCATGGACTTTCTCTTCTCCCTTCGTCAAATTCCTGTGAATTTTGCTTTCCTTAGGGCTGCCACTAGCTTGTGGGATCCTGCTTTTCATGTCTTTTGATTTAGGAGGGAGGAATTGTGTCCTACTATCGAGGAGTTTGCGGCCATTATGGTTCACTCGGATAGAGAAGGTTTTATTGTCCCTAATCCTTTGTTCAACCGAGGTAATCTCTTGAAAGATTTGCTCCAAATTCAGAAACATGAAGCTAGGGGTGTGCTAACTGCCCGAAAAATATATTTTGATTTGAAAAATTGAGGAATCGCCACCCGGATTTATGGTCTATCACTCGAGAAACCGTTTTGATTGAAAATGATTGATTTGAATTTGAAAACCAGAGATCCGTTTGAGGTTCGGAAGCCACGTTACGAGGGGGAAAGGGTTTTACGGCACCCCTCTCGCCCGACGCGATGTCGGTCTCTACTCAATGTTTGTGGGATTTTTGTTAAGAATATTTTGTTTCATGAAAACAGTTAGCACATTTTCTTAGGTACAAGAAGTAAAAGTGGATACATGTGCATGTGTACACGATGTAGAGATGCCATGATACGAAATGAAGGAATACAAAAATTAGGACAATGCTACTGGAATCACTCCCGAGCGCTCGGGAGTGGTCCTGAGCGCTCGAGACCTCTCATCCCCTGCAAAACAGAACTTAGCACTTCTGGATACCAACGGAATAAACAAACAGTGAGGTTTAAATTAGAGCAGCATTTAGGCTGGTTTGCTCAGCAATAAACTCAAACAAACAAGAACAGGTCTTGAATATCCATGTATTGCTTCCTTGCAAACAGTAAATAAACCTAACTGGGTTCTGGAAGGACCAGTGCACGCCCAGTATCTACTAAAATACAAGAAATGCAATATTTGACGACAAAACAAGATTTTTGTGGCGGTAGGACTCCTGAGCGCTCAGGAATGGTCCCGAGCGCTTGGGAGTGAACACAGTGCCCGGAAAAAGACTTGTTTCTTTGTGCTCCTCTTGCTCTTGGTGCTAAACTAAGATCAAATGAGCTCACAACTAGTATGAGGAACTAGTATGAGCCCTTGATCTCCCTCAAAAGTAGAAAAAAATGGTAGATTTTATACCTTTGCTTGACTTGAATCTAGCTTCTTGGACTGACTTTGGTGCTTGAAAATGGTTAGAAAATAGTAGAAAAAGAGGGAGTTTAGGCCTCCATTTCTCTTAGAGATTTTACTTGAGAATTGATGATTTTTCTTAGAAAATGAGATTGTTTTGAAAGAGTTTGGGAGAGAATTTTGGGGACTGGTTTTTGGCAGCAAAATGGGGAGTTTTTCAGGGGAAAATTTCGTGTGTCTAACAAGGTAGAAGAGAAGGGTATTTATAGGGGAGGAGAAGATGAGTTTGAAACTTGAAAAATAAAAGAAAATCAAATGGAAAATGGTTTTGGGGGGAAAAAAGGCATGATTATATTCCTGCTCCATCTGAATACTTAGGAAGGGCCAGGTTGAACGTTGAATGGACTGAAAAGGGCTGAAAAAAGTCTGAAAAAGCCAAGCTCAACATGCATTGGCCCTGACAGCACTCCCAAGCGCTTGGGAGTGTCACTCCGGAGCGCTCTAGAGTAGTCCCGAGCGCTTGGGAGTGGCAGCCCAACTTCAGAAGGGCGCCACGGACACTCCCGAACTTGGTTTTGGGTGTTTTTCAAAGCGTTGGAAAGCTCATTAAGTCCTCTTTCTAACCCAATTGGTTTCATTCAAATATATTTTATATGCTAAAATGTGTGCCAATTTTACCCTCAGGGTGTCGGAAAAAAATGATGATTTTGGTTTGAAAAAGTCCAAGAAGCATCGTCCAAGTTTTCCAAGGCCTGTTTTGACCCTATTTCATCATCGGGGAGCCTCGAGGGCACAAATTAAGGATAATTAATAGGTCCAAATTGGGGTGTCTACACTAGGTTCTTCGTAGTGAAGGGAAGGCTAGAGATTCTACAGTTTATCTAGCGTTTCGGTACAGCTGAGGCTCATCGTCAAGTTTCCCAACAGAAAGCATGCTTTCATGCGTTGTGCATTTGTCTCCTTCATTATTACTTGCTTGGCCCTTCCTCTGGCCATGCTGATCCCATACTGCTTAATCTTGCTAAACAAATTGGTAACCGTGCGAGTTTTGCTGGCTTAGTGTTGGCAGAGACCTTGATGGGTCTAGATGTGATGAAGGGTAATCCTGCGGCTCAGTTCTCAGGCAGTCCTTTGCTATTGCAGGTTCGCTATTTGTTTATTTATTTGTCAAGTTATCTTTTCATTCATCACTCTTTTGTTTTGACTCACGTGTTCTCTCAACTCACAATTTCCCCTTGTTCTCTAGGTATGGTTATTTGAGAAACTAAAGGTGTGGGATGCGCCAGAGCGACTTCCTTATAATCCGGACCAATGTACGGAGCGCCGCATGATTAGACAGTTTCCAACTGAGGCTGCTTGGGAAGCATGGATGAAGACTTGCAGAGGTGATTGGATTCAATGGGTTTGCCCCTGGTATGGTGTTGAGAGCATGACTGCGAGTACCATGAACCATTTTGGTGTAGCAATGATCGGTATTACTCGAGTCGTCTTCTACTTTCCTGCTCGCTTTCAAAGGCAGTTCGGGGCTGAACAAACCGCAATCCTAGGTGACCTTGAGTACGTTGTTTCCAAGGTCCATGATGCCAGCTTTTGTTGCAATATGTTGCGTTTTTGGCCGAATAGAGTGATGCATGAGGTTGCTGAGAACTTTGCTGTCAAGCTATCAGGTTCTTACAAGCGCTGGTTGAAGAAAAACCTTTTGGAGGACAGTAGTGCAAAGAGAAGGAAGACCTATAGTTTGACACTTTGCTTACGTTTTTCAAAAGATGTTGTTTTAATTCTAGCTTTCACAGACTGAGAATTGTTTAGGTTTACTTTTTCCTTTTCCTTTGGAAATAATAAAATATTTGGCCGTTTTATTTGAAGATGTTATTGCCATGGTTTGATAGTGAACATGCTTTAGGATAGACCTAGAAATTTTGGAAGTGATAATGATAGCAATGGCCGGATCTCAAACTTAGAGATTGCCTATGTATCCCATGGAGGGAATCAGGCCATAAACGTAGTTCCAACAAAGGGGATTTGTTTTATTTTTAGTTAGGGTCCACTCGGGTATTTTCCTCTCCTTTTGTGCTCTTAATTTTGCCTAAAGCCGCCCTTGCGGGTTTTCGGTCTAGCGAGCATTTTATTTATGCCTTAGTTTTTGCCTAAGCCGCCCTTACGGGTTTTCGACCTAGCAGGCTGCTCTAGTTTTTGCTTGGGTCCGCCCACCCTTGTGGTTTTCGGCCCAACGAGCATCTCTCATGGGTAGTACTTCCTCAGCTTATCAATGTTGACTGGCGTTGCGAATTCCATTCCATCCAAGTCTGCAATGCATGCTGCTCCTCCAGAAAGTATGCGTTTGATAAGGTAGGGGCCTCCCCAGTTTGGCCTAAACTTGCCCCTTGGGTCTGAAACGTGGCGACGGATTGCTTTGAGCACCATGTCTCCTACTTTGATGTCTCTCGGTTTTACTCTTTTGTTAAATGCTCGTGTAATGCGGCGTTGATACCCTTGTACATGGTATAACGCTCTTAGCCTCCTTTCATCTAGTAGTGCCAACTCGTCGTAGCGGTTTTGAACCCAGTCCTCTTCAATCATTCCAGTCTCAGCCAGAACCCTTAACGAAGGTAATTCCAGCTCGATAGGCAAGACAGCCTCCATTCCATAAACCAGAGAGTAGGGAGTGGCCCCAATTGAAGTTCTTTCAGTTGTTCGATAACCCCATAGTGCCAAAGGTAGCATTTCTGGCCAGTCTGTGTAGGTGTCGGTAGTCTTTCGCAGAATCCTCTTGATATTCTTGTTTGCAGCCTCAACTGCTCCATTAGTTTGGGGTCGATAAATAGATGACCGATGATTCTGTATCCCAAATTCGGTAAAAAGCTTCTTTGTCGCTCCCTTGAAGTGCGATCCATTGTCACAGACGAACTCGTGAGGTACACCATATCAATAGATGATATTAGTGCAAATAAATTTGGCCACATGAGTGGCTTTGAGGGTAGCATAAGAAGCTGCTTCTACCCACTTGGTGAAGTAGTCGATAGCCACTAGAATGAACTGATGCTTGTATTTTCCCTTTGGATTTATACTTCCAATGACGTCTATCCCCCAGGTGGAGAATGGCCAAGGGGATGTCATGCTATACAATTCCGTAGGGGGAATACGCATGCGATCAGCGTGAGTTTGACATTTGTAGCATCGGCGGACATAGTCAGCACAGTCGGCCTCCATTGTGGTCCAGTAATATCCCTGACGCAGGATCTTCTTTGCCATTGTTGCTCCATTCATATGTGGCCCACAAATTCCTTCGTGTACTTCCTCCATTACCTTGCGGCTGTCCTCCGTTGTGACGCAAAGTTGAGTTGGACCCAAGTGTGCCCTTCGATATAATGCTCCTCCACAGATTACAAATTGGGCGGCAAACTTCCGTAGAGCCGTTTTGTCCTTTGAGGTGGCCTTGGATGGGTATTCTCCTTCTTCTAGGAATTTCTTCACGTCTTCGTATCATGGCTTGCCATCGTCCTCACCTTCCTCGGTGAAGGTGCATTCGCATGATGGTTTGACTTTTTGTTCGATCATGAGAGGCCGCATTGTGAATCCCAGGGGTATTTCGACCATAGATGCTAATGTTGCCAGTGCATCTGCAAATCTATTGCTCACTCGAGGAGTGTGCGTGAAGATAACGGAATCGAATTGTGGAATTAGATCTTCCAGCACAGAGTGATATAATTTCAGTGTGTCTTCCTTGACCTTCCAGTCTCCTCTTGCTTGAGATACCACCAGGTTTGAATCCCTAATGACTTCTACCCTTTTTGCCCCTAATTCCAGGGCTGCCTCCATTCCAGCAATACAGGTCTCGTATTCAGCTTGGTTGTTGGTGACTTCAAACCTCAGTTTATATGACAAAGGGATATGAGAGTCGTTTGGGGAAACTAGCAATACGCCTATGCCATATCTACATTGGTTTGATGCTCCATCAAAGTAAAGCTGCCAGGTGTCGTCCAAGAGACATAGAATATCCTCGTCGGGGAACATGAAGTCTTCTGCCTCGGCTTCTGTCACAGGGTGATCTGCCAAGAATTCTGCTACAGCTCTTCCCTTTACTGATTTTCTTGTCATGTATTTGAGGTCGAATTCTGCTAACAACAATAACCACCTAGCTAGCTTTCCGATAAGTGCTGGCTTTTCGAAAAGATATTTGATTGGGTCTAGACGAGAAACCAGCACCACCGGATGTGCTAACAGGTAGTGCCTTAGTTTCTTTGTGGCCCATACTAGCCCCCAACAGGTTTTCTCGAGGGGAGTGTACCTTGTTTCATAGTCCATCATTTTTTTGCTGAGGTAGTAAATGGCGCACTCTACTTTGGCGTCGTTCTCTTGCGCTAGCATGCATCCCATGGATGTGTCTGTTACTAAGAGATACAGAATCAATGGCTTCCCAGGGATGGGTGGCGACAGTACAGGTGGATTCTGAAGATATTCTTTGATTGCCTCAAACGCTTGCTGACAGTCTTGGCTCCATTCAAAATCAGTACCTTTCTTCAGTAGTTTGAAAAGAGGTTCACAGGTAGTTGTGAGCTTGGAAATGAACCTGCTGATGAACTGTACCTTCCCCAAGAAACTCCTTACCTCCTTTTCTGTCCTAGGCGGCGATATTTTCATGATAGCCTGTATCTTGGAAGGGTCTACCTCAATTCCTCTTTGAGTGATGAGAAATCCCAACATTTTTCCAGCCGTTACCCCAAAAGTGCATTTTTGAGGATTAAGGCGCAGTTTGTAATTCCTAATCCTCTCAAAGAACTTTTGGAGTGCTTCATAGTGTCCTTCCCTTTCCTTTGATTTGATTATCATATCGTCGACATACACCTCGACCTCTTTGTGCATCATGTCGTGCAGTAGTGTTGTTGCCATCCTCTGGTAAGTGGCTCCAGCATTCTTTAACCCAAATGGCATCACTCGGTAGCAGTAGGTTCCCCAAGGCGTAGTGAAGGTGGTTTTCTCTCTATCCTCAGGAGACATAAGAATTTGATTATACCCAGAAAATCCATCCATGAAGGATAGCAACGCATGACCTGCGGTGTTGTCTACTAGCTCGTCTATGTGATGTAATGGGAAATCATCCTTTGGACTGGCTTTGTTAAGATCTCGGAAATCTACACAGACCCTGATTCCTCCAGTTTTCTTTGGTACGGGAACGATGTTAGCTACCCATTGTGGATATTCAGTGACTATGAGAAAACCGGCGTTGATTTGTTTAATGACTTCTTCTTTTATCTTTAAGACCCAATCAGGGCGCATACGTCTCAGTTTTTGTTTAACTGGTTTTGCATCAGGCTGAAAGGGAATTTTATGCTGAACAATTTCAGGGTCTATTCCAGGCATGTCCTCGTAAGACCAAGCAAAAACATCTTTGTATTCTTTTAGCAAAAGGATTAGTTTTTCACTTTCTTGAGAGGATAGTGTTGCACCAATTTTAACCATTTTGGGCTCGTTTTCAGAGCCTATGTTTGCTATGATTATTTCCTCAGAAAAAGGTTTAGCGTGCCTTTCTTCTTCTCTCTCAATGAATTGTAGAATTTCTTTTGGAATTTCTTCCTCAAAATTTGGTGTGTCGGAATCCATACAATTGATTATAGGCAAAGTGAAATACTTTAAATCTTCCTTCTCATTGCTAAGATTGTCAAAAGACATTTCAGAGTCAAACACAAAGTAAATGCTATGCTTTGGTGCTCTGACCAGGTTTTCCTCACTAGACTTAGTAGTTTCAAAAGATGAAAAGCTTGACTCGGACTGAGTCGACTCGGAGTCGGAATCGGAATCGGAATCGAAACTAAGATCAGAATTAGCGCTTTTCATTTTGTATTTTAGAGTATGTTCCACGGTCCAGTTAGGGTAAGCCCCTTTTTCAGCATCCACAACCAGTTCAGAGCAGTCTTTTTCATCACTAAGGTTGATCATCAGTACTTCACTGTCACCTTTATTCGCACTTTCATCATTGTCACCCTGCAAGTCTTGGAGGGCCATTTGATTTGCTGTTGCTGTTATCTCTTCCAATTGAGCTTCAATCTCTGCTTCATCGCTGTTGTCGACTCTTCGTGTGCCAACAAAGTCCCACCAATTACCAAAGCTATCCGTGATGGGGTGGTGCTTAATTCCGCAACCTTACCCCCTAGAAAGGTTCGCACTCAAGCATAGGGCTAGGTCGTTGATAGCATATATACCGGAAGACCGGATCGTTCCCACAGAGAAATCTTCTTCAGCGAACTTGGAATAGATGTAATGTAAAATGCGCGGCGTTCAAGCGGCCAACTTTGGTGATTGATTCAAATGACTAAATTAAACTTGGAAATAAACTAGATTAAGATGGTCGAGTCAAAGGGATTGATTTACCCATTACTTAGCCATAAAATGGTTTCTTCATCTAACTCATGTGTGGACCGAAACCGTCCGGATTCCACTAGAAGAATTAAAAGCTGAAGACTACTTATAACTTAATTCAAAGCTCTAATTCAAATTGAACTCATTTAACGCAAGTGAGAGACGAAAAAGGAGCGTTCGCACGCGTAAGATATATCAAGCTCGTAGTATGAGGCGATAGACTTCATTGATCAAAGAAGCCACCGACCTCATGATCAAAGCTAGAAATCATGGGTTTAATTCATTCAAAACCTTGAGATTAAGCTAAAGTTTAAGCGAAACCATTTAAACGACTAATCCATGGAGCAAACCTCACCCCATGACCAAACCGATTAACTACTCACTCATAACAAAATGACTAGAATTTAAGCTAGGAAGTGAAAACATGATTAGCCGATAAAAACGCAAATAAACTTGATTTATATAGAGATCTCACTAGTGGCTACAACATTAACAAACGAGAAATTAACGGGAAATAAGTACCTTGAGTAGTTCTTGAAAGAAATGACAAGAAAAGCTTGAAAGACTAACAATGGAAATCCTAGAAAGCAAAAAGAAAGCTTAGGCCTAAAAGACTAGAAATGGCCATCCATTCCATAAATGGCATACAAGCCTATTTATAGGCCTTACAAAATCAACCAAAAAGTGGACAAAAAGGCCCCTAAAATATCCCAAAGACATGTAAAAATTGGAAACTTTCCATAAAAGGAAGGTTGAAAAAGTCTGCCAAAAGCTGCTGGACGAAGGGACAAGGTACCGGTACCTCAAAATTGAGGTATCGGTACCAATCCAACTGTTGGCCATTTTAGCAACATGGTACCGGTACCTTGTTTTTGAGGTATCGGTACCTTTTTGACAGATTTTTTTGGGAAACTTCACGGGCTCGCTCCGGACACTCCCGAACTCGGATTAAGGTGTTCTTTGAACCGTTGGAAAGCTTGACGAGTCTACTTTCTAACCCAATTGGTTTGGATCAAAAGTACTTTGTATATCAAAAGATATGACAGATCTACCCTCAACTTGTCGGAAGATGCATTGCTTTGGTAAAATCCTCACATGTCCTTCAATTCCCTTGACCCTTGGGCGACCCGAACAACCTCCAAACCATCTCTTCATGACTCTTCGGGCACCACAACGTGGTGGCACGTGGCCTTGAGCTCTTGGTTGCATCCGGAGCATTCCTTGGCGTTCAAAACCGCCTTATTAGCACGTTTTACCTGAAACATCCTCAAACAAACCTTACGTGCAATATCACAATAAAAGCTAAATAAACACAAGATAAAATAACATAAAACGGGACTAGTCGCACCAAATGTCTACAATATTGGGTGCTCATCACACCCCCCAACTTGAACTTTGCTAGTCCCTAGCAAACTAAACCAAAACATAAGCTATGCAACCTTCCCGAAACGAAGATACAAAAACTATGCTCAATGACTACAACTAGGCAAGAGTCCAAAACACCCTTTCTAATCCAATCATATGCAATCCACGCACAAACATGCCATGAACTAGGATGAATAAACTATGTCATATTAGAGTAGTCAAGCATGCATGCACCACAACGAGTTTCGACTCCAAAAGTCACAAGAATACACTCTTATTCGATTTTTCACACATTGAGATACAAGATACATCCCATGACAAGCGCTAGCGAGTAAATGCAATAGCTCGAGACAAAAAGCTACGCATGCTATCAAAAGGGCGCTTAGAACGAAAGGAAAGCTAATTATTGACAAGTATGGAAAAACTAGGAATATCACAACTTATGTAGTAATAGATGTCGACCATGCATCATACGGAGTTAATTAGCGTACAAAAGATCAACGGAGGACTTTATAAGCTTATAACGACCTTGGATACAAAGAGAAAGGGACTACAAAAATGTAGTGGCCATATACTTGCATGGTTTATCTACCCTTGGCCACTACCGACCCTAAACTACCCAAGGCATGGCCACATATCGACCAAACATCAAACAAAATTACAATAAATAAAGAAAAACTACTACCACCGACTCCACCACACGTAGACGTCGTCCTCATCCGGCTCCTCTTGGTATTAAGTATCGAGCTCCCCCTTTCCATCGGACTCTTTCTCATCCGGAATGTGAGCTAGCCCGGAGGTCACACAAATTCTCTCATCATAGTATTCAACCCTCTTTCGAATCCGATTTTGCTCTTTATAGCATTTCTTTGATTTACTTTGAGGAATAGGGTCATTTGAGATGAGATTTGTATTGAGAGAGATTGAGGGTCCAAGTTTGAAAGTTTTGGAGAGGGAGATGAAAATTTGGGACTTTAGCTTTTGTAGTGGGAGAGGAGAGATAGGGGATCACATATCAATTCTTCTTTTGCATCCCAGCCACTTCTATCACATTCACAACACCCCCAAACCTCCTTTAGACATTGAAAAACACTTTCACGCAACCCTTCAAACATCCGGTTACCTAGGTTTGAACAATGGAAGAGACTCGGACTATGGTTCAAAATAAGGACGAGGTGACTCTTATGTGGTTTAATCAAGCAAAATTGCCTTGAATCATTTCCTAAGTACGCTAACAACTCCAACAAGATGCATGAAAGATATATACACTACTCAAGCATGAACAAAAGATATTATTTACGCAAGTGCGGGAAATGAGAACAAAAGGCATGGGATGCTTAATAAACGAATCTCCACTCTAACGATGCACACTACTTGACTTGACTTTTAGGCTCAATTTGTTCATCAAAGTTCATGTATATGCAAATGACATGGATTAAAACACACAACCAAATTCGACGGGATACATGACTCTTGCCATTATTAACACAATTGAGCATAATTAAAGTATCTAGCATGCGAAATCCCTACTAACAAGGGAAGATTGCACAAAAAAGCAAAATTTTACCAAAAGCAGAAAAATGAGACAAGTCTCAAAAACATATATATATATATATATATATATAGCATATATATACCTCCCCCCAACTTAAACGATGCTATGTCCTCATAGCATGAAGACAATAGAAATGAAATACAAGAGAGGGAGTAGACGTACCTTTCAACCAACTCTTCACGCGATTGAACGAGTCATACTTTTCTTCCCATTTCCCAAGCAAGAAACGGGTGGCTATACCAGACCATCAAAAGAGAAAAAGAGAAGGAGAGAAAGAGAAAGAGAAAGAAGGAGAGATAGAGTGTTCAGCCACATGAGGGCTTTGAACATTCAACATGCCTGCAAAAACCAATAGTATGAACATAGCATGCCACCCCACATTCTTCGTCAAGAATTGAATTCGACCATTCCACAAGAAAAGATACTTAGAGTAAAGCATATGCCGAATTCGTTTCAAAAATTTAAGTTCCACCAAGTATATATGCCAAACCAGATTAACCTTCAAGTTGGTGATGAGTTTCTGTAAAAATAGATGGTAAACCATATTAAAATTATCAACACCTAGAAAATCAATTTGTTCTACGCCAACAAGATTCGAATTCTCAAGAGTAGGAGACCTACTCTTGGTCTCATATGCATTATCTTGCTCTTCCCACAAGGAGTCCATAAAAGATTCCTCAATGAATTCGACTCCAACGAAGTCTTGCTTCGCACAAGTAGGAGACCAACAGTTGGTCTTAATCTTTTGGTCTCTCTCTCCTAACAAAGAGTATAAATAATCCACCTCCTCGTCCATTTCCTTAACAGTGAGTAATTTCCCCAATGGGTAGATACCACAAGAAGAGGACACTTGATCTATCGTGCTCACCACAAGAGCCGGTTCCTCACAAATAGGAGACCAACTGTCGGTCTCATCCACGTTCATCTCTTCAGCTATGAGATGTTTTTCCAACGGATCCTCACATAGAGGTAAGGACTCAATGGGAGGGGAGGACTCAAGGGGAGAGAGCTCATCATTCCCTCCAAACTCTGAGGAGTTTTCGGAATCCAAATCAGAATCGTCAAGAAAGATACGCCGCTCACTTGCATTTTCAACAGTATAAAAATAAACCCCAGTTTGCGAAGCTTTAGCCAAATGAGCAAAGTAATACAATGCTTCGGCGGGCGTTTTGTCCAAAAAATCTCCATTGCACATCACGTCTACGAAGTATTTACTCTTTCGAGAAAGTCCTTCATAAAAATAGTAAGCTTGTTGAAAATCGTCATAGACATGATGTGGGACTCCATAAAACAAACCTTTATATCTTTCCCAACATGCACAAAATGGCTCATCATCTACTTCGATAAAGGTTTGAATTTCGTGCATATGCATGGGGGAAAATTTCCCATATTCCTCCTCCATTCTAACTAGTAAAAGAACATGAAACTAAATAGAAAAGATGGATACTTACAGTGGTTTGTCGAACCTCCAAATAAGCTAAAATAAGAGATCCCCGGCAACGGCGCCAAAATTTTCTTATCACCGCAACCTAACCTCCTAGAAAGGTTCGCACCCAAGCATAGGGCTAGGTCGTTGATAGCATATATACCGGAAGACCGGATCGTTCCCACAGAGAAATCTTCTTCAGCGAACTTGGAATAGATGTAATGTAAAATGTGCGGCGTTCAAGCGGCCAACTTTGGTGATTGATTCGAATGACTAAATTAAACTTGGAAATAAACTAGATTAAGATGGTCGAGTCAAAGGGATTGATTTACCCATTACTTAGCCATAAAATGGTTTCTTCATCTAACTCATGTGTGGACCGAAACCGTCCGGATTCCACTAGAAGAATTAAAAGCTGAAGACTACTTATAACTTAATTCAAAGCTCTAATTCAAATTGAACTCATTTAACGCAAGTGAGAGACGAAAAAGGAGCGTTCGCACGCGTAAGATATATCAAGCTCGTAGCATGAGGCGATAGACTTCATTGATCAAAGAAGCCACCGACCTCATGATCAAAGCTAGAAATCATGGGTTTAATTCATTCAAAACCTTGAGATTAAGCTAAAGTTTAAGCGAAACCATTTAAACGACTAATCCATGGAGCAAACCTCACCCCATGACCAAACCGATTAACTACTCACTCATAACAAAATGACTAGAATTTAAGCTAGGAAGTGAAAACATGATTAGTCGATAAAAACGCAAATAAACTTGATTTATATAGAGATCTCACTAGTGGCTACAACATTAACAAACGAGAAATTAACGGGAAATAAGTACCTTGAGTAGTTCTTGAAGGAAATGACAAGAAAAGCTTGAAAGACTAACAATGGAAATCCTAGAAAGCAAAAAGAAAGCTTAGGCCTAAAAGACTAGAAATGGCCATCCATTCCATAAATGGCATACAAGCCTATTTATAGGCCTTACAAAATCAACCAAAAAGTGGACAAAAAGGCCCCTAAAATATCCCAAAGACATGCAAAAAGTGGAAACTTTCCATAAAAGGAAGGTTGAAAAAGTCTGCCAAAAGCTGCTGGATGAAGGGACAAGGTACCGGTACCTCAAAATTGAGGTATCGGTACCAATCCAACTGTTGGCCATTTTAGCAACATGGTACCGGTACCTTGTTTTTGAGGTATCGGTACCTTTTTGACAGATTTTTTGGGAAACTTCACGGGCTCGCTCCGGACACTCCCGAACTCGGATTAAGGTGTTCTTTGAACCGTTGGAAAGCTTGACGAGTCTACTTTCTAACCCAATTGGTTTGGATCAAAAGTACTTTGTATATCAAAAGATATGACAGATCTACCCTCAATTGGTCGGAAGATGCATTGCTTTGGTAAAATCCTCACATGTCCTTCAATTCCCTTGACCCTTGGGCAACCCGAACAACCTCCAAACCATCTCTTCATGACTCTTCGGGCACCACAACGTGGTGGCACGTGGCCTTGAGCTCTTGGTTGCATCCGGAGCATTCCTTGGCGTTCAAAACCGCCTTATTAGCACGTTTTATCTGAAACATCCTCAAACAAACCTTACGTGCAATATCACAATAAAAGCTAAATAAACACAAGATAAAATAACATAAAACGGGACTAGTCGCACCAAATATCTACAATATTGGGTGCTCATCAGGTGGATCACCCTTATTTCATTGTTGGTGAACCCCTCATCAAAGAGTAGGTTCAGTGATATTTCGTCTAGTGGGTCGTCGTCGACAGACTCTTCTTCCTTTGCCTCTTTAGTTTCGAGGTTATTGACGTCGTTTATCGGCCAGTAGACGTCGGTAGGTGCATAGGGGTCATAAAAATAAATTGGGACCCTGCGAAGCCCTTCTTCTTCAATCATGTCTTCTACTTCTTCTTCATAAACTGTTCTAGCGAACATGACATGGTTGTCTTCAATGATAGTCACCATAGGCTTTGGTTGATTTACCGGAGTGATGTATTCAGAGGGGTTGAAATCCTCAGCAGCAGAGTGGAGCGGGCCAGACAGCTTGGTGACAACTTGAAAGTGCGAATCAAACGTGGATAGTGATGCAGTCATTTTTCCTGAAAGATTTTTGTTATAATTAAATTGATTGATCTTACCTACTATTTATTTTGACTTAGAGAGACTCCTAAGGTTTAACCGGCAAAAGAAAACTTTACAACATACATATATACAATGGGTGTGAGGAAGAACTTTTGCAAGCAGAATGCAAGTAAGTTCCTAACCTATAGGTTCCTGTCTTAGTTTGATAAGTTCTATAGCTTTCTAATACATGCAAAGTTTTGGTAGTCTCAGGGTGCTCCATTGTCAAAGGGCACCAACCCTCTCAACAGCCCATCATAGGCGGTGATTGGGTGATTTCCTTTTTGATATACCACTAGGTACGAGTGACTGTGGAGTTTGCTGGAACCCCAACATAGCCCGTGTCATGCCGGGATATCAGGTGAACTCAACGGGTTGCCCGCTCGATGCATATGATAAGTGAAACGTCTCCTCTCATGCCGTTACATGAAAAATAACTGTAGACACCCCAATTTGGCCTAACGATTATTTCAAGTCCCACCTTGGGGACCATCCTGATGATGAAATGGATACAGTGATTGTTGATTGCCTTCTCGAGAACCTTAGGACTTTCGGTAAGAACTTTGAACCACTTAGAGGACCCAATCTAGAGCCATACAGCCTTTCAAACAGAAAATACAGAATCCTAGGAGAATCCATCTGTCGGCCGTAATATCGATCTCACGGCCTTAACATCATTTCTTCACCCGAGCAACCTGTTGCTAGAAAATCTCCCTGAGAGATCAATCCCTCGGCCGCAAGATCTATCCTTCGGCCGCAACATCCATTACTCGGCCGCCAGATCCTTTGCTCGGCCGCCAGATCGTCCTTTTTCCAGACTCTAGAACGTTATGTCAGACGTTTGATCCAACTACACTACCTTCCCGATGCGTTCGGGCTACGTTAGAGGATTGCCATGAAGAGTTAGAATCACACTCTAACTCCAATTTTGATCGTGCATTTCGATTGGCCGGAGTGAGTCATCCCTATGCCTATATAAAGGAGCCTTTGGGTTCTGAAATTAACAAGTGGATACACCCTCTCAAGCCACGAAACTCTGCACAAATACTCTCTCAAACCCCCTCTTCAAAAGCCCTAATCTCCCGAAGGCAGCCATCAATCCGACGATCAAACCCCGAAATTCAAACCCTAACCCTAGGGTTTTCTGAGAAGCAATCAGTCAATCACACCCAATCCGAAGCAATCAAGCAACTGAGGGATCAAGGTGGTGAGGCCCAACGACCTCTGGTTTGTTTTACTTATTGTATTTATGACTAACCGTAGCGTTTTGATCATCTACTAACTTTTCTATCTGGTGTGAGGAAGAACATCGACCGGGGCTTCGATCCCTCGGCCGATATATCAAACCAAGAGGATCCCTCGGCCGTGACATCCATTCAGCGGCCGCGGGATCCATTACCCTGGGACAGCTTTGTTTGTTCTGCTTTCTGATGCATGCTTTACTTATCGCACTGGCTCACTTTACTTACTGTTTAAAGGCTTAATTAAACAGATTATGTGTTAGAATTAAACAAAGCATCTACATGTCTTATGTTGGATAACTATGGGCCAGTCTCACGGCTGGGCAGAGAGGGGTGCCTAACACCTTCCCCTTACTGTACTCTTGGCTCCCGTACCCAGAATCTCAATCTATTTTCCCAGTTTTAATAAATTGGGTGGCGACTCTGTTTTGATGATAACCGCTATCGTGTGGCGATGTTCCTAGCCATGGGAATGTCCACGATCTTGGTTTATGAAGCAAGCAACCAATCGAGCAACAAACGATCAATCTGTATGGCGATGCCCCATTTGGGAGGTGTCTACAGTTTTTGGCGACTCTGCTGGGGACATGAGAGCCATAACCAGAAAGTTCAACATAAGACTAATACATGCCTTGTCTAATTCACTTATCATATGCATCGAGTGGGCAACCCGTTGAGTTCACCTGATATCCCGGCATGACACGGGCTATGTTGGAGGTTCCAACAAACTCCACAGTCAATCGTACCTAGTGGTATATCAAAAAGGGAATCACCCAAATCACCGCCTATGATGGGCTGGTGAAAGGATTGGTGCCCTTTGACAACGGAGCACCCTGAGACTACCAAAATCTTGTATGTTTTAGAAAGCCATAGAACTTATCAAACTAAGACAGGAACCTACAGGCTAGGAACCTACTTGCATTTTGCTCCCAAGTTCTTCCTCACACCTTGTACCATCTGTTGTTGTAAATAACTATTTCTGTGCAGAAGGGTTGGGATTTTCAGCCCAAATCCTAACCCTGTACAAGCCAAGTACTGATCTTCAGGTACTCTACTTTCTCAAGCAGGCACAATAGGTAAATCAAAGAAGCAACCACAACCAATTTTATACTCTTACAACACTCGAAGCTGCGCCAAACAGAGGTCTCTGCATCCATCCCGTCTGCCATCCTCGTCTATCAAAACACCTTCACCACGACGGTCCCAATCGCTCCCAGGAACTTCACGATCAGCCTCTCAACAAACTCCTCTATCTACCGAATCCCAAGCTTCATCAAGTAATCCTCCTACCCTCATGGCAGACAACGACGCTGCTATTGCCGATCTCCGAGCTCAAATCGCCACCCTGCTAGCCGAGAAAGCAGCTAGAGATGCTGAGGACAAAGAAAGATCAATGGAAGACGAAAATCCTCACAAAGTTGTGGTAGCAGAAAGTCCTGAGCTGGCCAAGCAAGTCAAAGAGATCAAACAAGCTTTGGCCCGCTCACAAGGAGATCAAATTCTGGATTTCGAGGGACTTTGCCTCTTCCCAGAATCTAAGCTGCCTGAAAATTTCAAAATGCCAAACATCGAGAAATTCAATGGGACTGGCAACCCTACCAGCCATGTTCGCCATGTCATCAACACTCTGAAGCCTATGGGCTTTAACGATGAGCTTATCGCCCAATTGTTCCAGCGAATTCTCACTGGAAGCGCCCTCGACTGGTTTCTCACTTTGGAATTTGTGCATTATCAAACTTGGCCAAAAATTGCCAACGCTTTTGTCAAACAGTACGCATACAATGTCCAAATTAAGTTAACTACTCGAGACTTGGAGATGACCAAACAAGAATCCAATGAGGATTTTGCTACCTTTGTGGCAAGATGGAGGGAAAAGGCTGCCAAAATGAAGAATCGACCCTCCGAGGAAGACCAAGTGAGGATAGTTGTCAAAAATCTGCAACCCAAATACCTTAGGCATATCTATACACAGGCAATCACCGATTTCAAACGCCTGCATGCCACTGGGTTGCAAATCGAAGATGGAATCAAGCTGGGACTCATTGGGAAAGAAGAAGCTCCCCCTCCACCTAAGAAAACCTTCTCCAGCCGCACATCTCACGCCTCCGTAAATACCCTTGGTACCTCCTTGCCTCAAGACCCTTTCCAAGCTAGCCCATCCCGAAACTCAAATCGACCCCGCCGCAATTTTGACCCTCTCTACATGACATTATCCCAAGCCTTGACCATTCTCACCGTCAAGGGCATCTCAAACCTTTAAACAAACCGCTTCCTCAGCCACCCTATGGTCCAAATCATGATCCTAACAAACAATGCGCCTACCACCAACACCCTGGGCACGAAACAGACAATTGCATGCGTCTTCGCCACGACATTCAGGACCTCATTGATAGTTGAACCATAAAACCTCCAAAACCTGATGGGCAAGCCAACCCACTCCCTACTCATAATGTTGAACCACCACCTCGAAATATCAATCTCATAAATCTATGTCACAATTCTACATACAACCCTGGCCAATATATTGTCCAAAACAACCAAGCTAAACCAACCTTAACCTTCCCCGAGGAGGATGAGTGTTTTATGATGGAGGAGGAAGAGAACAATGAGTCCGATCAGTCGGAAGTGATCGATCCTGACATGTCCGACATAAGTAGTAGAGATCAAACAAAGGAGGAAAAGCTAAGGAAATGGAAAGAACATTCCTGGGCAAAGCACAATTTGGAAGATCCAGACATTCCATTTGTAGAAGACGATGAGTGGCTCCGTATTTGGTTCGAGAGAAGGAAGAAGGAAAAAGAAAGGGTCATCATGATGAGAAGACACGCTCGCTTCGAGCCTGCCCAAATAGTGGTACCCATCAACCGTCCTAAAATTCCAACACCGCCCATTGTCTGGGAGACAATCAATCTCATAGAGAAGGTGGAAGAGTTCCAAATGCAACCATGGGTCAATCCATACGAAGAATGTGACTATAGCCAGTGGATAGAGGAAGAAGAGGATCTGGATTTCACATATGCAGACCCGTATCGAACAGGGGAAAGTGACTTCGATGAAATGGAAGGAGAATGTGATGATCCCCTCGATGGAATCTCCTTAACATCACTGTTCAGCCAAGTAGAAATGACTAGTCTCTCTTGCAACTGCGCGATCAATAAGGAGGAAGAAAAAGTGATGAAAACCCGGGCTGACGCTTCCATTTGGGAACTACTCATGTCCCAAAGAGGTAGCTATCATGCAAGCTGTGAAGACGGATCCAGTTCAAGGGCTCTGTTTGGCAAAGGAAATGGTGGAACAGAGTATAAAGTTGCAAAAGACAAAGGAAAAGAAGACGATCCCAAAATGCCGCAATAGCTGAGGAGTCACAACATGGCAAAAAAACATTAAACATTGCTTTTGTTTTCCAAATCAAACTAGAATATGTTTTGGGCCCCTGTTTGGGTATTTTTATTTCTACCAAGTGAATTCCTATTTTATTTTCCAGATTATGCTTATTCAATAAGTTGCCATACACTGTAGTCTCTTTGCCAAACAAAGGAAAATTCGAGGAGTCAAGTTCTTTACGTCCTTGACAAAAAGGAAGGAGATGATGAACTTTAGTTGCTTAAGAAACTAGGCTTTTGTCAAAACTTAGAGAGAAGACGCTATCTCCGTGAGAACACTTAGGGTTAGCCTGCCCGTTGTGAAAGTACAAATGCAACAGGAGATTCGGAAAAATATCTCCATCAAATGCCTTTCCAAAATACAGAAAGCCTCTTGAGAGAAATGCTCGTTGGGTAACCTAAGGCACCCAAGCAAAAGTAAGAGCAAAGCCTGCTAGGACAAGAAAATGCAACAAAATCGCAGCCTAGGCAAAAGATAAGGCATTCAAAGCTCGCTAGGGACTCAACCTCCATCAGGTAACCTAGGCAAAACATAGAGCATGAGAAAAGAAAAACCAAGAGTGAAAACCCAACCCCCAAAGTGGTGATCTTGGAACTACGTAAAAGGCCTGATTCCCTGATTGGGATACGTAGGCAATCTCACATCGAGATGCGGCCCAAACATTTGGAGAGAGGAAAACATCAAAAGATTTGTGCTCAATGATAGGCATAGCTAACCCTGCGTATTGAGCTCACAAAAGATGAGTATGCTTTTCTCGAGGAATTGACAACAGCAATAGACACAAGAATTGTAGTTCATCCCTTTTAACCTAGAGGTCATTGACACAATAAACAGGATACCTCGAAAGCTCTCGAATTTGGCAATCAGACTATGGAATATGGCAAAAGCAAAAGGCAAAAATCAAAGCCAAGCATATGAAGGAAGAGAAAAGGGGATGCCACTTGGCCAAAGCAAAATTTACTTTTGGAAAATCAAAGTAACAGCCGAAAAATTGATACATCGGCCATAATATCACACAATCGATTCTTCGGCTAGTACTCCATTTCGCAAAGATTACTGTCTATCAGTAAATGCTTATTCAAAAAGCCATGTTCTGACTTTCACATGCATATCTTAAAGCATTTAGGGGTACGAAAAGCTCTTTTCATTTCATGAACAAAAGTTTAGTTACAAAATTCTCGCCGTGGTTGCTTTCACTATACAATTTCTGCTTGCCTCTTTTACTAACTATGGACAGGAAAAGAGAAAATCCTAAAAGCTAGTCATGGCGGCGCCTCTGAGACGGTCTCTGAGATGGGGACTGCTCGTTGGTTCCCACATCCTCCCCACCAGCAGCCGGCGTTTGCTCAGCCTCAAGCTGCAGCCAAAGAGGATACAAACATTCAAATTCAAGGGATGATACAAAGCAGATGAAACTCATGGAGAGAGTCGTACCTCGAGTATCCTACGGCGCTGTCTCCGAACCAAAGCCTCTGCACCCTAATAGGCATGAAGCCATTCCTGCACTATCTTAGCAGACACCTATAGAAACGGACCAGGCATTTCAAATACAGGAGCAACAGATACAATGATAAAGCAGGAAAAGCAAAGTTCAGAAATAGGGTAATACCTGTGAAACCCTGGCTGGCAGCGTATAAAGCTGGCTCGCGCAAGGAGTAAGGGCCAAGCGCTCCTCCTCCCCATCGTCAGAATGGAAGGAAACAAAAGAAGGGGCCCGCGGCCAAATAGGAGCAACAGGGGGAGTTATAACCGCTGAAGCTAGGTGAAGACGGCAGTACTCCATGTAGTCTCCTGCCTGAAGAAGCAAACCTGCCCAATCTCTGATCCGAGCATTCTTCAAGTCTTCCTTAGACATCGAAGAAGTAGACCTCATCGATGTTGGAGGAAGAGGAGGAACAAACTGAAGCGCCTCAGCACGTGGGCGCCACTGACTAGCCACCCGATCGCCTAAGTACCAGGCTCGGCAAAATGGACCCTCGAGCAAGCTACGGGTCCGGTCTAGGACTCTGGAATGTGTAAGAGGGATATCCTCAGGAACACCCTCCCAAGGATCAAACCGCACCTACAAACAAAGATGAATTAGCTACAACATAGAGATATGGAAATCTAAGGACGAGAAATGCAAAAGGGGTACCTGATCGACCGTCAAACGGTCCAAGACTCGCCGCCACTCGGGAAGACTCAGAACGGGCGACCGTGGCTTCTGATGCCCCGTCAGCCATCGCTCATAGCGGGGAATACAGTTCGCGTTCCCATGCCTGGTATCTGTGGGAAACTAAAGGAGATGCTCGAAAGCCCAGAGCTGAAGAACAAATTAGCAAGCAAAATTCAATATAGGAAAAGAAAAGGAAAAGAAAAACACAAGGAAGGAAGTGAAAGGGAAAAGATATGCACCTCAAGCACCCGGTAATGACCGCCAAGGATGGGACTCTTGTCCCGAGAGCAAGCTCCAAGATTGCCATACAAGGTGGCCAAAGCAGACGAGCCCCAGTCAAACTCCCGAATAGCTCCCAAGTGCTGCAGAGGAGCCAGAAACTGTGTGTGTACCGAACCATCCTTGTTGGCAAACAACGTTTGCCCAAGGAGATAAAGAAGGAAAGCCCGCGTCAACTGCTCAACACTCACCTGGGTAAGGATGTCAGCCGTCATGAAAGTCTTGCTCAGCCAAGCAAGATCAATGTGACCTCGAGAGCGAATAGGGGGCACCTTGCCCAGAAACCACTCCAAGGCCCCTACCCGCTCCCAAAGTCTAGGATCAACTCGGAGGGGAGCTCCACCTACCCGAAGGCCAGTCAGCAAAGAAAAGTCACCCAGAGTAATCGTCATCTCGCCGGCAGAAGGAAAATGAAATGTATTAGTGGTATCCCACCATCTCTCAACCAGTGAGGTCATCAGTGACCAATCCATCTTTGGAAGATTGAGGCCCAGAACAAACACCTCAAAGCCAGCAGTAACTACCAACTCTCGAGCCTGTTCGGGCAGCACCAGAAACCACTTATGCACCTCCTTGCCTCCACCGCGAGCCTCCAGTCTCCTATTTCTCTGTCAAAGACAAAAAGAGAGTTAATCTCATGACTACATAAACAAAGGAAACTCTAAGGGGCATCAAATTAACATTTAGAAGCATGCATTGCCTAAATAGGGGGCACGGTTATTTTAATTTCTTTAAACAAAAGACAAATTTAACCCAAACACGGGTCCCTCTCATTCACGCCCCTAGCTAAAAGGGATTTCATCCCACAAATAAGGAATTTATTCTTAAATCATACAAAATCAAAACTCCTAAACTAAAGTAAACTCTTTACTTTTCAGGAAGCTCACCGGTACATTCAGAACACTCAGGTGGAGCTTAGGTTCCCGACAAACCACCTCGGCCTCAGGGCCACCGACAGGAGGGCGGTACTGCAAGAAACCGCCAAAACCCAACCTACGCGAAGGAAGAGCATAGGTAGCAGCGTCGAACAAACCGGGCTCCTCAATCGCCTCCTCGTCGAAAGACGGATACTCACACCTACATGGAGGATGCAAGGACGAATCCGCAACATCCGAAGATGGCATGGCCATCACGTCCAAATCAAGAAGGAAAGAAAACCAACGGTTCCAACAACCAAAGCCGGCAGCAACGGCGACAGCGACAATTGCCGGAGATGATGGCAGCCGACGGTGATGAAGGAAGGGGACGGCGGCGAATGGGAGTGATCGTCGGACGAGAGTAGTGGAGGAGAAACGAGAGGGAGAAGAAAAGATTAAGTGAGCCGGGAAATCGATTAAACCAAACTTAAATCGATTTTCTGACTGTTGGCGTTCTCACGGCCGAGAGTTCGATTCCTCGGCCGAAACATCTTTTACTCGGCCGAGAGATCGATCTTCTGGCCCCCCAATCAAATTTCTTCAGCAACAGTGCACCAAAGCTCAAACCGTTATGAAATTCTGGGTCCGTGACCAACAGAAGCAAAATCGAATCAGCCTTGGAGGCATTCCCGAGCAATTGCAATGCTGAACAGAACTAGCCTTGGGGGCATATCCAAGCATAAGGAAACTCTCTCTCCACAACAACTGGTCACTTGACCACTAAGGATTGTCCAAACTAAGCTCTTACTCCGCGCCCACCATCTCACTGCATCAGTAGCGCTACGCTCAGTAGCTTTGTGCATAAGTCGCTCGACAACACCATGCTCCTCGCACCCCTGGCAGCTCTAAGCTCACCCCCAACAGCAACTTCGAATTCATCACCATCAAACAGATCAGCGGCCCCACGCCCATTATTCAACGGCTCTACGCTCACTACTCAGCGGCTTTACGCCTATATTCACCACTCAGCGGCTCAACGCCCATTATCATACTGGCTCTACGCCCGCAGCCCTATGCTCACTCAGCAGCTCTATGCCCATATCTACCATCTCAACGGCTCTACGCCCACCATCTCGTTACATCAACAGCTTTACGCTTGCCACCTCAGCAGCTTCATCTCTATCAACTCAGCGGCTCCAAGCCCACTATCTCAACTGGCTCAAAGCCGTAACAACCATCTCAGCGGCTCAACGCCCATTATCATAGCGGCTCTATGCCCGTGTTCACCGTATTCGTTCACTCAGCGGCTCCAAGCCTTCGACTCAGCAGCTCTACGCTCGCCATCCCAACAGCAGGCTCTACGTCTACAGTCATGCTCAAGCAATCTCGACTGGCTCGAAGCCGTAACAACTATCTCAACAGGCTCTACGCCGCTCCAACAATCAAGACATCATCTATTCTCGGGCTCTATGCCTGAATGCTCAAAATCTAACATTTTGAATGCTCGAAGCTCTTCGAATGCCCAACCACTATGTACTGGATGCTCAAGTTCTACACTTGAATGCTCAAGCTCTACGCTTGGATGCCCAACCACTGCGTACTGGATGCTCAAAGCCTATACTTTGAATGCTCGGATTCTGCCGTCCGAATGCTCGAGCTCTACGCTCTGAATGCTCAAGTCCGGAACTTGAAAGAAGCTCTACGCTTATATCGAACACACACGCACGGGCCCGTGCACATTTGCATCAATTGCATCACCATTATCACATCGAGTCTGCATCATCATATCTGTTCATATTTAACAACCATCATCACACATATACACTCTGCATATCTCTCATGAAACAGGTCAACCCTGCAATCAACCGGCTCTACAACTCTATTGATCGGTCTAGCGCCTCGATCCTTTGGCTCTACGCCAAAACTTATGATGAGAAAGCTCCGTGCACAGACCATCAGAATGCAACCAGCTCTACGCTTCGGTTCAAATCACGTCAAGCTCTAAGCTTCGACACCTCAGGCTCTCGCCTTATGATCAATACCAGCTCCGCGCTTCGATTCTATTAAGCTCTAAGTTTCGACACCTCAGGCTCTCATACCAGCTCCGCGCTTCGGTTCTATCAAAGCTCAAAGCTTCAAATCTCCTAAGGCCCTCGCCTCATGACTACAGCAGGCTCCACGCCTCAATTCCATCACCTCAGGCTCTCGCCTCATGACTGTAACCGGCTCCGTGCCTCGGTTCCCTCATCCCAAAGCTCCGTGCTCCATTTACTGGCCTCGCACCCCTCATATCTCCAAACCGGCGTCCGATTCATCCCCAGCATATGGCTTGGATTCCACCCTAATTACATCAATTCCTTCCAGCTCATTCGCAAGGATAGGCTACCCTACCGAGCTCCCCTCAGTCAAAGTAAGGATGATCAAGAAAAGCAAACGCACCTACCGTGTACTGATCTATCCCAAAATACTAAGGCAGCTCTCCACAAAAATTCCCCTGGCAGCCCCGCGCTCCTTCAACTATCCTCCGCCAAAACTCTGGCTCAGTCTAGGTACGTTGCACTACGGCTTTTTAAGCCCAAAGGTACGTCTTCTGTCTCTAACCCTCCAAACTTTTTACTTTTCTTTATTGCCCGAACTACGATTGGTCTGAATTTCCCTTGTGGAATACGTAGGCAGCCTCCCGGCCCGACCATAACAAAAACCTTTTTCAAAAACCCCTTGGAATAGTGGTTGGACCGAATTGAGTTACTTTTTACAGCTTTGACTCTTACTCAAACATATCTCGCAATCCGTCTGAGCTCAGTCAAAGAGGGGCATCTGTAGACACCCCCATTTGGCCTAACGATTATTTCAAGTCCCACTTTGGAGACCATCCCGATGATGAAATGGATACAGTGATTGCTGATTGCCTTCTCGAGAACCTTAGGACTTTCGGTAAAACTTTGAACCACTTAGAGGATCCAATCCAGAGCCATACAGCCTTTCAGACAGAAAATACAGAATCCTAGGAGAATCCATATGTCGGCCGTAATATCGATCTCACGGCCTTAACATCATTTCTTCACCCGAGCAACCTGTTGCTAGAAAATCTCCCTGAGAGATCAATCCCTCGGCCGCAAGATCTATCTTTCGGCCGCAACATCCATTACTCGGCTGCCAGATCCTTTGCTCGGCCGCCAGATCGTCCTTTTTCCAGACTCTGGAACGTTCTGTCAGACGTTTGATCCAACTACACTACCTTCCCGATGCGTTCGGGCTACGTTAGAGGATTGCCATGAAGAGTTAGAATCACACTCTAACTCCAATTTTGATCGTGCATTTCGATTGGCCGGAGTGAGTCATCCCTATGCCTATATAAAGGAGCCTTTGGGTTCCGAAATTAACAAGTGGGTACACCCTCTCAAGCCACGAAACTCTGCACAAATACTCTCTTAAATCCCCTCTTCAAAAGCCCTAATCTCCCGAAGGCAGCCATCAATCCGACGATCAAACCCCGAAGTTCAAACCCTAACCCTAGGGTTTTCTGAGGAGCAATCAGTCAATCACACCCAATCCGAAGCAATCAAGCAACTGAGGAATCAAGGTGGTGAGGCCCAACGGCCTCTGGTTTGTTTTACTTACTGTATTTATGACTAACCGTAGCGTTTTGATCATCTACTAACTTTTCTGTCTGGTGTGAGGAAGAACATCGACCGGGGCTTCGATCCCTCGGCCGATATATCAAACCAGGAGGATCCCTCGGCCGTGACATCCATTCACCGGCCGCGGGATCTATTACCCTGGGACAGCTTTATTTGTTTTGCTTTCTGATGCATGCTTTACTTATCGCACTGGCTCACTTTACTTACTGTTTAAAGGCTTAATTAAACAGATTATGTGTTAGAATTAAACAAAGCATCTACATGTCTTATGTTGGATAACTATGGGCCAGTCTCACGGCTGGGCAGAGAGGGGTGCCTAACACCTTCCCCTTACTTTACTCTTGGCTCCCGTACCCAGAATCTCAATCTGTTTTCCCAGTTTTAATAAACTGGGTGGCGACTCTGTTTTGATGATAACCGCTATCGTGTGGCGATGTTCCTAGCCATGGGAATGTCCACGATCTTGGTTTATGAAGCAAGCAACCAATCGAGCAACAAACGATCAGTCTGTATGGCGATGCCCCATCTGGGAAGTGTCTACAATAACGAGAAAATGAGGATTGAACGGATGCCGTTCTGACGCCGTTTGGCTGGAACGTCTGTCCGAATTTAATGCGAGGTGTACGAATTACGCCACGTGGAGTCATTACTTCAAGAAAATATAATGACCAAGCCGCCAAAAAATCAATGGGTATAGATACTATGTTTTCACGGGGTCCCAAGGAGTTCGGCCTAAAGTCTGTTTCTAAGCTTCACCCATTGCCCCCGAACAGTGGCAACGAGCAAAGCTGGGGAGCAATTGTAGGGAGGTATTCCCGAACAGGTACATTTAGTGGCCGAACACGTGATATACGGGGTCCATGTAATCAATAAAGTAAAGTAAGACACCGTGAAAGACGGTGGACAACGATTAGGTCCCATGATATGAGGAGTCATTGGACCATGCGATCTGTTCGGCAGAGAGGGACCATGGACATGAGAAGTCATTGATTCATGCAGTCTGTTCGGCAATGAGAGGGCCGAACAGAGGGAGATTTCTAAAGAAGATATATAGTCTTAAGTGATAAGGCAGTAAGAGTGTTCTAGAAGAAGAACCCAATATCCGGTTAGGATAAGTAAGAAGACAGTCCTAGTGAGGAACGAGTCCGATAGGGAAAAGAACCCATATGAGTGTGGGATCTCGGCTGATTAGGGAAGAGGATCCCCGGAAGGCTAGGTTTCCTGTACGAGGTAGGAAACCTATAGCAGTAAGGATGCTTAGAAAGCAAGCATGCTCATATCTATAAATACAAGGTAAACCTAGAGGCAAAAGGTACGCAATAAGTTGCACTCATTCCTCACTTTCCTGCTGATAATTAGGGTTTGATATAGTACGAGAAACTAACTTAGGTATCGGAGGGCCTTTGCCACGAGAGGCAAAAGTGCGCTCACCCCTTGTCTATTTTGCAAATCAGGGTTCCGGCGAAGGCACTAGGGTTCCGATCGAACAGCACGTGGAGCCGTTGCAATCCAGTGCTGTTCTAGGTACTGTTTGTTTTTTCCCACCTACAACATATGTGAGAAAGCAAATGCAAAACTAACTATTGAGGGGAAAGTGGAAGAAAAGGTCTATTCCAGATGGAAATATAATTCCCATCAAGGAGCAAAACTGTACAATAAGTTTCAGTGCAGAGACTGCAATAGGACAATCAAGCCAATAACCATCACACAAGAACTTCAAGACATTCCAGCAAGGGGTCAGAGAGAGGTAAATTTGCCAAGGTCAATCAATCAGATGTGATTAAATTCTATCAGTGACATATCCACGTAATCAGAATTTGTTGAAAGCAGAATTTCAATAGTATAACTTAGTTGCAGCCTTAGAGAAGGTTGATTTCTTACTGGAATATAATATTGCAAAATTGTCTTTAACAAACTTTCAAGAAAGTAAAACGATGGAGAATGGTGCAACGTGTATCCTGACGGCCACAACTTTTCACACATTATGTCCATTTGTTACCTGCATTAGGACGCAATCAGACCTCTTTGCACCTTCATATCTAACTTCTGCTAAATATACATCTATGGCACCTTTTCAACCCGTAACTGCATTTGTGCCGTACCGGAAGTCCCAATCAGAATCTGAAGTATAAGTCGCATTGCTGCTGCACATACGTTGACCTCAGGTATTGCAGATTCAGATTCCATTATTTTGTTGGTGACACTAAGAGCAGCATCTTGCGCCCAACAGTAGAAAGTCTGGCAATTAAAAAGGTCAAACTAATTTTACAAGCGGTCATGCTAGAGGGCGGTGAATAGTATAATCACAATGCCGAAAAGATTAGAATTTCAACATTTCCCAGATTTATTTACACATTCAAGGATTTCTCCACTCTTTCCAACATATGTTTTACTCATTAACCACCGCCACAAGGATGGTGGTTAATATCGGTCGAGCAAGCAAGCATGAAAAAATGGTCGGTGTTGTAGAGCAGCCACTCTGCTTAGGTAATAGAAAGCTAAGGTCTACATACAAAAACCTTGATTAACAATGTATAACACTGGTTATGTCCTTTTTCTAAGAGTGAGTGATAATTAATTACCTAGAAGATAAAGCCAACTAAAATCAGCCAGTCAGCCCATACTACAAAAGAAGTGCAAGGAAAAAGTCAAATGCAACTGGAGGAATCAATAAAACAACAAAACTGAAAAAGGATATTGAGAGACCTTCAAATAGTCCTTCTCAAGGGAAGCCCGTTACTGCTCGTGAAACTCCCTGGGAAGACTCATGGCAGTTGATGTAGATGGTGAAAATTCAGATACCTGCAAACAGTGGCGGACCCAGGATTTCACTATACTGGGGGCACCTATTGGCTATTATTCATTATGTTAAAAAAAAAAAAAAAGCAATCCAAACATAATTAACACTAGGCTCAAACATTGATTGTTATGCAAAAAGATTTATAACACATAGGCTTCCAAAAGTTTATAAACATGATATAAGCTTTCAAAAGTTCATAAACATGTATGCTTCCAAAAAGTTATCAAACATGTATGCGTCCTCTCATAGTAGACCCCGCCGAGTTTTCATGTTTTGAAAGTGTTGCATGATGGTCTCATTCGTAACTCCAAAAAAAATCTCTCTCTACATAGACCACTAAACTGTCATTCAACCATTGATCACTCATTCTATTCCGCAACCGGTCTTTCACAATGTTCATGGCTGAAAATACCCTTTCAACTGTTGCGGTGGCAACCGGTAAAATTAATGCCAAAGTCAAGAGCAAGTAAACAAAAGGATATACTTTATCTCTTCCGGTTTCCACCATTTTTCTAGAAAGATTAGTAATTCCATTTAAGCTTGAGAACTCATTACTGGTGCGCATGTCAAAAATATACGTGTCAAGCTGATCAGGAAGTACCATAAGTTCCACTGGAGAGAATTCATTGGGATATAATTCGGCCAGACGAATCAACTTCTTCTTGTCAAAGCTAGAAAAGGAGTTGCAAGGATTCAAACATGCCACACAAAGCAACAACTTAGTGGCTGCCTCACTAAAACGTGAATTTAGTTCTGAAAGTTGCATGTCAAGAACAGTGTTGAATAACTCGACGCGGTAATGATGTAAGTTTGTGATCTGTGAAGCATTGCGCCTTCCTCGCCCTTGAGCTACAAACTTGTCATCCATATTGGGTATATGAATTTCCTTTTTTTCGCAAAAAGAATTAACATCATCAAGTAAGGATTCCCGCCCAGTGTTCCTCATCATTCGGAGCCTATTCTTCGACATGTTTACCAAAGCCATCGCATTCACAATATCTTGATCTTTTCTTTGAAGTGCTAGTGATAACTCTGATGTTATGGCCAATATCACTCTCATCAAATGAAGATTGAAAACAAATTCAAAAGATTGCAAATTAACCAACAACACATTTGACTCTGCTTTTTGATCTGTGTTTGAACGATCCTCGGAGACAAATTCAAGCACTTCAATCACTGATGAAAACATATTGACCAATCTCACTAAAGTGCCATAGTGAGAACCCCAACGTGTATCACCCGCGCATATTAGATTGGTTTCTTGAATTAAGCCTTTCCCACTTGAAAGCTCTCCAATGTCAAGTGACTTCATAACTTCTAGTATTCGGTTATCCCTAAGAATATCACGACGTTTACATGATGCACTAACAATCACCACCACTCTATTAACGAAATAGAAAAGCGTGTTGATTTGCTCATGATTTTTTGCCACGGCCACGAGAGCTAATTGTAATTAATGGGCAAAGCAATGAACATAAAATGCACAAGGACTATCTCTTAGTATTAGTGATTTGAGACCATTGAACTCACCTAGCATATTGCTAGCTCCATCGTAACCTTGTCCCCTCAATCTAGATGAACTCAACCCAAGTCTAGAAAACAAACTCTCCATAGCTTCCTTGAGTGTGAGAGCATTGGTATTGGCAACATGTTCAATACCCAAAAATCGCTCAATGACATTTCCCCTTTTGTCCACATAGCGTATTGCAATGGCCATTTGCTCCTTGATTGATATGTCACGAGCTTCATCAACTAAAACGGAGAAAAGTGCACTATCAAGATCTCCCACAATCGCTTTGATAGTTTCAGTCGCCGCCGCACTGACAATGTCCTTTTGTATTTTGGGAGATGTTAACTTAAGATTTTGTGGAGCATTGTCAAACGTGACTCCTTTGACTTCTTCATTATGATCGGAAAGAAACCTTAAGAGTGCGAGGAAATTTCCTTGATTTTCTGAATCTTCAGATTCATCATGACCACGGAATGCAAGTCCTTGTTTTAGTAGAAACCGTATACAATCAATCGTTGCTTTCAAGCGGATTCGATATTCGATTCGAGCTTGGCTTGATTGGTTGTCAAAAACTGTTTGAATATGCTGCCTTTGATTTAATAAGTCTTGACATTTACCCCAAGCTTGATTATGACTACTATTTGGGCCTCCCACATGAACTCGAAGTCTCTTTTTCTTCTTCCAATTAGAGAAGCCCTCATAAACAAAGTCACCACCCGATAGATCTCCAATCGGCGGCTTGAAAAGATAACAACATAGGCAATAAGCAGCGTCTTTTTCTATGCTATACTCCAACCATGTAGGAAAATCATCAAACCAATCCCCAAGAAAGCGTCGTCTCTTTCTTCCAAATTGTTTTTGTGGAAAAGTGTGGCCACGAGGCTGACAAGGACCCTTTTGCAAATATAGTCTACGAACTTGGTCTCGGAGATTAGGATTATAATCCATAATGCGAGGTCGTAGTCCAGGATCTGAAGGAAGGTCTGCCAAATTGATTTCCACACGATTAGGACAAGAAGAAATGTCTTCCACATTAATTTCCACACGAGGAGGACTAGAAGGAATGTCTTCCAAATTGATTTCCACACGAGGAGGACTAGAAGGAATGTCTCCCACATTGATTTCTACGCGAGGAGGACCAGAACGAATGTCAACTACATTAATTTCTACACGGCTTTTTTTTGACGACGGAGAGTTATCTTCTCCTTCCTCAGAATGGGATATTTGTAATGGTACTATTGGTTTGAAGTATCTCTTCATACTGCAAAAAAATGTAATAAACAATCAAATTTTCCCTTTCGGCAACCACAATGTATTCATATACACAGTTTATTCAATAGTCAAAGCCCAACATAGATTATGATTTATGAAAATTGAGAACTATAGTCTATGGAATATTATATATATACACAATTTTTTACATACTCAGTATTATATACAAGAAAGCTTTCAAAGCTCAAGCTACAACAACAAACATAGTATATTCGATCGAGAAACGAAAGTTTTTCTTTTATTGGATGACAAACACAGCCGACCGACAAGAAGAGAATCTGAGAATTGTTAACATATATGTTGTATATTTGTATATATTTCTGCTCTGTTCCACTATGTTTAATCAGCAGCAAAAAAATGCATTCAAACCACGGAACCACTTCTCGAAGAGCCTATCAGCATCAAAATCCGTAAGTCTCCCAATTGGGCCAATTCCCCCTCGATACTATTATCTCAAGATTTTCAAACATGTGTATCAGTTATCAATGTATCATATGCATGCGTTCTAAATTCGATTCTGTACACAAACGACCCCCAATTTTTTTACATTACAGAGAGAGAGAGAGAGAGAGAGAGAGAGACCTTGATTTACTCACTGATTCCAGTTTCTTCGACAAATCTCGGCAGATCGCTGGTTGGGTAGATCGGTTGCTAGTTCGGTTGGTGATTGCCGATTGGTGAGGGAACCGGCAAGGCGAGATACACCGGAGACCGGCGACGGCAAGGCGAGTTCTCCGTCGTTTGTGACTCGTGAGCAAAAGGGGGGAGCGAGCGCCGAGCAGCGAGAGTGGGCAAGGGCTGGCGCCTGAGTTTTTCTGATTTGGGGTTTGAGGAACAGGAGAAGGAGCGTATTTCGTCTAAAATAAAAATAATAATAATTAAAATATATTTTTTTTTTCCAGAGGAGTGGGGGCACGTGACCCCACGTGCCCCACTGTCGGTCCGCCCCTGCCTGCAAACGAATTCTTAGTCACAAAACGGGTGTTACAATGCCGAAACTAAAGCAAAGCAAACCAAGAATAGTAATTCCACTGAAAAGGAACAATTTTTCAGTGCAATACATACCAAAGATTCCAAGACATTAATCCCACGGTACTGCACATCCAGGCCATGGCTTCCAATGACAGCCTATTTTACCTGTTAGCAAAGGCATGTTAGACATCCAGAGATACTTAAAGTAGAAACTGACAATGAGAACCGCAGTAATAAGTTGAACTACAAGAAGTCAATAAGGTCACAATATATCGTTAAAAGTCATATTCTCATGACATCACAAGAATGTTGTAAAGTATCCAGGCTCTTTTTGTTAGACTGAAGCCGCCTAGAACTTGATGGCTACTGCAACATGAAAAACCAAGAACTTGAGAGAAACAGTGAAGAGAAAAGGAAAGAGAAACCATAAGGCTCTGAAATTAGATATGCAAAAACCATACTAAAGAGTCCACGAGATTGAAGGTGCCGCAAGGGAAATTTGGATATGCAATTGCATTCAAGAAATTTGATGAAAAATGTGTTAGGTATTGTAAGAGGTATTATGATAGTGAAAACCGCAACAATGAGAAAAATTTAGAACAATATCCATTTGGGAACACTTGAAATAAGTTTGTTCATACTAAATGTCTTAGTAAATGAGATAAAAACATGCAACCTTGCCAACATGCTAATTCACACACACAACATGGACATGTAGGAAATTGAAGAATGAAGCCTATGAATTACTGACTACATAATAGGAAAGTGAGGACATATTCATGGAAAACGTAACCCAAGGGGATCAAAAATCTATTTCTTTGCTAATATGCCAACCTGCAGGAAGAGGATATTGACTCCAAACAATTAGTCTTTATACCTTTTTTCTCTTCATTCACCTCCAATTTCGATCCGGAAAGTTTCTGCTCCAATTTCACATTTTTAAGTTGAAAGAAAAATTAGAGCAATAGAGAGTAGATAGATAGATCTAAAAAGGATAAAAAAGCAGTCCATACCATAAACATGGAATCAAAGATTTCATATGCGCTTCTCGGGTTTGAGCTGGGGTCCGGTCCGTTTGGGATTCTCTACTATCTAGGCCTTGATTGGTTCTCATCTGGCGATTTCGCCGGTCTTGCTTCTGCAGGGGGTTCCTGTGTAGAAGTCTGGGTAGTTTTGGCTCATTCTTGTATTTTTTGATGAAATCTGTATTGCCTTCGGGTTTTGTTATGAAATGAATTGAATGTGTTCAAAAAAAAAAAAAGAGCTATATGCAAAAACTTCACTTTCACACACGATGAACAAAGAGAAGACAGATTGATTACTTGGATAAAATTGGATTCCAAGACTGATCAGAATTGAATTAGGTTTGTATTTAGAGTTAAAAACCTGGAAAAATTCCTACAGCTTGGGCGATGGCCAACATCTTTCACCGATGAACTGGTTTGGTGGATGGATGCCCAAAAGAAAATTTTAGTATTTATGAACTATAAATCTATTTCTTTCATGGATGTAGAAATGGGTAAGAGCAGAGACCTTGTGAGAGAAGTAATGATGGAGAAGACTGATGTGATTGTCATCGGTTGGTATTTGGCGCCACATAACGATTGAGTCTACCGTTGTACGAGAGAGAGAGAGAGAGAGAGAGAGAGAGAGAGAGAGATGCAAATCTGTAACAATAAAAAAGAAGTAAATTATGTACTAATATACGAAAGCCCAATAGAAAGGAAAGAACAATTGTGTGTAGAATTGTAAACGAGCCAAGTGGAGCTTTAAGCTGTTCAAGCTTGGCTCGCATAAGATTAGGTCAGCTCGGGCTTGAGTCGAGCTCCAAATGTTAGGCTCGAGCTCAACTCGCCTTAGCTCGGAAAGTTATAGCCAGGTTCAGCACATGCAATAGCATGGTGGAGCCCTCATCTTGCAGGTATCCTGCTTTGCTTAGTTTTATGGAGGACCGATAAGGAACTAAAAGGGCGAACAAAGAGAGTTCATTCAATCCCTAACAATTGTGCCTGTGCCTGAAGGCATGACACAACATATTCTCAACAAATTCTGTGTGGTCCGTGATCCTTGATCTGAGTTCCTCCTCTGGTGGTTCAAGGGTTTCCTAGCCTTCTTGCCCTAACTTGCACAGGGAACACACGACTAAGACCTGACCGGGGTTGCCCGGCAAGGCCTTCTGGCGAGAGGATGAGAATGTGCAGAGATCAAAGCAAGAGACTAGGGTTTTTTGGTGTAGAAGAGTGTGTACCTCTTAGGGTTGCTATCATTTGGTATTTATATAGTCTCCTTGACTTGCTCTCCAAGTACGGGCATGTGCCTTGCACAGGTTGGGTGACGTCATAGTGACATCATTGATTAGATCTGGTAACCATTTTGGTGTGAGCTGGCACCCCCATGTGCGCTCATCGTTATCCTTTGGCGTAACCGCTTCAGCACGTGGGGTGACACGTGCCATCACAGTTGGTCGAGCTCCACACTTGGCCGAACCTGGTGGGCGTCCTATTGGGAGAATCCTCTGACAGAGCCACCTATCTTGCAGATGGCCAAACCTGAAGGGTTCTCTCCCAGCGCCGAACGTAAGGCAAATGTAATATTGTTGACTGCAAGGCCTCGGGGTAAGCCGGGCCGTGATCCAAGCACGGCTACACCATCTTCGGTCTAATCCTCCAAGAAGTACGTTCGGACCGTTATGTTCGGCCTACTACAATAGCTCCTCAATTTTCGCCGATGTTAGCAGCGTGGTGGGGATTGATAACAGACTTGGCCGAACCCGAAGCTACAACGAGCCTAAATAACTGGGAATATGGCCGTAAGTTGGCCAAGCCTCATCACTCCGACTTATCTCGGAGGAAGAGTAACCGCCTAAACCGAGCCCCAATGAATGAGCGCCAAGTGTCATCTCTTGCTTAGGTACATCATATTGAAATGACGTCAGGAACGTGGAGGGGCTCTACTAGACTGTCCTATTAGTGCCACCTGTCAGATGCTGATTGGCTACTGGATCGGTGGTGCAATGATGGGCGGGAAATTCAAAACCCTAACCCTCCTCTATATAAAGGACGGTGGGAGGAGAGAGAAACGTTACAGACGTTCTCTCTCTCTAGAACTCCATTGCAAAGCATCTCTCTCTACCCCCTCATCTTCCTGCTTCGATCTCTCCATCAATTCATCACCAAATTCTTCAAAAAACTCAGGTTTGTGTTCGATTCATGCCCCTCTCTTCTTTTCTGCAGTTTTTGTTCCATTTTTGAGCCATTTTTCTGGGGCTTTCAGGTTCTGTGTGAACAATACAAAGGCGGAGGTAAACAGTCTATTCATCTTCATCTTCAATCTGTTCTTCCGAGCCCCAGCTTTGATGCTAGTGGGCTTTGGTTGATGTTTGATTATGCCAAGCCCTAAAATCAGAGTCTAGATGTTTCCCGAGCCTACATCTGTAGTTAAACCAGGGTGGGCCAGTAGGGTAGCCGAACGTAGTGAGACCCTTTGTCACTTTGCTGACAATGAGGTTTCTCATTTGTTTTCCTTTTGCGTTGTTAGGTCTGGCTCACCCGGTGATAGTGATTTCTTCCGGCTCTGAAAGCTCGAGAGACGACTCCGGTAGCTCGCTGATCCGAGATTTGTTGAGTAGGAGTAGAAGCTGACACCAGATTTTGTAGACACCCCAATTTGGTCTAACGATTATTTCAAGTCCCACCTTGGGGTCCATCCCGATGATGATATGGATATAGTGATTGCTGATTAACTTCTTGTGAACCTTAGGACTTTCGGTAAGAACTTTTAGCCACCTAGAGGACCCAATCCAGAGCCAAATAGCCTTTCAGACAGAAGTACAAAATCCCAGGAGAATCCATCTGTTGGCCGTGACATTGTTCCCACTGCCTTAACATCATTTCTTCACCCGTGAAGCCTGTTGCTTGAAAATCTCCCTGAGAGATCGATTAGCCGGCCACCAGGTCTATTCCTCGGTCGCAACATCATTTCCTCGGCCGTCAGATCCTTTGCTCGGCCGCCAGATCGTCTATTTTCCAGATTCTGGAACGTTCGGTTAATCGTTTGATCCGTTCACAAAACCCTAGCAGCTTTTTTTCGATGCGTTCGGGCCACATTTAGGGATTGCCATGAAGAGTTTGTATTGCATTGCAATTCCAATTCCAATCGTGTGTTTTGATTGGATGGAGTGAGTCACCCCTATGCCTATATAAATGGGCCTTTGGGTTCTGAAATTGATATACACATACACTCTCTCAAGCCACGAAACTCTACAGAAATACACTCTCAAATCCCCTCTACAAAAGCCCCAACCTCCCGAAGGCAACCACAATCCGACGATCAAACCCCGTAGTTCAAACCCTAACCCTAGGGTTTCACGAAGCAATCAGTCAATCCCATTCAATCCGAACCAATCAAGCCACTGAGAGATCAAGGTGGTGAGGCCCAGGGGCCTCTAGTTTAATTTATTTCTTGTTTTTACATTTAATCATAGCTTTCTGATAGTCTGTTAGTCATATAGTCTGGTGTGAGGAAGAACATCGGCTGGATCTTCGATCCATCGGCCGATACATCAAACCATGAGGATCTCTCGGCCGTGACGTCCATTCACCGGCCGCGAGATCCATCTCCCTGGGACAGTCTATTTGTTTTCTGCTTTCTAATGCATGTTTTATTTATCGTCTCGGCTCACCATTTAACTGTTTAAAGGCTAATTAATCAGTTTATGTGTTTAGAATTAAACAAAGCATGAGTTAATCATATGTTGAACAATTATGGGCCAGTCTCACGGCTGGACAGAGAGGGGTGCCTAACACATTCTCCTCATTGTATCTTTGGCTCCCGTGCCCAGAATCTCTATCTATTTTTCCTAGTTTTCTTAAACTAGGTGGCGACTCTGTTTTTGATGATAATCACTATCGTGTGGCGATGTTCCTAGCCATGGGAATGTCCACGATTTTGGTTTACAAAGCAAAAAACCAATCAAACAGCAATAATCAATCTGTATAGCGATGCCCCGCTCCAGGGAAGTGTCTACAGTTTTTTGGCAACTCCGCTGGGGACTAGAGAGCCATAACCAGAAAGTTTGACATAAGACTAACACATGTTTTATTTAATTCTTTATCATATGCATCGAGCGGGCAACCTCGTTGAGTTCACCTAATATCCCGGCATGTCACTGACTATGTTAGGGGTTCCAGCAAACTCCATAGTCACTTGTATCTAGTGGTATATCAAAAAGGAAACCGTCCGATCGCTGCCTATGATGGGCTGGCGGGAGGGCTGGCGCCCTTTGACAACGGAGCTCCCTTGAGACTAACTAAACCTTACATGTGTTAGAAAGCCATAGAACCTATCAAAATAAGACAGGAACCTATAGGCTAGGAACCTACTTGCATTTGTTTGTAAAAGTTCTTCCTCACACCTATTGTATATATGTATGTTGTAAAGTTTTCTTTTGCAGGTTAAAACCTTAGGGGCTTCTTAAAACCAAAAAGAAAAGGATAAGCTAAACCAATCTAACTAAAGGAAAAATTTTCAGGTAAAAATGGCTGCATCACTGATTATGTTCGATTCACACTTTCAAATTGTCACCAAGCTGTCTGGCCCATTCCACCCTGCTGCCAAGATTTTCAACCCATCCAAGTACATCACTCCGGTGGATCAACCAAAGCCTACAGTAATTATCACTAAAGACGATCATGTCATGTTCTTAAGAACAGTCGATGATGAAGAAGTGGAAGGCATAATTGAAGAAGAAGAGCTTCGTAGGGTCCCAATCTATTTCCATGACCCTTATGCACCTACCGACGACTATTGGCCAATAGACGAGGTCGACAACTTTGAAGTTGGCAAAGCAGAAGAAGAAGAAGAGTCTGTTGACAATGATCCACTAGACGAAATATCACTGAATCTACTCTTTGATGAGGGGGTTATCGGCAATCAAATAAGGGTAATCCATCCCATCACAGATAGCTTTGGTAATTGGTGGGGATTTGTTAGCACACGAAGAGTCGACAACAGCGACGAAGCAGAGATTGAAGCTCAACTGGAAGAAATCACGGCAATAGCAAACCAAATGGCCCTCCAAGACTTGCTGGGTGACAATGATGAAAGTGCGAATCAAGATGACAGTGAGGGGCTGATGATCAACCTTCACTACAACAAATTACATAATTCCCGACTAAAATTGCCGACTAAATAAATTTTAGTCGGCAAATAATGACAAATTACCGACTAAATATAATTAGTCGGTATAAATGGTAATAATTCCCGACTAAACTTATTTTAGTCGGAAACTAATTATATTAGGCGACTAAAAATAAGTTTAGTCGGCAAATATTAATTTTTAACCAATTTAAAAAATCAATAAATAAAATACATTTTCCCGACAAATTATTTTGGTCGGCATTTATTAATATTTGCCGACTAAAAGTAAGTTTAGTCGGGGAAAATTAATTTTTTAATCAATTTAAAAAATCAATAAATACAATACATTTTCCAGACTAATTATTTTGGTCGGTATTTATTAATATTTGCCGACTAAACTTATATTTAGTCGGTAAAAATCATTTTAACTAATTTAAAAAATCAATAAATAATATATATTTTCCCGACTAATTATTTTGGTCGGTATTTATTAATATTTGCCGACTAAAAGTAAGTTTAGTCGGGGAAAATTAATTTTTTAATCAATTTAAAAAATCAATAAATACAATACATTTTCCAGACTAATTATTTTGGTCGGTATTTATTAATATTTGCCGACTAAACTTATATTTAGTCGGTAAAAATCATTTTAACTAATTTAAAAAATCAATAAATAAAATATATTTTCCCGACTAATTATTTTGGTCGGTATTTATTAATATTTTGCCGACTAAAAGTAAGTTTAGTCGGGGAAAATTAATTTTTTAATCAATTTAAAAAATCAATAAATACTATATATTTTCCAGACTAATTATTTTGGTCGGTATTTATTAATATTTGCCGACTAATAATAAGTTTAGTCGGTTAAAGTCTTTTTTTATGAATTTTAAAAATCAATAATACAATACATTTTACCTACTAATTAGTTTAGTCGGTAAATTTCTTTTTTTTGTTGCCCTCTTTAAAAAATTTCAAGGAAAAAATATTTGTAACTTTTCTTATCAAAACTGTTCATTTTCTTTTCTTAATTATAAGATTCTCATAAAATTGATTACAATGCAACTTTTCCCACTTTCCAAAAAATTCAAGAAAGGTAATATTTGTCCCGACTACATTGATCACATTACAACCTTCCCGATCAGAACCGTTCCTATTTTTTTTCTTCTTAATCATAAGATTGTCGTAAAATTTTGGCTCAATCGGGTTAAGAAAGCCCCTTCATAAACACGAAAATTCTTAAATAGAAAGAATTTTGCTATCCGACCAAGTCTTTATCTGTATGCGATTGACTTTATTCTTGGTATGAATAATCTTATTTGTATGACGTTAAAGATAGATGATTTCGATTGCCTAATAAAATCTTAGGCGGGGCTTGATTAATGCTCTATAACACTTTAGCGTTTCCGAACGGATTAGTTGTCTCTCGATCATGTGGTCGCCAATATCGAAAGATTTCCAAATTTGGTGACAATGCTATAATCGGTAAGACGTGAAATCCTAACGGTTCAGATTGAACATTATAAAAATGACTCAGTAGTTACCTTTACAATTTATACTTTTGATCTATTTGATAATCAACTAAGTCTTATGTTACACTTGTTGTTGCAGTAGCCACACGATGCGAGACAAATCATGACGATCGAGACCGTCGATTTTGTTGCACTTGTTGAATTATTCATTCTTGTAGATTTGCGGCTCGATTAGGTTTAGAAAACCCTTTTATCGAGACATGAACTTATTAGAAAAATAGTATTTTCCGTTTGATCAATTGTCTAACGAAAAGGGATCAACTATAATCTCAATAAGAATGATCTAACCCCTAATAAATTAAAGATAGATGGTCCTGATCGTGCAAAAAGACCTCAAGTGGGGCTCGGGTGGTGTGTTATAAGACTTTAATGCTTTTGGACACAGTAAAAGTCTCTAATCATGTTGTCGCTGATATTGAATGATCTTCGATATTGGTGACAATGCTATAATCAGTAAGATGTGAAATTATAACGGTTTAGATCGAGCATCATAAATACATCCACGGTGATAAAGTTTAAAGTTTGTATGCAATTGTGGCATAATTAGAGCCCACTAGATCATATTTAAGTCAGCTAAATAAAATAATTGCCGACTAAAATAGGATTTGGTCGGGGAAGACATGTTTTTTTTGCGTCAATTCAAAATTTCACGAAAATTTCACGAAAATAAGGGCGGGCATTTCGGTAATCCACGACTAACTAGTTAGTCGGCAAACGATTCTCTAACATGAAACGACACCGTTACACATGATATAAACCCACACCGCTTATACGCTTCCCCATTCTCCCTCACTTCATCAGTTCCTCCCTCTCAATTCTCGTCTCCTCTCTTCGACCGCCACAGCCTCTCAGCTCCCCCCTCCTCTCAATCAAAACCCCCACCGATGAAAGCCCTCTCTCCACGGACACTGCCTCCCCCGTTGCTTTTCCTCCGACTCTGTGCGCGTCTCCAGCCGCGGTAGAGGCGTTGTCTCTCTCTCTCTCTCTCTCGCGCGCGTGCGCACTCACTCCTGCTAGGTATTCTCTCTCTCTCTCTCTCTCTCTCTCTGTGCACTCTCAACGTTTATTCTTGATTTACTTTGGAGTTTTGATTCAGGGATCTATTTTAGGGTTTTCAATTTGGGTTCTCGATTTTGGGGTTTTGTTTTGGGATTTCAATTTTGAGGGTTTTGATTCCAGGTTTAGTTTGGGGCTGCTCTGCTTTGAACTTTGTTGATATGCTCTGGGTTTGAACTTTTTATGGGCTTAATATTTGAGTTTGAAATCATATGTAACACAAATCTACCCGCCACCTGTTCAACTTTTTTTCCCAATTAGTTTCAATCTGTCGAAACAATGGTGTGGATGGTGTTTAAAAGGGATGGTTATGCAAACGGTAGAGGAGGAAAAAAATGATAGACAGAGGTATGCTTCTCGATTCAGATTCGAGTACTACGTATATCTTTTAATCTTGTTTTGGAGTTTCGTTCTCGACATGTTAATTTGGTTGAGTAAAGACGAGGGAAGGAATCAAAACGGAACCGAACGGAACGTTCGATCCTTGCACATGTAGCAGATGTCTATTTTCCTCTTCAGATTCAATAGCGTCAACGGAGTCAATGTATAAAAGTTTTGAATCTTTTATCCAAGTTCTTAACTCCATTGAAGAAAACATGGGCTATACCTAATGCATCTAATGTAGAAATCTAGGGGTCGGGCACGCACATCGTGTGCGTGGGTGTATGTTGGTGTGGTCTTTCTTTTCGTTTATCTCCATAACCTACTTGCATGTCTATTCCTGATTCTATATCATTTACATATTTTTTGATGAAGAAAATAGTCTAATTGAATTTAACCTATTATGTTGCTGACCATTGCATCTTGTTGTATGCCTTAAATGTTAGTACTAAATTTTTTTGTCCATGTTTGATGATGCTACTTGGTGTTATTCTTTCTTTCATTCATTCTTTTCCCTCGGTTATAAGTTTTCTTTTGCTTTCGATTGAGGGAAAAGATTGATTGCTCAATGTCTTCTCCCACCACAAACCCCACCCCCCCCCCTAAGGATCATCTGCGGAGTTCTCTTTCACCTTCAACAAGATAAAGGGCTAACCTCCCTCAGTTTTGTTAACTAGGTCGACCAACATATGGGCCTTGGTTGACCAAAGCAAGGTCCTTTTTTTTTGCTAAGGACCAAAGCAAGGTCCTGCATGCTATTGAAGCATCCTACATTTTGTCAACCAATACAGTTTGGTTGGCCAAAGTGGAAAGTCTTTACACCCATTGACATATAAGCAGTGGCTATGACTGTGGGGCGTGGGCCCTTATTTGGCCAAATTAGTCTGATGAAGCTTGGTGTTATATCCTTGTACTCACTAATACTTGTGTATACATACACACACACACACATGTTGGGCTGAACCGACCAAGAGCGTCCCGAGCGGTGTGCCGATTATAGGTCACCCACACCCACCTAACCTCTTGGCTCAAATACGTCATGACTGATGTCGGCCAAGACAGTTACCGCATGTGCCGAGCAGGAGTGAACCAGTTCTGTCACATGAAATGTTATATTTTGTGCCTCAATCCTTTCCTTGTTTTGTAGACAGCTCATCTTTATTACGATCAGAATAGTTAAAATGCCCCGTTGTACATTTCTGTATGATGGAATCTTTAAGATTTGTTTCCCTTCTACCTTTTAGTTCATCTTGATGGGACATGATCAGAAACTTGCATTTGCATGCTCTGCATTTGACTTGAGCGTGAGGGTCTGTTTGGTTATAAGATCACGAACCCCTGGGGTTAGTGATCAATCTAGCCAAACTACTCACAGCAGCTCCATCTTTGGGATTGGATCATGCTGTCTTTATTCCACTCTGATCTATATGGATGGGTTTGACTGAAGCTATGTCATATATGTTCTTCTGGGTCTGCTGTATGCATGAGAGCAGCATGTTGAAATGCTAATATAGCTACATACAAGGAATTCATAATGCGAAACTTGATGTCACTTCACATGCCGGATAATCTAAGAAGCACTGACACGTCTACATGCCTCACGTATCCGTGTCGGTCACAAACAAGACACGACCCAAAACAACACATATGGACATGTGTCGGACACACCTTAATACTTGTCCTATATTTAGGGTGGGTTTGGATTGAAAAGTAGGGTAAAAGTTCTTGAGAGTGGAGGTAAAAGTTAGCTCAAGCTTTCAAGTGTAGATCACAGCCACTGAATTTGGCATTGATCACAGCCATGTAGTGCTGTACATGGCTGTTTTTTTGGCATTTCAAGTGTTGTACCTTGCTATTTTTTTGTGTTCCTTAAGTTTTTTGTTGTGATGCTGAAATTGAAGTTCTAACTGCTAGAATTGAAGTTTAGAGGTTGAAATCACTTCTATTAAGTGCTAAATCTGCTGTAGCTGTAGTATAGATGCAAGAATTTGGTTGTTGAATTCTGGAAATAACCTACAAGAGCTGAAATGTTGTGTAAAGGGCAGGAATTGAGTGTAACATTCTGGAAACAAATTGTAAGGTGCAAAAATCTGATTTTGTTTGCTTAAAATATGGTCTTGAGAGTTGGAACCCATTGATGAGGTAGAATTGATCTGAAAGGATATAACCCATCAGTTATAAAGTTAGATTTTTTAGGTACAATTGACTGCCGTTTTCGTGTTCGACAGAATGCTCAATGCTTCACTCATCCTTTATGTACGATTTCATTTGGCAGGTTTAAGTCTTGACAATTTGAAAGTATTCGGATCTCGCACCGCTCAGTTCTCACTAGGTATGATGTTCTCTCTACTTTATCTATGGTTTATGTGATATGGTTTTTCAACCCCCTTAGAATTCATACACAAACTACAATCTCTGATATGGGTTTCTTTAATCCTTCTATAATCGATACAGAAAGAAAAGGGAAAATGCATGATTTCAATTGGAGATTTGGGGGTTAATTCAAGTGGGTTTGGTGTGGTTTAGGTCATGCGTTAATTTTTTGTGCCTAATTTGTATGCGCGCTCAAGGATCCATTTGTCATCTAACTAGCTGTAATTGAGTTGGGTGGTTCATGTATTCATACAACAACATACTAGATTCTGACCTTGCGAGCGGGTTTATTCGTGCATGTTAGTTTTGCTGTACGTTTACTTGTTTCACGTTTAAAGTTCAAAAAGGGTTGAAAAACGTGACAATTGTAACTTCAAAAACAAAAAAAAACTCATATACCAGTGGGGTCCTTAATGTCTTTTTGTAGGCTGATTTGTTAGAGATTATTTTTTAGAAGTTCATTGATACTGAACAGTTCCAGAGGCAAGTCTGACTTTGAAACTAACTTTTAAGAGTTCTTTTGCAAAGTTTTGCTTTCCTTTCCCACTTTTCCCTTTGCTGTGTAGTGTTCATTGCAATCCTTTTTGTGGTTGTTTTCCTGCAACTGATTCTGTGGTTATCTTCTTCGTATTGCAGACTTCGTGATCTAAAGCATTCTTGGTGAGGCTTTTCATTCTTGATTCGAGAGGGTTTTCGTATTGCAGAACCGCTGTAAGTGTCCCGCTTCTTTCTTGTAGTAGTAGTTAGTAGCTCGTATTTAGCTTGGTGGATACCTCTAACCTGGTTTTATGCCAAACCTGAGGTGTAACGAAGCCAAGTTAAATATTGAGTTTGTTTTTAGTTAGTATAGTTAGTTTTATTTGATTGCATTGCTTAGCCGAGGTGGTGGCATAACCCCTCGCATATTCTGTTTGCTGAGTTGAGGTGGCGGCCTAGCCCCTCCAGTCTGTTAGTTTGTTAGTCTGTTAACTGTTTATTTGATTGCATTGCATGAACATTAGTTTTTTGCACTATAAGAAACATGTCCTTGGACTAGAAGGCAACCAAAAATTGAATTTGCTGATATATTCACTTGTTGTGGACTGCAAAGCATTTAGCCGTGTACTTTGGAAGCTTTATATGTTGAATCATCTGGTGTTTCCTTTGGATTCAAAATGTCTGAATCACCTGTCGGTTCGTCTCTTTTTCTATTTTACCAAGTGTTTCTTTTATCTTCAACTTCTTCTCTATGCTGATATGCAAATTTTTGGCCATAGCAATCTAAGCCACTCGGCCTCTCCTATAAGGTAAAAAGGGGCGATTAAGACCTTCAGGAGATCGTACTAAGACCTCAATAAAACCATACATATCAGACAAATCCATACCATCAAAACTCCGATACCATATAGGGTGACCGGCAGGCATATCAAAATTTTGCATGACATATGGATATAAAGAGTTCACGTCATAATAATACAAATTAGTACCTTTAGGGATATAGGATTCTGCATGGCCTCCATAGTAAGCACGTCGAATGAAACTATCCACATTATTACTAGCAGATCGAGGAATTAGAAAACTATCCGCATCAAAATACCTCATACGGAAGATCCTCAAAGAAAGCGATGAAGTGGTCATACAATCAACAATATCAACACCATAGGTATTGAAAAAGAGCTTTTGAGCTGCTACTAAAATACCACCTAAGAGACGAATATCTTGTTTCAGATAAACCATCAAATCAGAACGCTTTTCTTGCAGATTACTGACAACCACTTCCTTATGATTGATATCACCTTTCGAACCCAATTCAGGACATAAAGTCTTAGACAAAATCGCTAAACTCGCAGGGAGTAAAAGGTATGAATCCCTTATACGAAACAGTAGTGTTCTTTTATCCCCCTTTTTCCTTTCCAGCGGATCTAGTTTAGGATACACACTGATTTCGTATATTATATTATTCCGGACCAGACTTTCGAAGGTGTAATTTTCAAGAGAAACTAGAAATTTCATCATCAGTAAACCATCGAATCGACCTAAGTTATGTAAGTAAACAGTTTTCATCTTTCGTTCCCGCACTAAAACTTCTAAATGTTTTAGAAAGTGGGTCATTATAAGCTTACTGCGATCCTCAAAATCTGGAGTATTGATTATATCTTCACTGAAATAGAGAGAAAATTCCCTATTAGGCTTGGACTCAACATCCTCACCAGGATGAACCGGTAATAGACCGGCAGCGTAAGGAACATGATAATCATCATCATTTTGACTTTCTACTAGAACTGTTTCCAGATCAGCTACAATGAAAGGCTTCAGCTCCGTAGTATGAGGTTTCAATGCAGTTATATAGAGCGATTTCGAATCCCTTTGCCTTAGCATAGATACTTTACCAGAAGTTTTTCCGATATCCTTCATAGAATTTTCTAATAGAACTAGTTTATTAATATAGCTATCCACCTCATAGGCGCTAATGCGTTTATTCTTATTCTTCTTTATTCTTTTCTCTATATAGACTCGAAGAAAAACACCAAGGATCTCATTATCACGGTAAATCTCTCCTTCCTTAACTATTAATTCCCAAATTTGATTGAAAACCTCCTTATTAGGAAGAGCATTCCCACTAGAATCGGATCTATTCAAGTGTATTGCCGTACCTATAGTAAAGCTTACTTCCCCACTTTCAACTCGTATTTTATATCCTATAGTAAACATGGCCCTCTTCCAAGTAAAATTATTGTAAACATAGGTTATGACTAAATGCAAAATGAGGGAAGCTATCCGTTCATATGTGGTACATAGCGGGTAAGGTTCCTTGAAATTAGCTGAGACTGTAATCAATCCTTCATTGGGAGTCCTGTTCTTTACCCCTCGTATATATTTCTTTAAGAAGGATGAATATTGACGTTTCTACCCTTTTTACCTGTAGTATCTGAGAGTATCCGCGCGTATCCGAAACGTATCGGGATACCCAAAAATAATTCTAAAAGCAGGATACTTTAAAAAGCATATCGGATACGTATCCGGAGAGTATCCGAGAGTATCGGTATCTGATACGGATACGATACGCGATAAGGAGGCCAAAATAGAGTATCCGTGCTTCATAGACTGTAGGGAAAATAAAAGAATTTGGTTCGGAATGTCCGAGCGAGCAACTTCCATAATTTCTTTTGGTCTTATGAAAGGAATGACAACTCCCATAACAAATGATTATCCTTCTTTTGATTTTTTACTTTTGATGCTTTAGTTCCTGCAATTCTAAAAATTAGAAGTCCTGGGGCATCTTAATGCACCTTTGATTATATTTTGAAGAGTGAACCCATGCTGAAGACCTTAGTACCAATATAAACAGTTTGAATGTTTTGGAAAAAACGAGGCCTTTAAGTAGCTCATGAAATTGAAGAATGTACTACATGTATCACACGGATACTACGAGTTTCCAAACCCGTCTAATAGTTGGTAGTCACACCTACGATTGTAGAAGTATATTATATCTGAGACTACAATTTTGGCTAAATCTGGCAACAGCTATAATGCAAGTCAAATAACACATGCACCTTTTGATTACGACTCTCTTGGGTGGCCCTATCCAAAGTCACTGTGATGAAAGAACCCTTCTAGAACATTTCTAGAAGAGAAGGGTGTAATATACCGATACATGGTTGTTACTTAATGCTTTCCATGGTATGTGGATGTGCTCTCTTTTTGAATATGCACGTATCCTACACGTCCAATACTCCGACTTACGGAATTTGGTCAAATCATAATTTCCCTTTTCATATAATTGGGATCCATATTCATGATCCAACATCCACTAGAGAAGAACGATAACAAATCGCTTCTAATTGTTGATTCTGCAATTAGCTTCTATCTATGTGAAAAAGAACCAGTTCAACCGATCCCCATGTCAAGATAATTTTCCGTTTTGGCTTGTAATTAGTTTGTATCTACTTATGTTAATACTTTGAGCAATGGGATACACTAGTTCATAAATACTAATGGTGGATTGTTTTTTTCTTTTCTTTTTTTACAGATTGACGCTTAACGGAGTATCCTGCAGTTATACTTTTGGTTATTGACTATGAAGATCAAAGTTGGATTTCGGTTGTGAACGTGCAATTAGGTTATCCATTTGTCGAGGTTGAATTTTTTAGTATTTTGCAATCTAGGGGTTTTGATACATTTTGTTATTGAGCTTGGTTTTTTTTTTTTTTAATTTCCCCCTTGTGGTTGATGTGTCGTTATTTTGCGTTTTAGGAATTTGGATACAAGTTGTTTTCTAAGTATTTGGTGGACACTTCTATTTATGGAATTTTGGATTTATTTCTTGGAATTTTTTTTTATTAAATACATTATGTTGCAATTTTGTGGATGTAATGAAAATGGAGGGAAAATAAAATTTACAGGATCGCTCAAATATACAGGGAATGAATGGAGAAAAAATTTGTAGAAAATTATGTGATATTGACCAATTGGTACGGACAATAAATACATTTCCCGACTAAAATTTGGTCGCCAAAAGGGTATTCATTTGTTGAATTGAACACACATTTCCCGACTAAATATTTAGTCGGCAAAATATGGAAACAAATTCCCCGACTAAATATGTAGTCGGCAAACAGATAACACATTCCCCGACTAAAAACTTAGTCGGCCAATAGGTAACACATTCCCCGACTAAACAATTAGTCGGTAAATAGGTAGCACATTTTCCGGCTAAATATTTAGTCGGACAATAGGATAAACCTTCTCCGACTAAACCTTCCCCGACTAAACCACTTTCCCCGACTAAACTATTAGTCGGCAAATAGGATATAAATCCCCGACTAATTGTTTAGTCGGCCAATAGAATCACATTCGCCGACTAAACTTTAGTCGGCAAATAGTCTAATCTTTACCGACTAAACTGTTTTTAGTCGGCTTTTAGTCGGCAAACACCTTTTCCGACCTTCTTCCGCCGACTAACTTGCCGACCAAAATTTTTAGTCGGGGAAGGCTTTTGCCGACTAAAATCCCTATAATTGCCGACTAAACAGTTAGTCGGGAAAGGTGTTTTTTCTTGTAGTGCTTAGTGAGGAAAAAGACTGCTCTGAACTGATTGTGGATGCTGAAAAAAGGGATTACCCTAACTGGACCGTGGAACACACTCTAAAATACAAAATGAAAAATGCTGATTCCGATCTTAGTTTCGATTCCGATTCCGACTCCGAGTCAACTCAGTCCGAGTCTAGCTTTTCATCTTTTCAAACTACTGAGTCTAGTGAGGAAAACCTGGTCAAAGCACCAAGGCAAGACATTTATTTTGAATTTGATTCTGAAATGTCTTTTGACAATTTTAGCAATAAGAAGGAAGATTTAGAGTATTTCACTTTGCCTATGATTAACTGTGAGGATTCTGACAATCCAAATTTTGAGGAAGAAATTACAAAAGAAATTCTAGAATTCATCGAAAGAGAAGAAGAGAGGCACGCCAAACCTTTTTTTGAGGAAATAATCACAGCAAACATAGGCTCTGAAAACGAGCCCAAAATGGTTAAAATTGGTGCAATGGTATCTTCTCAAGAAAGTGAAAAACTAATCCTTTTGCTAAAAGAATACAAAGATGTTTTTGTCTGGTCTTACGAGGACATGCCTGGGATAGACCCCGAAATTTTTTAGCACAAAATTCCCCTCTATCCTGATGCAAAACCTGTTAAACAAAAGCTAAGACGTATCCGCCCTGATTGGGTCTTAAAGATAAAAGAAGAAGTCACTAAACAAATCAACGCTGGTTTTCTCATTGTCACTGAGTATCCATAGTGGGTAGCCAACATCGTTCCAATACCAAAGAAAACTAGGGGAATCAGGGTCTGTGTAGATTTTTGAGATCTCAACAAGGCCAGTCCAAAGGATGACTTTCCATTGCCACACATAGACGAATTAGTGGACAACACCGCGGGGCATGCACTGCTATCCTTCATGGATGGGTTTTCTGGGTATAATCAGATTTTGATGTCTCTCGAAGATAGAGAGAAGACCACCTTCACCACGCCATGGGGAATCTACTGCTACCGAGTAATGTCATTCGGGTTGAAGAACGCTGGAGCCACTTACCAAAGGATGGCTACAATACTGCTGCACGACATGATGCACAAAGAAGTTGAGGTATATGTCGACGATATGATAGTCAAATCAAAGGAAATGGAAGGACACTGTGAAGCCCTTCAAAAGTTCTTTGAGAGGATTAGGCAATATAAGTTGCGTCTTAATCCTCAAAAATACACTTTTGGGGTAACGGCCGGTAAAATACTAGGATTTCTCATCACTCAAAGAGGAATCAAAGTAGACCCTTCCAAGATACAGGCTATCATGGAGATATCACCACCAAAAATAGAAAAGGAAGTAAGGAGCTTTCTGGGGAAAGTACAGTTCATCAGCAGGTTCATTTCCAAACTCAAAGCCACCTGTGAACCTCTATTCAATCTTTTGAAGAAGGGTACTGATTTTGAGTGGAGCCAGGACTGTCAGCAAGCATTCGAGGCAATCAAGGAGTAACTTTAGAATCCACCTGTATTTTCACCACCCATCCCTAGGAAACCACTGATTCTGTATCTCTCAGTAACGGACACATCCATGGGATGTATGCTAGCGCAAGAAAACAATGCCATAGTAGAGTGCGCCATATACTACCTTAGCAAGAAAATGATGGACTATGAAACAAGGTACACTTCCCTCGAGAAAATCTGCTGGGGGCTAGTATGGGCGACGAAGAAACTAAGGCACTACCTATTAGCACATCCGGTAGTGCTGGTTTCTCGTTTAGACCCAATCAAATATCTTTTCGAGAAGCCAGCACTTATCGGAAAGCTAGCTAGGTGGTTATTGATGCTGGTAGAATTTGACCTCAAATACATGACAAGGAAATCAGTAAAAGGAAGAGCCGTGACAGAATTCTTGGCAGATCACCCTGTGACAAAGGCCGAGGTAGAAGACTTCATGTTCCCCGACGAAGACATCCTATGTCTTTTAGATGACACCTGGCAGCTTTACCTTGATGGAGCATCAAACCAATGTGGATATGGCATAGGGGTATTGCTTGTTTCCCCAAACAACTCTCATATCCCTTTGTCCTATAAATTGAGGTTTGAAGTCACCAACAACCAAGCTGAATACGAAGCCTGCATTGCTGGAATGGAGGCAGCACTGGAACTAGGGGCAAAAAGGGTAGAAGTCATTGGAGATTCAAACCTGGTAGTGTCCCAAGCAAGAGGAGACTGGAAGGTCAAGGAAGACACGCTAAAGCTATACCACTCTGTGCTGGAAACTTTGATTCCACAATTTGACTCAGCCATCTTCACGCACACTGTAGACACCTCCCAAACGGGGCATCGCCATACAGATTGATCATGTTTGTTTGCTCGATTGGTTGCTTGCTTCGTAAACCAAAATCATGGACATTCCCATAGCTAGGAACATCGCCACATGATAGTGGTTATCATCAAAACAGAGTCGCCACCCAGTTTATTAAAACTGGAAAAATAGACAGAGATTCTGGATACGGGAGCCAAAAGTACAATAAGGGGAAGGTGTTAGGCACCCCTCTTTGCCCAGTCGTGAGACTGGCCCATAATCATTCAACATAAGACGTATAGATGCTTTGTTTAATTCCAACACATAGTCTGTTTATTTATTCCTTTAAACAGTAAGCAAAGTGAGCCAGTGCGATAAATGGAGCATGCATCAAAAAGCAGAGAAGCAAACAAACTGTCCCAGGAGATCGATTACTCGGCCGGTGAATGGATGTCACGGCCGAGTAATCACACTGGTTTAATGTACCGACCGAGGGATCGAAGCCCCGGTCGGTGTTCTTCCTCACACCAGATAGAAAGATTAACGGATAATCAAAACGCTACGGTTAGTCAAAAACACGATAAATAAGACAAACCAGAGGTCGTTGGGCCTCACCACCTTGATCCCTCAGTTGCTTGATTGCTTTGGATTGGGCGTGATTGATTGATTGCTTGATTGAAAACTCTAGGGTTAGGGTTTGAACTTCGGGGTTTGATCGCCGGATTGACGGCTGCCTTCGGGAGGTTAGGGCTTTTGAAGTATGGGATTGAGAGAGTATTTGTGCTGAGTTTTGAGGCTTGAAAGAGTGTGAAGGTATATCAATTTCAGAGCCCAAAGGCTCCTTTATATAGGCATAGGGATGACTCACTCCGGCCAATCGCAATGCACGATAAAAATTGGAGTTAGAGTGTGATTCTAACTCTCCATGGCAATCCTCTGACGTAGCCCGAACGCATCGGGAATGTAGTGTAATCGGATCAAACGTCTGACAGAACACGTTCCAGAGTCTGGGAAAAGGTCGATCTGACGGCCGAGGAAAGGATATCACGGCCGAGGAATGGATGTCTTGGCCGAAGGATTGATCTTGCGGCCGAGGGATTGATCTCTCAGGGAGATTTGGCTAGCAACAGGTTGCTTGGGTGAGGAAATGATGTAAGGGCCGTGGGATCGATGTCACGGCCGACAGATGGATTCTCCTAGGCTTCTGTATTTCTGTCTGAAAGGCTGTATGGCTTTGAATTGGGTCCTCTAAGTGGCTCAAAGTTCTTACCGAAAGTCCTAAGGTCCTCAAGGAAGCAATCAGCAATCATTGTATCCATTTCATCATCGGGATTGTCCCAAGGTGGGACTTGAAATAATCGTTAGGCCAAATTGGGGTGTCTACAGATGCCCCTCTTTGACTGAATTCAGACGGATCCCGAGACATGTTTGAGTAAGAGTCAAAGCTGTAAAAAGCAACTCAATTTGGTCCAACCACTATTCCAAGGGGTTTTTGAAAAAGGTTTTGTTATGGTCGGGCCGGGAGGCTGCCTACGTATTCCACAAGGGAAATTCAGACCAATCGTAGTTCGGGCAATAAAGAAAAGTAAAAAGTTTGGAGGGTTAAAGACAGAAGACGTACCTTTGGGCTTAAAAAGCCGTAGTGTGACGTACCTAGACTGAGCCAGGGTTTTGGCGAAGAGTAGTTGAAGGAGCACGGGGCTGCTGGGGGAATTTTTTTTGCGGAGAGCTTCCTTAGTTATTTTGGGGTAGATCAGTACACTGCAGGTGCGTTTGCTTTTCTTGATCATCCTTACTTTGACTGAAAGGAGCTCGGTAGAGTAGCCTATCCTTGCGAATGAGCTGAAAGGAATTGATGTAATGGGGTGGAATCCAAACCATCTGCTGGGATGATTTGGACGCCGGCTGTTTTTTGAGATGTGGGGGGCACAGGGCCAATATCTAGAGCACGGAGCTTTGGTGATGAGGGGACCGAGGCACGGAGCCGGTTGTAGTCATGAGGCGAAGGCCTGAGGTGAGCTTATAGCTTGATGGAACCGAAGCGCGGAGCTGGTATTGATCACAAGGCGAGAGCCTGAGGTGATGATTTCTGGCGTAGTGGAACCGAGGCGCGGGGCCTGTTGCAGTCTTGAGGCGAAGGCCTGAGGAGATTGGGTAGGACCGAAGCGCGGAGCTGGTGTTGACCATAAGGCGAGAGCCTGAGGTGTCAGAGCTTTTGAGCTTTGATAGAACCGAAGCGCGGAGCTGGTATTGATCATAAGGTGAGAGCCTGTGGTGTCAGAGCTTTGAGCTTGACGTGATGAACCGAAGCACGGAGCTGGTATAAGGCAGGGGCCTGAGGTGACGGAACTGAGGCGTGGAGCCTGAGGTGATTAGATTGAGGCGTGGAGCCTGCTGCAGTCTTGAGGCGAGGGCCTGAGTTGTCGGAGCTTAGAGCTTGACGTGATATGAACCGAAGCGTAGAGCTGGTTGCATTCTGATGGTCTGTGCACGGAGCTTTTCCACCATAAGTGTTGGCATGGGGCCAAAGGATCGAGGCGCTGGACCGATCAATAAAACCGAGGCATAGAGCCGGTTGATTGCAGGGTTGACCTGTTTCATGAGAGATATGTAGAGTGTATATGTGTGATGATGATTGTTGGATATGATGATGCAGACTCGATGTGATAATGCAATATGTGCACGGGCCTGTGCGTGTGTGTTTGTTTTAAGCTTAGAGCTTCTATCAAGTTCCGGACTTGAGCATTCAGAGCGTAGAGCTCGAGCATTCGGATGGCAGAATCCGAGCATTCAAAGTACAGGCTTTGAGCGTCCAGTACGCAGTGGTTGGGCATCCAAGCGTAGAGCTTGAGCATTCAAGTGTATAACTTGAGCATCCAGTACACAGTGGTTGGGCATCCAAGCGTAGAGCTTGAGCATTTAAAAATGTTAGATTTTTGAGCATTCAGGCGTAGAGCCTGAGAATAAATGTCTTGATTGTCGGGGCGGCGTAGAGCCTGTTACTTGTTTATGGCTTCGAGCCAGTTGAGATGATGGGCTTTGAGCCGCTGAGTTGTGATAATAGGCGTAGAGCCTGTCGATAATGGGCTTGGAGCCGCTGAAACGGTGGGCTTGGAGCCGCTGAAATGGTGGGCTTGGAGCCGCTGAATTGGTTGTTACGGCTTCGAGCCGCTGAAATGGTGGGCGTAGAGCCGCTTTGGTGAGATAACGGGCGTAGAGCCTGTTGTTGGGATAGAGATGATGGGCACAGGGCCGCCGAATTGATACGGGCGTAGAACCGCTAAGATAAAGTGCTACGAGCCGTTTGGCGATAGTAGACGTAGGCTTCAAGCCTGTTGAGGTAATGGGGTTAGAGCCGCTGAGTTGAAGGCGTAGAGCCGCTTTGGGAGTGATAACAGGCGTAGAGTCTGTTGCTGTGATAGCGAGCATAGAGCTGCTGAGATAGTAAACATAGGCTTCGAGCCTGTTGAGGTAATGGGCTTCAAGCCGCTGAGACTGCTTGTGTACGGCTTCGAGCCATTTGAGATGATGAGCCTGAGGCTGCTAAAGAGATGATGGGTATAGGCTTGGAGCCTGCTAGGATAGTGGACTTGGAGCCGCTGAATTTGTATAGGCATAGAGCCACTGAGTGAGTTGATATGGGCGTAGAGCCTGGGTGGCTTGAGCGACCTGTGCACAAGTTTATTGAGCATGGAGCTGCTAAAGTTTTGCTTTGGCCAGCAGTTTATGGAGAGAGATCTTCGATGCTTGGGCATGCCCCCAAGGCTAGTTTTGATTATGTTGTGTTGGCTCGGGGGTGCCCCCAAGGCTATTTGGTTGGTTGAGGATTTAGAAGTCTGTAGTGGCTTGAGTCGGTGCACGGAGCAAGACCTGATATGGCTGAGGGAGATAGATTGGGCGACCAGAAGATCGATCTTTCGGCCGAAGGATTGATGTATCGGCCGAGGGACCGATGTCTCGGCCGCTTAATCAGTTCATTTCCAGGGGCCTATAAAAGGTCACGGCCTCAGCCGTTTCATTCCGTTTCTCTCTTTCCTCGGTTTCTCTCTTCATCCGAGAAACCCACCGAAGGCTCCTCTCCCCCTTTCTCTTCGTTCCCAACAGCTCTGGGCTATGGATGACATGCTAACGTGGCTTGCGTGTGCGGAGGGAGACCGCGTTTGCTTTTGGACCCGTCTTGATGCTTGATTTGGGACCCTCGCATGGGCATGCTTGATTAGGGGCCCTTGCATGGGTGGCTTGCTTCCGTGACGCGGAGCTCCTGGCGTGGCGGTGGTACGCGGTGTGGTGGTTTTTCTGGGTCATGTGGTGATTCTTTTGAGCCATGTGGTGTCCCTTCTGCACCGTGGTACTCCTTTGGTATACATTGCCCCAGGGGCGTCCTCTTTCTTTTTGCAGCTGGTCTCTGGTGTTCGGACCACCAGAGGGTTTGGCATCCTCTTCTGCTTCCTCTTTTTGTTTCTTTTCTGTTTCTCTTCCTGCATAGGTTAGTTCGACAGGAAATCGATGTACAGTTTGTTTAGGAAATGTGGGATGATCCACCTTGTGATGTAAAAAGCTTTCGTTATATGAAACAAAAATCTTTTGCTCTGTTACATGGATTGTGTATGCTGTTTCTACGTTGTTTGCGTGTGATATTCTTGTTAATCCAACGAAACGAACTGAACCGTGGAAACAGTCTGTAAAATAGCCGTTCTGGCGGCCGATCTAGTGATTACGCGGCCGAAGCTTCGATCTGGCGGCCGAAGGATCGTTTTGTTTGCCTGGGTTTGACTTGCAGGTCAACCCTGATATTTACGGGCCGATGGATAGATCCTACGGCCGTCACATTGAAGTATCGGCCGAGAGACCGATTGAAATTCTGAGGATTAAGAATCTGATTCCGATTCGGACTAAGATTCGACTTAGTTCTATAAATACGCGTTCTATGAACCCGATAGCGTTGTCAGTAGCAATTCCTTACATATGGCACAACCAGTCCTTGATCAGTGGTTGATTTCCTTTAATGGCCTCGACCGTTTACACTTTAAGTCCTTTGGCATGGACTTCCTCTTTTCCTTTCGTCAGATTCCCGTGAATTTTGCTTTCCTCAGGGCAGCTGCTAGTTTGTGGGACCCTGATTTTCACGTCTTTCGATTTAGGAGAGAGGAGTTGTGCCCTACTATCGAGGAGTTTGCGGCCATCATGGGTCATTCGGATAGAGAAGGTTTCATTGTCCCTAATCCTTTGTTCAACCGGGGTGATCTCCTGAAGGATTTACTCCAAGTTCAGAAACATGAAGTTAAATTCTTCCTAGTGAAAGGAAGGCTGGAGATTCTGCAATTTATTCAGCGTTTTGGTACAGCTGAGGCCCATCGCCAAGTTTCCCTACAGAAGTCGTGTTTTCATGCGTTGTGCATTTGTCTTCTTCATTACTACTTGCTTGGCCCTTCCTCTGGTCATGCTGATCCTGTATTGCTTAACCTTGCTCAGCAAATTGGAAACCGTGTGGGTTTCGCTGGCTTAGTGTTGGCAGAGACCTTGATGGGTCTAGATGCGATAAAGGGTAGTCCTACAGCTCAGTTCTCAAGCAGTCCCTTGCTATTGTAGGTTCGCTCTTTTATTTGTTTATTTATCTTTCCACTCATCACTCTTTTGTTTTGACTCACGTGTTCTCTCAACTCACAATTTTCCCCTTGTTCTCTAGGTGTGGTTGTTTGAGAGGCTAAAGGTGTGGGATGCGCCGGAGCGACTTCCTTATAATCCGGACCAATGCACGGAGCGTCGCATGATTAAGCAATTCCCAACTGAGGCTGCTTGGGAAGCATGGATGAAGACTTGCAGAGGTGATTGGATTCAATGGGTTTGCCCCTGGTATGGTATAGAGAGTATGACTGTGAGTACCATGAACCATTTTGGTGTAGCAGCGATTGGTATCGCTCGAGTCGTTTTCTACTTTCCTGCTCGCTTTCAAAGGCAGTTTGGGGCTGAACAAACCGCAATCCTGGGTGACCCTGAGTATACCGTCTCTAAGATCCATGATGCCAACTTCCGCCGCAACATGTTGCGTCTTTGGCCAAATAGAGTGATGCAGGAGGTTGCTGAGAACTTCGTTGTTAAGCTATCGGGTTCTTACAAACGCTGGTTGAAGAAAAACCTTTTGGAGGATAGTAGTGCAAAGAGAAGGAAGACCTAGAGATTGACGCTTTGCTTATGTTTTTCAAAAGATGTTTGTTTGATTCTAGCTTTCATGGATTAAGAATTGCTTAGGTTCGCTTTTTCCTTTCTTTCTTTGGAAATAATAAAATATTTGGTCGTTTTATTTAAAGATGTTATTGCCATGATTTGATAGCGAACATGCTTTAGGATAGACCTAGAAATTTTGGAAGTGATGATGATAGCAGTGGCCGAATCTCAGACTTGGAGATTGCCTACGTATCCGATGGAGGGAATCAGGCCATAAACGTAGTTCCAACAAAGGGGATTTGTTTTGTTTTTAGTTAGGGTTCACTCGGGTATTTTCCTTTCCTTATGTGCTCTAAATTTTGCCTAAAACCGCCCTTACGGGTTTTCGGTCTAGCGAGCGTTTTATTTATGCCTTAGTTTTTGCCTAAGCCGCCCTTGCGGGTTTTCGACCTAACAGGCTGCCCTAATTTTTGCTTGGATCCGCCCACCCTTGTGGTTTTCAGTCCAACGAGCATCTCTCATGGGTAATACTTCCTCAACTTGTCGATGTTGACTGGCGTTGCGAATTCCATTCCATCCAAGTCTGCAATGTATGCTGCTCCTCCAGAAAGTATGTGTTTGATAAGGTAAGGGCCTCCCCAGTTTGGTCTAAACTTGCCCCTTGGGTCTGAGACGTGGCGACGAATTACTTTGAGCACCATGTCTCCTATCTTGATGTCCCTAGGTCTCACCTTTTTGTTGAATGCTCGTGCAATGCGGCGTTGATACCCTTGTACATGGTATAAGGCTCTCAGTCTCCTTTCGTCTAGTAGTGCCAACTCGTCGTAGCGGTTTTGAACCCAGTCTTCTTCGATCATTCCAGTCTCAGCTAGAACCCTTAACGAAGGTAACTCCAATTCGATAGGCAAGACAACTTCCATTCCATAGACCAGAGAGTAGGGAATGGCCCCAGTTGAAGTCCTTTCAGTTGTTCGATATCCCCATAGCGCCAGAGGTAGCATTTCTGGCCAGTCTGTGTAAGTGTCGGTAGTCTTCCGCAGAATCCTCTTGACATTCTTGTTTGCAGCCTCAACTGCTCCATTAGTTTAAGGTCGATAAGTAGATGACCGATGATTCTGTATTCCAAATTCGGCGAAAAGCTTCTTTGTCGCCCCCTTGAAGTGCGATCCATTGTCACAGACGAACTCGTGAGGTACACCATATCGATAGATGATATTAGTGCGAATAAATTTGGCCACATGAGTGGCTTTGAGAGTAGCATAAGAAGCTGCTTCTACCCATTTGGTGAAGTTGTCAATGGCCACCAGAATGAACTGATGTTTGTATTTTCCCTTTGGATTTATACTTCCAATGACGTCTATCCCCCAGGTGGAGAATGGCCAACGGGATGTTATGCTGTACAATTCCGTAGGGGGAATACGCATACGATCAGCGTGAGTTTGGCATTTGTAACATCGGCGGACATAATCAGCGCAGTCGGCCTCCATTGTAGTCTAGTAATATCCCTGACGTAGGATCTTCTTTGCCATCGTTGCCCCATCCATGTGTGGCCCACAAATTTCTTCATGTATTTCCTCCATTACCTTGCGGCTGTCCTCCGTTGTGACTCAAAGTTGACTTGGACCCAAGTGTGCCCTTCGGTACAATGCTCCTCCACAGATTACAAACCGGGCAGCAAACTTCCGCAGAGCCGTTTTGTCCTTCGAGGTGGCCTCGGATGGGTATTCTCCTTTTTCCAGGAATTCCTTCACGTCTTCGTACCATGGCTTGCCATCATCTTCACCTTCCTCGGTAAAGGTGCATTCACATGCTGGTTTAACTTTTTGTTCGATCATGAGAGGCCGCATTGTGAATCCCAGGGGTATTTCGACCATAGATGCTAATGTTGCCAGTGCATCTGCAAATCTATTGCTCACTCGAGGAGTGTGTGTGAAGATAACAGAATCGAATTGTGGAATTAGATCTTCCAGCACAGAGTGATATAGCTTCAGTGTATCTTCCTTGACCCTCCAGTCTCCTCTGGCTTGAGATACCACCAGATTTGAATCCCCAGTGACTTCTACCCTTTTTGCCCCTAGCTCCAGGGCTGCCTCCATTCCAGCAATACAAGCCTCGTACTCAGCTTGATTGTTAGTGACCTCAAACCTCAATTTATATGACAAAGGGATGTGGGAGTCGTTTGGGGAAACTAGCAATACCCCTATGCCATATCCACATCGGTTTGATGCTCCATCAAAGTAAAGTTGCCAGGTGTCGTCCAAGAGACATAAGATGTCCTCGTCGGGGAACATGAAGTCCTCTGCCTCGGCCTCTGTCACAGGGTGATCTGCCAAGAATTCTGCCACAGCTCTTCCTTTTACTGATTTCCTTGTCATGTATTTGAGGTCGAACTCTGCTAGCAGCAATAACCACCTAGCTAGCTTTCCGATAAGTGCTGGCTTTTCGAAAAGATACTTGATTGGGTCTAAACGAGATACCAGCACCACCGGATGTGCTAACAGGTAGTGTCTCAGTTTCTTTGTGGCCCATACTAGCCCCCAACAGGTTTTCTCGAGGGGAGTGTACCTTGTCTCATAATCCATCATTTTCTTGCTGAGGTAGTATATGGCGCACTCTACTTTGGTGTCGTTTTCTTGCGCTAGCATACATCCCATGGACGTGTCTGTTACTGAGAGATACAGAATCAATGGCTTCCCAGGGATGGGCGGCGACAGTACAGGTGGATTCTGAAGATATTCTTTGATTGCCTCGAACGCTTGCTGACAGTCTTGGCTCCATTCAAAATCAGTACCTTTCTTCAGTAGCTTGAAAAGAGGTTCACAGGTGGTTGTGAGCTTGGAAATGAACCTGCTGATGAATTGTACCTTCCTCAAGAAACTCCTTACTTCCTTCTCTGTCCTAGGCGGTGATATCTCCATGATAGCCTATATCTTGGAAGGGTCTACCTCGATTCCTCTTTGAGTGATGAGGAATCCCAACATCTATCCAGCTGTTACCCCAAAAGTGCATTTTTGAGGGTTAAGACGTAGCTTGTAATTCCTAATCCTCTCAAAGAACTTTTGGAGTGCTCCATAGTGTCCTTCCCTTTCCTTTGATTTGACTATCATATCGTCGACATACACCTCGACCTCTTTGTGCATCATGTCATGCAGCAGTGTTGTGGCCATCCTCTGATAAGTGGCTCTAGCATTCTTCAACCCAAAAGGCATCACTCGGTAGCAGTAGGTTCCCCAAGGTGTAGTGAAAAGGTAGTTTTCTCTCTATCCTCAGGAGACATAAGGATTAGATTATACCCAGAAAATCCATCCATGAAGGATAGCAATGCATGGCCTGCGGTGTTATCTATTAGCTCGTCTATGTGAGGTAATGGGAAGTCATCCTTTGGACTGGCCTTGTTGAGATCTCGGAAATCTACGCAGACCCTGATTCCTCCAGTTTTCTTTGGTACGGGAACGATGTTGGCTACCCACTGTGGATATTCGGTGACTATGAGAAAACCGGCGTTGATTTGTTTAGTGACTTCTTCTTTTATCTTTAAGACCCAATCAGGGCGCATACGTCTCAATTTCTGTTTAACTGGTTTTGCATCAGGATGAAGGGGAATTTTATGCTGAACAATTTCAGGGTCTATTCCAGGCATGTCCTCGTAAGACCAGGCAAAAACATCTTTGTATTCTTTTAGCAAAAGAATTAGTTTTTCACTCTCTTGCGGGGATAGTGCGGCACCAATTTTAACCATTTTGGGCTCGTTTTCAGAGCCTATGTTTGCTGTGATTATTTCCTCAGAAAAAGGTTTAGCGTGCCTTTCCTCTTCTCTCTCGATGAATTCTAGAATTTCTTTTGGAATTTCTTCCTTAAAATATGGTTTGTCGGAATCCATACAGTTGATCATAGGCAAAGTGAAATACTCTAAATCTTCCTTCTCATTGCTAAGTTTATCAAAAGACATTTCAGAGTCGAACTCAAAGTAAATGTTATGCTTTGGTACTTTGACCAGGTTTTCCTCACTAGACATAGTAGTTTCAACAGATGAAAAGCTTGACTCGGACTGAGTCGACTCGGAGTCGGAATCGGAATCAGAACTAAGATCAGAATTAGCGCTTTTCATTTTGTATTTCAGAGTGTGTTCCACGGTCCAGTTAAGGTAAGCCCCTTTTTCAGCATCCATAATCAGCTCAGAGCAGTCTTTTTCATCACCAAGGTCGATCATCAGCACTTCACTGTCACCTTGATTCGCACTTTCATTATTGTCACCCTGCAAGTCTTGGAGGGCCATTTGATTTGCTATCGCTGTTATTTCTTCCAATTGAGCTTCGATCTCTGCTTCGTCGCTGTTGTCGACTCGTCGTGTGCCAACAAAGCCCCACCAATTACCAAAGCTATCTGTGATGGGGTGGATCACCCTTATTTCATTGTTGGTGACCCCCTCATCAAAGAGTAGGTTTAGTGATATTTCGTTTAGTGGGTCATTGTCGACAGATTCTTCTTCCTTTGCCTCTTCAGTTACGAGATTGTTGACCTCGTCTATTGGCCAATAGTCGTCGGTAGGTGCATAGGGGTCATAAAAATAGATTGGAACCCTGCGAAGCCCTTCTTCTTCGACCAGGTCTTCTATTTCTTCCTCATAAACCGTTCCAGCGAACATGACATGGTTGTCTTCAATGATAGCCACCATAGGCTTTGGTTGATTTACTGGAGTGATGTGTTCGGAGGGATTGAAGTCTTCAACAGCAAAGTGGAGCGGACCAGACAGCTTGGTGACAACTTGAAAGTGCGAATCAGACATGAACAGTGATGCAGTCATTTTTCCTGAAAAGGTTTTTGCTTTAGTTAGATTGATTAATCTTACCTACTGTTTATTTGACTTAGAGAGATTCCTAAGGTTTAACCTGCAAAAGAGAAATTTTACAACATACATATACAATGGGTGTGAGGAAGAACTTGGAAGCAAAATGCAAGTAAGTTCCTAGCCTGTAGGTTCCTGTCTTAGTTTGATAAGTTCTATGGCTTTCTAAAACATGCACGGTTTTGGTAGTCTCAGGGTGCTCCGTTGTCAAAGGGCACCAATCCTCTCACCAGCCCATCATAGGCGGCAATTGGGTGATTTCCTTTTTGATATACCACTAGGTACGAGTGACTGTGGAGTTTACTGGAACCCTCAACATAGCCCGTGTCATGCCGGGATATCAGGTGAACTCAACGGGTTGCCCGCTCGATGCATATGATAAATGAATTAGACAAGGCATGTATTAGTCTTATGTTGAACTTTTTGGTTATGGCTCTCATATCCCCAGCAGAGTCGCCAAAAACTGTAGACACCTCCCAAACGGGGCATCGCCATACAGATTGATCATGTTTGTTTGCTCGATTGGTTGCTTGCTTCGTAAACCAAAATCATGGACATTCCCATGGCTAGGAACATCGCCACATGATAGTGGTTATCATCAAAACAGAGTCGCCACCCAGTTTATTAAAACTGGGAAAATAGATAGAGATTCTGGATACGGGAGCCAAAAGTACAATAAGGGGAAGGTGTTAGGCACCCCTCTTTGCCCAGTCGTAAGACTGGCCCATAATCATTCAACAGAAGACGTATAGATGCTTTGTTTAATTCCAACACATAGTCTGTTTATTTATTCCTTTAAACAGTAAGCAAAGTGAGCCAGTGCGATAAATGGAGCATGCATCAAAAATCAGAGAAGCAAACAAACTGTCCCAGGAGATCGATTACTCGGCCGGTGAATGGATGTCACGGCCGAGTAATCACACTGGTTTAATGTACCGGCCGAGGGATCGAAGCCCCGGTCGGTGTTCTTCCTCACACCAGACAGAAAGATTAACGGATAATCAAAACGCTACGGTTAGTCAAAAACACGATAAATAAGACAAACCAGAGGCCGTTGGGCCTCACCACCTTGATCCCTCAGTTGCTTGATTGCTTTGGATTGGGCGTGATTGATTGATTGCTTGATTGAAAACCCTAGGGTTATGGTTAGAACTTCGGGGTTTGATCGCCGGATTAACGGCTGCCTTCGGGAGGTTAGGGCTTTTGAAGTATGGGATTGAGAGAGTATTTGTGCTGAGTTTTGAGGCTTGAAAGAGTGTGAAGGTATATCAATTTCAGAGCCCAAAGGCTCCTTTATATAGGTATAGGGATGACTCACTCCGGCCAATCGCAATGCACGATAAAAATTGGAGTTAGAGTGTGATTCTAACTCTCCATGGCAATCCTCTGACGTAGCCCGAACGCATCGGGAATGTAGTGTAATCGGATCAAACGTCTGACAGAACACGTTCCAGAGTCGGGGAAAAGGTCGATCTGACGGCCGAGGAAAGGATATCACGGCCGAGGAATGGATGTCTCGGCCGAAGGATTGATCTTGCGGCCGAAGGATTGATCTCTCAGGGAGATTTGGCTAGCAACAGGTTGCTCGGGTGAGGAAATGATGTAAGGGCCGTGGGATCGATGTCACGGCCGACAGATGGATTCTCCTAGGCTTCTGTATTTCTGTCTGAAAGGCTGTATGGCTTTGAATTGGGTCCTCTAAGTGGCTCAAAGTTCTTACCGAAAGTCCTAAGGTCCTCAAGGAAGCAATCAGCAATCATTGTATCCATTTCATCATCGGGATTGTCCCAAGGTGGGACTTGAAATAATCGTTAGGCCAAATTGGGGTGTCTACACACACTCCCCGAGTGAGCGTTTGCAGATGCGCTGGCAACACTGGCCTCTATGGTCGAGATACCCCTAGGATTCGCAATGCGGCCTCTCATGATCGAGCAGAAGGTCAAACCAGCATGCGAATGCACCTTCACCGAAGAAAGTGAGGACGATGGAAAGCCATGGTATGAAGACGTGAAGAAATTCCTAGAAGAGGGAGAGTATCCCTCCGAAGCCACCTTAAAGGACAAGATGGCCCTGCGGAAGTTTGCCGCCCGATTCGTAGTCTGTGGAGGAGCACTGTATCGAAGAGCATATCTGACCCCCAATCAACTTTGCGTCACCACGGAAGAAAGCCGTAAGATAATGGAAGAGATACACGAAGGAATCTGTGGGCCACACATGAATGGGGCAACAATGGCAAAGAAAATCCTACGTCAGGGATACTACTGGACTACTATGGAGGCTGACTGTGCTGACTATGTCCACTAATGCTACAAATGCCAAACTCACGCTGATCGCATGCGTATTCCCCCTATGGAATTATATAGCATGACATCCCCTTGGCCATTCTCCACCTGGAGGATAGACGTCATTGGGAGTATAAATCCAAAGGAAAAATACAAGCATCAGCTCATTCTAGTGGCTATCGACTACTTCACCAAATGGGTAGAAGCAGCTTCTTATGCTACCCTCAAAGCCACTCATGTGGCCAAATTTATCCGCACTAATATCATCTATCGGTATGGTGTACCTCACGAGTTCATCTGTGATAATGGATCACACTTCAAGGGAGCAACAAAGAAGCTTTTTGCTGAATTTGGGATATAGAATCATCGGTCATCTACTTATCGACCTCAAACCAATGGAGCAGTTGAGGCTGCAAACAAAAACATCAAGAGGATTCTGCGGAAGACTACTGACATCTACACAGACTGACCTGAAATGCTACCACTAGCACTATGGGGTTATCGAACAACTGAAAGGACTTCAACTGGGGCTACCCCATATTCCCTAGTCTATGTGATGGAAGCTGTCTTGCCGATCGAACTAGAGCTACCCTCACTAAGGGTTCTGGCAGAGACTGGAATAATTGAGGAAGACTGGGTTCAAAACCGCTACAACGAGTTTGCATTGCTAGATGAAAGAAGGTTGAGAGCGTTATACCATGTGCAAGGTATCAACGCCGCATCGCACGAGCGTTCAATAAAAAGGTGAAGCCACGAGACATCAAGGTGGGGGACATGGTGCTCAAAGCAATCCGTCGCCACGTTTCAGACCCGAGAGGCAAGTTTAGACCAAACTGGGGAGGACCCTACTTTATCAAACGCATACTATCTGGAGGAGAAGCATACATCGCAGACCTGGATGGAATGGAATTCGCAACACCGGTCAACATCGACAAGCTGAGGAAGTACTACCCCTGAGAGATGCTCATTGGGTCGAAAACCACAAGGGTGGGCGAACCCAAGCAAAAATTAGAGCAGCCTGCTAGGTCGAAAACCCACAAGGGTGGCTTAGGCAAAAACTAATTCAAAAACAAAGCGCTCGCTAGACTGAAAACCCGTAAGGGCGGTTTAGGCAAAATCAAGAGCACAAAAGGAGAGGAAAATACCCGAGTGAACCCTAACAAAAACAAACAAATCTTGTTGGAACTAAGTTTTTGGCCTGATTCCCTCCATGGGATACGTAGGCAATCTCTAAATTGAGATTCAGCCACTGCTATCATTATCACTTCCAAATTTCTAGGTCTATCCTGAAGCATGCTCACTATCAAACCATGGCAACAACATTTTCAATAAAACAACCAAATGTTTTATTATTTCCAAAGAAAAAGGAAAAGCAAGCTCAAACAATTCTCAAATCTACGAAAGCTAGAATCAAACAAAGAACATCTTTTGAAAAACATAAGCAATTTGTCAATCTCTAGGTCTTCCTTCTCTTCGCACTTTTGTCCTTCAAAAGGTTTTTCTCCAACCAGGGCTTATACGAACCCGATAGCTTGTCAGCAGAGTACCCAGCAACCTCTTGCATCACCCGGTTTGGCCATAGATGAAGCATATTGCGACGAAAGCTGGCATCATGAACCTTGGAAATAGCATACTCAGGGTCACCCAAGACTTTGACTTGTTCAGCCCCAAACTGTCTTTGAAAAGCGGGCAGGAAAGTAGAAGGTAACCAGAGTGATACCGATCGCCGCAATGCCAAAATGGTTCATGGTACTTACAGTCATGCTCTCAACACCATACCAGGGGCAAACCCATTGAATCCGATCGCCCTTGCGAGTCTCCATCCATGCCTTCCAAGCAACCTCAGTTGGAAACTGTCTGGTCACACGACACTTCATGCAATGGTCTGAACTATAGGAAAGCCATTCTGGCGCATCCCATACCCTCAGCTTTTCATAAAGCCATACCTGTAACAACCCGGATTTTTGCCCCTATTTTTTTTTTAATACAAATTTGAAATGTTAAATACTAATTCAATAATTTGTTAGATTAATTAAGTAAAATACATAATTAGGTGTATAATTGATACTACTCATTTAAATGTATATGATATATGTTATTCTTTGGATATACATACATTTAAACCCATCCTTTATCTTTTCTAACTACACCCTAAAAATCCTAACTAAACCTTATGTAAACAAAACCCAAACTCCTATCTCCACCATTTCAGCCGAGAATTAGGGTCCCCCTCACCCCACGACAGATTGTAACCTCTCCACTTCCCTCTCACATTCTATCACCTCCATACTTATCCTCCAAACTTACACCCCATACTTCTCCTCTCACCCACTCCCCTATATAAACCCATCTTCCCTACTCCCATCTGTTTCGGCTGAGAGAGAGAAAGAGAGCATTAACTTCCTCCCCTTTTCTTCTCGTTCATTTTTCCGAGAGAGGGAAAGAAATCTGGGAAAAAAAAAAAAGAAAAGGAAGAAGAAAGAAGCAGGAGAAGAAATGGAAGAAGAAGAGGAGATGAAGGAAAACTAACCACCTTTTTTTTTTTTCCTTTTCCGGGACCTCATTACACAACATTTACAACTCCATTTCAGTCTCATAATAGCCGTGGAACCAGCTCCGAAATGATCTCGTTTCACTCCGAAAACAGCCCGGAAACAACTCTTACAAACTGTCCAGTGAAGCAGCCCTGTTTCGGCTCCGAAACAACCCGAACGCAGCCCCGTTTCAACTTCAAAACAGCCCACTTCGACCTTGAAAAATAGCTACAATACTGTCAGGAAAAATAGTCCCGAATCGGCCACTCCAAGGTCCCCCTTCGTCGTCGTCTTCTCCGTTTTACCGAAACCGTCTGTAAACTATTACCCGCTTTTTCGACCGGATTTAAGGTAGATTAATCGCTCCCCTACTTTCTCCTAAGTATATTAAGTGTTTATGTATTGGTGTTCAATGTTTCGGAGTAGAAGAAATCGATCCTGACGTCGCACGACCGAAATTCAGAATTTCCCTGTTTTGCTTCGGCCATAAACAGTGAATATATATGTGTTGCGTTTTGAAATGTTTTGGATCAAATAACACTTTAGTCCTCCTAATTATCTAGTGTAATGTTTCGGCCCATGACAAATCTTCTTTGATTTACTAATTCATAATAAATGAAAATAGGGCAAATTTCACTCAGACCCCCTGAGGTATCTGACAATGACAGAAGGTACCCCTCAGTTTTGAAAAATGATAGAAACCTCCCCTAATTCACAGTTTGGGTTTCATTCCGTTAGTTCCGTTAGTGAGATGGACGGAAAATGTACGGAAATGTACGGAAAATGAAATCTTCAATTTAGTTCTACAACTATCTTAGGGCTCTCATTGAAAGTCCTAGAGCAAAAAATTAATTATGACCCTTTAGGATAAAATGATCAGAAAAATAAGATCTTCGCACCGATTCAAACGGATTGAAAATTGGAGCACTTAAGTATTTTCTCTTCATTTGGTTCTATGGCTCTCTCAGGGCTCTCATTGAAAGTCTTGGGGCCAAAAATTAACTACGACCATTTAGGATAAAATGATAAAAAAAAATAAAAATCTTCGCACCGATTCAAACGAATTAAAATTCGGAGCACTTAAGTATCTGCTCTTCATTTGGTTCTACGGTTTTCTTAGGGCTCTCATTGAAAGCCCTAGAGCGAAAAATTAATTATAACCCTTTAGAATAAAATAATCAAAAAAATAAGATCTTCGCACCGATTCAAACGGATTGAAAATTTGAGTACATAAGTATCTCCTCTTCGTTTAGTTCTACGGCTATCTTAGGGCTCTCATTGAAAATCTTAGAACCAAAAATTAATTATGACACTTTAGGATAAAATAATCAGAAAAATAAGATATTCGCACCGATTCAAATGGATTGAAAATTGGAGAACTTAAGTATTTGCTCTTCATTGAAAGCCCTAAAACCAAATGAAGAGCAAAAATTTAAATGCTCCAATTTTTAATCCATTTGAATCGGTGCGAAGATTTTATATTTTTAATCGTTTTATCCTAAATGCTCATAATTAAATTTTGGCTCTAGGGCTTTCAATGAGAGCCCTAGGAGAGTCGCAGAACCAAATAGCAGATATTTAAGTACTCCAATTTTTAATTCGTTTAAATCGGTGCGAAGATCTTACTTTTCTTATCATTTTATCCTAAATGATTATAATTAATTTTTAGCTCTAGGACTTTCAATGAGAGCCCTAAAATAGCTGTAAAACTAAATAAAATTGAAGATTTCATTTTCCGTACATTTTCCATCCATCTCACTAACGGAACTAACGGAATGAAACCCAAACTTTGAATTAGGGGTGGTTTCTGTCATTTTTCAAAACTGAGGGGTACCTTCTGTCATTGTCAGATACCTCAGGGGGTCTGAGTGAAATTTGCCCATGAAAATAGTAATTCCAATCTACAATTATGAAGGAAGATAATTATATTTTATAGTATCAAAGAATTTGTACCCTGTACACAGGTATATTCAAAAGTTAAGAAAATTATTGATCTATTTGTTTAAATAAAATTTCTCGTTCATTGAATAAACGTAAATGCATCGGCCCGATCATGAACCTACATGTTACATACTCGCACAATATCAATTGTTATGCTTACCTTCATTTTGGAATATATCATGTTTGTTGATTAACCTATTATGAATTTATTATTGTTGTACGTGCTAGAATGGACTTAGGTTCATGGGATGGTTACGAGTAGTGATTCATGTAGACGATGATAAGTAAATGGAAAATGGTAAAGTGTTGAAAGTGTGAGTACTGTGTGGATTGTGAATTGAGCCATGGCGATGGCAAGGGTAACCAATGGGGCCCTGTGTTGAAATGGGTTACCTATGGGGCCCGGTGTTAAGAAATGTTGTGACGCTAACGTATGATACGTCATGGGAAGTTTTCCTTCGAGGAAGGGAATGGGTCCCATGAGACAGTTATAGTTAGTGAGATGTTAATGTATGATACGTCATGGGAAGTTTCTCTTTGAGGAAGAGAATGGGTCCCATGAGACGGTTATAGTTAGCGTGGGGTAGTGGATGTCCGACCCTAATGTACGATACGTCATGGGATGACTCGATCCTCCTGTTATGGTCTTAAGTGAGAACATGCTTGGTACAGGAAGTTCTTTAATCCAACACCAATTAAAGTTGTGTAATTCTATCGAGCAGTTGGTGTGCGTTATACTATGATTCATTAGGAAAGCAAAGTTAAATGCAGATGTGTGTCTGTATATAGATAGAGATGGGGTCAAACAATTGTTTAAGTTGCACTTACGGGTTAATTCTTTCCAGCGGTGTTTGAATTGCAGAAGGTCGTCCGGGGGCGGAAACTCTGGCGGTCTGGGTAATTACAGCAGAATTTGGGTGGTTGGAGATGGAGATGGAGGTGTGGGCGGAATGGGGTTGGGGTGGGTTTGCATTTGGAGCGGTGGGTAGATGTGGTAGAGTTGGGGGAACCATTCAGAGTTGGGGTGTGTTGTTTGGGTGTTTGGGGAGGGAATAGTTGTGACTGTTTTGGGGGAGAAAAGTTAGGAGGGGTAGTTTGGGAATGAGAAAAGTCTATATAGAAGAAAGAAGAAGAGTATTGGGGTGGGGGTGGGGGTGGGGGGGGAGAAAAGTTAGGAGGGTAGTTTGGGAATGAGAAAAGTCGACAAACAGTCACTCTTTTATAGAAGAGAAGATTATGAGCAATGCCACGTCACTCACAATACAAATTCGTGGGACCGTCACAAATTTTTACTATGATAGAATTGTCTTCTTTTATTCTTTGTGACCATTTTTACTTTGAAGTTCCACTAATTTCATGATTTTCCCTATTTTTCGGCCAATTGAGAGGCCATGGATTGGGGGAGGGTGGAAGTGGTAAGACTCAAAAACTTGACACACCCTATGAGGTAGGACTGGGAGAGTTTAGCCATGTTGATTAGACCCAACTGAATAACTTCTGAATTTTTTATTGCAAGTCAATGTAAAGTGAATAGGTTGTATACTCGTTCTATTTCGGAAGTTGGAAGAAGTACTTATTAGGCTTGTTATGACCGCGAGGGACACCACACACACAAACCCACGTAGTGATTTCAGAGAAAAACTCCCTTTGATTATATATTCACACAATATACAATAAAGATGAAAAAACTCTCCGGGAACCACACGTCGGTTCCTCTCCGGGAGGCCACAACCCGGCCCCCCACGCTCGCCTCACCCTCTCCTTCACATTATGTCACACACTAACCCTAATAGGGTTTACAACTATATATTAGGGACTCCAAGGGTAAATACGCTCAACACCCAACACTAAGGGTGTTACACAAAATAACCCCATTGCTATGGGTGGACCCCAACAAGGCTTAATTGCAAGAACACCCCCTAAACTATCACTTTTTGGCAACTTCACCCCCTTAAGTTTAAATTCGAGCAACTTCACCCCCCCTAACTACCAAATTCGAGCAACTTCACTCCTTCCCCCATTTTCCGTCTAATTCTGTTAGGAATTTGGATGGAAAATTGCAAAATTGGATGGAAAAGTAATTCAATGTAAAAAAAATGCCCTTATTCACCCTTTATAAACTCTCTCTCTCTCTCTCTCTCTCTCTACACCAGATCTTTTCTCCTCCCTCCTCCCTACATGATCCCTCTCCTCCTCCACGCCTCTACACCACCAGAAAAAACCAAAACCTAAAACTCATTTATACTCCTCCTACTACCCCAGAATTACCCCCTTTCATCACACCACCAGCACCACCTCCACTCACCCTGCAGTTTTGAAGCACAAAAACCTGCTCTTTATAAGCACAAAAAAATTGAACTTTTGAAGGTCGTACAGCAGCTTTGAAGCTTCAAAACTGTCTAAAAACTGCAGATTTGAAGCACAAAAACCTGCTCTTTTTAAGCACAAAAAAATTGCACTTTTGAAGGCCCCCGTACAGCAGCTTTGAAGCTTCAAAACTGTCCAAAAACCGCAGATTTGAAGCACAAAAACCTGCTCTTTTTAAGCACAAAAAAACTGCTCTTTTGAAGGTCCAAAAACAGCACCTTTGAAGCTTCAAAAACTGTCCAAAAACTACAGTTTTGAAGCTCCAAAAACTGCACTTCCTAACTATCACAACCTGGATTTAATAACCACAAAACTGCAGTTTAAAAGCTCAAAAAAATGCCCAAAAACTGCAATTTTGAACCACAAAACCCTGCAGTTTCTAAGCTCCAAAAACTACACTTCCTAACTAACACAAACTGCAGGTTTGAACCACAAAACCCTGCAGTTCTTAAGCACAAAAAACTCCAGTTTTTAAGCACAAAAAAACTGCACTTTTGAAGGTCCAAAAACAGCACCTTTGAAGCTTCAAAAACTGTCCAAAAAACTGCACTTCGGAACACCAAAACCCTACTGTTTTTAACCGCAAAAAACTCTATTTTTTGAACACCATAACCTTGGTGTTTGTAACCACCAAACCCTGCTCTTTTTAAACTCCAAGCCTGCAGATTACACAAATGTATTTCCAGATTACACAATGCATTTCCAGATTTCACATTCAGTCCATAATTTTGACAAGGCACCTCAGAAATAATGAAGGACACAATTCCATTGATTCCAAAGCTGCTAACGAAGACTTCGGCCTCCTGGAATTCCAAACCAAAGGGTATCATGAGCGACTCATAAAACGCTCGTTCAGAAAGCCCGTTCATCTTATAGAGGAGATTGACCGGGTGGGGAGCTGGTTAAACCAGGTTAGGCCCAGGTTCCCGAGGCTTGCGGGGAAGACCTTATAAAGGAAAGCATCGTCCGAGGGCTCGTTACGGAGGAAAAGGGACATAACAAGTTTGTACTATACCAAGTGAGTGTATGCCTCAGTTTTGCCGTCGTACTTGGCAAATTTGGGTTGGGTGAAGCCTTTCGGGGGGGTGACCGAATCAATCTCCCTTGTGAAGGGGGAGGTCGTGAGCCTCTCAAGCCGGGCATCGCGGTGAGGTCGGATCGAACGATCGGAACCGTCTAGACGCTCGGTCGCGGTACGCCTCTTTGGGGCCAACCGGTCCAATCTTTCATGCTCCTTCCTCTTCGGTTGAGTGCTACCCGACTTTTGGGGGGAGCGCTCGGGTCGATGCTTCTTGTAGCTATCTCAAGCATAGGGCTCGAGGCACTCGGTGACTTGCTTCCGTCACCCTTCTCCTTGGGACGTAAGATAAACGGGCTTTCTGAACGAGCATTTTTGAGTCGCTCACGACACCCTTTGGTTTGGAATTCCAGGAGGTCTTCGTTAGCAGCTTTGGTAAAACTGGGAGTGGGCTCGCGGCGACCCTTTCCAATCCTGACTGGATGGGTGGAGGAGGCGGAGATGCTTCCGGCACCAAGCCTTTCTAAGGCGGACGGCTTCCGGCGGGGGCCTCTGGGGTAGGGAGAACGGGAGCGTTCCCTGTGTCCAGCATCTCTTCCGTTACGACCTTCCGACAGCAGCTCAAGGCGATCCTTGGCTGAAAGGCGCGATTGGTGCTCCACTAGGTGGCCTCCCTCACGGCTGCGGGGAGGGCTATGATGGCTTCTCCTTCCGCCGCGGCTCCCGGCGGAGTGGGATGGTGAGATCTGGAGGAGGTGCTTGATCTCCGCCAGTTCGTCCCGGACGTGCCTATCGCGCTCGACGACCGTTGTCAGGTCGTCGATCTTCCGCTCCAGGTGGCGGATGTAGGTTTGAAGTTCGGTGGCAGCCCCCGCGTCCTGTGTCGAAGTTTCGGCCCCAACTCCGATTGACATGTGAGCCTTTCCCAGGGCGCCTCGGCATTTGTCCCGAGCCCCTTATACCGACCTACAATAAGTCATCCACTGTTTGGATTCGCTACGTTCCGAAGTCATGGTCAGTGCCATCTCCACTTCGGGACCCTAGCCCTAATCTAAATAGCCTCACCTCACCACGCTAGGTGTGCTTCACTCAATCTACACCCTAGGGACCGAGGTAAGTTAAACCGACGCAGGGGCATACAAAATTCAAAAATTCTATACTTGCCTCCGCTCAACCAACTCGGTCCTATGTTATCCAACCGACGGTTGGTGTAGGGGTTCGATTATTTGGGACCTTGACCGTGGCTCTGGCTAGAATCCTTCATTCGCAGCTCCGTGCTTCCGCCATTGGACCTGTAACAAGTCACTAGGGCTTGTATTGCCCAGTGACCCTCCGACAATCAAGTTAGATCTCAAGGGAAGTGTTTAGGTCTAGGGTTAGGATAGTGTGGCGTACCTCTTTCAGGTGTGTAACCCTTTGTATTTATAGACCTAGGTTTACTTGGCCTCCAAGCTAGCGCGTGGAGAATACGCTCAGGTTACCGTCTCGGGTGACGTCATACATGACGAAAGGAATGAAACGGTTACGGAGCACATGGCCAGGCCTGATCCCAATGATTACGCCTACCGTATGAGGAGCATGACCCTCGCGGGGCCCATCTGGCGTAACTATCTTTCCTAAACGCCTTTGAAAATATCGGAGCAGGGACAAGGCTGAGGGTGGCTCCGAGGTATTCAGGAGCCGACCCCCGAATATTCAACCGAACCGAATACCGAAGGGGACTTGTCATCCATCCGTGACCCGAGCCTTCCTTAGTCGTTGGTTCGCAATTCATGGCCAGGTTACCGGGCTGGTAACCGAGGCCACTACAGTTGGAACTTCGGCGAACACTCTAGGACGCTTTGATCAACTCGACTAATTCCCCAAGGCAAGCCCCCCGGCACAGGGGCTGCAAATAGCTCAAATTTTCGACGAACATTTTTTAGAATTGCCTCGGTTAGTGCTTCGGTTAAACCCTACCTCGTTACTCCGCAACATTTAACCGAAGCAGGGGCAGAGTCACCCTTCGGCTATAACCACATAGCCATACAAGCATCTCAAAAATAAACAAGTCGTGAAGGGAAAGAAAGCATTCATTTAAAGACAGCAAAATGGATTGCAAGTTAAAGCCCTAGATCAAAACTATCTCATCCAATCAGGCTTCGGCCAACTGTTCGGCGCCTGTTAAGCAAAAAATATTTACAAACCCTGGAACGGTAAATTCCAAATGTTCGGAACCGTCCAGCCAAACAGAAATTAAAAGAAAAAAAGAAAATCCTAAGTGCTGGGAGGATGGGGAGTCTGGATCGCATCTTCGATTGGAACAACGGCTGTAGGAATGGTTTGGACCTCCGGGAGAATCTCCGCCTCAAGATCAAGCACCTGCTCGTCCCCCTACTCGGGAGGCGCCTCGGGCAGGACTCGGAGTTCAGAGTCGGTTGGGAGATCAAATTTCTTCAGAAGAGCCTCATGGCCGAACCGAAGTCCGTCCAAGAAGCGATCCCTGTAAAGCTCGGCTTCAATCTCTCGAACCTGCTTCTTGTACTCCACCCCGGCTGCGTCCCAGCCTTCGTCGTAGCCCCTGTTCCTAGCAACCTCAACCTCGCGAGCTCGGGTGGCCCTCAGAGTGTTGGTATCCTCCTCAGCCTTGTCAGCCTTGGCCTCAGCAAGCAACCTTTCCCTGTCGCAGCGCTGGAAGTCGGTGAGATAGAGTTCACAGGTCTCCCGGGCTATCCTGAGATCATCTTCCCTCTGGGCAAGGGTCTATTTCAGCTCCTCCACCTCCCTCTCTCAGGCCTTGCATCGGTCATTCACAGCTAGAGCCCAAGCACCAGCCTGTCAACAAATGAAAAATATTACAAGTGTAAACAACTAACCGAAGGGTATAAGCAGCGAGTAACAGCAACTTACCGCCAGAAGAGTCTGAGCTATCTCCCCGCAAAGGTCCTCGGTGAGGCCCTTCACAGCTCTGGCGTCCTGAGGGAGAATGGCGGACTGAAGCAGCCCGTACGCTGTACCGATGTTGGTAGCGGCACTATTAGCATGGGTGATCAAGCGCCCGGTGTAGTGACGGACCTCGGGAGCCCAGGGCATCTCCCTTGCTGGGACCATGGTCTCGGCATCGGTGCCTTCCCCCCGGTCTCTGCCCCTCGGCCCTCCTCCTCCTTGTTGATCACGAAGGTCTCCACCCTTTCTCCCCGGGCACCCTCGTCCACGTTGGGCCGAGCCTTCTTCTCCGGGGGCCCTTGGGGAGAACTGGAGGTGGTCCTCGAGGTCCCAGCTCTAGGAGTGCCGATCACAACGCCGGCGCCTCGTCCCCGAGGCCTCTGTCTTCTCAAATTCAAGACTTCCCAGGATCTCAGACCCGCCATCTCTTCACTCAGCCCGGTCCTCTTTGCGGTTTCTCGATCAACCTCCTCCCTTAGAACGCCCCGGGGCCCGGAGTTATTGCTCTCGGTCTCTTGCGTGTTCCTTCCCTCACCTCCTTCCCCTGTTCCTCTTCCTCTCCCTCGGCCTCCCCCTCTTCCTACCCTCGCTACTCCCTGCCGCCTCGGTTTCTTCTTTAGATAGCTCGTGTACGTGGGCACGTACCCGAGAAGTTCAGGGGCGTACCGGCTCGTGATGGGGGTCACGTAGGCTACGGTTATCCGAGCTCGAACAGCCCTTTCCCGAAGCTCCTGAACGACGCCTTCGACTACAAAGAAGTACCACAACAAGAAAATCAATGCAAGTATGTGAGCTATAACGGAAATTTACAAGTTAGTTACCGAAGAATAAATTACCGACCAGGAGCTCCAGTCTCGAATTGAACTCTGGTGGTAGTATCTATGCTCTCTCCAGGCCCGAACATGAAGTTCCCGGTGACCGAGACGTAGATACTCGCCCACTCCTCGGAGTCCGGTGGGTGGTCAATCAGGAACGTGTCGTACCCCGTCCGACAGGAAAGGTAGTACCGGTCGTGATCTTGGTTGACTCCTACTAGGTAGACCCCGAAGAGCTCTTCGAGCCCGAAGGTCAGGTTAAACTGTCTTCTCAACTCGATAATACTAGTGATGATTCAGTAGGAGTTCATCGTGAGCTGAGAAGAGGTGAGGCTAAGGGTCCGGAGCACCCGGCGGACAAACTGGTGAAGGGGAAACCTGATTCCGCCCTCGGTGATAGCCATCAGGGGAAAGATCAACTCCCCTGGACGGTGCGGAAGTTTTTTGGGGTCGGTATCTGGGAGCAACCGAATTTCAACATCCGGGGGAATGCTGTAAATCCTTTTGAACTCGGCATAGGCGGCCGGGGCGCTGGTGAAATACTTGTTTCGATATGTGCAGGGCCTCATCAGTCTTCGGCGCCCCCTCACTTCCTCGGGCGCATTCGCAAACGGCCTCGGTCCCTGGTTTGACGTACTGGGGGCTTCCATTTCCCAAGGATCGAGTGAAGTAATCTCTCGGGGAGCTCGGTTTGGGTCAACCGGTTTGATGCAATCAATCGGGATCCGGTAAAGTCTTTGGGCCCAAATCTCTTGAAAGATACCTTCGACCGAGGAGGAGTCAGAACTACTGGAGCTATCCGAAGTAAGCTCAACGACCATTCGCCCCTGCCTAACAAAAGGAAAACGTGCGAAAACCCGTTAGCTATATGCTTGGGGGAAAGCAGAAGGGCCTAACGCTCGGGACGAAATGGTCCTCACTCCTCAGAACCTACAGGCCTCGGTTATTTTTGGGGTACTCCTCCTCGGGAAGAGTCCTCGAGGGCCCCAAACTAATCCCTGCGATCTGAAGGTTGAAGATAGGCCTCGGGATGAGTTTAGGCCTCGGGAAGAATTTAGGGCTCGGGAAGAACATGAACAGCGGCGAGAAATGCCAGCTCCGCCGCGAACCAGACGACGCCGGGTGGTGTCTCCGCCTCAATGCACGTCAAATACGGTGAAAAAGCTCGAGAAAATCAACGAAACTTGAAGATTAATGAGTGGAGATCAACATACCAGAGTTTAGTGTGAAGATTCGCTGCCAAATCGCTCGAAATCACAATCTCAGTTTGGCAAGAGAGGGCGGCAGCGGTTCGACGTCGACTAGAGGGTTGGGTGCCTTTCTCTCTCCTGTTACCCTTTATTTATAATGGAATGTACGAAGGGTCGCGCGGGAAACTAAGCGTCGCGCACCGTGCCGTTGGATCTCTGACACGTGTCCCCATCGGACGGTCAGCAACCAAGAGTCTGTACCGAGGTCAGGCGCGCCGCCCTCCGAGCCATTTACGCATTAACACGTGTCTCCAAAGGGACGTTTCGTACCAATCATCTAACACTTCACGTGTCGAGGCGACTCATGATGTCATACATCTCGGCGATGATTAACACGTGGCTCCCAGGGCTGGGGCTGGCTACTTGGTCGCCTCCGAGGCTGCTCTATTCTTCGGTATCACATTCGCTGAGAGCTCAAACACGTCAGCTCACAAGAGGAATCAACTCCCTAGAGCCAAGGGGTGGTGCTCTAGAGCGTTGAGGGGCTATTGTAGTGGCCTCGGTTACCAGCCCGGTAACCTGGCCATGAATTGCGAACCAACGGCTAAGGAAGGCCCGGGTCAGGGATGGATGACAAGTCCCCTTCGGTATTCGGTTCGGTTGAATATTCGGGGGTCGGCTCCTGAATACCTCGGAGCCACCCTCAGCCTTGTCCCTGCTCCGGTATTTTCAAAGGCGTTTAGGAAAGACAGTTACGCCAGATGGGCCCCGCGAGGGTCATGCTCCTCATACGGTAGGCGTAATCATTGGGATCAGGCCTGGCCATGTGCTCCGTAACTGTTTCATTCCTTTCGTCATGTATGACATCACCCGAGACGGTTACCTGAGCGTATTCTCCACGCGCTAGCTTGGAGGCCAAGTAAACCTAGGTCTATAAATACAAAGGGATACACACCTGAAAGAGGTACGCCACACTATCCTAACCCTAGACCTAAACACTTCCCCTGAGAGCTAACTTGATCGTCGGAGGGTCACTGGGCAATACAAGCCCTAGTGACTTGTTGCAGGTCCAGCGGCGGAAGCACAGAGCTGCGAAGGAAGGATTCTAGCCAGAGCCACGGTCAAGGTCCCAAATAATCGAACCCCTACAGTATTTTCTTTGCCTCTTTCATTTTGTGGAATTTCAGTGGAATTATGTTCGTATGATTCTCGCCTTATGGATGTGAACTTCTTTCATCTTATGGTTTTGCTCATTCTTTTGCTATCAATTGTCGTTAAGATGTTCAAATTAGTTAAATTTCTCACTTCACTCTACATGCCGTTCAAATTAGTTAAACTTCTCACTTCACTTTACATGCACGTCGTGCTGGCATATATTGCCATGTAGAAGTGTTTCATTTTCTCCAGAATAGAAGTACCCCCATAATGTCATTCTTCTCATATTTGAAACACCTATTAGAAAAGGTTCCCACATCTTAATGACATGATGCTTCGTTGTTATCACCAATACTCCTAGTAATGGGGTGCGGGAGGCTAGATGGGCACAGACCTCGCCTTTGGCATTATTTTGACAGTTGCTATCATAGAAATTTTCTTGGATAGATCTTTCTGTAACCTTAATTGGTATCACTGCATGTTACGGAATTCTTGTACCTATGCTTAGCTATCAGATGTGGCGGCTTTGCAAATGGTGTTTTGTTGGTATAACAAGGATGTAACGGTTTTGGTACTATTGAGAATTCTTGTGCATATTATTGGGATAGCAAATACATAGATGGACAGATCATAGTTGCCATTTCCTTTTTCCCCCCTCCTTTTATGTATTCTGCCAAAGAATGGATTTGGAAATCAGTTCAATTGGCTGAAACCTGATATTGTGGGATCATGTTTAAAGTGACCTTACATATCATAGATATGAAATCTTTCTCGTGACTTAAGAAAGAGTTTAATAGAATTTTCCTGATTGATTTAACTCGGAATGATCAAAGTCTCCCGAAAATTGTCTGGCTCCCCAAATTTGTGGGACTTCCCTCATTTCAAAACATTCAGTGAACCATAAGAAAATTAATTGACCTATTGAAAAAATGGGTAGGTAATTGGTTTAATCCTAGAAAGATACATCATAGAATATAGATGGGGAAAATCGTAGTTGTAATCGCCTTTTGAACTCTGCAAGGCACTTTTCAGTCAGTAAATCTGTTAACTCCTTAGTTTTCGGTTGCCATTTTCCAGCAAATAGGCTGGTCATATCATATCTAATTAGCTCATAACATAATATTGCTTTTATATTAATCTCACTAATGGTATCGTATCTGATTGCTTAAACCCATTTGTTTTACTCGGATTTGTCTCCCTTTTGCAGAAGCAAAACTCATATATCTTTTATAATTTTCGTGTCCGTATCTTATTTTGGTTTATCTTGTTGACAGTTACTTTGCGCCAGATAAGCTTTGGGTATGATTATCATTGGGCATGTTGTAGTTCTTGGTTGGATCAAAAGGTATGTTAGGAGTTATATATAGGTTTTAGTATTAGTATGTGAGGGTATTATGGTCATTGTATTCTGTACTCTCAACTATATACATGTGCATTAGGGAACACTTTTTTCTTATCTCTATGAACAATACTTGTTCGTCTAAAGGTTTTTGTTGGTGTATCTTACCAAGTTGCTTGTTTCTGCCCAAACTTCAAACTAACTTAATCTTGAGATTGTCTTGTAAACTGATTCAAAGAAATTGTGTTTCATAGTAGTTCGTGTATCAGTTACTTACGTTTCTTTCTCTGGGTTTTCTTCACCTATCCTCATGATCAATTTCTTGTTGTTCGAACATTTGCAATTGCAATAAATGAATTGATTGTCTCTAATTTGATTACTGCTCATATAAATATCTTTATTTTGATGTTTTCACCTTTCTCCGATTGCAGAAGCATATTCAAAGTTGCCCGAAATGTTCATCAAGACAAACATGCTACCTGCTATTACAGGTTGTCCTTTAGGTTCTAGTATCACTGCAATTGCTAAATTGTAGTCTTGCTATCATCTGGACTAATATCTTCTTTTGTATGAACTTCTATTTTCCTCAGGAGAGAAACCTCCAGAACAATAATTTCTCCTTGGCTGTATACCTATGTTATTTGGTATATGCTCCGCTCTATATTGCTGGACCAGTTCTAAGCTTTAATTCATTTGCATCACAGGTATATTTTCTATATTTTTCTGTTTTTTGGTCTTTTATAGTAATAGTATAACACTCTTGTAATTTTTTTGAAATTTCACCATGGTGTTTCTTTTATCCCTTTACATGCTTCAAGTTCCATGCATTTGTGGCCACTTTTTTTTTTTTTTATAATAGGTTCTGAACAGTTTGTGTTGCTGAAACATTTTGCAATTGCCTTTACTTTTGGTTCGAATTTTCTTAAGCTTCCATATTGGTCCAATTATTTTCTCTATTAAACTGTTTTTGCCCGCCCTTATTGCTTTAGGGTATGCCTTTCGGTACGTTGTAAATGATCTAATCAAAGCGAAGTAATACACTGTTTTGCAGTTAGATATGCCTCAGAAAAACTATTCACTAAGAGAAGTGGCTTGGCATGGGTTGCGCTGGGTTTTTAGTCTCATACTAATGGAACTAATGACACATTTATTTTACTACAATGCCTTTGCCATGAGGTGTGCCTCTTTTGAACTCCAAGTTACACATTTTTCCTAAAAGTTTTCATGTATTGAGTGTTGTTTTCTGACCAAATCATCTTGATGCACCATCAGCGGCTTGTGGAAACAGTTATCTCCCACGGACGTTTTAATCATTGGATATGGGGTAAGAGTTGATTTGTAGGTTGTTATTTTATCGTTGATTTGTAGTTAATGCCAAGTAGCTTTGTTTTACTACTCATGCTCAAACAAACTATTCACCAAGCTTTGTTTCATGCCAAAAATCTTGACTATCTAAAAGTACTGGAATTACATAGCCTTCACAATTACATCTATCCTTTACAATGCAACAGGTTCTTAACTTCATGTGGCTCAAGTTTTTTCTAATCTGGCGCTACTTTCGCTTCTGGTCGCTGGTATGTAATTTGCTTTTATGCTTCCCCTTTCACTTGTTTCCTCATTGCAACCATATTTAAGCTATCCAATAGGACCAAACCTGATCTTAGCTCGAATCGATCTGATTTTGACAGAACAAGTTTTGCTATATTATGTTAGGAAGAAAGTCATTTATAAACTTAATCTGCAGATCAGTGGCATTGAGGCGCCTGAGAATATGCCTAAGTGTATAAATAATTGCTACAACTTAGATACTTTTTGGAAAAGTTGGCATGCTTCTTTCAACAAATGGCTTGTCAGGTGAAGCTTTCAGATTTTATCTCAAAGTTCTCTCACATTTATGGTTCTATCTGCCATATTGGTTGTGAATGACTATAATTTCAGGTACATGTACATTCCTCTTGGTGGTTCTCAACGAAAGCTGCTCAATGTATGGGTTATCTTCACATTTGTCGCCATGTGGCATGATTTAGAATGGTACTCTTAGCTTTCGTTATGCTTTCCATCGTCCACAAATGTAGTTTTGTATCTTAGGGACACACCATTTTAAATCAACTGGGCATGATTGCTTTGGCTTCAGGAAGCTTCTTTCGTGGGCATCGTTAACATGCGTATTCTTTGTCCCAGAAATGATTGTGAAATCAGCAGCAACTTCTTTTCAGGTGATACTCTTCTTGTGTAGTCTATCTCCATGCTTTACAGTATGCTCTGAGTCAATGCCCCTCCAATCCTGACACAGATCGTAAAGCTATTGAATTTATGACTAATATGAATACGAAAATCAATAGAATTTCAAATAAATTTGCAGGACTATTTTGTTGAGTTCCTTAGATCGGCAGCCCTATATTTGCTGCAAAGTTAATTCCATTTGAACCTATGGAAACATAAGCACTACATTGGGTGGACACATGTATGGAAGGTTAACGACAATTTTCAACTGCCCAGCCACCATGTGATGGCAGTTCCATTTTGCTCCCTCTTCCCACAATCCCATTATAAGGACAACGTGGGGTTTATCCATGTTCTTGGTTGTAGACACCTCTCAAACGGGGCATCGCCATACAGATTGATTGTATTTGTTTGGTTCCACTTCATAAACCAAGATCGTGGATATTTCCATGGCTAGGAACATCGCCACACGATAACAGTTATCATCAAAATAAAGTTGTCACCTAGTTTATTAAAACTAGGAAAACAGACAGAGATTCCGGGTACGGGAGCCAAAGGTACAATAAGGGGAAGGTGTTAGGCACCCCTCTTTGCCCAGTCGTGAGACTGGCCCATAATCGTTCGACATATGATTAGTACTTGCTTTATTTGATTCTAAACACATAATCTGATTATTAGCCTTTAACAGTTGATAAGGTGAGCCAAAAACAGTAATGAAAACATGCATCAAAATATAAAACAGGCTGTCCCAGAGAATGGATCCCTCAGCCAATGAATAGATGTCACGGCCGAGGAATCCTTCTGGATTGATATATCAGCCGAAGGATCAAAGTCCCAGCCAATATTCTTCCTCACACCAGAATGAATGATTAACAAAAAATCAAAATACTATGATTACAGTGTAAAAACACAGAAGAAATCAAACCATTGGCCCCTGGGCCTCACCTCCTTGATCCCTCAGTTGCTTGATTGCTTCGGATTAAGGGTGATTGATTGATTTGCTTCTCGAAAATCCTAGGGTTAGGGTTTGTACTTCGGGGTTTGATCTTCGGATCGCGGCTGCCTTCAGAAGGTTAGGGCTTTTGTAGATAGGGTATGAGAGAGTATATGTGCAGAGTTTCGTGGCTAGAGAGAGTGATTGATCATGTTAATTTCGAACCCTAAGGGCCTCTTTATATAGGCAATTGGTGACTCACTCTGGCCAATCAAATGGCGTGAATCAATAAGGAATATAGGGTAAATAAGATCTCTAGACGAAATCTACTTTGTAGCCCGATCGCATCGGAATTTGGCTGCTAGGGTTTTGGTGATCGGATCAAACGTATGACAGAACATTCCAGAATTTGGAAAATAGACGATCTGGCGGCCGAGCAATAGATCAGACGACCGAAGAATCGATCTGGCTGCCGAGGAATCAATCTCTCAGGGAGATTTTAAAACAACACGTTTCACGGGTGAAAGAATGAAGTTGAGGCCAAGAGATCAATGTTACGGCCGAAAGATGGAATTTCCTGGGATACTGTATTTCTGTCTGAAAGGCTATTTGGCTCTAGGTCGGGTCCTCTAAGTGGCTAAAAGTACTCACCAAAAGTCCTAAGGTTCACGAGAAGTCAATTAGCAATCATTGTTATCCATTCATCATCGGGATGGTCCCCAAGGTGAGACTTGAAATCATCGTTAGGCCAAATTGGGGTGTCTACATTGGCATCTCAATATAAACCAAGAATAGGAGTGCTCGAAGAACTCAAATACAGGGGAGAGAAAGTTCAGTAGAAAAACAGGAGATTCGGGAGAGGAAAAAAAGGCAAAGAGAAGTGAGAGAGAATTTTCATTCAAGAGAAGGAGAAAAGAGCACCTTTTCAGAACAACTCCGCAATTGCCCTCTCAGAATCTGTTTCACAAAATCTGCCCTCTCGTGAATTCCACCGAGTTTTGTTCTCCACAATTGAAGATGCCACTCGTTTAACCCACAAAATATTTGTTCATTACGCCCCCATGTGGCCATATAATGAATGGTATTTTGTGGTCTAAAACAAAGGCATCCGGCCCGAGTACCGCTTGCTTAACCCATAAAATACTCGTTCATTACGCCTCCATGTGGCCATATGATGAACAAGATTTTGTGGCTTTAAAAAACTCGTTTATTACGCCGCCATGTGGCCATATGATGAATGGTGCAAATGATCAAATTTTTGCCTAACACTTCCATGTTTGGTCCATGCATGAGGATCAGCCAAAACATAGTTTCAATCAGCTTTCTATCGGGCTCCATTTCTCATCCTAAACACTTCTTAAATGGGCTGGTTGGGTTTGGCTTGTGCTCAGGTTGGATATGATTTGGTTTGCAACACTTATTTTCTGGTAAAGCTTTTGTCAAGGCAACACAAAGCTTTATGCCTACATTAAATCTCACCAGGAAGGTTCAAAGAATTTTCTATATCAACCAAACTGATGAAGAAGCACGACTTTCTGAGTGTTGTTTTGAGTTGGTAGCATAATTGCATGCTTGGGACAGCAGTCCTTTATCGTTTCAGTCACTTCTTAATTGTAGGGATTCAGATTATCAACTACTTGCGTGTGGGATTTGCAATTAGGTCTAGGCGATTCCTTGGGAAACCATGAAACAAGCAAACCCCAAATTTGAGTTCGATTAGGCTCTACTGGGCACTTTCTCATGGCAAAGTGTTTGCATACCCAATGTGCCAACAGATGTGTGCTCTCGACCACCCCACTGTTAGGGTCAAGAAGATTGAGCTGTAGTTAATTTGCGCAACATGGAGTTAAGAAGTCAAGTTTTAGGTCTCTTGGTGGTTGGGACTTGGGTGATTGACTTTAAATCAATATTCCCTGTGATTATTTAATGCTCCGTTAGCCTAGGAGTGTATGGAATTGAAGTGCCTGAAATCATATGATCTTCCACTCAGACCACTCCTGAGTCAGAATTGGCTTGTAATTCTTTAGCCAAGGCATTCAAAGCTTTCCTCTGCCTCTTAGAGTCACTTTTTTAGGTTTGGAGCCCTTGGTACTAAATTTTGAGAATTGATAACATGGTATGTGGATCAATAGCTCCTAAAAAACTGCATTTTGCGTAGGAATTTTGAGGGGTGGTTATTCGTCGCATCATTACTCCTTTCCCAGTGTACCATACACATCTGAAAAGGTGACTATGGGACAAGTCTACTCAGTATCTGTATTTCCCTTAGAATAAGAGTTTGTTTTGGAACTGGCCAGTCAGTGGTTAATGAGTAGGCCAATTTTTTGGCTGGATTACGGTAACCACATAAATCTTCCAAATCAGGCAACCACATATCATCTGCTGGCCTACATATTATCAAGATAATATCTGGATTACGATAACCACATGTTAACTGCTGGCCCACGCTTTGCTACATTAGGTAAACCATGCTGTTGGATGAAAACTATGTTCCTTCTCCGCTTTCATCCAACTTCATAGTTTATCTAGTGTCTAAGTATATCTGTTATTGCACTTTCTGTTTGAAAGGTTTATTCAGCTAGTACTCAGGTTTTTCTTTTTTGAACAAGTGTACTAATTAGTTTGGTCTCATGTCTGCTGTCAGGCCCGCAGTGCTTTTGGGGAGTTTGTTTTTCGTGAACTTAGTGCACTTGCTGGTGCTATCACAATAACTTGTCTCATGGTATTTTTACTCTACTCTTTTCGCATCGCTAAGAACAGTTTGATGTCGGATGCCTACAATTCTGCTCATAATGTCATGTCATTAATAGATTGTGATGCTAGATTATTTCATGGTTGTTTGGTTGGGCGTCAATCTCAAGTTGATAAATGCGCCAATGCCTAGTATAATACTTGGTAATTTAAAGTCAAGTGGCTTGTAATTGCAGCTAAGCTCATTGGATAAAGCTTTCAACTTGGAATTTGAGAAAAAAGTTTGTGTGGTGTTTTAGTTAATAGTCGTTCACTGCGGAAAACGATGCCTTGCATTTATTGCTTGAAATATCATCCTGAAAGATTAAAACACAGTAGCAGCTTGTTTCCCCCAGCTAAGCAATGTTTCGGGTTTTCAGCGTGTTTCCTAATTTTCTGTCACTTAAAGCAAACCCAGAAGTTGAATTTGGTCATTGATGAAAGATTAAATTAGGCAGCTGTTGGATTGTGTAATATCTATTCTCTCACAGTTCATGCTAGTGTGATCACAACTTCTGTGCGAAACAACTATTTGTGCATACAATTAGAAATCCAAAATAATTTAAGTTCCTCTAAATGCTACGCATCGGAAATGATTCCTTACACGGCTCCGTAAGATTCTACATTTATCTCAGATTTTGCTTTTTACGTGGTTAGCTTTGAGGAAGTTTACACTAGAATAATTGCGGAGTAATTCTGAACTTCCATTTCTGCAGGTGGCTAACCTTGTTGGTTATGTTATTGGACCGTCAGGCATGAACAGGTTGATTTCTCGATTTCTCCGAAAAGAAGGTTCATGCTCTTACCTATCCCCGTTCTTTGGTGAAACAAATCTACTGGAGACTAACGTGCTTTTTTATGTTTTTTTAGGCCTACCTACTCTTGGAGGCATGTTTCTGACATTTTATGTTCGGACAAAGGTAGAAAGATAAATCCTTATCCCATCTATTTCGCAGTTGCCTTGTGAGTTTTAGAAATTAACTCGAGGGGCTGTTTAATTTTGCAGCTTATGTTCCATATCCGTGATGCCAAGCAAAGGAAAGACTGAAGTTGACAAGGCTTTTTTTTTTTTTTTTGGTGTCTGACAGTGCAGAAAAAATACTACTGCCAGGCCATTTGGAGTAGAAAAAGCATGTTTGAAACATTTATGTGTGGCCCGTGATCCTTGTTCCTCGTTAATGGTTCGATGGTGGTTGAGCCTTCTTCTCCTAGCCTGCACAGGGAGCGCACAACTAAGACCTGGCCGGGGGTTGTCCCGGCAAGGTCCTCCGGCGAGAGGATGAGTATAGTACAGAGAGAGGAAGCAGAAAGCTAGAGAGTGTTTCAGTATAGAGTAGCATGTACCTGTTAGGGTTATCATCACTCGATATTTATAGGGCATCCTGGCTTGCTCTCCAAGTACGATCGCATGCCTTCCACGAGCCAAGTGACGTCATAGTGACATCAAGGAATAGATCTGGTAACCGTTTTCGGGGCTGAGCTGGCACACCCATGTGCGCCCATGATCATCTTCTGTTATAACCGCCTTTGCACGTGGCGGGACGCGTGGCTCAACAGTTAGCCGTCGTCGGCAGCCAGCTGTGCTCTGCGGGTGACCGAACACGGATAATGCCGAGCCTGGCCATGCGTCCAATAGGGGAGGTAACTTTCGCCGAGAACCTCGCCGAGGGCAGGGATCGAACACGGACCTGTCTTCTGCCGAGCTCGCGGCGAGTGGGATATCGAATGATGAAACGCCGACGGCAGCCATGCACGAAACCAATGATTGGTACGGAGCAGGTTCGGTCCGCATTATTGCGAACATCTATGTTCGGCCTGCTACAATAGCCCCTCAATCTCTGTCGATGCCGTACGCATGGTAGGGATTGAAGTCAAGCCCTAGGCCGAACTTGTCGAATCGCCGAGCGTGGTCTCGTTTGTTGAAGGTGGACTCCCGCCGAGCCTGTATCATCTCTTCCTTAGGAGCAAGCTCGGTCGTCGATGAAGAACTCCAGTGGAGGAGTGCCAGATGTCACCTTGTGGCTGGGCACGGCTGATGAGAGAACGGCTGGCAAACCCTGCAAGCTGTCCTTTCAGTGACACGTGTCATGCGCTGAGTGGTCAGTGGTCCGGCGGTGCAATGATGGGCGGGAGTTTCGAATTCCCAACCCTAGCCCTATATAAAGGGCAGCGCGAGGAGAGAGAAAGGCCTCGTTCTTTCTCTCTCTCTTGAACTCCATCGCCAGAGCTCCATCAGCGACCATTCATCTTCTGATCTTGATTTCCCAGAGATTTCGCCACCAGATCTCGCTGCAAATCACAGGTATGTGTTCAATTTTCACCCTTCTTCACTTTTCCGCAGTTTTCCTGGCATTTTCTTGTTTATTTTCTGGATTCTGGGGCGTTTTTTGTTCTGAGTGAACAGTTCGCCCCTGGAGATGAACGAACTGTTCATCTCCCCCTTCAATCTATTCATCCGAGCGTGGGACCTTCAAGGGGTTCTGGGCTTGGCCGTTGATGGAGTAGGCCGAGCCCCAGTCTCTGATGTTTGGTAGGCTTAGACCGAACACGATTTGGCCGAGCCTTGAGAACGACGATGGGGTGGGCCAGTTAGGATACCAAGCATAGTGAGATCCCTGTTTTCTAGCCGACGACGAGGTCTCATGTTTTAGTTTTTGCCTTTTGTTAGGTCTGGCTCACCCAATCATCGTCATCTCATCCGACTTTGAGAATTCAGGGGACGATTCTGCAGATCTTGTGATCCGAAAATACGTGGAGAGGCACAGGAGCCGACGCCAAGATTCTTCGATCGACTCGAACATGTCCAGTGATTCCAACGCCGAGCGTGACCACGAGTACGACAGCGGGTTCAATACCGAGCCGGAGATATCCTTTTACTACCAGTACTGAGTCCGAAGGCGAACACGAGCTTGGGCCCGAGGCTGAGTCTAGGCTTCGTTCCCAGGCCGGAGCCACGACTTCTTCCCGTTCTGCTCCCGCCGAGACTTCTTCCGATAACAGGGAGTTTGCCGACCTTTTTGAGAAGGGGCAGGTTTGTCCCCATGCCCATTACTTCAGTGGGCGTCCCGATGAGTATGAAAACTTCTGCCGAACGTACCACATCCCAGGCGACGTCGTTGTCCACCAGGTAGCTAGCAATAGGATTAGGGATAAGAGGGAAGATCATCCCGAGCATATAACAGTCCCTCTGATGGCCATCTGCGAGGCCAGGCTCCGTTTCCCCCTTCATCCATTTTTGAGGGAATTGCTGACCAGGTTTAGCATAGTCCCTCATTATTTTGCCATCAATAGTTACAGGATAGTGATGTCCGTAATTAAGTTAAAAGAGCTACAGGATCTTGAGTTTACCGTGGCCGACCTCTTTCGTACGTATATCATGTCCAGGCATGGCGGTACCGAGCGTAGGTATCTGTCAACGCGTGGTGGTAAGGAGCCCCTGATAGATGGGCTTCCTGACACTGACAAGTGGGCTAACCTCTATGTTGAAGTTAGTGGGAATTATGAGTTCGGCAGTCAGTCAGTGCGGCTACACTCTGTGCCGAAGATAAAAGACTTCTGAGGTTTAATTTCGTTTCTTTGATCTGCCGAGTACAAATTACCTTTCCATTGTATTTCTGATATCTTGACAACACAACACTTTTTCATTTTGCAGATCACCGATCAATAACCAAGACACAGCAGTCTTTATCCGTTGAGGCTAACGTCGAGATGTTGAAGGCTCAAATTTGCCGTGACGCGCCGACGTTGCTCAACTACACTCCTTCTTACAAGGGGAAGTTGAGGAGGAAGAAGAAAGAGGCGGGGCCGAGCACGAAGGCTAAGAAAGCAGCTGCTAAAGAGCAAGGGGTTGGTGACAAGGTTCAAAAGCCGAGCAAGAAGGTGAAGGAACCCAGGCTGAAATTTCCCACTTTCAAGAAGTCAGCCGACTTCTGGTTCCAAAACAGTCAACCAGCCGACTTCCAAGGTATTAATATTCCTCCCATCCGAACTCTGATCCCTGAATTTGCCGACGACATGGGCAGAAGGAACGTCGTGAAGATCAACCTCAGAGATGGTGCCGCAGCTCGCCAGAAGGAAGCTGTACTGGCCGAACAGGCTTTAAAGAAGCAGAAGGTCACCCACGACTTCTTCCCTACAAGGCCACCGACGCCACTTCCAAAGGAAAAGGAGCAAACTGAGTCATCGGCTGCGGGTGGCTCGAAGGCTATTGAGACGGCGGCAGGCTCGGGTGGCCGATCAATTGTGCAAGACTTCGCGCCGTCCTTCGCAATGGCCGACGGGAGGATTGTCTCCGTTGAGGACAGCGTGAAGCTCGAGCCTGGGTTGGCCGTCACCATGCTTCACGGTCTCGCTCTTCCGAGGGACATGGACAGAGTTCCTGGGGAGCTTCAGCCAAGTATTGCGCACTTGAGCGCCTATCTCGTTCAGGTAATTGGCCTTTTGAATTGAAGTTATTTTCCTTCTTCTGTTCGCCGAGCCTGATCAGTTTATCTTCTACAGGCCGGACAAGCTGCGCTGCGAGTGTCCAGCCAGGCCGACCTTTTGGCGGCCGAGAGAACACGTTACCGCGATGACGCCAAGGCCGAGGGCGAAAAGACGAAGGCTGCAAAGACCGCCCTGAAGCTGGCCAAAGCCAAGGTAGCCGAGCTCGAGAAGGAGAGAGATGAGGCGCTGGAGAAGGCAAAGAAGTCCAAGTGCGAGCTCGGCCAGGTTGTGAGGAGGGAAAAAAGGAAGATGAAGGAGGTTGACGAGAAGGCTTTCCAAGCTGGTTATGATAGAGCTGGTGCCGAGTATATCCTGGAGGCTCGGTCGGTGGTTAACGAGGAGCTCTCGAAGAAGCTGCCGATCGCGTACCGAACTGGGTACAAGGATGGGGTGAAGGCTGTGTGTGGGGTTATGCAGATGGAGCCCGACATGAATCTGATGAAGTCAATCCCCGTAGCCGAAGTGCCCGAGCTCAGGTTGCCGTACACTGACGAGGAGTGTGCTCCACTTCCTCCGGAGGAGTACCCCGAAAGTGAAGATGAGGTTGACGATCTTATAGATGTCGGCGCCGAAGGCGATGGTGATGGCTCAGCTGGGAAGAAGACGGGCAATGCTGAGGGGGGGAATGGTGAAAACGCCGAGCATGGTGCTGCGCAGGCTGGGAAGGGCGATGAAGTGGCTGTTGACGTCGGGAATGAAGCTGCTCGGGCTGCTGAAGTTGCTGCAGAGGGTGATCCTCCCCAGCTTTAAAAGTTCTTGTTTTTAGAGTTTTGGCTTTGAACTTTTTTGAAGTTTTTGTTGGACTGGACGGCTCCGAACTTGGGAGTTTGCCGTGCCAGATGTAATAGTTAATTGGGGGTCGGCACCGAACGGTTTACTTCGCCGTACTTCCCAGCTTAGGATCTTTGATAACACTTGTCTTTAAGTTTGAATGAATGCAAGGCTTCTTTTGCAACGTCTCTATTGATGCCGAGCTTGATTGATTGTTTTCATTTCTTCACAAAATTTGAAGGTCTTGTGTGTTTTGAATGTGTAGTTGTTCGTAGCCCCCACTTTGGTTTGGGTTCGGCAGAATAGTTGAGAGTTTTGTATGATTTGAATGGTTAAGTATAGATGTTTCAGCCGAACCTTGACCAAAGTAGACTTGCCCTTCTAACAGGTCGCCGAACATGGGAGTATTGTAAGCTAACATGATTCTGCTTGTTTTGATTGTAAGAATGTGAGATGCCCCTTGCCAGTGGCTGGGGCTCGGCCAAAGTGTCAGCCTCTGGCCATGGTAAAGGAACGTTGAGAGTAGCTAATTGATTTGTGGGTTTTTTGCTCGCCAAAATGCGAGTGTGGATTTTCAGTGGCCGACTATAGTGTCTTGCCAATCTGAGCCGAAGCCTAAGTTCCATAAGATATGTGTATTTTAGGCTCGGCGGACCATACGTCCATTGATTGCTTCTTAGGGCGACTATAGTGGCCGAAGCAAAAAGGCTTTTTGAGGAGCCATTTGTGGGTGTGACCGAAGTCAACGTTTGTGTTCGGCGTCGTAGCCGAAGGTCGAATGATGCTTGAAATACTTTTGAAAATGTTTGACCAAAAAGATTGTCTTTTCATTGATAGTTCTCGAAGTACAGGTAAAATATTGAAGATAAAAACAGTAACAGTGGGTCGAAGCCCTTCTTTGAATCGTATAAAACATAGAGAATCAAGCCGAAGCCATGAAAAACTGAAATTTCTTGGCAATAAGTGTTGGCCGATGGTAGTTTTCAACCTTGCATGTTGTAGGAGCTTCACATGTATGCCCTCCTTAGATTCTGTGCATTCCATGGGTTGGTGAGCACTTTCCTTTTCATGTCTTCGAGGGTGTAAGCCCCTTCACCAGCAACTTTGACAATGCGGAAAGGACCCTCCCAGTTAGGCATGAATTTTTTCTTCTTATTTGCATGTACGACCTTTCGCTAAACCAAATCGTCAGGTTTGAACTTCTTGATTCGAGCACTCCTGTTGTATCCTTTAGCAACTTGCTGTTGATACTCGGCGAGCTTTAGCTGAGCATCATCGCGTTTTTCCTCAGCCAGAATTAGCTCTTGCTCCACGGCTCCATCATTTGTCTGTGGGTTGAAGGTTTCTGTTGGGAGGGTTGGGAACCTTGATTCCAGTGGGATGACGGCCTCCATGCCAAATGCCATTGAGAAGGGGGTTTGGCTTGTAGAGCGACGTGGTGTGGAGCGGTAAGCCCATAAAACTCTGGGGAGTTCTTCTGCCCATTTTCCTTTCTTTGAGTTCAGTCTGCGTTTTATCCCTGCACAGACTGTTTTGTTTGAGGCCTCGGCTTGGCCGTTGCCTTGAGGGTAAGCTGGGGTTGAGTTGAAGAAACGTATGCCGAACTCCTCGCAGAGGCTTGTGAGGCCGTCTCCGACAAATTGGGTGCCGTTGTCGGAGACGATGGCATAAGGTACGCCGAACCTTGTCACAATGTTTCTCCATACGAATCGTCGGACGTCTGCTTCTGTGATGGTGACGAGGGCTTCGGCTTCTACCCACTTGGAGAAATAATCTGTTGCAGTGATCAGGAACTTGAAGCCCCCAGGTGCTGTTGGAAGTTTCCCGACGATGTCAAGCCCCCATTGTGCGAATGGCCAGGGACTTGTGATGGGGGAGAGATTCTGAGCCGGCTGCTTGGGGATTGGGGAAAAGAGTTGGCATGGTCGGCATTTTCGGACGACTTCTTCACAGTCTTTCTTCATATTTTTCCAGAAGTACCCTTGACTCATTGCGCGTTGGCACAACGAACGTCCACCGAAGTGACAGCCACAGCTTCCTGAGTGAAGTTCATTGAGGATCTCGGGAACTTGGTTTGGATGGACGACGAGAAGATAGGGCCCGGAGATGGATTTTCTGTAGAGTTGACCGCTTTCAGAGAGCCAATAGTACGCGGCCTTGTTCCTGATTCGATAAGCTTCCTTTTTGTCGTCGGGTAAGGTGTCATTTCTGAGGAAAGCGACGATCTCATCCATCCAGCTTGGGCCAAGTTCAATGTTGAGCACCTCTGGAGTTGTTTCAAAACTTGGGTGGTCAATGCTGCCAAAGTTTATAGTTCTGAACTCAGAGGCTTTCGAAGCCGAGGCGAGGCCAGCAAGTGCGTCTGCGTGAGCGTTGTGCTCGCGGTTGATCTGCATGATGTTGAAGTTTTGGAAGTGAGTGATGAGTTTTGCTGTTGTGGCCTGGTACTTCATCATCCTTGGGTCCCGAGCTTCGTAGTCTCCCAGCACTTGATTGACTATAAGTTGAGAGTCGCAAAACACGGCCAAGTCGTTGACATTCATTGCAATTGCCGAACGTAATCCAGCAAGCAGGGCTTCATATTCGGTCTCATTATTTGTGGCGGGGAAGTCGATGCTGATGGCACTTTCGTGAAGAGTTCCGCAAGGAGAGACCAAGACGACTCCAGCTCCGGCCCCGGCCCCGTTGTTGTTGGAGGCACCGTCAACTTGCAACCGCCAAGTGTCTCCTTGAAAGAGGAGCCACGGTTTCCCTTTTGGTTCATGTTCGGCCGAGAGCTGAGTAGGTAGAGGAGTGTTTAGAATCTCGGAGTCTTCTGGTGTTAGCTCGGCAATGAAGTCGGCGAGGACTTACCCCTTGATTGCCGTCCTTGGCTCGAAGCGGATGTCGAAATTTGCCAATTCGACCGCCCATTTGGATACACGGTTTGAGAGATCGGCTTTCCAAAAAAGAGCTTTGAGAGGGTATTCGGTTAAGACTGTGATTGTATGTGCCTGAAAGTATGGCAGAAGCTTTCTCGCCGCCGATACGAGTGCGAGTGCCAACTTCTCCAGTGGAAGATATCGTGTTTGGGCAGGAAGCAGCGTCTTGCTTGTGAAATAAACCGGCATGTCGTCGGCTCCTTCACGGCGAACGAGGGCGGAGCTGATGGCGTGAGGTGAGACGGCTAGGTAAAGGTAAAGAGTCTCAAACTCCTTGGGTTTTACCATTAGGGGTGATGTACTAAGATAGTCTTTGAGCTCGGCCAATGCTTTGTCGCAGTCTGGCGTCCATTCGAAGCTTCGTTGGCTTTTTCCTTTAAGGGCGTGAAAAAAGGTGTGGCATTTGTCAGATGACTTGCTGATGAAGCGGTTGAGGGCTGCTGTCATCCCTGTGCGTTTTTGCACCTCTCTGATTGTTCGTGGTGGCCGTAGGTCTGCCACCGCCTTAATTTGATTGAGGTCGGCCTCGATGCCGCGGCGTGTGACCAAGTGGCCGAGGAATTTTCCCGCACTGACGCCGAATGCACATTTCTCCGGATTCAGAAGGAGTTTGTGGAATTTGAGGATCTCGAAGACTTCGGCTAGTTCCGAGAGATGATTATGCTCCTTCTGACTCTTGACGACAAGGTCGTCGATGTAAGCTTCGAGGATGTGGCCGATCTGCGCATAGAGCATTTTGAATATTGCTATGTTGAAGGTAGCACCTGAGTTTTTGAGGCCGAATGGCATGACTCTGTAGCAAAAAATGCCGTGTGGAGTGATGAAGGTTGTCTTTTCCATGTCGTCTGGATCCATGGCATCTGATGGTAGCCGCGGTAGGCATCCAAGAAACTCAACCGAGCATGGCCAGCTGTTGCGTCGACTAGTTGGTCAATCTTCGGCAGCGGGAACCAGTTCTTTGGACAAGCGTCATTAAGGTTGGTGTAGTCGACGCAAACTCTCCATTTCCCGTTCTTTTTCTTTACGACGACAGTGTTGGATAGCCAAGTTGGATACTGAACTTCCTGTATAGCGTTGTTGTCAAGCAGGCGGTTGACCTCTTCGATGACGGCGTCGGCGTGCTCAGGTGCCGAACGTCTAGCTTTTTGTACCACCGGTTTGGAGTCCTTTTTGATGTTGAGGGAGTGGCAGATGAAGCTGGGATCCACCCCTGGCATCTCCTCTAGGGTCCAAGCAAAAACTTCTAGATTGTCTTTAAGGAACTGGAACATCTCATCTCGCTCGGCCTCGTTTAGTGAAGAGCCGAGTAAGAAGAAGCGAGATCCGTCCTCGTTGATGGGCATCTTTACCAAGTCTTTCTCTGCTTTGTCCTTGGCTTTTTGGCCGACGTCTTCGATTACGGTCATGTCTGGGACTTCAACCCATTGCACCGTTTTTGCCTTGGACAAATTGTGGACGGCGGAGACGTAGCATTTTTTAGAGGCTACCTGGTCGCCTCGCAAATCTTCCTGTCTTCCCGTGGCGCCGATGAAGTGGACGACCTGGTGGTACGTTGAAGCAATAACTTGCATTCCATGGAGCCAAGTTCGGCCGAGGATGGCATTGTATGGGCTCGGCGCGTTGACGACAATAAAATCCACGGTTAGAGTCTTTGAGCCGACGACAACCGGGAGGAAGATTCGGCCGAGCGGCCATACAGGAGCTCTGTTGAAGCCAATGAGGGGTACCTCGGTGGGCTGTAAAGCCGACTCTGGTAGGTCCAACTTCTTGAAGAGGTCGTAATACATAACCTCAGCTGAACTCCCTTGATCAATGAGGACGCGCTTGACGTCATGAACACCAATCTGGACGGTGACGACGAGTGCATCCGAATGCGGAGTCTGAACGTGTTCAAGGTCACGCTCGGTAAAGCTTATCGTCCATTTGGGCACTTTTTGTGGTCGTGAACGTTCGGATCTACAGCCGACTGAGAGTATCTCTTTTGAGGTTGAGGCGTGATCGATGTCAGCTTTGAGGGTGGTTTCGAATGCCTTTGTTACTGGACCGTGGATGACGTGGATCAGCGGTCGTTGTTCGTTGGGGTTGGGATTTGTCTGCCGGGCGGGCGTCTTTGATCGATCAATGTATTGATCGAGGTGACCTTGAGCTGTAAGCTTTTTGAGGAGGGCTTTGTATGGTGCACAGGCAGTCGTGTAGTGGCCGAGCTCGTTGTGGTAAGAGCATTTTTTCCTTGAGTTTTGATCCGGTTAGCCTGTGTCGGTTCCAAGCTTGCCCGTCGGCCACTCGAACCAAGGTTGCCTCATGATCTCCTTCAAAAAAGACCAAATTGGTTCCTTGAAGTGTGTGGTTTCGGCCACGTAGTCATGCTCCTTCGGTGGGCGTTTCTTTCCTTCCTTGATGTTGTGGACCTGCTTCTTGGATTGCGGGTTCTGGGTGAGTACTGGTGCCGGTAGTTGGGGAGCGGTCGAGGTGAAGGGTGCTGTCAAGATTGGGATTCCCTGGGCCGCCCTGTCCGCATAGAACTCTTCGAGGGCGCAGAATCTCTCTACTACGCGCATTAATTCTCCCATGCCGTGGGGTGGGCGGATGGCAAGCTCGTCTAAGATTTTGCTGCCGAATTCCAGCCCATTTTTGAAAGTGCGTGCGGCCCAATATTCATCAATTCCTGGAATCTCGTTGAACAGCTGCCAGTAGCGCTCGGCGTACTGTCTAAGAGTTTCGGACGGCAATTTCCTTAACTGAGATAGAGACTCAGGCTCTTTGGCTATTTTGTTGCTCGTGATGAACCGTGTGTTGAAGGCACGTTCGAGGTCGGTCAGGTTCCTTATGGATCCAGCGGGCAATTTGTTGAACCACTGGAGTCCTAGGGAGCCTAGGCTGGATGGGAATGCCTTACATTTAATTTCATCCTTTAGTGTGCAGAGCTCAATGGTTTGCCTGAAGTGGATGAGGTGAGTGTAGGCCTCGCATGTCGCCGGATCAAACTTCGCGAATTTGGGTAGATGAAAAGTGGACTCCGGCGGCGTGTTGATGATGTGGGAGGTGAAGGGAGAGACGCCGAGATCCTTCAATTGTCTCTCAAATCCTAGGCGCGGTGGTTTGCCTTGTTCGGTCATCTTTGACCTCTTGGAGTCCCTTTCCTTCACTTCCTTTACTCAACCTTCTCTGCATCCCTTCGTCGAAATTTGTCTCGCAGGTCCGTCGCTATTCGGCGTGGGCCGTCGATGGTTTTGTCCTTGTTACGACGGGTTTTGTCATCTTCGTTCGCACCCTCGGTACGTACGCCCTTACCATTTCGCCGAGCACGGTGCTCGTCGTCTAGATTCTCAGGTGGAATGTCACCAAGACGTTCAGAGATATGGGGTCTGGTCCGTGCGGAGTCTCGGCTATGGTGCGAGACCGTTGTGCGAGAGAATTCAGCACGACCAGTGGAGTACGTACTTGTGAATGACTCGGTATCCCGCGTCCTGGTTCGCTCGTGATGGCTTCTGGAACGGTGAGTTCCAGATGCGGTGGGTTGTTTGTAGAGGATTATTTCTCTGGCGTCGCCTGGTGCCGGGGTGAAGCCGAGGCGGTCTTTCACGGATCCGCGTTGGCCTCCCTCGTTCTGCCGCCCTTATGGCGGTGGTGGTGGAGGTGGTGTTTGCCCTCCTCTCCCCCTGCTTCCGCCAAATCTTGATGCGGCGGGGGTGGTGTCTTGCTGCATATGTTGCTTCATTTGGGCGACCTCCGCCCTTAGCGCGGCCAGCTCGTTGTCGGGTTCGTCGTCGCGACGCTGCAGCAGACGGATGTAGGCCGCCGTTACGTCGTCCGAAACTGGTGAGAGCCCGGATCCAGGGGCGAGGGAGATGGACATGTGCCTTTCGGGGGGGGGTCGTGGAGATGACATTTCCACTAGCGTCCTTGGCCCCCGAAGCAGCCGCGTCTGCTAGATCTGCGCCCATGGTAGGTGGTTTGGTGGTTATTTTACGAATGAGTGAGGGGGTTTGGAGGATGTGAGAGCCGTTTGAATCAGAAGCGATTCACGTCGGGTTCACCAATTGTGTGGCCCGTGATCCTTGTTCCTCGTTGATGGTTCGATGGTGGTTGAGCCTTCTTCTCCTAGCCTGCACATGGAGCGCACGACTAAGACCTAGCCCGGGGTTGTTCCGGCAAGGCCCTCCGGCGAGAGGATGAGTATAGTGTAGAGAGAGGAAGCAAAAAGCGAGAGAGTGTTTCAATATAGAGTAGCATGTACCTATTAGGGTTATCATCACTCGATATTTATAGGGCCTCCTGGCTTGCTCTCCAAGTACGATCGCGTGCCTTCCACGAGCCGAGTGACGTCATAGTGACATCAAGGAATAGATCTGGTAACCGTTTTCGGGGCTGAGCTGGCACACCCATGTGCGCCCATGATCATCTTCTGTTATAACCGCCTCTGCACGTGGCGGGACGCGTGGCTCAACAGTTAGCCGTCGTCGGCAGCCAGCTGTGCTCTGCGGGTGGCCGAACACGGATAATGCCGAGCCTGGCCATGCGTCCAATGGGGGAGGTAACTTTCGCCGAGAACCTCGCCGAGGGCAGGGATCGAACACGAACCTGTCTTCTGCCGAGCTCGCGGCGAGTGGGATATCGAATGATGAAATGCCGACGGCAACCGTGCACGAAACCAATGATTGGTACGGAGCAAGTTCGGTCCGCATTATTGCGAACATCTATGTTCGGCCTGCTACAATTTACATAGCAAATTTTGTTTTGATATAACTTCACAAATGGTGGTTAGAATCTGCGTTCAACATTGTGCACAAAATAGGGTATGAACTGAACTGAATTGAATAGTGGTAGAGTATTCGATTCAGTTTCGATGTTGGCCTCGGTTCCTTTTTCCACAATTTTTGCAGATCTCTATATACTTTTCTAGTTAAAGCTCTGGCAACTTGGTTTTTCACGCCATTGCACTAGGGCTGTCCAAAAAAAACTGAGAACCGTGAAATCGGTCCGGACCGATTCGTGCCTTTTGGATTTTGTCCGTGGATTAATGGTCCGGACACAGATTTGAAAATTAAAAAACCGTGAGATACGGATTAGGATTGGATTTTTATTTCAAATCCGTGGATTAACTGAACCGAACCGTGATATATTTAAAAAATTTAAAAAATTAAAAATATATATATATGTGTGTGTGTGTGTAATATTTATAATTAATTATAATTCTACTACTTGTTATGAATTTTTTTTAACAATTTTAATTTCATAACAATGACCGAAGTAAATCTACTCCTTATATGAAATTATTTACTTTTACTTCACTTGCCTTCCCCCTCTGATTTATAACTTGTAGTCAGCTACTACCACTGTGTAAATAGATACTCCTGCTGCTCCGTGGATGTAACAATAGCTGAAGAAACCTAGACTGAATTTTGAACTAGAAATTTGGAATGATATGTTATACATGCAGTAGTTGAAGTAATTTTGCGTTTTTTAGAATTTAATGTTTATGGAAGGAAATCCGTGAATAAAACCGGGACCGAACCGTAAGACTTTTAGATTAGGATTGGATTGTATTTTCTAAAAACCGTGAGATACGGATTAGGATTGGATTCATACGAATCCGATCCGATCCAGACCGTGGACACCCCTACATTGCACAATGTTTGAATTTGAACCCACCACCGATTGTCCAATCCATTCAGATTATGAACGAAATTAATTTGGTCTACTAGCAGTAACCACAAAAGAAAAAAATTCATATAGCCAACCCTATTGATTAGGACTAACTTTTTTTTTTGGACAAAAGAAGAACGTCATTTTATATATAAGAAAAGAAATACGACGAGTTAATCATGGTATAAATCAACAAAAAGCAACATATAAAAAAACACATAGACTACATAGTCTAAAAGCCTAAATGTAGAAGAACCATCCAAATCCGTAGCATGTGGATGTATTTGAGGTTGTGAAATCTGCCAACGCCGAAACACCAATAGAAGAAGTTGGAAAGAGATGCATAGAAAGAGACCAAACTTAGGCACCATACAAGCAATCCTCTCCAACAAAGCCATCTATCAAAAGCAAACACCCGAAGCGTTGCGAGGAATTATCGAGGGACTAGAATCAAGAGCAATTCCCAGCAAGAAATAAACACCTGCAAAAAGAGCTTTAAAAAAAAGGAAAGCCAAGTCAAATATAAAAACACATATCAAAGAGAAAGTGTTTGCCGTTGAGGAACCCGGTAAAGCATGGGTTCATTGTAGTTGTCTTCTATTCGAGTTTTCGGTTTCATTTTTTCTGGGCAGGCGGCTTATGGGTTGTAGTAACTTCTATAACATTAGTAATCTATATAATGCGTCCTGGCGCTTGTATACGCTTAGAACATTTGATACGGTGAGTCAAGATCTGCTCGGGAAACTGGGTCAACTGTTGGTTTGAAACTTTATCTAACATCACGACATCCTCTAAACCTTGGGATTGTAGTTCCATAGTGTTCGGCTCCGAAATGGCTCAAGGACTGAGCGGGCGTGTCAGGACTTATCGCGTCCAACGTAAAGGACCGAGTGCCCCTTTTTCTGACTTCTAGATCGTGAGCGAGAGTGCTGCAAACCTAAGGGCTAGATTGCAGTGTTGGTTCGTGGTTTTGCCTCTATGAGCGAGGATTTAGTAATTTCCTAACCGTATAGGAAAAGAAGTAACAACGTAGAAATAACTTTATTATGTCATAATAATAAAGCTGGGGATACAAGAGAGATAGAAATTGGGGGTACAAGAAAGATAGAAACCCGAATTACTTGAAGAAGTAATTGAGTGAATGTGAGAAAAGTGAGATAATTGCTTCGCTGGAAAGACTTTGGTTTTAAGCGCTGGTCTTGATTGGTGTGTGAACCATTTTTCCTTCTTGACTTCTAGTATTTATAGGCTGAGGTGCTTCTCAGTTTTGCATGGAATTGTTTTCCCGCCTTGCTTCTTGTGATGACACGTGTCCCATGTAACCTCCACATTGTGGGCTAATGGGTGGTTAATGGGGGTAAATAATATTTACCCATATGTTAATTCTTGATCATGGGCGGTTAAGAGAATAATGGGCCTTTTCCATGCTTTTCCCGTGAGCTACTTTGACTGGGTCAAATGGCCATGTGGCATATATTCCCATCAACTCACTCTCAATTTTTGTGGGATGATTCCAGAACATTTGATCAATGTGATAATGGGCCAAAAGGCCTTGTTTTCGTCATGCAAACCAAATGGGCCTCAAATATAACCCATAGCCCATAACTTACCCAGTTGAGATAAAATTAACCGGGCCCAAATCAATATTACTTTGGCCCATTAATTTTAGTCTGAACAAATATATTTCTTGGCCCAATTTAATTGAATTTCAATTAAATGGCCGCCCAACGCTAGTCTAGGACTGGGTGCCAAAAACGAGTGTAAACACATAGGTTAACCCAAATAACAACTAGCATCATCAGCATTTGTCACAGGATTGACAGGATAAGGAATATTATCCATTGGAATGGGCTCGGATTTGACATGGCTTTCTTCATTAGCCTGCATTTCTTCACGAGAGTGCTCAATATGTTGAACCTCAACAACCGATTGGCTAGACCGATGGAAAAATTGAAACTTCCCATCAACTGGGGCTAGCTCAGTTGGCCAGGACTCTTGCATCTCATTAGGAGGTCAGGAATTTGAGTCTTCCCACCTGCATGTGGGTGTTCTTCCCTTAGAGGACTTTTCCTTTCTTTCTTTGTTTCTACTCTATAATAGGTTTATTTCTTATATTAGTTGAGTTATTCGGCTTGGTTATCTCATGGACTCTTACAATTGATGTAGGGTCCCAGATTTGTACTCTGTTCTTTTATATCTTATGTAAATGAACTTTTCTATCGATTGACAAAAAAAAAATGATGGTTGGAGATCACGATCAATGAAAAGGAAATTCCTTCCCATGAAGACTCGTTTTTTCCCTTTCAAACGCTTCATGGGCTTGGAGTAACCCTCTTGATTAGGACTGACTTAAGACTCTATTTAGTTTGGTTTGATTTAGTCGTCACAAAATTTTATTTTATAAGATGATATATTATCATAGGCAATTGATAATGCCAAGACCAAAAATGTTGCTGCCAAAACTCATCCATGCGAATTTACTTCTTTGCCCAACTCCCAATCTTACCCTACTTCTCTCTCTCTCCTGAACAAACCCAAACCCAGTTTCTCCACACCACCGCCCGCCAAGTCGTCATGGAGTTTTTGGCCGAAATGGCCATAATTTGTAATCAAATTGGAAGAATACCCATCTTCCCAAATGTTTTGTAAAAATAGGCCATTGCTCATTTTCAAAAGGCGTTATAATGGTAGCCCAACTCCTACGTGGCGTAGAAGTCCAAGTCAGACTATAACGCCTTTGTAAAAGGCGTGTTTTATGTATTATAGAGCCTTTCGAAAAGGAGCTATAGGTTAAGTATTATAACGCCTTTCTAAAAGGAGCTATAGGTTGAAAACCCAGACGTATCAAACCCTCCCCCTTTTCTCCTCCTATCTGATCTTTCCCTTTCTCTCTCCACGTCGATCGCGACCTCCGAACCTACGCGATCTCCTCCAGCCGCCCTCCATCGTGCTCTCTCATCTCCGGCATGCTCTCCACCCGCTGTTGTCACTCATAGTAAGTCTCTCTCTCTCCATCTTCCTTGTCTCATGTATGTGTATATGTATATATGTATGTGTATACTAAGGTTCGGCTCAACAGGTAATTTTCAAAATGCAACTTGTCTTAATGCTGCAGTGAAGGTAGATAATTGTACTTATTTTACTGTTGCTTAGTAGTTACTCCCTCCGTCCTTTATTTAGAGTACAGTATTTCATTTTGGGATGTCCCTTAATAAGTGTCCATTTTGTAAAGTTAGGGGGGTAAAAGTTGGTACATTGTCTATCTTGTCCCTAAAAGTATATTTCATTTTGAAAAGTTAGTGAGTAAAAGTGTAATGATGATGGGTAAGTAGGGAAAGTGGAAGAAAAAATTGATGTGAAAGGTGTAATGATGATGTCTTTTTAATAAGTTGGAGTTACGAAGCAGGACACTTAAAAAGGGACGGAGGGAGTATGACATTTAAATTTATGAAATTTTCGTTTTTGGTGGTTGGTTTGGCGATTGGTTTAGTTATTTCGTGGTTTTGGGTCATATGACCCCTAATTGGTACGATTCCTCGCTATGGATATTTGGGTTGTCCATGGGTTCGCCTATTCATGTTTTCAATCTATAATCCTTTGTAAAGCTTGTGTTGATACTAGAGAGTTTGCCCTTCTGCTTTTCAGGATAAAGCAATGGGTGGTAAAAATTGATCATACTTTTATGAATCTATAAAGTGACATTAAATTTGTGCATTTCTTAGCTAGAAATGATTTCTTTTTTCCTCATACGTGGAAACACAGTTGAATAGCTTCTTTTTTGCTTAGCTCTTGGTGACAGATAATAATCTTGTTTCCCCTCTCAAGTACAATATGGTAGACTGAAGAGACTGCTTCTCTTCTGTTTGGGCATAACTTGGGATGGTTTATTCAAATTGTAATTTTGCTCCACAGCAAAGCTTGGGTTTATAGTTGTCTCCTTCTTCTTTGATAATGAAGCTATGGGTTATCAAAAGTTATTATATCTATGTAGCTATTGAGGAACTCAAAAGTTATATTCCTGTTCTTGTTCTGATCACCATATGTGAAATCAACTTAAACTGCGGTTACATATGGGGGGCCTCTCCTCCATTTCCTAGGAGTGGTATATTTCGCCACTCATGTATAAGAACGGTTTTAAATTTTTCCTGTGTGCTGTCTGCATGCCTGTGCAAATAGCATAAATCATCATATATTAACAATCTAGGCTGAGCGAGGACTTCCTAAACGGTGAAAGTTATCATTACACAGTTTTGGTTTATGTTGTATCATAGTCTCATAGATAAGATATGCTTCCCGATTTGCTATGGCTTTAATTGGGATCCACGCAAGTGGGCAGTTATGGTATATATGCTTCACGTATATACCCGCGACCACACTTTTCGTCAATTGAATCATCATTGGTACCGTTTTGAGTGGGCGATCCTGAATAGACATGTGAAATACGATACTATATGAAACCTTATAAACCATTAAGCTATAGTATGACAGTTTGCAAAGCTCTTACACACGTCACACTTGAATAATTTTTCCGAAAACCATTTGTAGCGTTTTGCAGCAAGAATTTTCACACCAAATGGAATACCGTTGACGAGTTGATAATTTAACTCTATTTGTTTTAGGTACCCAAGGGAAAATATGGTTCTTCAGGAGGGGCCCATTACGGGAGTTTGTTAACTTTTCAACAAAGCCATCGCTCTCATTCTATATGGGCAAATAATGTAAGTACAAATTTTAAGTATTTATCAACATTCTTTATATGATTCAGATTACAAAATGTGAAAGTAAGTTGACTTATTTTTGCAAGGAGAGCCTCCAGTTGATTCGAAAACTCTTAAAGTACGACGAACTGAAGCTAGACTGAAGAAGTTGCCCCCCCCGGCGCCACCAGTTTTACAATTGATTAGGCAAGCTGGTTTTGGTGGTGTTCTAGATCTACCGTTTATCTCTCTTTACCTTGGCCTGATGACAGCTTTACTAGAGCGTTGGCGGCCGGAGACCCACTCGTTCCACTTGCGCACGGGCAAGTGGACTGTACGAAATCGAAGGGTTCAAGCATTCTCGACCAGTAATTTTTGTTGATGGAACCTTCCTCACGGGAAGATACAAAGGGACGTTACTTGTTGCAGTCACTCAAGACGTTGAGAACCAAATAATGCCGATTGCATTTGCTGTAGTCCAACAGGAGGATAGGGACAATTGGGGATGGTTCCTCACTTGCATAAGACACTTCGTAACCAAACGACAAGGCTTGTGTCTCATTTCAGACAGGCACTCCGGCCTCATGTCATGGCTGGAGGATGATTCAACATATGATTGGAGGCCCCCACATGCTTACCATCGTTACTGTCTCCATTACTTGGGATCAAACTATCATCGTCGATTTGGGAAATTAGTGGGAAAAGAATCAAAGTCTGCGCAATGGAATGTCAAAAGAAAAAGTTCAAGGCCAAACTAACCCGATTGAAAAGGTTTGCCAACGAACGTATCTATCAAGAACTTAACCTGCTCAACAAAAAACAATGGACGTTTGCATACGATGGAGGTAGGCGGTACGGCACCGAAACTACCAATTGCTCTGAGAGCTTCAATGGGGTCGTAAAAGAAGCCAGACACCTCCCGATCATGGCAACTGTTATGTTTACCTTTTACAAGTGTGTGGAGTACTTTGATGATAGGCTGGTGAAGTCAATGGATACAAAAGCCAAAGGGAATCATTTCAGCTTATATGCAAAGAAAAAGTACGATCATTGGAGGGAAAACACAGTGGGACACGATGTCATTGTGTTCAACCGGGCCGCGGGCTTGTTCGAGGTACATATGCCAATCAATCGAACAAGCCCATACAAAGGAAATAACAAACACACAGTTGACTTGACTAACAAGACGTGCACTTGCAATAAGATTCAGTTGTGGAAAATACCTTGTTCGCACGTTATTGCGGTTTGCAACAAAATGCATATTGACCCTCTTGATTACTTCGGCAAATATTGGATGGTCGACACAACAATTGCCATGTATGGATCTCTCTCATTCAAGCCACTGCCTGACCAAGCCTATTGGCCGCCGTACGATGGGCCAAGAATTCTTCCAAACAAAAAACGTCTCCAAGGCCGAAGCCGCCCGAAAGTGAATCGAATCTGAAATGAGATGGATGATTTGATTGAGCACCAACCGCCACAGACGTGCTCAAAGTGTGGTCAACAAGGTCACAACAAGAGAAGATGCGGAAAATGAAATTCAAATTACATGTCATGTGAAATGATATTTTTATATGAAAAGTTTGTACTCAACAAGTCTTTTATGTTAATCAATTATTTATCCGAACATGTTTCACTAGTTGAATTTGTTCAGTAAGTTAAGTACTTAGGTGAGGTTTAAGAGAAAGTAAATTCATTCACTTGGTGATCGTGGGAGAGAGAATTAATAGTACTCACAAACAATCATACTACAACAAAATGTTACTCTTGTAGAACAAACCCATGTAATGGGTTTCTCTCTCTAACTCTTCTCCCTCTCTCTGGGGTTTCTCTCTCACACTAGCTAGTACATCCCACCACACATATTTGTAAACAAATTACATAATCAACAAACAACTACTCCCTCCGTCCCTTTTTTAGAGTCCGGTATTCCATTTTGGGCTGTCCCTTAATAAGTGTCCATTTTGTAAAGTTAGTGGGTAAAAGTTGGTGAATTTTCCATTTTGCCCCTAAAAGTTTATTCCATTTTGAAAAGTTAATGAGTAAAAGTATAATGATGATGGGTAAGTAGGGAAAGTGAAGGAAAAAGTTGATGTGAAAGGTATAATAATGATGTCTTTTTAAAAAGTTGAAATTACGAAGCAGGACACTTAAAAGGGAACGGAGGGAGTAATAATCAACCACTCCTCCCTCTAACTATGTACCACATTCAAATCACCAATTCGAGCTCTTCCTCTCTCGTTTCTTGGGAAGTTAATTTGGAAATTTCTATATCATATCACTCAACTCTTTTATATCCAATCTTTTCCAAATTAATAGTAATTCTAATTTTTTTAACACAATCGTGAGAATTTTTAATATCTTTATGTCCAGTCTATTAATATCTTTGGACATATGATATTACAAATTCTCACACTTTGTGTTAAAAAAATTGGAATAACATAACGTATCAAGAATGTGTTTTTAGGGTTAGAATTATAGCTTTTTTTCAAAAAGGGGCTATTAAGGTTAGAAATATAGCTCCTTTTCAAAAAGCGTTATTAGGGTTAAAATTATAGCTCCTTTTCAAAAGGCGCTACCTACGTGGCGGCCACATGGCACTTAACCGCTATAACGCCTTTTGAAAAGGAGCGATGACCTATTTTTACAAAACGTTTAGGAAGATGGGTATTCTTCCAATTTGATTACAAATTATGGCCATTTTGACCAAAAACTCCCTAGTCGACTAGCAAGTCGCCCTTCCCTTCGACGCCAACAGACCGCGTCGTCTCCACACGGCGCCCACCTCGCCGCCGCCTCTCACAGACCTTTCCACCACCTCTTTCTCCGGAGTCGACGAGGAGATTGATTTTCCGAGCATATTCCTGGAGTTGGATCCCGTGGATTCCATCACAGAGCTTGTTCGTACTGGAGTTCTCGAGATATCTCGAAAACGACAATGGCGATGGAAACTCCGGCGACCGAGACCTCGAGCTCGGCGAAACTGAAGAAAAGCCCAAATTACCACCGGTGATGGAGGAAAAATTACCAGGGGAGTGGGTTGGATCAAGTTTGTAGAAATTACCACATTGATCCCATCCGCACTCCCAAACCCAAAACCCCAATCACTCCCACGGTTAGTTAAAAATATATATATATATATCCCACCCACCAGATCTGCTCGCCCCATGAGCCTCCGGCAGCACCCGCTGCCGGTCCAACTCCAAACCTCCGACCCAACCCGCCCGCCGGAAGAAGACACCCCGTACAACATCATCCCCATCTACAAGCTCCTCGCCGACCACCCCTCCCTCCGCTACCCAGAGGTCCACGCTGCCGCCTCCGCCCTCCGCTCTGTCGGCGAGCTCCGCAAGCACCCCTTCACCCCATGGCCCGCAACGGAAGATGATCCATGTGTATATCAATGGAAGATGAGTTTTTCCACAGCCTTTTCTCTTAGCTTGCCTGTCATTTGGAGTTATGCAGTCTTTGGTGGGGTTGAGCCATGAAACTCCATTATTATGTTTTGCCCTATGATAATGAGATCATTTGGTGGTGGAGAAACTGGGTTTGGGTTTGTTCAGGAGAGAGAGAGTAAAGTAAGGTGAGATTGGGAGGAGGGCAAAGAAGTAAATTCATATGGATGAATTTTGGCAGCAACATTTTTAGTTTTGGCATTATCAGCTGCCATTATCATAAACCATCATTTTGATGACAATTGATGTCCTTCAACTATTTTCATTTTTACTCAATTTGCAGACACGAAGTGGGTACAAACACGAAGTAGGTTAGGATCGAGAGAGAACACAACAGAGGGATATATAAACAAACACACTGACTTGATATTAGACTGACTTGATTTTTTACATCGGAGTGGTGCCCCTTTTATAGGCATAAAAGGGCTTCTTGCTTACATCACTGATTACACCAATACACAGTAGCACACATAATTGTTACGTACTGTTACTACATGGACTATTAGCTATACTCACTGACACATTAACTATTTACAACAGACTACTTTGACTATTACATACATTCATAACTCACCCCTTCTGAAAAGGATGATACTTACTACCTTTACTTTATTACACCGCATCCCAACAGTACAGTACACCACAGTAAACACCAATAATTTTACCCCTTCCTGGAAATGAAAGGGGGACCCACAAAAGAGACAGCTGGCCTGATTACTCTAAACCTTCTGAATCATATTGTCTTGAGCAGTCTCCAGAATAATCTTCAGTCCTGTCGGTCAAGTGATACTGATCCAAAAGAAATCGGATATTTTGGCGCCATTCCTCTGGATAAGTCTCATTGAATTTCCAATTTGCAGTTTCATAATGGAGGAGAGATGAAGGGACTTCTGCAGGTGTCAATCCATTGAGTGAACACAGTGTTTGAGTCATGACAAGATAATTTCCACTGTTGATCTGGATTCTCTGAGGCTCTGGATATGCTGAAAGAAATATGGTGTGATAATCCTTTCGCCAAGTGATAGAACCATCTGGATTAGGAAGACATCTGTTGTTACGACTTGTCCAAAAAACAAATTGAAGATTCCCGCCTGCAGTGTTAGGCACACTTCTGATCTTCTGTTGCCAAAATGGTATGTTTCCAAAGAGCAAGAGGAACTTCAAGAAGAAATCGTCTGGAGGTTGGATTTGGTTGAACGCCGCATGAGCCAAATAGACCAACACTGCTGATCTATTGAAACATACACTAATAGTATATACATCTACTAAATACCATAAGAGGAGATAGGCTTCTCTTTTAAAATAAAAAACATTATGGTCATATATTTCAAACTGGGTGAGAAAAGGATAGACAGGATGGAAAGGTAGACCACTTAGGGGACCTTCATCAAGACCATATTTGAAAATACAGAGATGTTGAAGGTTTTGACACATTTGGACACATCTAGAGAGAAGGGTTAACTCTAAAAGATGACACTGAAGGTGGACAGGAAGATTGACTGGATGGACACAGGAAATCATTGGAAAACAACCAGGGACAAAGAAATGTGGTTTTGATTTTGAAAACTGGTTGATTTCTTTTTTGAGTCTAGGCAGAAAATCTGGAAGGACATTTGTTTTTCCTTTTATGTGAATAGCATCAAAACTCCAATTGGAAAACCAATTTGCCCATCTGAGCAATTGTGCTTTTGGAAGGTGTTTCTGCTTGAACTTGAGCATGCTGGGAAAACTCAGCATATCAGTCTCAATTAGAAAATGATGACCAATAAGATGGAATTCAAACTTCTCAATACTCCTTTTGATTGCCAGAATCTCTTTGTAGGTAGAGTGGTAATGAAGCTCTGCTGGAGAGAAAGCACCACTCTTATATCCACAAATTCTGCGCTTCTGTTCTGTGTTTTCTTCCAAGAGAACTGCTCCCCAATATAGATCAGAGGCATCTGTCTGAAGTACTCTTTTCCCATCTGAAGGTATGGTTAATGGAGGAAGGGCTTTGGCTATGGTTTTGAGGTCTTTGACGGCTTTGGTGCAATGGATTGACCAAGGAGGAGGGATTTTCTTTAGTAGAGCTGAAAGAGGAGTACGGTATTTGGCAAGGCTGGGAATGAAATCAGCCATATAGTTAACAATTCCAAGGAACTGTTGAACTTGTTTGACTGTGAGGTTTTCATCTGGAAAATGGTCAAGTTGGGAAGCTATATGGGGCTGGAGGTTATATTGACCGTTAGAGATATGCATCCCTAAAAAATCAATTTCTGGTTGAGCAAGGAGCATCTTTTTCTCCGAAAGCATGATACCATGGGTTTGGATCAGGGAATGGAAGGCTTGTAGTAAGACAACATGAGACTCAATATCTGGAGAAAAGAGTAAGATGTCATCAATGTAGACAAGGGCTGAGGATAGAATGGGAGCAAATATCCGAATCATGGCTTTTTGAAATAAAGATGGAGCTGTTTTTAATCCAAAAGGCATGACTGACCACTGGAAGTGGTGATCTGGAATGCAAAAACCAGTTTTGGGACGTTCATCTGGTTGGATGCCCAGCTGCCAAAAACCTGCTTTCAAATCAAATTTTGAGAAAATTTGAGCTTTGGGCAAGTTTGCAAAAAGAACACTTCGCCGAGGAAGAGGGAACTTGTTATCCTGCAGAAAATGATTGAGAGGCTGGTAATTGATAACCAAGCGAAGCTTTCCTCTTATCTGCTCTGTTCTTTTATTCACATAAAATGCTTCACATGCCCACTGAGAGGTCGTGGGCTCAATCAATCCTTCTGACTGGAGTTGTTGGAGCTCTTGGAAAGCAAGCTGGTAGTGTTCTGGGTTCATTACATGATGGGTAGCTTTGGTGGGGTTAATGTCTTCATTTTTCTTAAACGGAAGAGAAATGAAGAAATCTGGGTTTTTCCAAAGTGGGTTGGAACATTTGGTAAGGAACTGGGAATGAGATTCAGCACAGGAGGTTTGAATTATGGCTTCTTTGATGGAGGAGAAATTTTCTATGGAAAAAAGATTTGGTTGGGAGGTCCAGGGTAACAGGTAGTTTTTGTATTTCAAGCCTTTTTTGAGCCAAGAGATTTTGCTGAGATTTTGGAGAATATCAAAGCCTAACAATAGATCTTTCCCTGGGAGGTCAGAACCATAGACTTGGTGTTTTATGGTGTATCCAGGAAAAAGTTGAATGATAATAGGCTTACTGATGAGAGTAATGATAAAAGTTTCTCCATTGGCTGCTGCGAAGGGTCTGAAACATGACTGCCAGTAGGACCTGGGGAGGATTGCTGGGTTGAGGATAGAGGCTGCTGCACCAGTATCAAAGAAAGCGATAACTGGTATGGGTTTCTCATACTTCCCAAGCAAGATTTTGACCCTGGCCAGAGGTTGAGCCAGCATGATGTTTGGAAACCCAAAGGTTTGGATTTCATAGGGGAATGAATCAGAATCATCAGAAGAATCCTCTGATTCTGATGAAGAATCATCAAAGGTGAATGCCAGGACTGCTTCATCTGTTGCTTCATCATCAACTGAAAATAGGGATTCGACATCAGCATTTTCAAGATCATCGTCAATGAGAGCCAAAGAGTTCACCATCTTGTCCCTTGCTGCTTTATTTGGACACTGTTTTGCATAGTGCCCCTTCTTTCCACATATGTAACAGCGATCAGACTTTCGCTGTCCTCTGAACTTTTTCTTCTTAAAAAACTTCCATTTTTTCCGACGTGGAAACTTGCCAGACTTGGAAAACTTTGGGAACTTGCCAGGAGATTTGGACTTCCATTTCTGAAAGTGTTTGGTTTTCCGATATGAAGGACGGCAAGTGCACTTCTTGTCCTTGCACTTTATAGATAAATCTGGCCGATCACAAGCTTTGCCAAGAAGTTTTCCCTGTTCTTCAAGAGTTCTGAGGAATTTCTGGTGATTGCACAGGTTTTCCAAGGCAATCAAAGAGTGCTGATAAATACCGCCAAGAGATGTTGCATTTAACGTCAATCCTTTTGTTTGAAGTAGCCTTGTTGTCTCATTTCCCAATGGGTCTGGAAGAGAATTGAGAAAAGCTTGCTTAAGATTGACATCATCCATGCCGTTGAGAAGATAAAACCATTGAGACATACGGTCATAATGGATCTCCAGATCTTTCCTTTTGAATGAACAGCACCTCATGCTGAGGTATTCTTCTCGAACAAACTCCTTTGTGTTGTTGTGATCTCCAAGAAACTCAGTATGCAGAACTGAGATGAATTGATCAAGGGTTGGCAGTTGCTTAAGTTGAAGCTGTCGGTACTCACCAAGAGCTAAGTACCATTGACGTAGTCTGCCCAGAAATTTTGTGGTACACTTAGTAATGACAAGACTAAGTGTAGTGTTTGGAGAGAGCATAGCAGCAGTGCACCAAGCATGAATCTCATAAAGTTTATCCAACCATTTTGATGGGGGAATATTATCAAAAGAGAAACCTTGGGTATGGACATTGGAGTGTGAAAATGAATCAAAGGTTGGATTTTCTGGAGGTGTTTCAAACTCAGGACCTTCTTCAATGATAGGATCTTCAACATTTTCCTCTGGGTTTTCAGGGTTCATCATGAAAACATGAGGTATTGGCATAGAGTAAGTGGATTCAACATCTGAATCAGACTCAATGGTTGGTTCTGGAGATGGGGTTTCCGGTATAGTGGCCAAGGTATGGAGGAGAGTGGAAATGGGATTTTTGGAGGTTGGCTGAACCATTAGCTGGGGTGATTTTAGATTTGGGTCAGATGGTTTAGAAGAAGTAGAGGTAATAGGAGCTGAGGTAGAAGTGGATGGTGGAGTTAAAACTGAAGGAAGTTGAAAAGGTTTTATCTGAGGTTTTGGGAAAGGAAGTTTTGGTGGAGATGGTCTTTTTGGTGGAGGAAGGAAAGTTGATGAGCTTCCAAAGATGGAGCTTGACTCACCAAATTCTGAGGTAGGGTTTATAGGTAAGGGTTGAGACATTTGAGGATACCCAAACAGACTTTGTTAAGAGGAAGATGTGAACATATCAAATGGACTTTTTTGCTGAGAATACTGCTGAGCTTGGAGAGAGTGAAGCTGGTTTTTTAGATGCTTCATTTCAGCATCCTTGTGGGAAAAAGCTGCTGAAAATGCTTGGTTGGCATATGCCATCTGGAGAAGTTCCTGGTGAACATTTTGAATTTTCTGCTGCAAATCTCGAATAAGAAGTTCCAAAAATGATAACTTCTTATGGACAACATTTTCCAAATTTTGCTGGGAGTTAGCAATTCTTTGGAGAATCTTGTTTTGTGCCAGAGAGTTTGCTGACTGCCAATTTATCGCTGCTTCTGCTGCTGACACCGCCTTGGTGCTACCATCAGGAAGAATAGTAGCTGAATCTGGAATTTTATGACGGTGGGTGGTTCTTTCCTGAGGATTATGAAAATCCAAAGGAGGAAAATCTGCTTCAGTGAACATAAAACATCCACTGGGTTGTGCCGAATGATCATTTTTAGATGGAGGTTGAGGAGAAGGTGGAGATTTACAAGGAGTGGGAGGTAACGAAGGACATATGGGACATGGTTCTTCAAAGTCCTCGTCATCTTCTAGAAAATTGGCTTCTAAACAGTCATCACAATCACAGAAGTCAAAATAACAATGACCTGTTTCTGGATTTTTGAAATAAAAGACTGGGAGACCACTAGATTGGAAATATTTAATTGGAGGTCCGGGTCTAGAGCCATCTACAAACATATCAATCCGTGACGGAAAGATAACAGGATGAGTGGAAGAGGACGCAGAGTCTTCTTTTGGGAAAGAAATTTCCACGGTACCATCAGGTTTCGAAATGAAAAGTGGGTTTGAAGTCTGGACAGGAATAGGTTTTTGCTGATTTTTCTCGTAAGCTGTAACCCAAGTTTCTGGGAGAAGCTTGAGAAGCTCAGGGCGAGAAATTTGTCGTGGGACATGGACACAAGAAGCTTGGTGAGGTGCATTGACGGTTAGGAAAAGGGCTTCATCTGTGGAAGAGGGTAAGGACATGTCAAAGGCATGGTTTTGGAGACGATAGGCCATTTGGTAGTGGAGGGTTGCAGCATATGTGGTGGAGATTTGGGAGGCACCACCAATTTGAACTTGCACCTTTAAAGCTGATAGCAGATGAGGATCTGCTAGTGGCATGTTGAAATTAGGATAAAAGGTGAAGATTACAGTTCCAGCATTTAAAGTGGTTTGAACAGTAGCAATACACGCATGCTGATACTGCATGAACCTGGTATCTACCAGAGCAAGTCTGGAGGTAACAGGTAAACCTTTTCTCCCATGGAAAGTTACTGCCAATCTGATTGCTCCAAAATGAAGATGAGTAAATCCTTGTTGTTGCCAGATGCGAGGCAAATCAACTGGGATTTCTAGAGGTAAAAGCTGTTCAGCTTCTGTAGCTGTTATGAAACACTGATCAAACTTGGAGGCCTGGACATACTCTTTTACTGAGGTTGGACGTTTTGTAGAGAAGAGTTGGGTGACAGACTTTTTTACAGAAGTTTGTGGACGAACAAAGGCATTATAGGGGTTAAGGAAAGGGAGATCAGTAAGGGGAACCTTACTGTCATCGGGAAGATATTCAAATTTATACAAGTACTCAAGATTAGGAGAAGAGGTAGAGGAATTTCTACTGGTAGAAGGGACAAGAGATGAGGTGGTAGAGGAATGAGTAGAAAACAAACGATTCATTTTTTATGGATACAAATCTGGGCTCTTCATTTCTTCATACAACAAATCCTTTCTTTTTACTGTAAAATCGTCAACTAATTTTGATTAATAAAATTCTGTATACTAGGGTAGATAAACCGAGACACACCGCTTACACAAAAGCCAAAGTCTCAAGGTACTTTTAACCCACTGATACGGAAAATTTTCGATCAAAATAGTTAGTGAAGTTTCTGATGTGGAGGATCCTTAATAGGCAACCACAGAGCATACGCTTCAATCTTTCTTTCTTTTTAGAAAAGATTTGAAGTAATGTTGGAAAAGAAGTTCCCAGAGAAAGGGTTTAAGCTAGAATGGAAAACATGGCTCTGATACCAAATTTGCAGACATGAAGTGGGTACAAACACGAAGTAGGTTAGGATTGAGAGAGAACACAACAGAGGGATGTATAAACAAACACACTGACTTGATATTAGATTGACTTGATTTTTTACATCGGAGTGGTGCCCCTTTTATAGGCATAAAAGGGCTTCTTGCTTACATCACTGATTACACCAATACACAGTAGCACACATAATTGTTACGTACTGTTACTACATGGACTATTAGCTATACTCACTGACACATTAACTATTTACAACAGACTACTTTGACTATTACATACATTCATAACTCACCCCTTCTGAAAAGGATGATACTTACTACCTTTACTTTATTAGGCCCATAGGCTCACGAGCCTGAAATGGACGTTCTTGTTTAAAGCTGGATGATTCATCATAACCTTCATTCTAATTTCATTTCATGACAGATTCCAAGTCAAAGATATTCTCTTTACCCCTGCAATTACAAGTTTTTGCCCCTGATCTCTCCAATTTCGAAGCGACGAGTAAATCCAACATGAATATGGTCGTTTAAATACACTGCAAGTAATTAAAGATTTTTGCTAAGGGAGAAAAGTAAACAGAGAAGAAGTGTTTCGTTTTGTTGGTTCAAGGTTAAAGATCAAGATTTATGGTTACTTTACATGCCATTCGGTTCATAACAAGCCCAAGTAAAACGAAGAAACAAAAGCTAGGAGGTCACATAAAACAGACATTAAACAAATGGGTTTATCCAAATCCATGGAACTCGAAAACTTCCACACGTAAGACAAGGCAGGCAAAATTGTGAATCTGGGACTCGCCAACCTGAGAAAAACAGTGGCAGTTCAACGGACAAATCAATCACAGCCACTCATCCAATCATAGATATAACCATATCCTTTCAAGAAAATTTCAATCTGATTGAAGAACCGAAGATCAAGATCAAGTCCCAACCGCCCAAAACTAACTCAAGCATCACTACTAACTAGGTCAAACTACAACATTAACCCTACATGTCATATGAAGCATGAAGTTATCCTGCAGGGGAATTCACATTTAAAACAAAGAACACTTAACCTTGTAAAATGCTATGATAATCTAAAATCGGTTTCATTGAACCCATCCAAAGTAGGTTTTATGCATACCTAAAATCACACACTAGACAAAGTTGGCATACTAATCGACAATCCACTGATAACAAAATTAAAGATTCACTAATTTCAGTATAATGTAATTGTAGAGATACAACACCAATCTGGAATTTTGGGTAACTAAGCTGCAGCCTGCAGCATACCCCATAAATACACAAAAAGATGCATCAATTAATTAATTAACACTTACCTGGTAAGAGTGCAACTAGATCCATCAGTGTATTCAAGGCTTCAATGCTAACTCAACTATTTCTTCTTCCTACCACCACCAGCTTTAGACTTTTTGTTACTAGTTTCCTTGTCATTCTTCTCTGTTGTCTCCTGTCATTTGGGAAAGCAAAAAAGGTCGGCATCGTCAATGAGACATAATGCAGCAACTAAAAGCACGAACTAGTTGCAGGACTTGCAAGAATCTAAAGCACTGCTAGTTGCATGTCTTCTCTCCGTTTACGTTTCCCCCTTAACAAGCTTCAGTCTTGATTACATGAAGTTACTGATGTCATTAAACGAGACATTAACATGATTAGTTGCACGTGATAACCATTATGTTCTCATTCTCCCATTTCATTGGAATATTCAACTTCTGTCACAAAATCTGGTGTTATGACATGATGTAACACAATAAAACCAATCCACTTGGAAGGTTCACCAGGATTTTCAGCCTCGTATGCCGAAGCAGACACCTCTGGGTAATGGTGTAGAGCATGTGGGACCCAAAGCTAGAGTTGGCAGGCTCAGGTTGCCAATCACATTGGGCCTGGAGGGCACACATGCTTGCAGAGAGAACCTCTTAGGCTTGATTATTGATTTTGGAGATCCAAGCATGCATTTAGTTTCCTGTCAGTCAGTGCATCGAAAATTATGGTAGCCAGCAAATTGGCAAAAGCATCTTACAAGGTTTCTTCTCTAGGTTTGATATATATTTTTGTTTCTAAAAGATTAATAATTGGAGAAACAGTATGCTGTAGAAATGAAGAAAGGGTTAAAAATAAATAGGCAGCAGTGCAGAACTTCTGGAAAGTTGTTAAGATCTCTACACACTTGTTGCCGCATAAACTTCTGGGAGCAAAGGAAGCCATTGAAATATTGGCGTGAAGCAATAGGACACGGACAGGTACTAAAAGCTGCGCATACAATCTAGCCAATTGTGCTAACAGTCTAACACCCAATAAAAAAAGATCTGAAGGAAACCATTCGTAAGAATTTACAGCACATAATGATGGTTCTATTTTTTTTTTCAATTAAGGGTTCAACAGAGGGGATTCAACTAGAAACACCAGGTGGCAGTTTCCAAACAGTGAGAACAAATAAGGAGCCAACAAAGGTTGGTATGCAATATCTAAAAATTGAGGAGTGCTGATCCTGTAGACCTGTTATTTTTTACAAGATTTTTCCAAGCATTTATTTACACTCCGCATTTATATTTTTTGTCAGTCTGACCAAATAAAAACTTTGAATGCATCATCTTGTATTTTTAGAACCATAGATAACTATGCTTTAATTGCCAAAGAGAAACATACCTTTCTTTTAATGGGTGCAGATGTGCTAGCAGCTGGTTTAAAGAAGGATTCTAATCTGTTTTGGGAGAGAAAAAAGACAAATTAACTGAGATAAAAACATCAAAAAATAAACAAAATTTACAACTCATTTTCTCCTTTTAAGCATTTCATACCGGCCCTGACTTGACTTGTCCTTGGCTGCTTTGATTTTTTCTATCGCCTAGGAGAATCAAATACATATTCAGTAATCAGTATACACATCATGGCTAACCAATGAATCAAACATGTCCAGTATACTTAAGAGATTAGGATAACAATTTGCAACAATACCTTTGTAATTCTGTCACTGTTGAACCCATTTTCAGTGACAAGAAAAGTTATCAGCCCCTGAGAGTAAACAATGGAAAGCACTGTTAACATGCCAAAAGGAAAGAAAAAAAGAAAAAGAAATAAAACTATTGAATTTTAGTATATAACAGTGATTACTTCTTCATCTGGAGCACTCCATTTAATCTCAGGATGCTCTTCATCAGAAAATACTGCTGGTTCTTTAAATAGGATTCGAGCTTCTTGATAAGGCCAGTCATCAGGTATTTGGTACCTGGATATATATAACACTAAATGAGAAAATGGCATATGCGTGCAAAATGATGTTAAGTAACAAATAGACTGCCACGAAACTAAGAAATAATCCCTAATAACAAATCAAAATTCGTTGGAGGCAGATTGGCCATGATAGTACTTATTAAACTGAATACTTACATCAAGAAATTTAGCAAATGCTTTTGAATGATTAACTTGTTATTGCGACACGGTCAACGAAGTACACTTAATTAACGAATTAAAAAGACCAAGATTTACGCAATTGTCGGGGTCATCACTGGAGGATGGCAAGTTTTATATGCGCCAATACTATGGGCCTACAGCATGGCTTGGAGTCATTGTAATTAGCCTTCCTACCACCACTCAGACCCTGGCACAAGCTATTTATAGGAGCCTTGTGTAATAGGTACTGCCTTTGAAATCATCCATCCCCGTTCATCATGCCGTCATCTCAGATAAAGTTTGTAGTTTGGGCAGCAACCCCCCCCCCCCCTCTTCATACTTTTTCTAATTCTAATTCCAGTCCAGTTAACAAAATCAGCACCAACTTAGAAAAACCCTCACTGATAACTGCCACACGTTATGCATAAATAGGTTATTCAAACAAACAAAAGGAGAAAAAGAAGTATTGGAGTACACTAACTATGCAAGTTCGGGAAGACAACAATGTCATTTTCAGTGTATACCAACAGAAAAATTGTTTCTTTGTTTTCCCTCGTATTATTACTCAGAGCATCATCCGACAGCTAAGCTCAAGGAGAAGTTTCTAGCAATTATTTATATGCCTTAATATTCACTCCAGAAACTCAATTCCTGTCTTGCAGAATATTGGACTCAGAAAATCACACTAAATATCTTCAGAGCATTTCCAGTATGTTTCTGATTTTTCAAAACAAATTGAACTGATATCCAGCAAAACAAATTGAACTGATATCCAGCAATAAAACAAGCACCTCTCTTTGTTTATATTCTCCAGTATATTCTCTATTGAGCCATGTTGCCGGATCAGCTTTAATGCAGTCTGGCCCCCAATACCTGGAAAGCAGATTAGAGTTTAAGAAAAGAACCAAACAAACTAATTTTATAAACAGCATAAAAATGATTAAATCTCCTGGTTTAGATGATGTTTAGGGCAACAAAAAAGGGTGATCCAACGCACAAGCCTCCAGCCAGACTCGGGTCTGGGGAGAGTATTGTTGGCACAATTCCTGATATCCTAAGATTTTGGGAAAATTGGTGATTTTCAAACTATGAGTGAATCTAAAGTGGTATTAGACTTTCAGTTTGTAATAGGTCTTGGGTTCAAATATTTGTCTCCGTCCCTATTTGCATTCTGCTTCTGTAGATGTATGGATATTGCAACTCCACCTACAGCACAGGTCACAGTGTGCAAGGGTGTGGACCGCTTATATAATAATATAACAGTTTAGCTTTTGGGACAACCGTGAGCTAACATAACCACCATTCCTCTGCCAAATGAAAAGCAAAGAACATCAAAAGCTTGGACAAACTACAATTGCAAACAAAAATAATCCTACTAAAAACCAATGAAGGTAATCAGAATTAAATCATAAAGCAAACACAGGTAGTGAATTTGACTAAGGCATGGCACACATGGTTATGGCCACTCGAGGAAAAGCAAGTTGAGGACAAACTAAGCCCCCATAGGGACCAAACCCCAATTGACTGCATGGCAATTTGATACTTTTCCTTGCTTTACCATTGTTGTGGTGGCTTTTTCTGGAAATGATATGCAATTTTGGGCCACTTCCTAGTTAGAAGTTTTTTTATCAGATATTTCATTGGACCAAAAATTCCTTGGACATTTGAAGAAAATTCGCGGCGAACTTTGATACCAATACACAGTTAGGCATCAATTAGCTTCTCAAGCTTTTGTGCGGGATGTTTGGAAGAATCATGATAAAGAAGCAAGGCAAAGTGGCAAACCAATAGACACACATAAAAAGGAGGAAATAGGAGATATTCTATGACTAATCATACAACAGTAGCTGTTACCGACAGTTTAGCATTTTCCTCTGCTTCTCATCAGAAACTAAACAGTAAAAAGCACAGTATCCAGCCAACAAGAAATGAATAAGTAAAAATGGAGGATTATCAATTGCACAAATCAATAATAAACTAAACAAGAAAAGAACAGTTACCATACAACATTCAGCCAACAAGGAATGAAACAAGTTAAAATGGAGGATTATCAACTGCACAAATAAATAATCCCTGTAAAATGAGGGAATCGTCCAACTCACAAAGTCATGTGTATTAGTACATAGAAGCCCTATATAAAATTAAGCACAAACTCTACTACAAAGGATGTGTTCCAGTCCACATCAGATGGACGTTCACAGACAATGTCCAATACATCTTGGACATGTCAACAATTTACAAATTTATCATAAATTCACCAAATTACAACATTGTTATGCATAATGGTAGTAGGAGCACTCTTGGAGAATGGTGTACACAAGTTGAAGGGTCCTACCTTTTCTTTCCCATAGAAAAAGAGAAAGAAAAAATAAAGTAAGTTTTAAATCTCTTCTGACATTTGTCAAGAGTAATACATTTTACCTTTTCAGTCCTACCACAATATAGGGATTTAGGAAATGTATCAAGGTCATAGATACCTCCTACAATGACTATAGCACACAAGAAAATTGATATTAGTATTAACCTCGCCATTATTCTTGCTTCTATGTCTGATTGCGGATTTAATCCATGGGATACAACTCTTTTCACAGTAGCACCATGTAGTCCCATGTTTGACATGCAACCCTTACAGTGGGATTGTATTACATGCAACTAACTTGACGCCCCTCAATCACCCATATAGAGGTCTATCCTTATACCACGGGGATTGGACTATTTTACATACAGTCCACCAATAACCCTTTCTATCCATCTCTACTCCCATGACTAGTAATCTCAAGAGATAGTATCCATCACCTAATAAGTCTCCCAATCAAACATGGTTATGTCTTGTCTTGTGATGAGCACCCAATATTATAGATATTTGGTGCGACTAGTCCCATTTTATGTTGTTTTAACTTGCGTTTATTTAGCTTTTATAGCGATATTGCACGTAAGGTAGGTTTTTGTGTATTTCAGGTAAAACGTGCTAATAAGGAGGTTTGAACGCCAAGGAATGCTCCGGGTGTAACCAAGTACTCAAGGCCACATGCCACCATGTTGTGGTGCCCGAAGAGTCATGAAGAGGTGGTTTGGAGGTTGCTCGGGTCGCCCAAGGGTCAAGGGAATCGAAGGAGAAGTGAGGATTTTACCAAAGCTACTCGTCTTTCGACCAGCTGAGGGTAGAATTGTCATAACTTTTGATGTATAAACTACTTTTGATCCAAACCACTTGGGTTAGAAAGTGGACTCGACGAGCTTTCCAACGGTCCAAAGAACACCCAAATCCGAGTTCGGGAGTGTCCGGAGCGAGCCCGCGAAGTTGCCCCAAAAATCTGTCTGTCATGTACCGGTACTGGGTTTTGGCTGTACCGGTTCATGTTGATCAGAACATTGTTTTTGGCAGACTTTTCAAACCTATGAACCGGTACGGGGTTTTGGCTGTACCGGTTCATGCTGCAGAAAATGTGCACATTTTGCTACTTTTTCCAGCTTTCTACTTTTAGGATATTTTCTACTTTAGGTTGGTTTTGGAATATTTTTAGGATATTTTGTGAGAGAGTAAGGCCACCTTGTATAAATAGGGCCTCCCTCTCTCATCTTTTTTTTCTCTTGTCATTTTTTACACTTTAAGTCTTTTATTTTCTTGTCTCTCCTCCATTAGAGCTCCAAGCTTCCTAGTTTAATTTCTCCAAGAACTTTGGTAAGTTGTTGTCATTTGTTATTTTGTCGTTTATTAATGTTGTAGCTACGGTTAAGATTGTTATTAATATCAAGTTTGTTTTCAATTCTATCGGTTAAAAGTTATGCCTCGTTTTTATGCCTTAGCTTATGCTTTAGTTATGTGTGAGTAGTAGCTAGGCCAAGTCTCGGGCTAATCTTTCCCGAGGACTTAGGCCCCTATTTGGTTCTCGAGCCATCGGGCTTTAAAGCATGATTTCCGGAATAGAGCTTGACTTGCAATTTTGGTCTAAGCAAAGGAGTGTTAACCCCTCGGCATGGTATTTAGTCAAGCGGTCTTGGCAAGTAGCATACCGGGGTCTCGTGGCCTCCTATGTGTTCGATAAATATTAAAAACAAGTTGGTTCGCCTCAGGAAAGTCATATATTCCGTTAAACGTAGTCTTTTAAAGTGAAATCCTCCGGGCGTGAGCACGCGGCCGTGACTCTCGCCTGAGTTATAATCGAGAACCGATAACGGCCTTTGTCAAGGGTTAGAAGATCCCGAGACTTGCCTCTTTTAGTTAATCAAGCGCAATTCTAGTTTTCATTTTAGTCATTCCGTTCAAAGCAAAACCAAGTTGGCCGTCTTAAACGCCGCAAACCATCGTTTAACACCTACAATCCGATTAAGCTATATTCGATTCTCTGTGGGTACGATCCCGGACTTTCCGGTTATTATGCGTGCAATGACCTAGCCCTACGCTTCGGGTTTCTATCAACCTTATATTTGAAGGCAAGGTTTCGACGTAAGCATCTTGTGGTTGTGGCATGTCAATATCTTGGCTATTCTACAATATTTGGACTATTCCATGCTTTCCAAGTTACTGAACTGAATCATTAGTAGCCCAAAATCAAAGGATCCATTGAAAGCGATTTGTCCAAACGAAAACTAACAATAGTTAATATTCTTTCACGGTAATTTCCTCCAACAAAACAACTAAATGAAGCATGCATCATTATGTTTCTACCAATATCAATATGTTGACAGAAGCGTCACAGATCTTTCATGATAATGATAATGGTAAAATTGTATTACCCCGAATGCTATCACAATAATCGCACCCACAAAGAATGCACAAGTCAATGAATTGATCCATGCTAAGATTCAGCTCCTCCAAAACCTGAAAACCCGCAGAGGAAAAGAATTTATCATCGTTAAGCTTCTACATTTGTGATCAACTACACTGCATGGATACGGGATAGGGTACATAAGGCAATACACCAGAGTCTAAAAAACTAGGATATGACCACGGGGTGATACATTAATACTGAAATACAGGTTTGCCTTTTTATAGTACAATGACTTAAAATTATATTATACTCATTTAGTTATACGAAAATCTTGCTGAAAAGATTCACTAAATTTCAAAAGACAAAACATGAATCACATGGCCACATAAAATGCTGCACTCAAACAACATGCATTCTTCTACGGAACATGGACTGGGTCCTTCCTACATGTGACATCAAGTAATTCTACCAATCTTACCTACGTTGGAAAACATTACCGAGGATACATATCCAAAAGTATACAAGCTTGTTCTATACATACTGTTGAGGATGTGTATGGGACACCTACATACATATCCAATGCGTATTGGCATCTACTACGTATTGGCTACAGATATGGAAACGGATGCTTCAACCTATTGGAAGTAACCATGCTTCCTAGGTGTTCAACGTTCTTACGCACCTTCAAAACTTCAAATTCCATGACAGGGACTTTCTTTGAGCTTGGGTCCATTAAATGGCGTAAAAATCTAGGGGCTCCAAAAGTTAGAGAATCCATGTCTTCAGACGCGACTGCATAAACCTAATAGACAAACACTGTGGGTAAAAAATTTGAAATCACAAAGCCTTCTCCTGGAATGAATTCCTTGTGATGATGACAACAAAATTGCAATGATAACATCTTTGTATGAGATAACAATTTTACAGGACATATAAAGACACCCAAATGAAACAATTTATCGTGAGAGTTAAGATCCTTGCCTTTCCAGATTTGCAAAGCGCAGCACACTGTGCCTCAGCTTCTGAAGGAGCCTAAAGAAACCATACAACCAAAAAAATTGTAAGAAGTTTTGGTTCAACGTTTGACTGTCAAGTAAAGGATAAGTAGTACCGAACCAACACAATTAAAAATGAAAACACCAGTACAGCTGACCCCAAAAAAAAGGAAAAACCAGAACAGCAAAAGAATCAAACCCTTCGCTCTGCAAAAACTATATCCAACACGTCACCAAAAATAGATGTTTGTAATCACCTCAATTATAGGCACTCCCATGAGTCTTAAAAGTTTTTGACAGTCTTCATTATGCTGCTTTGTCACCTGCAAAACCAGGGAGGACGCAGCCTCAGCAGCATTCAAACATGAACACATTTTCCTCACCCTAGCAAAAACTCTTCCATGTGAACAGGAATTAAGGATGTTGACAAATGTGGAGTGGATAGAGGTTAAGCCGTTGCATAGGTTAAGAAGAAAAATCCTCCTCAGAGCAGTTATTCACAGGAAAGTGCAACAAAATTTCCTATACGAGGACTGCATTTAAATAGTTATCTTCTGTTCTTGAATTTTGACATATATAAATTCATCCATAAACCTAAAGAATTAAAACAAAAAAATACTGAGAGAATGGTCATATTTGGTGTAACAAAAGGGCCACACAGCACCATGGTCTAAGGTTTCCACATTAGGGAAGGGCAGGCTATATGTGACCGTGATAAGCTTCAGAAAGGATGAATCAACTGGCTCATTAACTTCAAGGTTTTCATTGGTTAAATTTTATAACTTGCCTAGGAAAAAAGAGCCAGATGCTACACCTTGCAAGCCCCCGAGCTCATTAACATCATTTTGAAAATAACGACAGCTCACCAAATGTCATTGGTCCTTAATAATTATAGTAACAAATTGGAGGAGAGGGGAATGTGCAAGAACCCACCTTCACTGTTCGTTTACTGAATTTCTCAATGTCTTCCTTGTTGCCTGTCTACAATGACAAGGAACACACCATTGGACAAAAGATCTCATGGTAAGATTCAAACAAGAGCCAACAAGTAATCTTACAAGGACTATCAATTTTACCTCTAATGCCTGGTTCAAGTCCTCGGTAGCATCTGCTCTTTTGGAGTAACTGCATAAAAAAGTTCCATGTGATAATCATAGTAAGGAGATATCTATGGCCTTGTACAGTTCTTCTCTATGTTTGAAAGGAGAAATAAATAAAAACTCCAAAACAGAAGACACTAAATACCGTTTTGCAAGCTCTTGCTTTTTCAAATCTGGAGGCTTTCCATCGAAAACATATCTATGGAAAGGACAAGATGATTTAGAAGTTCACAAAAAGAGTGCAGGAGACTTGTGTGCAGATAAGATAAACTAAAGCAAAGAGAGGTAATGAAACAAATTACATTGGCTTCAATCCAGCTTCAAGCAGCCTAATTGTCCGAGTAAACATCCCTTGCAAATGACTTGAACGAGCCAATAACACAAACTCAGATTAATAAAACAACAATAATAGAGTCAATCATATACGAAAACCTCAGTTATCTGAAGGAATTTAACTTTTTGGGCTTGTTTGATTGGCTGGATTAAACACGAGATTTGACTACAAATCCTTGGAAATCACATTTCCAGCATTCAAATCCAACAAATTAGAGTAGGGACTACATTTCTTGGGAATATTGAACACCTTGGGGATGTCTTACTCCTTCTCCGCTCACAATCAATCCGTTGGGATAACATATTCACTCATTACTAGTCCAACCTAATAATGGGGGTTAGACTATTGTCATTTTAACAATAGTGTGGAGGGTTACACACTCCCATGGTGTGGTATATCCCACTATATTGTGGGATATGAAGCCAATGCATATTAAATCCGCACCGCAAAATGTTTAACCAAACATCAGATGTGTGATCCCTTGGATACAGGATATGTAGTCCAATCCAATGAAAACCTGGTCCCTTTGACCTCGCGCCCGGCCAAACAAACATGCCCCACCGCAATTCTAGAATTCTCACAAACATCACATAGGCGTTTGTAGTTCACTAGTTTCCAAATCTGATTTGCTCAAAAAAATTCCTCGTTAAAGTTTACCTAGTGACTTCACCAGCTTCGTTGGTAAGCATTTCAGTGCCCGTTCGACCCACAACAATCTATACCACAGAGCAAAACCCCAATTGAATTTAATTGAACGAATATACAGTACTACAACTGAAATGGGAAAAAAATTGCGCAGGCGAGCGAGAGGGAGAGAAAGAGAGTACAGACTAGGAACTGGTAGATGCTCATGCTGGCATCAATGGCGATTTTGCGGCCAAAATAGCTCTCGAATTTCTGCTCTTTCATGGACTTGGGAGCGTTGTCGGCAAGAAGCTTCGTTAAACCCTAGCCAAAGAGAGGAAGAACAGACGATGTCAGGGTTTGACATTATTGCAAATACAAAATATGCATAACTCGAAAAATTGCGATGAATACCTTGATACCCATGGGAACAGAGAGAGAGAGAGAGAAGAAGAAGAAGAAGAAGAAGAAGGGAGGGAGGGAAGTTTCTCGGAAGGTAGGGTTCCCAGTTTCCCGCCTCGTACGATGTATTGCGTGACTGTATGTAGCAGTGTAGGGGCGGCGATTCTCTGGTTGAGGACTCACCATACACTAAAATCAGCCACTAGTAATCTGCTCCGACGCCTTTGTTTTTTCGAAAATTCTAAATCCACACCCCCTTAACCGGATTAGGAAATCTTATAGTGTAAGACCCTGTGAGGCATCCTGTAGGGTGCACACTGGTCATCGATTTTGACAATAAATGGTTAAGATATAATTTTTAATTATGACCATTGATTGATGAGATCGACGACTGTATGCCGCCCTACACGTGCACTATACCGAGGTGCACTGCAGCACCCCCGGATCCCACTTACACATCCCCACTCACAATAGGGGTGGGTCTCACATACACTAGGTGTGTAGTGTGTGCGGGCTCCACTCCTATTGTGAGTTGAGGTAGAATGATTGTTGTTTTTTTTTTAACTAGCTCCAATGCCTCTATGACATGATGGCCTGTATGGATGGCTGATTTGTGCCATGATATGCAATGCGATCGGGATGAAATTCAGGTTTTCCTCTCCTCCGGTCTTTGGAAGCGAAAAAAACCCTCCCCGATTTGCACTCGAATTTGGGGACTTTGAACTTTGGGGTTGGTGAATTACTTGGTTGCCCTTGTTGTTCCCTTTACTCATGTTTTTTGGTCCATTTCTGTCATCCCACGAATAAGACCGAAAAAAAGAGAGAGAACGGAGAAAAGAGAGAAGGAGGTCGCCGATTCAGATTCTGGCGACTCCACCGCTGTACACGGTACACCGACGGTGATAAGCTCTCTACCTCGTCTTCCTCCTTTTTGGTCAGGTATTTTTGAGCTCCATTGTAGTACGGTACCATTGTTGTATGGTTTGCGCTCTAAGTTAGCCCTAAGTTGCGATCTAAAGTGGTTATGGTTTTGGGACTTGGTTTCAGATTTGTGCCCTGGTTTCAGTTTTATGCCCTAAATCGTGATTCGGTTTGCCCTAACCTCATATTTGTGCACTAATTTTAGATTTTTCCTAATTTCATACTTGTGCCCTAATACACATTGTCCCTAATTTCTAATTTATGCCCTAATTTTAGATTTGCCCTAATTTCTGAGTTGTGCCGTAATTTCAGATTATCCCTAATTCAGTTGTGCGTAAGATTTCAGATTTTGTCCTAACTAGTTGTTAGCCCTAACTTATCATTTTCCCTAATTTAAATGTTTGCCCTTATTTCATATTTTCCCTAATAAGTTCTACCTAATATCATATTTGCCCTAATTTGTGAGTTGTGCCCGAAAAAACATATGGCAAGAATAACGAAACGTGAACAAAGAAAGAAGAAAGAAGGCAAAGTATGAAGCATTGTTAGCACTTGTATGTGTCATGAGATTAGTCAATACGGCTTTGAGCCTTTACATGTTAATTATGGACTTGATTGCCGAAAAGGTTCGACAAAGGCCTTGTATTCGTGTGAATCCTAATGTTTACCTACACCAAATAAACTCACTTAATAGGTTGGTACGCGGAAGTGACACAAACTGTCACGGCCAATTGAGGGTAAATAGGTATACATTCATGAGTTTGTGCATTTAGTTTTGCAAAATGGGCTAGAGAACTCTAGGAATGTCACTGTTGTGAAAAAAATGGCAATTTTTTTTTTTGTGGATTCTCTTGTACCATACGAAGAATAGGCGTACTTGAATTCCATTTAGGTGCTCAATTTGCGTAGAGGAATTGGCGGACCATTCCCATATGGTAACAGGTTCTGAGAATTCCTTCTGGAAAACCAAGCCAAAATGGTAAAGGTAATGGAAATTGGGTGAAACAATAAGTAAGCATTTCAACGTAGTTTTGCTAGTGGTGTTGCGCCTTCACAATGTCTTGTGGCATCATTCCCAAGTTGTTCCTGCTAATGAGCTAAATGTTAGGTGGCATTGATTTGAGGTACATATTTGTTAAGGGTTAAATTATTGTAATACAGTTATTCATTATAAAGTACCTATTGTAATAAAACAATTCGCTAATCTCTTGTAGAATTGTCTTGGGACTTTAGACGATACATTCGTACATGTCCTCCCCCAACCAACTTGCTATAGGTCAAGGAAGGGTAAAATCTGTTAGGAGAGAATGCGATTGCATTATAAGGTCGCAATTGAATAGATCAAGTAAGTTCGGATTGACGTAACATGAAACCTATTACCAGTGGCGGACCCAGAAATTCTATATACTGAGGGCACCTATTATTCACAATCTTAAAAAATATTTCTCTGTACGTATACTACTAAATTATCGTTTAACCATTAAATATTGATCACTCATTCTATTCCACAACCGATTTTTCACAATATTCGTGGCTGAAAATACCCTTTCAACTGTCGCGGTGGCAACCAAAAGATTAATGACAAAGTTAAGAGCAAGTAAACTAAAAAATACAAATATGATAGAAAATTAATTTTCATAATATTGTGGATTGAGAGGAAAACAAAAACGAATAGAACAAAAATGAAGAAATAAAGGAAAGAGATAGAACGAAAATAAAAAAAATAAAGAAAAGAGGTAGAACGAAAATGGAGAAATAAATGAAAGAGTTAGAACAAAAATGAATTAATAAAGAAAAAACATGGGATGGAGGGTCCTAGGAATCAAACTCAGGCTCTTGAAACTTTTCACAATTTGTGATGACCATTGCACCATGCTAATGATTTGTGATGATATAGGAGACTTTTTTGTATTTATATCTAACTTTTTTTTACTAATTTTTTTTTATAAAAAGGCATGGGAGCACATGACCCCACGTGCCCCAATGTGGGTCCGCCCCTGCCTATTAGTCCAAAAGCGCCATAAAGAGCAACAAAAGTTTGTGGTCGAAACCTACAATTCATATATGCGTTGTCTGGTTGGGAAGGCTCCGCCACAGACTCGAGAGTACTTCGAAATGCCTTGGTAAGGCCTAACGGGTTGAGAATTTCACAGGGTATGTGACTTTGAAACCTTTTTATTAGACAACATACCTCTACATTTGTGTAAACATACTCACTGTAAACACCCCAATCCGAACCTCAAATGGTCTTTATTTACCCCGATGATGAAATAAAGGAAACGGAACCTTTGCGAGCTTGAATAAAGGATTCCCTCAGCCCCAAACAAATCCTCAGCCCAAATATACCAAAAGCCCAAAAGCTCAGAGAAAGCCCAAAAGCTCTGGACTGGACCTGGAACGCTGCACGGAACACTCCTACATCGCACGGCATATCCAAAGCTACAATGCTACACGTGATCATGGGGTTAGCCGCACGGCATTTCATGAAAAGTACTGACTAGCTCAGAAAGCTGTCGGCCACGCCTATGTGAGCCACAGCTGCAAAATGGCTCAGCCGAAAACACACTTCTAGCCCGCCCAGAAAATACCTCCAACATTTGAAATTCAAAATCCATGGCTCTTGCCTATAAATACACCCCTCCACTCAAGAGAAAAGAGGCCCTTGATCATTATTCTACCCTTTCTCTCTCTTCTTGCTTTCACATCTATTTCCCATTTCCAAGTCTTGAGAATGTTGCCTTCAAAAGACATTCTCTAGGCCTCTTGCTCCATTTTTCTCTTCACCATTAAAGTTAGTCTCTCACTAACTTTGAGACCCCAACATACCCATCTATTATATATATCCATCCTCCTCTTTTCTTTATCAACCTCACCGACGCTCATTCATCATCATCCAACACACCCATCCATCACCATCCTCGTTCAAGCTCGAGATCAAAGGTAAAAACTAAGTTTCCTTGGGCTAGGCTCTGTCCTGGCCCTGAGGGGACTCTCCTGTTGACAGACTTAACCCCTTTTGGTTAAGATCTGATCTAAAACCATTTTTACAAAGCAAAACAAATCCTCTGTGTTGGGTAGGCTACGTCGCGCGGCACTTTGAAGCGTCGCACGGCATATTAGACTCACACGCATGGCATTTCAGTTAACTGCTGTTTTCTCGTTCAAACTGTTTGGATCATGATCGTCTGTTGCTACTTGCTAGATCTGTTTCCGTACACCAATAGCAGTCTCGGAATGAGACCATATCTACAAGCCATATTTTATTACCATGAGTAAACTATCAAACTTTTTGAATGAATAAATGTATCAAAAGTGGTTTTCTACTCGTGGCTTAGAGGAATGGTGCAGTTCCGAGATGATCTGACGGCTGTGAGTTTTTTGATGTTTTGAAGAAACACCGTGCATCGTACTGAGTATGCCGTGCGAGGCTTTGAAAAACAACAAAAGCCTGATAACAGGATCAGAACCACGCACGTCATATCAGAAAGCCATGCGCCATATAGCGGTATGCCGAACTGCAGAAGATGGTGATCCAGACAGCTTGTTTAAACGCTTTCCTTATTTATGTCTTTGTCACATCATCTTTCATCATTTCTGTATAGTAAGCACCACGCGCACGACAATGTGATGCATTTCTTCTTGTTCCCCTTTCCCGTATATGTTTTTGAGGTTTTCCAAATGGTATTAAATCCCACATTTAAAATGCTTAGTAGAGACCGGTTTTCGCTGGGCGAGCGGGGTGCTTTTTCGACAAAACCTTCCCCGCTCGTAACGTGGCTCCCGGATCCAAAATCTCAACGTTCTCGTTAGACCAAAAGCCTTTTTTCTTCCAAACAAACATCTCGGTTCCTCGGATCATCCATCTCAAAAATTCGGGTGGCGACTCTTCGAACGCGCCGGGCGCGCGGGAGCCCACAGTGGCGACTCTGCTGGGAATACTTTTATTCAATACTTTACTTCTTCTTTTTTTTAAAAAGAATAAAAGAGTATTGAATAATCAAGAGAGCCAAACTTGAAAGGCATTTTACTTGGGGGACTTAATGCAATTTGGAAAACTTAACTTTCTTTTACACTATGCACCGCACAAGCCTCGCTAGCGTGTCTCGGCAATCTTGCCCGGTTTACCGGTGACAAGCTCTCCCGGGATGCCTAGCAACCCTCGACTATGATGGGCCATTGTGCTGTTCGACCATTGTCTTGCAATACACTTGACATGGGGTAGTACATCTTGGCTCTAGTCCGGGGAACCCTTCTGAGACCAAAACCGGCCTTCTGCACTTGTACTTAGCCATAGAACTTTCCCAACTAGGACAGGAACCCGTGGTTAGGACTTATGTGTTATATTATGCTTGTGTGCATTTCTTTTCTGTACATACATATCATTCATGCATTTTCTGAGCTAGAGGATGGGGCTTCTATAGAATTCCTAAGATTATCCCGGTCGGTGTAGGAGACCTTAAATCCATGGAGGTTGTGATACCTCTGGTGTTTGCCGTGCTCGAACGGCTCCCTTGGCTTAGGGACTAACCTCGAGTACATACGCATCTGGATTCTGTTGGCCACATTGCTCTATCTTGGATGGTCAAGATAAAGAGATTGGCTCTGGTTTCGAAACGATCGGAATTTAACCTGCCTGACAGTACCTACCCGGGTTATCAGAAATCTTCTATGCAAATGCCTCGAGTGAGTTCCTAGTCACGGTAGGCCTTAGGATTTAGAAGGTGCGTAGAAGGTAGGATGATCACTTGGGATGAGGGTCTGAGTCGCTCCGTTTTGTCCTGTTGCCAGTTCAGAAACATTGATCGCCCGCAGAAAGGAGAGGCTTTACCCAATTGGTTTCGTCCGTTCCAGAGATTAGTTCGCATAGACACCCTGGAAGGAACCCAGTTGTTTGAGGTCCATATAGAACAGGAAGGGCAGTCGTCATTAGCAGTTTCGCCAAGGTTAGCAATACAGGAATCTCTAGCAGAACTGTTGCCTGAAAGTCCCTTGCCAATGGTTGATCAAGGAAATAGGGTAGAAGAGCTTAGACAGAACATGGCCGCCATGGACGCCCAGTTTAGGCAATCCCTTGCTGGCATGGATACGCAACTCAAAGCCTCGGTTGCATCCATGAAAAATGACATGAATATGATGATGGAGTCTATGCAGGAGGTTTGTGACAAGCTCCTAGTTAAGCCTGACCTACCTAAGGGTGAGACACCGGCCAAAGATACACCAGTAGTTGTTTAGCTCCGAAATGGCTCAAGGACTGAGCGGGCGTGCCAGGACTTGTCGCGTCCAAACATGAAGGACTGGGCGTCCTTTTTCTGACTTCTAGATCTGAGAGCGATAGTGCTGCAAACCTAAGGGCTAGATTGCAGTGAAGGTTCGTGGTTTTGCCTCGTCGTGTGAGGACTTAGTAATTTCCTAACCGTGTAGGAAAGAAAGTAACAACGTAGAAGTACTTTACTATATCGTAATAATAAAGTAAGGGATTGAGAGAGATATGAAGAACTTTATTATGTTGCGTAATAACAAAGTTGGGATACAAGAGAGACGAAGCTCGAATTACTTGGTGAAGTAATTGAGTAAAAGGTGAGAAAATAGAGATAATTGCTTCGCTGGGAAGGCTTTGGTTTTTTAAGCGTTGAGCTTGATTGGTGTGGGAACCCCTTTCTTGTCTTGACTTCTAGTATTTATAGGCCAAGCCTCCACGGTTCTTGCATGCAAGGATTTCCCGCCCTTGCTCCTTGAGGTGACACATGTCCCATGATCTTCCATCATGCATGGGATCATGGGTGGTTGAAAGAAGTTGCCAGCAAATAAACCATGTGCTTTTCTTTAACGTGGGGAGTTACTGGAGTAAATGGAAGTTACCCATATGCTGATTGCAAATCATGGGCAGTTAACAAGAGATAGTGGGCCACCTCATCCCTTTTTCCGTGGGTTTCAAAGAATAATGGGCCATTTGACTTGTCAAATGGCCATGTGGCAACAACCCCCACTAACCCATTTCCTACTTTCATGGTCACTCTGGAGCAATCAGCCGCTTGACTTGGTCAAATAGCTTCTCGGCAGGTAACAACTTTCTAACTTCGTTCCACCTTTCATGGGCCACCTAGATAATGGGCCATTTAATAAATTAAATGGCCTTTTTAACTTAACTAGCCCAAACTCTTACCTGATCCACCTGAATAGAACACGGGCCGACCGAATCTTTTTGTACATAGGCCCAAAAACCTTCAAACCCGAGCCCAAGTCAAACCAGAATTAATTGGGCCCAAATACTCTTGCCTTGGCCCATTAATTTTGATCCAATAACTCTTCAATTCATGACCCAATTTAATTAATTTTTAATTAAATGGCCGTTCAGCACTAGCCAGGACTGGGTGCCAAAAACGGATGTAAACAATGCCCCCCCATGCCTTGGTCTTATTCAAGATCTAGCCTTGAAAGTTAGGACAGAACACGGTTTTTGGCAAACCAAACGAGTCCTTACCATTAGGTTTGAAAAGATAAAGGATAATCAGGCTCACTTAGCCTAAGAACCCTTTCAAGCTTTCAAACGTATAAATTTTTTTTAAAAAAGATAATCAGGCCATAATTAGGCCTAACCACTTTTTAATTTCCAATGCACGTCTTTCAATTGAGTTTGGACTCTTCCGCTTTGATATGAACCAAATCCCAACGGTCCCCAAGATAACAATCCCACCGAAGAGTCCTGCTGGCAGCCAAAATCATCACCGTCCTAGGCTTAGTGGGCCACGTGTCATCTCCCCAGGCCTTGCATTGGCTGCATGCAGCTTTTGAAACCGTCAGGACTCCTTGCATCAATCAAGAGTCCAACCCCTTCAATGATCACGCGAGATAAGTGCAACGGCGTCCCTTGATTCTTGCACCGTTACCCATAAAAATCCATTATTGGGTCTTCATTCTCTCTCTCTACTTCTCTGATCATCTTTCTCTGTTCCAAACGAAAACTAGAAAAAGAACCCTAACACCTGCTTCCTCTTTCTGAGTCTCCGATCTATAACCCAACAATGGCGACACATAAGGCCAACGCTCCTCCACCAAACCCTAACAGCCGTTCAGTGCAGATTCAAAAAATCATGGCCGACGAACACATTGCGATCACCAACGACGTTCTAGTGATCGCAAACGCCGACAGAGTTGGGCTTGGCCCTGCCTTCCAACTGGGGTTCCCCTCTCAGCTTGCACCTATGTATCCACTAGCAGGTGAGGTCCTCCCCTTTGAATCCCCATGCCTCGACTGGAATCGCTTCACCACAGACATCCCCAACAGACTCTGGCACAGACCTGACGCCAAATACGTTGAATGGCTTGATCGAATGATGGAAGCCAAAGGAGATTTATGGAAGCAGATCGGGATTAGAGACGCCATACTCCTGAGTCGATCTATCATTGACATGGACAAAAACCTCTTTCTTGCTGCCTCACAGTTCTGGTCAGTCACCACCAACTCCTTCCATTTTAAGGTAGGCCTCATGAGTCCCACTCTCCAAGATCTGGCTTTTCTGACAGGCCTTCGTCCACATGGGACAGAGGCCAACTATTTCTTGTCACGGAAAACCCCTTATTTTGAATATAAGGACCCCTTGTCATACACCCCTTTCATAACCCATTACGCTAAGAAAGGCCCTGTTGAGGATGATGAACACGTGGCCTTCCTCCTATACTGGTTGAACAAATTTGTTTTCTGTGTATCTGCAAACAGAGTTACCAAGGACTTTATTGACTTGGCCTGTGCCCTAGCTTCAGGGCAGAAGCTGGCACTAGGCCCCTTGGTCCTGGCCCACCTCTACCGAGGTATGAAGGAATTGATCAATAACAAATTCATCTTTGCCCCTGGCCCCCTGTGGATCATGACCCTTTGGCTGTGGTCCTATTTTCCTAAGTACGCTCCCCCAATGAACAAGAAATCAGACAACACCTGTTATGGTCTTCACTATGCCGAGGCCCGTGGACCTCGATATGCCTTTGGGACCTACTTCAAATTCTTCTACCATGAACTCATAACCCTGGGAAAAAACTGGTTGCCATTTGAAAGAGACACCGTACCTTGGTGGTTAAAAAGAGGGGCTTCAGACCCAGGGGATGACTTCGATGATCACTTTGAGATCTGGAGCAGCTTTCTGATTTCACGGGACCTGATGTATGGAATGGCCTTCACCCCAACCAATTACAAGTGTGGGGTTGAATACTACAATGTGGCCCAATTCGCTCGGCAATTTGGGCTCTGTCAACTTACCCCTTTGCCTCCATACCAATCTCTGAATGAGGACTTTAGTGATAGGCCTGTGATCCAACCGAGAGAACTGGAACGGGTTAGAAATGTTCTCCCTGATCTGAGGAAGAGCTTTGCCCTTCACACCTTCGTGGAACGTACCGATAAGGGAGCCAAATTTGATAGCTGGTGGGGAGGTTACACAAGAATGCACTTCCATGTTCCCTATCTGGATGTTTTGACCAAACTCTTCCCTCAATCCACTGGTGCTCCTGAACCAGGCATCAATGTACCTCTGCGACAGATCAGTCCTTCACCTTCCCTGACTTCCAAAAGAAAAGGTAAGCCCCAGATCTTTGCTGTTTAAATGCATCAACTGTGCTTTGAATTTGCCGAGGTTTGGACTGATTATTTTTTGTTTCCAGGAACAGAAAGCATCCCCGAGGATCTTCCCGCTGAAACTACAACACAAAAACCCAAAAGGACAAAAATGCTCGCACGTAGGCAGGCACCAAAGGTATAATTCTTTAGCACCCACTAACTCCTTGAACATGCCACTCATTTGTTATTCCTCATTTGTAGGCCCCTCAAACCACTGTGGCTGGTAGAACGAGAAGTGGTGCGAAGACTAGTTCACCTGAATCTGACCCCTCTGAGCAGGTTTGTACAGTCCTTGTTACTGCAATTCTCCCTATCTGGATGCATCCACTAACATTTATTTCCATACAGGGCGCCTCTAAGATCAAAGAAGAAAAAGCTAGCCCCACCCCTACAAGGCAAAGATTGAGGAGAAATACCGCAGTACCCATAGATTCAGAAACCACCATCTCTGCCACCGAACACAACCCTATAGTAAGGATGTACTATGACTTGAACTCTCCAGCATTCATGGCTCCTTATTACCATCTAATCCCTCTTGTCTTTGATCCCAAGGAGCTCGATGACTATATGGAAGAGGAAGTAGAAGTAGAAGAGAAAGGCCTGGAGGCCTCGGAGCAGGAACCTGAACATGAGGCATCCTCCTGGACTCCAGAAAAACCTAGGTCTCCAATTGCTGACCCCATCCTGCTGGATGACCCTCCTGTCAATCCTGGCCTTGTCAATGTAGCAGAGGAAGAAGAAGATGAAGACCTGGACTCCCTGCTCAAATCTGCTCAAGATATGCTAAAAGCAGCCACCTCAGGCACCTCAGGTAGTGGTCTTGGCTCCACATCACAGTCTGAATTCACCGCGGAGGAAGTCACTGAAGCTAAAACAGCCCTTCGAATGGCCCTCCTTCAAAACTTCAAAGCAATTGCCCATCCCGCGCGAGCCTCAAATGTCAAAAAGGCTATGGATGTACTTGTAAAGTCCCAGGCCTTGGGTGCAGAGGAGACCTCTCTTCACTATTTCCAGAAAGAGTTTCCTACCATGATCAAGTCCCATGATTCTTCCAACCACGAGCTTAACAAGGTCAACGCCAAGTTGGCAGAATTGGACTTGGCCGAAATGGAGTTCACCAAATTCAGTTCTGAATGGAATCAATTGAAAGAGGATATCAAGGTCAATGAGGCAAGCATCACTTCCACCTCCACTGAAATTCACAACCTCAAAACTCAATTGGCACAAGCTGAAGGCCGAATGGAAGATTTTCGGAAGGAGTCCAAGATTCTGGCCCAACATCATGAAGAACTGAAGGCTGGATCAAAAAGCCAGAAAATGAAGCTGAACCTCCTGGTTGAAGAGGTCCCAAGCCTTCGTGGGCAGCGGGACACATTTGAGGCTCAACTTGCCAGCCTCAACACCTCCTGGACAAATCTCAAAAGCAGTCTTGAAGGCCTTCTGTAGGTCTGGACCTCAAAAACTTTTACTTTTGAAGTTCGGTTTTGTAATAACTAGTATTATCTGCTCCCTGCCTGGCCTTGAACTTTCCTTTAATTTGGCCAAGGCAAGGGTTTTGGTATGATTTGAATGGTACTTCTGTGGCCTAAACTTGAGGCCTTTATGTTTTGCAAGAATAGGTCTTGGCCTCTGTTCAGGCCTTGCTAGTTAACACTTCTATGGCTTGTCAACTTGGCTTTCCCCAAAGTCTCTCATCTCCCACATAGTAGGATAATGATGCTTCAAGTACTTTCCATTTGTTAACTGCTTAAACAAACCACCATTTAAATCCATAAGAAGATACACATTACCTCTAAGGACTTGGGAGATCTGGTAAGGTCCTTCCCATGTTGGAGACCATTTGCCATATCTTGAGTTCTTTTCATTTAGAGGAAAAACAGCTTTCCAAACCAAATCACCTTCGGAGAAGCTCTTCTTCCTTACACGTTTATCATAGGACCTGGCAACCCTCCTCTTCTGGACCAACATATGGTCCAGGGCTGAGAGCCTGACCTCATCTAAGTCCTCCAATTCTATCAGCATGGCCTGAGTATAATCTGCAGAAGTGAGGCCATGTTGATACGCCAACCTTGCTGATTTTACTGCAACCTCCATTGGTAGGACTGGATCATGCCCATAAACCAACATATAAGGAGTTATATTGGTAGCTTCCTTCTTTGAGGTTCTGTAGGCCCGTAAGGCCTCAGAAAGTAACTCATGCCAAGACCTTGGGTTATCCTCCACCATCTTCTCAATAATATTGACCAGAGTCCTATTGGTGGACTCGGCTTGACCATTTCCTTGAGCATAATAAGGAGTAGAATTGGACATAATGATCTTTTGTTGTGCAGCAAAGTTGACAACTTGTTGACCCATGAAAATTGTACCCCTATCTGCCACCAAGTGTTCTGGCAATCCAAACCTATGGATGATTCTCTCGTTGATCACCTTGATTACCTCTTGTTGATCCACAGACTTTAATGGCATTGCTTCTGCCCACTTAGTGAAATAGTCCGTGGCTACCAAGATGTAAGTATGATTTTCAGAGGAAGGAGGATAAATTTTTCCAACAACGTCCAAAGCCCAGCCCCTAAATGGCCAAGGTTTGACCACGGCATGGTAATTAGCTGCAGGAGCATGTTGAATTGGGCCATGGGCTTGACAGGGCTGACATCCTTTGGAAAAGCGGATACAGTCCTCCAAAATGGTTGGCCAATAGTACCCATACCTTCTGATTAGCCATCTCATCTTTATTCCTGATTGATGAGCTCCACAGACTCCTTCATGGACCTCACTCATAACCTTCAAGGCTTCAGGGCGCCCTAGGCACCTTAAGAGCAAATCATCTTCAAGGCTTTTCTTATACAACTCATCTCCAATGAGGATGTAACTGATGGCCCTCCTTCTCACCTTCCTAGAGGCACTAAAGTAAGGCCTCTTAAGGACAGAGACGATAGATGTACGCCAATCGTTCTCGGGTTCATCGTCTGACTCTTCACCAGTGAAGTCTGAAGTAAACACCTCCAGTCCTAGACCCCTTCTCCTAACAGAAGGTAACAATCTCTTCTGGACCGTGATGATCTTGTGAATCGTTTCTGGCGAGAGCTTCAGGCCTGTTGAGGCCTGAGCCAAGCTGTTGGCTTCAGTGTTCTTACTCCTTGAGACGTGTTTGACAGTGACATTGTCAAAATCTTGCATTAACTGTACGGCTGTCATATAATAAGGAGCTAACTCCTCTCTATAGCATTTGAATGTCCCTGCCAAGTGATTGATCACAAGGAGTGAATCCCCAATAACCCTCACTTCTCTGGCCTCTAGATCTCTAAGGATCTCAAGGACTATAACGACTGCTTCATACTCGGCTTGATTATTGGTACACGGGAAATCGAATTGAAAGGACAATTCAGTCCTCAGGCCTTGGGGAGAAACAATAATTATCCCACAGCCTGAGACCTCCTGAGTCCTTGATCCATCAAAAAGCAATGTCCAAGGAGTGGGTGATATTTCAAGGGCACTCAGTCCTATCTCAGATTCATCGCCGATATCCACGCATGGATGATCAGCAAGAAAATCTGCCAAGGCCTGGCCCTTTACAGCTTTTTGAGGAATGTATTGGAAACTGAATTTCATTAGAGCTAAAGACCATTTGCCAATTCGGCCTCTCATGATGGGCCGAGAAAGCAAGTACTTAACTAGGTCTGTTTTACTCATGATGTAAACCAAAACGGGCAGCATATAGTGCCTCAACTTTATTGCTGAAAAGTACAAGGCAAGACAAATCTTTTCAATAGGACTGTATCTCCGTTCACATGGAGTCAGCAACCTACTTAAATAATAAACCGCCTGTTCCTTTCCTTGAGCGTTGTCTTGAGCTAAAAGGCCTCCAATAGAGCCTTCAGCTGCTGAGATGTATAGCTTCAAGGGCTTGTTCTTGATGGGAGGCATAAGGACTGGTGCCTGAGCTAAATAGCCTTTGATCTCATCAAAGGCCTTCTAATGGCTTTCCTCCCACACAAAAGTGTCTTGGTCCTTCAGCTTCAAGAGTTGGGAAAAGACCTGGACCTTCCCTGCTATGTTTGAGATGAACCTTCTCAAGAAGTTAAACGAACCCAAGAGCTTCTACAACTCCTTCTTGGTGGTAGGAGGCTTTGCTTCCACGATTGCCTTGGCCTTGTTCTTGTCAACCTCAATCCCTCTATTATGGACTAAGAATCCAAGGAATTTGCCTGCGGAAACTCCGAAGGCACACTTCAAGGGATTCACCTTCAAGTCGAACTGCTGCATCCTCAAGAATGATCTCCTCAAGTGCTGCAAATGTTCGTCATAGGACTGAGACTTGACTACGATGTCGTCGATGTAGATCTCCATGAAACGGCCAATGAAATCATGGAATATGGCGTTCATAGCTCTCTGGAATGTGGCACCTGCATTCTTCAGGCCGAAGGGCATTACGACCCACTCAAAGGTCCCTAGGGCTCCAGGACACCTAAAAGCAGTCTTAGCCGTATCGGCCTCATCAATGAAGATCTGATTGTAACCAGAATGCCCATCCATGAAGGACAGAACCTTGTGACCAGAAGCTCCATCTACCAACTGATCTGCAACTGGCATTGGATACTCGTCCTTCAGGGAGGCCAAATTGAGGTTTCTGAAGTCCACACATACTCTGACCTTGCCATTCTTCTTAAGGACTGGCACAATGTTAGAGAGCCAAGTGACATACCTGGCTGTACGTATGAACCCAGCATTAAAGAGGCGTTCAATTTCGTCCTTGACTTGCAAATAGACTTCATTGGACATCCTCCTTGGTGGTTGTTTGAAAGGTCTGAACCCTGGTTGAATGGGCAGCTTGTATTCTACTAGACATCTGGACAGACCTGGAAGCTCCTCATAATCCCAAGCAAAGCAGGATTTGAACTCCCTCAAGAGCTCGATGAGCTTTACTTTGACATCCTCCGGCAGAAGTTGGCTTATATACACAGGTCTGGGATTCTCTAAGTCTCCCAGATTAACTTCTTCCAAGGGATCTTGCACGTCAGCCCTCAGATCATCTAACTTGGCTGGAGCTGCTTTAAGGTCTTCAAGGCAGATTTCGTCCAGATCTTCAACCAGGTTATCATCCTCATTGATCACTTCGGCCGCAAAGGCCGAATGATCATCTTCCAATTCTTCACTTCCCATAAGCCTCTTCTCCAGCAAGTAGGCTTCAAACTTCGACAAAGTGGCCTGAAGGGCCACACTCTTCTCTCCTTCTGAAGGGTTTACTGACATTGGGAAGGGCGTTTGGATGAAGCTGTAATCGGCCTGCTTGATTCCGTGATCATAGGACCGATTAACTCCTGAAAAAGTGCCTTCACCTCTTCAGCTGACTTGTTGCCATGTATAGGGGCTACTTTGTGGCGGCCATACTTGTCAAGCCCTGCCACTTTCATGGGACCAACCCCTTCGTCGTATAGATGGGCCTCTGCGTGGTTAGTAGAGGCCTGGAAAGGTCTGCGGTCAGCCCATATGACCTCCACGTTGTCAAGATTCCAAAAAATGAGACACTGATGAAGGGTTGAGGGAACCGCTTGACAGGAGTGAATCCAATCTCTCCCCAATAGAACGTTGAAGGAAGAGCGTGAATCAACAACAAAAAAGGGTGTTGTCAATGTCTTGGATCCTACTGTTAAATTCATGATGAGAATACCTTGACAAGCTGTCTCCTTTCCTGTGAAATCTGTCAAGGTCGAAGTGCACGAGACTAGGTCTTGATCAGTCTTCCCAAGCTTTTGCATCATGAACCTAGGAATGAGATTGGTGGCAGACCCATTGTCCACCAGAATTCGGTTGACTGGCATTCCATCAAGGCAACCAGCAATGTACAAGGGCTTGATGTGTTTGTTCATTGCAGGGCTTGGCCTCTCAAAGATTACGCTGGCTGCCCTATCCTCAGGTCTTCCCCCAGTCTCGTCCTTCAGCACAATCACTGAAGGCCCGTTCAGTCCTACCGAGAAGGACTCGTTCAAAATTTCGGCCGTCTGTCCCATTTCCACAAAATCTCCCTCCAAGGCAATTGGAGCGTTGCCTTTGGCTTCCAGCTCTGCTGGCAGGATCACCACCATGTTGCAATGCATACTAGGGCCCTGGCCAGGTTTGAACTCCTTCACCTGTGGATTCAAACTTGACTTGCCCCCCGAGTCTGGCTTCCTTGGTTGGAGGGCTGTCTTCTTGAGCAGCGTCACTGGTCTTGGAGAAGGCTCAATCCTCTCCAAGAGTGGTTGTTTCTTGGATACAGTAGCTTGTTTTAGAGGCGTCTTGGCAACGGCCTCTTTGTACGTCTTTCCCGCAGGAACTTGCTTCTTGGGTAAAGTCCTGGGAGGAGGCTCAATGATAGCCTCTTCCACAGTCCTTTCCAAGGGCTTGTGTACTCTCCTAGCCTTAGGCATTTCAACCTGAGGCTCCTGTGCTGGGACTTCTATCTTCAACTTCCCCCTGGGGTCATCTTCCACCATTGGGTCGTCCAGCAAATCTGTCTCTTCCTCAGCCCTTCTGATCGCCTGCCTGAATCGTTGGCGGCGCCTCTTCTGAGATCTGGACAAAGGTGGAGGAGGAGAAGGAAACTTGGGATGCTCAACCCTATGCCACTCATTTGGAGGAGTGGCTGGGGGTCTTACAGCCCTAGGTTTCCCTTTGGACGGAGCAGATATCCTCAGGTTGTCAAGCTCGTTCTCCACTTCAACCAACCCTGGCTGGATCCGGTTGAATACTGATGCCCGTGCAATCCTTCTTCCCATAGGCCTGAGCGGCTCCTCAGACCTTTCTTCAGTCCTTCCCACAATAACGCTCTTCAGAACTGGCTTGCTAGGACTGGCATGATGTCCACACTCTGTACAAACCAACGAGCAGGTTGGTTTCTCTGGCTTCTTCACTCCTGTAGGTCTGGACCACCATGAATTCTGCCTTTCAGACCTTCTGACCCGCTCAGTCCTGAAATCACTTCCCTCACAGTAAGGATCCCAGTACCTGCCTGGGCTGGTCTTGTGAACTTCTCTGGAAGGGGCTCCCAAGCTTATCTTCTGCATAGGAGCAGTCCTAGGCATGCCTCTCATGTCGACAGAGACCATGTTTGTGCTCAGCCCTGAAGGAAATGGATTGCCATCTACCCCCATGGGCTGTTTCTCTTTCTCGGGAAACTTGAACTCTCCCCACTCAATCTTATCCTGGATGTCATTTCTAAATACTATGCAGTTATTCGTTGAATGACTCCAAGAGTTGTGATACTTACAGTACTCCTTGCCCTTCATATCTTCCACGATTGGAATCTTGTGACCAAATGGCAATTTGAGCAGCTTGTCAGCAAGGAGTTGATCAAAGATAGCCTCAGCCCTTCCCACGTCAAAGGTATAGGCTCTGGTTAGCCTATTAGGACTGTTCTGGATAGGTTGCTTCGTGGGCTCCATCTTGACAAAGGCCTTGCAGACGTATGGCTTCTTGTTGATGATCTCTGCTACGGCCACGTCTGGGTCTGCCTCTGCTTCCACTGCAGCCACCTCGTAGTTAGGGTCACGGTAGTACGTCCCTTTAGATGATGTCTTCCTGTCCTGCTCCTCCGCTAAGAGCCTTTCGTAATGAGAAGCCTTAGAGGACAATTCAAACAGATCTCTGAATTCTGTCCCATAAAACTTCTTCATCTCAAAGCCCAAGCCGTTTAGTGCTATACGCACGTATTCGGCCTCTGGAAGGACTATCTTGCACTTGAACCGAGCAGTCTTGAAACGTAGGAGATAGGACTCCACGGATTCAAGATAGGTTTGACGGTAGCATGACAGGTCTGCCAACGTCACTTCTGGTTCTACCCTGTAGAACTGTTGATGGAACATCTCCTCCAATTGAGCCCAGGTCTGCACAGAGTTGGGTGGAAGGTTGATGTACCAAGTAAAGGCTGTCCCAGTGAGAGAATTGGGAAAAAGCCTCAACTTCAGAGCATCAATGGCCCCAGCTTCTCCGCATTGGACTTGAAACCTGGCAATGTGCTCTACCGTTGAATGCATGCTTTCCCCGTTGAAGGTCTGGAACTCTGGAACTCTATAGCCCTTCGGGAAAGGTGTTCTGTCCACCTCTTCGGTATGAGGCTTTCTGTACATCGGTCTTCCCAAAGGTCTGAAACCCGGTCCTAACTGCTCCTGGAGCAAGTTCAGGACTTGATCCCGTCCCATAAGCATGTTTGGCACATGAGGCGGATGTGGATGCACCTCTTGTGCCTGTTGGTCCTGGACTGAACTTGCCCCCCGAGTCTCAGAGGTTTGAGGAGTGTAAGCCGCTCCTTTGTCCTTTCCAGAGCCCTGGCCTCCTTGCGGAGGCCTTTTGTCCGCTTTGTCAGGTTTGGGCTGATCGTCGGCCAGCACAAACCTTCGTTCTTCATTTGCTGGAGGCGTCTGGGCTCCTCCAATCATGACTCCCTTCTCCCTTTGCCCCCCGAGTGCAGGACTATTGGAAGAAGTAGCATGATAGAATGTTTGAGGAGGGGGTGGTCCCCCTAGTAGGCCAGCTTGGTCTTGACCGTTGCCAAAAACGCCAAACTGTGGAAAGCCCTGCTGCTGAGGAGCGAGCGGTAGCCTCTCTGTGAGCGTAGCAGTTAATTTTTGGACTGCTATGGCCAGAGGTTCCAAGGACTGAGTGAACGATTGAGAGATTGACTGTGTGATGTCGTGAGAGATCTCGCGTCCTGCCATGAACATATAATTTTTGACGCTGTCAGTAGCGTCGTCAAGATCTTTAGTGCTGACCGCGGGGCCAGCTTCCTGGAGTACTGGCACGTTGACTGCCACTCCCTCAGGACTCTGTGGTGGATCCGGGATGGCTGGATCCGACTGTTGTTGCTGTTGCTTCCTTGCCATAATAAAACCCTTAGACGATTAGGGTCCCACCGGGCGTGCCAAAAGATGTTTAGCTCCGAAATGGCTCAAGGACTGAGCGGGCGTGCCAGGACTTGTCGCGTCCAAACGTGAAGGACTGGGCGTCCCTTTTCTGACTTCTAGATCTGAGAGCGATAGTGCTGCAAACCTAAGGGCTAGATTGCAGTGAAGGTTCGTGGTTTTGCCTCGTCGTGTGAGGACTTAGTAATTTCCTAACCGTGTAGGAAAGAAAGTAACAACGTAGAAGTACTTTACTATATCGTAATAATAAAGTAAGGGATTGAGAGAGATATGAAGAACTTTATTATGTTGCGTAATAACAAAGTTGGGATACAAGAGAGACGAAGCTCGAATTACTTGGTGAAGTAATTGAGTAAAAGGTGAGAAAATAGAGATAATTGCTTCGCTGGGAAGGCTTTGGTTTTTTAAGCGTTGAGCTTGATTGGTGTGGGAACCCCTTTCTTGTCTTGACTTCTAGTATTTATAGGCCAAGCCTCCACGGTTCTTGCATGCAAGGATTTCCCGCCCTTGCTCCTTGAGGTGACACATGTCCCATGATCTTCCATCATGCATGGGATCATGGGTGGTTGAAAGAAGTTGCCAGCAAATAAACCATGTGCTTTTCTTTAACGTGGGGAGTTACTGGAGTAAATGGAAGTTACCCATATGCTGATTGCAAATCATGGGCAGTTAACAAGAGATAGTGGGCCACCTCATCCCTTTTTCCGTGGGTTTCAAAGAATAATGGGCCATTTGACTTGTCAAATGGCCATGTGGCAACAACCCCCACTAACCCATTTCCTACTTTCATGGTCACTCTGGAGCAATCAGCCGCTTGACTTGGTCAAATAGCTTCTCGACAGGTAACAACTTTCTAACTTCCTTCCACCTTTCATGGGCCACCTAGATAATGGGCCATTTAATAAATTAAATGGCCTTTTTAACTTAACTAGCCCAAACTCTTACCTGATCTACCTGAATAGAACACGGGCCGACCGAATCTTTTTGTACATAGGCCCAAAAACCTTCAAACCCGAGCCCAAGTCAAACCAGAATTAATTGGGCCCAAATACTCTTGCCTTGGCCCATTAATTTTGATCCAATAACTCTTCAATTCATGGCCCAATTTAATTAATTTTTAATTAAATGGCCGTTCAGCACTAGCCAGGACTGGGTGCCAAAAACGGGTGTAAACAGTAGTCGATCCCAATTTAGTCGCCCTTATGGCTAAAATTGGTAAGTTGGAGGAATCTGTGCAAGAAAATAAGCGATTGGGAAGAGGAGAAATTGACATGAATAAGTTATGCTTGTTCCCCAACGCTAAGTTACCAGAAAAGTTCAAGGGTGTGGATTTTGCGAAGTTTGACGGTACCGGAGACCCAAAGGCGCACCTCCAAGGGTATGTTGGTTCACTCACCATGAGGGGGATTGAAAAGGAAGCCATGGCTCAGCTATTCCATGAATCTCTGTCGGGACCAGCCCTGCAGTGGTTTCTTACTCTTGAACCTTCTAAGAAAAGGACTTGGGAAGACATTGGGACAGCATTTGTGACTCAATATGATTTCAACGTTGATTTAAAGATGACCACAAGGGAACTAGAAAGCACCAAGATGGGTGAGAAAGAAGGTTTCGCTAATTTTGTAAAGCGTTGGAGGGCCAAGGCTGCTCAGATGCAAAACAAACCAGATTTGAAGAAACAGATACGGATCATAACCAAGAACTTGCCGGGCTCTTTTGCCCCATATATGGTTCTTTCCCAGGTCGCCCCGAATTTCGAAACTTTCTATGACTCGGGTTTGGCTGTAGAGGAGGCCCTACGAGATGGTACATTGGAAAAGAAGGAGTCAGGATCAAAGTCCAAAAGAGTATATTCGGGAAACAGCAATGTCCTCTTCGAGAATGCCAACCAGGCTGGGACTTCATCCCCCAAACCAGCGGAAGTGAACCAAATCTCTGAAAAACCAAAATCTCAAAATAGAGTCTTCACCCAGTTTAGCACTCCTAGATCCACTTTACTCAAGAAACTTACCGAAGTGGGAGTGCTGAACCCTCTCCCGCCGCCACAAACCATTCCACCAAACCTGAACCAGAATGTCTACTGTGATTTCCACCAAATGCCCGGCCATACCACTGACAATTGTATCCGCCTCCGTCATGAAATTCAAAACCTCATTGATAATAAAGTCATTGACACCCCTCCTTCAGACAAACCAAATACCATGACAAATCCCTTGCCACAACATAATGCCCCATTCCATATTAACCAAATCACCCAAACCAAAAGCCAGACTGTCCGAGACTTTGATCCTACCCTTTTCATCATCCCTGATACCGAACCAAAGCCTGTTGTGGAAATTCCCGAAGAGACCGCTCTCTGCTTCCTTTGGGAATGGGGAGATTTGATTGCTGATTGGGAGGAATTCGAGGCCACCAATTTTTAAGGAGACGTGAACCCATTCTTTGAACCTGGATGGGAAATTGATTGGCAAAACATTCATGCTGATCCTCTTGATGGGTTTCCTCTGTACATGATGTTCGAAAACCAAAACGGAAACTTTCCAGGGATGCTTGAATGGGAATGGAGCCCAACCCCGGATGAATACCAACTTTTGGCCTGGAATGACCCTCTGGATACCTTCTTTATACCCATGTTATTCGCAGAAGAATACCAACCCCAGATGACAACCTACAATTGGCCCGAGCCTGCCCCCTTTCAACCGAATCCCTCTTACCTCCATGACATCATTATCAATGATCCGTACAACAATGTAGGTCCCACCCCGTATCCAGAACCACCAGGACCAGAAGAAGAGGTGGGGAGTAATGAGTTTGACCCAATAGATTACCTGGCAGATGAAGCTAAATCGGAGTCATCTGTCACTTTCCCGAGGGACGCTGATGTCGCCATGATGAATCTGTGGGAAGATGAACCAAGAGCCAAAACAAATCCGTGGGTAAATACAGAGATCATTAACATAAAGGTGGGGAATGAAGAGTGGACTGTAAATAGAGCGGTGGCAGAAGCTGAGAAATGGAAGCCCGAGGATCTATGGGAAGATTTGGTTATCGCTGACCTAGCTGCCAACCTTCAAGACACCACTATTGGAAACAAGCGCAAGGCCCTCGCTGATTTGTGGAGCGAGGAGTCTAAGTACCGACAGGTTGGTCAATTGACTAGGAGTGGTCGAATCTATCAACCCCCTAATCTTCAAACCGGAGAACCTTCAAACCCTTCAGCTCCATTAACCCAAGAACCTTCTAACCCTTTCGTTACCCCAATCAAAGACACTTTCCAACCCTTTGCCCCACCAGTTAAGGAGTCTTCTCGCCCTGAGAAAAACCCTGAAGGAATGATCAAGCGCCAGCTTGAGCAGACTCAAGCCAAGATGTTTGTTTAGGATGTACTTGTTCACTCCACCCGCCATCGCGAAGGACTCATTCAAGCCCTCTCTCACCAAAAAGTTCCTTCCACCATAACCCCTGATGAACTTGTAGCACTCATCAAAACCATACCTATCAAACATGCCATTACCTTCACTGATCGAGATTTACCTGCTGAAGGAACTGATCACAATCGGCCACTCCATGTCACTCTGAAATGCCACGGAAAATGGGTACCAGTAATTCTGATTGATAATGGGTCAGCAATCAATGTTTGCCCACTCCATGTTGCCTATTGCCTGGGGTACAAAAATAATGATTTCTCTCCATCGGAAGTCAAAGTCCGGGCATATGACAACACCCGTCGGGATGTGGTTGGAACCCTTATGCTTCCTATGACTTTTGGACCTTATCAAACGGAGGTGGAGTTTCATGTAGTGAACATTCCCGCTTCTTTCAATCTACTGCTGGGTAGACCTTGGCTGCATCGGCCTGACATCATGGCTGTTCCTTCAACACTCCATCAGAAAATTAGACTGGGACTTGAGACTGGGATGCTCACCATTCACGGCGACTCTGGGATTCATGCTCCCATTGAAGACAATGCCCCACTCTTGGAGATACAACACGGAGAGGAGGACATTGCTTTAGGCGGCTTCTCGCTTGACACCTCTAATTCTGTTTTTACCGTCAAAATCGATGATGACTTCGTCATTAGTAATGTCGTCATAAAGATGATGAAGAAAATGTCCTACATGCCAGGTTTGGGGTTGAGAAAGAATCTCCAGGGGCCTGCGCAGTTTGAAGAACAGGGAACTTTAACCTGCATAACAAGCTTGGGATACCACCCTTCTGAGGGCAGGAAAGAAAAGAAGGGGGATAGATTGGAGGATTATTTTGTCAAAGAGAAGGCAAAGCAGATTTACCAAGGGCAGCCGGAACCATTCTGGGACAGCGAAACCAACACCTTCCTACCAGGGTTTGAGATATTCGCTAATGATGTCTGGCCGGAAAGTGATGAAGAATTGGAAGCAGTGATCAAACAAGCAAAGAAAGCTGACTGGGTTGAAACCTTCGCCACGGGTAGTCTGGCGACCTTATTTGAGGAAGACGAACCATTGGGTATAGCCATGGAAGCAGAAGTGCAGATGTTGGGGCAGGAGGCCCCCGAAGACCCAACTTCGCTCATCATGGATGCCTCTGGGATTATAAGAACTGGACTTTCATACCAAGTGCAACCAGTCATGAGCCTGAGTCTGAATCTGAGTCCCTAGAGTCCTCCGAGTCTTCCGAGTCTTCTGAGTCTGTTGAGTCTGAGTCGGTGCCTCTTGGCCCAACTCCTCAGAATCTGTATTTTGAATTCGAGTCTACCCGTGTGTATGGTGCCTCCGAGGCCTCTGCTTATGATGAAATAAATGAATCTGGTTCTGCTTATTTTCCTGACTTTGAAATAAATTGTGTCGACCTCGATGATGAAGAGATTGGTTTCGATGGGGAAATCCCTAAAGAAATTCGGTCCCTAATCGAAAGGGAAGACGAAAGGCATGCTCAGCCTGTAAAAGAAGAAGTTGTTTCAATAAATTTGAGGGATGGAGGGAATCCCCGAGTAGTTCAGATTGGTTCCGCGCTGTCAGAAGAAGAGCGCTAGGCTCTTGTAAATTTGCTAAAAGAATTCGAAGATGTTTTTGCATGGTCGCACGCTGATATGCCCGGAATCGATCCTGAAATTGTGGAACACCGGATTCCCCTTTATCCTGACGTAAAACAGTAAAACAAAAACTGAGACGCATGAGGCCCGACTGGGTGCTTAAAATAAAAGAGGAGGTAACCAAACAAATTAATGCTAGGTTCCTAATGGTAACTAAATACTCCCAATGGGTCGCAAACATTGTTCCTGTTCCGAAGAAGGATGGCAAAATCAGGGTCTGTATGGACTTTAGGGACTTAAATAAAGCTAGCTCCAAGGATGACTTCCCTTTGCCACATATTGATGTGCTAGTTGACAACACCGCAGGACACGCTTTGCTTTCTTTCATGGATGATTTTTCAGAGTATAACCAGATTCTCATGGCCCCAGAGGACCGAGAGAAAACCACGTTCGTCACCGAATGGGGAACTTATTGCTATCGGGTCATGCCTTTTGGGTTGAAGAACGTCGGCTCCACTTATCAGCGAGCTGCTACAACCTTGTTGCATGACATGATTCATAAAGAGGTGGAGGTTTACATGGATGACATGATCGTTAAGGCAAAGGAGCGAGAAGGCCACTTACCCGCGCTCAAAAAGTTCTTCGAAAGAATAAGGAAATACAGGATGCGCCTCAATCCAGCTAAATGCACGTTCGGAGTCACTACAGGGAAAATGCTTGGGTTTATGATCACCACTCGTGGCATCGAAGTCGATCCATCAAAGATTAAGGCCATTCTGGAAATGGAACCACCACGGACAGAGAAAGATGTAAGGAGTTTCCTTGGCAAAGTACAGCTCGTCAGCAGATTCATTGTAAAATTGACTTCAACACGTGAACCCATATTCCGCCTGCTCAAAAAGGGAATACCATTTGTATGGGACGACAGATGTCAGCAAGCTTTCGAAGCCATCAAAGCCTATCTACAGAATCCGCCAGTCTTGATGCCACCTGTACCAGGAAAACCTTTGATCCTTTACCTGTCAGTCACCCTGTCTTCAATGGGGTGCATGTTGGCACAAGAAGGAGACGATGGGGTTGAAAGGGCTATTTACTACCTTAGCAAGAAGATGGTCGGATCTGAAGAACGCTATACTCCACTAGAAAAGACATGCTGGGCACTTGTTTGGGCTTCCAGAAAGTTAAGACATTACATGCTGGCCTATTCGGTAAGGTTGATATCTCGAATGGATCCCCTGAAGTACTTATTCGAGAAGCCAGCACTCACAGGGAGAATGGCACGATGGTTGTTGACGTTGGCGGAATTTGAATTAAAGTACGTCACCAGAAAGTCAGTAAAGGGAAGAGCTGTCGCTGAGTTCTTGGCCGACTGCCTAATCGAGGGAGGGGAAGATGCTGAATTCAAGTTCCCTGATGAAGACATAATGACCGTGGCCGAAGATGTGTGGCGGTTGTATTTTGATGGAGCGGCTAACCAGAAAGGGTTTGGGATCGGTGTGCTATTAATTTCACCGGATGGGTCACATATCCCACTAGCATTCAAGCTTAACTTCGAGGTCACCAACAATCAGGCGGAATACGAAGCTTGTATTATAGGCATGGAAGCAGCCATTGAGATTGGCATAGAAAAATTAGAAGTTGTGGGGGACTCAAACTTGGTTGTCTCTCAAGCGAATGGTGATTGGAAGGTCAAAGAAGAAAAGTTAAAGCCATACCATCAGGATCTTGAAGATCTCATTCCCCATTTCAGCAAAGTAACTTTCACTCATGTCCCGAGACTCAGAAATCAATTCGCCGATGCCTTGGCGACATTGGCTTCCATGGTTGAAATCCCCGTCGGTGTAAAGTTAAGACCAATTGTGATCGAGCAAAGAGATACCCCAGTGTACCAGCATGTCATGATCATCAATGAGCCCGATGATGGTCACCCTTGATTTTATGATATTTGGAGATTCGTGGAAAGGGGGGAGTATCCCGCTGAGGCTAGTAAGAAAGACAGGATTGCTCTTCGGAGGATGGCAACTCAATACATGAGATGTGGAGGAAATCTATACCGAAGATCTCACTGTGGCACTCACAAGCTGTGTATTCATGGTGCGGAAACAAAAAGAGTAATGGAGGAAATCCACGAGGGCGTATGCGGTCCTCACATGAATGGTATGATGCTTGCCAAAAAGATTTTGAGACATGGCTACTTCTGGTCCACCATGGAGACAGAATGTGTGGAATACGTACGATGGTGTCATAAGTGCCAGATCCACGCCAACCTCACGCATGTTTCACCGCATGAGCTGCAGCAAACGACCTTGCCATGGCCTTTCTCGACGTGGGGTATTGATGTCATCGGAAGGATTGTGCCAGCAGCCTCCAATGGCCATAAGTTCATCCTAGTGGCTATTGATTACTTCACGAAGTGGGTGGAAGCCGCCTCGTATGCAACTCTGACCGCAGTTCAAGTTGCGCACTTTATCAAGCAAAACGTCATCTATCGATACGTGGTCCCGCAGGCATTCGTGTCCGATAACGGGGTTCATTTCAAAGGTCGAGCCAGAGAAGTCTTGGATGAGTTCCAGATCCAAGTACACAAATCAACAACCTATCGACCGCAGACCAATGGGGCCGTAGAAGCAGCCAACAAAACAATCAAAACCATCCTGGAAAAGACCATTCAATCTGCGAGAGATTGGCACGAACAACTACCGTTGGCATTATGGGGATATCGCACGTCCGTACGTACACCAACGGGGGTGACTCCGTACTCTTTGGTTTACGGTATGGAAGCTGTACTTCCCATAGAGTTAGAGGTTCCATCCCTCCGAACTATGATTGAATGTAATGTCCAAGAGGCAGACTGGCTGAGCAACCGATTTGAAGAACTTATGCTGCTCGACGAATGCCGTTTGAGGGCACTTTACCATATTCAAGGATATCAAAGAAGAATCGCGCGCGCATTCAACAAAAATGTAAAGCCCAGGGACTTAGCAGAAAGCGACATGGTTTTGAAGGAGATCCGAGCAACAGTCTATGATCCACGAGGAAAGTTCCGACCAAAGTGGTCCGGGCCTTACATCATCAAGACCATCCTGTCCGGAGGAGCTACGCAACTCATTGACTTGGACGGAAACGAATTCTCAACTCTGGTCAATCTGGGTCAACTCAAGCGCTACTACCCCTGAGAGAAACTCGCTGGGCTGAAAGCCGCAAGGGCGGCCAGTTCCAGGCAAAAGTTAGAGCAAAAGCCTGCTAGGATGAAAACCCGCACGGGCATCTTAGGCAAAAGTTAAGGCATACAATGAATGAGCTCGCTAGGCCGAAAACCCGAAAGGGCGTACTAGGCAAAAACTAGAGCGCAAAAGGAGAGTGTCAAAACCAGAGCGAACCCTATCCTTGAACTACGTTATGACCTGATTCCTTCACCAAAAAGGATACGTAGGCAGTCTCACTATGAGACTCGGTCACAATCAATCAAAATAAAATCCAGGTTGACAGAATCCAGAAAGGCGGAATCAGAGAGGGGGAGACCCTCTGTAACTCACTTTATTAAAATAACTACTTCTAGTACATAAGGCTGAGCATGATTTTCGAAAATAAAAGTGCAATACGATAAAAGAGGGTCCATGATTTATTCAACGGTCAGGGTAGTAAGATCGAGTCAGTTTCCTTGGGCCCCAGCTCTTGCAACAATGTCTCTCCTGAGCCACTTCCTATAACTCTCGCGCACTGCCACAGATGGGTAAGGATGAGCATCAGTCACCTCGTGAGACCTCCAGAATCGTTGGTAGTTGCAAAGAACCGAATGGCGGAAGAAAGACAGAACTACATCCACCAGGACCTCTGTAGGAGCCTCTTGTCTCAAACCAAGCTGACGCTGAATCCGATAGGGGATGTAGAAGGTAAAAGCCTCCAAACTAGCAAGAACCACCCACTGAGGGCCCATATAGTGTACAGTCATAGGTGGAAGGTCGAGCCATGAACATCTCCAAGAAATAGTCTCAGCACGCTGACATTTGAAGAAGTTGACCCACTCGGAAGTTCGCTTGTCTGCAAACTCAAAGCACCGAGAAGATAATAACCTAGCCTCATACACCAAGTTGCCAGGAGGGAGAGTTAGCACATTCACCTTATCGCAAAGCCAAATTTGCCAAAAAAGAGAGAAAACCAGTCAGAAACCATAGAAAGCCAAGCCAAACGATAATGAAAGAAAAGCTCGAAAAAAGGAAAGATGAGTGGGAAACCAACCTGTAAGAGGAGAGGGCTGCCTCCAAAAGTCTCGGTCTCTCCAGAACGAACCTTGTCCAAGCCCATCAACGTTTCAGCCAATACCATTGGGATCACATCCTTCCGAGCTTCAATCTGCACAGCAATGCTGACCAACGCCGAGCTAGCATGTCCAGTGGAAGGAACCAAGAAGTAGGCAGCAAGTAAGCACATGCAAAGAGCGGTCATGCGTCGAGTGTGGTAGGTTGTGTCCGCTAGGTCACCAAGAGGAGAGAATATCTCAATGAGGCGCATCACGTTGAGGTGACCGTTGCTAACCAAGTAACGAGCGACACCGTCATTCAACCCTAGGGAGGCAGCAAGAACCTTGGAGATATTCTCGCGCACAGGAGGGACAATGACCTCTCCAGAGCCGAAGCCGCCAAGATAGGCCCAGAACTCTTCTATCGTGGGACAAAGTTCTTGTTCACCAAAGCGAAATACGTGTACCTCTGGGTCCCAAAGGCTTGTGGCCGCCCTCAAAAGTTCGAGACGGAGACGAATGTTACGGAGGTACCTCATGGAGTAAAGACCATGAGCCCGAAAGTTGAGCCAATCGACCCCCTCCATAGAAACCAACCATGGGCGTAGTAAACCGGTGAGAGAAAGAGCCATTGAAAGGAAGGGAAGGCTTAAGGAAGGTGAAAAACTAAGAGAGATATAGTAAGTTTGAGGCCCAAGGCCTGAATTTATAGGAAGAGTTGAGGAGACAACTTCAACTTTCAAAAGAGCCTCGGATTCCAAAAGTGTAAATTTTCCATGAGTCTTGCATAGGGAAAAGCTTGGTCATGCCCTAAAAGAACAAAGCAGACATGCACTGGCTCGGAAATGCCATTGAATAGGTCAAACTTCAACCATCGTGCAATCTGTCTTGGGAAGCAGCAAATGGCAGGCTGTCAGGAAAATAGTACTGCACGGCATATTGGAGTAACGCGCGGTATAACAAATCCGAGGAAACACCACGGCGTAACAGGGATACGCCACGGGATTAGATGTAATCCCGCACGGCACTTTGAAGCCCCGCACGGCATAGTAAGTCTGCATTTCTGCAAATTTTGACAGCAGGGGTTACGAATCAATTCAAAGTACATTCAGGCATCACCAACCCCCAGAACACACCTCAATGGGTATTTGGGACTTCGGGGAGGTTCCGCTTCGAGTCAACTCTTAAAATTCGAGGTCGTGACACCAAAAGTTGATAAAATTTGTTTCTTAAGCCGTGTCAAGGTATTGAAATCCGTTTCAAGTCGTTCCAAGTTGATCTTTCGAGTCCCACAGGTCATAATGGTCAAAAGTGACCTGGTCCTAGTTCCGTTTCGTGTTCAAAGCTAAAATTTGAGAATGTCACCTTCTAAAATCAACATTTTCTTGCTTTTCAAGCAGTTATCAAACGAGAGTTCGAGTTTTCTAGCCATGTGTCAAGTGTTGAAGGTCGCTATTGTTGTACGAGAGTCGATAACAAGGGCATTCTTGTAAATTATTGTATTAAGTGTCGATTTTTCAGAATTATTCATTTACCTTCTTTGATTTCTATTCCAACGTCAATATGCCTATTTGCCGATATATTGCTCATCACGAAGCTTGAGTACACTTCAGTTGATGGCCAAAGACTAGTTGCATGCTCTGGTTAATGTTTTAGTTATTCAATCTTCTTTATACAAATGACAATGAGAGGAATTGAAGGGCGTAAACATTGAAAGAACAAATTTTCATATATATAATCCCAGAAGCATCCATGAGTCGAGGTACATATCAAGAAGGCCTGCAAGCCCGATGCTCGAAAAAAGGTCCTATCTACTGAGGGTAAAACAGGCACCCTCCCAAAAAGAAGCACGTAGGCTCCGCCAAAATGCAAAAGCAAAAATAAAAGAAGGAGCTCAGCTCTCATCTTCATCCTCGTCCTCGTCCTCCTCGTCATCCTCCTCGGAGACCTCCTCTGCCTGGGAGCTGGCCACCTCCTGAGTACCTGTCACCCCAGGCACAGTACCCCATGAGGTATCCCCCAGATCGACGTCTGTGGGCTCGCCGCTCTCGTCGGATACGTCAATAGGCTCATCCTCCGTCTCCCCAGAAAGCCGTGGCCTCTTCGACGGAGGTTCCTCCCGAGAACCAGCAGAGGAAGCCTGTTGCGTTGGCATGCGAACAGACTTCCTGCGCAACCCTCGTAAAGCCCCTCCTCCAGCCTGCAATAGCATAGCATTCATCATTTGCATTGTAATTATGATATAGGCAATAAGAAGTAAAGCAAATAGTCAGAGTTTGAGAGCCTTACCATCGTCCCGCAAGCACGAAGGAGCACCTCTGGGGCATGGCCCATGGCGTACTGCCTCACCAGCTGCTCGAGGCCCATCATGGCCTCCACCATCTCCTTCACGTACTCTGGAGTCACCTGCACAACGAGAAGAACCGATTAGAGTATACAATGACAACAAGCAGGTGCATGCAAAAGGCGAAAGAATACGTGTCATACCTGAGCAAGAAACTCCGGGGCTGCAGCTGTGGGACGTGGCACCACCACTACACCAGAAGCCCCCTGGGCAGTCGTCACGTCCACAGTCCAGGAGAGTCGGGGCAAGCTGACCCCGCTCGGGCCTGCACCGTCACCCCGACCACCACCACCACCTTCGCGTCCTCTTCCTCTCCTTCCTCTTCCACCTCTACCGCCTCCACCACCTGACGCTCGTAGCATCGCCTCCCAGGCAGCAGCTCGCACCCCAAAGCTCGGCATCAAGTACCAAGCCCGGTACTCGGAGTAGTCAGCGTTTGCCAGAAAAAGCTGCTCCAGCTCGAGGTTCGGTCGCACAAACCGCTCAACCTCCTCCCTAGTGTACAAGCTCGTCCGCTGCACAAGGGAAGGAAGTGGCCCGGGGACTCGAAAAACGTCCAACCTCAACGACTGACGTGACACCCGGTCACCCAGGTACCACTGCCAGCCGTAAGGGGACTCAAGAAGCGCCCTCCCCCTCGTCACCTCCCTGCTCCGGACCATATAAGGGAGCTCGAAGCGGTCCCATACACGCCAGTGAACCTGCAATCAAGGATATGCAACATCAGCATGAAGTTCAAATAAAAGTGAACTAGATAATCAAAAACTGTCAGCATGAAAGGTGTAGTCGTACCCTATCAGGACGCAGCTCGTCCAGGAAGAGGCGGTAGGCGTTCAGATCGCCCTTCCCCTTCTTCACCCCCCGGAACTCCTTGGACCAACGCAGGGCCCGGGGAAGTACTGTGTCGCTGGGGCAGGAGGTCTCAGGATGGTACATGTCAAGCACCTCGTACGTCCACAGCTGCAGAATTAAACATCAAGGATTAGCACAGAATATGCAATAAGTGAATAGAAGGCAAAAAAGCACAAGAAAACCTGAAATATACCTCCCAGACTCTCCAGTAACCGCCGAGACTCACTCCCGCCCCACGAGAGAGAGACCCCATGAACGCATAGCACGTCCCCAGTGCTGCGCCTCCCCAGTCGAAGCGAGCTATCTCCCCGACATCCCTCAAGGCCGGTAGGAGTGAAAGGTGTACCCGATTGCGCCTGTTGGGAAACAGGGACGCACCGAGCAAGTACAACAGAAAGCACCTAGCCATCTGCTCCTCCTGCACCCTGTCCGTCGGAAGCTCCTCAGTCCAAAACCTCAAAAGCTGGGCGTATTGGGCATCCTCCCTCTCCGCCCTCAGTACGTACCCCAGCATCTCTCGCTGGAACACCGCACTCCTCCCCGTGGTGGCGTCGTAGGGGATAGGGTCACCTCCGACCCTCAAACTAGTGATCGCCGCAAAGTCCAGAGGCGTCACCGTCAGCTCACCGAAAGAGAAGTGGAACGTATTCGTCGTGTCCCACCACCTCTCGGCGAGTGCTCTCACCACTTGGCGATCGTTGCTCGCCCTCGTCAAAACACTGACGAACTCCCCGAAGCCCGCCTGTCTCACTATCCCCCTCACGGCCTCAGGGAGTTTCTCCCAAAACTTCGGCACGTCGGTCGCACCGCCGTAACACGAAATAAGGATCACCTATTACAATAAATTGATAATGCTCAGTGAACAGGTATACTATTCAAGGCAAATACGATAGGCGAATAAGGAAATAAAAGTACGATACATTGAAATTCGAAATGCAAGTGTTTAAAGTATACCTCGTCTTGACGCAAGGAAAGGTGCTGCTGCGGGTCCCTCAAGACTAGGGCCTCGTCGTACGTAGGCCGCTCCGGCCTGTAGGCGTCTAGGAGAGAAGGCACCACCATGTGCTGAAAGGGCACGTAAGACTCTGCCACGTAAGCTCCTCGCCCCCTCAGGGCCTCCGTCGCCTCCTCCACGACACTCCTCCGAGGGACTGTCTCACCTCCAGCTGCCTCCTCAGCCTATGGCTCCCTGCTGGCCCCAGCCTCAAGCTCAGCCCGGAGCTCTGTCTCCCGAGACTCCAGTAAAGCCTCTGCCAACCCAAGCACCCCCCGTAAGGTCTCCACTTGGTCCTCCAAGGACGCCGCCTCTAAGTAGTCGCCCAAACCTATAGGTCATGACGACCCTGCACCCTCACCGCTGCCAACAAACATGGCCGGTGTCTCCCGCTCCTCCACTACCTCCTCCTCGACAACGGGGTCCTTCCCCAAGTCGGCCCGAGGCTCTCTCACGGGAGATACCTCCGTCTCCACCTCTGCTCCAACCGGCTCGCCACTGTCACAAGCCTCCGCGGCCATCTCCTCTAAACCAACCGCACCCTCCGCTTGGATCGTGGCCTCGTCCTCGCCCCTAAACTCCACTGCACTCAAACTCCCCATGCCTTGGCCATAGCCGGCCACTACCTCGCTACCACCATCACCACCACCGCCGCTGCCCACCTCGGCAACCGAAGCCACGGCCTCCTCGGCCATGGCCGCCTGGGCCGAGACCCTCGTTGTCTCCGGCGCATCTCCAACCGCCGTGACACCCTCCGGAGGGACCGAGGACGGTGTAACCTCGACCCTCGGCGGGTGATCACTCTTGGGTATATCCGTGCCGTCCATGATCAATGCAAGAGAGAGAGGAAGAGAGAGCAGCTTGGGAGAGAGAAAGAGAGAGCAGTCGGGAGAGAGAGAGAGAGAGAGAGCGCGCGAGAGAGAGAGAGTCGCGAGAGAGAGACGATCGAGAGAGAGAGAGAGAGCAGAGAGACAAAGACAAGAGAGAGGAGGGAATTTTGAAACGGTGTGGGGCGTAATGTATACGCCTCACCCATATATACTCCTCTCAAACCGGTCCGTTTGGAATTAAACTGGACCGGGTTCGCAGTTAGATGTGCCGCACGGCATAATGGGATCAGCGCACGGTATAATAACTCAACTTCATGAAATTCTTCGAGTTGTCACGACGCACGGCATTTCATATGCTACGCACGGCATATTGGGTTATTTCGACAGTTCAAATTCTGGAAGCAGTTCCTGGCGATCAAGGCGGTGACGTTGGCGTTCATTTGGGTTTGTTCGCAAACAGAAGAGGCAGATAACAGACAGTTGTAAGACAAAGGGCGATTTCATTCCATAAAACCCGAGGTAACCCCCGAGATTTTCATTACATTGTTCAAAAAAGAGAAAAAAAAAAGAGAAAAAAAAAGAAAACAGAAAAGTCCTACTGCCCTTCTTCTTCTTCTTATTCTTCTTCTTCTGGACCCTCCACCTCAATCGCGTTCCCCACCGGACGCGTCGTTTGCCCTGTCCGAACGGTCATCGGAACCGTTCGGATTCCCCTCGGAATCCTCTGTGGTATCCTCGGACAGGCACTCCGGTGCGAACCACGGATCGTTCTTGTCGTCCTGTTGGTCGTACGCGAAGTCCTGCAGGTTTGACAAGGCACGGCGAAGGATACGGATCGTGGAGATGAGCCTTGCGATTTTCTGGTTGAGTTGCTCAATCTCCCCCCCGTAGAAACCCATCTCGGCCTTGAGGGAAGTCACCCGGCCAAGCCATTGTTCGCCATGGTAGAAAATCTTGAAAAATAACTTGTTGAGTAGGAATGCAGAGAGACTTGAGAGAATGGTGCATAGAATGAGGCACCACAATCCCTTAAAAAGCAGTTCCAGCTGACGAAAGGGCACGCCTATATTAATGGGCACTCTTAAACCACCCAACTGTTCTCGGAAATCGAAGAGGTGCATGAAAATTTGAAATGCCGCACGCCACGCTGAATGCCCGCACGGCATTATGGCTCCAGAGGATTAAATTTGTTTTCTCGGAAATTGATCAGTCTAGCCCCCAAAATCTCCTAGGAAATCAAAAGCCTCCGGCCGCCCTGCAGCAAAAATCTTCTAGGATGTTGCGCCTTGATTGAGAGATCCCTTAATCCTTGTCTTCCGGAACTCGCGAAATTTCTCGTTCCCCGAGGACTCGCCGTATTCGCATTTATTCGCAGTATTCGTCCCCCGGGACTCGCCGAATTCGTGTTACTCGTCATGATCTTGTCTCAAATCCAAATTTAGTCTCCCGAAGACTCATCTCAAATTTTTAGTCTCCCGAAAACTCGTCTCGAATTTTCAAAACCTCCCAAAGGCTCGTCTCGAATTTTTAGTCTCCCGAAGAATCGTCTCGAATTTTCAAAGCCTTGCGAAGGCTCGTCTCGAATTTTCAGTCTCCCGAAGACTCGTCTCAAATTTTTAAAGCCTCCCAAAGGCTCGTCTCGAATTTTCAGTCTCCCGAAGACTCGTCTCGAATTTTTAGCCCCCTGAAGGCTCTATTCGAATTTTTCACATTATTCGCTTTGTGACACCCTATTAGCACTCAATCTTCTCAAGTTTATTGCATGATTTTACCTTGCTTGCATCGTCCCAATTGAACTATGTCGGTCTGATCCCTACAAATGGGGTACATAGGCAGCTCCACGAGCGCGACCACCCTTGTCATTTACTTGCGTTTTCGAGCATTTTGTCCCTGTTCAAAGACTTTAGAGCAACGGATCGGGATGCCTATTCCTTAAGCGTCACTCGTATCAAATCAATGATATCCGAGTTACGTTAAAGAGGGACTACTGTAGACACCCCAATCCGAACCTCGAAGGGTCTTTGTTCACCCCGATGATGAAATAAAGGAAACGGAACCTTTGCGAGCTTGAATAAAGGATTCCCTCAGCCCCAAACAAATCCTCAGCCCAAATAAACCAAAAGCCCAGAGAAACCCCAAAAGCTCTGGACTGGACCTGGAACGCCGCACGGGACACTTCTACATCGCACGGCATATCCAAAGCTATAACGCCACACGTGATCATGGGGTTAGCCGCACGACATTTCATGAAAAGTACTGACTGGCTCAGAAAGCTGTAGACCACGCCTATTTGAGCCACAGCTGCAAAATGGCTCAACCGAAAACACACTTCTGGCCCGCCCAAAAAATACCTCCAACATTTGAAATTCAAAATCCATGGCTCTTGCCTATAAATACACCCCTCCACTCAAGAGAAAAGAGGCCATTGATCATTATTCTACCCTTTCTCTCTCTTCTTGCTTTCACATCTATTTCCCATTTCCAAGTCTTGAGAATGTTGCCTTCAAAAGACATTCTCTAGGCCTCTTGCTCCATTTTTCTCTTCACCATCAAAGTTAGTCTCTCACTAACTTTGAGACCCCAACATACCCATCTATTATATATATCCATCCTCCTCTTTTCTTTATCAACCTCACCGACGCTCATTCATCATCATCCAACACACCCATCCATCACCATCCTCGTTCAAGCTCGAGATCAAAGGTAAAAACTAAGTTTCCTTGGGCTAGGCTCTGTCCTGGCCCTGAGGGGACTCTCCTGTTGACAGACTTAACCCCTTTTGGTTAAGATCTGATCTAAAACCATTTTTACAAAGCAAAACAAATCCTTTGTGCTGGGTAGGCTACGCCGCGCGGCGCTTTGAAGCGTCGCACGGCATTTCAGTTAACTGCTGTTTTCTCATTCAAACTGTTTGGATCATGATCGTCTGTTGCTAGATCTGTTTCCGTACACCAATAGCAGTCTCGAAATGAGACCATATCTACAAGCCATGTTTTATTACCATGAGTAAATTATCAAACTTTTCGAATGAACAAATGTATCAAAAGTGGTTTTCTACTCGTGGCTTAGAGGAATGGTACAGTTCCGAGATGATCTGACGGCTGTGAGTTTTTTGATGTTTTGAAGAAACACCGTGCGTCGTACTAATTATGCCGTGCGAGGCTTTGAAAAACAACAAAAGCCTGATAACAGGATCAGAACCACGCATGGCATATCAGAAAGCCGTGCGCCATGTAGCGGTATGCCGAACAGCAGAAGATGGTGATCTAGACAGCTTGTTTAAATGCTTTCCTTATTTATGTCTTTGTCACATCATCTTTCATCATTTCTGTACAGTAAGCACCACGCGCACGACAATGTGATGCATTTCTTCTTGTTCCCCTTTCCCGTATATGTTTTTGAGGTTTTCCAAATGGTATTAAATCCCCCATTTAAAATGCTTAGTAGAGACCGGTTTTCGCTGGGCGAGCGGGGTGCTTTTTCAACAAAACCTTCCCCACTCGTAACGTGGCTCCCGAATCCAAAATCTCAACGTTCTCACTAGACCAAAAGCCTTTTTTCTTCCAAACAAACATCTCGGTTCCTCGGATCATCCATCTCAAAAATCCGGGTGGCGACTCTTCGAACGCGCCTGGCGCGCGGGAGCCCACACTCACCTACACTTTGTATGTCATTTTTAGGTTGTTACTATCTCGTCGAGGCTAGTTACACTAATGAACGGGGATTATTAGCAATGTTCATGTGTCAACGATACCACATTAACATCTCTGTGGCACAAAATGTTGTGGAGAGATGCTTTGAGGAGCTTAAGATGAGATGTGGAATCTTGAAATTCTACTCTTTCTATCCTATTAGGATGATTCAATGTCGCATCATCATAGCATGTTGCCTCCTCCACAATCTCATTAAGCATACAATGGCAGTGGATCCTATTAAGGCTATACACAACGTGGGAGCAGCAAAATTTACATAATGTACCACCTGAAGAGTACATTACAATCGTCGAAACATCAATCGAATGGACCCAAATGAGGGATAACATGACAACCAAAATATACAACGATTGGTTAGCTCATCATGGGACTGGCCAATAGGATATGTTTAATTGTGTTGTTTCTTTGTTTTCTTTGGTTTATTTTATAGACTTGTTGAAAAATTCCAACAATGTTGAAATATATCAACTATTTCCATGTAATAACATAGTCTTTCGTGAGTGTTTGCCCTATGTCAACAGGGACGAATTCCCCAGGTCTCGGTGGCAGCTACGGTGGCGGTCTGCTGTGGTGAGGCGTCTTTACACTCTAGGGCAGCAACAGGAGCTGGTTCCTCGGGTTCCGGTGGTGGCTTGGGTGTGTCTCGTTATGGTGGCTGCTTGGATGACAGGTGTTGATTGTCTGATTTGAGTTTTTAGGCCTTTTTTATGTGCTGTATTTGTATTGATATGAGTTTGTTAAACTCGCTTAGGGTGTTTGGGCTTTAGCCCAAATGGGTATCCTCGATTGGTTTCTTGCAATCGTAGGTTTGGGTTTCGGATTGGACAGATGATTGTTCTTTGAACATATGCTATTTCCTTGCTCCTATTAGTCATGTAACAATTTCAAGATTAATGAATTTTTTTTGCCGTTACAAAAAAAAATATGACGTTTTGAACAATTTATGAAATAAAGTATTATCGATACATCCAAACGATGTCTTTGAATCTAGGGGAGATATTAAAGATACTAATCGGAATGGATAAGGTCGGAATGGAAAATGGGCAGAGCTAGATGTCCGACTAAATTGATCAATTCACATTGTGCGCGTTGGGGGTCGCTCCCTCATTACTCGTGGTAATCGTTGGATGGTATATTGTATTATTTTACAACATGTTATGCTATATACGAACTTCTTTATGATATTGGTTACAGTTTAAGCCATGAAAAACTGAAATTATGATTCCTGCATTTCTTTTCTTTGATAAAAGAATTCTAAAAATTCCATGGTATATCATGTAACTCTAATAATTCATAGTCTCACACAAGCAGTGGCTTATGTTATTGAAATATTTGCTTTTCAGGTAATAAGAATTAGAAGGACAGACCGAGTATCAATAGTATTAAAGCTTGTGTTATGTAACTCATGTTGCCGTTAACATAATAAATGAAGATCTTAAGCAATTTGTAATTATTAGATATGGCTTTCGCAAATGTTATTAATTGAGTTTATTTCTATATGTTAAAAAAAGATAAGTGTTAATAGAGGCCTTTAGTGAGACGGACTCACTGGCCGGTCACAATATTTTAATCCGCTGGGTCATGACACTTTCCTTATTTGCCCATTTTGAATTCGGTCAATCTTTGGACAATAATAATTTATCATGCAATTCTAGTTATTGTTCCGTTAGTTTTGCTTTCTTATTTCTTGGGTAAATTTTTTTTAATCCTCTGATACAGCGTTGGGCATCATACCTTGTTGGGACTGTCGCTTATTCAATGAACCCTTCTTCATAGGACAAGAAATGATAAAAGGAACTAGAAATATTTGGCCGTTTAATTTGGTATCGGTTATCTTGCAGGGTTGGCAAGCTTGATTATCTGTCGATGAATGGTGAAACCTATGGCCATTGGCATTTATATACTCACAGTGGTTGCTAGAGTTTATATGCGATTCGGCTTGCAAGTAAGCTTTCACGGCCTCAATTCAAGCCCTATGAATTTACCAAGATACAAACAACCAAGCTATATCTAGTATCAACGCGCTCTAAGTGTAAGCTTAACTATCGCTATCTAACTCAATCACCCGCCTTTTCGATCATGGAACATTTGGCCCTTTGAAGTATGCCAAGAATGAATATTTAACAGGCCATAAAATGACTGAGTGGTTCAATTGGAGGTGAAAATAGTTGAACAAGATTTGGTTAAATACTGAGAATGCGCAATGTCCAAAAAAATGACACATCTCAATGCCAAAATCATAACTTCATTTGAGATCCAAAAAGGGTCAAACCAGCGCTCAATGATAGATAACTAACAATAAGATTTCCGAAAAATAATTGGAGACCAAAATTCTAATTGGATTCATCACGGGAAGCCCAACAAGTGACTAATTTCCAGCCACGAACAACACAGAACAGCCCGACTTCGAAAAATCACCATGAGTCAAGCTCTTAATATTCTTAAGTGATTTGCTGTCAAAAGTTGCGTAACAGAATGAAGTTCAAATGCCATGAACAAATTGAAATCAAATTCGAACTTTAAGGATGAGGCAATGAACAAACACAGTGGATTTACAAATCTGTCTGAGAACAGATTTCCAGGATACAGACCAGTTTTTGAAAATTCATAGTAAATCGAATTCTCAATGGTTTTGGATGATTCAAATGCCAAAGGAACAGTCTTTCAATGTACCTCAGATCTTAGGAAGAAACCAAAACCTAACTTCAGGTTTACAAATGAGAAATTGCCCAAAAATGGAGGCTCCTGTAACCAGTCCCGAAATATGCTATGTATACATGCATATATACACGAAAACGTGTAATCAAATAAACCAAAAAGTGGGAGAGAACAATTGCAAAAGTGATGAAGTTCAGAGGCAGTGGGGATGATTGGAAGTGGCGACGGCGATCGGTGGATGTGGACAATTTGGCATGCACACAATGATGTACTTTTCAAAGGGGTGAGTTTGATATTGATAGTGTTTTGCATTGCTTTTCAGGCTTAGTAAGTATTTGCAGGTCTATTCAGAGGAATGAAGTCAAGAGCAAAAGGCCAAGTGGGAGTGGGGTAGTAAGGCCTGCAGAGACCCGTAATTAAATTCTTTAATTATTAAAGTTCAATATGTGCTTTAGTTATATAAATGTGAAAAAAAAATGACGTAGAATATGTGTTTTGAGGTAAAAGTGTAACAGTTTTATAGTTGGGGGAGTTAGTGCGATGTTATGATAGTTGAGGGGTTAAGTGTAAATTGATACTATATGTATAAGCGTGGTGTACAGGAGAAAAAAAATCACTTTACTCTTTTCTTTTTCCCTCACGTCTCTCTCTCAAACTCCCACACACTCTCTCTCTCTCTCAAACTCCTAAAACCCACCAAGATCCTCCACATACTTATCACATCCAGGGGTTCTAGACTTATAGATTGCGTGTTTAAGCTCGGTGAAGGTGTATCTCGTGGATCTCAAGTTTGGAGAGTTAGGGTTTGGTTTGGATATTTGTGTTTTGCTCAAAACCCTTGAGGTAGGGATTTCTTCTTTCTCTTTATATGTTTATGTGTTGATTGGGTGTAGTTCTTAGTGTTTGATCTTCCGTTGGCATTGCGTGTGAAAAGCTATAAAAAAAAATCTGAGACTCGTGTGCTGAAAAATGCAGTGGGTATGGAGCTGGTGTCGATACCTCTTTGCTCTCTGGACCAGAACATCAATAACCCTGTTGGAAATTTTCAGAAAATGCCCTCGTAACATCCAACACTATTTTTAATGATTTTGGGAACGCGATTGAGACCACTATTAACGTCGATTTGAAAGAAAGCGATAACCGTGTTGAGTTGACATTGGGCAAGATCTAGACTTAGGGATGTTTTCGATTGAATCATTTAACTAATATTTGAGATACGACGGCATGTTAGGACAACTGGATGATGAGATTTATAGATGAGATAAAAACTTATGAAATGAAAGGGATGGTTGGTTGTGAAATTGAAACGTGAGGTCTAACTATTGTTTCCACCTGAACTAGGAAGTGGATATGAATTTAAGGTTGCGGTTTGGATAACTGGTATCTTTTATATATACTTTAGTATTTGAAAAAAAGAATTATTTGACATATCGAGTTACATTGATGTGAGGATAAGTTTAGGAATGAACTATGAATGCACATAGTTTAACGGATGATGGTTGATAGGAATTGGAATGTGAGTCCGTTTCTAGCCAAATGTATGATATTGAGCTTGTGATTGATTAGTTGACACTCGTAGTACAGTCACTAGATTGATGATGAGATTAGTGATGAAGTGAGATTATGAATAATGAAATAAAGGATGAGGGCTTATTCTGAGTAGTTGACCATCAAGAAGAGACACATGACACTAATAGCAAAATGATAAAAATTATGGGAATCAGACTGGGAAAACAGTTGCTATATATCTTGAATCAAGAAGTGGGGATAGCCAAATCATGTAGGAACTTGTGTGGTATACTAGATATGTATTGTTGATGTGTTGATGTGCTAAAATGACTTGATGTTTCAACTATTTGATTGAAGAGTACGAAGGTTTGGTTTGCTTTATGGATGAATAGAGATTTCGTGTCTTTCTTATTGTAGTTATGAAGATGAGGTTATCAATGTTAATATGATCCATAAGTTGGTTTGGTGGGCGTGTTGTTATGTGTAGAGATTAGAGAAATGTTGGATTATGAAATTGTGTGATTAATGAGAATACGTGATATTCTACGAGTGGCATGGTGGATAATTGAATGGTAATAAGAAAGCCACGGATCCATCATAAGGTGAGATGCTGGAATGAAAGCCACGGATCCACCATAAGGTGAGATGCCAAAATGAAAGCCACGAATCCACCATAAGGTGAGATGCCAGAAATGGGGCCACGGGGTCCCGAACACCCGAAAAATGAGTTCGAAATACATAACAAAACGGAAACAAAGAATCTTGTTATTGTTTAGTATCTTGGATCGTTTGAGATGCCGATACTTGCCTTCTTTCCTTTCTTATAGACTTTCCAATTATTGTGACTTGCTGCTATGATATCGGTGGGGAAATTTGTTAGTATGAATGCATGTTTGATACTTGAGGTGCGATATTTGTATGGTGAAAGGTTTATATTGGTACTTGCATTTTTTTTTTTATACTTATAATGGAAACTCGATAAATAAAAAAAAAGAATTATGGGGAGATAGTAAAATCAAGACTAAAATGAGAGGTGTGCGTGTAGGTAAAGGAGGGTGAACCATGACTTGTTGGCATTGAAATGACCGGATGATATAGAAGGACACGATGAAGGATACGACAACTATTAGCTCGAGAATTTAAAAGACTGATTGGGTAGACATGTGAGTTTCTTTGTTGTTGTGGTGCGGTATTATTCGATGTATCATTGCCTGCTTTAAATTCCTTCTCTATATGCCTAGTGTGTATATTGTGATGAGAGATTGGCTAGTAGAACAAGAAAAGAAAGAGAAAATAGTTTGTTAAGGAATTCGGATTACTTTAGAGTCACTGAATAAAAAAAATTGAAAAATGAATGGTATTGGTGATGGTAAGCTGAGTTTTCTTTTAGGATAAAGGGATTTGCGTGTTAGTATAAATGTTGATTTGTGTACATTTTCCTATATTAAAGAAAGTGTTGAATGTAATATTTTTTGTCAAACGTCTCTGCTTTTATCAAAATATATATTTTCCTGGCAACTATTATCCCATTTTCACATAGAGTTAGCGGAGATTTTTACTACTGGGCTAGTGTAGCTCAACCTTTCATTTTTAGGTACAAATGAGAGGTAGTAGCGAGGAGTGTTTGGTACATGTCCAGACACACTTTTGAAAGCTAGGTTGAAGGAGTTATTTTATCATCTCTATAAAATTCTTTTTGGAAGGATAGTTGTAAAAGAAATCTCGATTTCATTGACATTGAAAAATTGTATAATACTAAACTCTCTTTTTCTTACTCTGCATCTACGTTGCATTGGGTCATGATGCCAAATAGTAAGCTTTCGGAACTTGTAGTATTGGAACAGTTTATTGGTGAAATGCACATGGGAAAATCCTTGGTGGATATTAAGATAGATATTTGAGTATTTTGATTATCAAAATTTATTAATAATTATGTTTAAAATTGAGGGCGTGACAAGGCCTCAATTGAGTTTTTGCTTTAAACGAACTGGCTTGGAAGAGAGTTCTAGGCAGTTAATTTTCTTTGTAACTGATGGAGCTTGGATAGAGAGCTCCTGTAAGGGGGTAGCAGCTTGGGTCTGGAATCTGGTGGGATGGGAAGGCAACATCAGTGTATTCAACTCAGGACGTCATCTGCTACTCTTGTGGAGATCAGGACCGGGCTGATGGTGCTATTGTGGGCAATTAAGCAGAAGATGGACTGTATTTGTATCAAAACTGATTGCGCAGTGTTTGTGCAAAGTCTGGTGGATCTGAGTAGTGCTCCTGCAGATTTTCGGACTACTCTCTCTAGCTTTTGTTCCTTTTGTTCTAATTTTAATGTTGTAAAAGTTGTTAAGGTGTCAAGACGATGTTAAGGCTACCCACGATAAAGCTAGGGCAGTCCTAACTCAGATGTAATGTTGTTATATATATGCAGTTTATGTTTGGTAAAAAAAAATAAAAAATCGGTGACTCTTCTCTCTTCTCTTTTCTAATTCTTCTCCCTTCTCTAATTGATTTTCTTCTTTTCTAAATAGGTGGGTTTTGTTTTTCTTCTTTTCTAAATAGGTGGGTTTTGTTTTTATTTGCCCACAATAGGGTGAGTCACAATACCAGGTGTCACCAAAACACACACATATATGCTTGTATAAAGTTCCTATGCGATTTGGTTTATTTTCGAACGAGGAATGATATTCGAAATCAAAGTGGGTTCACTAAACAATCTCATAAGAATACGAGGGACGTGTCAATATACTCGAAATAATATTAGCAACATTTTGAAATATTGGTAATGTTAGAAAACACCAATTTCAAAGTTCAGTCATGGGCGCTACACACAATACTCTATTTTATCTCGAGATTTGTCTTTCTTACTTGATGATCAGAATTTGATTATGAAGGATCCTATCGACTCAAAACGTCGAGGGGAACGCAATGGTGCTATCCTCTTCATGGTTTGGCAAACATATATTAAATAGGCAATGATGCCCCCACGTGGCCTACGCGGGTCCTGACTTGAATAATTTAATTGGCATCCTTTCTAAGTTTACTATTTATCCATAATAAATTGTATATGTTATCAAGCATAAGAGTGAGATTAAATGCATAATTCCGTTTCTCAGGGTTGAATTATTACAACCCGTTAGAAAATGAGCTCAATAATATATATCCAACTTTGTTATACTGGTCTCCCTCACATGCAAATTGCCAAATTCGTCTCAAGTGTGGAGATGCAAAGAATTTGAAGAAACATAATACAAACTGAGAATAAATACAAATAGACTTGAACCCGAAACTCATCTGAAATCAAAACTTGAACAATATATGTTAAGTCACCAAATATTTTGAAAGCTTAAGTTGCCAAGAAAGTGTATGAAGCTATCCAATTTGGTAAAATAAATTTGTCAAAAGATTTGTTTTCGATAGACAAATGGAGACCTGAATCATGTGGGACCAACAATAATACAATTGAACAATAATACAAGTGAAAGTTAGCATTTTAAGAATCACAATAGTTAACAAGGAGTAGTAATTAATGAAAAGGGTTTGTGGCACCCACCGTAATGTAAATAAGTATACAATGGAGGGGTTTGTGGGGACCTATTATTAAACTCAATATGCAATAAATTTTATAAAACAACTAACATGACTCACAATATTGAATTAAGTGGCCACTAACTGATTTAAAATAAATAAGAAAATAGTGATAACTTCTTTTTTTAGGAAAGGGAAGAAATTCATTCATATCATACATGTTGGACAATTAATAGGTTAGTGGTGGGTAAGAGTTGATGTAGAGACTTGCAAATTTGTTTTAATTCCGGAAATCGTTTATTTCGTCAATTAGTTATATTGCTAGTAAAATCGCTCGTATGTTGTGGGGGTGTACGGAGTTACGTATCCGGGTGTGTATCGGACTCTCGTAGAATAGTAAAATATTAGTTTTGATGTTGCAATGATGTTTGGAAGTGTTGGTACCAAGTCAGGTTCGTTTCGGTGTCCGTTGGAAAATTCTCTTTTTTCTGCCCTGCATGAACCGGTACAGCCTTTTCCCCGTACCGGTACATGGCGTCCAGAAGTTGTGGTTTTTGACAGTTTGAAGGTTCATGAACCGGTACAGCCTTTTCCCCGTACCGGTACATGATGCGTTTTCTGCAGATTTTCAGCATGCTTTTTGGACCACTATAAATACCCCTTTATGTCATTTCTCACACCCATGGGCCACGAAATTAGATCTCAAAATCCTCTCTCACCTACCCAACTCTAATCTCACTCAAATCTCTTGATTTCTACCTCAAATCATCAAGATCCAAAGGATTCCTACCTCAAATTCACACGATTCTCTCATTTGGTGAACAATCGGTAATTCTTGTGTTCTTATTCGTACTTTTAGGCTCTCAATCACGTTTTTCTCTCTCTCCTCTCAATCACTTGTTGATCCTTGCTTGTTTATCTTGTTTTTGGGTTTCATTTACCCTAGATCTTGTAGCAAAACTTGGGAGGAGCTAGTTCTTGGAAGATTAGGGCTAAATCCACTTGGTGGACTTAGGCTTTTGCTCAAAACCCATTGTGGTAGGGATTTCTTACTCTTGTTATGCGTTTATGTGATGTTTGTGTACCTGGATCATGTTTCATTTCGTGCTTGAGGTTGGGTTTTGCGTTTCGGTCGAATCCGGGAATTTCAGCCCGTTTTTAGGTTTCAGCCCAACTTTGAACAGCCATAACTTCCTGGTCGATGTTCGTTTCATAAAAATTTTATATCGATTCGAAGGTCTTGAAGTTAGCTTTCGTTTGCCACCGGAATCACCTTTAAACTCTTAGTACACGGAAAGTTATGACCATTTGAGTGGAGGTGTGTCAGCCGGTCGATGTTTGCGGCTACTCCTAAGGTTATTTTGGTTCGGTGTTATGACTCCCTATATGATTAGAATATGTTTAAGTCACTCTTGAGTATGGTTGCTTGTGTCCTAATGGCTCGTTATTCGATCTTGTCTCTTAGCACTCATTAGAGTATAATATTAGTTTCGTTGATTGGAGTACCGTTGGCTATAAGGGGATAAGTGGTGAATGTTACGAGTAGACGTGAGTTAGTCTAGTGATCCTATGGGTGGTATTGTGACTCGTGTCCTCGTTCTCTATGTTTTCCGTTAGGAACCTAATGGGTGGTGTGTCGTAGAGTCTTTGTGGATTCGATACGTGACGTAGGGCGTCGTGATTGACTTTGATGAATAACGTGGACTTAAAGTATTTATCAATGCGTAATGGGGTGTACTTATGAGTTGGTATACATGGTTAATGATGTAAGAACGATTGTGAGTGTGGAAAGTGATGTTTGTTTATATACGGATTGATAACGCTTTTATGTTTACGTGAGTTGTGAATTCTGAATTGAGGGTCCTGCAACGCAAGGTGTGGAAATGCGGGGACTCTAGAGGGCCCGCAACCCAAGGTGTGGTAGTGCGAAAACCCAGGTTGAGAGAATTCAATGTGACGCAAGGGGTGGTAACACAGTTGAATGTCTCGCATGATGAAGAGAATTTTGATTGACCTTAGAGGTCTATATTGATGTTTGGATTGCATGATTACTTGAGATTGTGGTTGCCGAGACAGAGAATGAAAGGTTGATTTTTATCAAAGAAAGCAATTTGAGTTTTGAAAAGAGGATTTTTTATTAAAAATCCTCCGGTATTCTTGAGCGAATCAACGGATCCGGTATTTGGGCACAAATCAACGGACTCCGGCATTCAAGCTCGAATCAACGGAGCTTGACCTGTGATGGTCTTGAGTTTTCCCTAAAATGTTTTGGAAATCTAAAAGAAAAGTTTTAAGTAATGAGGCACCATAGTGGATGGTATGAAAAGAGGAGATGGTTTGTGGAATTCATTTGAAACGTTGTTGGTTGAACTATAGTTGTTGTTTGTTTGATTGATATGAGTCCTAATGCTTCTTCTAGTTGATGCATGGATGGTTAGGGTTATCTCTAAGATATACGGAAAGGTCTAATTTCGTCAGTTCTTTTTTTGTAACCCCCTCTTGTGTCTCATATTCAATTGGGTGTCTCATTCGTGGCAGGTGTATATTTCATCTCATTTCCATATAACTTGAGTATAGATTTCTCTACTGGGCTAGTGTAGCTCAACCTATCATTTTCAGGTAAAGGTCAAGGAAGTTGGCATGACGTGCATCCCGTGCTTGCTGATCACGTGTCTCGGAGGTTCAAATGAGGAGTCAAGTTTGTATTTTTTTTAAAGTAGTATTCGAAAAATTGATTAATGAAAATTGTAATATTGTTTTAGCGTTTGTATAACTTGGGGCTTCGAACCAAGATTGTAACTCGAACTTAACTTTGAAAACTGGGAAAAGTATGTCATTTGGGTATTTCCGGTATTTCAGTGAAGGTTTTATTTATTAAAAATGTTTATAATTTATGTTAAAAATCGAGGGCGTGACAGTTGTGCTCTTGACCCTTGATGAACTTAGCCAAGCACCCAATCAATTGTGCCAACTTGTAAGTTCAAACAATTACCATTTTTAGATTGACTTTGATACAGACGACTATATTCACGGCAAAGCTAGCAAATTGTAGCCACTTAAATGTTTTGTTAGTTATCGAACAAAAGAAATACAAAATATATTATGTAAGGTAATAGATGCTGATAGGAGAATGACAAACCTAATCAACATAAAATAGTGCAATCAATCAATTCATACATACTCTATACAAATGTGTTCGGGCCTCCCAAGTCTCCAAACCCCCGATCCTAATTGCCTAGGTTTTTATTTTCGTTTAATTTTTATAAAATTGGGAGAGAGAGAGAGAGAGAGAGAGAGAGAGAGAGAGAGAGAGAGAGAGAGAGAGAGAGAGAGAGAGAGAGAGAGAGAGAGAGAGATTTTAGGGGAATTGAGCAAAAAATATTCATTGCCCTAGGGGCATTTTCACGAGGTGGCCCAACTCATCTCTTCGTCATACATTTGTGTGGTTTCCACTATCAAGTGTCAAGCCCGTACAAAATGTTTTTATTATCCCGTGCATCAAATGGGTAAATGCTAGTAAAATATGTAATAGAATGACGAAAAATATTTCAAAATATGAGTGAGATGACTAGCAATGGCAGTAACAAGAGTAACGAATTGGATTTTGATTTTCGCTCTCCATTTTTTTTACTGACGGTGCTCCACTTTGTTTATGAAGTTACTAGTAATTTCACGTTAAAAGTGGAGCGCCATCGATAAAAAAGTAGAGTGCGAAAATCAGTTTTCTAACGAATTTGATATGAAAAATAATACTCCATCTGTCCTAATTTAATTGTCACTTTTGGAAGTTCGTGTTACTTTTCAATTGATTATATCTTGTAATTTATAATATTTTATGTGATTTTAAAAACATCGTATTATAGAACAAATCGAGATCTATCAAACAAGATCTATATTGGATATAAAATTTCATTACCAATTTAAAGATATAACTAATTTTTTTATCCAGTTAAAATAGAACTGAGACAAGTAAATTAGGACGGAGGGAGTACATATCAGTGATGTTGCGGATAATTACAATTATTCCATAGTAAAATTTTAAGACATGAACTTGTGTACAAATCTTTTTAAAAATACGTTAATACACTATGACAGACATTGAGCACGTGCAATGAAAGTCCCTGAGGCTAGTATCCGTTAGATGTGATAAATTACGGAGTAAAGTGATAGTTCAGTGAAAGTTGTAGGGGTAAAGTATAAACATGCTTTTCCCTTTTGAGATCGAATAATGAAGGCTGTTGATTTTGTCACTTCATTTTTTATTAACATTACTCTCTTATAAATGTATTTTTGATGCAAAATACATTTATAGAAGAATAGCGTTAAAAAAAAAAAGTGACAAAATGATTTCCCATAATGAATGTCTCTTTTTCTACTATAGATTCGAAACGTGTGACTAGTAAAACCCGACAAAAAACTGCCCCACACACTCTCTGCTTTAACCGAAAAAACAAATTGCAGACATCCCCCACACGCCCTTTATCTCTCTCTCTCTCTCTCTCTCTTTCTCACCTACCCACACACAAATGATTTCCCAAATCCGTCACTACAAAATCCCACTAAGATTTCCCGAATTGTTAAACTCTTAAATACGGGTCCATTTTCGCTGCTTACATATACAACGATTTAACTGCAATGTTGGAGCCCAGTGTTTTGTTTTTGTAAAAATCCAAATTGGGTTGTGTGAGATTTAAGGGACTCGAGGGTAGCCATGGGGAAGCTTGTTTTGGGTTTATGGGTTATTTTTGTTTTGGGGGTTTTCAGCAAATGTATAGTGGGTTTCGAGCATTTTAATCTAACTGAGCTGCGATTTGAGTCTTTGTATGGAGTCTCTGCTGCATCTGCTGCTAGTAATCCTCTTGTGGTGGATCTTACTCTAATTCAGGGAGCTGCTGCTCAAGGCGCTGGTACTCTCTTTCTCTCTCTAAAACTAGCTATGTTTTCTTTGTTTTTGTTTGATACTTTTTTTCTTTGTCATTACGGATTTGTATTTGTTGAATCTTAAGCTAAATTTGCCTAATTTTCTGTTTTCCTTACACTCTGTTTGGAAGTTGCGGAAAGAAAGAGAAAAGAAAGGAACAATTATTATCAGAGGAAGTGTGGAGAAAGTTGAAGTTTGATTCGTTGTTACTGTATTTCTTTGTTACTTTCTTCTCTCTCTCTCTCTCTCTCTCTCTCTCTCTCTCTCTCTCCTTTTTTGCCGGTTCCAAAGGTGGGGAGGAAACAAAGTACGCAGCAATTTAGGAGTATTTTCCTATCCTTTCTCTGTCTATCCCACACTACAAAAAAACATTGTTGGGTAATGTTTTTTCCACCCTTTTTTTTTTTATCCCCTTACACTTCCTTTTTTGGCATTATTCTTGTAAAATTACAAGCTTATCCTTTCACACCTGAAAAGTCAGGTACGAATAATTGGACTAAAATGTTACTAGTTTTGTATATTTTCGTAAATAAAGGGCGAAGAAGGAGTGGAACTGAACAATACGGGAGTGGAAAGTCAATTCCCTATATCCTATTGTGAACTTCGATCAGCTTTTCTTTTTTGGTTGATCAACTTGTTTTTTGGTTTTGGTTTTCTTTGTTTACCTTGATAACGTTTTCCACTTTGTTTGGTTGACTGTCATTATTAGGTTGAGTGACTTCATGCATGCTGTTATTTGTTCTAATTAATTAGGGGAGTTTCCACTAAGTAATACAGTAAGTTGTTGACAACAACTTTTTGATTTTGTTCTTATTCAATTTTTTATTTTGCGTATGCTAGTTTTGCGCCAAATTTTTATGTATTAGGCGTTCGTCTCGACAAGAGGAATCGGAAAAGTAAAAAATTATGACTTTTACACAATTATTCTGGGAAATACACAGAATATCCAAGAAAAAGCAAAAAAATCGAGACGAACGCTTAATACATAAAAGTTTGGTGCAAAACTAACATATGCGAAATTTTTTTTAATAAGAACAAAATCAAAAAGTTGTTGTCAACCACTTATTACTTAGTGGAAGCTATTGATCAGTGTTACTTGTAGTTGATGGTAAATGGTAGATTGAGTTTAGGTTTACACAGCTTAGATTTTCTATCACATCCATCATGCATTGCATACCCTTTTAGTGAAACTTTGGCCTCAAAAGTTTGGACACCGCTCCTCGGCAAATTGCACCCCGTGCAGTTGGATTTTTCTGGCCACTTGCTGGACCTATTTCAATGATCAAATCTGTCCATATTGTAGCTCTCATCGGAATGCACTAGTGTGGTTTAAATCATGTCAGTTGTATTTGTATACCAATTAGTATGTAAAGGAAAATAAAAAAAAGAAATCGAATCGAAATTTTGATGGTTCTTATCTTTTGCGTGCAGAACATCAGTTTGATTTGTTTTTTTTTTTTAAACTCCGTTCACATACTAACTGGTCTCCAATAAACATGATTTCAAACCACATTTATTTGTTTCAACGAGATCTAAAACATATGGATTGGACCGACTATTGAACTAGGTCCGGGAAGTGGCCGGAAAAGACCGAACTGTACCCTTGCAGTTCACGGCAACCTGCCAAGAAGCCATTTCCCAAAAATTTATCTCATGGATCTCTTTTTGTACTAGGATATGATTTTTGCTACCTTAGATGCTTACCAATATTCCTGGTTATGAAATATGCCTAATTCCCTTTTCGTGTGATTAACGCTGGCAGTATGTTTGGATGGAACATTACCTGGTTATCATTTGGATCGTGGATCTGGGTCAGGAGAAAACAGTTGGCTCATTCAATTGGAGGTTTGTGAGGCAGCTTCAAGATAATTAGTATTGCAAACATTGCGATTGTTAGATATTAGAATTCCCCACCTCCTTCGCTTACTATCATTACATTACAGAATTATAGAAACTCGAGGGCCCGTTTGATAAGGCTCTTAAAGGGCTGGGATTGGATTACTTACTGTCATTACATTATAGAATTATAGAAACTCGAGGGCCTGTTTGATAAGGCTCTTAAAGGGTTGGGATTGGATTATTAAGGAGGGGTATTAGCAATACCCTATTTGATTCCAAAAATGAGGTTGGGATTGGATTGCTTGCTAGTCCGATGGGATGAGCAAGACCACAAACTGGGGGTATTAGCAATACCCCTTGGGACATAGTATTCATAGTCCAATCCCCTCCTTTAACGGTGCAATGACTTGACTGTTCCTTTATTTGGGACCCCCATAGTGTATATACTTGATTATGAGAGCCTTAGACACAAATATTAATTATGATCCTTCAGGATAAAATGATCAGAAAAATAAGATCTTCGCACCGGTTCAAACAAATAAAAAATTGGAGCACTTTAATTTTTTAACCATATTTTGTACTACTCACATAATCCAATTTTAATTTATTACTACTAACTTGCAATAGACGGCATTTTAGGCAAATAATAAATAAAAGGGAAATTTCAAAATACCCCCCAACCTTTACACCAAAATTCAATTAGACTCCCAACCTTTTAAAAACTTCAATTTTACTCCCAACGTTATCTTCCGTTAATCAAAACGCCCCTTCAATCCAAATGACTAACGGATTTCGTTAAAAGCTCCGTTAAATAGCGTCCCAATTGAATTTCGATGATCCGAGCCACTCAATATGTTCAAAACGTGATTTTAAGGGTACTCGCTAGAAATCAGTAAAAAAAATGACCGGGAAGGGTTTCATCTGAACAGTTTTTTCAATAAAAAACTGTTCAGATGAAGCCCTTCCCGGTCATTTTTTTTGTTGATTTTTCGTGGGTACTCATAAAATCACGTTTTGAACACATTGAGCGGCTCGGATCATCGAAATTCGATTGGGAAAGGAGAGGTGCGGATCGATCCGGATTTTGTTCAAGTCCGGATGTCCGAATTTTGCTTCGGTATGCACCTCCCCTTTTCCGCGAATTTCGATGATCCGAGCCGCTCAATGTGATTAGAACGTGATTTTAAGGGTACCCGCGAGAAATCAGCAAAAAAAATGACAGGGAAGGGCTTCATCTGAATAGTTTTTTTGTTGGATATAGTTCAACAAAAAACTGTACAAATGAAGCCCTTCCCGGTCATTTTTTTTGCTGATTTTTAACATGTATCCTTAAAATCACGTTTTGAACATATTGAGCGGCTCGGATCATCCAAATTTGATCGGGACGATATTTAACGGAGCCTTTAACGAAATCAGTTAGTCATTCGGACTGAAGAAGGCGTTTTGATTAACGGAAGATAACGTTGGGAGTAAAATTGAAGTTTTTAAAAGGTTGGGAGTCTAATTCAATTTTGGTGTAAAGGTTGGGGGGTATTTTGAATTTTTCCTCAAATTATTTTAAAGGGTCATAATTAAATTTTGTCTCTGAAACTCTCGGGAAAATTTCAAAATACCCCCCAACCTTTACTCTAAATTTCAATTAGACTCCTAACCTTTTAAAAAAATCAATTTTACTCCCAACGTTATCTTCCGTTAATCAAAACGCCCCCTTCCGTCCGAATGACTAACGGATTTCGTTAAAGGCTCTGTTAAATAGCGTCCCGATCGAATTTCAATGATTTGAGCCGCTCAATGTGATCAGAATGTGATTTTAAGGGTACTCGTGAGAAATCAGCAAAAAAAATAACCGGGAGGGCTTCATCTGAACAGTTCAATAAAAAACTACTCAAATGAAGCCATTCCCGATATTTTTTTTGTTGATTTCTCGCGGGTACCCTTAAAATCATGTTCTAATCACATTGAGCGGCTTGGATAATCCCATCATCTAATCCTGTGCGAAACAAACATTCAAATTATGAATCCCATATCCTTCTGAATCCCATCTCTTTACGTATCCAATCTCGTTACGAATCCCACCCATCTAATACTTTTAACAAATGAGGCATCTAACCTGAGTTACTAAATTTAGTTGTTAGTGTTTTTTTTTCAATTAGAAAATTAGAGGTTGGTCCTATTTTTTAGCTTCGGTTTCATCCCAACCCTAAATATTGCGGCCGAACCTGGACAGGTTAGTTCTGTTGCATAATGGCTTTTTTGCCCCTGTAAACTATATGAATTGTATATGTGAACTATGTGAATTGTATATGTGACCCGACGGGTATTTTCGTCTGAAATAATGGGCCAGGAGGCCCAGGACTATATCGGGTAGCAATAATATGCGCAGGGACTAATTTGGGCCTGAGCCTAATTTACAAGGCTGGCCTATAAAACCCCCCTTTTTAATACTTATTTCACTGCTAATATTACAGAAATAAATAAGAACTTAGTTCCAAGCATATATGCTCAAGTGCTTAAAACATGAGAGCATTGGTAATATGGATTTTTATTTTAATGATGTAGACAGTTATTTCTTGTCGCAACGAGAGCTCACGATTCTAAAAGCTGTTCTCAATGTGACCATCAAGAGAATGTGGACCAATAATCAATAGTTTGGAGTTCGAAGAAAATTGAAGGGAGATATGATACTTTTAACGGGACTTTTCGTGAATCGAGGGTTGCCTTTCACTCACATAAAGCCTTCTGACGTCCTAGAAATAATTCTCTAGAAATTGTTCCATTATCTTGTTTGAATTGCATGAAGTTCTTTCTTTTATGGACTCCTGCATGGTTGTCGGGTGCATGTATGTGCCTAAGTGTTGAATTAATCTAATTTTCATCTCAAGGACACGAGGACAGGCCAAATTATTCATATTCCTCGGTATACTTCTTTTATATTGTTCGGTCAGTGTTGTGTACAAGGTGGTTTATGGCATTTCAATGATAACAGAGGAGTTCTATGCATAGTCCATTGGTAAGAATTCGATTGCTATATGAATGTCTAATTGAAAATGTAAGACCCAGATCCTATACATTCATGTCTTAAAGAGTCCATAACAAAGACAGTTCAGTAACTCTGTTTAAGTATTTTTTTCTTTCTATGGTTTTGCTTGTAACCATTTTCCATTATGTTATGGGATGCAAATTTTATGGTGGGAGGCTTCATGCTGCATTTTTTCCACACTGTGCTTCTCGGTTTCTATTGAGAACCTGATTTTATGAGATCTTCTGAAAGGGTGGAGGCTGGTGTAATAACAGACGATCTTGTGTCTACCGCAAAACAACTCGGCGGGGATCATCAAATTACATGGAAAAGCGGATACCCTTTACTGGAATACTTAGCAACAAGGCCGAAGAAAATCCAGGTACTCTCAATCTCAGATTGCGAACTGTTAAATCTTAAATATGACTCCCTTATTTTCTCCTTTTTCATTTTCGTGTATATATTTTTTCAACTTGTGTGTGACAACTTTTGCTTACTCATGGTCTGGTTTCATTGCAGATTTTTTCAACTGGAATAGAGTAAAGCTGCGTTATTGTGATGGGGCCTCCTTTGCAGGGGACGGTGAAGATAAGGTTGGTGGAACTATATGGTGCTTTTTGATTATCCTTCTATTGCCAATATTGGTGCTCTATTTGGCTTCCAAAGAGTTGAACAAAAAGGAATGAGATAGGTACCTAACAATCCCACGTCCTACAACCAAATAATTTTACTTTGATAAGGTACTTATTAGTCTATTTCATTGCCTCTTGTATCTTTGGCCGCCATATGGTGCATAGGTAAAGTAGTAAAAGGAAATAATTCTCCAGTCTCCACCAAAATCAGTCGCTGAATATACACACGACTTTTGGGTACCTTTTCCTACTCCATGATAGAAAAGGTAATAATGCTTAAAGCTTGGCTATTCAAACAAGAATTCTGTCCTCCTGGTGCCAAAGTGTTTTAATGCTGTCATCTCCAACTTCATTTGCATTTTGCAAACATTATTTGTTCTGTTATCATATTAAGCCTGTACAGAGAAGGATAATTACAGACAAATTAAAGGAAACTTAACTTGCAGTTGTAGGTACTTTGGTGCTAATATGTTCGTTGCTGCTAGTTTTGACAAAATAAACTCCACCGTCATTGGCTGCAAATATCCTTCTATTACTGTCATAAACTATGCAGTAGGCAACGGTGCTTATTTGACATTTCCTGCATGACTTTAAATACGCTAGACCAGGTTGATGAATTGGTCGATTCCACTGGCTTAGTTTGAAGCTCACTCACAAAAAAGGCAAGCTTCCTGTGCTGAGGTTGACTTGAACTGTATTTGACAAGCTCGCGGACATTCTTAAAAACTGTAGAAAATTGAGATACTAAAGCTCATATCAAGCTTGACTCATATAGAAGCTTGCTCGAGGTTGCTCTTAAGTCTTTAGATAATGGAGCTAAACCTCAACTTGTGTGGTCATTGCCTTTCTGAGATAAACTTGAGTGACCCACTGAGTGCCTCAATTCGTATTTAGCCTACAGGCATCTTGTTTGTTGAGTTGAGCCCTAGTTTTGAGTAATGTCTATGCACACTGGTTTACGTATTATTGACTCGTTTCTAGGCCGCAAAATTGGAATTTAAAGGACAACAAATATGGTCAGCAGCTATGGAAGAGTTAATGTCAAGGGGGATGCACAATGCCAACCAGGTTTTATGTCTAGAAAAACACTCATTTTTATTCTCGTATAGTTTGGGTTTCTCTGACGATTATCCGAATTCATTCTGTTTCAGGCACTTCTTTCAGGGTGTTCTGCCGGAGGTCTGGCTTCTATTTTGCACTGCGATGAGTTCCGGGACTTATTTCCTGGAAGTACTAAAGTGAAGTGCCTGAGTGATGCTGGATTATTCCTGGATGCGTAATTTCTTAAGGCCCTAGTAGTTTGATTATATTCTGCACAACTTCTATTTGGACATCCTCCTGAGCTTGGTTGTCGGTGGATCTTTCTGGTATTGTAGGGCTGATGTATCCGGTGGCCACACTCTTAGGAAATTTTTTGGTGGTGTGGTCAGCTTGCAGGTAATTAACATATTTTGTTTTTTTATATCATCCACATGTTTTCCTTGTGTCATCTCCTTCGTGCATGGTGCAAACTAGTTACTATGGGACTGGTTAAAAAGTTTCAAACCAGGTATATGCATCCTGAAATTGGCAAACTGGATTGGAAATGTGAATATATATATTTTTTATCTTTTAATCTCAACGTGTTGAAATATTGGCTCTGCTCCTTGCAATATTCATATGTTCACTACTTTAATAACCAAACCAAACCAAACCAAACCAAACCAAACCAAACCAAACCAAACCAAACCGAGCCTTATGTCCCAATCACTTGGGGTCGGCTACATGAATCCTTTTCCTCCATTGAGCTCTGTCAAGGGCCACTTGTTCACATAAACCTACTATACTCGTATCTTTGCGCACCACAGCATATAATGTCAATTTAGGTCTACCCCTCCCCGTAGCATTGCTACCCAAAGCTATCCTATCTGCTCTCTTAACTACTGCATCTCCTGGTCTACGGTAGATATGCCCAAACCACCTTAGCTTATTGCTTCGTTCGTCGATATATCAAATATGATCACCCCAAGCGTAGGGTAAAAACGTCCATTTGAAGCATAATAATCCGGAAGACTGAGATCGTACCCACGAGAATAATTAATACAGCTTGATTGGATTTGTAAAAGTAAGCACGGGTTTTCGGCTTTTAGACAGCCAACTGTGTTTTACTTTATGCGGTGGAAATAAAAAGGCTAAATTAAACGGCGAATTAACTAGAACAAAAGGCAGGTTAGGTCTAGGAATTACTAACACCCACGACTCAAGTCGAATTACGTTTCTCACCCGATTACATGGTTTAAGATACTCAACTAAGGTTCTTAATCCGAAAGATAAATGGTTCGATTACCAAGCTAGCTCTAAAATTTATTTAGCAAACACCTCGAGCGACAGAGCTCCAAGCATCATGTGTGGCAAGTAGGCAATGCTCTTGCCTACACATGATCAAGGAGGTTAACACCTTAGCAATTTGACAAACAAACCCGAACTACACATCGATTTTCGAACCAAAGATTAAAACTTTACTGCGAAAAACGCAATTTTACTCGAGCCATGAGGTGCTATTCACCCCATGACCTAACCTTGGAAAACTAATCACTCATATCTAAAGAGATAAAGGCAAGCAAAAATCTAGCTAGCATATTGAAATAAAAACACTTGAAATAAACTAGATAATATGATAGATTGGAAGATTATCTACAACTTTAATGAAGGCTAAAGTAGCAAAAACAAATTACTTAAAGCAGAAAATGCAAATTTAAGAGCTGGAAAATGAAGAACACTAAGAACATTCAAAAAGTAATTCAAAATCTAGTCTAGATCTAGAAAATGCAATACAAAATCCATTTTACATTGTGACATCACGGCCTTTTATATCGCCCAAGATTTGCGCACGGAATATTCCCAATATACTCCAAAAATCCTCCTCCGAAGCCCTTCAGCACCGATACAAGGCTTGAGATGGTACCGGTACTGAACATATTAAAAGCTGTGCTAAGCCACTCGGTACCGATACCAAGAATGATGAGGTACCGGTACCGAAACTCTTAGGGGCTTCGTTCTTGAGTTACTTGGTACCGAAAGGTGGTAAGAGTAGATACCGATACCGAGCTCTTTAACTGCAGCTCCACAGCTCTCAGCAGCTTCCACAGCACCCAACAGCTTTCACAGTAAAGATTGTATTTTAAACCTTTCTTTTACCTTTTCTTTACTTTAATTTATTTAATGAAAATAAGGAAGTACCCCCCATTTGGAAATAATGGCATTACTAGAATTTTGAGATTTCAATCTAATCAAAATGTTGACCCCCAGCTTTTAGTGTAAAACAGAAAACAACACGCTTTTCTATAGAGGAAATGGCTCAAAACATAACCTTGCTCTTCGAATAAAACCTTGCAAATTTGAAGTTGCTATAAGAAAAATTCAAGGATCAATTACCGCCATTTTTTATCTCGAAAATCGATACTTTTTCGAAAAGTCATTTTTCCATACTTAGATAGATTTTTAGGGGCCGATAGGGTCTTCCTTGGTTCCTCGGGTACTTGGACGCACTCGGGCCATTCATGGCATCAAAACATGCCTTATTCACACGATTTACCTGAAAACACTAAAAACATACCTTACATGCAATATCAAAGAAAACACTAACTTTATAAACATAAATACGATAAAACTAGGGACTTAGCGCACCCATAATGGTATTATTGGGTGCTTATCACTTATTTTCCCTCAACTTCTCTTTTATGGGTGCTACACCTACCACCTCACAAACCATTTCATTTCCAATCCTGTCTCATCTAGTCTTACCACACATCCACCTCAACATTTTGTAGACACCCCAATTTAGCCTAACGATTATTTCAAGTCCCACCTTGGGAACCATCCTGATGATGAATGGATACAGTGATTGTTTATTGACTTCTCGTGAACCTTAGGACTTATGGTGAGTACTTTTAGCCACTTAGAGGACCCAATCTAGAGCCAAATAGCCTTTCAGACAGAAATACAGTATCCTAGGAGAATCCATCTGTCGGCCGTGACATTGATCTCATGGCCTCAACATCATTCTTTCACCCGTGAAACTTGTTGCTTGAAAATCTCCCTGAGAGATTGATCACTGGGTTGCCAGATCGTCTATTTTCCAGATTCTGAAATGTTCTGTCAATCGTTTGATCCGTTCACAAAACCCTAGCAGCCAAATTCCGATGCGTTTGAGCCACGCAAGGAGATTACCATAAAGAGTTTGTGTTGCCCTATAATTCCAATTTTAATCGTGGATTGTGATTGGTTGGAGTGAGTCACCCCCATGCCTATATAAAGGAGTCTTTGGCTCCGAAATTAAGAAGACAACACATCCTCTCCAGCCACAAAACTCTGCACAAACACTCTCTCATATCCCCTCTACAAAAGCTCCAACCTTCTGAAGGTAGCCACGATCCAAAGATCAAACCCCGAAGTACAAACCTTAACCCTAGGGTTTTCAAGAAGCAAATCAGTCAATCACCCTCAATCCGAAGCAATCAAGCAACTGAGGGATCAAGGTGGTGAGGCCCAGGGGCCTTTGGTTCGGTTTATCTTCTGTTTTTACATATTAATCGTAGTGTTTTAGCTTTTTGTTAATCATTTAGTTTGGTGTGAGGAAGAACATCGGTTGGGACTTCGATCCTTCTGCCGATACATCAACCCAGTGGGATTCCTCGACTGTGCCATCTATTCACCGGCCGAGGGATCTATTTTCCTGGGATAGCTTGTTTTATTCTGCTTATTTCGATGCATGCTTTCAATTACTGTACTGGCTCACCATTAACTGTTTAAGGGCTAAATAAACAGATTACGTGTTAGAATTAAATAAAGCATGAACTAATCATATGTCGAACAACTATGGGCTAGTCTCACGACTGGGTAAAGAGGGGTGCCTAACACCTTCCCCTTATTGTATCTTTGGCTCCCGTACCTAGAATCTTTATCTGTTTTTCAGTTTTTATAAACTAGGAGGCGACTCTATTTTGATGATAACCGCTATCGTGTGGCGATGTTCCTAGCCATGGGAATATCCACGATCTTGGTTTATGAAGCAAACAACCAAACAAACAACAACGATCAATCTGTATGGCGATGCCCCACTTCGGGAGGTGTCTACAGTTTTTGGCGACTCTGCTGAGGATTTGAGAGCCATAACCAGAAAGTTCAACATAAGGACTAATACATGCTTTATTTAATTCATTTATCATATGCATCGAGTGGGCAACCTCGTTGAGTTCACCTAATATCCCGGCATGTCACGGGCTATGTTAGGGGTTCCAGCAAACTCCACAGTCACTTGTACCTAGTGGTATATCAAAAAGGAAATCGTCCGATCGTTGCCTATGATGGGCTGGCGGAAGGACTGGTGTCCTTTGACAACGGAGCACCCTTGATACTACCCAAACCATACATGTGATTAGAAGAGCCATAGAACTTTTCAAAATAAGACAGGAATCTACAGGCTAGGAATCTACTTGCATCTTTCCGAGAAGTTCTTCCTCACACCTTGTATATGTTGTTGTAACATCGCTTTCTATACAGAAGGGTTGGGGCTTGAATTAAGAGCCCTAACTCTAAGTCTATATAGTTGAGCACTGAGGCATAGCACTGCCTGCAAGGTATGTTTTTGGTAAGTTCAAAGCACCACTGCTTACTTCCTACTCCTACTTCGCTTGAAGCACCACGAAGCATAGATTCCTAAAGCAACATCAAACAATGGCAATAGCATAAGCCACCTGCCGGAAATCAAATTGAGGTTGCTCTAGCAACCTTGAAATGCCGAAAGAAAAGGGGGAGTGTGAGGTAATAGAGCAGGTTATGGATGATGAGTCAAGGATATTATGGATAGAACTGGCAATACTTATTTCTCGATGGATGATTCAACATAGCAAAGTTTAGGACTTTGATTCCTATTTCCAAATCGGCCTAGCAACCCATCTTTTAAAATTTAAAATTCTGAGCATGCTTACTGCAACGAGCCAGTAAGATTTAGAGGTTCGTCAATGTGCTGGCAGGTAATTATGTGGATCCCTATTACCTTAAACATGTTTTGAGAAAGAAAGGAAAAACTTGTTGAATGAGTTTCTGAAAGGCCAACCCTGATGTGCTTTGGTAAAATTGAGTTTTGATAAGCACTTGCTGAAAGAATAACCTGAAGCTGGTAGAAAATCACGTTAGCATTATTTGGAGTGAATGAATCTTCCCTAACCAAGAATTGAATGAGAAACTTTCGAAACTTTTCTTAGTTAAAATGACTAATGATGACCAAATCCTCAAACAAGTTTTTCTTAAAACTAAAAGTTGTGTAAGCTGGAACATTCAAATAGCCACTAGCACAACGAAGGACTCCGAGTCTACTCTCTGTTGTAGTCATCTGCTCAGCTTTTTCGGTCTATCTTATAGTGTGGGTTGGCTTGGAAGTAAAGTCTCAAGTGTCATGTACTATTTTTAAGCAACGAGTCTTAAGAATCATTCATATCAAAAATTGCTGGCTGTCTATGGTATCCGATAAACTCATGCATGCACACGAATTGCTATACATGACTCATCCATAATTTGTGCAAGTAGCTGTGGTGCTATGTATATCATTTTGTTTGCCTTTCTCTAACCATGTAGGGGACTAAACCGAAAGAGGAGTTCATCACCCTTATCTCTTCTCATAACACGTTGCATGATCACGTGCTAACATCGAGTATCATTTGGTTGAACCACCACATCATACGTGGGGCAGTTTGCATATTAAGGGTGATAGACGTGTCTGATGAATGCACCACATAGACCATTGATTTTGGACATCTAAACTTGAGCACGATTAGATTCCTGCTTTTCCTAGATTTGGGGTTTGATCTTAGACGTGATGGTAATGGCTGACGAGAAAATTGATGTTTTAATCCAACCAAGTTTTGAGCAATGGTAGCCATGTCCATCACGTCTTGGCTTAGATTTTAAAACAATCCTTTCATGGAAATCCTGCCTAGCTAACTTTCGCCGCCATTTTGGCCCATGTTTTGCTTCTCTTGAAAAATTGATATCGTTTTGCTTATCATAGTTTTTGGCCAATTGTCACACTCAACATGAAATGTGGATCTTAAATTTAAGTCTCCTTTGACCTGAACTACGAATGGCCTGATTCTTTGTTGGGATACGTAGGCACCTTTTGGTCAACCACAGTTTTGAAAATGTTTCCTCCTGTGCTAGTTTGCTGCCATAGAATACTCATGATAATATCAAACGTTGAAAACAATCCACAATGGTTTCAAAGTATTCTTATGGCATCTTTTGGAACACATCATAATCACTTGAATTGTCGAAAGCACAAAATGAGTTTTTCAAAACTATGACCCACGTCATTTCTGCTGAGCTAAGGAGTTGAAACATTTCTGCACCCTCACAGAGATCGCTTGTAAGCAAATCATGCTGTTGAAGATGGAGAGTAGGAAAAAGGAGAAAGAAGAAAAGAGAGGAAAAATAAAGAGAAAAAAATGATGAGCTCGCTAAATTGAAAACCCGCAAGGGCGGTCTAGGCAAAAGTTAGAGTACGAACAAAGTGAGAAATCAGCCATGTCTCCATGCATCTACTATGTGTCTCAAAGGATTGTCCTCAATCTTAGAAAATCCACTTGGTTAAACGTCGAAGCCCCTAATCTCTTGGTTAGGATCCTTGTCACTTTGTCGTGTGTTTCAAGATGAAGAAAGGCATTCATTTCTCTATCCAAAACACTTATCCCTTGCTAGCCATGTTGAACCTCTGGACAATTTCTTTGAAAAGCCTGCTAGGTAGCCATCCCTTACGCTAGGGCAAACAAAAAATACAAGGAGAGATGAAAGAAAAATCAATGAAAAATGAGCACGCCGTCATACAATGGGCATTTTGAAGGAAACATTTCTTCCAATACATACAAAAGACATTTTTAAAGAAAACAACTCTTTCAGACAAAGTGAGGCAAGAGACGACAAGAGTTGATAAAAATGTTGAACATGGCTACTAGCTTTTAAAAACCAAGTGTGAGTAGAAATTAGGTTTGAGCCTTTACATCCGCTTCTTTCTCAAGCCAAAACCCCAAGCCTACATTATGGTCCATAACAAAGTCCTCTCAGATTGGGGAACACGACTTAGTAGCAAGGTCCTAAACACTAGGGGTATCACCAATGTGGGACTTAACACGAAGGGCAAGAAACCTGGAGTTTGCATCATCTTGGCAAATCACACAACATGGAGAGTTACGTGAAACAAGGGGCATGACTATGTCCCCCTTTATGCACTTCTCTTGAAAGTATCCAACCTCTTATGTGGGTCTTAGTAGGTGTTTGTCAATCCAACTAAAGTCAACCAAATCAAACTTGAAGCAACAAACTCACCTAATTGACTAAGGGTATGGGTTTGCAAAATAGTTCTGTGTCATTTGATGATTGAATGACGTGAGTGTGGAACATATAGATGAAATGATATGATTTTGAAATTCTCGAGGAAAAACTTTCAAAATTAATCTTATCTCAAACATTCTTGACACAGCAAATACAAGCACAATCACTTTTTGCAAATCTCTAAGAAAATAACATGGGTCTCTCATTTCATGAGGAGTGCAGCAATATGGTCTCTTGGCCAAACAATATTTTTAGTGGTGCCGCTAGAGTATTGCGGTCTTTCAAATCACCTGGCTAGTGTAACCAATAAGTCATTGTCAGCCTCTCTAGGGCAAGGGGAAGTATTGGATCAAATATGCGAAAGTTGAGATGTCCAGAATGTATTGCGGATTTACATACATATCAATATCACCCTGTCTTTTGCATTGATCTCTTGATCCTAGTATTTCATGTGTATATCATTATGGCTGCTTAATGGAAGTAGTTGTCTTGGTTGCACAAGCTAACTCCAAGTATGAGGTGTTCTTATGCTCAAGCAAGGCAGGATCATCAAGGCATCATGGCCATCGTCTCTATGCAAAGAGTGAAGTGAGTCGTGGATCCAGTTGGGCAAAGCTCCCTACGACAGCTAAGGGAATGCACTGTAAGCCTGAGGGGCGTCATATCCTAAGAGAACACCTCAACTCTTTTGTGGAATGCTGTCACATAGCGTTGTCAAGAGCATGCCAAGATCTCTTCCAAACAACAAAAGGAGCATTGCACTCACATTCGTTGCTATTTACATCGCATATTTCTATGCTAGGGGCAATTAGATTGTCGTCATCATGCACAGTCAAGCTAGGGTCGAGTGTTCATAGCCTAGACAAGCGGTTTGCATTTTTTCTTGAATATTCAGTTTAATATGCATACATACTTATTGCAATCTATGTCACCCGAAATCGTTCAAAGCTCTTGAACTAGAGTTCTTTAAGTGTGGTGGTCCTCCCCTAGCGGTCAGCATAAAAGGACTTCGGCCTGTAATCGACTCCAAGTCTGTTGCATTCCACCACCATGTCTCATTAGAAATTGGACCTTTTCCCTTCGACTCCTCAAGAACTTCTTTCGATATTCTTCTAATACCGTCAACTATGGTATTCCACATATTGTCACTATCGTCTTCCACTCCCCACCGTACTTCTTGAGACATTCTTTCCTTGAATACCTCTAGTTTCTTCCCTCTTAGGCCCCACCATTTAGTTCGTGGGCATCTAGTTTCCTTTCTCTTTCTAATATTCCCCTTGAGACAAATATCTAACACCAAAAGTTTATGTTGTGCCACTAGACACTCTCCGGGAATAACCTTACAATCCTTACATGTCAAGCGGTTTGCACCTCTAGCAAAAAAATAGTCGATTTGGCTTCTATTGGCTCTGCTGTTAAAGGTAATTAAATGCTCTTCTCGCTTCCTACAGAGAGTATTCCCTACTATAAGATCAAAAACTACTGCAAAATCTAAAATTCTTTGACCACCTTCGTTAAGGTCACCAAATCCAAAGCCACCATGCACCTTCTCATACCCTTGCTTATGCACTCCCACATGACCATTGAAATCACCTCCTATAAATAGCTTCTCCCCAAAAGGTATCTCTTGAACCACGTCATCCATCTGCTCCTAGAATTGCTCTTTAGTAAGATCATCCAAGTCTACTTGGGGTGCGTAAGCACTAATAATATTAACTATGCTCCCTCCGATCACAAGCTTAACTAAAATAATCCGATCTCCTTTCCTCGTGACTGTAACTACCGAATCTTTCAAGTGTTTATCTACTACGATACCTACCCCATTTCTATGTCTATCCTTACCCGTATAGTAAAGCGTATAACATGTGTTCTCTATTTCCCTAGCTTTCTCCCTTACCCACTTAATCTCCTGAAGGCAAGCTATACTAATCCTCTTCCTAAGCATAGTGTCAACTAGCTCCTTAGTCTTACCCGTTAATGTCCATATATTCCAAGTTGCTAAACGAATCCTATAATCCTGGGCTAGCTTCTTTACCTGTGCTCGTCCAGGCACGCGCGGGAACCCTTGCTCACTTATCACCACACCCGGGCACCGGTGTGGTGCCCCTTGCTCATTTTTCGAAGCACCTGAAGCAGGCACAATGCGTCGCTTAAAGGGAACGCCCTAGCATGTCTCGTTATCATATTTGGATTTATGTCATAAAGATCTGACAGGCTTTTTATGTGCTGGCAGTCAGCTACCTAACGCACAACCCTCCTCCTTTATCCGGGCTTGGGACCGGCTGGAAAATAAAGATAAGGCTCTAACATCCAGTTGGCCTTCACATTATAATCACTTATTAGTTATTAATTGGGTGTAGTTGTGTGGTTAAACCCAGAGAAACCCCTGCTCCCCAAAGAAAATCCGATGATCAAAGATTTAACATATTTAATCACACTTTACTTATCAAACAAAGTGAATCATGCTTTAGCTGTGTGATTTCTAGGTTATTAATAGAATCATGTACAAATCCAACGATTAACCAGTCTCAGTGTACATTGCCAGTCAAACAGCTCAAATCGTCTAGTTTGTGGACCTTCTCTATGACAACGATCAATTGTTTGTTTGTATGTTTGTTTGTTTTTCATTCTTTGCATTCTTGGTAAATGGAAATATGTTTGGCTACAACAGGGCGTGCAAAAGAATCTTCCAAGTACTTGCACCAACCATCTCGATCCAACTTCCGTGAGTCCCTTCCTTGATATTTACATGCAAATGCAGGAGATTCAAGTTCATAAGAATGATAGCAAAAACTAATCTTCCCTTTTTTCTCAAACTCATGTCGACTTGCTTTCTCTTTCATCCTTTCCAGTGCTTCTTCCCTGAGAACTTAATTGCCAACATAAAAACCCCTCTATTTATTCTCAACGCAGCCTATGACTCATGGCAGGTAACATTGCATTTCTCTATTGTTAATGCTTTTGGGCAACTTGAGAAATTTTACCGCATTTCTTTTGTTCTTGATATGGTATATGTCCTTGAATGACAAACTTGATAAATTGTGTCTCATTCTTAAATTCAGGTCCAGGAAAGTTTAGCTCCAGCTTCAGCTGATCCTTCTGGTTATTGGCGTGATTGCAAAATGGATCATGCACAATGTACTGAAGCGCAGGTCCAGTTTTTGCAAGGTGATCTCATATAACAAAAATGACTGACAGCGTTGGGATTCATATTTGGCTTTGCAAATGTTGTTAAAGAACTTATATCAATTGATAATGAGTTTGTGCATTCTTTGGAGCAGGGTTCAGGAATCATATGCTGAATGCAGTAAAAGGATTCTCAACGTCCGAGCAGAATGGCTTATTCATAAACTCTTGTTTCGCTCACTGTCAAACAGAGAGGCAGGATACATGGTTTGCTGATGATTCTCCTCTGATTGGCACCAAGGTACGCATGATGTGGTTATACATGACTATATCTATCGTTGTGTGGTGGGCCCCTGAAAAACCCAACTGCCGCTAGCAGCCCAGGATGGATGATGCCCAAGATAGCAGAGGAGAAGAAACAAGCCAAACCATTTACCATGTATAAGCGAGGCTAATACAGTAATACCTAAATGGTTCGGCCTATCACCTACGTCCTCGGTCAAACGAACGACAAAGGCTTCCACTAATGCAAAAAAAACTTCGAAGAGCTCCAATGCTGACAAGCAAATTCTCAAAAAGAGAAACTCATGAACTCAAGTTACAGTTTCTCTCATCAAAATGCAAATGGATCTCTCAACCAAAGCTCAACGTAACTCATCTCACCAAACACTAGTTTCAAGTAAGAGACAACAAAGGAACAAAGTTCCAACAGATAACCGAAGGCCAGACAATGAATGCAGCCAAAGGCCTTCAAAGACCTTACCAAAGATTGTAGTCTACCAAAGCCTCCGTATGAGTTCAACCCCAATTGAGAGAGTCATGCTTTACTCATACTCAAAAAGTTCTTTCATGAGCTAATTCTTGTCCTTATTGATTCCCTAGTGTTAGAATATAGTATTAGTAGTAGTCCCACATTGCTTAGTTTACTTATTTAATATGTGAGTCATCTATATAAATAAGATTGTTATGTGTTAGGGTTATTTAACACCCTACACACTTTTCCTTCCTAAACAACATGGTATCAGAGCGGGTTCACCATCCACCTTAGATATACAAAACCCTAGAGCCACCCTTAATCCAACCCTAACCCTAATCATAATCGTAATCCACGCCCCACCACCCATCATCACCACATACTGTTACTGTTCACCGCGAACACTGTTCATGCGAGAACTATTCATCACTCATGGCTAATCGGATCTAGTCTCTCCCATATGCGTATGCTATCGTGCTCTTGTTTCCAGTTTCGGTAACGGTCTTTCCGCTATTTTTTAATTGAATTTCTATACCATCTGATTTGTTGATCGCGGTTATGGGTTTGCTAGATTCATTAGTTAATGTCTTATTGCTATTGATACTGTTGGGTATTAGCATTACTTTGTTCGGTGCTCAGTTGGTTGTTCTGGTTGGTGTTTCGTTGATTGAGGCTTGGTAGTTCTTTATTTTTTTGGTTGTCTCTCCATTGTTCGGTAAAATGTCTGAGCAAAAGTCTGGTTCTGGTTCCGGTTCTAGTTCTACTATTACGGGTAGTTCGTTCAGTTCTTCACGGTTTCGGGAGAAATTCTATTACCTCCACCCCATTGAATGGTAAAAATTATGCTGTTTGGACTAAAGCAGTTGAAGTTTATTATTTGGGCTAGACACAGTATCATTATTTGATTGATGATCCCCCCGCACAGACTATTGCTACTTATAAGGCATGGGAATCTAAGGATGCCCGGATTCGATCTGAGTTGTGGAATAGTATGGAAGAATATATTGCTAGCACGCTTGTTTTCTTAGAAACTGCGAAAAAGGTATGGACACAGGCTCAGGAGATGTATTCTGGTGTTAACAATCTCCGTCGGACGTATGATCTTCATCAGTCCTTCTTTTCTATATCCAAGGGTGATTTATCTTTGGAGGCTTACTATGCCAAATTTCGTGGTATTTGTGAAGAGCTCAATATTTGTGAGCCTATTTCATCTGACATTCAGGTTATGCAACGCCAGCGTGAGCGTATGCAGGTTGCTCGATTTATATCTGGTGCATCATCCACCTATGATCCTGTTAGTCCTCAACTCTTGGGGTCTCAAGATTTACCTTCTCTTAGTGAGGTATTTAGTCGCCTTCGTCAGTCTTCTGTATCTGTGTCTACGCCTGCCCCCTCTCTTGATCGTTCAGCATTAGCTTCAACTGTTTCTGGTAGTTTTGGCTCCTCCTTCAGCCGCTGCCGTGATTCTGGGTTTAGTAATTGTGGTCGTGATTCTGGATTTGGTGGTCGTGGTGTTGATGGTTGTGACTCTGGTTTTGGTGCTCATGGAGGTCGCATGTCAGGGGGAGGTGGCTATGGTCGTGGCCGTGATTCCAAGTTGTGTACTTATTGTTGGGGCACCAATCATATTGTGGAGTATTGTTATCATCTTCATGGGTTTCCTCAGGCTCATCAGGTTGCAATCTCTCAGGGTGCTGGACAGCTTACTCATTCTTCTGCCAACAATGTGGTGACTATTTCTGCAGAGGAATACCAGCGCCTTATGTCAATTCAATCTCCAGTTGTGGGTTCTTCCGCCACTGCTACGCTTGCTCAAATAGAATCTCCAGATGGGGAAGAAGATTGGTGGCGGTGCTAAACGTGGTCGTTGTGGTTGGTAGTTGCAATTGGTTTTGGTTGTCGTTGAAGTCGTTCGTTGGTCGTTGAAGTCATTTCGTTGATTTGTTGGTCGTTGAATTCGTTCGTTGATTCGTTGGTCGTTGAATTCGTTCGTTGATTCTTTGGTCGTTAAAATTATTTTGTTGAAATCGTTGAAGTCGTTTCGTTCGTTAAAGTCGTTGAAGTTGTTTCGTTGGTTGAGGTCGTTGTTTTAACAAGTTGGTTGTTTTTCGTTATTGCTGTTAGTAGTTGAGGTAATTATTTCATTGGTTGATATGTAACAAGTTGGAGAGTCTCCAGCTTGAGGGGGATTGTTAGAATATAGTATTAGTAGTAGTCCCACATTGCTTAGTTTACTTATTTAATATGTGAGTTGTCTATATGAATAAGATTGTTATGTGTTAGGGTTATTTAACACCCTACATACTTTTTCTTCCTAAACAACACCTAGCACTCCAAGTCCAAAACCAACTAGGATGTACTCGGAACAAAGTTCTAAGAGCATCTCCAGCCTTCACCCATTTTTCCCCTCAAATTTGAGTTAAATTTTGGATAAAAACCCATTTTAGGTAGGCATATCTCCAACCATCAAACCCAAATATATATACATTTTTATTCTTAATGACATAATCATAAATAAAGGAAAACAATCAAATCCAAAATGAGGAGACCTGATACTCTTCTCTCTCCATCACCATCTCTCTCTCCCTCAGAATCAAACACAAAATTTTTTTCACACAAAATTTAGAACCGGATACAACCACAAAAGACAACTCTGAAACTCGTTCATCATTATCGGAGGAGGCTAGAAAAGAAGACAACTCTGGGGGACCCAAAAAGACTTAGAGGTCACAACACCACCGCCACTTTCTGCATCGCCTCTCACACTGCCGGCCCTCGGCCTGCCGCCACTGCCGACGAGGTTCTCTCTCCCTCCTCCCTCCCTCCCTCTTTCTCTCTCTTTCTAACTAGCCGTTGGAGAAATGGGTCAAGGCAAAAATTGTCCCAAATTTGGGTAAAGAAATGGGTAAAACCCAAAATGGGAAAGGATTTGGGTCAAAGATTGGAGAGAGATTTTTGAAATTTTTGTCCCATTTTTAAATTTGAGTCTTAAAATGAGTCAAGGCTGGAGATGCTCTAAGAAGTTCAAAACCAAGTCAGAGGCGGCCTAAGAAGTCAAAACATGTAAATTACGAAGCCTGTGCTGACCCCATGCTTGAGCGCAACATTGGGTGCAGGACTGCTGGGCGCCTGACTCAGCAATTGAGTGCGAGGTCAGGTGCTGGATTCAAAAAAAGTCTATATCAACATAATATATACGTGTACCCTTGAATGCACATATAGATTGCAGCCCATCATGTCTTTACTTTCTGCCTTCAATTATGTTCTTTTTTGCGTTCTCTCACCCCAAGTGCCTTCTGTTTTCTCTTTTCCACGTCATCTTCATTGCACATAAAGAAATCAATACTATAAATCAAGTATTGCCCTCTGTGTTTATTTTGATTCTTGTCGCCATTTACCCGTAAGCAAGTTCTGTACATATAACTAAAATATACGTGCACTCAACAATTTCTGCACTCACATGAATGCATGTATGCCGATCAAAAAAAAAAAAAAAAACATGAAGGCATGTAACAGATAAGAACACACACATACAACCGGAAATACGAAGGGTTCTTGCATAAAGACTTGTCTGTGCATCTGTTATCTTAGCTAAATTGTTGTGAACTATCTTATATATGGGATGTTTCACATTGGCAGGGGATTGCACTAGGTGTAGGTGACTGGTATTTTGATCGAGCAGACATTAAGGCCATTGACTGTCCGTACCCCTGTGACAAAACTTGTCATAATCTGGTTTTCAAATAAGTCGCCATATTATTTACTGCATGTAGCTTTTCTTTTCTCTGTTTCAATTGACTCATTGAAGTTGTAATCTTGTTGAGTAAAGTGGAGATCCCATTTAGTGAAAACCCGCAATTTAAAGACAACAAATAGCATCATGAATATATATGAATTCTCTTCACAATTTTTCTTTCTTTTTGTCTCTTGAAGTTCTTTTCCATCATTTTCAAACTGTCTTGGAATGTGTATCTGCATTTGTGGTGTGGTGGTTTCGAGTAGCTGAACGGGTAGATTCGACTGTCTCTCCCCTATCCTTGAGCTAACCTACAAATGAACAACTGTTATTGCCACTCGTCTGTGGACAGGGTTTGGGCTGCCCTAGATGATAAGCCCAATCCAAACCGGGCTTAGTCCACTGCAGCAATCCTACTAGTCTTTACCTTTTAAGACTCATGCAGGTTGGCTGCAACAATTATTTGGTGCAACATATCCAGCTCTGATTGTCCAAATTATCAACCAGTGGACTGATTGAGATGGAAAAAAGTTTTTTTTTTTTCCCCCCCCCAGTATTTAATTTAGTTGAACGTGTAGCTCTTGGTAGAGCAAATGGGTGGGGAAAAGATTCATGAAGCCGACTCCAGTAGTGTCTGTTGAATCTTCGACCTATAGTTGGACACAAAAAATGACTACCAAGATAGGGTAACTGGGCAAGTACCTACAAACGTATTGTGGAATTCAATGTCAATTAAAAGTGAATAACTCGATATGAATATTGGTGAAGTTTAGAAGGTGGCACATGAACCACATGATGTGTTTTTTTTTTTTTTTCCAAACGGATAATCCATTCATTGATAATAAAATCGAACCAAACATCAATGGGTGCATCCAGCCTCAGACAAAGACGTGGATAGCCACAACATCGGATAGGAAGGTTTCCCAAGCGGAACCTACACAACCATAACCTCTACTAGCTAAACAATGAACAACACCATTACTATAGGGGTTCGATTAATTGGGACCTTGACTGTGGTGTCTGGTCAGGTTCCTTCCTCCGCTGCTCCGCTCGTCCGTCGCCTGACCTGCAACAAGTCACTAGGGCTTTGGTTGCCCAGTGACCCTCCGACGATCAAGTTAGATCTCAGGGAAGGTGTTTAGGTCTAGGGTTAGGATAGTATTGCGTACCTCTCTCAGGTGTGTATCACTTCATATTTATAGACCTAGGTTTGCTTGGTCTTCACGCTAGCGCGTGGTGAGTACGCTCGGGTAACCGCCTCGGGTGACGTCACATATGACGAGGGGGGCGAGGTGGTTACGGAGCACATGGGACAGATCTCAATGATTGTGCCTGCTGCATGGGGAGCATGATCCCCATGGGTCCCATTCACAGAAACCGTTACTTCCTGGAAGCACTGGAGCATGCAGTGAACCGATGCTCCGAAGTCGATAACAACCGAAGTCCGGGCACCGACCGAAGTACCTCCCGAAGAGAGCTAGTCAGAAGACCTCGGCCCGTACCCTAGCCGCTGGTGTTGGTAGCACGGTTACCGAGCCGATAACCGAGGGCCCTACAATAGCCCCTCAACTTCCGGAGTGCCATACTGGTCTTCGGGGAGTTGACTCCTCTGATGGACTAGCGAAACCGGGTTTTTAACCGATGAAATGCTTTGGAGAAGAACCGAGCGCCCTTCGGGAGAACCGAATCGCCTACTTCTGCCCTAAGAGCCACGCGTCAGTCATCGCCGGAATGAGTGACATCATGCGTAGCCTCGGCACGTGAAATGTCAGTTGATTGGTACGAAACGCCCAGTCAGGGCACGTGTTGAAGCGTGAATGGCTCGGTACGCGGCGCGCCAGACTTCGGTTCAGAACTCTGATTGCTGACCGTTTGATGATGACACGCGTCGAAGATCCAGCGGTTCGGTTGGCGACGCTTCGTTTCCCGCGCGACTCCTCGTACGCTCCACTATAAATTCGGACCATTTGGAGAGAGAAAGCTACTGAAACCTTCCGACGCCGTCGAACCGCCGCCGCCGTGTTTTGCAAACTTTGGATCGCGATTTCGAGCACTTTGGCAGCAAATCTCCTCTCCAGACTTGGGTATGTTGATCTTTGTTAATCAATCTTCAAGTTTTAGTACTTTTCTTCGTATTTCTCAACGCCTTCTGAGCGCATTAGGGCGGGGACGCCATTCGAAGTCGTCTGGTGCGCGGCGGCGCTAACGCCTGCCGCCGCTGTTCTTGTTCTTCCCGAGGCCTATATTCTTCCCGAGGCCTATATCCTTCCCGAGGCCTATATCCTTCCCGAGGCCTATCTTCAACCTTGGACTCATGGATAAAGTTGCCGTCCACCGAGGACCCTTCCCGAGGAGGGAAGAGTCTTTAAAAAACCGAGACCCATAGATCCCGAAGACTGATGACCATCTCGTCCCGAGCGCTAGGACCTTTTGCTCTCCCCTAGGCATATAGCTAACGGGTTCTGCACGTTTTCCTTGTTTTCTAGGCAGGGGCGAATGGTCATTGAGCTCTCCTCGGACAGCTCCAGTGGTTCTGACGATCCCTTGGTAGAAGCCATCTTTCAAGAGCTTTGGAGGGGGAGGTTTTACCGAATCCCGGTTGACCAGATTGAGCCTACCAACCCTAACCGGGCCCCACGCGAGATTACTTCCCTTGAGCCCTGGGAGATGGAGGCCCCAAGCACGTCGGACCACGGGCCGGGGCCGTACGGAAATGCGCCCGAAGAGATTCAGGGACGCCGAAGACCGATGAGGCCCTGTTCATTTAAGAACAAATATTTCACCGGGGACCCCGCAGCTTACGCCGAGTTCAAGAGGCTCTATAGCATCCCTCCTGACGTTGAGGTTCGGTTGCTAGAAGAAACCGACCCAAAGAAACTCCAGCATCGGTCAGGAGAGTTGATCTTTCCCCTGATGGCCATATGCGAGGGGGGCATCAGGTTTCCCCTCCACCAGTTCGTGCGTCGGGTGCTCCGGACCCTCAACCTTACTTCTTCCCAGCTCACGGTGAATTCTTACCGAATTATTACCAGCATCATCGAGCTGAGGAGGCAGTTTAACTTGGTGTTCGGTATTGAGGAGCTCTTCGGTGTTTACCTTCTGGGGTTAACCGGGGCCACAACCGACACTACCTCTCCTGCAGATCAGGGAACGACACGTTCTTGATCGATCACCTACCGGACTCCGAAGAGTGGGCGGGTATCTATGTCTCGGTTACTGGGAACTTCATGTTCGGGCCCGGGGAGACCATAGACATAGTCACCATGGTCCCATTTGAGATTGGAGTTCCTGGTCGGTAACTTGCCCTTCGGTAGTGAGCTTATTTCAATAAACGATTTTTCTTGTAAACTTGCACTGATTTCTCCATGTTTTGATGACTCTTTTGCAGTCGAAGGCACCGTTCAGGAACTTCGGGAGAGAGCCGTCCGATCTCGGATAAACGCCGCCTACGCAATCCCAATCACCAACCGTTACGCTCCTCAGCTCCTCGGTTACGTCCCCTCGTACACCAGTTACTTAAAGAAGAAACCGAGGAAACAAGGGGTGCCGAGGGCAGGACGAGGGGGAAGAGGAGGAGGTGGACGAAGAGGAGGCGGAGCAGCGGGAAGAGGAGGCAGAGGAAGCACTTCTGGCACCGAGGCTAGCAGCTCCGAGCCTCTAGGTATCGTGAGAGAGGCTATCGACCGAGAGACGCCTGAGAGGACCGGACTGAGCGACGAGATGTCGGAACAAGGAGCTCGGGAGGTGCTAAACCTCAGACGTCGGACGTCAAGAGGACGAGGCCGAGGCTCAGCCACCAGTGCCCCCGGTGCAGGGACCTCGGTTGTGACCCCTGTTTCTCCGCGGGAGCCCCCGGCGAAGAGGACTCGGCACGAGGGAGAAGGTAGCGGTCGAGGTAAGGAGAAGGAAACTTCTCGGATTACCGAGGGGGAGGATAGGGTTGAAGAGCAGGACCGAGGGTCTGCAGAGAGGACTGAGGGGGGGACCTGGGTCCCCGCAACAGAGGTTCCCTGGGCCCCGGAATTTTGTCACTTCGCTGGGCGCCAGATCCACCATGCGGACAGCGTTACAAACCTCGGCACAGCGTACGGGATGCTCCGAGGCTGTATTCTTCCCAGGGACGCCAGGGCTGTCCAAGGGTTGACCGAGGACATCACTGCGGAGATAGCACAGGCCCTCTTCACTGTAAGTTTGTTATCTTAGACTTTTGTTGTTGTCAGCTAAGTCCATATTTGTGATGCCTCTTCGGTTTTCTGCTCGCAGGCTGGTGCTCGGGCCTTGGTCATAAATGACCGATGCAAAGGCCAGGAGCGAGAGATTGATGAGCTGAAGAAGGCACTTGAGCAGAAGGAGGATGACCTGAAGGTGGCTCGGGAGGCCTGCGATCTTTATCTTGCAGACTTTCAAAGGTGCGACAGGGAGAGGTTGGCAGCCGAAGCCCGAGCTGAAAAGGAATTGGAAAATGCCACCACCTTGAGGGTTACCCGGGCTACCGAGGTTGGAGCTGCTAGGAACAAGGGTTATGACGACGGTTGGGCCGCAGCCGGGGTAGAATACCAGAAGCAAGTTCGGGAGATTGAGGCCGAGCTTTATAGGGACCGTTTCGTGGACGAACTTCGGTTTGGTCACGAAGCTCTTCTGAGTAAACTTGATCTCCCAGCCGACTCCGAACTCCGGGTCCTTCCCGAGGTGCCACCCGAAGAGGTTGTATCGCCCGAGGAAGAAGAAGAGGAGGGCGAGCAGGTGCAAAACCCCGAGGCAGGTATTCAGATTGCTCCTGTTGCCGCTGCTTCGACCAAGGAGGGTACCCAGACCGCTCCTATTGCCGTTGCCTCAACCGAGGATGGAGCCCAGACCCCTCTGCCCCCCAATGCTTAGGATTTTGATTTTTTTTCTTTTGTTTCACATTTGGTTGGACGGTTCCGAACATTTGGATTTTACCGTTCCAGGGTTTGTAAATGATTTTTGCTAAGTAGGTACCGAACTGATAACCGAAGTCTTGTTTGGATTTAAAAACTTGCAATCCTCTTTACTGCTTTTGAATGGTTTCATCCGCTTCAATGCCTTGTTTATTTCTGAGATGCTCGAATGGTTTTTATGCTTGTAACCGAAGGGAGCCTTATGCCCCTGCTTCTGTTGAAATGCTGTGAAGTATCAGCAGATTTTAGCCGAAGCATTAACCGAGGAGTTTGTCAAAAATTTATTTCAAACCTAAGTAAGGCAGAACATAGGATTGAGTAAGCTAAAAACGAAGCAAAGTAGTTAGCAATTTTTGAATTTTGCATGCCCCTGCTTTGTTTTAGCTGACGCCGAGCCGAAGGGAGTAAACCGAAGCAGCTTATTTGGGGCGTTGCTATTTAGATTAGGGCTAGGGTCCTGAAGTAGGAATGGCATCGGCCATGACTTCGGGACGTAGCGAATCTAAATAGTGCGACTTATTGGGGGGGGGGGGGTCGGTGTAAGGGGCTCGGGATTAATACCGAGTGTCCTTATCGCCGACGTCGGAAAGTCCGAAACGACCGAAGAGGCCGTGGTGACTTGGTGAGGGATCTGTCCGAGGAATATCCCGCGGAGGACAGTCCCTGAAGTCAGGATAAAACGGTTCACGCAACGGCGAACCGAGTACGACGAGTAAGTGACAAGATTAGACTAGTAATAAATAAGAGATTCTCATTAAAAAACTGTCGTAGAATCAGGCCATTACAAGAGTAGTTTGGTTCTAATCACATGTTGACAAGAAACGAAAATTGTTTGAAGAAATGAATCCGAAGAGGCCGAAGCCTGTCTACCCATAGAATTTCTTCAGGTTATTGGCGTTCCAGGTCTTGGCGATTGGGGAGCCGTCTAGCTTCTCTAGCTTGTAGTTTCCCGAGCCGAGGTGTTTTAGGACTCGGAAGGGGCCCTCCCAATTAGGCATCAGCTTCCTCTTTTTGGACTTATCCACCACCTTTTTCCAGACAAGGTCGTCCGGCTTGAATGACCGAAGGCGGACGCTTCGGTTGTAGCCCTTGGCAACCTCTTGCTGATAAGAAGCTAGTTTGATCCTAGCATTCTCCCGTTCTTCTTCGGCCAGATCGAGGTCCGCGGCAATGTTCTCATCATTAACTTCCTCGTCGAAATCTTCGGTTCGGATCGTCGGGAGCCCGACCTGGAGGGGGATTACAGCTTCCATTCCAAATGCCAGGGAGAAGGGGGTTCGGCCAGTAGATCGCCGAGGCGTTGTACGGTAGCCCCAGAGTACCCGAGGGAGCTCTTCGGCCCATTTGCCCCGGCGTGACTCGAGCCGGCGTTTGAGTCCTGATGAGATTGCTTTGTTTGCAGCTTCGGCTTGCCCGTTGCCCTGGGGGTAGTACGGAGTGGAAGTGTCCCATTTGATGCCGAATTCATCCAGGAGTGCTCGGTACTTTTGACCGGTGAACTGGCTGCCGTTGTCGGTTAAGATGGCGAAGGGTACACCGAAGCGAGAAATTATGTTTCTCCACACGAAGCGCATGATGTCCGACTCTTCAACCGTGACCAATGGTTCGGCCTCGACCCACTTGGAGAAATAGTCGGTGGCGGTTAAGAGGAACTTGAATCCTCCAGGGAGCGACGGGAAGCTTGCCGACGATGTCCATGCCCCACTGGGAGAAGGGCCATGGGCTGGTGAGAGGGCTGAGATCCCGAGCCGGTTGATGTATGATGGGAGCGAACATTTGACACTTCTTGCAACGCTTCACAAATTCTTCAGAATCCTTCTTCATTGTTGGCCACCAGTACCCTTGGGTAATTGCTCGGTGAGCGATGGAGCGTCCACCGGAGTGGCAACCGCTGTCGCCGGCGTGTAGTTCCTCGATGATCCCGGGGACCTGGTGGGGGTGTGCAACCAATAGATAGGGGCCGGTGAACGACCGTCGGTAGAGCTTTCCATTCGGATTGAGCCAGAAGAGGGCGGCCTTGTTGCGGAGTCGGTGGGCGTCCTTCTTGTCGTGTGGTAGGGTGTCGTCGCGTAGGTAGCCGATGATCTCATCCATCCAGCTCGGTCCAAGCTCCACGTTTAATATCTCATGACTGAGTACTTCAAGCTCGAAGCTCGGTTTGTCGATGGAGCTAAAGGAGATGGAGCGTTGTCCTGAAGCGGCGCAGGCCGTAGCAAGTCCGGCGAGGGCGTCGGCGTGAGCGTTTTGGTCCCTCGGGATGTGTTCGACGCGGATAGCTCAGAAGCTTTTGAGGAGCCGAACAGCAGAGCTCAGGTAAGTACGCATCCGATCGTCCCGAGCCTCATACTCCTCGGAGAGCTGGTTGACAACCAGCTGTGAATCACTGTAGAGAACAAGCTCTTCAATTCCAAGGGCTTCGGCAGTCTTGAGTCCGGAGATGAGCGCTTCATACTTAGCCTCGTTGTTTGAGGCCGGAAAGTTGATAGAGATGGAGCTTTCATGTAATACGCCAGAAGGAGAGAGGAGGACGATCCCAGCCCCGGCGCCTCGGCTGTTTGAGGCGCCATCAACATACATTTTCCAAACATCGCCATGGAAGAGCTTCCAGGCGGTGCTGGGACGTGCTTGGAGAACGGCTTCGGGGCGGGGGGCTGGATTTGAAGCGAGGACGTCGGTCGGGGTGAGCTCGGCGATGAAGTCGGCGAGTGCCTGGGCTTTAATCGCCGTTCTTGGTTGAAAGTGAATCTCGTAATTGGCCAGCTCGACGGCCCATTGGGAGATTCGGTTCGAGAGGTCGGCTTTTCGGAGGAGAGACTTCAGAGGATACTCGGTTAATACGATAATGCGGTGGGATTGGAAGTACGGGGCGAGCTTCCGAGACGCGGAGACGAGGGCAAGAACAAGCTTTTCCAAGGGAAGATAACGTGTCTCGGCAGGTGTCATCGTCTTGCTAGAGTAATAAATCGGCTGGTGGTCGCGTTCTTCCTGCCAGACGAGGACCGAGCTTATGGCGTGCGCCGAGACAGCGAGATAAATGAACAGGTCTTCCTGGTCCCGAGGAGTGACGAGAAGAGGGGCCTTGGAGAGGTATTCCTTCAGCTGCTGTAGAGCCCGGTCGCATTCGTCGGTCCAATTGAAGCTGCGCCGGCTCCCCTTCAGGAGGGCAAAGAATGGTTTGCACTTGTCGGAAGATCGGCTAATGAACCTGTTGAGGGCGGCGGCCATGCCGGTTAGACGCTGCACATCTCTCTTGTTATGGGGGGCCGAGAGTTTTTCGATTGCTGTAAGTTGTGCCAGGTCGGCCTCAATACCTCGGCGGGAGACGAGATGCCCGAGGAACTTGCCAGAGCTCACACCGAAGGCACACTTCTCGGCGTTAAGTCGAAGCTTGTGCGTCTTGAGAATCTCAAATGCCTCGGCGAGGTGGGTGAGATGGTCGCCGGCCATCATGCTCTTGACCACCATATCGTCGATGTAGGCCATCATAGTATCTCCCAGCAGGCGCTTGAACATCTTGGTTATCATCCTCTGGAAGGTTGCTCCGGCGTTTTTAAGGCCGAAGGGCATGACAAGATAACCGAAGATGCCGTGAGGAGTAATGAAGGCCATGTTCTCGACGTCGCCGTCGCTCATGGCGATCTGATGGTAGCCCCGGTAGGCATCCATGAAGCTTAGTCGGGCGTGGCCAGCCGTGGCATCGACGAGCTGATCTATCCGAGGAAGGGGGAAGAAGTCCTTCGGGCAGGCGTCGTTGAGATTTGAATAGTCAACACAGACTCGCCATTTCCCGTTTTTCTTCTTGACCACCACGGTGTTGGCCAACCACTTAGGGTATTGCACTTCTCGTATGGCTCCCGCGTTTAGGAGTCGGTTGACCTCGTCGATAACGGCGTCGGAATGGACCGGGGAGGATCGCCGAGCTTTCTGGATGACCGGACGTTTTGTTCGGTCGATATTGAGCTCGTGGCAGATGAATTTTGGATCGACCCCGGGCATTTCGTAGGGCGTCCATGCAAAGACCTCAATGTTGCTCTTGAGGAAGTTCACCATGTCATTCCGCTCGGTTTCCGAGAGTGAGGAACCGACAAGGAAGAAACGGGAACCATCCTCGGTAAGAGGGACGGTGATAAGATCTTCAACTGCCTTCTCGTCGGCGGGTCTCCCGACGTCTTCGAGGACCAGAGCCTCCGGTACCTGGATGAAGTTTACCCTGGAAGTCTGTTTGCTGCTCCGGACCGCGTTGACATAGCAGCGCTTGGCGGCGATTTGGTCCCCGTACAGATCTTCCTGTCATCCGTTGGTACCGATGAACCGGACCACCTGGTGATAGGTAGAGGCAACAGCCTTTAACCTATGGAGCCAGGTGCGACCGACGATGGCGTTATAGGGGCTTGGGACATCGACTACGACGAACTCCATATCGAGCACGACCGAGCCGGAGCGGATGGGAAGGGTGATCAAACCGACGGGCCAGACCGGAGCTCCGTTGAAACCTATGAGGGGGACCTCGGAGGGTCGGAGATCGGCGTCTGAGAGCTTCAAATCTTTAAACAAGGAGTAGTACATAACCTCGGCCGAGCTCCCCTGATCCACGAGGACACGTCGGACATTGAAGGTGCCTATGCGCAGTGTGACCACGAGGGCGTCGTTGTGTGGAAGTTGGACGCGCGCAAGGTCCTTCTCGGTGAACGTGATAGTCCACTTGGATCCGTCGTCGGTTCGGGGACGTTTTGGCTCGGGACCGACGAGCATGACCTGTTTAGAAGAGGATGCGTCGTTCAACTCGGTGCGGATTATACGGGCGGCTTCGGAGTTGAGAGGGCCGTGGATAACGTTAATCGTCTGGATCTCCTCTTCGGCTCTTGTTTCGGCATTCTGCGCCCGTGCTCTCATTTTCTCATGATCTATGAAGTTGTTGAGATGGCCACCGAGGACTAGCTGCTCCAGGTAGGCCTTGAAGGGCCTGCAAGCGGTTGTAAAGTGTCCTTGCTCGTTGTGGTAGCTACATCGGACTATCGGGTTTTTGATTTTCCCGTTCTCGGTACCGAGTTTTTGGTTGGGGAAGGAGAAAAAGGGTTGATCCTTTACTTGGTCGATAATCCTGTAGATGGGCATAGTAAAGACGGTTTTCTCGGCACGGAAGTCTCCTTGCTTCGGTGCCTTCCTCGGGGACTGCTTGATATTGTTGACTTGCTTCTTTGGTGTTGTAGCCGAGGCTGGAGCTGGAGCGGACACCGGAGTAAACGGTGCCTTGGAGCTCGTTGACTTCCCCATGCCCCTCTCTGCTTTGGTTTTGATAAGCTGGCACCAACCTTCGATTCGAGTCATGAGATCCTTCATGGAGTTTGGCTTGTGCCGAGCGAGATCGTCGTAAACCTGCTCGTCCTGGGCGGTTAGGCCGAGCTTGAAACCGCGGGCGGAGATGACACCGTCGCATCCTTCGATTTCGTTGAACAGTTCCCAGTAGCGACCGGCATATTGGCGGAGCGTCTCGTCGGTCCGCTTGCGTAGGGCGAGAAGGGAGTCGATCTCTTTTTCGTGCTTGTTACTCGTGACAAACCGGGCCATAAAAGCGTCACAGAGAGAATCAAAGGAAGAGATCGATCTGGCAGGAAGCTGGTTGAACCAAGTTAGGCCCAGGTTGCCGAGGCTGGCGGGGAAGACCTTACAGAGGAAGGCGTCGTCCGAAGGCTCATTGCGAAGGAAAAGAGACATGACCATCTTGTACTGAACCAAATGAGTGTATGCCTCGGTTTTGCCGTCGTACTTTGCAAATTTGGGTTGGGTGAAGCCTTTCGGGGTGGTGACCGAGTCGATCTCCCTAACGAAAGGAGAGGTTGAGAGTCTCTCGAGACGGGCGTCCCGGTGGGGTCGGATCGAACGGTCGAGACCGTCTGGACCCCCGGTCGCGGTATGTTTCTTCGGCGGCGGTCGGTCCTGTCTTTCGTACTCCTTCCGCTTCGGTTGGGAGTTCCCTGACCTTTGAGGAGATCTCTCGTACTCTCTTCGCTTCGGCTGGGAGTTCCCTGACCGTTGGGGAGATCTCTCGTACCGTTGCTTCTTGTGGCTATCTCGAGCGTAGGGCTCGAGGCGCTCGGTGTTTTGGCTTCCTCCACCCAGCCTTTTGTAACCATCTTTGGGGTGGTGGACGAGTGGGCTCTTGTGTCGCTCACGATACCCTTTTGTTTGGAATTCCAATAGGGCGTTGTTTTCGTTAGCAAAACTTGGGGTGGTCTCCCGACGGCGCTCCTTGGATATGATAGGGTGGGTGGAGGAGGTGGAGACGCTTCCGCCACGAAGCCTTTCGAAGGCGGATCGCTTCCCTCGAGGACCCTTTGGATTAGGGGAGCGGGAGCGCTCCCCTCGTTCAACGTCCCTTTCGTTACGACCCTCGCCTGGTGGTTCGAGGCGGTCCTTGATTCCTGGTGGTTCGAGGCGGTCCTTGACCGAAGGACGGGATCGGTGTTCGACCATCTGTCCTCCGTCACGGCTGCGGGGAGGGCTGTGGTGGCTTCGTCTTCCGCCACGGCCTCCGGAGGAATGAGACGGGGACATTTGGAGGAGGTGTTTGATCTTCGCCAACTCGTCTCGGACGCTCCTGTCGCACTCCACCATTGTCGTGAGGTCGTCGAGCTTCCGTTCCAGGTGGCGGATGTAGGATTGGAGTTCGGCCGGAGCCCCAGCCTCCTGAGCCGAAGTCCCGGCTGTGAGTCCGACGGACATGTGGGCCTTTCCAGGAGCGCCTGTTCCGCCGGACGCCAGGTCCCTGAGATCTCCGGGGCCGTAGGGGGTCTCAGTGCGGTGTACATCGTCGATTTCCACCATGGTTGGGTTGGAGAGCTTTGAACGGAACCTTTGTGAGGAAGAAAGTGATTGAATGAAGAACAGCTAGGTCCCCAGCAGAGTCGCCAATTGTAGGGGTTCGATTAATTGGGACCTTGACTGTGGTGTCTGGTCAGGTTCCTTCCTCCGCTGCTCCGCTCGTCCGTCGCCTGACTTGCAACAAGTCACTAGGGCTTTGGTTGCCCAGTGACCCTCCGACGATCAAGTTAGATCTCAGGGAAGGTGTTTAGGTCTAGGGTTAGGATAGTATTGCGTACCTCTCTCAGGTGTGTATCACTTCATATTTATAGATCTAGGTTTGCTTGGTCTTCACGCTAGCGCGTGGTGAGTACGCTCGGGTAACCGCCTCGGGTGACGTCACATATGACGAGGGGGGCGAGGTGGTTACGGAGCACATGGGACAGATCTCAATGATTGTGCCTGCTGCATGGGGAGCATGATCCCCATGGGTCCCATTCACAGAAACCGTTATCGCCTGGAAGCCTTTGGAAGCATGCAGTGAACCGAGGCTCCAAAGTGGATAACAGCCGAAGCCCGGGCAACGACCGAGATGCATCCCGAAGAGAGCTAGTCAGAAGACCTCGGCCCGTACCCTAGCCGCTGGTTCAGTGTTGGTAGCCCGGTTACCGAGCCGATAACCGAGGGCCCTACAATTACCCCTACGTTTAACAAAACTAAACTTACACAACTGAAAATCACACGCCAATCTCCGGAGATCTTCCACAATAACTTAAAAAACACGGTGACTAAACTTGTTCCCCTTTGACCATTCGAATAAAGCTTAAAGAATCCCCTTCAATCTGAATACATGTAAACCCAAGCTCAGATGCGAAAATAAGGCCTTCTCTTGATGCTATTGCTTCAGCAACCAATGGATTTGAGAACCCACTCAGTGCCATGCTTCTAGCTGCCACAAAGCGCCCCTCTGAGTCTCGCCCTATCAAACCCACACCACCTGACGACTATGAACATCCACCACATGGTGTATGCTGACCTTCTTTGGGAGTTATTATTCTCTGCTTCTGGAGCACTTCATGGCTTTTTTCCACCACAGCTTTGCGTGAGAATCACACATTTTTGCTGTGGAACTCATACACATTTTGTGGTGGAACACATACAATGTGTTGCAGGGAAGGTCATTGGAACTTCACGTGGTGGTGCTCCAGGCACACGCGTGATGTTCCAGGCAGGGACGGAGGGAAAGAGGGGCACGTGCCCCCACTCGAATCTAAAATAATTTTGTTATATTTTCGCATATTCAGCATAATTATGAAATTAAGTGTGCCACTACACATACACACTTGCATATATCTCAAAAATATACATGTAGAATTAGTTCTATGTTTCAATTCCGTCATACGGTGCATTTATACTTGTTGGTTTTCGAACTATTTGTCTATTTAGATCGATTCTTTCTTAATTGTACTTATTTTTAACCGTCTAAGAGCAATATTTTAAAATAATATCATTAATAAAACTATATCGATCATTCTAAAACTTGTCGATATTCATGTAAAACATACTCAAATTTTGTCAGAGATTTTGTACTCATTTTTACATAATTTAAGTGAAAGTATATATGTGTTATATATTTTTGTAGTTTGTAATGCATGTCTTAATTGTGTACGATCATATTATGGTTAACTAAAAAAATAAATTTTCGCCACTATGATTAACAAGTGTCCCCACTTAACAACATACCTGAATCCGTCCGATCCAGGAGCACTTAATAAAATTTTCGAGTTTGGAGCTTACGTGAGACTTTTGATTGGGAGAGGACATAAAAATAATAAAAGTCGAGCCAGCTGGTGCTTTGAAATCCTCACCACATAATTCTTCCAATTTATATAGTCCTCTTTGATGCCTGCCTGGCTTTGTTTTTTGTTGGAATAAAAAAAGTGGCATCTGGATAACAGGCAGGTTGGTTTCTTTCATTTCTTGCTATATAAGCATGTTGCTTTATTTAATGAATTAATTGTTGTTGTCTGCTCAACGGAATGGAATTAATGTCTCCATTCCAACTCCTCTGCAGAGAAAAATCATGTATATACAAAAATTACAAGGGAATTGGGTTGGGATAGCATTTGTATTTAGATAGACAATAAGGCCATCCACAGTGGTATAATAAAAAATAGATAACCAAAAGTGGACACATCAGCTTTTGATTATTCATTTAAGAGGTTGCTAAGCTTAACAATATTGAGGTTCACAATGGTCGCTTCTAGTCCATGACCAAAATAAGGGATCCACAACAATTTCACTCACTCTCTCTCTCTCTCTCCCGTCATTCACTTCCCTCTATTTACATTTTTTTAGGCAAAAATATATCGATTCTATCCCTTAATTTTGTGGAAAAAATTGGTGACTTGCTTCCTTTCTATTACTCCCTCCGTCCCTTTATTACGGTCCAGTATTCCATTTTGGGCTGTCCCTTAATAAGTGTCCATTTTGTAAAGTTAGTGGGTAAAAGTTGGTGAATTGTCTATTTTGTCCCTAAAAGTAGATTCCATTTTGAAAAGTTAGTGAGTAAAAGTGTAATGATGATGGGTAAGTAAAGGAAAGTGGAGGAAAAAGTTGATGTGAAAGGTACAATGATGATGTCTTTTTAATAAGTTGGAGTTACGAAGCAGGACATTTAAAAAGGGACGGAGGGAGTATGATTTTTTTTTTTTTTTGGGGGTGGGGGGGGGGGGGAGGAATAGAAACGGGAAAGAAGAGTGAAATACCTTAATACGGCGATGATGGGTTGAATTGTAGATGATCAAAAGATATGAGCTTCATTTTTGGAGGGAAAGAAAGAGAAATAGTTTGTAGGTGAAGTGAAGAAGATATAGAGTAGGCGAATAAGAGAAGAAGAAAATACCAATTGAAACAAGCATGTATACAAATTTTGGAACTAGCTAACTTATGTGATGTGGGGTTGATAAATTTTGATTATTGAAAAAGGTTGCTAGTTTTGGTTATCCAAAGTCTAAAATTTGATTATTTCTCAGGATGTAGCTAAGTTTGATTATACCATTGTAAGCCATCTTTTACACAAATATTGTTAACTTTAAAAATAATTGGCTTTTGATTATACCACTGTGGATGGCCTAATAAGAGCCTTTCTTCATTATAGCTCTGTAGTGTATATCCAGTTGGTTCCCAATGAGTGTTACTGGTACACTGAGACACCACTAATGAAATGGTATTAGGGTCCGGCTGACGTGAATCCATTGGGCCTGGAATAATACACATAAAAAGACAAAACAGTTAGAATTACTCCAATGCAGTTTGCACATATATTAATGCACTTTGGCGGATGTCTATGCCCTTTTTACGAATTGCAATACACGTTTTTGTTATTATCCAATGGCTTAGTTAGCATTTTCCATGATATTACGGTTAATAGAAATAATACTACGGGTGAATACATTTTATGCACCATAGGTGTACTATGTGCTGTGATCGATCGTGTTATTGAAAATGCTACATTAGCTAATACCTCGTCACGATCGGATCTGGGGTACTGTAGTGTACCCTCCGCTTTTCATCCAAAAAATGGACGGTTTGGATTTGTAGGAGCTTGGATTAAATCTGAACCCTTCATATCAAGATGGATGGTCGGATCCGCCGCACTACACCCTGCTGCACTACAACAACTCCCAATCATATATGTAACCACTGGTCATTTTGGCCATTCGATTTCTTTTTCTTCCCCAGCAAAAGGGTAGGTGGGAGAATTGTGTAATAACCTTCTTTGGCGTCTATATATACCTGCAGCTAGCTGGGCGCAAGACAAGGAGAGCTGCTACAGGTACAGACAAACATGCACAGCAGCCGCGCACAGCAGGATTTTGCGCCCGTCTCAAGTTTAACAAAGATGATCGGAACCGCTCATTTTGTTCAAAATGTTTAGTTTAGGGTCCTTACAAAAAATCAGCTCAACCAGATGTCAGTAAGGGCGCTTACTAAACATCTAATTTTGCTTCAAAAGTTAGGCTTGAATTCTGAAGCAATGTTGGATGTTTTGTAAGCGCCTTTACCGACATCCGGTTGAGCTAATTTTTTTATAGGGACTCTAAACTAAACATTTTGAATAAAATAAACAACTCCGATCATCTTTGTTGAACTCGAAAAGGACGCAAAACCCTGTTGTACGCGACTGCTGTACATAAACATCTGTACTGATATTCTTTCCGCAAGACAAGAGGGAGCGTAGATGTACGCTAAGATGCTGGGGCATGCACCACATTCATGGATCCGCAGGCATCCCTGGCTTAATTAAACCATTGTCTAACTCGATCAAAGTACTCAACAAAAGTATAGTCACAAGAAGCCGAAAACATAATCCAAGAGACCCAAACAAGTCATTTTGGTGAATCTGCAGCAAAAAATTAACCTATCTTATTTATTTGCATTGAGGCTATATATATATATATATATGCATATGAGTCCGGTTCATATCCACACCTCTTCCCATCCGTAACTTACTTTTCCCGATCGAATTTCGATGATCCGAGTTACTCAATGTGTTCAGAACGTGATTTTAAGGGTACCCGCAAGAAATTGGCAAAAAAAAACACCGGGAAGGGCTTGATTTGAGCAATTTTTTTTATTGAACCGTTCAATAAAATACAAACAAAAACTGTTCGAATGAAACCCTAAAATCACGTTTTGATCACATTAAGCGGCTTGGATCATCGAAATTCGATCGGAAAAAAGGAGGTGCGGACGGTGTGGACGGGAAGAGGTTTGGACTTGAACTGGACTGATATATATATATATATATATATATATATATGTGTGTGTGTGTGTGTGTGTGACTGTGTGTGTGTGAGAGAGTCCCCTTCTTATGAGGGATCCCCTACTTAGCTTAAGTGTGGATCTCATAGATCTCGATCGAATTTCGATGATTCGAGCCGCTAATGTGATTAGAACGTGATTTTAAAAGTCTCCGTGAGAAATCATCAAAAAAAATCGGCGGAAAGGGCTTCATCCGAACAGTTTTTTATTGAACGGTTCAAAAAAAAAAACTGGTCAAATCAAGCCCTTCTCGGTCATTTTTTTTGCCGATTTCGATATTATACCCTTAAAATCACATTCTACGGGCTATGGCAATAACAGAAACGAAAAGGAATAGAAAAAACGAGGGAGCGAATGGAGCTCAAGAAAATGCAAAGATTTGCATCCCCTTTTGAACCCACCTGAAACTCCCACCCACTAGAAATTACCCAACCTAGCCGAACCTCCAGACCATTCAAAAAAAAGCCCTCTTTTTGGTTCGAGTTCCAAAAACCCTAAAACCCGTTCTAGTTTTTGCTGTTGATGCAGAGATCGATCTCGAGAGAGAGAGCTAGGTTCGAGTCCCAAAAAAAAGCCCTAATTTTTTGCTGATTTCGAATGGGCAAAAAAAGCCCTAACCAGATTTTTTTTTTTCGAGAGATACCTTGGTGGATGCTGGCTTCAATCTTCGTCGTTCGCCTTCGTTCTTCTTCTCTCTCTTCGTCGTTCGTCGTCCGCCGTCCGCGTTTCTTTCTTCGTTCGTCCCTCTCTCTCTCCCTGGTCTGCGTGGAATGAAAAGAGAAGGGGGGAAGTGTGAGTGTGAGGGGGTAAAGTGTAATTAGTTGAGAGTTTTTTGCCTTTTCTTTTCCTGGCCGTTGGATTAAATCCAATGGCTGATAGCTTCATCCCGCACCAAACTCTCATCCGGGATCCCTTAGGAGATCCGGAGTGTATATATATATATACGGGGCGGTTCCGCGGACAACTAATTAGACACCTAAAAAAACACCTCATAGTTCCCGATCAAATTTTAATGATCCGAGCCGCTCAATGTGATCAGAACGTGATTTTAAGGGTACCCGCGAGAAATCAGCAAAAAAAAAGACCGGGAAGGGTTTGATCTGAGCAGTTTTTAGCTTAGATTTTATGAACGGTTCAATTAAAAACTGCTCAAAACAAGCACTTTCCAGTCATTTTTTTTGCTAATTTCTCGCGGGCACCCTTAAAATCACATTCTGCACACATTGAACGGTTTGGATCATAAAAATTTGATCGGGAACTATGAGATTGAGATTTGGGGTGTTTTTTTAGGTGTCTAATTAGTTGTCCGCGGAACCGCCCCGATATATATATATATATATATCAGACATTATGATGTACACCTAGCTAGCTACCTTGTTCTAGTTCAGATAGATGATCTATATATACCATATAATCCACTGAGCAAGTCATTGCCAACTTACCAACTCATGCATGCCTCAATCTTGATCACACACACACACACACACAAACCCTCAATCCTTTTACTAATTTCTTGGTCCAATTAATTAGCTAATTAGTGTTTCAGCTACTTCAACTGTGTATGAAACCCTACCACAAGGATAGCTAGTTGTGAATGTACTCGAATTGTACTAGTATTATTTACCGTCCAGTAGTAGCATGACAAAATGCCAAGTATAATTCACTAGGTTCCATGACATTAATTTCTGAATGTGAAAGTAGACTTTCTTTTCTTTTGAAATCAGGTGTCTTGGATTAGTTTGCGCGTTATAGACTTTAGATACTCGACGCTAGCATAAAACAAGAAGTACGAATTTTATAGGGAACGGATAATGCCGACGATGGTGCTAATTGGAGTAAATGTTAAGTCAGAGGTTTGGGGCGCCATGATGCTCCCACCATTTCAGTGTAGTTCTTTTACCATGTACGTAGATGAATTCAGCGCAAATATATTACGCGCGTATAAGGAGAAAATAAACTTGTTAACATTTAAACTCCACTCCAATAACTTAAAACAAAACAAAGCCAATTAAGAAAATAAAAAAAAAACCAACAAAACAAAGCAATCATATGTACGAGTAATTATTCAATACTCCCGGAGTATATGAACAGTATATTCCCTCATCTCACATAACATATGGGTCTCATATGTGTCCCCTATGTTGACTCCACAGATTATGTGAAAAGAGAGAATATACTGTTCATATACTCCAGAATTAAGTATTGAATAATATTCGCATATGTACCTTACAGCTGGGCTAGCTGAATGGAAAATTGGCAAGAATCAAAGAATTCTTTCAAGTGATAATAAAATTAAGGCGATGACTTCGGGTCCCCACTCGTTTTGGAGACACCGTAATTTTGGCGTAACAAAACCATTATTGGCATAATCCAAACCCCTTATAAGCATAACCAAACCATAACAAGGCATAACAAAACCACTAAATAGCATAACCAAACGAATGGATGAGATTTCGCCACATCACAAGGTTGACCAAAAGTGACCGGTCAAAGCGGTAACTCCAACAGGTCAAAAGTTGAGGTATAACAAAAACCATAAAATGGCATAACAAGAAACCCAAGAAGCATAACACATGAACTGAATGGCATAACGTAGGGTATAATAATCCATAAACGGGTGTAACATAAACCCCAGGATTGATAACAAAACCATTAAATGGCATAACTGAAGAGTTATGCCAACATGGGCATAACTAAACCATTGAAAAGCATAACAATTACCACGGTTGGCATAACAAAAAACCACAGATGGCATAAGCATAAAAATACCACAAAATAGCATAACAGAACCCCTACATGGCATGACCATAACCTCATGCGAGCATAACTGTACAAAACCTGACGACACACTTGCCCCTGATAAACTATTCTGGAAAGTCCAAAATAGGGTGTCTACACCTGGTCCCACCTGTCTCCCGACTGTCTGCTTTTTGTATTTTTTTTTTAATTTTAACATGTTTAACCGTGGGTTAAGTGGAAAAAATTTGGAAAATTTTTAAAATGTAAACGTGTTTTGCGATTATGTTGACCAGTAAAATGTAACGGATCTCAATAAATCATTTATTTTAATAATCAAGGCCGTTGATTTGGTTGTTATTGGTTATTTAGTTGTTCTTGAAAATTTTGGGCTCCATCTAGTTTATTTTGATTTACGAAACTCTTTGATTTGTACAAAAATTCAACATAAGAATGATAACTTATGTCCGATAAAGCTTGTAACGATAAGCAATTTACTTTATTTTTGGCAAGAATGATCTAATCTATGTTACGCAAAAGATGGACGGTTCTGATTTTATAGAAATAGGTAAAGCAGTCATCGAATTGGGAACTATAGGACTTTAATACCTACATAAGCATCTAATGTGTTCCAATCATATGGTTGCCGACATCCGATTATCATAGAAGTTGGTGACAAACATAGAATCGATAAGATGTGCAATCTTAACGGCTTAGATCGGTCATCAGAAAAAATTATTGAATAACTTTCTTTAAAATCTATACGTTGAACCTTATTGTTTCAAACTAAGGTCTTGTGCTTTTGTCTAATGTACAATACTCATACGATCGCAACACAATCATGATGATCGATATCGTCCATTTTGTTTTGCTTGGTGTTTTAATTGTTCTCGTAAATTTTTGGGTCTACCGGGTTTAGAATGCCCTTTTATTGGGACGTAGATTCATTATTAGAATGAAAATTTACATCTGATCAAATATGTATTGATAAGAGATTTAATTCATTTTTAGTAGAAGTATTCAAATCTCTGTTACGTAAAACATAGACGGTCCCGATTCGAAAAAAATAGCTAAGGCGGCCGAAGATTGGTGCAGTATGGGACTTTAAAGCTTTTGGAAGCACCAAATGTGTTCCGATTATGTGGTTGCCGACATCTGATTATCACTGAATTTGGGGACAATGATTAAATCAACAATATGTTGAATCTCATTGGTTTAGATTGAGCATTTGAACCAATGCGAAGATCAGGGCAAAAAACGCTGTCGTTTTGTGTATACGGAGAATGCACCCACCGAAACTTATATATTATCATCAAAAGTTATATATTAAAAGCTTCTCATACCAAAACATATGATTGACTTGGTGCAGTGGTTATGTAAGTCGTTCATATATGAGTTGGGCCATGTTTGAGTCCTGCCCCCTTCGTCCCCCACCCATTTTTTTTTTCCCTCTTTTGATCTACCACACGAAATAAGGCTTCACCTTGTCTACTGTGTTCTTGTGACCTTAACTTAAACTTAAATTAAATTTCAGAATTTTGTCTTTATTTGAATTTTTTTCGCATTTGTAAGTTTCGCGTCAAACTTTTTTCGCATTTATTTGAAAATGTTTAACCGTGGTTAAGTGGGAAAAATTGGGGAAATTTTTAAAATGTAAATGTGTTTTGCGATTATTTTTGGAAATTTTGGGCTCTATCCGGTTTATTCCGGTTTATGAAGCTCTTTGACTGGTACAAAAATTCAACATAAGAATGATAACTTATACTCCCTCCGTCCCTTTTTAAGTGTCCTGCTTCGTAATTCCAACTTATTAAAAAGACATCATCATTATACCTTTCACATCAACTTTTTCCTTCACTTTCCCTACTTAACCATCATCATTACACTTTTACTCACTAACTTTTCAAAATGGAATCTACTTTTAGGGGCAAAATGGAAAATTCACCAACTTTTACCCACTAACTTTACAAAATAGACACTTATTAAGGGACAGCCCAAAATGGAATACCGGACTCTAAAAAAGGGACGGAGGGAGTATCCGATAAAATTTGTAACGATAAGCAATTTACTTCATTTTTGGCAGGAATTATCTAATCTCTCTTACGCAAAAGATAGACGGTTCTGATTTTGAAAAATTAGATAAAGCGGTCACCGAGTTGTGAAATATAGGACTTTAATACCTACCAGGTTCCGTTCCTGGCCCTTCCGTGCCCCCCCCCTTTTTTTTTTTTTTCTTCCTCTTTTGATCTACCACACGAAATAAGGCTTCACCTTAGCTACTGTATACTTGTGACTTAAATTAAATTTCAGAATTTTGTCCTCATTTGTTAGTTTCGCGCCAAACTTTTATGAGATATCAGCAGGGCCGGCCCCGGGGTAAGCTCCGCAAGACCTCGGTCTTGGGCAACTCCCCGGCTGGGGCAACCCAAAAACCCAAAAAAAATAAAATAAATTTAAAGTTATATTATAAATTTTAAAAAGTTTCCCATAATTGCATAAGTCTTTGCTTGGTGCAGTGGTCACTGGCTTATTGTCAAAGTATTGGTGGTGCTTGGTTCAACTCCCAGGTACGCCCTTTTTTGTCTTTTTTTTCCCTCCATTTTGTTTTTTCATCTTCTTCGTCTTTTTCTTTGCCATCCACAATTTTTATTCTCTTTTTGTTTTCTTCCCAACAATAATCTATACGTGATATGTTCTTACATTTGATGAAAAAAAGAGTCATAGTCAAAATAAATCGAGCAACCTAACACGATTTTTATTTTTATCTTCGAACTACCATTTCGCAAGAACATATCAGACCAAATAACACGGTTTTTTTTGTTGATGTTATTGAAGTTAAAAAAAAGTCATAGTTAAAATAAATCGAGTAAGCTAACACGGTTTTTTTTTTTTGTTGTTGTTGTTGATGTTATTAAAGCTAAAAAATAATGTAATTTTGATTTTTTTTTTAAATTTTGTATGACTTAATAGTAAGTGGGCAACAAAGTATAAAATTGGGCTAGGACAACCCAAATGTCGGGGTCGGCACTGGATATCAGATTTCAACAAAAATAGGCAGTAAAAAAAAATTATTTCAACAAATACTAAAAAAAAATTATTTCAACAAATACAAGATCTAACACAAAATATCAGATTTCAACGAATAATGGGCAGTAAAAAAAATTATATTTCAACAAATACAAGATCTAACACAAAATATCAAATTTCAACGGATAAGGGACAATAAGAAAAATTATTTCTTAAAAATAGGGAATCAATTTTTACCCAAACTCAAAAAATGGGTTGAGGTGGGCGAGATGTCGGCCTTGTTCTTCTCGTCGAACCTGGGTTGCGGATCTGGATCGAATCCGGATTGTCGGATGGTGGCCCGGACGCCGTTGGTGTTGCTGGTGGGGGCGGCCCCGACGTCCACAAGGTATCCACTCATTGTACCTTGTTTTCAACCGACCAAACCATTTTGCCTCGCCCCCTCCCCCCCTCTCTCTCTCTCCTAACCGTTCCCCAATCTCTCTTGAAACTTTCAGATGTCGTGATTTCCTCCCAAATAATCAAGTCTCTCAAACCCACAAATTGAAAAATCCAGAGACAAAAAGCTAGAATGTCTGGAAATCAGACGATGGTGAACAATTGCGGGTTCATGACGTGCGAGAAGCTGGATCGAATGGCGAATTGGGTGGGGACGAGCGTGGCGTCGGCTTTTTTCGTGTCGCTGGAGCGTTGCGCCTGCATCAACCTCAGCACCTCCCACGACGACCTCAACGACGACGACAAAACGTTGGTGGGAGATGAAGATGAACGTGGTTAAATGGGAGAGATGAACGTGGGAGATAGAGATGAGATGCAGATGGAGATGATGGAGATAATGAGATGTAGAGAATAAAATTTGAGAATGTGAGATGTAGAGAATAATATTCTTAACCCTGGTTAAGGGACTGGAGTTGGAGTTGGAGTGGGAGTAAGAATGATTTTTTTTTTTTACCGGTTCTTTAGGTGACAAGTTTGTTATGTTATACATTCGGTTACACATTAACTGGTTTTGGTTATGCTTCCAGTGGTTTTAGTTATGCTTCCAATGATTTTAGTCATGCCATTTCTTACGGTGTCTCCAAAACAGAGGGAGACACCGAAGCGTTATCCATTAATTAATATATTCGTGTCCCCTTACCTTGTTTCTTTGCATTATCACCCAGTTTGTTTATCATTTGGAACACAATTATCTCACGTAGGAAAACTGCATTTTATAAAGTCTCACCTATTTGTGTTTAGCACTTCGACCGATCCCTGAAGGACGAATCCTATAGTTCAATAGGCAGGGGCGGAGTCAGAAATTTTGGATCAAAAATTAGATTCATATGCAGTATATTTTTTCTACGCACAAGTCCAAAAATAACTAAATTAAGAGGTTAATTATAAGATCGAAATGCACTAATAATTCATTTTTGTCTCATAATTGGTCCCAAAAGACTTGTTATATTTGAAAAATAATGCATGATGTCTCGTTTCTAGCACTATCAACTCCCGAAAAGAAGAGAATGCTTGGTAGTCTATGCATTTAAAACAAGTTGGGACAATTTAGAGATTTTTTGTGGGATCAAAATAGCAAAATTTGATTGCAAACTAACTTATCAAATGTTCTTGTGAAAAATCAATGTGATGAATGGGGTCACTAGACCCCACTTGTCCCTTAGTGCCTCCACCCCTGTCAATAGCTGTGGATCTGTTTAAAGTTGGAGAGAAATTCCGTATAAACATGCCGTACAAGAATAGTAGCAGAATTAAATGTTTCTTCTTAAAAACTATAAGAGGAAGCAATTTTTTATAGCAGCTGAATTTTCGATTCTATCCTCTTGGTCGTCGGATTTGTTTTCTTGGGTTTGTCTTTTGGGCTTAGGTGAATTTTTAGGTCGGCCCCAAAAATTAGGTTCGGATCTAATTTAGTCTTGTACAATTACTTACATTTTTTATTCCAACCATATCCCTTCCTTCATCACACGCATCAGCGTACGGAACTAGAGAGCATATAGTATAGGAAAATTATCGTGCACCATTAAAACATTGTTTAAAATTTAAAAAGTCATATCTTTAATTTGTTATAGATATTTATTTTAAAAAAATTTACATTTTTGAAACCCACTAGACGATATCTAATAAACAAGATCCATATTGAATATGAAATTATGTAAGATTAAAAAAATACCTTTTGCTATAAGAACTGTTTCTATGAGAATTGTCTCTATAAGAACTATCGATGATGACTATTTCTATGAGAACTGTCCCTATGAGAACTATTTTTATGAGAAGTGAATCTCCTCCCATCGTCGTGATCTCAAGCCGTGAATTGAGTTTTAGTCCCAGTCTCCCTTTTTCCAAACCATAATAATCCCTTTTATAAGTGCCGAGAGTTTCTTTCAAAAAGGAACTTTCCTTCCTTTTTTTTTTTTTTTTCCATTCCAGCATTGACTCACTAATAAATACTCATACAATACTAATTAACTTGACTTCCACGTTGCATGTTAGAGCCAAATTTCTATTACTCCCACCCAGCCAATTATTCACGGGGAACAACGCAATATGACCCCAAATAAAATAGGTCCACACCCATGCTCAACTGGACCTTCAAACTTCGACGAGTTAAAATTCTGGGTCAACTTCGCACTTTCTACTCCGATGGCTAAACCATGTAAAATTATAATCTTTTCTTGTAAATTAATAATTCAATGTAAAATGGTCAAAAAGATAATAGATAGCCTAGTTAAGCATAATTAAGGACTAAAAATATGCGATATAGGGATCTCTATGTATTAATATTTTGTGCTCATCAAGAACTGTCTCTATGAGACTGGCTATGAGAACTATCTCTATGAGATTGGCTATGAGAAGAGTTCGCATATGCAGTTCACATAACCCACCTCATAGTTCACATAATCCATCGCACACTTCACATAGCCTCACGACACACTAAAATAAATTATTCGCACATGCAATTCTCATAGTCCACCGCACAGTTCACATAGCCTCACTACACACAAAAATAAATAGTTCGCATATGCAGTTCTCATAACTCACCATACAGTTCACATAGCCTCACGACATACTAAAATAAACAATTCGCATATAGAGTTCTCATGGCCCACCTCATAGTTTACATAATCTTACCATACACTAAAATAAGCAGTTCTCATAACCCACCGCATAGTTCACATAGCATCACGACACACTAAAATAAACAGTTATCATATGCAGTTCTCATAGCCCACTGCAAAGTTCACATAGCCTCACGACACACTAAAATATACAATTTGCATATGTAGTTCTCATAGCCCACCGCACAGTTCACATAGCCTCACGACATACTAAAATATACAATTCGCATATGCAGTTCTCATAGCCCCCCCGCACAGTTTACATAGTCTTACCACACACTAAAATAAATAGTTTGCATATGGAGTTCTCATAGTCTACAACACAGTTCATATAGCATCACGACACACTAAAATAAATAGTTCCCATATACAATTCTCATAGCCTACTGCACAATTCTCTATTCTCACCATACATTAAATAAACAGTTTGCATATGCAATTCTCATAACCCACCGTACAGTTCACATAGACTCACGACACACTAAAATAAATAATTCGCATATGCAATTCTCATAACTCACCGCACAGTTCACATAACCTCATAAAGAGGACTACGGAAAAGAATTGAAAGGTCTCACATCGGAAAATCCTAGAAAGAGGACTACGCAGGGAGTTTAGTTGATGTCGGTGCAGTCGAAGTTGTCTTCGAAGGAGTTGTAGAAGTTGTCGTCAGCGATTTTGTTGTCGAAGGAAATTGGCCTTCTCTGAACATCTGTGGGCTTCGTTGTCGTCAACGTCCATGGCCATTGACGATCCATGGTCGTCTATTTCTGTAAAGTAGTCGCCGGTCTATCTTCTCTCTCTGTCGGAATTTGCGATCATGATCTCACTGAGAGCAGCGAAGGGGAAATAGTTGGCGTCAGAGAGAGCGGCGATGGTGGTGCGATGGCGAAGAAGGCGGCAACGGAAGTCTTCTTCGTCACTAACCACTAGTCCTCCTCCTTCCTCGAAGTCTTCTTCATCATCCTCGTCTAACTTGTGGTCGTCGACCTCGCCAATGAAGGCTTCATCGAGAACTGGTGAACTAGTGGGTTTAGTTTGAGAGAGAAAGTGAGAGGGCACAAAAGTCATGAACCAACATACCTGAGCCTATCTAGGTTCGGAAAAATATTTCAGGGTTGGTTTCAAACCGAGGCTAAAAAACAGAACCGGCCTCTAATTTTTAATTTCAGGGTTGGTTTCAAACCGAGGCTGAGGCTAAAAAACGGGGGCGGCCTCTAATTTTTAAAAATTAGAGGCCTGATGAAGCAGTTTTGAATCCGGCACGGACCTGATCCTGCAAAACAAAGCTGAAGTAAAAGTCACCGGTGTGGCGGCTTGCCAACCACCCTCCGATGCCTAAGTCAGTATTGAACTTGCTATATGGTAGGAGAATTAAGATTCTCGGGTGTCAGTGGGCGTACCTTTATTGGAGTTCTACCGTCGCTTTTATAGGCATTTAATGGGAGGTTAAGTCCTAGTAGGACTGCATTCCGGAGATATCTGGATTGCTTTAGTGGGGTGAGTAGAGTCCCGCCTTAGCTGGAACTCCACGAGCACCCTGCTTTAGCATGGAATCCTTATCCGATGCTTATTGGTGATTAGGATAAGCATAATGTGTTTATCTTACTAGTTCTTCACCCTTATCCCGTAGGATTTGGGTTTAATCGCATGATGTACCCGGTGGGTTTGGATCAGCTTCGTGTCATAGCTGGTCCCATCTGAGGACTAGCTTTGTGTCATAGCTGGTCCTCAGATCCAGCTCCAGCTCTACCTTTTAGGCGTAGCTGGCGCCCTCTTTCCTTGTTGTAGGTGTTGCTCTCCTGGGGAGCTTGGGCAAAGCTGATACCTACTTCCCAGGTCCGTGCCCGTGGCAGAGCTGGCCATACCAGATTTTATCCTACTTACCAGGTACTCCCCTGTTTCTAAGCTCCAACCCTTAGCTGGAGGTTAGAAACATAGTTCAGACCTGAATGGCGGTTGCCGCTTTTCCTCTCCTTTTGAGGTTTTAAATGCAATGTTGGATCGTGGGACAGGTGTCGATATCCTTGCTATCCTGGTGCTTAGAGGTGGACGACGAGGATCTAGGAGCGTTTATCGGGATTTGTGCTGTGACACTTAAGCTGGTTCAAAAGCTTTGATCAAGATCTCTGTAGTTCGTGTTCGGATCATCCCAGGCGATTTTTCTGCACGAAAACCCGTCTTCTTCGTTCTTCCTTCGTCGTCTTTTCTAGAGCCCGTCTCCCGTAGGTACGTTCCTTCTCCCTTGCTGTTCTTGTCTTCTTTTCATGTTAGATTTCCCTCTTCTTGGTACAGAAAATCCGAGCCCAGAGTGGGCTGTTCTTGGGAGGTTTGTTCATGCTAGACTAGCGTATTTTGCCTCCTTTAACCCTAGTCCTGCTGTTATAGAGGATTTTGCCCCATACTCTGTTGTTCTCCAAAACAGGGTCTTCTGCGATCTCTTTAGTTCTTCGACTTCTTTACACCCTCGATCATCTGTTATAGAACCAATGTCGGGGGACGCTCTTGATTTCTCCTCGATTCTTCAAGGGGAAGAGTCGTCGGTTGATGAGGAGGTCCCATTGCATCGTAGCAATGTGGGTAAGGCCTCTTTGCATGCGAGTTGTTCTGGTAGTGTTAAGCCCTCTTCACCTCCGTCGTCATCGATAGGTCCCATTAGGGTTCCAAAATTTTCAGCTTCTTTGATTCCTTCGACGATTACGAGTGAAGAGTTAGCCGTGGCTAGGGTTAGATTTTCAATTCTGTCTTCCGTGACTCTCAGAAAGCCTTTGGGGTCTGAGCGAGCCTGTTCTGTTGTTGAGAACGAGACGTGCGTTTACGTCGGGGCTTTAGAAGGGGGGCTTCGACTGCCCTTCCCTACCGTGGTTAGGGAAGTATTGAGTTTTCTGGGTTTGGCTCCTAGCCAAATCGTTCCCAACTCTTGGCGTTTACTGATCGACTGTGCTGCTCTTTGGGGAGCCATGTCGGATGGTCTTACGCCTCTGACGAAGGGGCCCTTTCTAAACCAGTTCCAAGTAAAGGAGGCTCCTGGGGGTGTAGGATGGTATTACTTTGCCAAGAGACCTGGCGGAGGAGAATTGGTCACTGATCTTCCTCACGTCCATAGAAACTGGAAGGATAAGTTTTTCTTTGTTGGTGGAGATGGATGGGAAGTTTTGGACTGGGAAATTGGGTCTTATACGCAGCATGCTCCCTCTAGATGGGGGGAGCCCATTGCCAGTTGTAAGCTGTGGCTTTCTTTTATCTTTCTTTGAAACTTGCTTTTAGCACTTCCTTGTTTTTAAAGATCTCTGTTTTATGTTTTTATGCAGCTCGTGCCTCGTATCCCTCGACCCCAGCTATAGAAGCAGAACTGAAATTAGCTCGGAGCTACGAAATTCGTAGCTGGGATCTGCTTGTCACTCCGGAATCTTTGGCCACCTATTTGCTGGGTCCTGAAACATCTAGTAAGGCTTTAGCTCTTTTGAGAGGTATTCCCAGTTTCTGTTTAGGCATTTTAGATTGCCTGCTGACTTTTCTTATTATTCTCCCTTGATTCCTTTTCAGAGGAAGAAGGAGAGGATACAGGGATGGCACCAAAAATGGACAAGAGTTTGCTGGCTCAACTAAAGGCTGAGAGGGTAAAGCAGTCACCTGGAGGTGGAGCTCCAAAAAGGAAGAGCTCACGTCTCCAGAAGGAGCTGAATGTTGAGAGTTTCTTAGATGCTGACTTCTCAAGAGATCCCTCTCTTGACTTAGTGGTTGAGCTGCTTGAGGTGGATGGTGGTGAAGTTTCCAAGAGGAAGGCAAAGGGTACGGCCGTGGAGGGTACCCCTGCTTCCAAGAAGATGAAAGCTGTTGTTGGTCCTTCTACTTTGGCGAATTTTCAAGAGGCCTTGGAGCGTGCTTCTGGGTTGCTCTGTGCTGCTGACAAGGATTCGATGGCCGAGATGTCTCTCCAAGCTGTGGGGGAGCTTATGTTGGTTGAGATGGCCATGGCAGGCCTTTCTGCTTTTTGTCAGCTAGCTTTTCCAGGTGTTTCTTTGCTTAATTCTGTCTTCCTCTTTTTGGCAGGCTACGGCTCGTGGTCGTTTTCTGGTTTCCTAAATCCTTGGTTTGGGGAAACAAATGGCTGCCCTTTCTGAGACCAACAGTAAGCTTTCCAAGCAGAGTGCTGCCATGATTGCAGAGCTTCGGAAGTTGACAACTGAGAGGGACAGTGCCCTGAAGTCAAAGAGAGGTTTGGAGGAGGATAGAGATACTGCTGTGGCTACTGCTCGGAGTTTGGAGCTAAAAATCCTTGGTTGGGATAAGGAAAAGGAGAGGTATAAGTCCACAAGTTTGGGGATGTTAGAGAAGGTAAAGAATGCCCGTAGAGACGCCATTGAACTCTTCCTTCAGTCCCCTGAGTACCGTCAAGATGTTACCCAGCAATATTTTGATGGGTTTGAAGCCATGAGGAGCCAGGCAGCCTTGGCTTTCCCAGACTTGGATTTCTCCAAGTTTGAGGTTGATGATGAAGAAGGGCCCTCATGTCTTGACGGGGGACAGAAAGGAGGAGAGGAAGGCGATGAGGTGGTATCCAAAGATACATCTATTCCGAGCTCTTCGATTGCATCCCTTCTCAGCACTCCGGAAAAAGTCTCTCTCCCTCTTGAAACTCCAATTCAGGTGGTAACAGCGGTAACACCTCCTGGCCCATCATCTGGTGATGGGCAGGCTATCAACAGTTCCACTCCGAGCTTTTGAATGGCTCTTTGAAACTTTAACTTCATTTGGGTTTGTAACACACTTAAATACTTTTGTGTTTTTGGGAGTGGCCTTGAGTTTGGCCTGAATACTTTTCTGACGGTTGTTGAGGATGATCTTTAAAAGATCATGTCTTGGGGGCCTCCTACAGGCTCGTTTTAACAGGTGCAGGTACTCGTTTGAAGAGATAAAAGATACTTTTATCTTATGGTATGGCATTTTCCAATAGTCTTTTATCTAGACATTTTGATTTTGCCAGTTCCTGTCCTTGTTGTTGCTGAGTGCTAGTATTGTTTGCAAGTGGTATGCCTTTTGCTGTACCAATTTGCTTGCTCAGAATTTTATTCTGAGCTTTTTGTTTGATTTAGATAGACATTTAATGTCTAAATTGGGAGCTTTTTGCTTCCTTACTTGTCGTAGTGCAGTTGCTTGTCGCAGTGCAGTTATACTAGTTACACTACGTCTCTTACTCCCCTAAGTGGGTTAAATGCTTGCGTCCAAGCAATTTAAGACACTTATATAGTTTACCCTTAGGTTTATCTGGGTGAGTTGCTTTTTAATAACGCGTGGCTATTAATGCATAGCTGTGCTACGTCGTTTGAGCTTTGAAAATTTATCAAAGCTGTTAAATCAATGCATAGCTGTGCTACGTCGTTTGAGCTTCCAAAATTATATCAATGCATAGCTGTGCTACGTCGTTTGAGCTTCGAAAATTTATCAATGCATAGCTGTGCTACGTCGTTTGAGCTTCGAAAATTTATCAAAGCTGTTAAATCAATGCATAGCTGTGCTACGTCGTTTGAGTTCGAAAATTTATCAATGCATAGCTGTGCTACGTCGTTTGAGCTTCGAAAATTTATCAATGCATAGCTGTGCTACGTCGTTTGAGCTTCGAAAATTTATCAATGCATAGCTGTGCTACGTCGTTTGAGTTTGAAAATTTATCAATGCATAGCTTTATTACTCTGCTGGGTATTCCTTAGGTTGGATGATTATCATAACTCCCCATGCATGCAGAGTTCAAGCCGCCTGCATTTAATTGTTTGGCTATCGTTTCAACTGCTTGAGGTAATGGGGTGTGTAACTACCCATTATCCCAAGCGGTTGAGGTTGCGGTTTTGATTTCGATCATGCTGATTGGTTCAGCAAACGGTTATTGAACCGCACAATTTTGGCTATAAATATCAGTGGATTGCAAGGGATGACTCCCCATTCCAATTTTAACTTCGAATTTGCCAATGGCAAGTAACGATCGTATCACTGAGTTATGCCAGGAGTTGCAAAACCTGAAGATGGCCATTACTGGGCTGACCTTGAAGATGGAGGCCATGGCGGATTCTATTTCTGTCATGGAGAAGACAGTCCGCATGGTGCTGATAGCCAACTGGGACCAGTTGGAGGCTTTTCGAGGGCAACCGGCACCACCAGTTCCTTCCCCTCCGAGGGGGGGAGGTAGTGATTAGGTTGCAACTTTGTGGGTTTGTCCACAGAGTTTTTATGTAAAAGCTGTCCACATCCCTTGGGATGTGGATTATAAATAAAATTTTGATAATTTTATCTTTTGTCTCTTTTATTTCATGCTTATGAGAAAATTAAATCACGTGTAGTGAGAAAACGATATCCCTCGTGAGGAATTTTATTGGCCACTGGGGCTGATAAACAAAAAGAACACATGGTTCTAACTAAAACAACTTGTTTACTAAAGTTTTATTGAACACATAGAGTTTCCTAAAAAAACAGAAATAAACTTCCTAAAACTGAAACAAATTCGGGCTGCAAGTACTTACTTGTAGTACTTCTTCAGATGTTCTGCATTCCATGAGTTTGGTAACTCTTTTCCCCTTAGGGTTGTGAGTCTATATGCTCCAGCTTTGATATGGTGGAGGACCTGGTAGGGTCCTTCCCAGTTTGGGCCTAGTTTGCCCACTTTCTTCCCCGTAGGATCAACCTTTCTCAGGACCAGATCACCAGCTCGAAAATCTCTTGGCCTAACCTGTGCCTCGTGGTACTTAACCATTCTCTGTTGGTAAAGGGCCAGCTTGGCCATGGATGTTTCCCTTGTTTCTTCCAGGAGGTCTAGCTCTGCCCTGAGAGCTTCTTGGTTATCCTGGGGGTCTGGGCTCGCAGTCCTGTAGTTGAGGAGTTCGACTTCGATTGGGACTACTGCCTCAGCCCCGAATGCAAGAGAATATGGGGTTTCTCCGGTTGCTGTTCGGGGTGTTGTACGATATGCCCATAGCACATTGTAAAGCTCGTCTGGCCAAGCTCCTTTGGCCTCTCGAAGCCTTTTCTTGATTCCTTTCTTGATCGTTCGATTTGTAACCTCTACCTAGCCGTTTGCCTTTGGATGAGCTTTGGAGGCGTAATGTACGTGAATTCCCTTGGAAATACAGTATTCTTTGAGCTGGGTGTTGTCGAATTGTTTTCCTCGATCCGTAACTATCACCCTCGGCAGTCCAAAACGACTTATAATAAATTTCCATAGGAAGTCGATTGCAACCTCTGCTGTGATTGTGGCCAGTGCCTTGGCTTCGACCCACTTCGTAAAGTAATCGACAGCTACGATGGCATGCTGGACCTAGCCTGCTGCCATTGGAAGTGGGCCAATTAGGTCTACTCCCCACTGGGCAAATGGCCAGGGTCCTCTCATAGGTGTTAAGACAGTGGGGGGCCCATGGATGATATTTGCAAAGCGCTGGCACTTTTCACATTTTTGGACCATGGATTTGCAATCTTTCTGCATACTTGGCCAGTAATATCCTAGCCTAAGGAGTTTGTAGGACAACATGCGGCCACCTTGGTGATCCCCACATATTCCTTGGTGAACTTCTTCCATAGCCCTTGTAGACTCTGGTGGGATTAAGCACCTCAGATATGGTAGTGAGAAGCTCCTCCTGTAGAGCACGTCTCCCATCATTAGGTACTTTGCTGCTCTGATTTTCAGTTGCCTAGCTTTGACATTGTCATCTGGTAGTGTTCCATTCTGAATGTAGTCGGCTATGGGGCCTGTCCATGAGTTGCTGTAGTCGACAGCTTGTACCTGTACGTCCATGGCAAAGATGCTAGGTAATTCTAAGTATCGTATCGGTGCGTTTGGTGGAATAGCACCTTCCCTGGCCGTGGCCAGCTTCGACAGATAGTCGGCTTCGATGTTCTCCTCCCTTGGAATTCGAACAATGCTGAAGCTTTGCAGCTTCGCAATTTGGGCTTTCACTTTATCCAAGTACTTCTGCATTACTTCTTCCTTCACAGCGTATTCTCCTAGGACTTGTCCTACTACCAGCTGTGAGTCACTTTTTGCCAACACATGGTTGGCACCGACGGCCTTAGCCAGATCCAATCCAACCACGAGAGCTTCATATTCGGCCTCGTTGTTGGTTGCTTTGAATTCGAACCTGAGCGCGTAGCTTAGGAGTTGCCCCTTTGGGGAGGTTAGCACTAACCCAGCTCCCCTTGCTTCTCTGGTTGTTGATCCATCAACCTGTAGGATCCACGGTTTGGGTTCTTCCTTGGGGAGCTCCTCTGGTTCTGGATACGTATATTCCACAAGGAAATCTGCAAGCACCTGAGCTTTGATAGCGATACGGGGTTTGTATTCTATGTCAAACTCACCAAGCTCTATTGACCATTGAATTAAGCGGCCTGAAGTTTCTGGGCAATGGAGGATCCTTCGGAGTGGCTGATCTGTTAGTACTTTGATTGAATGAGCTTGGAAATATGGTCGTAACCTTCTAGCCGCTATTACCATGGCAAAAGCCATTTTTTCGGCTCTGGGATATCTCAGCTCTGCTCCTCGCAAGGCCCTGCTGATGTAGTATACCGGAAGCTGTGTTCCCTGCTCCTCTCTTAGTAAGACTGCGCTGACAGCGTGGGGTGAGACAGCAAGGTATAGAAACAGGATCTCTCCTTCTTGGGTCCTGCTGAGCAAGGGTGGGGATGTCAAGTACTCCTTTGGCTGGTCAAAAGCTGTTTCTTCTGTAGAGGTCCACTCAAAGGCCTTTTTCAAGACTTTAAAGAACGTCTGGCACTTGTCAGTTGAGCGGGAGATGAACCTGCTTAAGTCTGCAACTCGTCCGGTTAGTTTCTGGACCTCCTTTATGTTCTGGGGTGACTTCATGGTAAGTATGGCCTGAATCTTCTCGGGGTTTGCTTCGATTCCTCTTTGAGAGACCATAAAACCCAAGAATTTCCCTGAGGAGATTCCAAAAGCACATTTTGTTGAGTTGAGCTTCATCTTATATCTTCTAAGGACATGGAATGTTTCTTCCAAATCTGCTATGTGGTCCCGTGCCTTGGCACTTTTGACCAACATATCGTCCACATAGACCTCTACGTTGCGCCCAATCTGTTGCTTGAACATCTTGTTAACCAGCCTTTGGTACGTTCCCCCTGCATTCTTGAGACCGAAGGGCATCACTTTGTAACAATATAGCCCTCGATCAGTGATGAATGAAGTCTTCTCCTGGTCTTGTTCATGCATCTGGATTTGGTTATATCCTGAGAACGCGTCCATGAAGGTGAGGAGCTCGTGCCCAGCTGTAGAGTCTACCAAGGAATCAATCCTAGGCAGCGGGAAGCTGTCTTTTGGGCATGCTTTATTGAGATCCGTAAAGTCTACACACATTCTCCAGTTTCCATTGGCCTTTTTCACCATAACTACGCTGGCTAGCCAGTCTGGGTAGAGGACTTCGCGGATGGATTTTGCTTGTACGAGCTTCTCAACTTCTTTGGCCACAGCCTCGTTTCGGTCTGGAGCAAAAATTCTCTTCTTCTGCTTGACAGGCCGAATGGTGGGATCCACGTTGAGTTTGTGAGATATGACCCTTGGGTCAATCCCGGGTATGTCTTCGTGGGACCATGCAAAGACGTCTCTGTTTTCCCTCAGAAATTGCAACAGCTCCGTTCTTGCTACTGAGCTCAACCCTGTTCCGATCCTAACTGTTTTCCCAGGTTTTCCTGGCTCCAGGAGCTCCTCCACTAGTTCCTCTACCGGTTCTCCGTGTTGGAGCTTTTCCTCATCTCGAGTATCCAGATTTTCTATGTTCATGGTAATGTTTGCCCCTCTCAGTGAGGTGACGTAACATTCCCGTGCTGCTTTCTGATCTCCTCTAATGCTACCCACTCCTTCTGGTGTTGGGAATTTTATCATCAGATGATGTGTGGAGATTATCGCTCCAATTTTATTCAAAGTTGTTCTCCCCAATATCGCGTTGTACGCCGAAGGGCAATCAACCACTATGAAATCCACCATGCGTGTGATTTGACTTCCTTCTTCTCCCATGGTGATAGGTAGGGCTATTTGTCCAGCTGGATAAACGGGCGTGCCTGCAAATCCGACTAGTGGAGACGTCATGGGCCTTAGCCTTTCTCGCCCTACTTTCAATTGGTCGTACGCGTGGAGATAGAGGATGTCAGCTGAACTCCCACTGTCAATCAGTACCCTACGTGTAAGGTAATTTGCTATGACAATGGTGATAACCAGTGGGTCATCGTGAGGAACCTGGACACCCTTGATGTCTTCTTTTGAGAAAATAATGGGTATCTCCTCCTTTTTCTGGAACTTGTTTGGACGACCAACCGTGTTGACCCCTCTAAGTATTCCTCCGTTCTTAGTTTTCTGAGGTGCACTTTTCTAGCGTTGCTAGATTCGCCACCTCCCGCGAACCCTCCGTGGATGACCTTGATCTCTCCAATGTGACCTGATCGGGATGCTGCAGTATTCCTGCCTTCTTTGTTGGCATCTTCCCTTCTGGGTGGTTTTTGGTGCTTTTTTGTTACAAAACGTTGAAGCCTCCCTCTCTGAATCAGGTCTTCGATTTGCTGCTTCAAATCGAGACAATCATCGGTATTGTGACCGTGGTCTTTGTGGAATCTGCAGAATTTGTCCTTAGCCCTTCTGTTGGGATCAGTCCTCAACTTTCCAGACCATTTGAGGTCTGGGTCATCCTGCAAATTGCTAAGGATCTGCTCTGCCGTAGCTATGAGCGGTGTGAACTGCTTGTACCGGCCTTGAGGTGGTCCCCCTGCCCCTCCTCGTTTCGGGGAGGATCTTGAGTCTACTTTCTTGCTCTTTGGTTCCCCTCCGATTTTGCGAGTGGATTCCCTCCTCTTTCTGTCGGGAGGAGGAAATTCACCGATGTGTGACGGCCCTGTTTGGGAATCAAAGCTATCACGTGTGCGTCTTGCATAAATGGCCTCCTCTGCATTCATATGTTTCTGTGCTCTGAGCATAAGTTCTGCCAAAGTTTTGGGTGGCTCTTGTGATAAGAGGTATAAAAACTGTCCTGAATACAGTCCAGCGATGTACGCTGTTATGCTCACGCTGTCATCAGCTTCGTCAATCTGTACCACCTCCTTGTTGAACCTGGTGGTATATTCTCTCAAGGATTCCCATCTTCCTTGTTTCACCGTCAATAGATGCGTAGCTGGTTTGCCGTAGCGTTGACCAGCAATGAAGTAGCTTACGAAGCTTGTACTAAGCTCTTTGAAACTACTGATACTTCCTGGTGGGAGTTTATTAAACCATGCTCGAGCACTTCCCTTAAGGGTGACAGGGAATGCCCGACACATCACCTCATCTGGCACTGCTTGTAAGTGCATTAAGGATTTATATGTCTCTAGATGATCCAACGGGTCCGTGGAACTATTGAATGTTTCCAGATGGGGCATCTTAAATTTCCTGGGAAGTGGCAGCCCCATGACGTCAGATGTGAAGGGTGAATCCGTGTTTTTCACCAACTCTTCCACCGTGGCGGGAGTTTGTGCTTTAACATGTTTCATTAACCCGTCGATCTGATCTTGCATTTTGTTCAAAGCCTCTAGGTCATGGGAAGTCCTTTCCATGGGTGGCTTTCCACCTTTCCTTCGATTCTGGCTTTCCTTTTCACTGGATTCCCCTTTTTCTTCGTCATCCTCTTCGTCTTGTCGATTGTGTCGTGAATTTAAAATGCTTGGTTCGGAGATTTGCTTTCGCAAGTCTGCGTTTTCCTGCATCGCAGTTTGCAACCCTTGGGTTAACGTCCTTATCTGCTCCTGCATTTGGGCAAATGCCTTGGGGGTCATCTGATCACCCCCACTTCTAAGTGTTGCAGCGGCTTTGGCTGCTTCCGCCGCCTTGGCGGCTTTGTCGGCGGCTAGGGCGACTTTGGCGGCTTTTGCGGCCTTGGCCGTTTCGGCTACAGCGGCGATCTTGGTGGCGTCGTCGACGCCCTGTTGTGGGGGGTCTGAAGCCATCGTCTTGTTTGATCGAGTCTCTACCATACAAAACTGTTCACCGTAAGGAAAAAGTCATTTCCCACAGACGGCGCCAGCTGATGAAGCAGTTTTGAATCCGGCACGGACCTGATCCTGCAAAACAAAGCTGAAGTAAAAGTCACCGGTGTGGCGGCTTGCCAACCACCCTCCGATGCCTAAGTCAGTATTGAACTTGCTATATGGTAGGAGAATTGAGATTCTCGGGTGTCAGTGGGCGTACCTTTATTGGAGTTCTACCGTCGCTTTTATAGGCATTTAATGGGAGGTTGAGTCCTAGTAGGACTGCATTCCGGAGATATCTGGATTGCTTTAGTGGGGTGAGTAGAGTCCCGCCTTAGCTGGAACTCCACGAGCACCCTGCTTTAGCATGGAATCCTTATCCGATGTTTATTAGTGATTAGGATAAGCATAATGTGTTTATCTTACTAGTTCTTCACCCTTATCCCGTAGGATTTGGGTTTAATCGCATGATGTACCCGGTGGGTTTGGATCAGCTTCGTGTCATAGCTGGTCCCATCTGAGGACTAGCTTTGTGTCATAGCTGGTCCTCAGATCCAGCTCCAGCTCTACCTTTTAGGCGTAGCTGGCGCCCTCTTTCCTTGTTGTGGGTGTTGCTCTCCTGGGGAGCTTGGGCAAAGCTGATACCTACTCCCCAGGTCCGTGCCCGTGGCAGAGCTGGCCATACCAGATTTTATCCTACTTACCAATACCTCAAAAGCTTTTGAGTTTGGCAATCAGACTATGGACGTCGACCTCTCCGGCGAGTCCGCCTTCGCCGTCCACCACTGCCTCCGCACCACCGACGTTGTCATGCTCAGACATCTCTTGCCACCCATCCCCTGAGCGAAACCCCCACTACCAATGCCCAGCGCCAGATCGACATCGCCGTCGACCTCTTCGACGAGTCCGCCTTTGCCGTCCACCACTACCTCCGCCCCACCGACGTTGTCATGCTCCTTCAAGCCTGCACCACCTCCGTCCTCTACAGTACCAACTGGGGCGCCGCCAACCTCTCCATCTCCGACGACCAAGAATCCCAACAGAAACTCGAGGACGAGTTCGACAGCTCTCCATCATAGATTGATTCGATTTTAGTGTGGTTGATCTTTCCCATTCTCCTTTAATAATTTCTCATACATGTAATTGAATAGATCTGAATTTGATTCTAAAGTAAGGCCCCGTTCCAGAAATGGAAAAAGCTCCTTTTTTGTCCAATAAGAAGGGGAGTTCCTGAAAAATAAGAAGGCTTGGAAGAATTTATATAGGTTCCATGAGGGCCGGCGGAGGGAAATCGGTCCGGCGGCCGCGCCGGGGATCATATGTACACGGAAAAGGGGTGCTCGGATCAAGCACCCTACACACCTCGGATGCCGTTGATTCCCACGTTGGCCCCCTTGGTTTTTTTTTTAGAATTTTTGGACGGCTCGGATCGGCCGTCCGGTGGCCGGAGACGGCCCGGCGCGGCCGCCGGACCGATTTCCCTCCGCCGGCCCCCATATTGGTAAAAACAGTCTTCTTTTTGTAAAGGCAACTTCAAGCTCAAAAATCATGTGTTTACGCAAATAATTTTCCTATCACAATGGATCTTGTTTGATAGATCTCATTGAGATCTTTAATACGGTGAAAATTTTTTTTTTTTTTTTCATTTACATTATTTTTGAATTTGAAAATGTGAAAGAAACTTTTTGTTTGGGAAAAATAAGAAGGGTGGATTATTTTTGAATGAGAAGTGAAGGAAATAAGTACTTATTTTTTAAGAAGGTTTCCGGAACGGAGCCTAAGAAAGTTATGCGAGGACATGTTGAAGATCTGAATTCAAATATGAATTTGATTCTCGTCGGAGAAGATGCTGTTGTTGCCCGTCGGTTGCCGAATAAACTTGGGATCATCGACATTTGTTTGTTGTGAATTTAATGTGGAATTTAGGGGGAAGGGGTTTGGAAATTGGAATCTGCATTGGAGAGAAAGTTATCGTGTTTGTTGTAAATTTTGTTCGTGTGTGTATTTTCTATGAAAACTGTGTATTTTCCATGAGAACTGTCTATGAAAACTGTGTATTTTCTTGAGAATTGTGTATTTTAGTGTGTGGTGAAATTATGTGAACTGTGTATTTTCTATGAGAACTATGCGAACTGGGCCCAGTTCTCATAGAGAGAAAACTCATAGACACAGTTCTCATAGCCAGTCTCATAGACAGTTCTCATAGAGACAATTCTTATAGACAGTTCTCATAAAAACAGTTCTCATAAAGACAGTTCTCATAGGAACAGTTCTTATCGAGACAATTCTCATAGAAATAGTTCTCATAAGGATAATTCTCATAGAAAAAATTCTCATAGAAATAGTTCTTATAGGAAATGATATTTTTTTTAATCTTACATAATTTCATAGAGAAAGACTTCGGTTTCCGTAAAAAAAGTTTACGTGTAATGACCCTGATTTTTGGTCGGTAAAAATTTCGTTAAAAATTTAAATTTTATTACTTAGACTTCTTTTAAAATTTCTTTTTAATATCCAAAAATCCGTCGTTACTAAATTATAGACTTATAAATTTAGTTTTCTTCATATAAGGTTATGTAGTCATTTTCTAAAGACAAGTGTGTTAGTATATTTTCCTAAATATTGAAATTAAGTCATAGATCGTATTTCTTGACTAGAAATCCTACTTAGCAAGCCTAGCTAGCTTCTAACCGATCCATTGAGGTAACCTAACTACCAATTGCACTTCCAACCCTAGTTGAACCTTTTGAACCTTCCCAAACCCTAAAGGAACCCTTTGGACCAAAGTCATCTTTGACCTTTACCCATTGGACAATAGGCTTTCCACCTAAGTTATTTTATTAAATTTGACCAAGGTACACTTATATAGTATTAGATAGGAAGATGTATATATATAATAATCCAATATTATACCTTGCTCTTTTATCCATTGGTCCATAGAAATTAAGGAAAATATCGCCCATTGGTCCATAACTTAGCATTGTCATCAAGTACTAGACTAATTAGTTTAATAGAATCACCATGAGTCATTGTACTTATATACATACATTATGCAAGTATAGTACTTACCATCTTTATCCACTGGATAATAAAAGTTAGGAGAATTGTTACCCATTGGACAATAGGTTAGTCTTTCTACCTAGTACAAGATCTATTAGTTTAAATAGATTCACCATGAGTCATTGTACTTGTATTGATAGATTATATAAGCATGAGTACCTTCCATCCATTAACCGTTGGATAATAATGGTTAGGAGAATTTTGGTCCATTGGTCAATAAAGGCTAGTCAAGCTATAGTACTAGGTTTTATTTAGTTAATTGCTTACTAGATATGATATGTACCTATTTACTTAAAGTATTAGATATGTATATGTCATCCAAAGATTCTAAGACCTAGAATATAGTTTATAAGTACAATAGGTGGCAATTAGACTTATTCTATTAGGAATTTTGACTTAGAAATCTAGGATAAGATCACATAGTACCTTGTCCTTTGTAGTTAGTCATCCATATATATACATATACTAATCAAGGGAGAGAGAGAGAGGGAGAGAGAGAAAGAGAGAATCCGAGAGAGAGGAGAGAGAGAGAAAGGCCGAGAGAGGGAGAGGGAGAGAGAGAGATAGGAGAGAGAGAAGGAGATTGATGTACTAGCTCTAGATTTTCTTCTACCAAATCCTAGTTATAAGTACTTGTACTTTGAAAGGAGAAATATAGGGAGATATGGGAGAGATTTAAAAGTACAAGATTTTCTTACAAAACCTTACAACACAATCTCTTACTCTTTCAACCCTTGTCCTTAAATATATGTATACATTGTACTAAGAGAGAGAGAGAGAGAGAAAGAGAGAGGCCGAGAGAGATGGAGGGAGAGAGAGAGAGAGAGGGCCGGATGGAGAGGGAGAGAGAGGGAGTGATGTGTGCACTTGTACCCCTCCAAATCTAGTCCAATCCTTGGATCATCATGTACCACCAAAAATCTAGTCTTTCTTGCTCTTGTATATCTAAGGACAACCATATCACCATTTTTTACTCTTTCAAGTACTAGACTAGACTAGAAACCCTTTAGGAAATTACTAAATCTTGTACAAACCTTCCTCATATCTTGCCAAATCAAATCTAAAGTACCAAATCTAGTCAAGCAAACCCTTACCCATTGGGTAATAAATGTTAGGAGAACTTTTATCCCATAGATAAAAGAAAACCTAGATTTTCTAAGTACACTAATAAATATATAAGTACTAGTACTTCTTGAATTATTTTAATAAGAAAATCTTGGCCTTATATTTTATTTGATACTTGAAAAATCTTGATAGATTATATAGTACCTAAAAGTACCAAATCAAATCTAGTCATTCTATTAACCATTGGATAACAAATGTTAGGGGAAAAATTGTCTCTTGGATAATAAACCAACCTTTGGCTATAAATAGCACCCATTCCTTCCCATTTCAACTCACACCTTCAATTCTACAACTTCTCTCTCTAGAAAGCTTAGCATTCTTGCTTGTTCTTGGTGTTCTTGCTTGTTCTTGAAGATCTTCCCAAGTTCTTCAAGAAACTCATCCAAGACCGCTACTAAACCGCCACTCGACCACCCTTTCGATCCAAAAAGTCTAGTAATATTAGTCAAGATTTAGTTTCAAGAGAAACCTTTCTCTTTCTAAACTACTGGAAGCTTACCGTAGAAAGTTACTCCGTCCGACCGCCGACGTACCTTCCTTACTCCGTAGTCGTCACTACCGCCAAAAAGAACGGTAGACTTTTCTTATGACCTCTAACTCTAAGTATAACGTAGATTAATCTCTACTCATTTCCCTAAGTATAGATAATTGTATGATCATGTAGATTCTCTATATCGATAAGTATACGTAGAATTTCCATAAACATATGTTGTTTTCAACTTTGAAAAGGAAGAATGAATTTTGAAAGATAATGTTCGTAGCTTAGCTTTAAGTATTTGTATTTTGATCTTAGAATAATTATGAGCATGTTTATGTGTTTACTTGACTACTTGTTGTTGATAAAGCATAAGTGGTTTACCACTCCAAAGGTGTCCGTCCATGTGGCATTATGCTTTACTTTGTGTGATTAAATGTTGAGCATGACGATGTGATAAAGTGAGCATGATATTGATATAGAGTTGGATGATCTTGCTAGTTTAGTTTCAAGATTTCAATGAATGATTTATGATTTCTTGCGTGAAAAGTCCTGCCGCAGAGTCTATGCATGATAACGAGACACGAGAATCAAGAAAAATAGAAACATGACGCCTATGGTGTGGCTAATGAAAAGGTGTGTTTTTGGAAAAAGGAAAGTTTTTGGAAACCGCAATGTGGCCGGACTTGTCCATTGTGGAAAAGACGTGTTTTGAAAAGGAAATTTTTTTTTGAAAACCGCAATGTGGCCGGACTTGCCCATTGTGTGGTGTGTGTGTGTTCCAATAGGAATCTGTGGTGGCGGAACCATTGTGAGGCTGTGTGTGTTCCAACGGAAATCCGTGGTGGCGGAACCGTTGTGAGGTTGTGTGTGTTCCCATGGGAACCCGGAGCGGCGGAATCATGGTGAGGTATGACTTGGTTATCCGCGGAGAGTAGCCAATGCAAGATGTGTGCCAATGGGAACGGGGTGCGACGGAACCATTGTGAGGATACTCGGGAACCCGGCGCGGCGGAACCGAGGTTGGGTGTGTTCCAATGGAAATCCGTAGTGGCGGAACCATTGTGAGGTTGTGTGTGTTCCAATGGAAATCTGTGGTGGCGGAACCATTGTGAGGCTGTGTGTGTTAAAATGATTTCCAAAATGTTGATTTGTGTAAAGACCCGGATTTTTGCCCATATTTTTTTCGAATAAAGAAATTATTTTTAATCAAATAGTCTATCGTAATCGATTAATTATTTAAAAGTAATTAATTAGATTAGTTAGTAAGACATGATTAAACATATAATTTATTCTAACAATAAAATTTTACGGTTTACATTAATAGTACTTCACATATACATTACATGATTATCCATTTTTTCTTTCTAACTACTCCTAGGTTTCTTAGTTAAAATTTTATCTGGAGAGAACCCAACTAGTACTACACCTCTTCATATGGCCTTCTTTTCATCCATGTACATTCACATCCAATCTAAGTAAATTTGAATCCCATGAAAGATGGCTCTTCATCTCATCCAAACCACTCTCCCTCACTTCCCTTTTACATTCCATCACCCCCACACTTATCCCCCACACTCCTACTACCTCTACACTTGCACCCTCTCTCTCTCACTTCTCTATACAAACCCACACCTCTTATATTCCGAAAATTTGTGACCCAATTCATTTCTTTAGCTGCAAAAACAGTAGAGAGAAAAGAATAGCGAGAAAGCTCCTATGGAGTTTTAGAGGGAGATAACAAGTGGGTTTCGGTTGTACACTCACCCGAACACAAATCCGGTTCAAACATCATAGCCCACGTTCTCAAGCATAACGGAAACATCCACCACTCAACCGAAGTCAGTCCCGAGGTTTCCCGCCACCGCCGTCTTCTTCGTTTTACCGAAACTGTCCGGAATTCATTTTTCACTTTTCGACCAAAGTTAAGGTAGAATAATCACTCCCCTACTTTCTCCTAAGTATATTTAGTTTCTGTATGACTATTTAGACGAGTTGAAATGGAGAAAAATCGTGTCCAAATATCGGAAGTTAGTGGAAAAATGGAAATGCTCTGTTTTCTGAAAAATGGGAAATGTCCACTGTACATGCACGTTGCTTTTTAACAAAATGATGTACTGGAATTACAGTTACCCCCCTGTATTTACATTAGTTCCAGATCCAATCATAAACTATGTGTTTAACTCATTTTACTACTTTATTAATTATTAGGATGATAGATGCGTGTTTCGATTAACCTATTTCTCGTTAATGTGAAAATAGTTGTATTGTATATAGGTTGATATGAACAAAACTTTTCTATAAATAAATATTGTACAAGTTAGAATAAATAACAGTTAATATACTCCATTAACAAACAAAGACTTATTAAGTTATAATTCTAGTGTTTAATAAAAAAAATAACTACAGTAGCTAATTAAATCACTTTTGCATACTAGAAGTTAGAAAATAAGGATTTCAATAAATGAAACCAAGTTTGGTACAACTACGGTAAGAAAGTAACTAAAAATATACAAGGATCATCACTTTATTTAACTAGGTACTTAGATTTATAGAGAATAATTAATACGCAAGTTAGTTTTACTTAGAAGGTAAAAGTATAACTTATTAGTGGAGAACATACCTGCTTACTTCCCGACCTCGCCTTCAAATAAGAGGTTGATAGAAACCCGAAGCGTAGGGCAACGTCATCAGTAGCATAATAACCGGAAGACCGGAATCGTTCCCACAGAGAATTCGATATAGCTTGATTCGGATTGAAGGTTTTGTAAGTAATGGATTTCGGCGTTTAAGACGGCCAACTATGGTTTTGCTTTAAACGGTACGATTAAAACGAAAACTAGAGTAACGCTCGATAAACTTAAAGAGGCAAGTCTTGGGGTCTTCTAACCCTTGACAAAAGCAATTACTGGTTCTCGATTATAACTCAGGCAAGAGTCACGACCGCGTGCTCACGCCCGGAGGATTTAACTTAAAAAGACTACGTTTAACAAAAGATATGATTTACCGGAGGCGAGCCAACTTGTTTTTAATATTTATCGAACACATAGGAGGCCACTAGGCCTCGGTAAGTCATTAGCCAAGACCGCTTGACTAAACTCGTTACCAAGGGGTTAACACCCCTAGTTTAGACCGAAAATGCAAATTAAGCTCTATTCCGGAAAACAAGATTTAAAAGCCCGATGGCTCGAGAACCTAATAACAACCTAAGTCCTCGGGAAAGATTATCCCGAGACTTAGCCAATAAACTACTCACACATAGCTAAAAGACTAGACAAAGCATACAAACGGGACAACATATTTAACCGACGAAATCGAAAACAAACTTGATTTTATTGATAACCTTAACCGTAGCAACAAGTTTAATAAACGAGAATTTAAACAACGAGAATTAACTTACAAGGTTAATGGAAGACAAAAGCTTGAAACACTTCTCTAATGGAGGAAAGACAAACTCTAGCTAATTGAAGAGAGAGAGACAAAAGGGAGTTATGAGGGAGAGGATGAGGGAGAGGGACTAAAAGGTAGTCTTTCTCCCAAAATATCCCACAAAAATATCCCAAAAGTAGACACAAACAAAAATATCCAAAAAGCAAAAAGCTGATTTCGGATTCCAGCATGAACCGGTACATAAGTAGCCCGTACCGGTTCATGGCCTTGCAAATCTTCCAAACTTCGAAAACTGGCCTTCATGTACCGGTTCATGAACAGGTCGTACCGGTTCATGAACAGCATACTTGATTTTTTCTGCTTCGCTTGGCGAAACGGCCTGGCATCGGCCCGATGCTTCCTTAGTCCTTCCAAAATCACCCGGCGGGACTTGACGGGGCAATGCCACGTGGCCTCGAATGGCGGAATCCTTCCAAGAGGAATTCTTTGACGTTAAAAGCGAGAAATTACCACGTTTTATCTGAAATCATCAAAACGAAACCTTACGCGCAAAATGCGATAAAAAGGAATAATAAGGGACGAAACGCTACAAATATTAAGATAAAAGCCCCCAAGATTATAAAATCTTGGGTGCGGATCACGCCCCCCAACTTAAGCGTTGCTAGCCCCTAGCAACCAAAAACAACTAACCATAAAGAAAAACAACGTAAGCCTTCCGGAAAAACAACTACGGCACATGCTCGGGCAAACCTAGTTTACAAGAGTTCAAAACTTAACCATTTACATCCAAAAAAAACTTGTAGCATGTTAATAGCTGAGCAACTAAACACTAAGTACGTAAATAACAAGTATCCAACATGTGTATCCAAGATCAAAAAGAGGATACGACACGGCCAAAAATCCTTTATATAAAAGCAGCCACATCCCACAAAAAGTGCTCGAAGCTAGGCTTGGTGAACAAAAATCCAAAGCCTTATATATGGAGAGCACCAAGGAAAGAAAGCTAAACTATACCAAACATTAACCAAAAACAAATATGCCACAAACTAAACATGCCAATAAACAAGAATTGAATCAAACCGGAATCAAAACGTACGAACGGTCAACTAAGGACTTTCTTGGCTTATAATGACCTTGGTTATGCAAGAACGGTTAACAAAACGGTGGCGACCACAACCAAGCTTGGTTTATCTACCCTTGGCCACCACCAACACTAACTACCAAGTCAAAAGGCCACAAGCCGGCCCAACAAAAGCTTCCTAAAACTATGTACAAAGCGACACTAAAAATTGAAAAACAAGATAGACTAGGTGGGCTGTCAACCACCTTGCACCCCGACCAAGTAGAGGGTTTTACAAGAACGGACACCACCGACACTACTCATCACCGTCGTACTCCTCATCCTCATCGTCGTCATCATCACCAATCACGTGCTCCTTACCTTTCCTCCTTGCACTAGACTCACCACCACCACCGCTAGTCCCAACTCCCGGCTCATCCACTGACACCTCGGGGGTCGACTCTCGCAAATCCGCTTCATCGGGCACATAAACATCACCTTCTTTCCCACATCTCGCTGCAATCCATAAGGCGACCTTCTTCACAACCGAGAAATCCCTCCTCGTACGACGTAACTGAGTCTCCTGCCGCAATTGCCGTGCTTCCATAGTCTGAATTCGAGCAGCCATTCCCCTTACATACTCCTCAATCCTTCCCGTTGGAGTTTTAGCAGAAGACGTAGGAAAACCAGAAGGTTCGGCCAACTGAGGCTGCGACAATGACATACTCTTCTCCACGGAACCACCCGTAATCGGACCGGGCGTTCCGGGAAAGAGTCTCTCCGGGGTAAGCACACCCTGCGCACTACAAATAGCAGTCACCATTGCCGGAAACGGAAAATTAGGCTTATACGGACTCGAACTCTTCCTAAAAGTCACCATGGAGTTCCAAATCATCAAGGCCCAATCCACTACCTCCTCATTCGATCCAAACACGAATAGTACCTCCGCATCCTCCTTCCTCGACCTCTTTTCCGAACCGTGGGGGCATAAGTTGTAATGGACCACCTTATTAATCACCCGGTACTTCTCAAAAAGTTTCCCATTCACAAAATGATCCGTTTTCAAAGGTTTATCAGTCAAAGCATCTCGAATCTCCTCTTCGGGTTTAGACCAATTCAAGGCGGGATAAGTAGTGGTACCAAAACGGGGCCGCTGATAATCATCCAGATACTTGGCAATGGTGTTAGGAGTTACGAGCACGGACTTCTTCCCCATCACCGAGATAATCTTTTGATCCTTCTCAAATATCTCCATATTCACATAGAAATCAAACACCATCTTCGGCTTATATCCAGGAACGGGTTTAAAGAAAAATCGTAGGCCACGTTGATTGATAATGTCAATGATAGGATGATTTCCTATTTTCGCTCGATCTACTTGACGCTCACATGTGTAATTCCTTCCTTGTAACTCCTTTTCCCATTTCTTCTTAGCTTCATCTTTTCTCTCTCTCTTTCTCTTCCTATTTTCCTCCTCCTGCCTATCAGCCCGCTCAGCCTGTATCTCCGGGTCCGGGCGTTTATAGTAAGATGTTTTCCCGGTCGTGGCATCAACCGACGCCACTGCCTCCGTTGATTTCATTGCATCCCCTAAAACTTTCTTAGTTCTTCCCATTATCACAATCAACTACCGCAAAACAGAGTAAAACAGAACAAACAGAGCACAACCCCCGTACTACAATTAAACAACCACCTGCAGGCAACAACAACACAATAACAGCCCGCTAATCACAATCGAACTCCAAATGTAATCCTTGCAACAAGAGGTTCAGAGGTTAAGGCTAGGGTTAACGGGAAAATTTCGGATTTTGGGGGTAGGAGAGAGAAATTTTCGGATCCCACTTGATGTTGGGGATCTAAGGGTTTAAAACTTGCCACAAATTTCCAATAATACTTGCAATCTTCCACATTAGGTGGTTTAATCAAGGAATAGCCCAAGAACTCATAAAAGAAAAGGAAATTTCGGGTTACCTTAAGGAAGAACAATTTTCGGATGGAGAGAGAGAGAACCCACACTTGAACCTTTGAAACCCTTGAAATTCCCTCTTGAATCTTGAAGAAACCAAGGATTTGTGAAGATTGATGGAGGTTTTGGGTGATCCTGGGAGTTCTGGTGTGGGAAAACGAAGAGGCAGGGGAGGAAAAGGGTTTTGGGTCGTGGGTTATGGTGGAAAAGTGGGTTTGGAAGTTATAAGGTGGGGTAGGAGAGAGAGAGAGAGAAAACCGAAATTTTTCAAATCTGGGCTTCATGAACCGGTACATAAGTAGCCCGTACCGGTTCATGACCCAGAATCCTGAATTTTCTAAAAAACTGCCGAGCATGAATCGGTTCATGAGTTGGTCGTACCGGTTCATGACTGAAAAATCTGAATTCTTTTCAAACTCCATCCTTTTGACCCCCGCACATGTCCAACACCTTTCAAACACCCTCCAAACACCTCAGAGCATCCGAGAACCATTCCTGACATCCCTCCTTACTCCGGCTCCCTAAGTTCATTGAACAAGCGGTAGGACACGGACTAGGATACGAAATAGGACAAGGGGACACTTTGTGGTTTAATCAAAGAAATAAGGCCTTGTATCATCCCCTAAGTACGTTATAGATTCCGAAACGATTCAATAATGATATAAGCACACGTTTAGGCATGACATAAGATGAAAAACACAAACGAAAGAAGAAATAGAACGGGATATGGGTCAAACTTGCTCAAAACACACTTAACACCTAATTGCTCAACCTTAACATGCCAATGAGTTAAAATGGACACACTACACGAAACATGTACCACGAACTCTTGCCAAATGAGAAATACTAAGCATGTGCCAAGTTGCTTTAATCCACTAAACTTGTAAAAACGGAAGGGTTACCAACCTAGAAACGAAAAAATGAAAAATTTTGTACAGAAACAAAAAAAACAACAAACGAAAATATATCACCGATATATCCCTTCCCCCAACTTAAAATATGCTATGCCCTCATAGCATGGAGAACAACAGTATGAGAGGGAAAGGGAAGAGATTACCCACGGGGGAATGTCAACCCCCGAATACCTCGACCAAGTTGGAGGCTTTTTCGTCACCGTCTCTTTTCGTCATCCGAACGGCTTCCAAGGTTCACTCTTTCGGCTCTTCGACTTGAACCACAGCTAGTCACGCAGAGACATGGCCAAAGCACGTCGGACTAACAACCGCGACACGTAATCGCACCCATGCTTAGGGCTCCTGAATGCCTCAATCACTCCGGCTTTAGACCCAATCCACCAAGGCTGGCGTGGTAGCATGTTCACCCTGTAAAAGACTTAAGCCCGAACTACCTACTAAAAGACAAATGACATTAGAACCGCCCGGCTCGTGTTATCCGGGCTCCAACAAACAGAAATATATACAAAAAAACAACAAAGAACACCACCCGATTTTCACGCAATCTTACGAGTCATACTTTTCTTCCCGAGTCTCACCGAAGAGATAAAACTCGGGTGACTATACTAGACCGTCAAGGTTGTTACATCACGCCGGCAATAAAATTTACCGCTTGACCTCGCCAAGCAATTAAGCCCAGCGTTCCCTTGGTCGAAACAAAGTGAGACAAAAGGGTCAAAAGCAAAAATCACCCACAGACCTAAGTTGCCACCAATAGGGACGATTTCGGAGAGCACGGATCATTAACGGTAAACTATCACAAGGAAGGGCTAACCAAAGCCTGAAACAATGATGCATTGGTGAAATCTCTTAGTGAAAACATCCCGAAACATAGAAAACAAACAGAACAAAGAGAGAATTATAGACAAAAATATACAATATATACATATGTACAGACATGCATAGAGTTAATATCAGAGCTCGGAGCGTCCAAGTCACCGCTGGACTCCGCCAAACAATTAAGTCCAGCGTCCCCGAAGATCGTAACTAGGCAGGCACAAGATAGAGCCAAGTGCGGTTATGGAGCACGGGATTACCGAGGCCTAACCTAAGATCTATACCGCCCCCGATGGGGCTAATCTGGTAGACGTGAGTGGTGCACGGTGAATTACTCCTATCAGAAGAGCTAACGAAAGCCCTATGTCACTGATATTAAAAAGAATTGCCCTTCGAACCGGAGCTAGGCACACGATTCTTATTTTAGTAGCGGCGTGCGGAGCTACATATACCCAAGTCAATGGAGGGTACCCCACACAATTAAGTCAAGGGGCCGGGTCCGACAAACAGTTAAGTTCAGCGGTTACGCTTTCGCTCCCCGTGCAAATATAAGCAACACAACTAAACTAACGGGCCATCCGCGTAAGCTGGATCGGCCAAATCTTCATCAGGTTCACCAACTTCAAAACCACCAAGAAAAGGCTTAAGTCGCTGACCGTTAACCTTAAACGTGGAACCATTTTGCATACTTTCAATTTCAATTGCCCCATGAGGGAAAACAGTTCGAACCACATAAGGACCGGCCCACCGGGACCGCAATTTACCGGGATGGAGATGCAAACGTGAATTATACAACAACACCTTTTGACCAGGCATAAAATTTTTATTCACTAGTGTCTTATCATGCTTGGCTTTGATTTTAGACTTATAAGAACTAGAAAGATCGTAAGCATTGTACCTCATTTCCTCAACCTCTGCCAATTGCAACTTGCGGCGAGCACCGGCCTTAGCCATGTTAAAATTGAGCTTCTTGATCGCCCAATACACCTTATGCTCGAGCTCCACCGGCAAATGGCACACTTTCCCATAGACAAGCCGATAAGGAGACATTCCCAAGATAGTCTTGTACGCAGTACGGTAAGCCCACAAAGCATCGACCAAACGAGTTGACCAATCCTTGCGGGTAGGATTAACCGTCTTCTCCAAGATATTCTTAATCTCTCGATTCGCCAGCTCCGCTTGACCATTAGTTTGAGGATGGTAGGCCGTGGAAACTTTATGCACGATAGAATACTTCCTCATCAACTCAGCAAATGACCGGTTGCAGAAATGAGAGCCTTGATCACTGATAATAGCCCTTGGCATCCCAAAGCGTGCTAAAATATACTCCCGCAGAAATTCAACTACAACCGCGGCGTCATTGGTACGAGTAGGAATAGCTTCAACCCACTTACTCACGTAATCAACTGCCAACAAAATATAAAGGTACCCGAAAGACGTAGGAAAAGGCCCCATGAAATCGATACCCCAACAGTCAAAAACTTCGATAATCAGTATAGGCGAGAGTGGCATTTCATTCCTCTGCGTTACTCATCCCAAAAGTTGACACCGAGCACAAGCCCGACAAAAGGCAAAAGTATCCTTGTGCAGTTTTGGCCAATAGAACCCACATTGCAAAATCTTCGCCGCGGTTTTCCGAAACGAGAAGTGGCCCCCACAAGCTTCAGTGTGACAGAACTTAATGACATTCTGCTGTTCGGAATCGGGCACACAACGTCGAACCAATTGATCGGCACAATACTTGAAAAGATACGGGTCGTCGAAGGTGAATCGTTTCACTTCTGCTAAGAACCGGCGGCGCTCTTGAACATTCCAATGGCCTGGCATCATCCCAGTAACCAAATAGTTCACCACATCCGCATACCATGGAGCCGTAGAGATCCCAAACAACTGTTCATCGGGAAAGGAATCCCGAATCGGAATATGAGTCGTGTGGTCGTCAAACTCCAAACGAGACAAGTGATCGGCCACCACATTTTCAACCCCCTTCTTGTCCTTTATTGTAAGATCGAACTCTTGTAATAGCAAAATCCGACGAATCAATCTCGCCTTGGCATCCTGCTTAGTAAAGAGGTACTTAAGCGCCGAATGATCGGTATAAACCGTAATCGGAGTACCCACCAGATAAGATCGAAATTTATCCAAAGCAAAGACTACCGCTAACAATTCCTTTTCGGTTGTAGAGTAATTCATCTGAGCTTCATTCAACGTCTTACTCGCGTAATAAATCACATACGGCTCCTTACCCTGGCGTTGACCCAAAACGGCCCCGACAGCGTAGTCACTGGCATCGCACATAAGCTCGAACGGCAAATCCCAATTTGGCATCCGAACTATGGGTGGAGAGGTGAGGCTAGCCTTAAGCTTGGCAAAGGCAGCTTCACAGGCCGGAGACCACTCAAATGGCACATCTTTCGCAAGCAAGTGACACAACGGCCGGGCAATAGAACTGAAATCCTTTATAAACATCCTGTAGAAGCCGGCATGCCCTAAAAACGACCGCACATCCTTTAAACACTTTGGCGTTGGGAGATTACCAATCAAATCAATTTTTGCCCGATCAACTTCAATCCCTTTCGAAGAGACGATATGACCAAGAACAATACCTTCGGTTACCATGAAATGACACTTTTCCCAATTCAAAACGAGATTCTTCTCCTCACAACGAGCTAACACAAGTCCCAAGTTGGTCAAGCATGCCCCAAACGAATCCCCAAAAACTGAGAAATCATCCATAAATACTTCCATGATCTTTTCTACCATGTCGCTAAACAAACCCATAATGCACCTCGAGAAAGTACCGGGGGCGTTGCAAAGCCCAAACGGCATACGTCGATACGCAAAGGTCCCAAATGGACACGTAAACGTGGTCTTTTCCTGATCCTCCAAGGCCACTTCAATTTGATTGTAACCGGAATACCCGTCGAGGAAACAGTAAAACTCATGGCCTGCCACCCTTTCCAAAATCTGGTCGATAAAGGGGAGTGGAAAATGATCCTTCCTGGTACTCGCGTTCAACTTCCAATAATCAATACACACCCTCCAACCGGTATGCACTCTTGTCGGGATAAGCTCATCCTTGTCGTTTCTGACAACTGTAACCCCGGATTTTTTCGGCACCACTTGAATCGGGCTCACCCATTTAGAATCCGCTATTGGGTAGATTATGCCAACATCCAACAACTTAAGAACTTCCGCTCGGACGACATCCTTCATAATCGGATTCAAACGCCTTTGAGGTTGACGGGACGGTTTGACGTCATCTTCCATATAAATACGGTGAGAGCAAAGAGAGGGGTCGATACCCTTGATGTCGGCAATGGACCACCCGATGGCCTTTGCATGTTCCCGCAACAAAGCTAGCAACTCCAATTCTTGGGACTCGCTTAAAGAAGAAGAAATCACCACTGGATAAGTTTGGCCTTCGCCAAGATAGGCATATTTGAGTTTATCCGGTAACGGCTTAAGCTTGAGCGTTGGCGGTTCCTCACACGACGGAATGGCTCGCTTGTCAATAGGGGCAACTCTTCAAACTTAGGGACCCACGGATTAATACCACACATATCCCCCTCATCTAACAACGAACATAAGTAGGCAACCTCGGGAGCGTCAAGAAAGTCGGCCTCGGCGGACGTAAGTGCTAACTCCAACTCATCCTTACAAATGAACTTGTCGACATGATCTTGAACAAGTGAGTCGATCATACTAACCCCGCACACATCTTCATCGTCCCCCATTTGACTCCCGATATGGAACATATTGACTTGCATTTTCATATTTCCAAAACTCATATTGAGACGGCCATCCCGGCAATGAATCACAGCATCGGAAGTTGCCAAAAAAGGACGCCCGAGAATAATTGGCACGGAAGACTGAGCCGCTGGAACTGGACACGTATCAAGAACCACAAAATCGACAGGATACACAAATTGATCAACCTGAACCAGAACGTCTTCTACCACCCCTTTTGGAACGCGGATACTCCTATCCGCCAATTGCAAAGTCACCCTGGTAGGCTTCATCTCCCCCAAACCGAGTTGCTCATACACCGAATAAGGCAAAAGGTTGACACTTGCGCCCAAATCAAGAAGTGCCTTCTCAACAACTTTCCCTCCAATGGTAATGGCTATCGTGGGACACCCCGGATCGTTGTACTTAGGTGGAAGGGCCGATTGGAAAAGCGAACTAACTTGTTCTGTCAAGAACACCTTCTTTTGAACTTGCAACTTGCGCTTGTGAGTACACAGGTCTTTCAAAAACTTAGCATATGACGGAATCTGCTTAATGGCATCAAGCAAAGGAAGATTGACCGTTACTTGCTTGAGCACGTCATAAATATCCGACTTGAGGTTAGGTTTGGTCGGCGCTCTCAACCGGTTGGGAAAAGGGGCCGGAACGGTAAAGGTTGACGGAATATCACTTTCCTTTTCCTTGCTTTTCTCCTCCTCGATAGACGCTTGCTTGGGAGATTCCCCAATTGGCGGTGTCGGCTTAAGCGGTGTTGGAACGGGAACCAATAAAGGAATCACCGGTGGCTCCACTTGAGCGTTGTCCACCGTTTTCCCACTTCGTAGAGAAATAATGGCTTTGGCATGCTCGGGGAAAGGCACCGAAGAGCTACCAATCAACTGTTGTCCTTGTGGATTCGGCAAAGGTTGGGTGGGAAGTTTCCCCCTCTCTTGTTGTAATAACCCGATGGCCGTTGTCAATTTCCCCATCTGAGTCCTTATGTCATTCATGGCTTGAGTGGTTTGCTCATTGGTCGTAATCTGCATTTGACAAAAAGTATTCATGGTATCCTCCAATGATCGCCGAGGCGGTGGTGCTTGCTGCGGAAACTGATTCTGGCCTTGTCCTTGGAATTGGCCCGATGGAATAAACCCTGGCGGTCCTTGGCTTGACGGAAAACGAGGCGGACCCTGAAACTGAGGTTGACGCCAATTTTGATTCTGAGCCGGAGGCGGAGCTTGTGTACTTGTAGACGACCCTGCTTCATTCTGATTATTCCAACGGAAAGCCGGATTGGACCTCAATCCCGGATTATACGTGTTCGAGTATGGATCCCACCGTTGGTTAAGTGCACACACTTCTTCTTGAGGTAGTTGACTATAATGGAGCCGGAGGGCGGGAATGGTAGGGCAATTATCCGTCGAATGGCCCACGGTTTCACAAATAACACATACTTCTTCAACTTGGCGTACCTCCTTCACATCCTTTACCGGCTTTACTTGGATTGCATCCAACTTCATTTTATCTAACTTGGTTGATAGCTCGTCCAACTTTGACTCGAACATAGTATGCTCACTCACTGAAAATTTGTCGGAACCTCCGGGTCCTTGATTTCTCATTGCTTGATCCCCCGGGTCGATGAATTCCCATGTTTGAGCTCGTTCAGCCAAAGCATCCAAGAATTCCCATGTAGCTTCCGGATCCTTCCCCAAAAAGTCACCACTTCCCATAGTGTCGAGAAGTTGCTTGGCTTGTTGATTGCATCCTACATAAAAGTAATTGATCACCAAATACATTGGATAGTTGTGGTGTGGCACGGCCGCTAGCAAATCCTTGTATCGTTCCCAATACTTGTAAAAGATCTCCCCATCTTTTTGTTTGAAATTCGCGATTTGATCCATAAGAAGTTTAGTTCGGCTGACCGGAAAATACTTCTGAGTAAACACATCCTGAACTTCCCTCCAAGTGCGCAACGACTGAGGCTTCAACGAATGGAACCACTGCTTGGCCTTATCCTTAAGCGAAAACGGAAACAACTTCAACCTTGTTTGATCCAATTGCCCCGGAGTTGTCACGAAAGTACTCACGATAGTCTCAAATTCCCGAATATGACTATACGGATCCTCAAGTTCACGCCCCCGAAATTCCGGTATAACCCGATGATATTCCGGCTTGAAAGCAAATGCATTGGCGGCGGTGCAATTTGGAATGGCAATCGGTGAAACATGCGGTCCCCTTTCTGGAGTCAAATAATCTCGCAGCGTTCGGGCTGCTGGTTGTTCTGCCATTTGCCTTAACGGTGGAGATAATTGACGCGGTGGAGAGTATGCCTGAATAATAGAACGAACCCTTAGTGGAGAAGCAGAACGGTGTAGCCGATTGGAGAAAGGGCTACGATAGACGTTAAGTATATAACCTGCACAAGACTTAACTACCAGACTAGAGGGGCTATACCGCCACCTCGTTCACAAACAGTCTCGTGGGGTTATGCCACCACCACGGCTAGAGAATAGAAACAATAAAATAAAGATAAAGAGAAAATGATACGCAAACTAGCTTTGTTACACCTCAGGTCGAATTGGTGGCTCGGTTAGAGGTATCCGCGAGGTTGAGTATACGGTGCACAAAAGAGAAATTAAATGGGATACTTACAGCGGTTTGTCGTATCCTCCAAATAAGCTAGAGAAAGAAATCCCCGGCAACGGCGCCAAAAATGCTTACTTCCCGACCTCGCCTTCAAATAAGAGGTTGATAGAAACCCGAAGCGTAGGGCAACGTCATCAGTAGCATAATAACCGGAAGACCGGAATCGTTCCCACAGAGAATTCGATATAGCTTGATTCGGATTGAAGGTTTTGTAAGTAATGGATTTCGGCGTTTAAGACGGCCAACTATGGTTTTGCTTTAAACGGTACGACTAAAACGAAAACTAGAGTAACGCTCGATAAACTTAAAGAGGCAAGTCTCGGGGTCTTCTAACCCTTGACAAAAGCCATTACCGGTTCTCGATTATAACTCAGGCAAGAGTCACGACCGCGTGCTCACGCCCGGAGGATTTAACTTAAAAAGACTACGTTTAACAAAAGATATGATTTACCGGAGGCGAGCCAACTTGTTTTTAATATTTATCGAACACATAGGAGGCCACTAGGCCTCGGTAAGTCATTAGCCAAGACCGCTTGACTAAACTCGTTACCAAGGGGTTAACACCCCTAGTTTAGACCGAAAATGCAAATTAAGCTCTATTCCGGAAAACAAGATTTAAAAGCCCGATGGCTCGAGAACCTAATAACAACCTAAGTCCTCGGGAAAGATTATCCCGAGACTTAGCCAATAAACTACTCACACATAGCTAAAAGGCTAGACAAAGCATAAAAACGGGACAACATATTTAACCGACGAAATTGAAAACAAACTTGATTTTATTGATAACCTTAACCGTAGCAACAACTTTAATAAACGAGAATTTAAACAACGAGAATTAACTTACAAGGTTAATGGAAGACAAAAGCTTGAAACACTTCTCTAATGGAGGAAAGACAAACTCTAGCTAATTGAAGAGAGAGAGACAAAAGGGAGTTATGAGGGAGAGGATGAGGGAGAGGGACTAAAAGGTAGTCTTTCTCCCAAAATATCCCACAAAAATATCCCAAAAGTAGACACAAACAAAAATATCCAAAAAGCAAAAAGCTGATTTCGGATTCCAGCATGAACCGGTACATAAGTAGCCCGTACCGGTTCATGGCCTTGCAAATCTTCCAAACTTCGAAAACTGGCCTTCATGTACCGGTTCATGAACAGGTCGTACCGGTTCATGAACAGCAGACTTGATTTTTTCTGCTTCGCTTGGCGAAACGGCCTGGCATCGGCCCGATGCTTTCTTAGTCCTTCCAAAATCACCCGGCGGGGCTTGACGGGGCAATGCCACGTGGCCTCGAATGGCGGAATCCTTCCAAGAGGAATTCTTTGACGTTAAAAGCGAGAAATTACCACGTTTTATCTGAAATCATCAAAACGAAACCTTACGCGCAAAATGCGATAAAAAGGAATAATAAGGGACGAAACGCTATAAATATTAAGATAAAAGCCCCCAAGATTATAAAATCTTGGGTGCGGATCAATACCCACATTAGATTAGAAATAGAGCAAATAAAACTACTGAGTATCTTTTAACTACAAAGCTAGTAATGATAATACTTGTATTACATGGATTTACAAAACTACACCAATTCCCTTCTAGATTTTAATAAACTTTAGATATTGTATCCTCCTCCTCTTTAAGAAGAGGGAGTGCTGGCCAATTTTTCGCTTGGCACTTTTGTCAATTGGACCAATTTAGCCCTTGATTTGGGACGAGTGTATTCTTAGGGTGTTGGGCCAATTGGTCATTTCCCTTGTGCCAGGAAGTGGGCTACGTGGCGGTAGGTGTTGGACAGGTGGGTTTGATGAGGGGTTTACAGCTAAAGAGAAAAACAGAGAGGCTTGGTTCAGTTATTTCTTCATGCAATTTCCCAATTGCTGCTTGGTGGTTCTTCCTCAGGCGATGTTCTGTATATGCTCCTTTGATTTTTATGCTGCTGTAGTCGTTTGATTTTCATGCTGCTGTAGCTCTGGCCGTTGGTAGGAGGTAGTGTTTATGCTCTGTTTTTATCCTTCTCTTCTATTCATGTTGCATGTGTTCTGGATCATTTGATCTGCTGAATGTGGAGTCAAGAGTAATATGAAGGTGCTATCTGTGTTTGGTTTATGCAGAGTTGGTAGGAAGTAGTGTTTTTGCTCCATCGGAAACCGAAAAGGAAATATCACATAACACCACCACACCACTTTTCATTTTATGCTGTAGCTATTATGGAGCTTCCACAAGCTGAATACAGCCCTGGAGGACCATAAATCAAGCCGATATTTACAAAAAAAAAAAAGAAGAAGAAGAAGAAAGAAAGAAAGACAATTTTTCCCCTCACACCAAACCAATGCGTGACTTCTCAATGCAATCTACACTTCTCTGGGACCTTTCCATTTGGTCAAATGGGTTTTTTAGTTCTCCTAGCTTGTCAACATTGTGGGACTGATTTTTCAATTTATCAGGCCTGCCGATGCTTTGCCTTGGTTTCTCTCTCCTATCAGTGCTCTTCCTTGAAGCGTCAAAAATATCTGTACTCTGTCATGGAGCATTTGATTTGCTGAATGTGGACCAGTTGGTGGGTGCATGTGAGGCATTGGAATCCTCAGACTCCATGTAGAGGATTTTGTTGCCTTCTCTTGGGTGCTTTGGAACATCTAAGAAGCTATAAACTAAATTTTAAGATCCTATGAAATTAATTTTAGGATGATTTAAACTTAATTGATACATATAACATTGATTTATACCATGCATGTTTATTTCTCGCTGCGTTCTTGAGTTAGTTTCTTGGTCTTATAGATATTACCAATATGCTATGCAAGTAATAGAAGTCATGCTAATATCAATGCTAACCAGTTAGCACGTTCAAGAGTAATGTCAAGCTACTATCTGTGCTTGATTTATGCAGAGCTATTTAAACCAGTTGATTTGTACATTTGCGTTTGGCATTTTTTAAGTTTTCTCATTTGAAGCATTTACCATAGGGCCAGTTGATTTGTCATTTTTATTTTCTGTTTTATTCCGGAACATATTCAATGAGTTCTGAATCCTTGGTTTTATGATTCAGTAATATGGTTGTGCGTGTTCCATTTCGCCGGTGGGTGCTTATGAGGCATCAGAATCCTCAGACTCCACATAGAGGATTTTATTGTCTTCTCCCCATTGAAGGCCAAAGGGTAATTGCTGCTGTCGCTAGGTATCCACGTCCTGGGCAACTCGAGTATAAAGCATTTAGTCTTTTTGTGCGCGAGTATAGGGACATATTGGGTTTGGATGAGAATTTGGAATGGAGTGAACGGGATGATTTAGTAAAATGGTTGGATGCTCTTGTGCATAATTCCTTCATGCGATATAGCACTCCAGGTATTTCTTAAGTTCAACATATAATGCAAAAGTTATAATTGTCATATACATGAAGTTTGATCATGTGATGATATTGTTGTGACTTCCAGGTGCTTATAATTAATATATATTTCCCTGCTTTTCTATTTTGTAGGTGTTGGACGGTGCTGGTATATTAAGCATATGTCCCAGCTTTACGTGTTCGCCCCAACTATGGTTTGTATGCTACTTTTATGCTTGTGATTAGTAGAGACATCCCTGCTCAGTTCATATGTGATTATTCATAGGCTACTAATTTTCCAGCATATACTGTTTTGTCTTGCATAGCTATTGCCCAATGGTTTGCGCTCTTCTTTCGAAGGCACCGGTAGGAGTACTTGGATCTTGATAAAACATGGATGTAAAGCTTGGCCTATTGAAGTTGTGAATGCTGTCATGCAAAGGGGTTGGCGTGAATTTCGTACAGCTCATGCTCTCACAACTAACTACAAGCTAATTTTAGCGTGTGAGCGGAGGTGGATTTTCAATGCAATCGTTCTTGATCAGAATGATGTGGAAGTTTCCTACAATTGGACAATGTTACTTAATGAACATTGGCGGACATTCCATGCTTCTGAAGGTTAGCAGTTTGAAAAAAACCATGTAGAGTTGAGAGTTCATTTAGTAAAGTTTATACTGATACCATTCTCTATAACGTCAGGTAATTTCATAACCGCTTGTTTGCCATCAACAATCCAACGTAATTTGCCACTCATGAAGTCTGGATATTGGTGCACCCCGCAGACAAATTATCTACGAGTATGTTCAATTACCTATCCTTACGTATGACTGTTATTACATATATTATAAACTTAATGGTTTTATAAAAGGTATGCATTATACAGGAATTCCAGACTAGGCTTCAACCTGTACTTGAAGATCTGAATTTGGAGCTTATTTCAATCCGAATGGGCAGTAGAGCTTGGTCTATATCTGTTGATAATGCACATCTCAATGCTACTATGTTTAACGTAGTTTTGGATGCTCTGCAGCTTCAGCTTTATGACTACGTGCTAATCATTGTGTTGCCAAACCTTGACGTTAGAGTTGTCATTCTGGATTCTCCAAATGATAGAGAAAGGATCTATGACTGGTTTTAGTTTGAAGTTTACCTCTGCTACTCTTGGAACATTATGGCAAAAGCAATGAAGAATCGTTATGTGGCTATGTTCCTTTTGACCAGCCTAGCAGTGCTACTTTATTTTCCTGTTCCTTTTACGATCACAGCTTTAAGTTTGAAGTTTATGTATGCGGCTCTTGGAACATTATGACAGAAGGAATGAAGAATCGTTAGGGAACCTTGTTTTCTCCTCCTTTATAAGAAGAGGGAGTCCTGGCCAACTTTGTTTCTTCCTGTCTGGTTTCCATTTTGTACCATCAGAAATTCCTCTTCAGGAATTCTGATAGACTTTTACTTATGTCTTAGCTTTTGGAAAGTAATGACCAAACAAAACCAGAACTTGTGCAGATGTATTTGGTTTCCTTGTGCTCCTTAGGGACAAGTATATTAATGTATGTCAATTTTGTCAATTATTTACTTAGTCAATTTCATCGACTTCATTTTGCAGTTTTTAAAGAAACTCTTTCTTAGATATTACTAATTCAGCTAATTACACATATGGATACTATAATGCTATTGTTTTTTGGAATAGTAAACAATTTCAAACTAGATCTTACCGTACCGTGCATATTACAAGACTCATGTTCTGACATAATTCAGATTATAAAGAAGACAAGCCAAACAATAGCATCAGGTATCTAGATCAGCAGCATAACAGAATTATTCAGAGAAGCTAAACAATGCATAACAGAACTATTCACTGATCAATTTCCAAACCATGTTCGTTTAGTATGGAGATTACACGATTTTTATTCTCAAGTGATTCAGCTGGTGTGTTCATGGTAGGGAGAAATCCAAATATGACTTTGTTCAGAACTTCAAGCTACAATTCCCTTTTCTCCATTCTCAGATTGAACATTCATGTTAATGTTAAACAAATCTAAATCTGGGCCAAATTATTAAACAATATCCAAAACAAGTGAAATCCACTTTAGAACATACCAGGATATCTTCTTTTCCCCAAAAAGGATACACAATTATTGCAAGCAATAGATATATATTACTTTCTCTGCCACACAAAAATCTACTTTCCATTTCCTTTCACGTGCAGAAATTACTTCTTCACCTTGCACTTTGTAGCTTGCTTCAGTGATACTCCTTTCCTATTATACCACGTGCACCTAAAGCTTCCACTATCTACCTCCACTTCTTGAGGAATACCAACTTTATACTCTACCTAAAGCATGCAATTTCTGCTGAGATTCCTCAACTGTTGCCACGTTTTGGTCTTATTCCTTAATCCTCCACTTTGGAACTCCACTTCTTTACTTTGAGAATTCAACAGAGCTCACAGTTTCTGTACCAAAGAATCTCTCTCTAAAATATTCACTTCTTTGCCTAACTCATGCAACAAAGTTCTGAACCTCATCTGGTGCTAAACTACGAGTTGAATAACTGAACTTCTTCTTGCAGTTTCTGGTACACGTACTATTCTTTCCTTTTGTTTATGCTACAACAATTCTTTCTCTATATTAGTACATTAACTTATGATATACATTATCGTTATGTTGTTTATGGCACTTTAAATTTTGCAGTTGTTATCAAAAAATGAAAGTTTATCTATTTCACCTTTTCTCAGTGCATGCATGTTTGTTTGATGTGTTCCAAATTTGTTCATCTTTAGATCATGTATGCATGTCTATATCTGGTACGACTTCATCAAAGTCTAAATTTCCCTCCAAAGAAGAGAAAATTTGGCATCTGCTATACTGTATCTGTCTCCACTAGATAAAGATTTTTAGAAGTTCTACCTGTAGTGTCGACCATTGATGCTTATGTTATTAGGAAAAACACAACTAGATTAGTATTCAGATTACTAACAGAAACAATACATACTAGCAATGTAAATTATGGTCACTTGCTTCAGCACCACACAGAAAATATGATTCAAGGAATCACAATCCACTTTGGCCAAAACAGTAATGATAGATTGGCTAGCTTGGGAATTTCCTGTGACCAAGGTTGGTTCTGTTTGATGGAGGAACAATGGATTCTCATCCGCACTTGTTTTTTGAGTGACCATTCTCATGTGCTTTGTGGAAACTGCAAAGTTATTCCTTTGAAGAATCAGATTACTAGAGAGTAGAGACCCCCCTACGCTTAAATGATGAACTGGATTGTTTTTCCGACACGTAAAGGGGGTAAAGGTTTCAGGAAAGCTACGATAAAAGAATTTCTTTCTTTCTCTCTTTTTTGTTAAGCCTAGGGATACAATCCCTTACAACAAAACAGCAGCCACCAACAGAAAAAAACTAGCTACCCCAAGACCACTTCCTAACAAAACAGAAACAAAATCTGTACAGTTTGAAAAATTCTTCCAGACAAGCCCCATTGTAGACAAAGGGCTTTATTCTTGAGAAAATGCTTCACATTTCTCCTTTAGTTGAGAAAATCTCTGATTCCAGCTACAATTCCTGCAGCCACCTGATCATGCCCTGTTGCTGAACCCTGAAAAATTCTGAAGTTTCGTTTTCTCCATAAACCGTACACACCAGCTGCCAAAGAACATTTAAGACTAATACATTGTAGGATTTTCCCTTTTGCATGCACATTGAACCAGGCAAGCACATTCTCCAGTGTATTAGGCATCCCTTGCACCAGATTTTTACCCATTAAAAGCTCCCACACTGTTGTTGAATAGGAACAAGCAAAAAATAAGTACAGGTGTGTTTCAACCTCCAAATTACAGAAGCAACAAGCTCCACCAATCTGCATACCCCAGCTACGTAATGATGGCTTGGATAAACTGATTCCTTAATCTTCGCCAACACCAAACCCCATGGTCAATTATTGAAGCAACTTTGGCCCGTAAAGATCTGCCCAAATTAGACACAATCCTCTCACCAAACTTAGCGTATAGAGGCCCAAGAGGGTGCTAATTATCCAACCATAGAAAAGTATTTTCTCCATTCCCAACTTGATACCGAATAAGGGGTTGACCTAGGGTATCTACCTTTTTGCACAGAGCCCACAAGTGTCTAAGCATGCTAGCTCTATTCCATTCCTTGATCCTCCTGACCTTTTCCCTGTGTTGTTCTGAACCTCAGTTCGAGCAGGTCCATACTCAATACCTCAGACACAGTTAGCAAACTTAAGACAGCTAATGGTTTCTCTAGGATCAGTAGCACTTGTGTTGATCTGAACAATGATAAAAGTTTTGCAATCTCCCCCTCAAAAGTTGCAGTACGTTTCACTTGATGAGAGATTAGCTGCAATATAAATAAAACAAGTGAGTTTCCATTACAATATTTGTATTCATGGCAAGCTTTAGGGATGCTTAAATCTGTTCATATTGCTACTCTACAATTAGCTCGGTACAGATAAGGAATTAGAACTACAGCATGAAGATATTAAACAGAATTTAGAACTACCAATGAACAAGATATTAAGCTGCTCTCATGCTTGAGTAGCTTCCATACTGCATTAATATCACAAATACAAACTTCAACAAGTCCCGAGACTTCACCATAAGTTTCATCACAGAATACACCATAAGTTTCATCATAGCACCAATTAGAAGGAAAAAAAAATTTGGCAAAGACTATGACAATTAACCATGCACAAGGGCCATTACCAATTAAGCATTCACATATCTCTGCTATGCCAATCATGACACTCTAAATTCTTGCACTTCATACTAGACAATCAAAGTTTATCTATTTGATAACTTTTTGCACTTCATAGTTTAGTCAGGCAAAGAATGGTTTGATAGGAAAATCAACAAGAAGATTCCCCACAGAATTCTATATGTCTCCACCACATTAATTAATTATGCTTAGGTCTCTTCTGCTCTTTCCAATTCTTTCCTGTATTAGTACATTAACTAGGAATACACATTTCTGCTTTGCTATTCATAAGACTTCGAATTCCTGCACTTCATAGCAGACATGCTTATTTGATTTATTTCAATTTCCATTCTGTTTAGGTCAAACATGCACACTCATACTTGTTATTATGCCATATCTATATACATGTATGAATAATCAGGTAGGACTGAACTACTATAAGATATTAATGTAATTAAACTCTTGCTATTTCCATAGTAATCAAACAAAAATGCCTCAGAAAAAGCGTGTGAGAATCCCATATTGTGAATTACCACAAGAAGAAAAGGACAGGTTAAATGCACGGAGAAGAGCTTTGTATGCAGAACGAAGATCCAGAAGAGAAAATACACTCATTCCAGTTGAAATACAAGAACAACTTAGTGCAGAAGAAAATGTTGAGTCAAGTTTAGGCCAAACATATGTACCAGACAATATTCCCAATGATCAGCATATGCTAGATGGCTGTTATCCTACTACTATAGATTCTCTCGCACTGCCATCAAGTTCAAGAAATCCTGATGAATGTATGATGCCTACTAATCCTATATGCTTTTTTCAATTCAAAAAATCCATTCACTAATATAAATTTTATATTTGACCTTCCAACTTTGTATAGGTATGCTATACGATGTCTCCATAGGTATGACCACAAACCTTCATTTTATTCATTTAGATTGCAAAATCCAATTGGTAATTTGACAAATTCAAATATAGGTATAACAACAACAACTTCCATACCTACACCAAGAACACCACATCGACCTATCCCAACTAAAGCGTACAAATTACCAACTGTACAAAATTGTCGGCATTGTGGTGCGAAAAAATTTCCGTACGAAACACCAAGATTCTGTTGCTCTGGTGGAGAAGTTTCCCTTTATCCAATTGCCATTCCTCCTGAACTTCAACAGTTATACTCAGGTTTAGGGCCAAACTCAGTTCATTTTCTCCAATACATAAAGCCCTACAATGAGATTTTAGCATTTACGTCAATGGGAGTGCATCTAGATCCAGCATATGCCAAACGACTCAATGGCATTTATACTTTTCGGGCACAAGGACAAATCTATCATTTTATTGATAGTCTCTATCCTTCGGGACAAATGCCATCATATCTACAACTATATTTTTATGACACACAAAAGGAAGCTGAACTCAGGAGAGGTGATAAAGACAAATTACAACCACATATTATTTCCACCTTGATTAATGCCTTACAAGGAAATCCGTATTCCCAGTTCTTCCGTGGTCTTACTCATCTGCCAAATATTGATCAATGCCAAATCATATTAAAAGCTGATCCTAAAGTACAAGACTACACTACTTTGCCACCAACTGTACCACAAGTTGCTGTCATTTGGGTAGAAAATGAGGACGCCCCAGAATTACAAGAACGTGATATAGTTATTCAGAAGCATGACGGTCATAGTCAGAGAATCAGCTATTACTACGGTTGTTACGATTCTCTTCAATATCCACTCTTGTTCCCATTCGGTGAACCAGGATGGCATCAGGGAATCAAAAAAATTAAGCCATCAAGTACCTCACAGACTTGTTTGGGCCAAGGCAAAGTCTTGCCACAGCACTCATCAACAGCAGAGGAATTAATTGCAAATGAAGCAGCAGGTACATCTAATTTCTTTTCAAATTCACTTCATTATCTTATCTATATGTCACAATTTATATCACACCTGAAATTATTCCATTGGTTTAGTGCGACAGGAAAATGAACGCAAAGGCAACATGGTATCAGCATGAGAGTTCTACGCATACAGATTGCAGATCAGAAGAAATACTAACTCAGTGCTATTAGAATCTGCACGTCTCCTGCAGCAGTTTACAGTTGATATGTATGTTAAGATTGAAACTTCAAGGTTAGACTACTTCAGAAACAGACAAGAAGAGATCCGGGCAGATTTATACCAAGGAATTGTTGATAGCATTGGACATGGTGAATCTGATCCTTCTAAGATTGGGAAACGGATTGTTCTCCCAGGTACTTTCATAGGAGGACCAAGGGATATGCGGAAGCGATATTTAAATGCCATGACATTGGTAGAGAGGTATGGCAAACCTGATCTCTTTCTCACAATGACATGTAATCCAAATTGGCAAGAGATCAAGGATGAAATGAAAACACATGAAGAAGCCCAAAATAGACCAGATTTATTATGTAGAGTGTTCAGAAGTAAACTCGAGCATTTACAGAAAGAAATAGTCAAAAACCAGCTCTTTGGTCCAGTGGCAGCATATACATTTGTTGTTGAATTTCAAAAGAGAGGTCTCCCCCATATGCATATGTTGATAATTCTTAAGAAGCTCTTCAAGCTCGACACAATTGATAAGATTGATGCATTCATTTCAGCTGAAATACCAGATAAGAACAAATATCCTCATTTGTATGCAATCGTCTTAAAACACATGATGCATGGACCGTGTGGAGAATTCGATATAAAAAGAACATGCATGGAAAATGGGAAGTGCAAAAACCATTATCCAAGGAGTTACTGTCCAGAAACTTCTATTGATGCTGATGGGTACCCAATATATAGAAGGCGTCTAACTGGTGAACAAGTGCAGATTCGTGGCCAGATGCTCGACAACAGATGGGTTGTTCCATACAATCCTTATTTGTTAGCTATGTTTGACTGCCATATTAATGTTGAAGTATGCTCCACTATCAAAGCAGTCAAATATCTCTACAAATATATATACAAGGGACACGACAAGGTTATCTATCGCTTGGTAACATCAAAATTCCCTGAAGATATTGATGAAATTCGGCAATTCCAAGCAGCAAGATGGATATCACCACCAGAGGCAATATGGCGAATATATCGATTTGCTCTCCACGAAATCCGATCAGCTGTTATCAGTTTGCAGCTACACCTAGAAGGTTGCCAATTGATACCACTAAAGAAGGATACAAATCTACATAACATAGTAGATAATGAGTTCATGTCAAGAACAATGCTCACACAATTTTTTTGGATGAATGTGTATAATGATAAAGCTAAGTCATTAAAGCTATTATACAAAGACTTCCCACAGCATTTTGTATGGAATGGTTCATCCAGAACATGGACAGAGCGAAGACAACAAGAAGTCATTGGCCGGATTGTTACAGCAAATCCAACTGAAGGTGAAAGATATTATCTCCGATTGCTGCTCACCTACATTCCAGCACCTACGTCCTATGCATATCTCAAAACAGTCAATGGAGTGACCTTCAATTCATATAGAGAAGCAGCTATTAGTCATGGATTATTACTAGATGATAACAGCAATGAAAAGTGTATGGACGAAGCATGCTTATATCGAATGCCATTATCACTGCGACAACTATTCTCTACTATCCTCGTTTATTGTGCTCCAGTGAATCCATTAGAGTTATTCCTCAAATTCGAAGATCATATGATAGAAGATTATGTTTCCATCCAGAAGCTGACCAAAGATGCTGCACGACAAGTTTTACTTGAAGCATTAAATGCAGAACTTGAATCTATGGGCAAGAAGCTACATGATTTCCAATTATCCCATCTTCTTACTTCTGAATCAACAAACAGAGCAATACCAAAAGAAATACAGGACGAAATCAATGTCCAAATATCAGAAGACGATCTACAAGCCCCAAATTTGTTCAATCTAGAACAAGCAACAGCTTATAATGAAATTCTCGCTGCTGTTATCAATCAAGCTCCCAAAAGCTTCTTTATCGATGGTCCTGGAGGTACTGGCAAAACATTCCTTTATCGAGCCTTACTTGCAAAAGTCCGTTCACAGCATTTAATTGCACTAGCAACAGCCAGCTCCGGGGTTGCAGCATCAATTTTACCAAATGGAAGAACAGCTCATTCCCGCTTCAAAATCCCAATAAATAGCAATGGGAAACTCTGTTGTAGCATTTCAAAACAATCTGGTCTAGCTGCTCTTATCAAACAAGCTGTGCTTATTATTTGGGATGAAGCATCGATGGCAAAAAAGCAATCAATCGAAGCATTGGATTACCTCCTACGTGATCTCACAGAAAATGATACATTATTCGGAGGGAAAGTTGTGGTTTTAGGAAGTGATTTCAGGCAAGTTCTTCCTGTTATACCTAAAGGAACAAAGATTGATTGTATTAATGCAAGCTTGGTCAGATCATACATATGGCCAGCACTCATCAAATTCAAACTAAAGGAAAATATGCGAGCAAAGACTGACCCAGCATACAGTGCATACATTCTTCGAGTTGGAAATGGTCTGGAAAAGGAAAATGAGGCGGGAGAAATCAACTTGCCACCATCCCTAATCCTACAACCAACCACAAGAATGCAACCTTTGGACCACCTAATCCAATTTGTTTTCCCCTCCTTTGATCTACACAATGTAGACCCACTTTCTTTGACCAACTCCGCCATACTCACTCCCAAAAACCAAGCAGTTGATGAAATTAATGAAGCAATGATTGTCAAATTCCCAGGGAAAGAACAGACATACTTAAGTTTCGATGAAGCATCTGATCCTACTCAACAAGGACTCTACATTGACTTCTTGAATTCTGTAACTCCTCAAGGAATGCCAACTCATCATTTGAGGTTGAAAACAAACAGCCCAATTCTGCTTCTCAGAAACATAAATCCTTCCCAAGGATTATGTAATGGGACAAGATTAATATGCAAAGAATTCAAGAGTAATTTGATTACTGCTCAGATAGCAGTAGGGGAACGAAAAGGCACTACAATTTTCATACCAAGGATCCCTTTGCAGCCAAATGATCCTCAGCATTACCCAGTGCAGTTCACACGTCGCCAATTTCCTGTCCGAACATGTTTCGCCATGACCATAAATAAAGCTCAGGGTCAGACATTAAGTACTGTTGGTGTGTACCTACCTGAACCAGTTTTTGCTCATGGACAACTCCATGTCGCTTTATCTCGAGCAACAACAGCAGCCAAAATACGAGTGCATCTCAACCATTCAGAAAATCTCCTATTACCACGCTGCCACACTAAGAATATTGTATACAAAGAGCTCCTAGACGAAGCAGATTGCTTATAGTTATAGCAGATAAGTTCTGATGAAAAACATAAATACATAAATAGTGAAGGAACAAAAAGGTATATTCATATCATTTATGCATCTAATTGCATGCTATTCACCACTTACTTCCAGTGATTCTATGAAAACATTGTGCCTTTTAGAATCAAATCACCATATTATCCTGCTCAATCCAAATCCTATTCATTTCTAATCTCATTATTAATTCTTTATACTCCAATCCATCTTAATTTGGCAGGTCTGGATGGCTCCAAATATCATACCACTGAAAGATGTCACCTTGACAAGCAGAAACTACACAGTGCAAGCTATGGTGATTGAGAAGAACATTCCAAGAAGATCAAAAACTAAATCTTCCCTATATCAAAGGATCATGTTGCAAGACAAAGAGGTAATGCTCATACACATTCAATAATCATGTCCTACATACAAGCAAATATAAATGCTCTATGAATTTACATGCAAATATAACTCCTCTATTGAACAGGGAAACAAAATGCAAGCTACAATCTTTGGATACAACGTCAAAATTCTAGAAAGTTCACTAAACTTGTATCGTACATATTCCATAACAAATGCTACTGTTACCAAAACTCTGGAAGTATTCCGCTTCCTAGAAAATAAGAACCAGTTAGCAATCAATGGGCACATACCAGTTGAAGAAATACAAATTGATGGACTCACAATGAGGACGATGCAATACAACTTCACTCCGATCAGCGCTCTCCCACAGATCAAACAGCCCGATCCAAAACTAGGTAAGCCTCTATTCTAGCAACTTAACATTAATAATAAATGATTCATATCTTCATCATATTGCAGATGTGGTATTTGTAATTCTGAATGTCGGACCACGCAAATACATAAACAAATCATATGTCGTGGATGTCCGAATAGTCGATCAAAGGTAAATAGTACATAAAAACAGTAATACTAATTTATGCTTATGAAACAAATACTACTAACAACATTACTATGCAACTTGCTAGCCTCCAACCCTCAATTCTATCACTCTGGGACCAATTCTCTGAATATGAGGCACCTGCAATGGCAAATTTACCAGGCACTTTCCCAGTGGCAATCGGTCTGCGACTGAAAACTTCCAAATACTACGGTACTGTAATTTTTGCTTACAACACTAAATATCACATTTGGCACATCAATTCTCACACAAATATGGAAATGCAGGTCAAACACTTGCCACACGGAACACATCAAGTTTCATCTTTGACACACTGATACCGGAAGCAACTGCACTACAATCATGGTAACAACTATGATGCCTCAATTCAGAGAATACCAACTATATACTCTATTAACTTACTTCCAATTACTGCAGGGCTGTAGCAAATACAGAAAAACTCAGAGAAGTAGCAGCAGCAGAACCAGCACAAGTTCCAATACCAAGACCAGATGAAAATCCAGAAGACCATACCACCAAAATTGCCAACCTGCCCATGTCAGTAGAAAAGGTACTGATAAGTCTATTGCTCTATCAGTTATTCCATAGCTGTACAACTGTGACTCCTCATTTGTGCTAACATTTATCCATTAGACAATAGGATTATAAAAAAGATATATTCCCACTTAGCTATTGCTTAAAAGAGTAAAAGACCAATATGTAAAAGACCTAGCTATCTCTTCTATTTCACTTTTGTGCCTTGCATACCACGGCTGTTGGTTGGCTGTTGGTCGACTGTTAGAATCAGAAAAACGTGGCATAAGGCTTTGATCATTAACTTGCTTAGAATTAGAATTTAGGTTAAAGATTTCATTCTATCAGGTTTGAATTAGAAGACAGTTTCAATTAGAATCAGACAGTACAAATAACCAAATGGTGGTTTGGGTACAAATTTCTGAACTACCTGTGCACTATTATGATTTTCAGTTGCTTTCCAAGATTCGCCAATTAATTTGGCACAACGAGCTAAACTCAATTGGTTAAAGTTTGCAGATACTAATACTTCCGCTACATTCTTGAGTTACCAGTAATTATTTTTAATTCTCCATATCATTCTTCTAAGGACCTGTATTTGAGTTCAGAGTTCCTTCATAACAAGCATATTCCATTCGGTGACCTCCCTAACTCAAGATTAATTTAATATCCAGCTACTTCTTTGTTTAAGCCAGTTATATCAGTAACAAGTCTTATTCACCTGCCCTATCCATATGTCTTAGTAGCAGTTATTTTTAATTTCCCATTTCATTTTGGTATTCTATTGATGTTGCATGTGTTCTGAATTATTCTTTAGCTTTATTCTTTAGCTTTTGATTTCTTATTCCCAGAACCACTAGATAGGCATTTATACAAATTCTACTTATACTATTCACTGTCCATGCTTACGTTACAAATACTTAGCTTAAGTACCCATGTTATCTCACTTTGCTATATCACTTAAGTGTACAAACATCTGCTATGCTTAACCGTCTTCCGCCCTCTCCCAATGGAAGTACCCACCAGCTACACATATGTTTCTCTTCTTTACTATTTCACCCTTTTATTTTTACTATCAAGCTTCTAAGTCTGCAAATCAGTTAGCATGTTGATGCACCAGTTACAGTAACAGTCACCACATTCAACTAGATTTAATGCTAATATCAATGCTAACCAGTTAGCATGTTCAACTAAATTTATAACATCAATCCGGAAGATTGTGTGCTGTTCTGACCTGAGTTCAGCAAAACAATGAATTGGAATAGACAAAGCAATCACTCAGCACACTCAATCAGATTTATAACATCAGTGCCTCAAAACTTGCTCTGTTATTAATCAACCACTTAGCTCGAGGCTTATCTCACTCATTTTTCTGTCATGATCTAATTTGAATAATTGCTCTCAGTGTTCCTCAAACTTTTTCCTGATGCTTCTTATCTTATTTTCTCCCCTACAAAAGCTAACATTGTACATACTTCTTTTTATGCAGACACATTACCTAAATATCCAGGCCATCGCAACAGTTACTGATTTTGCACAAAACTTTTATTACCTAGCTTGCTCAATCTGCAAGAAGGCAACAAAAGCATATGAAAATGAAGACTTCTGGTGCAACTACTGTAACCAAAAAGTCCCAGCACTCACAAAGTAAAAAACCTTCCCTCCACCTTCATATGATTTCTCATTTACAACAGCAGAGCTGGACTAAATTCCCATTATTTACAGGATCAAATTCAACATCCAACTCACAGATCCAACTGGAACAATTGAAGCAACAGTCTTCTCAGAAATCGCAGCAGAGTTCTACAACATCTCAGGAACAGATACAATCAATGTAAGAAAAACGTACTTCTTTCATTAAGAACAAACTCAACAACTTTACATTACAAAATTATCTAACAACCAACTAAATACAGGGACAGCTCGCCCTCCCAGTGCTTCATATGCTAGCTGAACCAAAAAAATGCATCGCCACATTGAAAGCATACATGCACAACTATGCCGGAATCAGTCAGCTGAAATTTACTGTCCATGCCATCTCTCTTGACAACAGCACAGAAGCAACAGATCGTTCAGAAGCACTCCTTACTCTACCACCGAACACTCCAAATAAAAAAAGCAAATATGCACACCACACTTCAACCAGCTCAGCCTTCAACCCAGAAACTGACAGTACGGCAGACACCTCCCCAGCAGCTCCAGAAACTCCGACCAGCCCTACCCCAAACAAATGATCACCTTCCACCAACTCATTCACAGAACAACCACTTTTGCTTTATCTATGTAGAACAAACTCTGCCTTTTGCTTTATCGAACCCTTTCGCAATTGTATAAAAACCCCTATAACCAAACTCTGCCTTTTGCTTTATCTACGTAGAACAAACTCTGCCTTTTACTTTGTCTAGCCCTTTGGCAATTGTATAAAGCTGATCCAAAAAAGCAAGCAACTTCAACTCTTTTGTTCAACACAAACACTTATCAAAATCATAACTATTACAAGTACCTACTTCTATTCATACACTTCACCAAATCTATTCATATAACGTACACAACAGGCATGATTAACGTGCAACGCACGTGGACATGCACCTAGTATTAATTATACAATACCAATAGAATTGAAGAGATAATAGATTACAGGAAAATTACTCTAAGGTTTTACGAAATTGCTATTGAAACCTCGAGTTTAATAAATTTAGTTAAGAAGTTAGTTGTTCGTTAAAAATTTAAATAAGCCCAATCCAAATCCCTTATGTGTTTAATTATTTGCACCTATCAAATTGTTATATTGTTGTCTCATTGAACTGTATCATGCCTGAACTGTTGATTGATTGTATCATGTTGTACGTGTTAGAATGGACTTAGGTTCACCGGGATGGTTACGAGTAGTGAATCATGTAGACGATGATAAGTAAATGGAAAATGGTAAAGTGTTGAAAGTGTGAGTACTGTGTGGATTGTGAATTGAGCCATGGCGATGGCAAGGGTAACCTATGGGGCCCTGTGTTGAATGGGTTACCTGAGGGGCCCGGTGATGAGATATGTTGTGACGCTAACGTATGATACGTCATGGGAAGTTTTCCTTCGAGGAAGGGAATGGGTCCCATGAGACGGTTATAGTTAGTGAGACGTTAATGTATGATACGTCATGGGAAGTTTCTCTTGGAGAAAGAGAATGGGTCCCATGAGACGGTTATAGTTAGCGTGGGGTAAGTGATGTCCGACCCTAATGTACGATACGTCATGGGATGACTCGATCCTCCTGTTATGGTCTTAAGTGAGAACATGCTCGGTACATAACTTAGATGCGCTCACCTAGGACCCTGGTGCAGGACAAGCAAGAGGAAGGGTGGACCCATGAGACGGTTGTAGTTAGTGGATGTGGGAGGAAAGGATCTCGCAGAGAGAATCCTTAGATTTCATGTAAGTTGATGGATAGTAAAGAAAAAGATGATGTGCTATTATACTGTACCTTCTATGTATTATCAATTGTTATATTGTTGAACTGCTAACTGTAGAGTAAGGGGTTAGTAGGGTTGAGATTATCTACTGAGTTTTAAAACTCATCATAGTGCCGTTGGGCTGGCGTTTCATGCCAGATAATCCGGAGACCGAAGAACATAATCCTCTTCGAGATGATTAGTATGAAGGTGAAGACCTCCCAACTAAGGAAGACGAGTTTGTCGAGCCCTGGATGCCCTTCCCTTAGAAGCTCTGTTAATTTAAAGTATTGTTATTTTAATTTCCAAAAGTGTTATCACATTTATCAAACTCTGTTTTATTTCGTTGGGTTGTAAGACAGTTAAGTAGTTTTGAATTTAGTTTGAGATTTCCGCTGCTAAACTCTGTTTAATAAAATTTTATTTTCTTAAATTAGTTTTATGGATTATTAAATCAATTAAAAATGATTTAATTAACGTGTCCGAAAATCGGGGCGTTACAATTTGTTAATGAAAAGTGAAATGGTGACACGGTCTACGAAACGCTGCGTATGAGAAACTCTGATGACATGGACACTTACGCTAGTCGAGTAATGATTATGCATGTGTTGTTATTATTTGGATATATGTGTGCTATGTGACTTGCTATGTGTAAATTAAGGGTTAGTGGGTATATGATTAATCTGCTGAGCTCTCGTAACTCATGGTGTTACCTTTGGTGACCCTGACATATTATATCGGTGGCGACGCTGGTATAATGTGTCAGACTTTGTAGATGATCAAGGTGAGCCGTACACCTTGGGGGCCCTTGGAGCAGAAGAGCTGGCTAGGATGGAGGAGCAGGCAGAGCTGTAGTTAGGAATCCTAGATTTTCCCTCCCTTTTTGTAATGAAGGCACTCTGATGGGAATTATGATGTAATAATGAGCCAGACTCTCTTTTAATATTCAATAAAATTGTCTATTTAACGTACCCAAAAATCAGGGGCGTTACATTACGGAAGTGAATTGCTGCCGTCCAAAAATATTTTGGACAGTCCAGATTTTAATGAAATTTTTTTGGGAAAAAATTAATTGTGACCAGTCATAATTGAAAACTAATCTCAGCCATTAATTGCGTAAATGGATGACTGAGATTGCGCTGCTCCGTAAACACCCTGTTCATGGAGCGGCCGTGAAAAAGTCTATTTCAATTTCATATTCAATATGGATCTTATTCAGTAGATATTGTTGAGTAGGTTCAAAAAATGTAATTTCTTAAAAAAATGAATATCTACAACAAAAGATATGACTTTTTGAAATTTAAACAATGTTTTAATGGTGCACCAATGCTCGTGGAGCATTGGATAATTTTTCTATACTAGATGCTCTCTAGCTCTGTGCGCTGATGCCCGTGAAGAAGGCAAGGGCATGGTTGGAATAAAAAATGCAAATAATTTTGCAGGACTATTTGAAGTTCGAACTTAAAAAATGGGGCTTATCTCTAAAAACCCCTATTTCTTTTGAGTTTTAGTTGGTTTGGTTGTAGGCTATTGGGTTGTTTGCGGCTTTCGTTTTTACTGTGGTGTTTTTTTGTTGGCATCTTGCCTTCCTTTGGGTGTGGTGCTCAGGCGGCGTATGCCGGTTAGAGTTGGCCCTGGAGCTAAAACAAGTGTTGCGGTCGCTTTAGGCTTCCAAAAAAATTCTGAATTGAAGGGCCCCTCCTACTTTTTTATCCCTTATTATAGTCCAACAAAAGAGGCCATATTTTTAATTTTCACTTTAAGCCCCCGAAAAGTCAGGGCTGGCTCTGATGCTGGTGTACCTGTGATCCCTTTAATCTTTGTTATCCTTCTCAAAGATCTTCTTTTTGTTGATAAAAAATAAAAATTTATAAGAGGAAGCAAACTCTTAAGTATCAAGCCTTTGACCACTAAGCCAATTAATAACTTGGGGTTTCTTAAATTCCCGTTCCACAACATAAATTGAAATAAGTTGGTTTTGTCCTTATTCATTTTTTTCCGCATTTGTTAGTTTTGCGTGATTTTTTTGTGGATTATTGATTCGTCTCGACGAAATGAATCGGAAAAGTAAAAAAAAAAAATTTACTTTTACCCAAAATATTTTGAAAAATAGAAGACTTTTTTTTTTGTTTGAAAGTGGTTATTTTTCAAAATATTTGGGTAAAAGCAATTTTTTTTTCTTTTGTCGATTTATCTCATCGAGACGAATCAATAATCCACAAAAATTTCGCACAGAACTAACAAATGCGAATTTTTTTTTTTCAATAAGAACAAAACAGTTAAGTAGAACAACCACTTAATCAATTTAATTCTATTATGTATGATTCCCAGAGAGACATGCAGGTAAAGATTAATATGATGAGCAATTGAATTATCTAATCCAAAATCATAAGAGAGTTGAAATTAGAACTTGGAGCCATCTCAGTACATCCCCTCTTCAGTCTGCCCTTGCAAATTAAATTCCATTTATTCTTTGTTTTGTTCCGTACAGAAGAAGATTAATGTAGGAGGGCCCAAAACACGAGTGCACAATAATTTGGTTCACATGCTTTCAAGCTCACAACAATATAAGTACTACTATCAAACTCTCACTAAATTCAATTTAAATGAAATAAAAAGAAAAAAAATGAAAGCTGGCGAAATATGATTGTGCACGTGGGCGCGCTAGAAGCTTCCTATGGCTATGTACCCCACAATCGATATTAAATAATTCTTGCATAAAAAATACCAAAAATTATACTACACATTTTCAGTCACTTACCTAATTGGAGTACAAATTTTGGCATTCGATGCAGACTTCGGTTTGAGTTTTGAGAAAAGTTTTTGAAATTAATGAGTGAAGAGAGATAGATAGAAGAAATTTATTAGGGACTGTGCGCATAAATTTTAAGACTCAAAACGAACAAGCATTAAGTGCTGATCAGAAAATGAAGGATAAGAAGAAGCAAACACCAATCATAAACGGTTCTTAGCAATAGGATGATGAGTCCACCTCCATACTCCCATCTCTCCATACCTCTTTAAATTACCATTTGTGGGATTTACGCGAACCTATAACAATGCTCCAAACTGTTTAATTGGAAACTAGGTTCTATAAAGGAAAAGTGTTTGTTAAAAATTAACTTGTGTGTGGCCCGTGATCCTTGATCCGCGTTCCTCCTCTGGTGGTTCAGTGGTCGCTCAGCCTTCTTTCCCTAGCCTGTACAGTGAGCGCACGACTAAGACCTGGCCGAGGTTGCCCCGCAAGGCCCTCCGGCGAGAGGATAAGTATGTGTAGAGAGAGAGGCAGTAGACTGGAAATTATATCAGTATGAGTGCGTAGAAGCATGTACCTTTTAGGGTTGCCATCACTTGACTTTATAGAGTCTCATTGACTTGCCCTCCAAGTATGATCATGTGCCTTGCACGAGCCAAGTGACACTGTCATGACATCATTGAGTAGATCTGGTAACCGTTTTTGTATGAGCTGGCACTCCCATGTGCGCTCATCGTTATCCACTGGCGTAACCGTTTCTACACGCGGATCGGTACGCGAACCGACAGGTTGCCAAGCACCTTCCGTAGCTTCGCGGGTGGCCGAGCACTAAACCTGGCCGAGCCTAGTGAAGGAACAAGCGGATGGTGCACGTTCATGGGTCACCTTTCTATAGGTGGCCGAGCTTGGAACCAATACCCTTTGCTGAACGCGAAGTTAGTGCACCATGGTCGGTGGGTAGGCCTTGGTTGGTACCGAGCCCCAATCGTGGCGTGGTCTCCGATAGACTTGACTTAGCTTGTCCTTGATTGATACAAACGGTCATGTTCGGCCTGCTACAATAGCCCCTTAATCTCTGCCGACGCCGAGCGCGTGGTAAGGATTGATGTTGAGTCCTTGCCGAACCCAGAGATTGCCGAATGCGAATAAATGACGGGTACTGTTAGAGCCGAGCGCCAGTTGGGTAACGCCAGATGTCACCTCCTATCTGGGTACAGTGAGCGAAAGACAGTTGGCACGCGCAGGGCTCTGCACGGCCGTTCTGCCTGAGCCACGTGTCGCGATCTGACTGGCCGTTGGTTCAGTGGTGTAATGATGGGCGGGAATTTCGAATTCCCAACCCTACTTCTATATAAAGGGCGACGAGGGGAGAGAGAAGGGTTACAATCCCTCTCTCTCTCTCTAGAACTCCATAGCCAGAGCTTCCCCTTGCAACCGTTCATCTTCCAGCCTTGATTTCCAGCAGATTCGCCATCAGATCTTGCAACAAATCCCAGGTATGAGTTCGTTTTTCACTCCTCTTAACGTTTCTGCAATTTTTATGCTCTTTCCCCCTTGTTTCTCTGGGTTTTGGGAGGTTTTTGTTGTGTGTGGATAGTACGACGCTGGGGATGAACAGTGGTGTTCATCTTTAGCTTCAACCTGTTCTTCCGAGCCCCATCTTCGATACTGGTGGGTTTGGCTGACGATGGGGTTGGCCGAGCCCCAACTCAAATGCTGGAGAGCTTTGGCCGACGATGGTGTTGGCCGAGCCCCTGAGCCTGAGCCTTAGTGTCTCCCAAGCCCGAATCTTAGTGTCTCCTAAGACCGAGTCTTCATAGGGGGAATAGGGTGGGCCAGTTAGGAAGCCGAGCGTAGTGAGACCCTTGCCTTCTGGCCGACGATGAGGTTCCTCATTATTTTCTCTTTGCTTTGTTAGGTCTGGCTCACCCAGTCATCATTATTTCATCCAACTCCGAAAGTTCGGGGGACGACTCTGGAGATTTGATTATTCGAGAATATTTGGAAAGGCACAAGCGCCGACGACAGTCTTCTTCAATCTCTTCGAACATGTCAGGCTCCAGTGACTCCGACGCCGAGCGTGATTATGAATATGACGGCGGGTACAATACCGAGCCCGAGATAACCTTCACCCCCACCACACACTCCGACGCCGAACCCGAGTTAGGGCCTGAAGGCGAAGCCCTGTTTCATTCACAGGCCGAGGCCACCACCTCTTCGAGATCTAGGATCAGTGAGACCCAATCCGAGAATAGAGAGATCGCCGATCTTTACGAGAGGGGGCAGATTTATCCACACGCCCACTACTTCAGCGGGCGTCCCAACGAGTATGAAGATTTTTGCCGAACGTACAACATTCCTGATGATGTTGTCGTTAGTAAGGTGGCCAGTAACCGAATAAAAGATAAGAGGGAGCACCGTCCCGAACACATAACGGTTCCCCTTATGGCCATCTGTGAGGCTGGACTCCGCTTCCCTCTTCACCCATTTTTGAGGGAGCTGCTGACCCGGTTCGGCATAGTGCCGCACTTCTTCGCCATCAATAGTTACAGGATAGTGATGTCGGTGATTAAGTTGAAGGAACTGCATAACCTTGAGTTCACGGTTGCCGGCCTCTTCCACACGTACATCATGTCTAGGCATGGCAAGACCGATCGCAGGTACTTATCAACTCGTGGAAGCAAGGAGCCCCGGATAGATGGGCTGCCTGACACCGACAAATGGGCTAACTTCTATGTCGAAGTTAGTGGCAATTATGAGTTCGGTGATCAGACGATGCGGCTACACACCGTGCCGAAGATAAAAGATTTTTGAGGTTGTTTTATCGTTTCTTTATTCCACTGAGCATGGTTTCTTCTTCGTACATTGCGTCTCTAATGTTGTCTGGTTAACGCTTTCTTGCAGATCACCGAGCAATTATGAAGAGACAGCAGACTTTGGCCGTCGAGAAGAACGTTGAGACGTTGAAGGCCCAGATTTGCTGCGACGCGCCGACGCTTCTGGGCTATATTCCCTCGTACAAGGGAAAGCTGAAGAGGAGGGAGAGAGGAGAAGGGCCGAACACGAAGGCCGGAGGCAAAAAGAAGGCTGCCGAAGAGCAGGGAGGTAGGAGCAAGGTCCCTAAGCCGAGCAAGAAGGCGAAGGAGCTGAGGGTGAAGTTTCCAACTTTCAAGAAGTCAGCGGACTTCTGGTTTCAGGAGAGTCAGCCGTCTGAATTACCAGGTATTAGCGTTCCTCCTCTTCGAACCCTCATCCTCGAATTTGTCGAAGATATGGGAAAGAGGAACGTGGTTAAGGTGAATATCAGGGACGGTGCAGCTGCACGACAGAAGGACACTGAAGTTGCCGAACCCGTTGCCAAGAAGCAGAGGGTCACCCAAGACTTCATCCTGACCAGGCCACCGACGCCACTTCTCAAAGACCAAACTGAGTCATCTGCTGCTGGTGGCTCCAAGGCTGCAGAGAAGTTGGCAGGTTCTGGAGGCCAAGTGATCGTGTAGGAGTTTGCACCTTCATTTGCCACGGCCGAGGGCAGGGTTGTCAATGTTGAAGACAGCGTCAAGTTGGAGCCTGGGTTGGTTGTCACCATGCTCCGTGGCCTCTCCTTGCCGAGGGATATGGACAGGGTCCCTGGAGAATTTCAGCCGAGCCTGGTTCATGCCAGTGCTTACCTTGTTCAGGTTCATTTTTTGATTTAGAATTTGTTTCCTATTGATGTTGCCGAGCTTGATGGTTTGTTTCTTTGGTGCAGGCCGGACAGGCTCTGTTGCGTGCTTCAAATCAAGCTGAGCTGTTGGCAGCTGAGAGGACCCGTTATCGCGATGATGCGAAGGCTGAGCGTGAAAAAACGAAGTTTGCAAAAAATAGCTTGAAGCTTGTGAAGGCCAAGATCGCTGAGCTTGAGAAGGAGAGGGATGATGCTTTGGAGAAGGCCAAGAAGTCCGATCGCAAGCTCGGCCAAGTGTTGAGGAGAGAGAAGAGGAAGATGAAGGAGGTGGACGAGAAGGCCTATCAGGCCGGGTACGATCGAGCAGGCGCCGAGTACATAAGGGATGCTCGGTCAATGGTAAATGATGAGGTGAAGATAAAGGTCCCCATCTCCTACCGAGCCGGGTACAAAGATGGAGTCAAGGCCGCGTGTGCGGTTATGTAGCTGGAGCCTGACTTAAACTTGACCAAGTCAATTCCTGCGCCTGTCACACTCGAGCTCGTCCTGCCGTACACTGAAGAGGAGTGCGCACCTCTTCCTGCGGAGTAATTTCCCGAGAGCGAAGAAGATATCGATGATCTCACTGATGTCGACGCCGACGGTGGGGGTGGATCAACTGGAAAAAAGACAGGAGATGTCGAGGGAGCCATGGCTGAGGACGCCGAGCAGGTGCCTAAAAATGTTGAGGGGGCTGCCGAGGCCGAGGTGTAGACACCCCAATTTGGCCTAACGATTATTTCAAGTCCCACCTTGGGACCATCCCGATGATGAAATGGATACAGTGATTGCTGATTGCTTCCTTGAGAACCTTAGGACTTTCGGTAAGAACTTTGAGCCACTTAGAGAACCCAAGTCAAAGCCATACAGCCTTTCAGACAGAAATACAGAAGCCTAGGAGAATCCATCTGTCGGCCGTAACATCGATCCCACGGCCCTAACATCATTTCCTCACCCGAGCAACCTGTTGCTAGCAAAATCTCCCTGAGAGATCAATCCCTCGGCCGCAAGATCTATCCTTCGGCCGAGACATCCATTCCTCGGCCGTGATATCCTTTACTCGGCCGCCAGATCGACCTTTTTCCAGACTCTGGAACGTGTTCTGTCAGACGTTTGATCCAACTACACTACCTTCCCGATGCGTTCGGGTGTAGACACCTCCCAAACGGGGCATCGCCATACAGATTGATCACGTTTGTTTGCTCGATTGATTGCTTGCTTCGTGAACCAAAATCATGGACATTCCCATGGCTAGGAACATCGCCACATGATAGCGGTTATCATCAAAACAGAGTCGCCACCCAGTTTATTAAAACTGGGAAAACAGATAGAGATTCTGGATACGGGAGCCAAAAGTACAGTAAGGGGAAGGTGTTAGGCACCCTTCTCTGCCCAGCTGTGAGACTGGCCCATAGTTATTCAACATAAGACATATAGATGCTTTATTTAATTCTAATACATAGTCTGTTTAATTAATCCTTTAAACGGTAAGTAGAGTGAGCCAGGACTGTAATTGAAGCATGCATCAGAAACCAAAGCAAAACAGCTGTCCCAGGGAGATGGATCCCGCGGCCGGTGAATGGATGTCACGGCCGAGGGATCCTCGTGGTTTGATGTACCGGCCGAGGGATCGAAGCCCCGGTCGGTGTTCTTCCTCACACCGGACTATACGATTAACAGATAATCAGAAAGCTATGATTAAGTATAGGAGCGATAAATAAAACAAACCAGAGGCCGTTGGGCCTCACCACCTTAATCCCTCAGTTGCTTGATTGCTTCGGATTGGGTGTGATTGACTGATTGCTTGATTGAAAACCCTAGGGTTAGGGTTTGAACTTCGTGGTTTGATCGCCGGATTGACGGCTGCCTTCGGGAGGTTAGGACTTTTGAGGAGTGGGTTTAAGAGAGTATTTTGACAGAGTTTCGTGGCTTGATTGAGTGTGTAGGTCTATCAATTTCTGTGTTTATTTCGGAGCCCAAAGGCTCCTTTATATAGGCATAGGGATGACTCACTCCGGCCAATCAAATCATGAGATGGCAATTGCAATTGCAATGCATCTCTAACTCTACGTCGTAATCTCTGAGCGTAGCCCGAACGCATCAGGAAGGTAGTGTAGTTGGATCAAACCAAACGTTCCAGAGTCTGGAAAAAGGTCGATCTGGCGGCCGAGCAAAGGAAGTCGTGGCCGTGGAATGGATATCTCGGCCGAAGGATAGATCTTGCGACCGAGGAATTGATCTCTCAGGGAGATTTTGCTGGCAACTGGTTGCTCGGGTGAGGAATTGATGTTTTGGCCATTAGATCGATGTTACGGCCGCCAGATGGATTCTCCTAGGCTTCTGTATTTCAGTCTGAAAGGCTGTATGGCTCTGAATTGGGTCCTCTAAGTGGTTCAAAGTTCTCACCGAAAGTCCTAAGGTCTTCAAGGAAGCAATCAGCAATCACTGTATCCGTTTCATCATCGAGATTGTCCCAAGGTGGGACTTGAAATAATCGTTAGGCCAAATTGGGGTGTCTACAGTTGCCCCTCTTTGACTGAACTCAGACGGATCGCGAGACATGTTTGAGTAAGAGTCAAAGCTGTAAAAAGCAACTCAATTTGGTCCAACCACTATTCCAAGGGGTTTTTGAAAAAGGTTTTGTTATGGTCGGGCCGGGAGGCTGCCTACGTATTCCACAAGGGAAATTCAGACCAATCATAGTTCGGGACATAAAACAAAAGTAAAAAGTTTGGAGGGTTAGAGACAGAAGACGTACCTTAGGGCTTAAAAAGCCGTAGTGTGACGTACCTAGACTGAGCCAGGGTTTTGGCGAAGAGTAGTTGAAGGAGCGCAGGGCTGCCGGGGGAGCTTTTGCGGAAAGCTTCTTTAGTTATTTTGGGGTAGATCAGTACACTGCAGGTGCGTTTGCTTTTCTTGATCATCCTTACTTTGATTGAAAGGAGCTCGGTAGAGTAGCCTATCCTTGCGAATGAGCTGGAAGGAATTGATGTAATGGGGTGGAATCCAAACCATCTACTGGGGATAAATTGGACGCCGGTTGTTTTTGAGATATGGAGGGCGCAGGGCCAGTAACTGGAGCACGGAGCTTTGCGTAATGAGGGAACCGAGGCACGGAGCCGGTTGTAGTCATGAGGCGAGAGCCTGGAGAGTGATAGAATCGAGGCGTGGAGCCTGTTGCAATCTTGAGGCGAAGGCCTGAGGGGATTGGATTGATAAGACCGAAGCGCGGAGCTGGTGTTAATCATAAGGCGAGAGCCTGTGGTGACTAGATTGAGGCGTGGAACCTGCTGTGGTTGTGAGGCGAAGGCCTGAGGTGAGCTTAGAGCTTGATGGGACCGAAGCGCGGAGCTGGTATTGATCAGGAGGTGAGATCATGAGGTGTCAGAGCTTTGAGCTTGACGTGATGAACTGAAGCGCGGAGCTGGTATAAGGCAAGAGCCTGAGGTGAGCTTAGAGCTTGATGGGACCGAAGCGCGGAGCCAGTATTGATCAGGATGAGAGCCTGTGGTGTCAGAGCTTTGAGCTTGACGTGATGAACCGAAGCGCGGAGCTGGTGTAAGGCAAGGGCCTGAGATGAAGGAACTGAGGCGTGGAGCCTGAAGTGATCGAGGCGTGGAGCCTGCATGCAGTCTTGAGGCAAGGGCCTAAGTTGTCGGAGCTTAGAGCTTGACGTGATTTGAACCGAAGCGTAGAGCTGGTTGCATTCTGATGGTCTGCGCACGGAGCTTTTCCATCATAAGTGTTGGCGTGGAGCCAAAGGATCGAGGCGCTGGACCGATCAATAAAACCGAGGCATAGAGCCGGTTGATTGCAGGGTTGACCTGTTTCATGAGAGATATGCAGAGTGTATATGTGTGATGATGGTTGTTAGATGTGAACAGATGTGATGCAGACTCGATGTGAAAATGCAATATGTGCACGGGCCCGTGCGTGTGTGTTTGTTTTAAGCTTAGAGCTTCTATCAAGTTCCGGACTTGAGCATTTAGAGCGTAGAGCTCAAGCATTCGGACAGCAGAATCCAAGCATTCAAAGTACAGGCTTTGAGCGTCCAGTACGCAGTGGTTGGGCATCCAAGCGTAGAGCTTGAGCATTCAAGTGTATGACTTGAGCATCCAGTACACAGTGGTTGGGCATCCAAACGTAGAGATTGAGCATTCAAAAATATTAGATTTTTGAGCATTCAGGCGTAGAGCCTGAGAATAGATGTCTTGATTGTTGGGGCGGCTTAGAGCCTGTTGCTTGTTTACGGCTTCGAGCCAGTTGAGATAATGGGCTTTGAGCCGCTGAGATTGCTTGTTTACGGCTTTGAGCCATTTCAGATGGTAGATACAGGCTTCGAGCCTGTTGAAGTAATGGGCTTCGAGCCGCTGAGTTGTGATAGCAAGCGCAGAGCTGCTGAATGAGTGAATATGGGCGTAGAGCCTGTCGATAATGGGCTTCGAGCCACTGAGATTGATTGTTACGGCTTCGAGCCAGTTGAGATGATGAACACAGGCTTCGAGCCTGTTAAGAACTTGATTGTGTACGGCTTCGAGCCAGTTGAGACAATGGGCTTAGAGCCGCTGAGTTGGTTGTTACGGCTTCGAGCCAGTTGAGATAGTGGGCTTAGAGCCGCTGAGATGAGTGATAGCGAGCATAGAGCTGCTGTATGAGTTGATGTGAGTGACCATAGGCACGGAGCCGTTGAGATAGTTGGGTGCGGGCGTTGAACCACTGTGTAGCGAGCTTGGAGCTGCTGAGATGATTGGTACGGGCGTAGAGCCGTCGAGAAGGTAGGCGAGGAGCCTGTGTGGAGCTGCTGGGACGATAGGCGAGGGGCCTGTTTGATAGATGGGCGTGGAGCCGCCGATTTGACAGGTGCAGAGCCATTGAGGTAAGCGTTGGATTGCTTTGGTAGTGATGAGCTCGGAGCTTGTTGTAGCAGATGGAGCTACGGAGCTATAGGGTTGCTGGTAACAGCTGAGTGGTAGCGAGCTTGGAGCTGCTGAGCTTACGATATTAGGCGATGCGCTGAGATGATGGGCGTGGCGCCAATTGAATAGCTTGATAGCGAGCTTAGAGCTGCTGAAGTGGTGATGGTGCAAGAAGCACGGTATTGCTGAGATGATAAGCTTGGAGCCGTTGAAATGATGGGCTTGGAGCCGTTGAATAGAGCTGCTAAGATGATTACAGGCGTAGAACCTGTGTTGAGCGATGGCAAACTTGAAGCTGCAGAGTTTGAAGCAAGGAGCATGGTGTTGCTGATAGTAAGCATAGGGCTGTTGAGATAATGAGCTCGGGGCTTGGTTGCAGAGTTGTTGAATGGACACGGAGCTGCTAAGTGATCATGATGGTGAGCATAGGGCCGCTGAGTGAGCTTCAGAGCTACTGATAGTGAGCCTAAAGCTGCTGGGCGCTAGCGAGTATGGGCATAGAGCCGCTGAAGCTGTTGGATATGGAGATGTTGGGATAGCTTGCTGAGTGACTTAAGTATGGAGCTATTGAGCACGGGGTACTGCTGAGGCGGGGGAGCCATTGACTGGCTTTGATAGTAGCGAGCATGTAGCTGTTGAGTGACTTGATGGGGATGAATAGCAGAGTCGTCGAGTGTCTTAATTGCTGTAGGCGTGAACATGGAGTTGCTGGGTGAGGATGAGCATAGAGCTTGGTGATTGCTGTCGTACTTCCAGAGTACAGTAACTGGGGTGTAGAGTCTGAAGGATCTTTTGGGTTTTGCGAGCAAGAGTTCACAGTCTATATTCCTCAAAGGTCAAGTGACCAGTAGTTGCGAACTTGCTGCTTCAGAGAGAGCTCCGAAAAAGTCCCGAATCAGGTCCAACATTGGTGCTTGAGATTCCTCATGTTCGTGATTGCCTCCAAGGCTATATTTCACTTGCTCGGGATTGCCCCCAAGGCTAGATTGCGTGCATTTGGTAACCCCTGCAAGGCTTTTATCATTGCTTGATTCTTCTTAAGCTTGGGAATGCTCCCAAGGCTAATTTCCTCATGCTCAGAATGATCTTGAGTCTTAGACTGAGTGCTTCTAGCAGACATTTGACAGCCTATGCAAGGCTTTTGATTTATTCTGACGCTGGTGCTTGATATCATGCACGCTCAGGAATGCTCCCAAGGCTGGATTTGATTATAAGTTCTATTGGCCACGGGCCCAGAATACCACGAATGCTTTGTTGGTGCCTGGATTCAAATCGATTGCCTTTGAAAGAGGAGATTTTGAAGAAGGATGCAGCAGCTGCGAGGTTGATTTATCGGGCGTGGGAACGCCAGGAGTCAGAGGATTGATTCCACGTGCTTGGGGTGCCCTTAAGGCTAGTTTCCACATGCTTGGGATGCCTCCCAAGGCTGGTTCTGAGTATGCTCGGGATTGCCCCTAAGGCTAGTTCTTGACCATATTCCCCTTTGACTTTGTTGACTTGTTGACCCAAAGTGCCATAAGGTTTGTTAAATGCTTCGGCCATTAATGCTTCAGAGATTTCCATCGCCTCCATTAACGGGGTGCCTTCTGGAGGCTGAATGCTTTCTAGAAGTTGGCTATACAAACGCTTTCTGGAAGCTAGCAACATAAACGCCTTCTGGAGGGCTTTATCAACACGGATGCCCTTTTTGGAGGATAGATGCCTTCTGAAGGGCTGGAGTGTGCAAGCTTTATACAGGTGCTTTTTCTTGTTGGCTGTTCACTTAATGTATTAAGTGGAAGCCGCAGGATTGTTTCGCTGGCCTGCTATACAGCGAGGCCTGAGTGTAGAGTTGCTCGGAGTTCTTGAAAAGCTAGATAAGGCCGCGAATACGACAAGGCACGTGTATGGTGCTACTGAAGAGCAAGTGTGAGGCTTCTGATTTTATGAAGGCAGAGCTGCTAAGATGGAGATGAAAGCGCGAAGCAAGGAGCTATGGAGATGTGAAGTGCGAAGCCACTTTAATGCTATTGGTCATGGTGCCATTTGTAGAGTTTGCTGGGGCTGTCTTTCAGCTTCTTTGACTTGGCTCTGTCGGTCATAGATACCAAGCTCGGTATGGTCGGTTCAAGGACTGAAATCCAGGAGAATCCTGCAATCCACATGACAGCATTTCCACAAAAGAGTTGAGGTGTTCTCCCAGGATATGATGCTTCTTAGGCTGAGCTTTTTGAAGGCCGAGTGTGTTGGCTGGGAGGTAGATTTTACAGTGCGTCCCTTTGTTGCTCTTTTACTCCTCGCATAGAGATGATGACCATGATGCCTTGATGATTCTGCCTTGTTTGATCATAAGAAACACCTCATATTTGGAGTTAGCTTGTGCAATCACAACAAGAGGTTAGTGCAAAAGACAGGGTGATAGCGATATGCATGTAAATTCGCAATGTATTCTGGACATCTCAACTTTTGCGTATTTGATCAAATGCTTCCCCTTGATTTGGGGAGACCAATAGTGATTTATTTACTAGCCAGGTGTTTGAAAGACCGCAATGCCTTAGCGGCACTACTGAAAACATTGTTTGGTCAAGGGACCATATTCCTACACTCCTCATGAAATGAAAGACCCATATTATTTCCTCAGAGATTTGCAAAAAGTGACTGTGCTTGTATTTGCTGTGTCAAGATTGTTTGAGATAAGATCAATTTTGAAAGTTTTTCCTTAAGGATTGTAAGGGGAAAAAATCCGCTTAGTGCTAACTCTAGCTTTTTGGTAAACAGCTTCACGTGCCTCCTCGCCGGAACCCTAGCCTTTCGCCGGAACCCTAACTGCAAAACAGACAAGGGTGAGCGCACCTTTGCCTCTCGTGGCAAAGGCCCTCCGATGCCTCAGTTAGTATCACATACTAGCAGAAAACCCTAATTATCAGTAGGTAAATAACTCGATTGCAGTAGACTGCGTACCTTTCACCTTTAGGTTTACCTTGTATTTATAGATTCACAGATGCTTGTTGCCCAAGTATTCGTGTTGCCCTAGGTTTCCTATCTCGTACAGGAAACCCAGAATATCTTGGATTCTCGTTCCCTTATCAGTTCATTATCTTAGTCCTTTTAGGACTCTTTTCCATAACTGACCGAACATCCCATTCCCGTTGGGTATCTCTCCTGGATCCTATATTCTCGGGATCCCATTCCTTTACGGAACCAATTGTAATGGAACCTCCTAGAGTATTCCCTCTGCTCCAGCACTTGATTGGAGTTCTTCCCTTGTTCGGCTATCTCATCGCCGAACAACTACTTGGACCAACGTCCTCTCAGGAGCTCTCCTCCTGTTCGGCCCTTTTGGACCAGAAACAAACTTCTTGGACCAACAACTTCACGTCACTGGTCCTTTATCAATCTCTTGGTCCAATAACTTCTCATGTTTACTGGACCTTGACCCCATACAGACTTCCTGGACCAATGACATTTCATATCACTGGTCCATATCGCCGACCACCGTCTTGCACGACGACTATCCCCAACTTATTTACACCATGGTCCCACGTACCACGTGTTCGGGCCCTGTTTGGCCTTGTTCGGGAATATCTCCCTACAATTGCTCCCCAGCTTTACTCGTTACTTTTTACCCAAATGACGAGCAAAGCTCTTAAGAACCGAGCAGATTCGTCCTGCTTCTGCACCTTTATTCGTGGCACATATCTTACTGCCCATATTAGATGCAAACAGATGTTTTTGTGAAACATGACGCACAAACGGCGTCCGGGGTGACGTTTCACGTACGTCACCCTACTAACTTGGGTACTCAGGGAATCTCGTCCCCAATGCAGACCCACATTTCGCTTTGCTAAGTTCACTCATTTTTCAGCAAATCTTTTTGCACTCTTGTTAAGTTTGTTCGTACTTTAGCATTGACCCTAGGTCATTCCGTATCTTCGCAGTTTCTTGGTATTCAGTATTTGCTTTGGCCCAAAGTTTTCTCGTACTTTAGCGAATTCCCAGCAATACTCTAGGAGTACTCGTACTCGTCCCAATTCTTGGCCGAACATGGTTGCTTCAGGCATTCGATGCCAAGACCGAAGTCTCCTTTGTACCCAGCCTATCTCGGGCTCAGCTTGTAGCCAAGGCTTAAGTTTTGTCGATTTTTGGCATTACTTACTGCCTTGGCCTAAGCATACTTGTTTTTAGCCAATCCATTGTCGTGTCTAGGTTTATGTCGTACCTAGCTTATCTCAGGCTTTGCTCGTATCAGAGTAATGTTCACTTCTCGGGCCCCAAACTTCTTCGTGCTTGGGCCTTTATCTGACAATCTTCTCTTGTCATGATTCAAGCAATGTTCGCTGCCCGGGCCTCAAAACTTCTTCATGTTCGGTCTTAGTTTGTGCACGACGCACCCATATCCTAAGTTGTTTCGTACTTAGCTTCCTTTTAGTATTATTCATATCTTTTGGCCTAAGTGTCTTCGTACTTAGACAACCGTTGCTTTCGGACTAAGTGTATTCATACTCAGTAAGTCTTCAGCAATATTCATTGCTATAACCTAAGTTTTCTCGCACTTAGCAATATTCTGAGTTCAATCATACTCGATTGGATTTCGGCACCCTTCATGGTCTTGGCCGAAGTTTATTCGCACTCAACCGGATTCTGAGTTTGATCGTACTCAACGAATATTTCTGATGAATGCTCTTTGCTCCCCAGCATGGAGGCAAAGTGTCCTCAGCATGTTCTTGCCAGGACCGTACTTGGAGGCAAAGTGTCCTCAGCATGTTCTTGCCAGGACCGGACAAGTACAATATTCGTGCTAGAAATAATTTCTTTCAAGCAATTTTATTCATAATTCTACCGAAGCAACTCGTAGCTTAAGAGAAATGTTGAACACTACCTCTTACTAAGTAATCTCATTACTTGACGTTATTTTGACTGATGGCCCTTCGTGGCCAAAGTATACCATGCTCGGATACCGATCGCAGCTGCCCAGTTTTCGCGTGAGCTTATTAAGAATTTCATACCTATCGACCTTATGTATCTCATACATAAGCTTAAGTTTTTCATTCTTAGATACTTCCGTGTCTATACTTGGCAACTCTCAAGCATAGTCGTCATTCGCGCGCGACTCAATCTCGTGCTTGTTCATGCACATATAATTAAGTGTTATGAATAAACATTCCTATGTGCATTCGAGCATAAACTTAAGTGTTTCATACTTAGCAAGTTCCTAAGTTTCTTATACTTAGTATTGTTGTGCTTACATGCACACACCCTAGTTTCGTGTGTTTATTCATACACATCTAAGCATTCGTACTTAGTCGGGTTTGTGTGTTTCTTCATACACCTCAATCGTACTCAATCCCTACCGGATCTATCTACAAACCTAGACCCTTCGTGCCTGGCCAATTTCGTGCGTTCATTCATACACACTTTTTGTACTGTGCTTGCTCACCCAAGTGTTTCATACTTGGCAGACTCCTAAGTGTATTCATACTTTAGATAAATCTGCATATTCTCGTATGCTCCCCAAGTTCCTTGTACTTGAATTTATGTGCATATTCACGTATGCAACCCAAATGTCTCGTATTTGGGTATATTATGAGTTAGATCATACTCAATCAAATTCTGGCACTATTCACTGCCATGGCCTAAGTTTACTCATACTTAGCCAAATTTGGAGTATAATCATACTCCATCGGTTTTTGGCATTACTCATTGCCATGGCCTAAGTTTATTCATACTTAGCCAAATTTAGAGTATGATCGTACTCAATCGGATTTCGGCATTTACTCATTGCTATGGCCTAAGTTTATTCATACTTAGCCAAATTCGGAGTATGTTCACACTCCATTGGATTTTGGCATTATTCATTGCCATGGCCTAAGTTTAATCATACTTAGCCAAATTCGGAGTATGTTCGCACTCCATTGAATTTCGGCATTATTCATTGCCACGGCTTAAGTTTATTCATACTTAGCCAAATTCGGAGTATGTTTGCACTCCAACGGATTTTGGCATCATTCATTGCCATGGCCTAAGTTTATTCATACTTAGCCAAATTCGGAGTATGTTCGCACTCCATTGAATTTTGGCATTATTCATTGCCATGGCCTAAGTTTATTCATACTTAGCCAAATTCGGAGTATGTTCGCACTCCATTCAACTTTGGCATTATTCATTGCCATGGCCTAAGTTTATTCATACTTAGCCAAATTCGGAGTATGTTCGTACTCTATTGAATTTTGGCATTATTCATTGCCATGGCCTAAGTTTATTCATACTTAGCCAAATTCGGAGTATGTTCGCACTCCAACGGATTTTGGCATCATTCATTGCCATGGCCTAAGTTTATTCATACTTAGCCAAATTCGGAGTATGTTCGTACTCTATTGAATTTTGGCATTATTCATTGCCATGGCCTAAGTTTATTCATACTTAGCCAAATTCGGAGTATGTTCGCACTCCAACGGATTTTGGCATCATTCATTGCCATGGCCTAAATTTATTCATACTTAGCCAAATTCGGAGTATGTTCGTACTCTATTGAATTTTGGCATTATTCATTGCCATGGCCTAAGTTTATTCATACTTAGCCAAATTCGGAGTATGTTCGCACTCCAACGGATTTTGGCATCATTCATTGCCATGGCCTAAATTTATTCATACTTAGCCAATTTCGGAGTATGTTCGTACTCTAACGGATTTTAGCATCATTCATTGCCATGGCCTAAGTTTATTCATACTTAGCCAAATTCGGAGTATGTTCGCACTCCATTGAATTTTGGCATCATTCATTGCCATGGCCTAAGTTTATTCATACTTAGCCAAATTCGGAGTATGTTCGTACTCTATTGAATTTTGGCATTATTCATTGCCATGGCCTAAGTTTATTCATACTTAGCCAAATTCGGAGTATGTTCGCACTCCAACGGATTTTGGCATCATTCATTGCCATGGCCTAAATTTATTCATACTTAGCCAATTTCGGAGTATGTTCGTACTCTAACTTGAAAAACAACAATTTTTCAAATCAAATTTCGTTTTATTGCTTCATTCCAAGTTTATTCATACTTAGATGCACACTCTCCCTGCTCCCCAGTATGGAGGCAAATTAAGTGTCTTTGGGTCCATACTTAGCTTATTCGCGCTAGGACCTAACACAAATAAAATTTTCATAATTCTATCACAAAGCCATTCGTAGCTGAATACTTTCTATGGAATTCTGATCATAATTCCCCTATAGCAACTCGTAGCTAATTAATCACAATAAGCAATATTTTCTACGGAATTCTATTCATAATTCCATTATAGCAACTCATAGCTAGTTAATCACAATAAGCAATATTTTCTACGGAATTCTATTCATAATTCCATTATAGCATCTCATAGCTAGTTAATCGAAAATTTTAAATTGCAATAACTAATTCTACTACTTATCTGTATATTTCGTGGCATTGTTACCGCGTTCCCATCCAAGTCTTTGAGGCGATAAGCTTCAATCTCAGCTATCTCTGTAACCTTGTATGGTCTCTCCCAATTCGGACCAAGCTTCCCATTCATGGGATCTCATGCAAAAACTTCCTTAGTTTCTTAGCCTTCAGTATTTTGGGCACTTCGTAGCCCGACCAACAAGCCTTTGTATTCTACCAAATTATTCAAAGCACTGAGCTTTAGCTGAACAACCAGTTCTAGCATCACAACCATAGGAGAGCATATCATTGCTCTGCATGAGTTGCCTAGCAGATTCAGACTGCTCCTTAGGATTGCCTAGCAGATTCAGACTGCTCTGTGCAATCGCCTAGCAGGTTCAAACTGCTCCTTAAGATCGCCTAGCAGATTCGGACTGCTCTGCGCTGCTACCGAGCAGATTCAGACTGCTCCTTAAGATCGCCTAGCAGATTCGGACTGCTTTGTGCAATTCACCTAATAGGTATAGGTTGCTCTTTGCGATCGCTTAGCAAATTCGGATTGCTCTGTGCTGCTGCCTAATAGATTCAAATTGCTAAGCGCGGTCGCCTTGCAGGTTCATACTGCACTGCGCTGCGCGGCTGTAGAGCAGATTTTGACTGCTACTTAGGATTGCCTAGCAGATTCGGACTGCTCTGTGCAATCGCCTAGCAGGTTCAGACTGCGCTGCTACCGAGCAGATTCAGACTGCTCCTTAAGATCGCCTAGTAGATTCGGACTACTCTGCACGGATGCCTAGCAGGTTACGACTGCTCCGTGTGGACACCTAGCAGATTCGAACTGCTCGGTATGATTGCCTAGCAAGTTCAGATTGCTCTTCGCGATCACCTAGCAGATTCGGACTGCTTTGTGCAATTCGCCTAACAGGTACAGACTGCGCTGCTACCGAGCAGATTCAGACTGCTCCTTAAGATCGCCTAGTAGATTCGGACTGCTTTGTGCAATCGCCTAGCAGGTTCAGACTGCGCTGCTACCGAGCAGATTCAGACTGCTCCTTAAGATCGCCTAGTAGATTCGGACTACTCGGCACGGATGCCTAGCAGGTTACGACTGCTCCGTGTGGACACCTAGCAGATTCGAACTGCTCGGTATGATTGCCTAGCAAGTTCAGATTGCTCTTCGCGATCACCTAGCAGATTCGGACTGCTTTGTGCAATTCGCCTAACAGGTACAGGTTGCTCTTCGCGATCGCCTAGCAAATTCGAATTGCTCTGCGCAATTCGCCTAACAGGTACAGACTGCGCTGCTACCGAGCAGATTCAGACTGCTCCTTAAGATCGCCTAGTAGATTCGGACTACTCTGCACGGATGCCTAGCAGGTTACGACTGCTCCGTGTGGACACCTAGCAGATTCGAACTGCTCGGTATGATTGCCTAGCAAGTTCAGATTGCTCTTCGCGATCACCTAGCAGATTCGGACTGCTTTGTGCAATTCGCCTAACAGGTACAGGTTGCTCTTCGCGATCGCCTAGCAAATTCGAATTGCTCTGCGCAATTCGCCTAACAGGTACAGGTTGCTCTTCGCGATCGCCTAACAGATTTAGGCTGCTCTTCTCGAGTGCATAGCAGATTATGACTGCTCTGTGTGGACACCTAGCAGATTCGAACTGCTCCGTATGATTGCCTAGCAAGTTCAGATTGCTCTTCGCGATCACCTAGCAGATTCAGACTGCTTTGACCTCCATCTCGGCATCTTGATTTGCTCCCCCAATCCTAGGAGCATACAATACTGAAGGACTTGCTCATGGCCCTACTCAATGCTTTCTCCTTTAGCACCAGGCAAAGAAGGTGTCCTCTCCTTTTCCCTCTTAGATCATCCTCCATTCGTGGAGTCTTTACGCTTCCAGAATTGAACCAGCGAGTGACTCGTACCCGCCAAGCCATTCCTTTACTCCACCAGCGGCTTTTTCGGAGCCTGCAGTGGCGTTTTGTCACGACCCCCTCAAGACCATGCGTGTTCTTTAGGTCGTATGGCTCTTCTTCCATCATGGTTTCAATGGGAATTCTATCGTTTCCCACAGACGGCGCCAATTGTAAGGGGGAAAAATCCGCTTAGTGCTAACTCTAGCTTTTTGGTAAACAGCTTCACGTGCCTCCTCGCCGGAACCCTAGCCTTTCGCCGGAACCCTAACTGCAAAACAGACAAGGGTGAGCGCACCTTTGCCTCTCGTGGCAAAGGCCCTCCGATGCCTAAGTTAGTATCACATACTAGCAGAAAACCCTAATTATCAGTAGGTAAATAACTCGATTGCAGTAGACTGCGTACCTTTCACATTTGGTTTACCTTGTATTTATAGATTCACAGATGCTTGTTGCCCAAGTATCCGTGTTGCCCTAGGTTTCCTATCTCGTACAGGAAACCCAGAATATCTTGGATTCTCGTTCCCTTATCAGTTCATTATCTTAGTCCTTTTAGGACTCTTTTCCATAACTGACCGAACATCCCATTCCCGTTGGGTATCTCTCCTGGATCCTATATTCTCGGGATCACATTCCTTTACGGAACCAATTGTAATGGAACCTCCTAGAGTATTCCCTCTGCTCCAGCACTTGATTGGAGTTCTTCCCTTGTTCGGCTATCTCATCGCCGAACAACTACTTGGACCAACGTCCTCTCAGGAGCTCTCCTCCTGTTCGGCCCTTTTGGACCAGGAACAAACTACTTGGACCAACGTCCTCTTGGACCAACGTCATCTCAGGACCTCTCCTCCTGTTCGGCCCTTTTGGACCAGAAACAAACTTCTTGGACCAACAACTTCACGTCACTGGTCCTTTATCAATCTCTTGGTCCAATAACTTCTCATGTTTACTGGACCTTGACCCCATACAGACTTCCTGGACCAATGACATTTCATATCACTGGTCCATATCGCCGACCACCGTCTTGCACGACGACTATCCCCAACTTATTTACACCATGGTCCCACGTACCACGTGTTCGGGCCCTGTTTGGCCTTGTTCGGGAATATCTCCCTACAAGGATTTCAAAATCATATCATTTCATCTATATGTTCCACACTCACGTCATTCAATCATCAAAGGACGCAGAATTATTTTACAAACCCATGTCTTTAGCCAATTAGGTGAGTTTGTTGCTTCGAGCTTGATCTGACTGACTTAAGTTGGATTGATAGGCGCCTATTGAGACCCATATGAGAGAAGTGCATAAAGGGGAACATAGCCATGTCCCTTGTCCCACGTTACTCTCCACGTTGTGTGATTTGCTAAGAAGATGCAAATTCCAATATTCTTGCCCTTCGTGTTAAGTCCCACATTGGTGATGCCCCTAGTGTTTAGGACCTTGCTACTAAGTCGTGTTCCCCAATCTGAGAGGACTTTGTTACGGACCATAATGCAGGCTTGGGGTTTTGGGTTGAGAAAGAAGCGGATGTAAAGGCTCAAACCTAATTTCTACTCACGCTTGGGTTTAAAAAGCTAGCAGCCATCTTCAACATTTTTATCAACTCTTGTTGTCTCTTATCTCACTTTGTGTGAAAGAGTTGGTTTCTTCGAAAATGTCCTTTGTATGTATTGGAAGAAATGTTTCCTTCAAAGTGCCCCTTGTATGACGGGGTGCTCATTCTTTCATTGATTTTTCTTTCGTCTCTCCTTGTATTTTTTTGTGTTTGCCCCAGTGTAGGGGATGGCTGCCTAGCAGGCTGTTCAAAGAAATTATCCAGAGGCTCGATGTGGCTAGCAAGGGATAAGTGTTTGGGATAAAGAAATGAATGCCTTTCTTCATCTTGAAACACACGACAAATTGGAAAGGATCATAACCAAGAAATTAGGGGCTTCGAGGTTTAACCAAGTGGATTTTCTAAGATTGAGGACAATCTTTTGAGACACATAGTAGATGCATGGAGACACGGCTAATTTCTCACTTTGTTCATACTCTAACTTTTGCCTAGACCGCCCTTACGGGTTTTCAATCTAGCGAGCTCATCATTTTTTTTCTTTTCTCTGTATTTTTCCTCTCTTTTCTTCTTTCTCCTTCTTCATCTTCAATAGCATGTTTTGCTTACAAGTGATCTCTGTGAGGGTGCAGAGATGTGTCAACTCCTTCTTAACTCAACAGAAATGATGCGGGTCATAGCTTTGAAAAACTCATTTTGCCCTTTTGACAATTCAAGTGATTATGATGTGTTCCAAAAGATGCCATGAGGTTACTTTGAAATCCCTAAGGATTGTTTTCAATACTCAATGTTATCATGAGCATTCTATAGCAGCGAACTAGCACAGGAGGGAACATTTTCAAATTTGTGGTCGACCAAAAGGTGCCTACGTATCCCAACAGAGAATCAGGCCATTCGTAGTTCATATTTGAGGAGACTTGAATTTAAGACCCACATTTCATGCTGAGTGTGACGATTGGACAGAAACCATGATGAGCAAAATGATATCAATTTTTCAAAAGAAGCAAAACATGGGCCAAAATGGTGGTGAAAGTTAGCTAGGTACGAGAAGATTGTTTTAAAATCTAAGCCAAGACGTGATGGACATGGCTGCCATTGCTCAAAACTTGGTTGGATTAAACTTCAATTTTTTCTTCGTAGCCATTACCATCATGTCTGAGATCAAATTCCAAATCTAAGAGAAGGAGAAACCTAATCATGCTTAAGTTGAGATATCCAAAACTAATTGTCCATGCGTCACATTTTCTAATATGCAAACTGCCCTTAGTGGTGGTGCAACCAAATGACATGCGATGAACAAAGAAAGGAAATGAGGGGGATGGACTCCTCTTTTGGTTTGGCTCCTGCATAGTTAGAAAGAGGCAAGCAAAACGATATGTATACATATAGCACCACAGCTACTTACACAGATTATGGATGAGTCATGCATTGCAATCCGTTTGTATGCATGAGTTTATCGGATACTATAGATAGCCAGCCATTTTTTATATGGATGATTCTTAAGACTCGTTGCTGCCACTTAAGATCCCACTTCCAAGCCAATCCATATTATGAGACAAATCGAAAAGGTTGAGCATATGGCTACAACAGAAAGTAGACTCGGAGTCCATCGCTGTGCTAGCGGCTATTTGAATGTTTCAGAAAAACTTGTCATTAGATTAGTCATTGCAAAAAGTTTTGAAAGTTCCTTCAATTCTTGGTTAGGGAAAATCCTTTCTCAAAACGTGATTGAGGTAATTGAAATCCACTTGATTATTTGCTAGCACATTGACGACCTCCTAAATTTTACCAGCTCGTTGAGGTAAGCATGCTCAGAATTTTGAATTTTGAAAGATGGGTTGCTAGGCCGATTTGGGAATAGGAACCAAAGTCCTAAACTTGTCATGCTGAATCATCCATGGAGAAATAAGTATTGCAAGTTCTATCCATAATATCTTTGACTTTGCATACAATCATCCATAACCTGCTCTACTACTTTACACTCCCTCTTTCCTTTAGCCTTGCAAGGCAAAGATTGCTAGAGCAACCTCTGGTTCAATTGCCGGCGGGGCAGCCAGTGTTTGATTTCGTTCTAGAAATCCATGCTTCGCGGTGCTTTAAGTAAAGCGAGAGTGTTAAGTAAGCAATGATGCTTTTTACCAAAAATATACCTTGCAGGCAACGCCATTATTGCTTGCCCTAACCCTTCTGCACAGAAAGAGATGTTACAACAGAAAGAGATGTTACAACAACATATACAAGGTGTGAGGAAGAACTTGGAAGTAAAAATGCAAGTAGGTTCCTAGCCTGTAGGTTCCTGTCTTAGTTTGATAAGTTCTATGGCTTTCTAAAACATGCAAGGTTTTGGTAGTCTCAGGGTGCTCCGTTGTCAAAGGGCACCAATCCTCTCACCAGCCCATCATAGGCGGTGATTGGGTGATTCCCTTTTTGATATACCACTAGGTACGAGTGACTGTGGAGTTTGCTGGAACCCCCAACATAGCCCGTGTCATGCCGGGATATCAGGTGAACTCAACGGGTTGCCCGCTCGATGCATATGATAGATGAATTAAACAAGGCATGTATTAGTCTTATGTTGAACTTTCTGGTTATGGCTCTCATATCCCCAGTAGAGTCGCCAAAAACTGTAGACGCCTCCCAAACGGGGCATCGCCATACAAATTGATCACGTTTGTTTGCTCGATTGATTGCTTGCTTCGTGAACCAAAATCATGGACATTCCCATGGCTAGGAACATCGCCACATGATAGCGGTTATCATCAAAACAGAGTCGCCACCCAGTTTATTAAAACTGGGAAAACAGATAGAGATTCTGGATACGGGAGCCAAAAGTACAGTAAGGGGAAGGTGTTAGGCACCCCTCTCTGCCCAGCCGTGAGACTGGCCCATAGTTATTCAACATAAGACATATAGATGCTTTATTTAATTCTAATATATAGTCTGTTTAATTAATCCTTTAAACGGTAAGTAGAGTGAGCCAGGACTGTAATTGAAGCATGCATCAGAAACCAAAGCAAAACAGCTGTCCCAGGGAGATGGATCCCGCGGCCGGTGAATGGATGTCACGGCCGAGGGATCCTCGTGGTTTGATGTACCGGCCGAGGGATCGAAGCCCCGGTCGGTGTTCTTCCTCACACCGGACTGTACGATTAACAGATAATCAGAAAGCTATGATTAAGTATAGGAGCGATAAATAAAACAAACCAGAGGCCGTTGGGCCTCACCACCTTAATCCCTCAGTTGCTTGATTGCTTCGGATTGGGTGTGATTGACTGATTGCTTGATTGAAAACCCTAGGGTTAGGGTTTGAACTTCGTGGTTTGATCGCCGGATTGACGGCTGCCTTCGGGAGGTTAGGACTTTTGAGGAGTGGGTTTGAGAGAGTATTTTGACAGAGTTTCGTGGCTTGATTGAGTGTGTAGGTCTATCAATTTCTGTGTTTATTTCGGAGCCCAAAGGCTCCTTTATATAGGCATAGGGATGACTCACTCCGGCCAATCAAATCATGAGATGGCAATTGCAATTGCAATGCATCTCTAACTCTACGTCGTAATCTCTGAGCGTAGCCCGAACGCATCGGGAAGGTAGTGTAGTTGGATCAAACCAAACGTCTGACAGAACGTTCCAGAGTCTGGAAAAAGGTCGATCTGGCGGCCGAGTAAAGGAAGTCGTGGCCGTGGAATGGATATCTCGGCCGAGGAATTGATCTCTCCGGGAGATTTTGCTGGCAACAGGTTGCTCGGGTGAGGAATTGATGTTTTGGCCGTTAGATCGATGTTACGGCCGCCAGATGGATTCTCCTAGGCTTCTGTATTTCTGTCTGAAAGGCTGTATAGCTCTGAATTGGGTCCTCTAAGTGGTTCAAAGTTCTCACCGAAAGTCCTAAGGTCCTCAAGGAAGCAATCAGCAATCACTGTATCCGTTTCATCATCGGGATTGTCCCAAGGTGGGACTTGAAATAATCGTTAGGCCAAATTGGGGTGTCTACATAGGGCTAAGCTGAGAGATTACGACGTAGAGTTAGAGATGCATTGCAATTGCAATTACCATCTCGTGATTTGATTGGCCGGAGTGAGTCACCAATTGCCTATATAAAGGGCCTTTGGACTCCGAAAATAAACACACGAAATTCATCAGAGTACACACTCTCTCAAGCCTCGAAACTCTGCACAAATACTCTCTCAAACCCACTCTTCAAAAGCCCTAACCTCCCGAAGACAGCCGTCAATCCGGCGATCAAACCCCGAAGTTCAAACCCTAACTCTAGGGTTTTCAATCAAGCAATCAGTCAATCATACCCAATCCGAGGCGATCAAGCAACTGAGGGATCAAGGTGGTGAGGCCCAACGGCCTCTGGTTTGTCTTATTTACTGTATTTCTGACTAACCGTAGCGTTTTGATCATCTGTTAATCTTTCTGTCTGGTGTGAGGAAGAACACCGACCGGGGCTTCGATCCCTCTGCTGGTACATCAAACCAGGAGGATCCCTCGGCCGTGACATCCATTCACCGGCCGCGGGATCCATTTCCCTGGGACAGTTTGTTTGTTTCTCTGCTTTCTGACGCATGCTTTACTTATCGCACTGGCTCACTTTACTTACTGTTTAAAGGAATAAATAAATAGACTATGTGTTGGAATTAAACAAAGCATCTACACGTCTTATGTTGAACGATTATGGGCCAGTCTCACGACTGGGCAAAGAGGGGTGCCTAACACCTTCCCCTTATTGTACTTTTGGCTCCCGTATCTAGAATCTCTGTCTATTTTCCCAGTTTTAATAAACTGGGTGGCAACTCTGTTTTGATGATAACCGCTATCATGTGGCGATGTTCCTAGCCATGGGAATGTCCATGATTTTGGTTTACGAGGCAAGCAACCAATCGAGCAAACAAACATGATCAATCTGTATGGCGATGCCCCGTTTGGGAGGTGTCTACAGTTTTTGGCGACTCTGTTGGGGAATATGAGAGCCATAACCAAAAAGTTCAACATAAGACTAATACATGCCTTGTTTAATTCATTTATCATATGCATCGAGCGGGCAACCCGTTGAGTTCACCTGATATCCCGGCATGACACGGGCTATGTTGGGGGTTCCAGCAAACTCCACAGTCACTCGTACCTAGTGGTATATCAAAAAGGGAATCACCCAATCACCGCCTATGATGGGCTGGTGAGAGGATTGGTGCCCTTTGACAACGGAGCACCCTGAGACTACCAAAACCTTGCATGTATTAAAAAGCCATAGAACTTATCAAATTAAGACAGGAATCTACAGGCTAGGAACCTGCTTGCATTTTACTTCCGAGTTCTTCCTCACACCCATTGTATATGTGTATGTTGTAATGTTTCTCTTTTGCAGGTTAAACCTTAGGAATCTCTCTAAGTCAAATAAACAGTAGGTAAGATTAATCAATCTAACTAAAGCAAAAACCTTTTCAGGAAAAATGACTGCATCACTGTTCATGTCTGATTCGCACTTTCAAGTTGTCACCAAGCTGTCTGGTCCGCTCCACTTTGCTGTTGAAGATTTCAACCCCTCTGAATACATCACTCCAGTAAATCACCCAAAGCATATGGTGACTATCATTGAAGACAACCATGTCATGTTCGCTGGAACGGTTTATGAGGAAGAAGTAGAAGACCTGATCGAAGAAGAAGGGCTTCGCAGGGTTCCAATATATTTTTATGACCCCTATGCACCTACCGACGACTATTGGCCAATAGACGAGGTCAACAACCTCGAAACTGAAGAGGCAAAGGAAGAAGAGTCTGTCGACAATGACCCACTAGACGAAATATCACTGAACCTACTCTTTGATGAGGGGGTCACCAACAATGAAATAAGAGTAATCCACCCCATCACAGATAGCTTTGGTAATTGGTGGGGCTTTGTTGGCACACGACGAGTCGACAACAGCGACGAAGCAGAGATTGAAGCTCAATTGGAGGAGATAACGGCGATAGCGAATCAAATGGCCCTCCAAGACTTGCAGGGTGACAATGATGAAAGTGCGAATCAAGGTGACAGTGAAGTGCTGGTGATCAACCATGGTGATGAAAAAGACTGCTCTGAACTGATTGTGGATGCTGAAAAAGGGGCTTACCCTAACTGGATCATGGAACACACTCTGAAATACAAAATGAAAAGCGCTAATTCTGATCTTAGTTCTGATTCCGATTCCGACTCCGAGTCGACTCAGTCCGAGTCAAGCTTTTCATCTTTTGAAACTACTAAGGCTAGTGAGGAAAACCTGGTTAAAGTACCAGGGCATAACATTTACTTTGAGTTCGACTCTGAAATGTCTTTTGATAATCTTAGCAATGAGAAGGAAGATTTAGAGTATTTCACTTTGCCTATGATCAATTGTGTGGATTCCGACAAACCAAACTTTGAGGAAGAAATTCCAAAAGAAATTCTAGAATTCATCGAGAGAGAAGAAGAAAGGCACGCTAAACCTTTTTCTGAGGAAATAATCACAGCAAACATAGGCTCTGAAAACGAGCCCAAAATGGTTAAAATTGGTGCCGCACTATCCCCTCAAGAAAGTGAAAATCTAATCCTTTTGCTAAAAGAATACAAAGATGTTTTTGCCTGGTCTTACGAGGACATGCCTGGAATAGACCCTGAAATTGTTCAGCATAAAATTCCCCTTCATCTTGATACAAAACCAGTTAAACAAAAACTGAAACGTATGCGCCCTGATTGGGTCCTAAAGATAAAAGAAGAAGTCACTAAACAAATCAACGCCGGTTTTCTCATAGTCACCGAATATCCACAATGGGTAGCTAACATCGTTCCCGTACCAAAGAAAACTGGAGGAATTAGGGTCTGCGTAGATTTCCGAGATCTCAACAAGGCCAGTCCAAAGGATGACTTCCCATTACCTCACATAGACGAGCTAGTAGATAACACCGCAGGTCATGCATTGCTATCCTTCATGGATGGATTTTCTGGGTACAATCAAATCCTTATGTCTCCTGAGGATAGAGAGAAAACCACCTTCACTACGCCTTGGGGAACCTACTGCTACCGAGTGATGCCGTTTGGGTTGAAGAATGCTGGAGCCACTTACCAGAGGATGGCAACAACACTACTGCACGACATGATGCACAAAGAGGTCGAGGTGTATGTCGACGATATGATAGTCAAATCAAAGGAAAGAGAAGGACATCATGGAGCACTCCAAAAGTTCTTTGAGAGGATTAGGAATTACAAACTACGTCTTAACCCTCAAAAATGCACTTTTGGGGTAACAGCTGGAAAGATGTTGGGATTCCTCATCACTCAAAGAGGAATCGAGGTAGACACTTCCAAGATACAGGCTATCATGGAGATATCACCGCCTAGGACGGAGAAGGAAGTAAGGAGCTTCTTGGGGAAGGTACAGTTCATCAGCAGGTTCATTTCCAAGCTCACAACCACCTGTGAACCTCTTTTCAAGCTACTGAAGAAAGATACTGATTTTGAATGGAGCCAAGACTGTCAGCAAGCGTTCGAGGCAATCAAAGAATATCTTCAGAATCCACCTGTACTGTCACCGCCCATCCCTGGGAAGCCATTGATTCTGTATCTCTCAGTAACAGACACATCCATGGGATGCATGCTAGCGCAAGAAAACGACGCCAAAGTAAAGTGCGCCATATACTACCTCAGCAAAAAAATGATGGATTATGAGACAAGGTACACTCCCCTCGAGAAAACCTATTGGGGGCTAGTATGGGCCACAAAGAAACTGAGGCACTACCTGTTAGCACATCCGGTGGTGCTGGTCTCTCGTTTAGACCCAATCAAGTATCTTTTCGAAAAGCCAGCACTTATCGGAAAGCTAGCTAGGTGGTTATTGCTGCTAGCAGAATTCGACCTCAAATACATGACAAGGAAATCAGTAAAGGGAAGAGCTGTGGCAGAATTCTTGGCAGATCACCCTGTGACAGAGGCCGAGGCAGAGGACTTCATGTTCCCCGACGAGGACATCTTATGTCTCTTAGACGACACCTGGCAACTTTACTTTGATGGAGCATCAAACCGATGTGGATATGGCATAGGGGTATTGCTAGTTTCCCCAAACGACTCCCACATCCCTTTGTCATATAAACTGAGGTTTGAGGTCACTAACAACCAAGCTGAATACGAGGCTTGTATTGCTGGAATGGAGGCAGCCCTGGAGCTAGGGGCAAAAAGGGTAGAAGTCACTGGGGATTCAAACCTGGTGGTATCTCAAGCCAGAGGAGACTGGAAGGTCAAGGAAGATACACTGAAGCTATATCACTCTGTGCTGGAAGATCTAATTCCACAATTCGATTCCGTTATCTTCACACACACTCCTCGAGTGAGCAATAGATTTGCAGATGCACTGGCAACATTAGCATCTATGGTCGAAATACCCCTGGGATTCACAATGCGGCCTCTCATGATCGAGCAAAAGGTTAAACCAGCATGTGAATGCACCTTTACCGAGGAAGGTGAAGACGATGGCAAGCCATGGTACGAAGACGTGAAGGAATTCCTGGAAAAAGGAGAATACCCATCCGAGGCCACCTCGAAAGACAAAACAGCTCTGCGGAAGTTTGTTGCCCGATTTGTAATATGTGGAGGAGCATTGTATCGAAGGGCACACTTGGGTTCAAGTCAACTTTGCGTCACAACGGAGGACAGCCGCAAGGTAATGGAGGAAATACACGAAGGAATTTGTGGGCCACACATGAATGGGGCAACGATGGCAAAGAAGATTCTACGTCAGGGATATTACTAGACTACAATGGAGGCTGACTGCGCTGATTATGTCCGCCGATGTTACAAATGCCAAACTCACGCTGATCGTATGCGTATTCCCCCTACGGAATTGTATAGCATGACATCCCCTTAGCCATTCCCCACTTGGGGGATAGACGTCATTGGAAGCATAAATCCAAAGGGAAAATACAAACATCAGTTCATTCTGGTGGCCATTGACTACTTCACCAAGTGGGTAGAAGCAGCTTCTTATGCTACTCTCAAAGCCACTCATGTGGCCAAATTTATTCGCACTAATATCATCTATCGATATGGTATACCTCACGAGTTCGTCTGTGACAATGGATCGCACTTCAAGGGGGCGACAAAGAAGCTTTTCGCCGAATTTGGGATACAGAATCATCGGTCATCTACTTACCGACCTCAAACTAATGGAGCAGTTGAGGCTGCAAACAAGAATATCAAGAGGATTCTGCGGAAGACTACCGACACTTACACAGACTGGCTAGAAATGCTACCTCTGGCACTATGGGGTTATCGAACAACTGAAAGGACTTCAACTGGGGCCACTCCCTACTCTCTGGTTTATGGAATGGAAGCTGTCTTGCCTATCGAACTGGAATTACCTTCGTTAAGGGTTCTAGCTGAGACGGGAATGATCGAGGAAGACTGGGTTCAAAATCGTCACGACGAGTTGGTACTACTGGACGAAAGGAGGCTGAGAGCGTTATACCATGTACAAGGGTATCAACGCCGCATTGCACGAGCATTCAACAAAAAGGTGAAACCTAGGGACGTCAAGGTAGGAGACATGGTGCTCAAAGCAATTCGTCGCCACGTCTCAGACCCAAGGGGCAAGTTTAGACCAAACTGGGGAGGCCCCTACCTTATCAAACGCATACTTTCTGGAGGAGCAGCATACATTGCAGACTTGGATGGAATGGAATTCGCAACGCCAGTCAACATTGACAAGCTGAGGAAGTATTACCCATGAGAGATGCTCGTTGGACCGAAAACCACAAGGGTGGGCGGATCCAAGCAAAAATTAGAGCAGCTTGCTAGGTCGAAAACCCGCAAGGGCGGCTTAGGCAAAAACTAAGGCGTAAATAAAACGCTCGCTAGATCGAAAACCCGTAAGGGCGGTTCTAGGCAAAATTTAGAGCACAAAAGGAGAGGAAAACACCCGAGTGGACCCTAACTAAAAACAAAACAAATCCCCTTTGTTGGAACTACGTTTATGGCCTGATTTCCTCTATGGGATACGTAGGCAATCTCTAAATTTGAGATCCGGCCACTACTATCATCATCAATTCCAAAATTTCTAGGTCTATCCTAAAGCATGTTCACTACCAAATCATGGCAATAACATCTCTAAAAATAAAACGACCAAATGTTTTATTATTTCCAAAGGAAAAGGACAGAGCAAACCTAAACAATTCTTAATCCATGAAAGCTAGAATCAAACAAACATCTTTTGAAAAACATAAGCAAAGCGTCAGCCTCTAGGTCTTCCTTCTCTTTGCACTACTATCCTCCAGAAGGTTTTTCTTCAACCAGCATTTGTAAGAACCCGATAGCTTGACAACGAAGTTCTCAGCAACCTCTTGCATCACTCTATTTGGCCAAAGACGCAACGTATTGTGACGGAAGCTGGCATCATGGACCTTAGAGACGGTGTACTCAGGGTCACCCAGGATTGCGGTTTGTTCAGCCCCAAACTGCCTTTGAAAGCGAGCAGGAAAGTAGAAAACGACTCGAGTAATACCAATCACTGCTAAACCAAAATGGTTCATGGTACTCGCAGTCATGTTCTCAATACCATACCAGGGGCAAACCCATTGAATCCAATCACCTCTGCAAGTCTTCATCCATGCTTCCTAAGCAGCCTCAGTTGGGAACTGTTTAATCATGTGACACTCCGTGTATTGGTCTGGATTATAAGGAAGTCGCTCCGGCGCATCCCACACCTTTAGCTTCTCAAACAACCACACCTAGAGAACAAGGGAAAATTGTGAGTTGAGAGAACACGTGAGTCAAAACAAAAGAGTGATGAGTGAAAAGATAAAGCTTGACAAATAAACAAATAAAAGAGCGAACCTGCAATAGCAAAGGACTGCCTGAGAACTGAGCTGTAGGACTACCCTTCATCACGTCTAGACCCAGGAAGGTCTCTGCCAAAACTAAGCCAGCGAAACCTACACGGTTTCCAATCTGTTGAGCAAGGTTAAGTAGTACAAGATTAGCATGACCAGAGGAAGGGCCAAGCAAATAGTAATGAAGGAGACAAATGCACAACGCATGAAAGCACGCCTTCTGTAGGGAAACTTGACGATGAGCCTCAGCTGTACCAAAACGCTGAATAAGTTGCAAGATCTCCAACCTTCCTTTCACTAGGAAGAATTTAACTTCATGTTTCTGAACTTGGAGTGAATCCTTCAGGAGATCACCTCGGTTGAACAAAGGATTAGGAACAACGAAACCCTCCCTATCTGAATGACCCATGATGGCCGCAAACTCCTCGATAGTAGGGCACAACTCCTCTCTCCTAAATTGAAAGACGTGAAAATCAGGGTCCTACAAACTAGCAGCTGCCCTAAGAAAGGCAAAATTCATAGGAATTTGACGAAGGGAAAAGAGGAAGTCCATGCCAAAGGACTTAAAGTGTAAACGGTCGAGGCCATTGAAGGAGATCAACCACTGATTAAGGACTGGTTGTGCCATATGTAAGGAATTGCTACTGACAATGCTATCGGGTTCGTAGAACGCGTATTTATAGAACTAAGTCGAGTCTTAGTTCGAATCGGAATCGGATTCTTAATCCTCGGAATTTTGGTCGGTCTCTCGGCCGGCACTTCGATATGACGGCCGTAGTATCTATCCATCGGCCCGTGAAAATCAGGGTTGACCTGTAAGTCAAACCCAGGCAGACAAAACGATCCTTTGGTCGCCAGATCAAAGCCTCGGCCGCGTAATCGATAGGTCGGCCGCCAGAACGGCCGTTTTACAGACTGTTTCCACGTTTTAATTCGTTTCGTTGGATTAACAAGTTATTATGTACAAACAACGTAGATATGGCATACACGAATCACATAACAAAGCAGAAGATTTTTGTTTCATATAACGAAAGCCTTTTACATCACAAGGTGGATCATCCCACATTTCCTAAACAAACTATACATCGATTTCCTGTCGAACTAACCTATGCAGGAAGAGAAATAGAAAAACAAAAAGGAAAGGGGAAGCAGAAGAGGATGCCGAATCCTCTGGTGATCTAAACACCAGAGACCAGTTGCAAAAAAGGAGAGGATACCCCTGGGACGGTGTATACCAGGGGAGTACTACGGTATAGAAGGGACACCACATGGCTCAAAAGAATCACCACATGGCCCAGAAAAATCACCACACCGCGTACCACCGCCACACCAAGAGCTTCGCGTCACGAAAGTCACCCATGTAAGGATCCCTAATCGAAGCTACCCATGTAAGGGCCTCTAATCAAGCATCAAGACAGGACCGAAAACAACGCGGTCTCACTCCGCGCACGCTAGCCACGTCAGCATATCACCCACAGCCCGGAGCTGTCGGAAACAAGGAGAAGTGGAAGGGATCTTCAGTGGAAGTCTCGGACGTAGGAAATAGAGAGGAAAGAAAGGAAAGTGAAATGAAACGGCTGAGGCCGTGGCCTTTTATAGGCCTCTGGAAACGAACCGATTAAACGTCCGAGTATTCAATATTTCGGTCGAGACATCAATCCTTCGGCCGAGAGATCGATCTCCTGGCCGCCCAATCTATCTCCCTCAGCCATATCAGGTCTTGCTCTGTGCACTGACTCAAGCCACTACAGACTTCTAAGTCCTCAACCAACCAAGTAGCCTTGGGGGCATTCCCGAGCCAATGCAACATGATCAAAACTAGCCTTGGGGGCATATCCAAGCATGAGGAAGCTCCCTCTCCACAAACTGCTGGCCAAAACAAGTCAGAACACTCAGCAACTTTGCTATTCACCGCCATCAAAACAATTTAACAGGCTCTACGCCTTCACCAATCGACTCAGCGGCTCGAAGCCCATCACCTCAACAGGCTCGAAGCCTATATCTACCATCTCAACTGGCTCAGAGCCATACCAACTCATCAACTCAGCGGCTCTACGCCCCCACCTATCACAACTCAGCGGCTCCAAGCCCATCGTTTCAACTGGCTCGAAGCCGTACACAATCAAGTTCTTAACAGGCTCGAAGCCTATGTTTACTATCTCAGCAGCTCTATGCTCGCTATCACAGCAACAGGCTCTACGCCTGTACTCATTCACTCGGCGGCTCTACGCCCGTTACCTCAACAGACTCTACGCCTGTATTCACCCACCTGACGGCTCCAAGCCTAATCACTATCAGCAGCTCTACGCTTGCCATTCCCAGCAGTCATAACAACCAATCTAGCGGCTCGAGGCCCATTATCGATGGGCTCTACGCCTGTATACACTCATTCAGCGGATCTAAGCCTTCGACTCAGCAGCTCTATGCTCGCTATCACACCAACATGCTCTATGCCTGTACTCATTCACTCAGCAGCTCTACGCTCGCTATTACAACTCAGTGGCTCTAAGCCCATTGTCTCAACTGGCTCGAAGCCGTAAACAAGCAACAGGCTCTATGCCGCCCCAACAATCAAGACATCTATTCTCAGGCTCTACGCCTGAATGCTCAAAAATCTAACATTTTTGGAATGCTCAAGCTCTACGCTTGGATGCCCAACCACTGTGTACTGGATGCTCAAGTTATACACTTGAATGCTCAAGCTCTACGCTTGGATGCCCAACCACTGCGTACTGGACGCTCAAAGCCTGTACTTTGAATGCTCGGATTCTGCCGTCCGAATGCTCGAGCTCTACGCTCTGAATGCTCAAGTCCGGAACTTGATAGAAGCTCTAAGCTTAAAAACAAACACACACGGACGGGCCCGTACATATATTGCATTATCACATCGAGTCTGCACAATCATATCTATTCATCATCACACATATACACTCTGCATATCTCTCATGAAACAGGTCAATCCTGTAATCAACCGGCTCTATGCCTCGGTTTTATTGATCGGTTCAGCGCCTCGATCCTTTGGCTCTACGCCAACACTTATGATGGAAAAGCTCCGTGCACAGACCATCAGAATGTAACCAGCTCTACGCTTCGGTTCAAATCACGTCAAGCTCTAAGCTCCGACAACCCGAGCCCTCGCCTCAAGACTGCAGGAGGCTCCACGCCTCAATCTAATCACCTCAGGCTCCACGCCTCAGTTCCTTCACCTCAAGCTCCACACCTTAGTTCCTTCACCTCAGGCCCTTGCCTTATACCAGCTCCGCGCTTCGGTTCCATCAAGCTCTAAGCTCACCTCAAGCCTCCGCCTCAAGACTGCAATAGGCTCCATGCCTCGATTCCATCACTCTCGGGCTCTCACCTTATACCAGCTCCGCGCTTCGGTTCAGCACGTCAAGCTCAAAGCTCTAACATCTCAGGCTCCCGCCTTATGATCAATACCAGCTCCGCGCTTCGGTTCCATCAAGCTCTAAGCTCACCTCAGGCTCTCGCCTCATGACTACAACCAGCTCCGTGCCTCGGTTCCCTCATCCCGTAAAGCTCCGTGCTCTAAATACTGGCCCTGCGCCCCCCACATCTCAAAAACAAACCGGCATCCAACTCATCCCAACCGATGGTTTGGATTCCACCCCATTACATCAATTCCTTCCAACTCATTCGCAAGGATAGGCTACTCTACCGAGTCCCTTTCAGTCAAAGTAAGGATGATTAAGAAAAGCAAACGCACCTGCCGTGTACTGATCTACCCCAAAATACTAAGGAAGCTCTCTGCAAAAACTCCCCAGGTAGCCCCGCGCTCCTTCAACTACTCTTCGCCAAAACCCTGGCTCAGTCTAGGTACGTCACACTACGGCTTTTTAAAGCCCTAAGGTACGTCTTCTGTCTCTAACCCTCCAAACTTTTTCTTTTGTTTTATTGCCCGAACTACGGTTGGTCTGAATTTCCCTTGTGGAATACGTAGGCAGCCTCCCGGCCCAACCATAACAAAACCTTTTTCAAAAACCCTTGGAATAGTGGTTGGACCAAATTGAGTTGCTTTTTACAGCTTTGACTCTTACTCAAACATGTCTCGCAATCCGTCTGAGTTCAGTCAAAGAGGGGCATCTGTAGACACCCCAATTTGGCCTAACGATTATTTCAAGTCCCACCTTGGGACCATCTCGATGATGAAATGGATACAGTGATAGCTGATTGCTTCCTTGAGAACCTTAGGACTTTCGGTAAGAACTTTGAGCCACTTAGAGGACCCAAGTCAAAGCCATACAGCCTTTCAGACAGAAATACAGAAGCCTAGGAGAATCCATCTGTCGGCCGTAACATCGATCCCACGGCCCTAACATCATTTCCTCACCCGAGCAACCTGTTGCTAGCAAAATCTCCCTGAGAGATCAATCCCTCGGCCGCAAGATCTATCCTTCGACCGAGACATCCATTCCTCGGCCGTGATATCCTTTACTCGGCCGCTAGATCGACCTTTTTCCAGACTCTGGAACGTGTTCTGTCAGACGTTTGATCCAACTACACTACCTTCCCGATGCGTTCGGGCTACGCTCAGAGATTACGACGTAGAGTTAGAGATGCATTGCAATTGCAATTACCATCTCGTGATTTGATTGGCCGGAGTGAGTCACCAATTGCCTATATAAAGGGCCTTTAGACTCCGAAAATAAACACACAAAATTCATCAGAGTACACACTCTCTCAAGCCTCGAAACTCTGCATAAATACTCTCTCAAACCCACTCTTCAAAAGCCCTAACCTCCCGAAGACAGCCGTCAATCCGGCGATCAAACCCCGAAGTTCAAACCCTAACTCTAGGGTTTTCAATCAAGCAATCAGTCAATCACACCCAATCCGAGGCGATCAAGCAACTGAGGGATCAAGGTGGTGAGGCCCAACGGCCTCTGGTTTGTCTTATTTACTGTATTTCTGACTAACCGTAGCGTTTTGATCATCTGTTAATCTTTCTGTCTGGTGTGAGGAAGAACACCGACCGGGGCTTCGATCCCTCGGCCGGTACATCAAACCAGGAGGATCCCTCGGCCATGACATCCATTCACCGGCCGCGGGATCCATTTCCTTGGGACAGTTTGTTTGTTTCTCTGCTTTCTGACGCATGCTTTACTTATCGCACTGGCTCACTTTACTTACTGTTTAAAGGAATAAATAAATAGACTATGTGTTGGAATTAAACAAAGCATCTACACGTCTTATGTTGAACGATTATGGGCCAGTCTCACGACTGGGCAAAGAGGGGTGCCTAACACCTTCCCCTTATTGTACTTTTGGCTCCCGTATCTAGAATCTCTGTCTATTTTCCCAGTTTTAATAAACTGGGTGGCGACTCTGTTTTGATGATAACCGCTATCATGTGGCGATGTTCCTAGCCATGGGAATGTCCATGATTTTGGTTTACGAGGCAAGCAACTAATCGAGCAAACAAACATGATCAATCTGTATGGCGATGCCCCGTTTGGGAGGTGTCTACACGAGGCTAAAGTTAATGCTGAAGTTGCTGCGAAGGATGTCCCTCAGATTTGAGTAGATTTCTTTTGTTTGAACTTTAAAACTTTTTGTTGGGGCTGGATGGCTCTGTGTTTGGAGTTTACCGATCCAGGTGTAATAGTTGATTGGGGGTCGACACCGAACGGTTTACCACGTCGTACCTCCCCGTTAGGTTTTTCTGTAGTACTTGCCTTTTGAATGAATGAATGTGATTTCTGCAACGTCTCTGTTTTACCGAACTTGATTGAATGTCTTCGTACCTTAGGAAAATTTTGATGGGCTTTGCTTGTTTGAATGGTAGTTATCCATAGCCCCCACTTTGTTCTTGGTTCGGCTAAGTAGGTTGAATGTTTGATTATTGTTTGAGGAGGGTAAATGTAGTGTGGTAATCGCCGAGCCTTGACCAAAGTAGTAAAGTAGTGATCATAGGTCGCCGAACTTGACTTCGTTGTCTGACATTGTGCAGATATTGATGGGTTGTAAGAGTGCTGGGTGCCCTCTCGTTAGTTGTTGTGGCTCGGCCAAAGTGCCAGCCCCTGGCCAAGGGAAGGACTTTTGAGAGTTTTGATTGTTTGTGGGTGGTTTGCTCGCCAAGTGCGAGTGTAACCTTTCGGTGGCTGACCATGGTGTCTTGCCAATCCGAGCCGAAGCCTAAGTTCCATCAGAGATGTGTGTTTTAGGCTCGGCGGACCATATGTCCTTTGTTTGCTTCTTTGGGCGGCGATAGTGGCCGAAGCAAGAGGCTTAAGAGCCGTTTATGGGTGTGAAAGAAGTCATCGTTTATGTTTGGCAGGTTTGCCGAGAGTGGGTGATGTGAGTAAGCTATGAAGTGGAATGGTACTTGAAGTATTTAAAGAACTCAATTGCAAAACTCGTCTTCTCATTGAGAAACTCTGGAGTACAAGACAAAGTAGGAGAAGAAAACTATGAGCTGAAGCCATTCTTTTTTGAATAACATAGATAGGGAGGCCGAAGCCAAACAAAACTTAAAGATTTAGTGACACGAAGGTTGGCCGAGGACAGTACACAGCCGAGCATAGAATAAGAAAGTTGTTCACATGTATGCTCTTTTCAGGTTCTGTGCATTCCATGGGTTGGTGAGGACTTTCCCATTCATGTCTTCCAGCATGTATGCACCTTCACCAGCAATCTTGACGACACGAAAAGATCCCTCCCAGTTGGGCTTAAATTTCATTTTCTTGCTTGCTTGCACCACCTTTCGCCAAAGTAAATCATCTGGCTTGAATTTCTTGGTTCGCACACTCCGATTGTACCCCTTGGCCACTTGTTGCTAGTATTCAGCCAGCTTGAGCCGAGCGTCATCGCGCTTTTCTTCGGCAAGTATGAGCTCTTGTTCGACAGCCTCATCGTTTGTCTTTGGGTCGAAGGTTTCCGTCCTGAGGGTGGGAAACCTTGATTCCAGTGGGATGACGGCCTCCATGCCAAAAGCCATGGAGAAGGGAGTTTGGCCAGTAGAGTGTCGTGGTGTGGAACGATAGGCCCATAGAACCCTTGGGAGTTCCTCCGCCCACTTGCGGCGCTTGGAGTTCAGCCGACGTTTTATCCCGGCGCAGACAGTCTTGTTCGTGGCCTCGGCTTGGCCATTTCCTTGGGGGTATGCTGGAGTAGAGTTGAAGAAGCGGATTCCAAATTCTTCGCAGAGACTTGTAAGGCCATTTCCAACAAATTGGGTGCCGTTGTCCGAGACGATGGCGTATGGGACGCCGAACCTGGTGATGATATTCCTCCAAACGAAATGCCGAACATCCGCCTCGGTGATGGTGACAAGGGCTTCGGCTTCCACCCATTTGGAGAAGTAGTCTGTTGCAGTGATCAGAAACTTGAAGCCTCCAGGAGCTGTTGGGAGTTTCCCTACGATATCGAGCCCTCATTGTGCAAAGGACCAAGGACTTGTGATGAGGGAGAGGTTCTGAGCAGGTTGCTTCAGAATTGGTGAAAATAGTTGGCATGGTAGGCATTTGCGGACGACTTCTTCATATTCTTCCAGAAGTACCCCTGGCTCAATGCGCGTTGGCAGAGTGAACGACCTCTAGAGTGGCAGCCGCAGTTGCCTGAGTGGAGTTCGTTGAGAATTGTGGGTACTTGGGTAGGGTGGACGAGGAGGAGATAGGGACCAGAGATAGATTTTCTGTAAAGCTGGCCACTGTCGGAGAGCCAGTAATAAGCGGCTTTGTTCCTGATGCGTTAAGCTTCCTTCTTATCGTCAGGTAGAGTGTCACTTTTGAGGAATGTGACGATCTCGTCCATCCAGCTTGGCCCGATTTCGACGTTGAGTACTTCCGTAGCGGTATCGAAGCTGGGATGATCAATACTGTCAAAGTTGATGGTTCTGAACTTGGAGGCAGTGGAGGCCGAAGCAAGACCGGCGAGTGCGTCGGCATGAGCGTTGTGCTCGCGGTTGATTTGTTCAATCTTGAAAGTTTTGAACTGCTTGATGAGCCCGGCTGCTGTGGCCTGATATTTCATCATTCTGGGGTCCCTGGCTTCGTAGTCCCCTAACACCTGGTTGATGATGAGTTGAGAGTCATAAAAAATAGCTAACTCTTCGACGTTCATTGCTATTGCGGAGCGTAAGCCTGCAAGGAGGGCTTCGTATTCGGCTTCGTTGTTTGTGGCGGGGAAGTTAATGCTGATGGCGCTTTCATGCAAAGTCCCACAAGGGGAGACTAAGACGACCCCTGCTCCAGCTCCGTTGCTGTTGGAGGCACCATCAACTTGAAGTCGCCAAGTGTCTCCTTGAAAAAGGAGCCAAGGTTTCGCGTTCTTTGCGTGCTCGGCCGTGGGTTGAGGTGGTGCAGGAGTATTGAGAGTCTCGGTATCCTCTGGTGTCAATTCGGCGAGGATTTGCCCCTTGATTGCTGTCCGCGGCTCGAAGAGGATGTCAAAATTTGCTAACTCGACTGCCCATTTGGAGATCCTGTTGGAGAGATCAACTTTTCGAAAAAGAGCTTTGAGAGGGTACTCTGTTAAAATAGTGATTGTATGGGCCTGGAAGTATGGAAGGAGTTTTCTTGCAGCTGAGACGAGAGCAAGTGCTAACTTTTCAAGAGGAAGATAGCGTGTTTGTGCAGGTAAGAGAGTTATACTTGTGTAGTAAATTGACATGTCGTCGGTTCTCTCTCACCGGACAAGAGCGGAACTGACAGCATAAGCTGAAACTGCCAGGTAAAGGTAGAGAGTTTCGAATTCTTTTGGTTTGACCATCAAGGGAGCCGAGCCCAGGTAGTCCTTGAGTTCGGCCAGTGCTGTGTCGCAGTCTGGCGTCCATTCGAAATGGCGCCGGCTCTTTCCTTTCAAGGCGTGGAAGAAGGCGTGGCATTTGTCTGATGACTTGCTGATGAAGCGGTTGAGGGCGGCTGCCATGCCTGTGAGTCTTTGAACTTCTCTGATCATTCGTGGTGGCTGTAAGTCTGCCACTGCTTTGATTTGCGTAGGGTCGGCTTCAATGCCGCGCCTTGTGACCAAATGGCCGAGAAATTTCCCTGCACTGATGCCGAATGAACATTTTTCCGAGTTCAGACGGAGTTTGTGGAGCTTGAGGATCTCGAATACTTCGGCGAGTTCTGTGAGATGGTTGTGCTCCATCTGGCTTTTGACGACAAGGTCGTCGATGTAGGCTTCTAGGATGTGGCCTATCTGTGCATGAAGCATTTTGAAGATTGCTCTGTTGAAGGTGGCACCCGAATTTTTGAGCCCAAACGGCATGACGCGGTAGCAGAAAATGCCGTGCGGTGTGATGAAGGCCGTTTTTTCCATGTCTTCTAGGTCCATGGCTATCTGGTGATAGCCACGGTAGGTATCTAGGAAACTTAGCCAAGCGTGTCCTGCTGTTGCGTCGACTAACTGATTGATTTTTGGAAGCGGGAACCAATCCTTCGGACATGCGTCATTGAGATTGGTATAATCGACGCAGACTCGCCATTTGCCGTTCTTCTTCTTGACAACCACGGTGTTGGAGAGCCAAGTTGGGTATTGCACTTCCTGGATGGCGTTAGCTTCCAACAGACGATCGACCTCTTCCACAACAGCGGCGGCGTGTTCTGGTGCCGAGCGTCGAGCCTTCTGCACCACGGATTTTGAGTCTTTCTTGATGTTGAGAGAATGGCAGATGAAGTCAGGATCTACCCCTGGCATCTCGTTGGGGGTCTAGGCGAAGACTTCCATGTTGTCTTTAAGGAATTGGAACATCTCTTCTCGCTCGGCGTCGCTGAGGGAAGAGCCGAGTAAGAAGAAACGTGAGCCGTCCTCGTTGATTGGCTTTTTAACCAAGTCTTCTTCCGCTTTATCTTCAGCCTTCTGGCCGACGTCTTCGATTACGGCCATGTTTGGGACTTCAACCCACTGTACTTGTTTGGCTTTGGTGGAGTTGTGGACGGCCGAGACGTAACACTTTTTGGAAGCTACTTGGTCACCTCGTAGATCATCTTGTCTCCCGTTCGTGCCAATGAAGCGGACGATTTGGTGGTAGGTGGAAGCGATGGCTTGCATGCCGTGGAGCCAGGTTCGGCCGAGGATGGCGTTGTACGGGCTCGGCACATTGACGACGATAAACTCGACAGACAAAGTTTTTGAATCGGCGATGACTGGGAGAAAGATTCGGCCGAGTGGCCAGACAGGTGCTCCATTGAAGCCGATGAGAGGTACTTCGGGGGGTTGTAATGCCGACTCTGGGAGATCCAATTTCTTGAAAAGGTCGTAATACATGACCTCTGTCGAGCTTCCTTGATTGATGAGGAAGCGCTTGACGTCAAGGACGCCGATTTGGACGGTGACGACGAGGGCGTCCGAGTGTGGTGTTTGGAGATGTTCGAGGTCGCGCTCGGTGAAGGTTATTGTCCACTTGGGTATTTCTTGTGGGCGTTGACGTTTGGATCCGCAACCGACTAAGAGTATCCGCTTGGATGTGGAGGTGCGATCGATGTCGGCCTTGAGTGTTGTTTCGGATGCCATCGTCACTAGTCTGTGGATAACATGTATCAGCGGGCGCTGTTCATTGGGATTGGGGTTGCTTGTTGGTTGTCGGGCGGGTGTTTTTGTTCGATCGATGTACTGATCAAGATGCCCTTGAGTTGCGAGTCTTTCCAGGAGAGCCTTGTAAGGTGCGCAAGCTGTTGTGTAGTGGCCGAGTTCGTTGTGGTAGGAGCACTTCTTCCTCGGATTTTGATATGGCTGTGCAGTGTCGGTACCGAGCTTGTCCGTTGGCCACTCAAACATTGGTTGTCTCATTATCTCTTTCAGGAAGGACCAGATGGGTTCTTTAAAGTACATGGTCTCGGCCACATAGTCGTGTACTTTCGACGGGCGCTTTTTTCCTTCCTTGATATTGTGCACTTGCTTTTTGGGCTGCGAGTGTTGGGCAATGATTGGTGCTGGCAGCTGGGTTGCGGCTGTGGGGAAGGGGTGGGTTGAGCTCGGGATTCCTTGAGCTGCTCGGTCCGCATAAAATTCTTCAAGAGCACAAAACCGCTCCATGACGTGCATCAACTCACCCATGTCATGGGGTGGGCGGATGGCGAGTTTGTCCAGGATCTTGCTGCCGGTTTCCAAGCCATTTTTGAAGGTACGTGCAGCCCAGTACTCGTCGATCCCAGGGATTTCATTGAACAGCTGCCAATAACGCTCGGCGTATTGTCTGAGAGTTTCGGATGGGAGTTTTCTCATATGAGATAAGGACTCCGGCTCCTTGGTAGTTTTGTTGCTTGTGATGAAGCGGGTATTAAAAGCACGTGTAGACACCTCCCATACGGGGCATCGCCATACAGGTTGATCGTTTGTTTGCTCGTTTGGTTGCTTGCTTCGTAAACCAAGATTGTGGATATTCCCATGGCTAGGAACATCGCCACACGATAGCGGTTATCATCAAAACAGAGTCGCCACCCAGTTTGGGAAAACAGATAGAGATTCTGGGTATGGGAGCCAAGAGTACAGTAAGGGGAAGGTGTTAGGCACCCCTCTCTGCCCAGCCGTGAGACTGGCCCATAGTTATTCAACATAAGACATGTAGATGCTTTGTTTATTCTAACACATAATCTGTTTAATTAAGCCTTTAAACAGTGAGTAAAGTGAGCCAGTGCAATAATTGAAGCATGCATCAGAAAGCACAATACAAGACAAGCTGTCCCAGGGAGATGGATCCCGCGGTCGGTGAATAGATGTCACGGCCGAGGGATCCTCCTAGTTTGATATACCGGCCGAGGGATCAAAGCCTCGGTCGGTGTTCTTCCTCACACCAGACTATACGATTAACAGATAATCAGAAAGCTAAGATTAAGCATAAGGGCGATAAATAAAACAAACAAGAGGTCGTTGGGCCTCACCACCTTGATCCCTTAGTTGCTTGATTGCTTCGGTTTGCTTGTGATTGATTGATTGCTTTTAAGAAAACCCTAGGATTGGGGTTTGAACTTCGGAGTTTGATCATCGGATTGATGGCTGCCTTCGGGAATTTAGGGCTTTTGAAGAGGGGATTTGAGAGAGTATTTGTGCAGAGTTTCGTGGCTTGAGAGGGTGTATTCACCTGTTAATTTCGTGGTTCTATTTTCGGAGTCCAAAGGCCCTTTATATAGGCAATTGGTGACTCATTCCGGCCAATCAAAATGCACGATCAAAATTGGAGTTAGAGTGTGATTCTAACTCTTCATGGCAATCCTCTAACGTAGCCTGAACGCATCGGGAAGGTAGTGTAGTTGGATCAAACGTCTGACAGAACGTTCCAGAGTCTGGAAAAAGGACGATCTGGCGGCCGAGTAAAGGATATCGCGGCCGAGGAATGTATGTCGCGGCCGAAGGATAGATCTTACGGCCGAGGGATTGATCTCTCAGGGAGATTTTCTAGCAACAAGTTGCTCGGGTGAGGAAATGATGTTGAAGGCCATTAGATCGATGTTACGGCCGACAGATGGATTCTCCTAGGTTCTGTATTTTCTGTCTGAAAGGCTGTATGGCTTTGGATTGGGTCCTCTAAGTGGCTCAAAGTTCTTATCGAAAGTCCTAAGGTTCGCAAGAAGGCAATCAGCAATCACTGTATCCATTTCATCATCGGGATGGTCCCCAAGGTGGGATTTGAAATAATCGTTAGGCCAAATTGGGGTGTCTACATATGCCCCTCTTTGACTGAGCTCAGACGGATCGCGAGACATGTTTGAGTAAGAGTCAAAGCTGTAAAAAGCAACTCATTTTGGTCCAACCACTATTCTAAGGGGTTTTCAAAAAAGGTTTTTGTTATGGTCTGGCCGGGAGGTTGCCTATGTATTCCACAAGGGAAATTCAGACCAACCGTAGTTCGGGCAATAAAGAAAAATAAAAAGTTTGGAGGGTTAGAGACAGAAGATGTACTTTTGGGCTTAAAAAGCCGTAGTGCAACATACCTAGACTGAGCCAGGGTTTTGGCGGAAGATAGTTGAAGGAGCGCGGGGCTGCCGGGGGAATTTTTGTGGAGAGCTTCCTTAGTATTTTGGGGTAGATCAATATACGGCAGGTGCGTTTGCTTTTCTTGATCATCCTTACTTTGACTGAGAGGAGCTCGGTAGAGTAGCCTATCCTTGCGAATAGGCTGGAAGGAATTGATGTAGTGGGGTGGAATCCAAGCCATCTGCTGGGGATGAATCGGATGCTGGTTTGTTTTGAGATATGGGGGGCGCAGGGCCAGTAACTGGAGTACAGAGCTTTGGGGATGAGGGAACCGAGGCATGGAGCCGGTTGTAGTCATGAGGCGAGGGCCTAGAGAGTGATAGCTTCTGACGTGATGGAACCGAGGCGCGGAGCCGGTTGTAGTAACAAGGCGAGAGCCTAAGGTGATAGAATTGGGGCGTGGAGCCTGCTGTGGTCATGAGGCGAGGGCCTGAGGAGATTGGAGCTGTGAGCTTGATAGAACCGAAGCGCGGAGCTGGTATTGATCATAAGGCGAGAGCCTGAGGTGTCGGAGCTTAGAGCTTGATGCGATTTGAACCGAAACGTAGAGCTGGTTGCATTCTGATGGTCTGTGCACGGAGCTTTCTCATCATAAGTGTTGGCGTAGAGCCAAAGGATCGAGGCGCTGGACCGATCAATAAAACCGAGGCGTAGAGCCGGTTGATTGCAGGGTTGACCTGTTTCATGAGAGACATGCAGAGTGTATATATGTGATGATGGTTGTTAGATATGAACAGATATGATGATGCAGACTCGATGTGATAATGGTGATGCAATTGATGCAAATGTGTATGGGCCCGTGCGTGTGTGTTTGATATAAGCGTAGAGCTTCTTTCAAGTTCCGGACTTGAGCATTCAGAGCGTAGAGCTCGAGCATTCGGATGGCAGAATCCGAGCATTCAAAGTACAGGTTTTGAGCATCCAGTACGCAGTGGTTGGGCATCCAAGCGTAGAGCTTGAGCATTCAAGTGTAGAACTTGAGCATCCAGTACACAGTGGTTGGGCATTCGAAGAGCTTCGAGCATTCAAAATGTCAGATTTTGAGCATTCAGGCGTAGAGCCTGAGAATGATGTCTTGATTGTTGGGGCGGCGTAGAGCCTGTTGAGGATTTGATTGTTTACGGCTTCGAGCCAGTTGAGATGGTGGGCTTGGAGCCGCTTAAGTTGATGAGATGACGGGCGTAGAGCCTGTTGCTGTGATAGCGAGCATAGAGCTGCTGAGTCGAGGGCTTGGAGCCGCTGAGTGAGTGAATACGGGCGTAGAGCCGCTGGGATGGTTGTTACGGCTTAGAGCCAATTGAGATAGTGGGCTTTGAGCCGCTGAGTGATAGGTGAGGGCATGGAGCTGCTGAACGATGGGCTTCAAGCTGCTGAGTGGTGGGCGTAGAGCCGCTGAGTGAGTGAATACGGGCGTAAAGCCTGTCGATAACGGGCTTCGAGCCGCTGAGATGATAGACATAGGCTTCGAGCCTGTTGAGGTAATGGGCTTCGAGCCGTTGAGATTGCTTGAATATGATTATAGGCGTAGAGCCTGTTGAGATAGTGGGCTTGGAGCCACGGAGATAGCGAGCGTGGAGCTGCTGACGGTGATTGGGCTTAGAGCCTGTTGAGTGATAACGAGCGCGAGCGTAGAGCCGCTGAGTGATATTGAGCATATGCATAGAGCCGCTGAGTGAGTTGATAGGGGTGAATATGGGTACGGAGCTGCTGAGTTCTTTGATAGTGGTGAATAGCAGAGCTGCTGAATGTTTTGATTTACTTCGGCCAGCAGTTTGTGGAGAGAGAGAGGGATCTTCGATGCTCGGGCATGCCCCCAAGGCTAGTTTTGATTACGTCGTATCGGCTCGGGAGTGCCCCCAAGGCTACTTTGTCGGTTAAGGACCCAGAAGTCCACAATAGCTTGAGTTTTGGATGCACTGAGCATGATCTGATGTTGCTAAAGGAAATTGATTGAAAGGCCTGGAGATCGATCTCCCGGCCGAAGGATTGATGTCTAGGCCGAGGAATCGAAGTCTCGGCCGCGCAATCGCTTGGTTTTCAGAATTCTATAAAAGCCGAGGCCGCGGTGTCCTTTCATTTTATTTTCTCCTCTTCTCTCTCCATCCTCTGCGTCCGAGAGACTCGTCGAGAACATCCTCTCACCTTTCTCTTGGTTCTTGTTAGCTCCGGGCCATGGATAGCATGTGGCTGATGATCGCGGAGGGAGACCGCGCTGTTCTTGGTCCTGTCTTGATGCTTGATTAGGGACCTTCGCATGGGTGGCTTGCTTCCGTGACACGGAACTCCTGGGATGGTGCTTGTACGTGATATGGTGGTTTTTCTGTGCCATCCGGTGTCTTTCTCGCACCGTAGTGCTTCTTCGGTACACGCCGTCCTGAGGTGTCCTCTTCTTTTTTGCAGCTGGTCTCTGGTGTTCAGACCACCAGAGGGTTCGGCATCCTCTTCTCCTTCCTTTTTTTGTTTTTCTGTTTCTCTTCCTACATAGGTTAGTTTGACAGGAAATCGATGTATAGTTTGTTTTAGGAAATGTGGATGATCCACCTTGTGATGTAAAAAGCTTTCGTTATATGAAACAAAAACCTTTTGCTCTACTATTGGGATTGTGTACGCTATGTTTGCATTGTTTGTGTGTGATAACTTGTTAATCCAGTGAAACGAACTGAACCGTGGAAACAATCTGTAAAACAGCCGTTCTGGCGGCTGACCTAATGATTACGCGGCCGAAGCTTTGATCTGGCAGTCGAAGGATCGTTTCGTTTGCCTGGGTTTGACTTGTAGGTCAACCCTGATTTTCACGGGCCGATGGATTGATCCTACGGCTGTCATATCGAAGTGCCGGCCGAGAGACCGACCAAATTACCGAAGATTAAGAATCCGATTCGAACTAAGACTCGACTTAGTTCTATAAATACGCGTTCTACGAACCCGATAGCATTGACAGTAGCAATTCCTTGCATATGGCACAACCAGTCCTTGATCAGTGGTTGAATTCCTTTAATGGCCTCGACCGTTTACACTTTAAGTCCTTTGGCATGGACTTTCTCTTCTCCCTTCGTCAAATTCCTATGAATTTTGCCTTCCTTAGGGCAGCCACCAGTTTGTGGGATCCTGCTTTTCATGTCTTTCGATTTAGGAGAGAGGAATTGTGTCCTACTATCGAGGAGTTTGCGGCCATCATGGGGCATTCGGATAGAGAAGGTTTCATTGTCCCACTACGCAAAAAATTGCCTTTGCCGGCGGTTTTTTTACCGGCGGTAATAAAACCGTCGGTAAAGGGTGCTATTACCGGCGGTAATAACAAGCCGCCGCAAAAGGTAACTATAAACGCCGTTTATTAACGGCATGAGTAAAACCGCCGGTAAAACTAACTATTACCGGCGGTAATGTAAAACCGCCGGTAAAACTTACTATTAACGGCGGTAAGCAAAAACCGCCGGTAATAATCTTTATATAATATAAATATTATTATTCTTCTAATAAAACACATAATTTTATGTAGCTCAGTGGGTAAGTGCTCGGGTATTAATCAACGGGTCGCGGGTTCGAATCTCGGCAATGTCAATATTTTTTCCGAAACTTTTACCGGCGGTAGTAAAACCGACGTTAATAGTCCAAAACTTTTACCGGCGGTAATTTACCGCCGTTTTTGTATTTCCGACAATTGTTTTGCCGACGGAACCTTTACCGGCGGTAATTTACTTTTACCGGCGGTAATATACTTTTACCGGTGGTTTTTGGACTATTACCGGCAGTTTTTTAATGCCGTTAATGCAAAAATTTGGCGTAGTGTCCCTAATCATTTGTTCAACCGAGGTAATCTCTTGAAAGATTTGCTCCAAGTTCAGAAACACGAAGGTAGGTTTTTCATGGTGAATGGAAGGCTGGAGATTCTACAGTTTGTCCAGCGTTTTGGTACGGCTGAGGGTCATCGTCAAGTTTCTCAACAGAAAGCATGCTTTCATGCGTTGTGCATTTGTCTCCTTCATTATTACTTGCTTGGCCCTTCCTCTGGCCATGCTGATCCCATGCTGCTTATCCTTGCTCAACAAATTGGAAACCGTGTGAGTTTTGCTGGCTTAGTGTTGGCAGAGACCTTGATGGGTCTAGATGTGATGAAGGGTAATCCTACAACTCAGTTCTCAGGCAGTACTTTGCTATTGCAGGTTCGCTCTTTGTTTGTTTATTTTGTCAAGTTATCTTTTCATTCATCACTCTTTTGTTTTGACTCACGTGTTCTCTCAACTCACAATTTTCCCTTGCTCTCTAGGTATGGTTATTTGAGAAGCTAAAGGTGTGGGATGCGCCAGAGTGACTTCCTTATAATCCAGACCAATGTACGGAGCGTCGCATGATTAAACAGTTCCCAACTGAGGCTGCTTGGGAAGCATGGATGAAAACTTGTAGAGGTGATTGGATTCAATGGGTTTGCCCCTGGTATGGTGTTGAGAGCATGACTGTGAGTACCATGAACCATTTCGGCGTAGCAGTGATTGGTATTACTCGAGTCGTCTTCTACTTTCCTGCTCGCTTTCAAAGGCAGTTCGGGGCTGAACAAATCGCAATCCTGGGCGACCCTGAGTATGCTGTTTCCAAGGTCCATGATGCCAGCTTTTGTCGCAATATGCTGCGCCTTTGGCCGAATAGAGTGATGCAGGAGGTTGCTGAGAACTTTGCTGACAAGCTATCAGGTTCTTACAAGCGCTGGTTGAAGAAAAACCTTTTGGAGGACAGTAGTGCAAAGAGAAGGAAGACCTAGAGATTGACACTTTGCTTACGTTTTTCAAAAGATGTTGTTTGATTCTAGCTTTCATAGACTGAGAATTGTTTAGGTTTACTTTTTCCTTTTCCTTTGGAAATAATAAAACATTTGGCCGTTTTATTTGAAGATGTTATTGCCATGGTTTGATAGTAAACATGCTTTAGGATAGACCTAGAAATTTCGGAAGTAATGATGATAGCAGTGGCCGGATCTCAAACTTAGAGATTGCCTACGTATCCCATGGAGGGAATTAGGCCATAAACGTAGTTCCAACAAAGGGGATTTATTTTATTTTTAGTTAGGGTCCACTCGGGTATTTTCCTCTCCTTTTGTGCTCTTAATTTTGCCTAAAACCGCCCTTGCGGGTTTTCGGTCTAGCGAGCGTTTTATTTATGCCTTAGTTTTTGCCTAAGCCGCCCTTGCGGGTTTTCGACCTAGCAGGCTGCTCTAATTTTTTCTTGGATCCGCCCACCCTTGTGGTTTTCGGCCCAACGAGCATCTCTCATGGGTAGTACTTCCTCAGCTTATCAATGTTGACTGGCGTCGCGAATTCCATTCCATCCAAGTCTGCAATGTATGCTGCTCCTCCAGAAAGTATGCGTTTGATAAGGTAGGGGCCTCCCCAGTTTGGTCTAAACTTGCCCCTTGGGTCTGAAATGTGGCGACGGATTGCTTTGAGCACCATGTCTCCTACTTTGATGTCTCTCGGTTTTACTCTTTTGTTGAATGCTCGTGCAATGCGGCGTTGATACCCTTGTACATGGTATAACGCTCTCAGCCTCCTTTTGTCTAGTAGTGCCAACTCGTAGTAGCGGTTTTGAACCCAGTCCTCTTCGATCATTCCAGTCTCAGCCAGAACCCCTAACGAAGGTAATTCCAGCTCGATAGGCAAGACTGCTTCCATTCCATAAACCAGAGAGTAGGAAGTAGCCCCAGTCGAAGTTCTTTCAGTTGTTCGATAACCCCATAGTGCCAAAGGTAGCATTTCTGGCCAGTCTGTGTAGGTGTCGGTAGTCTTCCGCAGAATCCTCTTGATATTCTTGTTTGCAGCCTCAACTGCTCCATTAGTTTGAGGTCGATAAGTAGATGACCGATGATTCTGTATCCCAAATTCGACAAAAAGCTTCTTTGTCGCTCCCTTGAAGTGCGATCCATTGTCACAGATGAACTCGTGAGGTACACCATATCGATAGATGATGTTAGTGCGAATAAATTTGGCCACATGAGTGGCTTTGAGGGTAGCATAAGAAGCTGCTTCTACCCACTTGGTGAAGTAGTCAATGGCCACTAGAATGAACTGATGTTTGTATTTTCCCTTTGGATTTACACTTCCAATGACGTCTATCCCCCAGGTGGAGAATGGCCAAGGGGATGTCATGCTATACAATTCCGTAGGGGGAATACGCATGCGATCAATGTGAGTTTGACATTTGTAACATCGGCGGACATAATCAGCGCAGTCGGCCTCCATTGTGGTCCAGTAATATCCCTGACGCAGGATCTTCTTTGCCATTGTTGCCCCATTCATATGTGGCCCACAAATTCCTTCGTGTATTTCCTCCATTACCTTACAGCTGTCCTCCGTTGTGACGCAAAGTTGACTTGGACCCAAGTGTGCCCTTCGATACAATGCTCCTCCACAGATTACAAATCGGGCGGCAAACTTCCGCAGAGCTGTTTTGTCCTTTGAGGTGGCCTCGGATGTGTATTCTCCTTCTTCCAGAAATTTCTTCATGTCTTCGTACCATGGCTTGCCACCGTCTTCACCTTCCTCGGTGAAGGTACACTCGCATGCTGGTTTGACTTTTTGTTCGATCATGAGATGCCGCATTGTGAATCCCAGGGGTATTTCGACCATAGATGCTAATGTTGCCAGTGCATTTGCAAATCTATTGCTCACTCGAGGAGTGTGCGTGAAGATAAGAGAATCGAATTGTGGAATTAAATCTTCCAGCACAGAGTGATATAGTTTCAGTGTGTCTTCCTTGACCTTCCAGTCTCCTCTTGCTTGGGATACCACCAGGTTTGAATCCCCAATAACTTCTACCCTTTTTGCCCCTAGTTCCAGGGCTGCCTCCATTCCAGCAATACAGGCCTCGTATTCAGCTTGGTTATTGGTGACTTCAAACCTCAGTTTATATGACAAAGAGATATGAGAGTCGTTTGGGGAAACTAGCAATACCCCTATGCCATATCCACATTGGTTTGATGCTCCATCAAAGTAAAGCTGCCAGGTGTCGTCCAAGAGACATAGAATATCCTCGTCGAGGAACATGAAGTCTTCTGCCTCGGCTTCTGTCACAGGGTGATCTGCCAAGAATTCTGCTATAGCTCTTCCCTTTACTGATTTTCTTGTCATGTATTTGAGGTCGAATTCTGCTAACAGCAATAACCACCTAGCTAGTTTCCCGATAAGTGCTGACTTTTCGAAAAGATATTTGATTGGGTCTAAGCGAGAAACCAGCACCACCGGATGTGCTAACAGGTAATGCCTTAGTTTCTTTGTGGCCCATACTAGCCCCCAACAGGTTTTCTCGAGGGGAGTGTACGTTGTTTCATAGTCCATCATTTTTTTGCTAAGGTAGTATATGGCGCACTCTACTTTGGCGTCGTTCTCTTGCGCTAGCATGCATCCCATGGATGTGTCTGTTACTGAGAGATACAGAATCAATGGCTTCCCAGGGATGGGTGGCGACAGTACAGGTGGATTATGGAGATATTCTTTGATTGCCTCAAACGCTTGCTGACAGTCTTGGCTCCATTCAAAATCAGTGCCTTTCTTTAGTAGCTTAAAAAGGGGTTCGCAAGTAGTTGTGAGCTTGGAAATGAACCTGCTGATGAACTGTACCTTCCCCAAGAAACTCCTTACCTCCTTTTCTGTCCTAGGTGGCGATATTTCCATGATAGCCTGTATCTTGGAAGGGTCTACCTCGATTTCTCTTTGAGTGATGAGAAATCCCAACATTTTTCCAGCCGTTACCCCAAAAGTGCATTTTTGAGGATTAAGATGTAGTTTGTATTGCCTAATCCTCTCAAAGAACTTTTGAAGTGCTTCATAGTGTCCCTCCCTTTCCTTTGATTTGACTATCATATCGTCGACATATACCTCGACCTGTTTGTGCATCATATCGTGCAGCAGTGTTGTTGCCATCCTCTGGTAAGTGGCTCTAGCATTCTTTAACCCAAATGGCATCACTCGGTAGCAGTAGGTTCCCCAAGGCGTAGTAAAGGTGGTTTTCTCTCTATCCTCAGGAGACATAAGGATTTGATTATACCTAGAAAATCCATCCATGAAAGATAGCAATGCATGGCCCGCGGTGTTGTCTACTAGCTCGTCTATGTGGGGTAATGGGAAGTCATCCTTTGGACTGGCTTTGTTGAGATCTCGGAAATCTACACAGACCCTGATTCCTCCAGTTTTCTTTGGTACGGGAACGATGTTAGCTACCCATTGTGGATATTCGGTGACTATGAGAAAACCGGCGTTGATTTGTTTAGTGACTTCTTCTTTTATCTTTAAGACCCAATCAGGGCGCATACGTCTCAGTTTTTGTTTAACTGGTTTTGCATCAGGATGAAGGGGAATTTTAGGCTGAACAATTTCAGGGTCTATTCCAGGCATGTCCTCGTAAGACCAAGCAAAAACATCTTTGTATTCTTTTAGCAAAAGGATTAGTTTTTCACTTTCTTGAGAGGGTAGTGTTGCACCAATTTTAACCATTTTGGGCTCGTTTTCAAAGCCTATGTTTGCTGTGATTATTTCCTCAGAAAAAGGTTTAGCGTGCCTTTCTTCTTCTCTCTCGATGAATTCTAGAATTTCTTTTGGAATTTCTTCCTCAAAATTTGGTGTGTCGGAATCCATACAATTGATTATAGGCAAAGTGAAATACTCTAAATCTTCCTTCTTATTGCTAAGATTGTCAAAAGACATTTCAGAGTCAAACTCAAAGTAAATGCTATGCTTTGGTGCTTTGACCAGGTTTTCCTCACTAGACTTAGTAGTTTCAAAAGATGAAAAGCTTGACTCGGACTGAGTCGACTCGGAGTCGGAATCAGAATCGGAACTAAGATCAGAATTAGCGCTTTTCATTTTGTATTTTAGAGTATGTTCCACGGTCCAGTTAGGGTTAGCCCCTTTTTCAGCATCCACAATCAGTTCAGAGCAGTCTTTTTCGTCACCAAGGTTGATCATCAGCACTTTACTGTCACCTTGATTCGCACTTTCATCATTGTCACCCTGCAAGTCTTGGAGGGCCATTTGATTTGCTATTGCTGTTATCTCTTCCAATTGAGCTTCAATCTCTGCTTCGTAGCTGTTGTCGACTCTTCGTGTGCCAACAAATCCCCACCAATTACCAAAGCTATCCGTGATGGGGTGGATCACCCTTATTTCATCGTTGGTGACCCCCTCATCAAAGAGTAGGTTCAGTGATATTTCGTCTAGTGGGTCGTTGTCGACAGACTCTTCTTCCTTTGCCTCTTCAGTTTCGAGGTTATTGACCTCGTCTATCGGCCAATAGTCGTTGGTAGGTGCATAGGGGTCATAAAAATAAATTGGGACCCTACGAAGCCCTTCTTCTTCAATCATGTCTTCTACTTCTTCTTCATAAACTGTTCTAGCGAACATGACATGGTTGTCTTCAATGATAGTCACCATAGGCTTTGGTTGATTTACCGGAGTGATGTATTCAGAGGGGTTGAAATCCTCAGCAGCAAAGTGGAGCGGACCAGACAGCTTGGTGACAACTTGAAAGTGCGAATCAAACGTGGACAGTGATGCAGTCATTTTTCCTCAAAATTTTTTGTTATAGTTAGATTGATTGATCTTACCTACTGTTCGTTTGACTTAGAGAGACTCCTAAGGTTTAACCTGCAAAAGAAAACTTTACAACATACATATATACAATGGGTGTGAGGAAGAACTTTTGCAAGCAAATGCAAATAGGTTCCTAGCTTGTAGGTTCCTGTCTTAGTTTGATTAGTTATATGGCTTTCTAATACATGCAAGGTTTTGGTAGTCTGAGGGTGTTCCGTTGTCAAAGGGCACCAGTCCTCTCACCAGCCCATCATAGGCGGTGATTGGGTGATTCCCTTTTTGATATACCACTAGGTACGAGTGACTGTGGAGTTTGCTGGAACCCCCAACATAGCCCGTGTCATGCCGGGATATCAGGTAAACTCAACGGGTTGCCCGCTCGATGCATATGATAGATGAATTAAACAAGGCATGTATTAGTCTTAAGTTGAACTTTTTGGTTATGGCTCTCATGTCCCCAGCAGAGTCGCCAAAAACTATAGACACCTCCTAGACGGGGCATCGCCATACAGGTTGATCGTTTGTTTGCTCGTTTGGTTGCTTGCTTCGTAAACCAAGATCGTGGACATTCCCATGGCTAGGAACATCGCAACACGATAACGGTTATCATCAAAACAGAGTCGCCACCTAGTTTATTAAAACTGGAAAAACAGATAGAGATTCTGGGTACGGGAGCCAAGAGTACAGTAAGGGGAAGGTGTTAGGCACCCCTCTCTGCCCAGCCGTGAGACTGGCCCATATTTATTCAACATAAGACATGTAGATGCTTTGTTTATTCTAACACATAATCTGTTTAATTAAGTCTTTAAACAGTGAGTAAAGTGAGCCAGTGCAATAATTGAAGCATGCATCAGAAAGCACAATACAAGACAAGCTGTCCCAGGGAGATGGATCCCGCGGCCGGTGAATAGATGTCACGGCCGAGGGATCCTCCTGGTTTGATATACCGGCCGAGGGATCAAAGCCCCGGTCGGTGTTCTTTCTCACACCAGACTATACGATTAACAGATAATCAGAAAGCTAAGATTAAGCATAAGGGCGATAAATAAAACAAACCAGAGGCCGTTGGGCCTCACCACCTTGATCCCTCAGTTGCTTGATTGCTTCGGTTTGCTTGTGATTGATTGATTGCTTTTCAGAAAACCCAAGGATTGGGGTTTGAACTTCGGGGTTTGATCGTCGGATTGATAGCTGCCTTCGGGAGTTTAGGGCTTTTGAAGAGGGGATTTGAGAGAGTATTTGTGCAGAGTTTCGTGGCTTGAGAGGGTGTATTCACCTGTTAATTTCGTGGTTCTATTTTAGGAGTCCAAAGGCTGTTTATATAGGCAATTGGTGACTCACTCCGGCCAATCGAAATGCATGATCAAAATTGGGGTTAGAGTGTGATTCTAACTCTTCATGGCAATCCTCTAACGTAGCCCGAACGCATCGGGAAGGTAGTGTAGTTGGATCAAACGTCTGACAGAACGTTCCAGAGTCTGAAAAAAGGACGATCTGGCGGCCGAGTAAAGGATATCGCGGCCGAGGAATGTATGTCGCGGCCGAAGGATAGATCTTGCGGCCGAGGGATTGATCTCTCAGGGAGATTTTCTAGCAACAGGTTGCTCGGGTGAGGAAATGATGCTGAGGCCGTTAGATCGATGGTACGGTCGACAGATGGATTCTCCTAGGTTCTGTATTTTCTGTCCGAAAGGCTGTATGGCTCTGGATTGGGTCCTCTAAGTGGCTCAAAATTCTTACCGAAAGTCCTAAGGTTCGCAAGAAGGCAATCAGCAATCACTGTATCCATTTCATCATCGGGATGGTCCCCAAGGTGGGACTTGAAATAATCGTTAGGCCAAATTGGGGTGTCTACAACACGTTCGAGGTCGGCCAAGTTCCGTATGGATCCAGCTGGCAGCTTGTTGAACCACTGGAGTCCAAGGGAGCCGAGGCTGGATGGGAACGCCTTGCATTTGACTTCATCTTTTTGGGTGCAGAGTTTGATGGTCTGGCAGAAGTGGATTAAGTGGGTGTAAGCCTCGCAGGTGGCTGGGTCGAACTTCGTGAATTTGGGTAAGTGGAAGGTGGATTCGGGTGGCGTGTTGATGATGTGGGGTGTGAAGGGGGACACGCCGAGGTCCTTCAGTTGCGTTTCAAATCCAGGGCGCGGCGGCTTGCTGTGCTCGTCTGTTTTTGTTCTTTTGGAGTCCCTTCCTTTGGGTTCTTTTGAAGTCTTCTCAGTTTCTCTATGCCGAAGCTTGTCTCTCAAGTCTGTTATTGTTCTGCGTGGGCCGTGGATGGACTTCTCTCTGTCATGACGATTTTTTTTGTCGTCAACTGCGCCTTCGGTGCGTACGCCTTTTACTTTCCGTCGTGCGTGGTGCTCAACATCCAAATTCTCAGGTGGGATGTCCCTGAGATGCTCAGAGACATGGCATCTGGTCTGTACGGAATCTCGGCTACGGTGCGAAACCCTCGTGCGAGAGAATTCCGCGCGACCAGTCGAGTACGTGCTCGTGAACGACTCGGTGTCCCTTGTTCTGGTACGCTCATGATGGCTTCTAGAACGATGTGTTCCAGATGTGGTAGGTTGCTTGTAGAGGATTATTTCCCTGGCGTCGCCAGGTGCTAGGGTAAAGCCTAGGTGGTCCTTCACGGAGCCGCGTTGGCCTATCTTGTGCGGACGCTCTTGTGGTGGTGGTGGAGGTGGTGTTTGCCTTCGTCTCCTCCCGCCTCCATCAGACCTGGATGTGGCGGGGGTGGCGTCTTGCTGCAAGTGTTGTTTCATTTAGGCCACCTCCGCCCTAAGTGCAGCCAGTTCGTTATCGCGTTCATCGTCGCGACGCTGTAGGAGGCGGATATAGGCCGCCGTTACGTCGTTTACGACTGGTGAGAGACCGGATCCAGGGGCGAGGGAAATGGACATGTGCCTCTCATGGGGTGTTGTGGGGATGACATTTCCACTAGCGTCTTTGGCCCCTGTGATAGTTACATCCGTGGGATCTCCGCCCATGGTGAGTGGTTTGGGTTGTTTTAGGAAGGAGGAAGGTGGTTTTCAGGAAGTGAGAGCCACTTGAATCAGAAGTATGTTCACGTCGGGTTCACCAATTGTGTGGCCCGTGATTCTTGATCCGCATTCCTCCTCTGGTGGTTCAGTGGTCGCTCAGCCTTCTTCCCCTAGCCTGCACAGTGAGCGCACGACTAAGACCTGGCCGGGGTTGCCCCGGCAAGGCCCTCCGGCGAGAGGATAAGTATGTGCAGAGAGAGAGGCAGTAGACTGGAAATTATATCAGTATGAGTGCGTAGAAGCATGTACATTTTAGGGTTGCCATCACTTGATATTTATAGAGTCTCATTGACTTGCCCTCCAAGTACGATCATGTGCCTTGCACGAGCCAAGTGACGCCGTCATGACATCATTGAGTGGATCTGGTAACCGTTTTTGTATGAGCTGGCACTCCCATGTGCGCTCATCGTTATCCACTGGCGTAACCGTTTCTCCACACGGATCGGTACGTGAACCGACAGGTTGCCGAGCACCTTCCGTAGCTTCGCGGGTGGCCGAGCACTAAACCTGGCTGAGCCTAGTGAAGGAACAAGCGGATGGTGCACGTTCATGGGTCACCTTTCTACAGGTGGCCGAGCTTGGAACCAATACCCTCCGCTGAATGCGAAGTTAGTGCACCATGGTCGATGGGTAGGCCTCGGCTGGTACCGAGCCCCAATCGTGGCGCGGTCTCCGATAGACTTGGCTTAGCTTGTCCTTGATTGATATGAACGGTCATGTTTGGCCTGCTACAACTTGATTGGAAATGGGCAATGTGGGCAGCATGCCCTTGGAGAAGGATTTCGTTCCTTTCCGTCAACTTGGCAAGGCCCTCGGAATCGAGGGAGCGCGAGCGCAGGGGGGCAAGCGCTAAAAAATACAGAATCGCCACTCAGGTTTTGAAGGTCTGACACCCAAGGAACCGTATTTCGAAGCACCTGCCGCGCTATTTTGATTTTGAAAAAGTGAAGGCACCAGTCCGTCATAACCATATCTGGGTTCGGGAGCCATGTTACGAGAGGGGAAGGGTTTTAAGGCACCCCTCTCGCCCAATCCGGAGATCGGTCTCTACTTGAGCATTTTGAAAATGTTTACGATTCTTCTTTTTATTAACCAGATTTTAGCCAATTAGGGCGGGGAAACAGTTAATCGGGGATTAAGACTGTAACACATTTTGCAAGATGTGAGGAAATGGCATGGATGGATGGGATGATTAAGCAAAAAGTGAGATAAAAACCCAACACTGGGGTCAGAACACAAAACAGGGCCCTTTGGTATGATTTTGCCACACCTTGGCCAGCTTGCATGCATGGATCAACGCACATGCAAACTGACCATCGCGCGATACAATCGGACCATCGCGCGAGAGTTTATGCTCCACCAGTGCTTGATTTCTATCTCCTTGTGGGATCTGGAATGACCAGTGCACACCCAGGGAGCAAACCAAGCAGTTTATGCAGGAACTGTAAAATACTAATTATTACAGATTGAATAGCTAGAAAGGAATAAATTGAAAATACGACCCCTAAACAGAGGGGGTATCAAAACAGAGGCTAAGGGCCTTGTTGCCCATGCAAGGGCAGTCTCTAGGAATCAGAGAACCATCGCGCGACAGAGTGGAACACTCGCGCGATGCTTCTGACTGGACTTCCAGGAATTGTTTTGCATGCTTGGGACTCTGAGACATATTCAGGAGTATCCCAAGGGCATTCAAAACAAACTGAAGTAATAAACTAAGCTACTGTATTTATTTTAGCATGCATCACAGTGATCTATTTATAAAGACAGAACTACAACAGGCATGCATATAATAAAAACAATAAAAGACCAGCCTCCCATTCCCACGAGGACCAATCTCTTGCTGACAGAAGTGTCGCGCGAGTATGTGGATCCATCGCGCGAGGGTTTGGCCAGCCACGGATTCTTATAACTCTGCTGACTTTAGGACCAGGACTGGTATTGATTACCAACCTTGGCCCTGTCAGCCCCCCTCAGGGATCAAAATAGAAACAGGCTAAATGTTATACCTTTGCTTGAAAAGGGTTTTGGAAAATGGATTGCTTGAGTGGTATAGCCTTGCAACTAAGTGTGTATTGAATACTAGATTGAATCACTAGGATGTGGTTTGGGTAGTAACTTTGTGCTAGAGATTTGATTATCTTGTAAAATTGTAATTAGCCTTGTTAACCTTTTTCTTTGAACTTGGTAACCTTAAACATGGAAGACCAATGGGGGGTATTTATAGGGAGAGTGAGAGGGCTAGGGGGTGGCCAAACTTGGCTTTGCAACCAGCCAACAAGGCTGGTCACAACTTGGTGGAGAAGCTAGCCAACAAGGTGAGTGGGGGTGGTTGTGAGGGTGTGAGGGTGAGGCCTGCCAGAACACTGCTCAGCTGAGGAAAACGGGGTTTCAACCCATGTGGCCCTGATGATCACTAAATCCAGCAAGACAAGGGTGATTGTGTGATAGTGACAGGGGAGAACTGTCGCGCGAGGGTCAACAGTCAACAGTTTGACTTTGACCACACCTGTCAAGCTGAATATCGCGCGAGAAACAGTAAGAGTCGCGCGATGGTCAAACCTGACCCTAGGGTTTGACTGAAGGTTCAGAGGGGTTCAAAAGGTTTAAGAGAGGTTCAAGAAAGGTTCCAAACGCTCCAAGCTCAATCCATTTCCCAAACTCAAGCCCGTTTGATCCGATTTTATCATCTGGGAAACAAGAAAACCGTAAAATAAAGTAAAACAATTGGGAGACCCAGATTGGGGTGTCTATAGTAGTCCCTCTTTGACGGCACGCGGAGCACCATTGACTGGTACGGGTAACGTCAAAGATTTCTAAACACCCACCAAATCTGCCCAAAAGCCGATTAAATGGAAAATGCAGACAAGTATGTAAAAATACCGTGCACCAAAGGGGAAAATTGATGATCGGACGGATAGATCGCCGCTGATTGATGATTGGACGGATGGATCGTCGCTGATTTGATTGATGGACGGATGGATCGTTGCTGATTGAAGATCGGACGGATGGATCGTCGCTGATTGAAGATCGGACGGATGGATCGTCGCTGATTGATGATCGGACGGATGGATCGTCGCTGATTGAAGATCGGACGGATGGATCGTCGCTGATTGATTGATCGGACGGATGGATCGTCGCTGATTGATGATCGGACGGATGGATCGTCGCTGATTGCGGGCGGACCACTGCTGGGGATACAAAATTCTTCGGGTTTGAAGGCAAAGCTCCCAAAATGACCCTCAAATTTATTTTAGGAACATATTGATGATTCGTGAACCCGAAAGATGGGTAAATGAGACCGGGCCAGACCTAGAATCTGGATTGGGCCTAAGGCCCAAAAGAAGTGTCGCGCGACAGTCAAGAACCATCGCGCGAGGGTTGCCAGTTAGGGCTTGGATCTGAACAGGCCCAGACCTGGCCCAAACCCGCTCCAAACGTTTAAACTCCGCGGGGGACGTTACAGAACAGTACGAGGCGGTTTTAAAAACTCAAAACCCTCTCCAACTCTCATCTCTCCTCTCAAATCTCTCTCAAACTTCCGATTTCAACCACGAAATCAACAAACCCACGCAAGAGCATCCATCCATGGCTGACCACGGCAGTGGAGAAGGCGGAGGGGAAGTTATTGATCGGTCGGAGGACCGAGGAGGTCCCATGGTCGTAGAAGCAGGGGATCAATCACCGGCGGAGGCCATTGTAGAGGCCGGTGCAGTGGTTGCAGGCGGCGGAGATGGAGAACAAGGCCGCGAGCAAGAGACTGGTGGTGGCGAGGAGTATCGCGCGACAGAGTAGGAGGCTCGCGCGACAGTTGATGCTGGGGCCGCGGGGGCTGTTGTTGAGCAATTAGACCCGAGTATGGCCGTAGGAGGGTTTGTGGTGGCTGGAGTGCACTCGGAAGCTGCAGGGGGCAATAGTGGCAGCGAGCACCGTCGCGCGATAGAGGAGGAGCCTCGCGCGACGGTTCAGTCTGGAGAAGGTAGTGGCAGTGGGGCCAGAGATGATGATATTGAGCCGACCGGGTCGCCGCCGAGGGATTTGTCAAGGGGCAAAGGGGCTGTGTTTGAGGAGGAAACCACGGAGGCACCCATCCGAGAAGAGGATATATTGTTTCGACCCACGGCGATGTCGTCGAGTCATAGACCGATCACGAAACATGACGTCACTGAGTTTTTGAGTGATGAGGCATTGGCGAGGCTTCTTGAGGACAACCCCCTGATTGGGGAGTTGGTTTTGAAAGCCAGAGAGGATCGTGCCCGGGCCATTGAGGCGTCGGAGGCGGCGGAGAGAGCCGAGAGAGAGAGACAGGAGAGAGAGGAGCTTTTGAGAGAGGCGGAGGCCGAGGAGAGGGCCAGAGCAGAGGCACAGGGGCCTAGGGTTACGGCGGTGGCGGAGGCGAAAAATACAGGACGGCCTTGTTTTTCAGCGGAGGCATACACACTTCCTACGCCGCACCTTTTTGTGCCGTCAGGCATTGGGGCATACGCACCGTTGCGGAGGGACTACGACGACGAGCTCGTGCTGAGAGATCCCCGGGCCCACATTGCAGCGACATGGATGGAGGTATATTCCCAGAAAACACCCTTTGTAATTTGGTTTCGAAATGTGCTTTTCGTAGTTCAAATTCGATACTTGCTAGAAACGCTCAAACTTAGGATTGCATAGATGACTTGCGAGCCAAACCGTGCCAAAACTATGTACTTCTTATAACGTACGCCCAACATGACATAACTTGAACCCACCATCCGTTGCAGACTTCATTGATTACCTAGAACTTGAAAATGAAATCCCTGTATATTGATAATTTCCCTGTATCGCTTGCTGTTTGTGTCTGAAACAGGCTGGAGAGAGGCAGAGGGACATCCGCGGCTTCGGGGGCGCGTGCATGTCCTTACGGTTGTACGAGGGGTTGCCCGAGAGAGTGAGGTTGTTGGTGAACGAGGTGGGCTTCGGGGTGTTCGTGCGGACTTTGACCCCGGCGAGGAACGACCACACTGTCCTGGTAGCGCTTGCTGAGAGGTGGAGGGATACCACCAATACCTTCCACCTACCTCCTGGGGAGATGACGGTGACGCCCGCAGACTTTGCGGCGATCACGGGACTGAGGGTTGGAGGCGAGCCCATCCCGTTCGACTCGGGGATCCAAGAGGATAAGGCGGCGCTGGAGTGGTTTCTGGGCAAGGCGCCCAAGATAGAGGAGGGGATGGCGAGGTATGATCAGTTTAAGGATTACTTGAAGAAGGATGTGACGAATGACCGGGAGGCGGAGCAGATGGCCCGAGCGTTCCTGCTATACCTGTTTGGTGCCACTTTGTACCCAAACAGACGAAGCAAAGTGCATCTCTCCCACTTGCCAGCGCTGAGGGACCTGAGGACGGCCTCACGTTTTGACTGGGGCGGGACTGCTCTCGGCATAGCCTACCACTTCTTCGGTAACTCATCGAGGACGGGTAAGAGCACGGCTGGCTACTGGAGGGTATGGGAGGTATGACTCTAACCCTTTGTGAAGCATAATTTGATTACGCTTGTCCATTTACTTGTTTAGCCTGCTTGACTGCTTCAATTTCAAATGTTGTATGCCTTGCGACTAATGTTTGAACTTGTCTAAACCTTGTGCAGCTTTGGGCCTACGAGGTTTTGCGGATGTATCCGCCGGAGTGTAAGCACCCAGACTTGAGCACCCTCCCCCGCGCACTAAAATGGAGCAAGTCCAACATGGGGAAGAAAGAAGGGAGAGGTGACCTCAACGCCTTCAGACTGTACCTAGACGAGCTCAAGGCTTCACAGGTATGACACGAATCATAATCATTAGACATGCATTCGTTTCCTTGGTTTAATGCTGTCGCTGATCAATTGCTCATATCGCTTGCTTGTCTTGAATTGCAGATCAATTGGGATCCCTGGAGGAGAGCGGGGCCAGAACCAGAGTACTTGGCCAGGAGCAGAGTCATTACAGCCAGCAGGGTGTTACTGGAGTCGGCCTTCGATTGGCAATGGTACTTGGGGGATCGAGTGACGCGCCAGTCGCTTGGTCACCTTGAGTTCTAGGTGCCACGGCCACTCCCACCCCGAGCTTCACACACAGGAGAGTACACACGGGCTGAGCTGGAGAGGTACACACGGCTGGACACTGAGCTTGCGCACTACTTGCATCCTGAAAGGGACTATGCCGCCTACCGATGAGAGTACCTGGCGGGTCCACTGGGGATCCGTGGCCTTAGAGAGGTGCGGGGCCAGGCCGCAGGAGCCGCTGAGGAAAGGAGAGCAGCCGGAGAGAGACAGAGAGGAGGCGAAGGCCGTGTGAGGCGAGGCCTAGGCGGACCTGTAGCCGGTGGACCCCCTGAGCTACTTTGGAGGATTCCAGTGGTTGACAGCCAGGGGAATCCTGCAGAGTTACAGTTAGTGCCCGCGAGAGCGGAGCCCACCCCTGTGACCGTTTCGGTAAGACTCAGCTTCCAATATTGCTTTTCAATTCCAAATACTTGAATTATCTGCTGAATAGCTTGATAAGTCCAAACTGCATAAAGGTGCCAACTGAGTGGGTGAACGAGGCCGTTCGACGCATGCTGGCTTTGGAGAACGTAGTGAGAAGAGCGGCGAGCGGCATGCCACTGGAGCTGCAATACCAGGCACCGACACCACAGCAGACTCGGCCAGTCGTTGTTCAGAGGACCCAGGTATGAAAAACGATACATTCCAGCTTTCAATACGCTTTGCTTTCGATACGTTCCTGCTTTGATAGTTTGATAGACTGTACCTGCTTTTAATACTTGAAATACAATGTATACAATGCATACTCATGCTTTGAAATGAATTGACAATGCAGACACAGGAGAAGACGGCTCCTAGGAGGAAAAGCGCGCGAGATCCGCCACAGAGTAAAGTGGCGGCAAAAGAACCCACACCTCCGGCCACCACCTCGCGGCGACAGACTAGGAGTACACGCCAGGGGGGAGCTAGACAGACCGAGAAGCGCGCTGAGCTTTGGTACCAACTCAAGATGCGTGAGAAGCCGACACTAGAGGAGCTGGCCCGCAGGAAGCGACTTGTCTTGGGTCCAACCTCCGAGGACGATGAAGAAGAAGGAGAAGAAGAAGAAGGAGAGGAAGAAGAGGACGAGGAGCACTCGTCCACTAGTAGTGGCTCTGACGACTCCGTTGATGACCCGGGGTACAAGGATGACCCCCAGGAGCTACAGGACGAAGCAGGTAGCGATGACTGGCTCGACGTGCGCGGAGGGCGTCGATGAAGCCTCCATTACCCTTTTGCATTCTGCTTTTGATTTCGGGCCTACGTGCCCAAGTAGATAGCTTAGCTGATAGCCATTTTGAAGGCCTGCGTGCCTGTTGATTAATGGGCGCATGTGCCCTGACTTGACTTGATAGCTTTTGACTCGGCTGAAGTGCCACAGATACAGTAGTCTGACTTGACTTGATAGCTTTTGACTCGACTGAAGTGCCACAGATACAGTAGTTCTTTTTGCTTTTGACATGGGTAGATCACGTTTGTTATAAAAGCTTGCATTTTCTGAGTTTCTGTTTCTTGTTATGAACAAAATAAAACCCACTACTAACAACGAACTTGCATTGACAATACACCGAGACTGCTCACAGACACATATGAATGTATAAACTGACCTAGCTTTGAAAGAAAAAGGAAAGGTACCCTAGGATACGACCAGGATACGAGGATACAAGAAATAATGAAATTTTGGGCATTAATACACCAAAACTCACAATATCCTGTTGAAGACAAAACTGACACCCCCGAAAGGTCAAACATGGTCAACATGACCTGTGCCTATCAACGGAACTAAACAAAACGTCCTGGAAATAGACTTATACCGAAAAAATGCTCAAAATAATGCAAAAATGGCATAAAACATCTAAGAATGACTCAATTATGTCCCAGACTGAAACCGACACCTCCATACAGTCACTTAAGGTCCGAGTGACCTGTATGGCATGACCGAATTGGGCTAGAGCCTCCATAGCGAGTTCCGACCTCCCGAAACCTTGATTTGAACTTGAAACGGGCCTCCGAGGGTCCAAAATCTTCATTAAGCATGACATTTCGAATCTGATGCTTGGATACAGTCATAAATACTTATAATGACTTGCTGGAATCATTAAAAGTGCAAAGAGACCTTTGGAATGACAAACGACCAAAATTGGACAGTAGCTGTTGAAATCTGTCAAAGCTGTAGACAAACCGTCGCACGAGTGATCCTCTGTCGCGCGATGATTTGGAACTGTCGCGCGACAGTCAAACCCTGCTAAGCTGCCTTTGTTTGACCAAATTATTGCCATAAACCTATTCACTTCTCCACGTCTTGGAAGGTATTCTGAAGTTGCAGAAGGGGGTTGTCCTTGCATGGCAAGGTGGTAGGACACCTTGCATGATATTGGTAGGGTTTTTCCTATAAATGGAAGGGTATAGGAAATCATGTAGGGTATACCCTCTCACTCTCCCACAATGGAAGACTCATTAATGGAAATACTCGACCCTTGGCTAATGAGAGACGAAACCATAAATTGGGCGAGCCCCCGGTCTCGGTGCTTGTCCTCAATTCGTGATCTCCGATTCAGTCGACCGTGCGTCGAGCTTCTCCAAGCTGCATTACCCTTCTGGGACCCGACTGTGCATGTCTTCCGGTTCCATCAAGACGAGATGTGCCCAACCATGGAAGAATTCCAAGCGTATGTGCCCGGCTTCGCCAACTTAGACGTCCTTGTAGTTCCGCCACTTCATGAAGACATGGAGCAGATTCTACAGGCAAAACTCAACATTCCCGAAGCACTGACAGCCAACATCATTCAGAACGGCGAACTCAACATCATTCGACTGATTGAGCTGTATGGCCCCGAGGGAGCCCTGGGAGATTACGTAGGGGAAGCTCACAGGCGCTTCGTATTGTCCATATGCGCACTGGCTGCTTATATGCTGGTTCCCATCGAAGGAAGGGTGAGTCCCAAATTGGTGAGCATGGCTCTACAAATGGACACCCAGAAAAACATCATGCCCGTGATCTTAGCGGAAACGCTCCTGGACTTGGATATGGTGAAACTTGAGCAAGCGGATTCATTCGGTGGATGTCCTATCCTGCTCCAGGTAGATTCTTACCCAACTCATTTCTCGCATTTTCGTTTTTTGCCCGGACACTCAGGCTGTATTTGATTTCTGACTTGTCCCCTGCTCTCATGCAGCTCTGGCTGTCGGACAAAGTGGGAGTTTTAGAAGAGCCGCAGGCTGGCTTTGAAGACTTTCCCAGGCTTTTGGTCGAAAGATCGATGATACTCCCTGATCTGCCGGTGGACATATGGTTCGTATTTCTGAATGAGATGCAGCCTGAAGACATAGTCTGGAGATGTCCTTGGTTAAACCTTCCGGAAATGACGATTAATTCTGCTGGATTCAGCAGAGTGGTAATCGCTGGCTTAACGAGCTTCACTTTTTACATCCCAGGGCGTACTCTTCGTCAACTCGGGAGAAGCCAAGGGTACAAACGCTATGGAGTGGAAGACTTTGAAATCCCCATATTTGACTCGTGGAATTTGCGTAGCTACAAAGGCAACTGGAGCAACAGGGCTTTGAAAGAACCGATTCCAGACTTCAAGACATGGCTGGAAAATCGCTACGTAAGATGGCTTCGTGCTGAAGTTGAGGCAAGGTTAAGGGGATATTCCTGAATCCCGTAGAAACAAACTTGTAACCAACATGTGCCCGAAAATCGTTAGGTTATCTGAGCCGTTGCCTTTTAATCTGTATGCTTGCCTTGTAAATTACACGTCCCGTTGCCCGGCTCGACCGGCTAAATAAGAACTTTGAATAAGAACGATCTGGGCATTATCCACCCGAGGGACCAAACTTATCACCGAATGTGCGATTTGAACTAACAACGCTTCGACGTAGTCATAAATGCCCGCAATAACCTACTGGAAGCATCGGAATCCCGAAATCTGGCCCGAGGCAAAATGCGACAAAATGCCTCCCAAAAGACAGTAGCCTGCCTTACTGTGCCGAAATAAACTGAACCCTCGCGCGAGTAAGTGAAACCATTGCGCGATCGAACTCAGTCGCGCGACACTCCTGAACTATCGCGCGATGGAGAATCTCTGTTACAGCTGCCAGCCTTGACTTATTCAGAAAATAAAGTGAGGCAGAGCCTGCCACCAGTTCTTGACGTGCAGGAACTTCTGGGTTGTCACAGAGGTGTGCTCTTGATTTGGAGAACATAAGGGACACCTTGCATGGATATTTTATCCAAGGCAAAAGGCATTTCATCCTTCCTTGGCTATAAAAGAAGAGTAACCCCCTGAATGAAGGGCATGCTCTCCGTAGAAAACTTCAGATACTTTTCCCCCAATGGCAAATCATCTCCCCACATTAATCAGCCCGTGGCTCGAAGAATTTGTTGCCAGCGACTGGCTATGCTTCCGTTCTCACGGGCTGGCCGCCTTTCGCTTCTTAAAAAGCATAAGGCTTCGCCCCGAAATCCTGAGAGCAGCCCTGCAGTTTTGGGATCCAGACATCCACGTGTTCCGATTCGGGGACAACGAGTTGTGCCCGACTGTAGAAGAATTCCAGGCGTACCTCCAAAGTTTTGCCTCGAGTGTGATTGTCGTGCTGCCCTATAGAAAGAGTATGCCGAAGCTCCTAAAAACCTGTCTGAACATTTCGAGTGGAGCGGCGGGTAGCCTGCTGGCTGGCGGACAAATAAACGTCCTGCGTCTGATGGAATGGTATAGGCCTGACGGTGATCCAGAGGATACCGCCCTGCAGGTCCGACGCCGCTTTGCTCTGTCAATTGGCGTACTAGCCGCATATCTGCTGGTGTCTCCGAATGGACGGCCTGATCCCTCGCTAGTGGATGTGGCCATCCAGCTAGGAGCCAGAAGGAATGTGGTTTCTATGGTTCTTGCAGAAACGCTTGTGGGCAGCATACCCTCGGAGAGAAAGGATTTCGTTCCTTTTCACCATTGCGGCCCTTTTTGGAAATCGAGGGAGCGCGAGCGGAGAGGCAAGCACTCAAAAATACAGAGTCGCCACTTGAGTTTTTGAGGGTTCGACACTCAAGGAACCGTATTTCGAAGCACCTGCCGCGCTGTTTGTTTTAAGGAAACCAGTCCGTCATAACCATATTTGGGTTCGGGAGCCAGGTTACGAGAGGGGAAGGGTTTTAAGGCACCCCTCTCGCCCAATCCGGAGATCGGTCTCTACTTAGGCATTTTTATGAAAACTTTTGTGATTCTTCTTCTTTTAATTAATTTTAGCCAATTAGGGCGGGGGAACAGTTAATCGGGGATTAAAACTGTAACAATTTGCAGGATGTGATCAAATAATAGCATGGATGGATGGCATGACGAGTAATAAATGAGATGAAACCTAAAACAGCGATCAGATGCCAAGACCAGGCTCGGGATGGATTTGCCCTGCACGATGGCCAACTTGCATGCATGAACAAATCTGCATGCAAGAGAACCATCGCGCGAGACACTCAAACCCTCGCGCGAGTGTTTTCATCTCACCACAGTTCCAATTTCATCCCCTTCTGGGCTCTGGAAGGACCAGTGCACACCCAGGAGGCAAACCAAGCAGTTTATCAAAGGACTGTAAAATACTAATTATTACAGACAGCTTGAAAATGGGACTGAATAAAAAGGAAACACAGCCCCTAAACAGTGGGGGGATAAAAGGAGGCCAAGGGCCATTCCTGGGGTTCACAGAACCATCACGCGACAGAGAGTGAGTCTCGCGCGATAGTCCTGACTGGACTTCCAGGAATTGCTTTGCATGCTTGGGGTCCTGAGACAAGTTCAAGAATCACCCAAAGGCATTCCAAACTATCTGAGACAAATAACTAAGCTACTGTATTTTGTTTTGCATGCATAACAGTGATCAATATTTGAAAATGAAGCTCAACAGGCATACTAATATTGCAAAAATAGTAAATGGCTAGCCTCCCTTCCCCACGAGGACCATTCTCTTGCTGACACAAGTGTCGCGCGAGTGTTGTGGACCATCGCGCGAGGGTTGAGCTGCCACGGATTCTTGTAACTCTGCTGGCTTTAGGACTAGGACATGGTATTAATTACCAGCCTTGGCCCTGTCAGCCCCCCTCAGGGATCAAAACAGAAACAGGCTAAACATTATACCTTTGCTTGGAAAGGGTTTGGAAATGGATTGGATTGATTGGTGAAGCCTTTTGACTAAGTGTGTGTGTAGAACACTTGATTGGAAGACTAGGAAGTGGTTTGGGTTAATAACTTTGTGCTAGAGTGCTAATTGCCTTGTGAATGGTAATTAACTTCTTAACCTTTTTCTTGGAACCCTAAACATGGAAGACCAATGGGGTTATTTATAGGGGAAGTGAGTGGGCTAGGTGGTGGCAAAACATGGCTTTGCAACTAGCCAACAAGGCTGGTCACAACTTGGTGGATAAACTAGCCAACAAGGTGAGTAGGAGTGGTTGTGAGGGTGTGAGGGTGTAACCTGCCAGAACTCTGTTCAGCTGAGGAAAACGGGGTTCCAGCCCATGGGGACCCATGTGACACCCAATCATCACAAATCCAGCTGGATTATGTGATAGTGACAGGAGAGAACCATCGCGCGAGGGTTCGGAACCATCGCGCGAGGGTCAACAGTCAACAGTTTGACTTTGACCACACCTGGCAAGCTGAGTATCGCGCGAGGAACAGGAAGAGTCGCGCGACGGTCAAATCTGACCCTAGGGTTTGACTGAAGGTTTAGAAGGGTTCAAAAGGTTTAAGCGGGGTTCTAAGCACTCCAAACTCAATCCATTCCCAATCCAAGCTCGTTTGATCCGATTTCATCATCGGGGAAAACCGTAAAACAATGTAAAACAATTGGGAGACCCAGATTGGGGTGTCTACAACGCTCATGGGTTTGGATTCGGTGGCTGCTGGCCAAACAGAGATATTCGGCGGTAGCCCACTCTTGTTGCAGGTAAACTCTCACTCAGCTCACCTTTTTTGGTTTTCACACAGTCTGCTTTTACCTCAACGCTCGGCTAAGGCCATATAGAAGCTCCTTACTTGTTTTCTTTCGCTCAAGTTTTATATGGCTCCTTACTTGTATTTTTGCTCGTACAGCTATGGCAATCCGACAAACTCGGGCTAATTGCAGCTCCTGAGGCGAACTGGCCTCATCTGCCTGGGCGAATGCATCAGAGAGAGATGCTGTATCCAGACATGTCTGTGGAGGAGTGGCATACCTTCATGAGAGAGATATCCCCGCGTGAAATCGTCTGGCGACACAAAACCTTGAATATTCCGGACATGGCTCTGCACTCTGCAGGTTTCGAGAGGATGGTGATTGCTGGGCTGTCCAGTTTCACGTTCTACATTCCAGGTCGTATTCTGCGGCAATTAGGCATGAGCCAAGGTCTACATCGAGCTGGGATAGAAGATTTCTAAATTCCAGCATTTACTTTCCAACATCTGGTCGGGTATGAGCACAATTGGGGCTTGAGGGAACTTGGAGGAGTGGAAGACGATTTCAGCACAAGACTCAAACGCCGCTACGTAGCATGGCTGAGAAAAGACATTGCAAGAAGACAAAATGCAAACTGACTCCTGACATGACTTCAATGACCTAGAATAAACTGTGAGCCCGTGAGGGCCTCTAGCGTTTCGTTCTGTTTTTATGCTTACTGTTTTAAAGACTCTGCTCAGCCTATGTATTAGAAATAGTAGTTTTGAATAAAATTGAAAGATGGTGAACTTTCCCTTTTTGGTCCAAGTGTTGAACACTGCGCTGCTTGAATGTCGAGACACTCCTTGTAACCATGGATCGAGTTGATTTGATTGTGACCGAATCTCACAGAGAGATTGCCTACGTATCCCAATCTAGGGAATCAGGTCAGAACGTAGTTCAAGCTAAGGTTCGCTCGTGTATTTTAGCTCTCCTTTTGCGCTCTAAATTTTGCCTAGAACTGCCTTTACAGGTTTTCAGTCTAGCTAGCTTTGATTGAATGCCTGTTTATTTTTGCCTAGACTGCCCCCTTGGGTTTTCAGTCTAGCAGGCTTGCTCTAATTTCTGCTTAAAACTGCCCACCCTTGTGGTTTTCGGTCCAACGAGCTTCTCTCAGGGATAGTAATGCTTAAGTTGATCCAGGTTGACCAGAGTGTTGAATTCGTAGCCGTCTAGATCAATAAGCTGAGCCGCCCCACCCGAGAGGATGGTCTTGATAATGTAAGGTCCCGCGCGCTTTGGGCGGAACTTACCACGTAGATCGAAAATGGGAGCCCGGATTTCCTTCGTGACCATGTCCCCCTCAATCAGATCCCGAGACTTCACTTTCTTGTTGAATGCTCTAGCAATTCTGCGCTGATACCCTTGAACATGATACAAGGCATGGAGCCTCCTTTCGTCAAAAAGCATGAGTTCAACAAACCTCCCGCTAAGCCATTCGGACTCCGTGAGTTCACATTCAGCCATGATCCTCAAAGTTAGCACCTCGAGTTCAATGGGAAGCACGGCCTCCATCCTGTAGACTAAAGAAAATGGGGTTGCCCCCGTTGATGTTCGAATTGACGTACGATACCCCCAAAGAGCTAGAGGCAGCTGCTCGTGCCAGTCCCTGGCGGACTCTGCGGACTTCTTGATGATAGTCTCGATGTTTTTGTTGGCCGCTTCGACCGCCCCATTCGTCTGAGGGCGATAGACCGTCGAGTGATGAACCTGAATCTTGAACTCAACGAAAAGCTCTAAAACCATGCCTTTGAAATGAACCCCATTGTCTGACACAAAAGCCTGAGGGACCCCGTATCGATAGATGATGTTCTTTCGGATGAACTGAGCAACCTGAACCGCCGTCAGGGTCTTGTAAGATTCAGCCTCGACCCACTTGGTGAAGTAATCTATTGCCACCAAAATGAACCGATGCCCGTTCGAAGCCGATGGCTTGATCATGCCGATGATGTCAATACCCTAAATAGAAAAGGGCCACAGCGATGTCATGCCGAACAGCTTAGAAGGAGGGACGTGAAGAAGATTGGCATGGATTTGACACCTATGGCAGCGGCGTACATAATCCACGCATTGAGACTCCATGGTAGACCAAAAGTAACCTTGTCGTAGGATTTTTCTGGCGAGCATGACCTCGCTCATGTGAGGGCCGTTAACTCCCTCATGGATTTCCTCCATGATCTTGATGGCCTCAGCGCCAGTGACACAAAGCTTGTGCATTCCGCAGTGAGATCTTCGGTACAGCTTCCCTCCACAGATAATATATTGAGCAGCCAACCTTCGCAGTGCTGTTTGATCTTTCTTAGTGGCGTCAGCCGGAAACTGACCACTTTCAATGAAATTCCAAATGTCATGATACCAGGGTAGGCCATCATCGACATCATCGACAGCGTTGACGTACTGATAAGCAGGCAAGTCCCGCTGTTCAATTAGAATAGGGCGAAGCTTGACACCAATCGGAAGCTCGACCATAGAAGCTAGAGTTGCTAGAGCATCAGCGAACTGATTCTTCATCCGAGGGATGTGCGTGAACGTGACTTTGTTGAAACGAGAAATGAGGTCCTCCAAGTCCTGATGATAAGGCTTCAACCTATCTTCCCGAACTTTCCAATCCCCGTTGGCCTGAGACACCACAAGATTGGAATCGCCAATGACTTCGAGTTTTTCAACACCCAGCGTGAGGCATACACAAACGCTCCAAGCTCAATCCATTTCCCAAACTCAAGCCCGTTTGATCCGATTTCATCATCGGGGAAACAAGAAAACTGTAAAATAAAGTAAAACAATTGGGAGACCCAGATTGGGGTGTCTACAGGCAAGCAAGTGAACAAATCAAAAATAATTTTTGTGCTAATATGGGTGGCTTATACATTTTATGTCCTTTTATAGATCAAAATACAATTCGTTTATGTGCCTATTTTTGTATGATAAATCTTGACTTTTCGCGGAAATGTTTTGGTTTATGATTCATACGGATGAATGAATGATCTAGGTCACAATTGTAGGTCAGTGGTGGAACCACAAATACTAATCGAGACTGGGATGGTGGGTAGTTGCCCTTAACAAAATAAATGCTCTACTCCTTCCAATTCAAAATAAATGATCGTTTTAGGGATTTCAAAATTTTAGGAGACACAATCATTATCATTTTGCCCCTTTCAAGTTATAAATGTTAAGGAAATAGAGTCCTACATTACTTGGGAGTGGAATGAGTGATCACTTAATAACATTTGGGACTTCTCCACTCATTGCCAATTGATTTTGAGATGGATATAAAATTTCTACAATAAACCCCTTCAGAAATACCCCTCAATCACTGCTCATTTTTTTTTCCCTTTGGATTTGTTTTCTTAATTAGTTAATTAGTTAGAGAAAGGGCAAAAGTGGATTTATGGTTTTGTCCTTCACTTATCAAAATTAACAACAAAAAAAACGTTAATATGGTCATCTATTTTTGGAACGGATGGTGTAATTATTAACAACACCGCACCATGTTCCTTTGAAACCACTGAAAAGTCTGTCTGACCGTCAATTTCAGGGTTCTAAGATTTACCAGGCAAGTTAGCTAGCCCAGACACATGATTATTAAAAAAAAAAAAAAAAGGGAAATTGCATTTCAGTGGGAGTTGGGGCAAATAATGCCCAACTCATGGTGAGGTTTTATCGAAATTACATAAATATGGAACGGAGGAAAAAAAATTCCCCATACATGGAGTTGGTTGTAATCGAATCTGGATTTCCTAAGTTGCCCCTTCTATGAATTTAAGTTGCCCCTTCTATGAATTTAAATTGCCCCTTATATGGACCTAAGTTGCCCTTTCTATGAACTTCTTGAGTATTCAATTTCTTGAACATTTCTTCAATCTCCTTACCATTTCTATTATTTTCTGAGAAAATTGGGATTTGGATTACTTGCAAATTTAAGTTTTTAAAATACTTTGAGATTAGTGTATTTTGAGTAATTTTTTAGAAAGAGAAATGATAGAGAAAATAAGATGTATGTTTTCTAGCATCCACTTTATACTTTTGCTTTTAGATTCTAGGAATTGCCACATGAAATTTCTTGTTTGGTTTTACTTGAAAATGTAAAGAAGTTATGCTACTATCTACCAATTTGCTTCACTGGCTGTTTTTCTTAGAAAAAATAAGGTGTAACTTAAGTCCATAGAAGAGACAACTTAAATCCATAGAAGGGGCAACTTAGGTTCAAATTCAGCTTTGACTACAAACTGACTTCATGTTTTGAAATTTTTTTTCCCTTTGTTTCATGCATAGAGAATTTCAGTTGGTCCGTTTTACCCAAATCTGCAAGTAACCCAGATCTCAAATTTCTCAGAAAATAATAGAAATGATAAGGAGATTGAAGAAATACTCAAGAAATTGCCTCTTCTATGAACCTAAGTTGCCCCTTCTATGAAATTTCTGAGTATTCAATTTCTTGAGCATTTGCAAGTAATCCAAATCCCAATTTTAAAAACTTAACCCAAATCCCAAATTTCCTGAATACACTAATTTCAAAGCATTTTAAAAACTTAAATTTGCAAGTAACCCAAATCTCAATTTTCTCAGAAAATAATAGAAAAGGTAAGGAGGTTGAAGGGGCAACTTAGGTCCATATAGGGGCAACTTAAATTCATAGAAGGGGCAACTTAAATTCATAGAAGGAGCAACTTAGGAAACCCAGATTCGATTATAACCAACTCCATGTATGGTTAATATTTTTTCTTCCGTTTCATGTATGGGGATTTTTTTTTTTCCTCCGTTCCATATTTATGTAATTTCGAAAAAACCTCTACATGAGTTGGGCATTATTTGCCCCAACTCCCACTGAAATTCAATTTCCCCTAAAAAAAAAAAGTAATATAATGACAAACTCACTTTAAGTAGGAGTGCTTTTCTCGTGGCAGACCTTTGTGTAATAATGCTCCAACGATAGATTGTAGTAGTAAAACTTACCACACAAAATGTCATTTACTTGCAAGGAATGATATTTGACATCGGTTTTTACGGAAAAGTGAAGACAACAGGAATCAAATTTGTAACATCTTATGAATGGCAAGATTCTTCTTAATAAGGCACCCCTTATCCCTCATTTTTCCGCCATCTACATTTCTTATCTTCCAAGCAAACATGGAATCTTTTTTTGTCCCCTCGCTTTTTAGGGAGACATTATTCAGTGTCTCGATGCCTCAGGCCTCTTCTTTACCATACATTATGATGTGGAGCTCATACAATTACTACTGTGCCCCACAACAATGTGTGGTGGTGAAAGAACATAGGCACGACGTGACTAGGGATGGCGATTTCCTCTTTCCCACCCTCGCCTCTGACCTCATTGCCCTGATCTGAATGGGTATTTTTCCATCGGATATGGAAATAGCATCAGATGGTATTTGCTTCCCCCGCCTCATTTTATCTATGTTCATTTCATTTCGTTACATATGATAAGAGTAAAATATCAAGTAATGAATCGATATTCTATTTTCTTGTCAAATCTCTTTAAAGAGAACAAAATTAACAAAAAATACGAGAGTGATCGAATGGGGACCGACTAGCTCTGCCACCTTCCCAATTTTCCCGCTCCAACTCTTACTCTGCTCCGATGAGGAATAGGGTGGGGACGAGCTAGGGACTATAATTCTGATTCCGCACCTACTCCATTGCTATCCCTATATGTAACAGTGCTCCAGGGCACTGAATGAATTTTCCTCTATGGGGTATCAGCATCAAGATGTGTCCCTCAGAGGGACCCCTTGCCTCTGTTCCTCCCAGAAGTGGTTAATGTAGAGTAGCAGAGGAAAACTGTGTGACACATCTTTAACACTTGATAAAAGGCATGCATTTCGTGGCCTTCCAATTCACCAAGCACTTTAGATGTCCCAATCCCTTCATAACTGGATTGAACCTCTTGCTTCGTCGGTGCTTCATAACCTATTTGTTTAATTGTATATATTGATTTGATGCGATTTATGTATGGAAGGAAAAATGGAAAAAAACACAAACAAACAAATGCGGATAAAAAAAAAAAACAAATGCATAATTAAGAAAATAGTTGCGAATGGTGTCTCGAATTCAATCAGTTTTATAACCTTGATGTGCTGCCCAGCTTTATTAATATGCGAAGCTCGATCAGACCTTTTCTAGGGTAATTTCGACCCAGTTAGTACTCCAAGGATTTCCTATAGAAAGGGCCTTTCGGCGACTTTTGGGTTTAAGTACGAGAGTGATTTACAAATATTGCAGCTTTTGTATAATCTTTTCGTCTTCCAAAATATAACCTATTGATCTTTGCCCGTGGACGTACGCAAGTCCTAAAGTCGAATCATGTATAAAGATTCATGACGAAAGGAAGTAATGAAGCGCAAAGGTCAAAAAATTCCCCAATTTTCCAGTGATCTTCGTATCTAATGTTCGTTGATAATCTCGCCTTAAAAATTATGATCCAAATATCGACTAGACACAATATTGAAGTCTTGAAAACCAAGGGACACGTTATCTTTATTTGAGAGAAAGTTATGTATTCATTTGCTTTCTCATGTTGATTTAACAGTCTAAGTCTCTCTTTATTTGGTGTGGGGTTTCCTTCCTAATTTTCCACTTGGAAAGTGATTTAGAGGTACATGCTTTACAGGTCTTAATTAAGATGGTGTAATTAAATTAAAACTAAGGTGGTACAAGAAGTCAACAATGTCTATTGTCTTCAAAATCTCAGTAATTAGTTTAACAGAGAGGCCGGGGAAGTGGTTTAAATTAAGTAAGGACTATCAAATATGAACCTAGCTATCCTTTGTCTATGAGATAGTGATAGCCAATAGCCACCCCCATTCAAGAAAAATGGTTCCTTGATAGGAGTATTTTTTTTGGTAACATAAGGTGTTTCGTGCCTGTTTACTTGCATTCATCTCAGACATGACTCTTATAACTCCTCTCCTAGCTAGGCCTGAATAAGCTTGGAGTTGAGGACACCACTTCTAGGCCTTTTCATGTACTTCGCATTTTGAAATTAAAGAGATGCATGGTAGGGTTGAAAGTGATGAAAATATTCCAGGAACCTAAACAGATCACCCTCTCTGAATTTTGTTAATTTCTAGATATGCTAGCCACCCAAAAAATAGAAATAGACTATATATAGTTAATCTTAAAGCAGTCCACAACACACCACAACTGAATCTAAATCTACCCTCATCCATAATATTGTTTTTTAAAGGCGAAAGTTGATTCTGTTCACGTGCATGTCACGTTTGCTCAGCGGGACTAGTACTAGATCGAGGAGGGATATATACACGCGCGGATTGATAGCAATCCAAAGTAATAGTTAGCAGATTATCTCGATACCACATGCCTTACATATTCCTTACTCCCCGTGCATGCAACGCTTCCTTTCTCCCCGATTATTTCATAAAACAATTGTAAATCTTGTCTCAAGATATTTGTAATACAATCCCATGTACGCCTGACCTCATAAATTAATTTGTTTTCTCAAGTAAAAAAGAAGACCCTGGTTGGATGTGGAACGGCTAAAACTGTTAGTAATTTATTTTAATCAACGGGTATCTGTAATCTTAACGTGGGGAGATTAATAAGTATTTAATATCATGGAGCTCGTAATATAATTGAGATAAGGATGGGAGTGCAATTATAATTCTGTAGTGGGGTGAATTATAATTAGTGAAATAAGAAATAGAATCCTGGTGGGATTAGGTTTTCTTATTTACACTGGGAGCCCAGACTTATTACTCCTTAGGTCCCTATCGTAGCCCTATATATACACGTTATGCTCTCTAGGTCAGGATGATGTTTTTTTGACGTTTCTATTATTCACAAAATAGAGGCAGATCCAAAGAGAGCAAACAGACCACGAAAGAGTCCACACTCAGTTCGTGTTCTGGACGTGCAGGGAATACGATAGAAGATCGTAAGGTGCAGTCGAGCAGTATACGTGGCTTATAGCAAGACGTGCTATAACAAGTTCAACCAGCGTTCGTGTTCGCAGGGAGTTGAGGTAAAACCCTAATTCCGCCTTGTAGGGTTTTGCGGTTTTCTTATTGTTTAATCTGTACGCGTCATTACTGGTTTCTGGGAATCGTTTCCCAACAGTGGTATCAGAGCAGGCTGTAATCACGCGTATAGATTAAACAGGCCATGTTGTCCGTAGGTTATAGAGGGTAGAACGTAGAACTGTGCTAACCCTTGTTTTGCAGCGTTCTTACCCAGCTATTATGGTCACATGTTTTTTTGTTGATTTTGTGTGATTGGATCCCACATAATTTTTGTGTGGTTATTGTTATTTATTGGGTACCACGATTGTTTTTCGTGGTTGTAATAATTAACGTAGCATGTGTTATTTATTGGGTGCCATGATTATTTTTCGTGGTTGTAATAATTAACGTAGCATGTGAACTCCAATGGAGGCATAAGATCGATGTATGTATGTTTCTTCGATTGTAATAGCATTCGATGGTTATTCGGAGATCGAAGAAGGGAGATATAGAAGATACAAGTTGTTTGGCTCGCAACAGTTTTTTTCCAGATTTGTAGGGTCTGATTGCAGGGCTATTTCGACCCAGTAAACGTTGGAATTAGAAAATCTGTTCTTCACGGAAGTTGTAGATAATTGAATTTCGAATCCAACCCAATTTGAATCACTTCAATCGGTGGTCGGATGAGGAAGATATGGCCAAAATACTGAAGACTGTGCAATTTACCCGGGAATATATCAAATCCGAATTTTCTTGCCTAAGCACGGTTGGATTTTGGTTTCCTTGATTGATTCAAAGTGTCTAAGTCTTCCACACAAGTATAGCTGAAGGATTTCAAGGTTGGAAGGATTGCTTAAGGATTTCAAGTTTGGAAAGACTCCTTATTGCTTAAGGATTTCAAGTTTGGAAGGATTCCTTATTGCTCAAGGATTACATCTTTGACCATAATAGCTGGATTCTTTATCTTGTGTTTCCTTATTATTTGTGTTTCCATATTGTTTGCATATGTGATAGTTTACCATATTGGGGCAACATGGTAATATTTGGCATTTGACCTAGATCACGTTTTTTTGCAAACTCGAAAATTTGATAACCCTCACAATTTTTTTAAATAACTAAGTGGGAGAGGGAATTTATTTTGAATAAATCCTATGGTCTCCATTGCTAGTTCGTAGGTGATATAATTAATTTTGTGTGTTGGTTTCAGAACCTTCCTCCCTATCGGACAAAATTAATTGTGGCATCATCGGTACAAACTTCCTAAAGGGATAACTCTAAGATAATTGTTGTGTGGGTCACTTCTCCATCTGAGGTGGTTTATAACGGAACAATAGGTCTAAAAGCTAGGTAATGGTATACACTTAGCTGTAAATAATAGTATCCTCACCATCTGAGTCACTATTATTATTTATAGGACCGAAGCTATATTGGCTATTTAATTTTGCTTGGCATGGTATAATGTCTAGATAGTAAAATTAAAAGGTTGTGCCTATCTACACGAATGATGAAGAGTAGACGACCTTCCCATCGAGGCATGCTCTTCACGGTGTGTAGGGTTGCCAATGTTTTTCTTTTAACACGTGGTTGAGGGAACCAATATTAAAATGAAATTCAAGGTTTTATTGCCCTTCATAATTGTTGTTATGTGATTCTCATATTCAAAAATGGGTTTTTTCAATCCACTTGCAATTATTCTCAAAGCTAATAAACTTACTAGATCGAATTATATTGACTGGAAAAGGAATTTGAATATTGTGTTAACTGCTGAGGGACACAAATTTGTGTTGTTTGAGGTATGCCCTCCTAGACCTGATGAGAATGCCACATAACAGGAAGCAAAACTTTATAAAAATCGGTGAGTATCACCCATGTTGAAGGGACCCCGATTAAGGATCATGTTTTGAAGATGATAGCTCATCTTAATAAACTAGAGATCCTTGGAGCTGAAATTGATGGGGAAAAGCATGGTTGGATGGGTGTATAAGGTGCTTTCCAAAGTGCTATCCAACAGAATTAAGGTTCACCTACCATCAATTATTGGAGAATCTCAAGCTGCATTTATAGGGGGAAAACAAATTTTGGATGGAGTCCTTATAGCAAACGAGGTTATTCATAGCTGGAAAAATGGCCCTCATGGGGGTTTACTTCTTAAAATTGACTTTGAAAGGGCTTACGATTGTGTCAATTGGGGATTTTTGCTAGATCTTCTTGCAAAAATGGGCTTTGGAGAGAAATGGTGTGGTTGGATAAAGGAGTGCGTATCATCGGTGTCAATGTCAGTGTTGATTAATGGTTCGGCCTCAAAGGAATTCAATACTCAGAAAGGCATCCGACAAGGCGATCCATTATCCCCTTTTCTATTTAATATTGTGGTTGAAGGACTTAACATTTTATTAGAAAGAGCTCGGGATCGGAATATCATTAAAGGAGTAAGAATAGGGGCAAATGGGGTTGTGGTGTCCCACCTTCAGTTTGCGGATGATACACTTCTCTTTTGTAACAATGACATGGAGGAGTTGATTAGTATCAAAAGAATCCTTAGATGCTTTCAGCTCATGTCAGGGCTGAAGATCAATTTTTCAAAAAGTTCCATTTGTGGGGTTAAAGTACCTGAACATGATGTGCAGTCATTGGCGCAAGCTATGGGGTGTAAAGTGGAACAGTTGCCTATTAAGTATTTGGGCTTGCCTTTGGGTGCTAACCCCAACAGGGTTAAAACTTGGGATCCCGTAGTGGAGAAGATGGAAAGGAGATTAAGTGTGTGGCGTGGAAGATACAACTCTTCTGGAGGTAAACTTACTCTAATCAACTCTTCTCTTGCCAACCAACCGATTTATTTTTTGTCTATCTTCAAAATGCCCTCGACTGTAGCAAAGGTGATAGAGAAAATTCAACGGAAATTTTTCTGGGGAGACACAATCGATAAGAAAAAAATCCACTTAGTCAAATGGGAGGTGATCTGTAGGAAGAAGGAGTACGGAGGTTTAGGCGTGAAGAATTTGATGATCCAAAATCTGGCTCTCTTGGCAAAGTGGTGGTGGCGACTTCATAAGGATGGTGACTCTCTGTGGGTGCGGGTCGTTCGGGGAAAATATAACTTGGAGCATGGCTGCTGGTTTCCTCGTATGCCGACCTCTGGAAGGGCTACAAAAATCTGGAAGGACATCTGTGCACTTGGGGATGTATCTTCGTGCATCGGTAATATCATACAAGAGGGTTTTCGGTTACAGATCCACTCAGGAATGGAGATATCGTTTTGGAATCATGTTTGGCTAGGGGATACAACCCTTAGAGAGGAGTACCCTCGCTTATATTTAATTTCAACTCAAAAAGAAGCAATGGTCAATGCGTTGAAAGGTGGGGTTGATGAGGAAAGATGGAAGCTGATGTTTAGCAGAAACTTACGTGATTGGGAAAATTTGCAAGTGGAGGAATTAAAACAAAGGTTGCACTCCGTAACTCTGGATTCGGCCAGGCGAGATTCTGTTCGCTGGACATGGTCTTCGGACAATCAATTCTCAGTAAAATCAGTGTACAATCAGTGGGAAAATTATGGGTACTCAAGAAGACCGGTATTGGAAAATCTCTGGAAAAACATTTGTCCCCCAAAGGTGGAAATTTTCGCTTGGATGGCTATTCAATCCAAGGTGGCCACTAGAGCTGAGCTTTTGGGCAGAAATCTGATCACCGAGGGTCAATCTGTACTCTGCCCGTTTTGCTCGTTGCAATTGGAAACATCACAGCACCTATTTTTGCATTGTCAATTTTCTTGGGATGTTTGGTCGCGTATTATGGATTGGTGGCATGTGAGATGGGTGTGCCCTGCCTCTGTGGAAGACCATTTTATTTGGTGGGGTGACAACAGATTCAAGAAGTGGGAGAAACATTTGTGGGAAGCTACGTTCTTTGCAACCTTGTGGTCTTTGTGGCTGGTAAGAAATGCTTATGTGTTCAACAATGCAACTACAAGTGCTGGGGAAGTAGTTGATTTAATTAAAACTAGAGTCGCAATGTGGGTAAAGGCAAAATTCAACATAAAGGTGTATTCAGTTGAGGACTTTAGGATTTTTCTGGATGGAGTCAGGTTGCTGAAACTGTAATTTGTTTGAGTGGTGAGATGTGTGCTATCCAACTTTCTGTTGGAGGGTATTGTTGTAGTTGTTTCTTTTTTCTTGCTTGAACTAGTAAGTGTGTAATCTTACTGTGTTCGAGCCTGCTCGATGTATCCTTTCGAGTGTTATAAAAGTTTCGTTTGCCGAGCAAAAAAAAAACTTAGATCGATTTCGTTCTTAACTCACTGCAGTCTGAGAGTTTTAAGTAATTTCGCCTGAATTATTATATGAACAAAATGTATTTATCTTTGGCGAAACTTCTTAAGGAACTCCAAGCAGCTGATGGTCTTTTGGTTGTGAAGAAACCACCTTCAATGTTAGTGGCAGAGAAGGCTTCTACTTCTAGGCTGAAAGGCAAGAAGAAGCAGAACAACTCTCAGAAAAAGGTTATGGAGACAGTTCATGTGCCTCAAGGTGGAGTGAAAAAAGCCTGCGGGCAAGTGTTTTTCACTATAAGCAGAAAGAACACTGGAAGTAGGAATGTCCATTCTATCTCAATAAAGTGAACAATTAGGATAAATCTTTTTCACTAGTTGTTGAATCACGTTTAGTGGTGTTATCTACCAGTACCTGGTGTGTAGATACGGGAGCCACTAATCATGTTTGCATTTTATTGCACGGGTTCCAGGAAACCAGAAGACTCAGTGATGGGGAGATTTATCTACTTGTGGAAAATGCTACGAGAGTGGCAGTAGTTGCAGTAGGAATGTCTTTTCAAATTTTAGTAGTAATAGGAATTTAATTTTGAGAGATTGCCTTTATGTTCCCTCTATTAGAAGAAACTTGGTTTCAGTTTCTAAGTTGATCAAGGATGGATATTTAGTGGATAATCTCTACATTATTAATCCTATATTTCCTACAGTGCAACTGCATGAATTGAATAACACTAATAATTTACCATGTAAGAGAAAGTAGCCTTCTAAATTGAACCAAACGTATCTTTGGCACTTATGTCTTGGTCATATTAATCTGAATAGGATTTCTAGAATGGTTAGAGATGAACCTTTAGGTTCATTGGAAGTTGAGGAACTTTCAGTCTATGAATCCTATTTAGAAGGTAAAATGACCTAGAGGCCTTTTTTTTTTTTTTTTTTTCAGCAAAAGGATATAGAGCCAAAGAGCCGTTGGAATTGGTTTCATTCTGATTTGTGTGGGCCTATGAATGTCCAAGCTAGAGGTGGTTTTGAGTACTTTGTCACTTTCATTGACGATTACTCAAGGTATGAATACATTTATTTGATGCGCCGTAAGTCCGAATGCTTTGAGAAATTCAGGGAGTATAGGGCAGAAACGGAAAAGCGTCTGGGTAAATGTCTCATGACACTGCGATCTGATCGTGGTGGAGAATACCTCTTGGGAGAGTTTAGGGACTACTTGTCAGTTGAAGGGATTACATCCCAGTTGTCAGCTCCAGGTATGCCGCAACAAAATGGTGTAGCAGAGAGAAGGAATAGGACTCTTATGGATATGGTAAGATCAATGATGAGTTATTCAGATTTACCAATTTCGTTTTGGGGACATGCACTAGAAACGACAGTGTATATTCTTAACTTGGTACCATCTAAGTCAGTACCATCTACGCCCACAGAACTGTGGACTAGGCGCAAACCTAGTCTGTGGCATGTTCGGGTTTGGGGTAGTCCAGCACATGTGCTGAATGGGAACGCAGATAAATTGGAATCAAGGTCATAAGTTTGTCTGTTTATGGGGTACCCTAGAGGAACAAAATGTAGATTATTTTATAGTTCTAAGGATCAGAAGGTCATTGTTAGATCCAATGCCCGATACTTAGTGGAGGACTATGTGATAGACTACAAGCCCAGAAGTAAAATTGTTCTAGTGAAATTGAGAGGAGAGAGATCGGCACAAACTTCTTTACCGCCAGTAGTGCAGGAGGAAACACCACAAGTGACATCTGTAGAGGCACTTATTGACACACCGGTACCTCGTCGTAGTGGGAGGGTTATTGTTCTACCCAGTCGGTATACGTTGTTGGGAGAGTCTTTTGAAATGATCCCTGATGATCAACATGCCGAACCCTGTAACTACAATGAGGCACTTCAAGATAAAGATGTGAAACTTTGGCAAAAGGCTATGAAATCAAAGATGGAGTCTATGTACTCTAATCAGGTCCGCATTCCTTAATGGAAATCTGAATGAATGCATCTATATGGTGCAACCAGATGGATTCATAGCGAAAGGTCAAGAGCACATGTTGTGTGCAAGCTTAAGAAGTTTTTTTTATGGGCTTAAGCAGACATCTAGATCGTGGAACATCCGTTTTGATCAATGTCCTAATGATTCATGTGTGTATAAGAAGCGCAACAGAAAAGTGGTGGTGTTTTTAGTACTATATGTCGATGATATCCTGCTCATCAGAAACGATGTGGGAGTATTGTCTTCAGTGAAAGTGTGGTTATCCGACCAATTCGAAATGGACTTGGAAGAAGCCAGTCACATCTTTGGGATTAAGCTTATGCGAGATCGCAAGAACAAGATGTTGGGCTTATCGCAAGTTACTTATATCGATGAGATTCTTGCCCGATTTAGCATACAGGATTCCAAGAAAGGGTTCCTCCCTTTTAGACATGGAATCAACCTATCCAAGGATCAGTGTCCTAAAACACCTGAGGAGATGGAGAAAATGAAGGCAGTTCCTTATGTCTCGGTAGTAGGAAGCCTTATGTATGCTATGTTGTGTACTAGACCTGATATTTGCTTTGCCGTTGGCATGGTTAGCAAATTTCAGTCTAATCCAGGACAAGAACATTGGACTGCAGTGAAACATATACTCAAGTATCTGAAAAGAACTAGAGATCATATGTTGGTGTTCCAATAAGATAGTCTGGTACCTTATGGGTACACAAACTCAAACTTTATGTCAAATAGGAATTCCAGAAAGTCTACCTCCGGATATGTGTTTACCTTAGGAGGTGGAGCCATAAGTTGGAGGAGTATCAAGCAATCGTGGATTGATTGATTCCACCATGGAGGCCAGGTATGTGGTAGCTTCTTAAGCAACCAAAGAGGCCGTTTTGGCTTAGAGACTTCTTGATGGATCTAGAAGTGATTCCTCTAGTGCAATTAGCTATTACATCTATTGTGACAATAGTGGTGGAATTGCTAACTCTAAGGAGCCATTGACTCATAAGAAGGAAAACACATCGAGCGTAAGTATCACCTGATTCGAGAGATCGTTTAGAGAGGTGATGTAGTTGTGGCCAAGATCGCATCGGTAAACAACCTAGCAGATTCTTTTACGTACAGCTTACAGGCTAAGACTTTTGATAGTCACGTAGTAGAGAGAATGCGAGTAAGATGCGTGGCAACATGACTTTGAGTCTTAGTGGGAGTTTGTTAGGAGGTTATGTAAAAGCTATGTTTTTATATGATGGATTAATATTGTTATGTATTAATCGGTTTTATCCCTTTTGATGAGAATCTTTTATGGGTAATATTTGCATAATATTATTGTATGTTGTGCATATGTGTCTTTTATTTTACAAAGTAGATGATCCGGTGTGTAGAGTTCGGCTTACACACAGAAGATCGGATCATCGGTTCTTGTAAAATATAAGATATGGTTCACAGTCTTAGATGGAACTGGACACACCATCAGTAGGACTGTAGTACAATGTTTAGTAGGTCTGTCTTGACTACAGGGAACGGTCTAGTTCTAACTCATTGTGCTAATACATTTTGTGTGTATTGAATGGGACCGCATTGAGGTAATTGTCTTTGTACTAACTTTATAAGACAATTGGAACCTCATGGTTATTATGAATGCTTATGCTCTTAATCCAAAGATAATTATTAGATGTATATATTTAATGTTGTTGATTTTGATTCATTAAAGGGTGAGATCTTTATACGGTCAATAGTCTCGGTGAGTTGGGTCGCAACATTATGTATATGACAACTATTAATTATTAATGGAATCCACGTCCCGATAGGGATTGATGATACCCCTTGAGTAAGTTTATAAGTTTCGATTATGTCAAACCCTGCAGGTGGATATTTGTATCCGACATATCGAATAAGTTAAGCGGATAGTCTCAAGTTAAGATGTTGATTAAGTGGGAGATTGTTAGTAATTTATTTTAATCAACGGGTATCTGTAATCTTAACGTGGGGAGATTAATAAGTATTTAATATCATGGAGCTCGTAATATAATTGAGATAAGGATGGGAGTGCAATTATAATTCTGTAGTGGGGTGAATTATAATTAGTGAAATAAGAAATAGAATCCTGGTGGGATTAGGTTTTCTTATTTACACTGGGAGCCCAGACTTATTACTCCTTAGGTCCCTATCGTAGCCCTATATATACACGTTATGCTCTCTAGGTCAGGATGATGTTTTTTTGACGTTTCTATTATTCACAAAATAGAGGCAGATCCAGAGAGAGCAAACAGACCACGAAAGAGTCCACACTCAGTTCGTGTTCTGGACGTGCAGGGAATACGATAGAAGATCGTAAGGTGCAGTCGAGCAGTATACGTGGCTTATAGCAAGACGTGCTATAACAAGTTCAACCAGCGTTCGTGTTCGCAGGGAGTTGAGGTAAAACCCTAATTCCGCCTTGTAGGGTTTTGCGGTTTTCTTATTGTTTAATCTGTACGCGTCATTACTGGTTTCTGGGAATCGTTTCCCAACAAAAACCTGGTCCACCAATCATTATTCGGGTGTAGACCGGTGCGGTGAAGGTGTTCAAATGTCACGTTTGCTTGGCCGGACTACTAGATGAGTGGTATAAATACAAATACATGCAGATAGTGTTAGGAGTAATAGTAAGCAAATTACCAATACCACATGCCCTATTGCCAATCAAACCTCATGAGATTTGTAATACAATCCCATGTCTAATCCACAGAACCGGCCTTGAGCTAAAGCCCAAGGCGTGACCCTTTTAGGCCCCTAAAAAATTTATGAATTTTAGGAGCCCTTCTCTTTGGTACCCCTAGTAATAGTCCAAAAAAGAGACTCAACTTTAAGTTTTTGCATTAAGCCCCGGAAAAGTAAGAGACTGCCCTGCTAATCCAACCAATCAGGCACCAAAACCAAAACAGTGTAAAAAAACATAACATATTCAAACATGAATTTTTATTCTGTATCTCTTACCATGTTCCATTGACAAAAGAGATAGAGCATAAACTTTGTTTTCATCACAAACAGATTGTATAAAAAGGCTGAGAACTCTGTATCATGCCTATTGACAGAAACAAGAAAAGTCTACAAAAACCTCCAAAAGAAAAACTGTAATATTTTTTCCCCACCTTTTCAATCAGAGGCTCCCAATGCCAAACACAAGCTAAGAAATTTGCCCATAATTGGCAGAAAGTCTCTGGAAATTCCTATCATATATGCTTCCACCTTCTAAAGATTGTTGTTGTTGTTGCTGCTGCTGATTCTGATCCCAATTAGTACTCAACACTTCCGTTGCGAACTCCGTTTGGTTCTGAATTGTGAAGAATGGGGTTTGAACATATTCAGGCCATTTGATTTCTTCCGGTTCCCCTTTGAAAGCGTTAATCTCCGGTTCTTTTTCGGATTTTACACAATTTTCCAATCCCCATGGAAAATTGTGGCTTTGCAATTCAATGCTGTTATTGCTTCCATTGCTACTACTGCCATTGGTGCTGAATGCACAATTGTTCCAACTGTGGTGCACCCCATTGATATCAAGACTAGAGCTTATCAAAGGATGATTAGTGGGGAGAATTGGACTTGAAATGGAAGGGAAAAAAGTGGTGTTTGGGTTGAGGAACAGAGAGGTGTTCGGATTTCCAGAATCATAACTCAAATGCTGGAAATTGAAATACCCCGGATTTCCACCGGTGGAGGAGCTTTCATGGGAGTAAACAAACCTGTCTAGGAAGAATTCATCGGTCGTCGATGGGGTTAAATTGGTCAAATTACTGCTGTTGTTGGTTGAGTAGTTAGTATTTGGACTTGGATATTTTCTTTCCATTGCCTTGTCTGAATTCCCTGCACCAATAATTGTGACTTTTTCACTGAGTTTCTCATTGGTGGTGTTGGATTCAGATTCCCCCTCTTCATTTTCGGCCTCGGAAATCGGCTTGTGAGTGTTTGGATCAATTCCTCTAAGCTTAAGCTTCTTCTTGATAGAGGAATTCCACAGATTCTTTATCTCATTATCGGTTCTCCCCGGTAATTGAGCTGCAATCTGAGACCATCTGGTGAAGCAAGCAGCAGGCCGGACAATTTTTAGTGAAAACTGTTTTTGAAAACAAAAACAAAAACAAAAACAGAACACCTATCGTTTCGCATTCGTTTTCATTAAACATCCTTTTGGTTTTCTCAGAAAATGGGTTGTTTTCGAAAAGGAATTCGGTATAAGGGTTTTTGAAAAGTAAGGTTTTCCGTGTTTTCCGGAAGATGAAAACGATACCAAACGAGTCAATACCCTGCCTGTCGCCAAACAAAACTATAAAACAAAAGGCTCTGGACGCAGTTCTGTCCGGAATAGTGTTTTAAAGCAAGCTGTACGTGTTGGTATAGTCTCTTTGCTATGAGTACGTCACTCTTTGCATATATGACAGTTTATAGAAACTGTTTATGAAAATAAACCAAAATCCATCATCTTGATAAGGTATTCTATTTGGATGAAATGGTTTTCAAGAACTTGAGAAAATGTTTCTACTAGTGTACAGTTTTTCTAAGAATTGGGTTGTTTTCATAAGCAAACTCCGCAAAAGGGTTTCGGAAAACTTTTCAAGATTTACGTGTCTTTTGAAAAGAGAAAACAGAAAACAAAAGCGTTACCGATTAGGCTAGCTACCTGTTGCCCAGAAGTGAATGGAGTTCAATAATCAAATTCTCCTCTTGCTGTGAAAATGTTCCTCTTTTCAAATCCGGCCTCAGGTAATTTATCCACCTCAATCTACAACTCTTCCCACACCTTTGCAAACCTGTCGACAGCATTTTAATTGTACAACAAACTTAAATATTATTGAAAATACCCTTTTTACTGGCATTTGATAAAATTACCAAAAAGCCAATGAACAAAACACACAAGAGAGGAGGAGAGAAGTACTACTAGCTACCTGCTAGTTTAGGCACAGAGCTCCAACACCCATGTCCATATTGGGAAATATGCTTCATAAGTTTCTCATCTTCCTCTGGGGACCATAGCCCTTTCCTTAGTTTCTGCTTGTAACAGCATGAGTGCCTTCCCATGTGGAGTGGCAGATGTGATGAGAGAGAGAGAGAGAGAGAGAGAGAGAGAGAGAGAGAGAGAGAGAGAGAGAGGTGATAATGAGGTTGAGAAAATGAAATGGGAAGACTAGTAGGAAATCAAATTATTAATAGGGGGAGGAACCTCAAAACAGAGGGGGGCGGGGTCACATTCAAGAGGGGTGACTCAATATTGTCGCTTTTTTAATAATCTTTTTAGTATCAATTTGGTATTTTATTTAATTTGTTTACATTTTTTTTATCAAGGTTTTGTTTTCTTTGAAAATGTGAAGATTAGCTTCAATAATCTGACCTTTTTTTTTATCCTTGTATCTACCAGAGGTTTTGGAAATAATGAGTTTGACAGCACTGGGTGAGGCAGATTGACAGAGAATTAGTATTTTTGAAAGAGTGCTCTTCCGTTCAAAAAAAGAAAAGAAAAGAAAAGAGTACTCTTTATTTTCAGAGGCTAAAATCAATAAAAGTAAGGTTCATGATAAAAAGTCATATATGGACTTTGAAGTTAGTATAGTGGATATTTTAAATAGGAGAACGATGTTACATAACGGCTATATTTCACGTGCCTATGCAGAATATCATTATGTAAAGTAGAACAGACGCGTTGATTTTAAAAAAATACAGGACACGACACGTGGGTGAGACTTCAAAAAATATGTAACTTTGTTGTGTATTATATCTGAATAAACTAGTTTAGTGGTTGGTAATAAGAAATACTCGTAAGTAATATCTTAAGAAGTCATCTCTCATAATAAACCACAATCACATAACAGATCATAGTACAAATTTGTATTCATCTTAAGCGTGTTTGAAAACATATTTTCAGGGCATAAGTTGAAATTTCAAGAATGAAAAATAAACATTGGTATAAAAACCTATTCATCCCATTTGATGTGTTTCAGAGAGTTGAGGGAGCATTAAGTGTCATAAAGTGTGTCCAATATTATGTGAATCTAATTTCTTAATTAATAAATTATATTGAAAAGTGTCAAACACTCTACTTTTAAGAGCGGTGCTGTCTAGCATGACACGCCTCTCTACAAAAAGTGTCTTTACTAATGAAATTACTATACCCAAAAACCTTGGAATCAATCTTGTATCATTGAGTGACGGAGAAACGAATAAGAGGCCAGGTTAAGTCGCGAAGAGATTCACTAAAATATTCCATGATATAAAGTAACCTCACTTTCAAAAAGATTCTTTGTTTTTTTTTTTAAGAGCAAGTTCATGCCAAGAATCCGAATACATAATCGGCCACAAGATTAGGAAAAAAAAAGTGTTAAAATTAATGTTCTTGCAGATGAGAACTACCCATGATTATTTGGTTATTTAAGCATTGAAAATTTGGTAAAACCCAATAGAAAATTGTTATACATTCTCTTGTTCCTTTTGATGACAGTATATTAAATTCTTAAAAATCTCCCATTGTCTCTCCTACCATTTCTTTGGGGACTTGTTAAATAATTAATTTGCCAGATAACTTCCGACCAAAATTGGCCTTAATTCTCTTCTTCTGGCAGTTTGATTAATTTTCCAAACAAATACTTATCCGGAGCTTTGGAAAATGAAAGGTAGCTTCCTTTCATTTTTTATTTTTATTTTCGAATCGATAACAGATGATATTATAACTCCAATCAAAAAGTACATCAAAATGAAAACTCATCCTTAGACAAAAGACCAAGTAACCATGACGGTGGGGATTTATCCCACAGATTATACCCCAAACCAACTAAACCTTTTCTTGTAGAAACAAGAAACAACCCAATTGGGAGAAACCCGGTCGGGAGAAAACTCACGGCAAGAAACTGGAGAGAAAACCTCCACAAAATGGAGAAGAATAAGCAAACGATCGCAAACCAACAAGAAAATGAAAAAAAACCTCGCCATCATCATCCACCAACATAGATCTCCAACTCCGGGGATCCAATCATGCACAAAAGCTCCGCACTCACAGCCGCACATCTGAACGGCGAATATGATGGAGGAGGTCCGACGGTAGAGGAACCGGGGAGGCCAAGGCGCCAGGAGGCGTGAGGGGAAGATGAGGGTAGAGAGTGATGAAAGGAGAGGAAAAGAGATTCCGATCGGAGACCGATGGAGAAAAAAAACCCCATAGGGGAGATTGCCCCCCCTCCAGCCACCCATTTTAGGGTGAAAACCCTAGGGGGAGGGAGGGGAAGGGAGAAACAAAGAGGTGCGACGACTAGGGTTGTGAGAGAGAGAGAGAGAGAGAGAGAGAGAGAGAGAGAGAGAGAGAGAGAGAGAGAGAGAGAGAGAGAGAGAGAGAGAGAGAGAGAGAGAGAGAGAGAGAGAGAGAGAGAGAGAGAGAGAGAGAGAGAGAGAGAGAGAGAGAGAGAGAGAGAGAGAGCTTCCTTTTCATTTAATTAAGAGAAATCTTTAAGTTCTACCAACTTTCCAAATCATTCATTAGTCTTCGTAGATGGGAATCAAATAAGATCCAAAAATCAAGAAACTATCTTCTATTGATGAAAATTCTTTATTCGTTTCATGTTATTCTTTTTTTTTTTTTTTTGTCTGATTGCTAAGAAAATTCGAGTTATGTCTCCATTAAATTGTCAGGCTTAAAACCAAGATACAAAGGAAGTTAAAGAAGCATAAAACAAGACAAGGATTAATATTCATGCCGTTTGATCAACAAGAGGATGATAAAAAAAATAGGGTAAATTTTAGAAATGGTTATTTTAGTTTACATAAATTCTTATTTTTGTTCCTCTACTAATAATTGTGTTAATTTTAACTTTATGGTTTACATTCCATCTCAATTCCGTCCCTCTTGTTGACGACGTCAATATAAAACAATAGAATTGAAGGGCGAAATTGTCATCTTCCCTCACAGAGGGATGAAATTGAGATTTTACGTAAATTAACCAATGGGACTATTTGTAAAATATTACGAGTACAATTTACTTTTGATTTTGATTTTGCAAATAAAAATAAGAAACATCATACGTAGTATATTTGAAACATTCATTATTTTTTTGGGGTAATCAAAATATATTCTGAAAATTTAAATCTAAATTTTATTTAATGTAAAAAATATAGTAGAAAATTCAAAAATCAACCCCTTAGTTAAATGTCTTGTATCATGTTTTAATTTTTTAATGGTGTTATCTTATTTTTAATAATCTCTTTATTTTCTTTTTCACCCGACTAAGAAAAAGTGTTCAAAACTATTTTGTTAATCTTGTAATCATATTTTTTGCTCGGCATTAATCTTGTAATCATTGACTAGAAGTGAAACATTATTGAATATAATAAATAAGTGAGTGCGGTTTCGATATTAACTACTAGCTTATATGAATTTGAAGAAATTGTCTTCGTACGTCATATATTACTATTAATTAGTCGTTAAATTGTTGGAAGACTAATACAGATGTAAACACCGGATTTTTCCCAAATTATATTTCACCACTTCGGCAGTCAAGAACATCAGCCCTTGATACTGAAGTAGGTCATACCGAAGAGGATTGTGCAGCTCTCGGTAAGCATAATACGATGCAGAAAACATTAGGTTTTCTCACAATTAATAGGCTGTACAATCATTTGATCTGACAAGAATCCTAAAACATCTGCATGTGCATAGCCTGGCCGTAAGGCATGCCACTTCTGGACGAGTGCATTTCCTTTTCAGTCAACGGTCAGAAAACGAGTCTAGGTAACCCTAATCTCGGTCAATCGGCCAGCATATACTACTTCGGAACATCCAATTCAGTTGCTAATTCAAGTCTCGTCAGAACCCGAGGATGTTCCATTGTTGGAACGTCACCAGACTTTTGTTGGTACCCTATAAATTGAATGATTTGGACTCAGAAATTCTTGGGTGGACCAAATACTGTATTTCCCAAACTTCACCAAACATCATGCACAGTGTTTATGCGGTAATCTAAGGCCTCCAGACATGTGTCGTGTGAAACGGAGCTCGTTTGCTATTTTTACCCACATTACGAATCGCCAAACGGATAGTATTTTGTTCACATATTTTGAGATTGAATTTCTTCAATCAAGCCATACAACAGTTTATCCTCATGATTACAAAGTTCTCCGTAAAATTTCAAGTCAATCAGACTTCTTTTGGTCTTTCGATCGCATGTATCGCTAGAAATCAGATGATAATCGTATGATGTTTTTTTTTCGATCTATTTTAGATTCTAAAAAAATGATTCAAATCGCAAGTTATTCTTAAAATATTTTTTTATGAGTTATAAAAAATTAGCTCAATTTGATATCCATAATGACTTTTTCAGAATTCGTAGAGAGGCTTCCAAAAAAAATCCAAAAACTATTTAAACTAGACCCTCAAGTTTATTTGCCGGACATCCAATCATATCAGATACTGTATATGAAACAATAAATGAGGGGCCCCATAGAGAAGCCTGTAATCTCCCATGCCTCTATCACGCACTCGTGAGCTTATCTTACATAGTGTATGAGCTGTGATATGTAATGAAGTAAAAAAAATCGATATATACACATGTATATATGGTGGGTTTAATTACAAGAACACCCTCTAAACTATTACTTTTTGGCAACTTCACCCCCTTAAGTTTAAATTCGAGCAACTTCACCCCATAACTACCAAATTCGAGCAACTTCATCCCCTCTCCATTTTCTGTCCAATTCTGTTAGGGATTTGGATGGAAAATTATAAAATTGGATGGAAAAGTAATTTAACATACCAAAATGCCCTTTATTCACCCATTATAGACACCTTTCTCTCTCTCTCTCTCTCTCTCTCTCTCTCTACACCTCTCTTAGATTGGAGGTGGGAGATGGGGAGATCGGTTCTAGGGTTTCGGTCTCGGTCGACCTCGACCCATGACGAAGAGAGAGAGACAGAGATGAAAAGGTGGTGGGATTGATCGATCGTTTTTTTCTTCCAAGTATAAATCGTGTGTTTTTTTTAAAGCTTAGGGGTACGTTGGTCTTTTTATTTCAGTCCGTCCATTTTTTTAGCGGAAAATGGGGGAGGGGTGAAGTTGCTCGAATTTGGTAGTTAGGGGGGTGAAGTTGCCAAAAAGTGATAGTTTAGGGGGTGTTCTTGCAATTAAGCCTATATGGTGAGGTTATTGAGTATTTTTGGAGTAATGCTCCATATCAATTACAACACCGACGTCATTTTTATGAATCACAAAAGTCATTGATCACGTAATATTTATCAATCACAAAACAAGTAGAGTACGCGTCCTTACCCCAAAAGTAAAAAAAATATAATTTCTCCATACAGATGTTTATTTCTTTTTTTTTATCCGCCATACAGATGTTTATTCACTCGATCATGTTCTTTGTTGCACGTCTACAAATGTTGAATTATTTATCGGTTTTGCTCTTATCTCTCTCTGCCCTTTCCAATAGTACTCCAGTATTAACAATCTCAATTGCTGAACTCTTAATTTTTTTGGGTGCATGGGTGTGTCCGTGTGTGTTTGGGTTGGGGGAAAATTTCGGTATAGATTCACTTCTAGGCCAAATTTCCTTGTGTTGTAGGCTTGTAGCTAGTATATACATTTTCAGTCGATTTTGTATGGTCAGAGAGATGCACTAGGTAGCCCAAAGATTTAGTTCGGTTGGTTGGTGATTTTGCTCTCACATAATTTACTAGGGTTTGATACTTTGTGTTAGGCCGTAACAAAGTAATTATTTATGAATTTCATAGTCCCGGCATGGATGACCTGTTTTTGACCCGATTAGAGAGGAAATTAGTTGAGGTGTGAGTAAGTTGACCCAAACACTCGCTCATTGACAGTTGAAAACAAAAGCACTAGGTATACTGTATACAGTACTGCTTAATGTGCACGGCCACACAACACACGTACTTAATTTACACGGCTGAAGGTCCGAGGCAGCGAGGCTGATTTGTCGTCAGAATCGAAAGTTTACTCACCCTCAGCTTCAGCCTTCAGGAGATTCGGAGAAAAGGATGGATTTATAGATGTGGTTTTATTCGCAAAAGAAAGAAATTTTATATATCACACAGATAAAAATATAACATCGATACGTGATAGGAAAAGAAATACAAAGAGAGAGCACTTCGAAGAGTGAACAAAGACTCTTCAAGTGCTGCCAATATAGGCGGAGCAGTGTTGGTGGCGGGCCGACCGGGGCCCTGCCCCAAGTTTTAAAAATTCTATTTATATGATATATAATATTGAGCTTTATTTGTTCAAAAACTTTTTTTTTTGAGCTTGACTGATATTATTAGTAATGACTTCTTATAATCTTGATAACTTTGCTTTGATTTAATAAAAACTGATCATTTCACATTATCATATGTCAATTTCTTTTATATATAATAAAAATAAGCATGTGGCCATTGTTGTAGCCTAAAGAAATAGAATAAAATGATTCATACACTTTTATTGCATTAGGCAAATTAAAGCTCTATGATATACTCCCTCCGTCCCCTTTTTAAGTGTCCTGCTTCGTAACTCAAACTTATTAAAAAAATATAATCATTATACCTTTCACATCAACTTTTTCCTCCACTTTCCCTACTTACCTATCATCATTACACTTTTACTCACTTACTTTTCAAAATGGAATATACTTTTAGGGACAAAATAGACAATGCACCAAGTTTTACCCACTAACTTTACAAAATGGACACTTATTAAGGGACAGCCCAAAATGGAATACTGGACTCAAAATAAGGGACGAATGGAGTAATAAGTAGAAATTTGGATTAAAATATGGAGTATCTATTAAACCGGTTCCTCTCGGGTCAAAATTTTAGCTTTGCCATTGGTTGTTGCTTGCAAAATATCAACCTTCCCACCAGTCAATTTCTTAGGGAAATAACAAGCTACAAAACACAACATAAAAATAACATATTTCTACAGATTAGTATTTTTATTTTCTTACACCAAATTAAAGTGCTCATTAAGTACTTTAATTCGGTGTAAGAAATTTAAAAATATAATGTGTAGAAATATGTTTTTTTTTTAAATTGCACAGATTCTCGTAGGAGCATTTAAAGTGGGACAGATGGAGTAATTGCAAAGATGCCAACTATTTGATGTTTCCAAAGCCAACCTGTTGCACTCTCCAATATTTAGCGGGCGCCGCTATTTGCAGCCCTCTATTTTCTCCCGTAGCCCGTTAAAAATTTCCAAATGTTTCGACAGTTAGTTACCGAAATTGAGATACATTTTCGACAGTTAGTTACCGAAATTGAGATACATTTTCAGCATCCAATTACCGAAATATATGTTTCTTGTGCATTTCCGACATGTAGTTACCGAAATATAATCTTATTTTCAACAGCTATTTATTGAAATGTATGTTCGGTAGTTGTTTACCGAAGGTTGAACATATTTTCGACATGTAGTTATTGAAATATAATTTTCGAAAAATTTTAACGGGCTACGGGAGAAAATAGAAGATTGCGAATAGTTGCCCCCTATTTAGCCCACAAGATAACCTCTGTATCAACATAAAAACATCCCTAAATACTAAAAACACCTCTGAATTTCAACAGTCACCCGGAATTCCCACCGTCACATCACGACCAAGGTCCTCTTATAACAAATTAAACGTTTAGGAACACAACTATGAAACACAACTCCAGATTGACATAAGGTACTGTATCTGGAACCGCCCGATGTATGTGGGCCAAGGTGCATCTAACGGCTCCAAACACAAATGTGTCCATGCGCAATTATGTTTTAAAGATGTGTTCTAGTATCGCTCCCTCTTATAATGTCTTTGGGCACTAAAAAAATTGACCACCGACGACAATATATATATATAGTCAGTTTTCCCAATTGAATTTTAGTTAAAATGCGGACCTCCTCATTTCTCCTATTTCCCAATTGAATTTCGATGATCCGGGCCGCTCAATGTGTTCAAAACGTGATTTTAAAGGCACCCGCGAGAAATCAACAAAAACAAAGACCGGGAAGAGCTTCATCCGAGTAGTTTTTATTTGAACCGTTCGATAAAAAATAAACAAAAACTGCTCAGATGAAGCCCTTCCCGGTCTTTTTTTTTTTGCTGATTTCTCGCGGGTACCCTTAAAATCACGTTCTGAACACATTGAGTGGCTCGGATCATCGAAATTCGATCAGAAAATGGGAGGTCCGCATTTTATTAAAATGAGGTGGTATATATATATATACATATATATATATATATACATATATATATATATATACATATATATATATAGTAAGCTTCTAATGCGGACCTCCGCATCCAAGCAAAGTGCGGACCACCCCATTTCTCCTCTTTCCCGATTGAATTTTTATGATCCGAGCCGTTCAATGTGTTCAGAACGTGATTTTAAGGGTACCGCTAGAAATCGGCAAAAAAAATAACCGGGAAGGGCTTGATTTGAGCAATTTTTATTTGAACCGTTCAATAAAAAATAAACAAAAACTGCTCGGATGAAGCCTTTCCCGATCTTTTTTTTTTGCTGATTTCTTGAGGGTACCCTTAAAATCACGTTCTGAACACATTGAGCGGCTCGGATCATCGAAATTCAATTGGAAAAGGGGAGGTCCGCACTTTTCTTGGATGTAGAGGTCCGCTTTAGAAGCTTACTCTCTTTCTCTATATATATACAGCAAAAGGCTTTAAATGGGTACAACCAAATGGTGCTAGAATTATATTATTAATGTGTAATATCTCTATTCTAAAACACAGTGATGTGGGGACAAGTTGTTGGAATGACTGAGAATAATTTGATCCAAGGGTTGGGACTTGGGAGGTATTCTTACAATTCTATTGAACTGCCCATCATTTCCGCCTAAATTACAAAGCTGCCATCAAATCCCTTTTGCCCTAGCCAGCCACCACATCCGACGTTGCTCCTTTCTGCTTTCAAACCCCCTACGCCACGGATCAAAAAAAAAAAAAACCCCCTATGCCAGAATATTTCTCTCTCTCTCTCTCTCTCTCATATTCCACCACCACACTTCGACGTTGCTCCCTAACCGAAGCTCGACTACTCCGACGTCGCACCCGTCCCCATTGACTCCCGCAGAGCCACCCTCACCTCCACCGAGTAATCCTAGGGCTTCATCTCCCCCCAAGGTCCCACTCCGTAGCTGCTGGAGTCCAACCCTTACGTTTCTCCCTCGCCTGCACCTGCATCTTTCCTAAAGAGTAAGTGTTCGGTCTGGCTTTCGTCTGATTGATTTGGTGTTTGATTTGAGGTCCAGTGAATGTGACTGGGGATTATGAGTAGTATTTGATTTGGTTGTGTTGGTTTAGGTCTCATCTCGCCACACCCACCCACCAAATGGGGAAACCTTGTACCGAAGACGCCTAACTCCGCAGGTAATCATCGGATTTTATTTTTTCCAAATTTGTTTTTCCCTTTTTTTCCTTATGGTTTTAGTGCTTTTTGTGTGTTGATTTATTGGGAAATTTTGAAATTTTCTCTTGGCTTGCATAATGGGCTTGCATGAAATCAGTGCAAGGAAGATTATTATAGGCTAGCCACAACGGTAAGAATTTTGTAATTTGATCAATTTCACACTCTGTTTTAGTTTTTCCCCAAGTTACTACATCTGTGTTTTTGTTTTTTTATAAGCTAAAGCTGAGCACTATTGTTTTTTCTTATGAAAATTTGGTGGACTCTCTTCAAGTTAGTGCGAAAAGAAGATTGGGAAGGGTTTTGGAGGGTTTCTCTTATGAACACTGCTATAGGGCTATGGTTTGTGACCACTTTTTCTCTCGGAGGTGTGAAAAATTTGGTGGAAAAGTGAGATTGAATTTGTTACTTCACTATATATAAAAGGAGTACTTTAATTTGGGTAGTATTTATAATTACAAATATGTTGAAAATAGCCTCTTTAACCCGTTAAGTTGAAACTATAGTGATAAGTAGGATAAAATCTGGTAAGACCAGCTCAGTAAGAAATGCGGACCTGGGGAGTAGGTGTCAGTTTTGCCCAAGCTCCCCAGGAAAGCAACACCTACAGCAAGGTAAAGGGTGCCAGCTACGCCCATGAGATGGAGCTGGAATAAGGTCTAAGGACCAGCTTTGACACAAAGCTGAAACAGGATAAGTAATACCCACGGAATATACTCGTTCCTATACCGCTCAATAAACCTAAATCCTACGGGATAAAGGAAGAGGAGCCGGTAAGATGAGCATAAAATGCTTATCCTAATCATTGTCATCATCGGATAAGGATTCCATGCTAAAGCAGGGTGCTTGTGGAGTTCCAGCTAAGGCAGGACTCCACCCACCTCGTTAAAGCAATCCAGAAATCCCCGGAATGCAGTCCTACTAGGACTCAACCTCCTATCAAATGCCTACAAAAGCGACGGTAGAACTCCAATAAAGGTACGCACCACTTACAACCGAGAACCGGAATTCTCATACCACATAACAAGTTCTATACTGACTTAGGCATCAGAGGGTGGTTGGAACGCCACCACACCGGTGACTTTAGCTTCAGCTTTGTTTTGCAGGATTAGGTCTGTGCCGGATTCAAAACTGCTTCATCAGCTGGCACCGTCTGTGGGAAACGACTTTTTCCTTACGGTGAACAGTTTTGTATGGTAGAGACTCGATCGAACAGAACGACGATGGCTTCAGACCCCCCACAACCGGGCGTCGACAACGCCACCAAAACCGCCGCTGCAGCCAAGGTAGCCGAAACGGCCAAGGCCGCGAAAGCTGCCAAGGCCGCCCTAGCCGCCGACAAAGCCGCCAAGGCGGCGGAAGCAGCCAAGGCCGCCGCAGCACTCAGAATTGGGGCTGATCAGATGACCCCCGAGGCGTTTGCTCAGATGCAGGAGCAAATAAAGACGTTAACCCAAGGGTTACAAACTGCGATGCAGGAAAACGCGGACTTGCGAAGGCAAATCTCCGAACCAAGCATCTTAAATTCACGACATACTCGACTGGATGAAGAGGATGACGGAGAAAAAGGCGAATCCAGCGAAAAGGAAAGCCAAAATCGAAGGAAGGGTGGTAAGCCACCCACAGAAAGGTCCCCCCATGACCAAGAAGCTTTGCACAAGATGCAAGACCAGATTGACGGATTAATGAAACATGTCAAAGCACAAACTCCCGCCACGGTGGAAGAGTTGGTAAAGAACACGGATTCACCTTTTACGTCTGAAGTCATGGGGTTACCGCTCCCCAGGAAGTTCAAGATGCCCCATCTGGAGACATTCAATGGGTCCACGGACCCATTGGATCATCTAGAGACGTATAAATCCCTGATGCATTTACCAGCAGTACCAGACGAGGTAATGTGTCGGGCATTCCCTGTCACTCTCAAAGGAAGTGCTCGAGCATGGTTTAATAAACTCCCACCAGGAAGCATACGTAGCTTCAAAGAACTTAGCACGAGCTTCGTAAGCTGTTTCATTGCTGGTCAACGCTACGGCAAACTAGCGACACATCTCTTGACGGTGAAACAAGGAAGATGAGAATCGTTAAGAGAATACACCACTAGATTCAACAAAGAGGTGGTCCAGATTGACGAAGCTGACGACAGCGTGAGTATAACTGCGTATATAGCTGGACTGTATTCAGGACAGTTTTTATACCTCTTATCTCAAGAGCCACCCAAAACTTTGGCAGAACTTATGCTCAGAGCACAGAAACATATGAATGCAGAAGAGGCCGTTTACGCAAGGCGCACACGTGATGGCTTTGATTCCCAAGCAGGGCCATCTCAGGTTGGTGAATTTCCTCCCCCCGATAGGAAGAGGAGAAAATCCACTCGCAAGACATGAGGGGAACCAAAGAACAAGAAAGTGGACTCAAGATCCTCCCCGAAACGAGGAGGAGCGGGAGGACCACCTCAAGGCCGGTACAAGCAGTTCACACCGCTCATAGCTACGGCAGAGCAGATCCTTAGCAACCTACAGGATGATCCGGACCTCAAGTGGCCTGGAAAAGTGGCCTGGAAAACTGAGGACTGATCCCAATAGGAGAGCTAAGGACAAATACTGCAGATTTCACAAAGACCACGGTCACAACACCGATGATTGTATTGACCTAAAACAGCAAATCAAAGACCTGATTCAAAGAGGGAGGCTTCAACGTTTCGTAACAAAGAAGCACCTAAAACCATCCAGAAAAGAAGATGCCAGCAAAGAAGGCAGAAATGGCACAGCACCCCGGTCAGGTCACATTGGAGAGATCAAGGTCATCCACGGAGGATTTGCGGGAGGTGGCGAATCTAGCAATGCTAAACGGAGGAATACTTGGAGGTCAACACGGTTGGCCGTCCGAACAAATTCCAGAAAAAGGAGGAAATACCCATCATTTTCTCAGAAGAAGACATCAAGGGCGTCCAGATTCCTCACGATGACCCACTGGTTATCACCATTGTCATAGCAAACTACCTTACACGTAGGGTATTGATCGACAGTGGAAGTTCGGCTGACATCCTCTATCTCCATGCATATGACCAACTAAAGGTGGGACGAGAAAGGCTAAGGCCCATGACATCCCCACTAGTTGGATTTGCAGGTACGCCCGTTTATCCAGCTGGTCAAATAGCCCTGCCAATTACCATGGGGGAAGAAGGAAGTCAAATTACACGCATGGTGGATTTCATAGTAGTTGACTGTCCTTCGGCATACAATGCGATACTGGGGAGAACAACTCTGAATAAAATTGGAGCGATAATCTCCACACATCATTTGATGATAAAATTTCCAACACCAGAAGGAGTTGCCAGCGTTAGAGGAGATCAGAAAGCAGCATGAGAATGTTATGTCACCTCACTCAGGGGGGACTAACATTACCATGAATATAGAAAGCCTAGACACTCGAGATGAAGAGAAGCTCCAACACGGAGAGCCAGTGGAAGAACTAGTGGAGGAGCTCCTAGAACCAGGAAAACCTGGAAAAACAGTAAGGATCGGAACAGGGTTGAGCTCATTAGCAAGAACGGAGCTGTTGCAATTCCTAAGGAAGAACAGAGATGTCTTTGCATGGTCCCATGAGGACATACCCGGGATTGACCCAAGGGTCATATCTCACAAGCTCAACGTGGATCCCACCATTCGCCCTGTCAAGCAGAAGAAGAGAACTTTCGCTCCAGACCGAAAGGAGGCCGCAGCCAAAGAAGTAGAAAAGCTCGTACAAGCAAAATCCGTCCGCGAAGTTCTCTATCCCGATTGGCTAGCCAACGTGGTTATGGTTAAGAACGTGGTTATGGTTAAGAAGGCCAATGGCAAATGGAGAATGTGTGTAGACTTTACGGACCTCAATAAAGCATGTCCAAAGGATAGCTTTCCTCTGCCAAGGATTGATTCCTTGGTGGATTCTACAGCTGGGCACGAACTCCTCACCTTCATGGATGCATTTTCAGGATATAATCAAATCCAAATGCATGAAGAAGACTAAGAGAAAACCTCGTTCATCACCGATCGGGGACTATATTGCTACAAAGTGATGCCTTTCGGTCTTAAGAACGCAGGGGCAACCTACCAAAGGCTGGTCAATAAGATGTTCAAGCAACAGATTGGGCGTAACGTGGAAGTATATGTGGATGACATGTTGGTCAAAAGTGCCAAGGCACAAGATCACATAGCAGATTTGGAAGAAACTTTTCATGTCCTTAGAAAATACAAGATGAAACTCAACTCAACGAAATGTGCTTTCGGAATCTCCTCAGGGAAATTCCTAGGTTTTATGGTGTCTCAAAGAGGAATCGAAGCAAACCCAGAGAAAATTCAAGCCATACTCACTATGAGATTGCCCCAGAATATTAAGGAGGTCCAGAAGCTAACATGACGAGTTGCAGCTCTAAGCCGGTTCATCTCCCAGGCAACCGATAAGTGTCAAACGTTCTTTAAGGTCTTGAGAAAAGCCTTTGAATGGACTACCACGGAAGAAGTAGCATTCAACCAATTAAAGGAATACCTGACGTCCCCGACATTGCTTAGCAGGACCCAAGAGGGAGAGATCCTATTCCTGTACCTTGCTGTCTCCCCCCACGCTGTCAGCGCAGTCTTATTAAGGGAGGAGCAAGGGACACAGCTCCCAGTATACTACATCAGCAGGGCGTTGCGAGGAGTCGAGCTGAGATACCCCAGAGCTGAAAAGATATCCTTTGCGATGGTAATAGCTGCTAGACGGCTACGGCCATATTTTCAAGCTCATTCAATCAAGGTACTAACGGATCAGCCACTTCGAAGGATTCTCCACTGCCCAGAAACTTCAGGCCGGCTAATTCAATGGTCGATATAGCTTGGCGAATTTGATATAGAATACAAGCCCCGAATCACCATTAAGGCTCAAGTACTTGCAGATTTCCTTGCGGAATACACGTACCCTGAACCAGAGGAGCTCCCCAAGGAAGAACCTAAACCTTGAATCCTACTGGTGGATGGATCAACAACCAGAGAAGCAAGCGGAGCTGGTTTAGTTTTGACTTCCCCAAAGGGGCAACGCCTAAGCTATGCGCTCAGGTTTGAGTTCAAAGCAACCAACAACGAGGCTGAATATGAAGCTCTCGTGGTTGGTTTGGACCTGGCTAAGGCCGTCAAGGCTAACCATGTGTTGGCAAAAAGTGATTCACAGTTGGTAGTAGGACAAGTTCTAGGGGAATATACTGTGAAAGAAGAAATAATGCAGAAGTACTTGGATAAGGTAAAAGCCCAAATTGCAAAGCTACAAAGCCTTAGCATTGTTCGAATCCTAAGGGAGGAGAACATTGAAGCAGATTACTTGTCAAAGCTGGCCACGGCGAAGGAGGGTGCTATCCCGCCAAATGCACCGATACAATAATTGGAGTTACCTAGCATCTTTGCCATAGACGTACAGGTACAAGCTATCGACTACAGCAACTCATGGATAGGTCCCATAGTCGACTACATAACAAATGAGACACTACCAGATGACAATGTCAAAGCTAGGCAACTTAAAATCAGAGCTGCAAAGTACCTGATGATGGGAGATGTGCTCTACAGAAGGAGCTTCTCACTACCATACCTTAGGTACTTAATCCCGCCGAAGTCTACAAGGGCTATGGAAGAGGTCCACCAAGGAGTATGTGGGGATCACCAAGGTGGCCGCATGTTATCCTACAAACTCCTTAGGTTGGGATATTATTGGCCAAGTATGCAGAAGGACTGCAAGTCTATGGTCCAAAAATGTGAGAAGTGCCAGCGTTTTGCAAATATCATTCATGGGTCACCCACAGTCTTAACTCCTATGAAAGGACCCTGGCCATTTGCCCAGTGGGGAGTAGACCTAATTGGTCCACTTCCAATGGCAGCAGGCCAGGTCCAGCATGCCATTGTAGCTGTGGATTACTTTACAAAATGGGTCGAAGCTAAGGCACTGGCCACAATCATAGCAGAGGTTACGATCGACTTCTTGTGGAAATTCATTATAAGCTGGTTTGGATTGCCACGAGTGATAGTCACAGATCGAGGGAAGCAATTTGATAATGCCCAGCTCAAAGAAACTGTATTTCCAAGGGAATACATGTACATTATGCCTCCAAAACTCACCCAAAGGCAAATGGCCAAGTGGAAGTTACAAATCGAACAATCAAGAAAGGAATCAAGAAAAGGCTTCGAGAGGCCAAAAGAGCTTGGCTAGACGAGCTTTATAACGTGCTATGGGCATATCGTACAACGCCCCGAACAGCAACTGGAGAAACTCCATACTCTCTTGCATTTGGGGCCGATTCAGTAGTCCCAATCGAAGTCGAACTTCTCAACTACAGAACCGTAAGCACGGACCTCCAGGAGAACCAAGAAGATCTCAGGGCTGAGCTGGACCTTTTGGAAGAGACGAGGGAAACATCCATGGCCAAGCTGGCCCTCTATCAACAGAGAATGATCAAGTACCACGAAGCACAGGTTAGGCCAAGGGATTTTCGAGCAGGTGATCTGGTCCTAAGGAAAGTTGATCCTACGGGAAAGAAGGTAGGCAAACTCGGCCCAAATTGGGAAGGACCCTACTAGGTTTTGCACCATATCAAAGCTGGTGCATATAGACTCGCAACCCTAAGGGGAAAAGAGCTACCAAATTCGTGGAATGCAGAACATCTAAAGAAGTACTACAAGTAGGTGCTTGCAGCCCAAATTTATTTCCATTCCTAGGAAGTTTATTTCAGTTTTTAGGAAACTCTCTGTTTTCAATAAAACTTTAGCAATCAAGTTGTTTTAGTTAGAACCATGTGTTCTTTCCATTTGCTAGCCCTAGTGGCCAATAAAATTCGTCACGAGGGATGTTAGTTTCAAATTTCCAATATACACGATGTGGTTTGATATTCCTGTATGCATGAAATAGAGAGACAACAGAAAGATAAAATTATCAAAAATTTTATTAATAAATCCACATCCCAAGGGATGTGGACAGCTTTTACATAAAAACTTTGTGGGTAAACCCACAAAGTTGCAACCTAGTCACTACCCCCCTCCCTCGGAGGGGAAGGAATTGGTAGCGTCGGTTGCCCTCGGAAAGCCTCCAACTGTTCCCAATTGGCTATCAGCACCATGCGGACCGTCTTCTCCACGACGGAAATAGAATCCGCCATGGTCTCCATCTTCAAGGTCAGCCCAGTAATGGCTGCCTTCAGGCTCTGCAGCTCCTGGCACAACTCGGTGATACGATCACTACTTGCCATTAGCAATTTGAATTTGATTAAGGAATGGGGAGTAATCCCTAAACATCCACTGATATTTATAGCCAAATTGAGCGGTTCACTAACCGCTTGCTAAACCAATCAGCACGATCACAATCAAACTTGCAATTAAAACCGCCACCTCAACCGCTTGGGATAATGGGAAGTTACAAACCCCACTACCTCGAGCAGTTGAAACGATAGCTTACAATTAAATGCAGACGGCTTGAACTCTGCAATCCAACCTCTCACGTCATGGGAAATTATGATATTCTAAGGAAATAATCATCAGACTTGAGAGATATCCTACGGGGTAAACGAAGTAAGCACATTAATTATTCGGACACGAACAACAAAAAGACGTAGCACAGCTATGCATTGATTAAACAGCTTAGAAAAATTTTCAAAGCTCAAAAAGACGTAGCACAGCTATGCATTGATTTAACAGCTTCGAAAAAATTTCCAAGCTCAAAAAGACGTAGCACAGCTATGCATTGATTTAACAGCTTCGAAAAAAATTCCCAAGTTCAAAAAGACGTAGCACAGCTATACATTGATTAAACAGCTTAGGAAAATTTCCAAAGCTCAAAAAGACGTAGCACAGCTATGCATTAATTTAACAGCTTCGAAAAAATTTCCAAGCTCAAAAAGACGTAGCACAGCTATGCATTAATTTAACAGCTTCGAAAAAATTCCCAAGCTCAAAAAGACGTAGCACAGCAATGCATTGATTAAACAGCTTAGGAAAATCTCCAAGCCCAATAGATGTAGCACAGCTATGCAATGTAACTCACCCAGTAAAAACCTAAGGGTAAACTTAAATAAGTGTCTTAATTGCTTGGACGCAAGCATTTTACACACTTAGGGGAGTAAGAGACGTAGTATAACTATGCAAGAAAAGACACAACAAGGGAAGAATAAAATTCCCAGATTAGACGTAGCATGTATACCCAAATCAAACAAGCTCAGAATAGAATTTCTAGCTACATAATTGAGGGAACGCCTCTTATAAAATACCAAGACGCTGACACAGCCATAATAAGAGCAAGAATTGGCAAGACCAATAAAAGCCAGCATGCATAATGTGCACAAGGGCCATCAGAAAACACCATAACAAGAAGCATTTCTTGTCAAAACCTGCACCTGTTACAATTTCAAGCAGATAGCCTTCGAGAAGGCCCAAAAATGTGATCCCACTTAGATCACTTCCAACAGTCGTCAACACAAGTTTTTCCAACCAAGAAAGGATTTAAGGCCAAACCAGCAGGCCACTCCCAAACAGCACAGTTAAAAAGTACGACAGTATTTAAAATGTGTTAGTTACAGACCCAAATCAATGACGAGTTTTTGAAAGGCCATTCAAAGGCCCAGGGAGGAATTATCAACAGTCTGCCCATCACCAGATGATGGGCCAAGGGGTGTTGCAGCTGGGGTTGAAGCTTCAAGAGGAAGGGAGACTTTTTCAGGAGTTTGGAGAAGGGATGCAAGGGAAGAGCTCGGAATGGATGTGTCTTTGGATGCAGCATCATCGCCCTCATCCTCTTCCTTCTGTCCCCCATCGAGGCATGAAGGGCATTCCTCATCATCAACTTCAAACTTGGAAAAATCCAAGTTTGGATAAGCTAAGGCTGCGCGACTCCTCATGGCCTCGAATCCGTCAAAATATTGCTGGGTAATATCTTGATGGTACTAAGGAGACTGCAGGAAGAGTTCAATGGCATCTCTACGAGCATTCTTCACCTTTTCTAGCATCCCCAAGCTTGTGGTTTTACACTTCTCCATCTCCCTATCCCAGTCAAGAATTTTCAGCTCCAAACTTCGAGCAGTCGCCACGGCGGTATCTCTCTCCTCCTCCAAACCTCTCTTTGACTTCAGGGCGGTGTCTCTCTCAGTTGTCACCTTCCGAAGCTCCGCAACCATGGTAGCACTTTACTTAGAAAGCCTCACATTGGTCTCTGAGAGTGTAACCACTTGTTTCCCCAAACCAAGGCTTTAGGAAACCAGATACCGGCCACGAGCCGTAGCCTGCAATAAGGGAGAATGTATTAATGAAGAAACAATTGGAAAAGCAAGTTGTCCAAAGATATAGAAGGGGAAAACCCACCATGGCCAACTCGACCAACATAAGTTCACCCACTGCCTGGAGAGACATCTCTGCCATAGAGTCATTATCAGCTGCACAAAGTAACCCAGAAGCACTCTCCAAAGCTTCCTTGAAATTAGCCAGTGTGGAAGGACCAGCAGCAACTTTTGTTTTCTTGGAGGAAGGGGCACCCTCCACAGCCATACCTTTTGCCTTTCTCTTCAATGTCTCAACACCACCCACTTCAAGTGGCTCAACCACTAAGTCAAGAGCAGGGTCCGTTGAGAGGTCAGCATCCAAGAAACTATCAACATTTAGCTCCTTCTGGAGACGAGAGCTCTTCCTTTTTGGAGCCACGCCTCCAGATGATTGCTTCACCCTCTCAGCCTTTAATTGAGCCAGCAAGTTTTTGTCCATCTTTGGTGCCATTTCTGTGTCTTCTCCTTCTTCTTCTGAAAAGAAATGAAAGGAGAACAATAAGAAAAGTCAGCGGGCAATTCGATACCTAAACAAAAACTGGGAATACCTCTCAAAAGATCTAAGGCCTCACGAGATGTTTCTGGACCCAACACATAAGCAGCCAAAGACTCCGGAGTCACAAGCAACCCCCAGCTATGGATCTCGTAGCTCCGGGCTAACTTCAGTTCTGCCTCTGTGGCAAGGGTCAGAGGATATGAAGCACGGGCTGCACAAATGCACAAAACAGAAGCCTTTAAGAAATAAAGAAATTCAAAACAATATTCAAGAAGGTAAAAGAAAGCCAATTGCTTACAACTGGCAATGGGTTCCCCCCATCCATTGGGAACATGCTGTGTATAGGACCCAACCACCCAATTCGAAAGTTCCCACCCATCTCCCCCAACGAAGAAAAATTTATCTTTCCAATTTTTATGAACATTGGGGAGATCGGTGACCAACTCTCCTCCGCCAGGTCTTTTTGTAAAGTAATACCATCCTACACCCCCAGGAGCCTCTTTTACTTGGAACTGATTAAGAAAGGGCCCTTTTGTCAACGACGTAAGACCATCTGACATGGCTCCCCAAAGAGCAGCACAGCCGATCAATAAACGCCAAGAGTTGGGAACAATTTGGCCAGGAGCCAAACCCAAGAAGCTCAGCACCTCCCTAGCCACGGCAGGAAAAGGCAAACGAAGACCCCCTTCTAAAGCCCCAACATAAATGCATGTTTCGTTCTTGACAAAAGAACAGGCTCGCTCAGACCCTAAAAGCTTCCTAAGGGTTACAGAAGATGGAATCGAAAATCTAACCCTAAGAACAGCCAACTCCTCGTTCGTGATTGTCGAAGGAATGGTGGAAGCAGAAAAGCTTGGAACCCTACGAGGGCCCGTCGAGGACGATGGAGGAGATAAGGGCTTAACACCGCCAGAATGACCCACATGCGACAAGGCCCTGGCCACATTACCATGACGCAACGGGACCTCTTCGTCCACCGACGATTCTTCAACCTGGAGAATCGAGGAAAAATCGATAGTATCCCCCGACATTAGGGTTACAGTGGATGATCGTGGGTGTGAGGAAGCTAATAAACCAAAGAGATTGCGAAAAACCCTGTCTTGAAGAACGATAGAATAGGGGGCGAAGTCTTCTATAACAGGAGGAATAGGGTTGGCAGAGGTGAAACCAGCTAATCTAGCGTAAACGAACTCCCCTAGAGTAGCCCACTCTGGGCTTGGAATCTCTACACTGGGAAAAGGAGAATCTAACATGAAAAGAAAAGAACAGCAAGAAGGAGAAAACATACCTATGAGAGACGGGCTCTAACACGACGACGAAGGACGAACGAAGACAAAGGGTTTCACGCAAGAAATCGCCTGGGATGATTCGGATGTCTCTCTGAGAAAGTTTTTATCAGAACAAGGGTAAGTTTAAGCGCCACAGCACCAATCCCGATAAACGCTCCTGAATCTTCATCGTCCACCTCTGAGCACCGGAGTAGCAAGGATATCGACACCTGTCCCACGATGCAACACGCATTTAAAACCCCAAAAAGAAGAGAAGAAGCGGCAACCGCCACACAGGTCTGGACTATGTTTCTAACCTCCAGCCAAAAGCTGGAGCTTGGAAACAGAGGAGTACCTGATAAGTAGGATAAAATCTGGTAAGGCCAGCTCAGTAAGAAATGCGGACCTGGGGAGTAGGTGTCAGTTTTGCCTAAGCTCCCCAGGAAAGCAACACCTACAGCAAGGTAAGAGGGTGCCATCTACGCCCATGAGACGGAGCTGGAATAAGGTCTAAGGACCAGCTTTGACACAAAGCTGAAACAGGATAAGTAATACCCATGGAATATACTCGTTCCTATACCGCTCAATAAACCTAAATCCTACGGGATAAAGGAAGAGGAGCCGGTAAGATAAGCATAAAATGCTTATCCTAATCATTGTCATCATCGGATAAGGATTCCATGCTAAAGCAGGGTGCTCGTGGAGTTCCAGCTAAGGCAGGACTCCACCCACCTCGTTAAAGCAATCCAGAAATTCCTGGAATGCAGTCCTACTAGGACTCAACCTCCTATCAAATGCCTATAAAAGCGACGGTAGAACTCCAATAAAGGTACGCACCACTTACAACCGAGAACCGGAATTCTCATACCACAAGGCATCGGAGGGTGGTTGGCACGCCACCACACCGATGACTTTAGCTTCAGCTTTGTTTTGCAGGATCAGGTCTGTGCCAGATTCAAAACTGCTTCATCATATAGAATCAGAGGTTTGAATTTCATAGTGGGGCTTATAAACCTTAAAGTGGATTTGTAGAATATGTTGCCACAATCGAACTATCACCATCATCAATCTGTGTGTGTGTGCAGATCCAACCGGGGTGCGTAGTGCCGTAGGCACGGGCAAGCACTAGTATATATATATGATAGGTATGGTTGAACTAAGAAGGTCAGCACTACAAAAAGCACGGACCTGGGGAGTTGAGAGCAGTCTTATCTCCACCTCCCTGGGCAATCTCACCTATGACGAGGTCAAAGTACCCTAGCTCAGCTCCTCACACGGAGCTGCCACATGGTCCAAGGACCAGCTCTGGCCCCTAGCTATGGCGAAGGGGATGAAACTGGTAATCTTACTCATGAAATATACCCGTTCCAATCAAGATACCATTCTAAGAAACTTGAATCCCAAGGGATAAAGGAAAGATGTCGATAAGATAAGCATAAATTGCCCACGATAAACACAATCAGAGACGGATAAGGATTCCATGCCAAGGCTGGGTGAGTATGGAGTCCCAGCTAAGGCAGGACTCCACACTCATCATTAAGACGATCCAAAATCCCCAGGATACAGTCCTACTAGGACTCAACCTCCTATCAAATGCCTATAAAAGTGACGGCAGAACTCCAATAAAGCTACAGACAACTCATAACCGAGAATCTCAATTCTCCTACCATATAGCAAGTTCTCTACTGACTTTGGCATCGGAGGGTGGTTGACACGCCACCACACCGGTGACTTGAGCTCTTGCTTTGTTTTGTAGGATCAGGTCGGAGCTAGACACAAAGCTGATTCATCAGCTGACGCCGTCTGTGGGAAACGACTTTTTCCTTACGGTGAATAGTTTTGTATGGTAGAGACCCAATCAAGCAGAACAACAATGGCTTTAGACCCCCCACAAACGGGCGTCGACGACGCCACCAAGACCGTCGCTGCAGCCAAGGCTGCCGAAACGTCCAAGGCTGCAAAGGCTGCCAAGGCCGCCGTACCCGCCGATAAAGCCGCCAATGGGGTGGAAGCGGCCAAGGCCGCTGCAGCAAACAAAGGTGGGGGCGATCAGCTAACTCCGGAAGCATTTACTCAGATGCAGGAGCAAATAAAAACATTTACCCAAGGGTTACAAACAGCGATGCAAGAAAAACGCAGATATGCAAAAGCAAATTTCTGAGCCAAGCATCCTAAATTCACGACACAATCGACAGGAAGAAGAGAATGATAAGGAAGAAGGGGAATCCAGTGAGAAGGAGAGCCAAAATCGAAAGAAGTATGGCAAGCCACCCACAGAAAAGTTGCCCCACGGTCAAGAGGCATTGCTCAAGATGCAAGACCAGATCGAAGGGCTGATAAAACATATCAAAGCACACACTCCAGCTATGGTGGAAGAGTTGGTGCAGAATACAGACTAACCTTTTATGCCAGAAGTCATGGGGCTGCCTCTTCCAAGGAAGTTCAAGATGCCCCAGTTAGAGACATTCAATGGCTCCACGGACCCATTGGATCATTTGGAAACATACAAATCTCTGATGCATCTTCAAGCAGTACCAGACGAGGTCATGTGTCGGGCATTCCCTATTTCTCTCAAGGGGAGTGCTCAAGCATGGTTCAATAAACTCCCTCCAGGAAGCATACGTAGTTTCAAAGAGCTTAGCACGAACTTTGTAAGCTACTTTATTGCTAGTCAACGCTACGGCAAACCAGCAACACACCTTTTGATGGTGAAACAAGGAAGATAGGAGTCGTTAAGCGAATACACTACCAGATTCAACAAGGAGGTGGTTCAAATAGACGAAGCTGACAATAGTGTGAGCATAATTGCGTATATAGCTGGACTATATTTAGGACAGTGATAAGTCGGATAAAATCTGGTAAGGCCAGCTCAATAGGAAGCGCGGACCTGGGGAGTAGGTGTTAGCTTTGCCCAAGCTCCCCAGGAGAACGATACCTACAACAAGGTAAGAAGGTGCCAGCTACGCCTAACGGATGGAGCTGGAGCAAGGTCTGAGGACCAGCTATGACACGAAGCTGGTCCAGACCCACCAAGTATACCACGCAATTAACCCAAATCCTACGGGATAAGGGAGAAGAACCAATAAGATAAGCTCATTATGCTTATCCTAATCATCGATAACATCGGATAAGGATTCCATGCTAAAACAGGGTGCTCGTGGAGTTCCAGCTAAGGCAGGACTCCACTCACCTCGTCAAAAGCAATCCAGCTATCCCCGGAATGCAGTCCTACTAGGACTCAACCTCCTATCAAATGCCTATAAAAACCACGGTAGAACTCCAATAAAGGTACGCTCCATTCACAACCGAGAATCCTAATTCTCCTACCATATAGCAAGTTCAATACTGACTTAGGCATCGGAGGGTGGTTGGCACGCCACCACACCGGTGACTTTTGCTTCAGCTTTGTTTTGCAGGATCAGGTATGTGCCAGATTCAAAACTGCTTCATCAGCTGGCGCCGTCTGTGGGAAACGACTTTTTCCTTACGGTGAACAGTTTTGTATGGTAGAGACTCGATCGAACAAGACGACGATGGCCTTAGACCCCCCGCAACCGGGCGTCGACGACGCCACCAAGACTGCCGCCGCAGCCAAGGCAACCGAAATGGCCAAGGCCGCCCTAGCCGCCGACAAAGCCGCCAAGGCGGCGGAAGCAGCCAAGGCCGCCACAGCACTCAGAATTAGGGTTGATCTGATGACCCCTGAGGCGTTTGCTCAGATGCAGGAGCAAATAAAGACGTTAACCCAAGGGTTACGAACTGCGATGCAAGAAAACGCGGACTTGCGAAGGCAAATCTCCGAACCAAGCATCTTAAATTCACGACACAATCGACAGGACGAAGAGGATAACAAAGAAAAAGGTGAATCCAGCGAAAAGGAAAGCCAAAATCGAAGGAAGGGTGGTAAGCCGCCCATGGAAAGGACCTCCCATGACCTAGAAGCTTTGAACAAGATGCAAGACCAGATTGACGGGTTAATGAAACACGTTAAAGCACAAACTCCCGCCGCGGTGGAAGAGTTGGTAAAGAACACGGATCCACCCTTCACATCTGACGTCATGGGGCTACCACTTCCCAGGAAATTCAAGATGCCCCATCTAGAAACATTCAATGGTTCCACGGACCCATTGGATCATCTAGAGACATATAAATCCTTAATGCATTTACAAGCAGTACCAGACGAGGTGATGTGTCGGGCATTCCCTGTCACCCTTAAGGGAAGTGCTCGAGCCTGGTTTAATAAACTCCCACCAGGAAGTATCAGTAGTTTCAAAGAGCTTAGCACAAGTTTCGTAAGCTACTTCATCGCTGGTCAACGCTACGGCAAACCAGCTCCACATCTACTTACGGTGAAACAAGGAAGATGGGAATCATTGAGAGAGTATACCACCAGATTCAACAAGGAGGTAGTCCAGATTGACGAAGCTGATGACAGCGTGAGCATAACAACGTATATCGCTGGACTGCATTCAGGACAGTTTTTATACCTCTTATCACAAGAGCCACCCAAAACTTTGGCAGAACTTATGCTCAGAGCACAGAAACATATGAATGCAGAGGAGGCCGTTTACGCAAGACGCACACGTGATGGCTTTGATCCCCAAGCAGGGCCGTCACAGGTTGGTGAATTTCCTCCCCCCGACAGGAAGAGGAGAGAATCCACTCGCAAAATCGGAGGGGAACCAAAGAGCAAGAAAGTGGACTCAAGATCTTCCCCGAAACGCGGAGGAGCAGGAGGACCACCTCAAGGCTGGTACAAGCAGTTCACACCGCTCATAGCTACGGCAGAGCAGATCCTTAGCAACTTACAGGATGATCCAGACCTCAAGTGGCCTGGAAAGCTGAGGACTGATCCCAACAGGAGAGCTAAGGACAAGTACTAGAGATTCCACAAAGACCACAGTCACAACACCGATGATTGTATCGACCTAAAGCAGCAAATTGAAGACCTGATTCATAGAGGGAGGCTTCAACGTTTTGTAACGAAGAAGCACCAAAAACCACCCAGAAGGGAAGATGCCAACAAAGAAGGCAGGAACAGCACAGCGCCCCGGTCAGGTCACTTTGGGGAAATCAAGGTCATCCACGGAAGATTTGCGGGAGGTGGCGAATCTAGCAATGCTAGGAAAGTGCACCTCAGAAAACTAAGAACGGAGGAATACTTGAAGGTCAACACGGTTGGCCGTCCGAACAAGTTCCAGAAAAAGGAGGAGATACCCATTATTTTCTCAGAAGAAGACATCAAGGGCGTCCAAATACCTCACGATGACCCACTGGTTATCACCATTGTCATAGCAAACTACCTTACACGTAGGGTATTGATTGACAGTGGAAGCTTGGCTGACATCCTCTACCTCCATGCGTATGACCAACTGAAAGTGGGGCGGGAAAGGCTGAGGCCCATGACATCCCCACTGGTCGGATTTGCAGGTACGCCCGTTTATCCAGCTGGTCAAATAGCCCTGCCTATTACCATGGGAGAAGAAGGAAGTCAAATCACACGCATGGTGGATTTCATAGTGGTTGACTGCCCTTCAGCATATAATGCAATACTGGGGAGAACAACTCTGAATAAAATCGGAGCAATAATCTCCACCCATCATCTGATTATAAAATTCCCAACACCTGAAGGAGTTGCTAGCGTCAGAGGAGATCAGAAGGCAGCACGGGAATGTTATGTCACTTCACTCAGAGGGGCAAACATTACCATGAGTATAGAAAGTCTAAATACTCGAGATGAAGAGAAGCTCCAACACGGAGAACCTGTGGAAGAACTAGTGGAGGAGCTCCTGGAACCTGGGAAAACGGTAAGGATCGGAACAGGGTTGAGCTCAGTAGCAAGAACGGAGCTGTTGCAATTCCTGAGGAAAAACAGAGACGTCTTTGCATGGTCCCACGAGGACATACCCGGGATTAACCCAAGGGTCATATCTCACAAGCTCAACGTGGATCCCACCATTCGACCTGTCAAGTAGAAGAAGAGAACTTTCGCTCCAGATCGAAATGAGGCTGCGGCCAAAGAAGTTGAAAAGCTCGTGCAAGCAAAATCCATCCGCGAGGTTCTCTACCCGGACTGGCTAGCCAACGTGGGTATGGTAAAAAAAAGGCCAATGGCAAGTGGAGAATGTGCGTAGATTTTACGGATCTAAATAAAGCATGCCCAAAACACAGCTTCCCTCTGCCTAGGATAGACTCCTTGGTGGATTCTACAGCTGGGCACGAGCTCCTCACCTTCATGGATGCGTTCTCAGGATATAACCAAATCCAAATGCATGAAGAAGACCAAGAGAAGACTTCATTCATCACCTATCGGGGACTATATTGCTACAAAGTGATGCCCTTCGGTCTCAAGAACGCAGGGGCAACATACCAAAGGCTGGTCAACAAAATGTTCAAGCAACAAATTGGGCGCAATGTAGAGGTATACGTGGACGACATGCTGGTCAAAAGTGCCAAGGCACGAGACCATGTAGCAGACTTAGAAGAAACTTTCCATGTTCTCAGAAAATACAAGATGAAACTCAACTCAACGAAATATGCTTTTGGAATCTCCTCAGGGAAATTCCTGGGCTTCATGGTGTCCCAAAGAGGAATCGAAGCAAACCCTGAAAAGATTCAAGCCATACTCACCATGAGTCGCCGCAGAACATCAAGGAGGTCCAGAAGCTAACCGGACGAGTTGCAGCTTTAAGCAGATTCATCTCCCGGGCAACTAATAAGTGCCAAACGTTCTTTAAAGTCTTAAAAAAGGCCTTTGAGTGGACTACCACAGAGGAAGCAGCATTCAACCAGCTAAAGGAATACCTGACGTCCCCGCCATTGCTTAGCAGAACCCAATAGGGGGAGGTCCTATTCCTGTACCTTGCTGTCTCCCCCCACACTGTCAGTGCAGTCTTGTTAAGGGAGGAGCAGGGGACACAGCTCCCGGTATACTACATCAGCAGGGCATTGCGAGGAGCAGAACTAAGGTACCCCAGAGCTGAGAAAATAGCTTTTGCTATGATAATAGCTGCTAGAAGGCTACGGCCATACTTCCAAGCTCATTCAATCAAGGTACTAACCTATCAGCCACTCCGAAGAATTCTCCACTGCCCAGAATCATCAGGCCGGCTCATTCAATGGTCAATAGAGCTTGGTGAGTTTGATATAGAATACAAGCCCCGCATCGCCATTAAAGCTCAAGTGCTTGCAGATTTCCTTGCGGAATACACGTATCCTGAACCAGAAGAGCCCCCCAAAGAAGAACCTAAGTCATGGATCCTACAGGTGGATGGATCAACAACAAGAGAAGCAAGCGGAGCTGGTTTAGTGCTAACTTCCCCAAAGGGGCAACGCCTAAGCTATGCGCTCAAGTTTGAGTTCAAAGCAACCAATAACGAGGCCGAATATGAAGATCTCGTGGTTGGTTTGGACTTGGCTAAGGACGTCGGTGCTAACCATGTGTTGGCAAAAAGTGACTCACAGCTGGTGGTAGGACAAGTCCTAGGGGAATATACCGTGAAGGAAGAAATAATGCAGAAGTACTTGGATAAGGTAAATGCCCAAATTGCAAAGCTGCAAAGCTTTAACATTGTTTGAATCCCAAGGGAAGAGAACATCGAAGCTGACTATTTGTCAAAGCTAGCCACGGCCAAAGAGGGTGCAATCCCACCAAATGCACCGATACGATACTTAGAGTTACCAAGCATCTTTGCCATGGACAAACAGGTACGAGCTATTGACTACAGCAACTCATGGATGAGCCCCATAGTCGACTACATAATGAATGGGACACTACCAGATGACAACGTCAAAGCTAGGCAACTGAAAATCAGAGCCGCAAAGTACCTGATGATGGGAGACGTACTCTACAGGAGGAGCTTCTCATTACCATACCTTAGGTGCTTAATCCCACCAGAGTCTATAAGGGCTATGGAAGAAGTTCACCAAGGAGTATGTGGGGATCACCAAGGTGGCCGCATGTTATCCTACAAACTCCTTAGGCTAGGATATTATTGGCCAAGTATGCAGAAGGACTGCAAGTCCATGGTCCAAAAATGTGAGAAGTGCCAACGTTTTGCGAACATCATTCATGGACCGTCTACAATCTTAAATCCTATGAAAGGACCCTGGCCATTTGCCCAGTGGGGAGTAGACCTAATTGGTCCACTGCCAATGGCAGCAAGTCAGGTTCAACATGCTATCGTAGCTGTGGATTACTTTACGATGTGGGTCGAAGCCAAGGTACTGGCCACAATCACAGCAGAGGTCGCAATCGACTTCTTGTGGAAATTCATTATAAGCCGATTTGGATTGCCACGAGTGATAGTCACAGATCGAGGGAAGCAATTTGACAACACCCAGCTCAAAGAGTACTATATTTCCATGGGAATACACGTACATTACGCCTCCAAGGCTCACCCAAAGGCAAATGGCCAGGTGGAAGTAACAAATCGGACAATCAAGAAAGGAATCAAGAAAAGGCTTCGAGAGGCCAAAGGAGCTTGGCCAGACGAGCTTTACAATGTGCTATGGGCATATCGCACAACGCCCCGAACAGCAACTGGAGAAACCCCATATTCTCTTGCATTTGGGGCCAAAGCAGTAGTCCCAATTGAAGTCGAACTCCTCAACTAAGGACTGTAAGCCCAGACCCCCAGGATAACCAAGAAGATCTCAGGGCAGAGCTAGACCTCCTAGAAGAGACAAGGGAAACATCCATGGCCAAGCTGGCCCTTTACCAACAGAGAATGGTTAAATATCACAAGGCACAGGTTAGGCCAAGGGATTTTCGAGTTGGCGATCTGGTCCTGAGAAAAGTTGATCCTACGGGGAAGAAAGTGGGCAAACTAGGCCCAAATTGGGAAGGACCCTACCAGGTTTTGCACCATATCAAAGCTGGTGCATATAGACTCGCAACCCTAAGGGGAAAAGAGCTACCAAATTCATGGAATGCAGAACATCTGAAGAAGTTCTACAAGTAGGTACTTGCAGCCCGAATTTATTTCAATTTTTAGGATGTTTATTTCTGTTTTTAGGAAACTTTCTGTTTTCAATAAAAACTTTAGCAACCAAGTTGTTTTAGTTAGAACCATGTGTTCTTTTCATTTTATCAGCCCTAGTGGCCAATAAAATTCCTCACGAGGGATGATTGTTTCAATTTTCGATATACATGGTGTGGGTCAATTTCCTTGTATGCATGAAATAGAGAAACAAAGAAAAAGATAAAATTATCAAAAAATTTATTAATTAATCCACACCCCAAGGGATGTGGACAGCTTTTACATAAAAACTTTGTGGACAAAACCACAAAGTTGCAACCTAATCACTACCTCCCTCCCTCGGAGGGGAAGGAACTGGTGGCGCCGGTTGCCCTCGGAAAGCCTCCAACTGGTCCCAGTTGGCTATCAGCACCATGCGGACCGTCTTCTCCATGACAGAAAGAGAATCCGCCATGGTCTCCATCCTTAAAGTCAGCCCAGTAATGGCTGCCTTCAGGCTCTGCAGCTCCTGACACAACTTGGTGATACGATCACTACTTGCCATTAGCAGTTTGAAATTTGATTATGGAATGGGGAGTAATCCCTAAAACATCCACTGATATTTATAGCCAAAGTTGGGCGGTTCACTAACCGCTTAATAGACCAATCAGCATTATCATAATTGAATTTGCAATTAAAACCGCCACCTCAACCGCTTGGAACAATGGGAAGTTACAAACCCCACTACCTCGAGCAGTTGAAACGACAGCTTACAATTAATTGCAGACGGCTTGAACTCTGCAATCCAACCTCTCATGGGAAATTATGATATTCCAAGAGAATAATCGTCAGACTTGAGGGATACCCTATGGGGTAATAAAAGTAAGCACATTAGTTATTCGTACATTAACAGCTTAGGAAAATTTCCATAGCTCAAAAAGACGTAGCACAGCTATGCATTGATTTAACAGCTTAGGAAAATTTCCAAAAGCTCAAAAAGACGTAGCACAGCTATGCATTGATTTAACAGCTTAGGAAAATTTTCATAGCTCAAAAAGACGTAGCACAGCTATGCATTGATTTAACAGCTTAGAAAAATTTCCAAAAGCTCAAAAAGACGTAGCGCAGCTATGCAAACTACAAGAATGTAGCTCCACAGTAGAAACCTAAGGGTAAAACATCAATAAGTGTCTTAAGTACTTGGATGCAAGAACTTAAAACACTTAGGGGAGTAGGAGTTGTAGTACAACTACAACAAGAAAAGAAAGGGAAAAGTTCCCAGATTAGACATAGCATGTCTACTACCCAAATCAAACAAGCTCAGAATAACATTCTAGCTACGCAATTTGATACAGCAAAGGGTACGCCACTTGCAAAAATACTAGTGCTTGGCACAGCTATAATATGGGCAGGAATTGGCAAAATCAAAATGTCTGCATATGCAAAAGACTATTGAAAAATGCCATAGCATGAAGTGAAAGTATTCTTTCATTTTAAAACTGCACCTGTACCTGTCATAACAAGCCTTTAGGAGGCCCCAAAATATAATCTCCTTAAAGATCATCCCCATCAGTCATCAAGAAAAGTTTTGAAGTCAAGGCCAAACCAAAAGGCCACTCCCAAACAAACACAGTTAAAATACGAAAGTATTAAAAGTGTATTTAGTTACAGACCCAGTGAAATTAAAAGTTTCAAAAGCCATTCAAAGGCTCAGGGTGGAACTGCCAATAGCCTGCCCATCACTAGATGATGGGCCAGAAGGTGTTACCACTAGAGTCGGAGTTTCAAGAGGGAGAGAGACCTTTTCTGGAGTTTGGAGAAGAGATGCAATCGAAGAGCTCGGGATAGATATATCTTTGGATACCACTTCATCACCTTCCTCTTCTCCCTTTTGTCCCCCATCAAGGCATGAGGGCCCCTCTTCATCATCAATCTCAAACTTGGAAAAATCCAAATTTGGGAAAGCCAAAGCTGCCCGGCTCCTCATAGCTTCAAACCCATCAAAGTATTGTTGGGTGACGTCTTGACGATATTCGGGAGATTGCAGGAAGAGTTCGATGGCATCTCGACGAGCATTTTTTACCTTTTCTAGCATCCCCAAGCTCGCGGCTTTACACTTCTCCATCTCTCTATCCCAGTCAAGGATTTTCAGCTCCAAGCTCCAAGCAGTTGCCACGGCAGTATCTCTCTCCTCCTCAAGACCTCTCTTTGACTTCAGGGTATTGTCCCTCTCAGTTGTTAACTTCCGAAGCTCTGCAGCCATGGCAGCACTTCGCTTGGAAAGCTTTATGTTGGTCTCAGAAAGTGTAGCCATTTGTCTCCCCAAGCCAATGCTTTGGGAAACCAGAAATCGGCCACGAGCCGTAGCCTGCAATAAGGAAGACAGAATTAGTAAAGAAACACTTGAAAAGCTAGCTGACAAAAAGGCAATAGAAGAGAAAAGCCCACCATGGCCAGCTTAACCAACATAAGCTCCCCCACTGCTTGGAGAGACATCTCCGCCATTGAATCCTTGTCAGCTGCACAGAGCAACCCAGAAGCACGCTCCAAGGCTTCTTGGAAATTGGCCAAAGTAGAAGGACCAGCAACAGCTTTCGTCTTCTTAGAAGCAGGGGTACCCTCCACAGCCGTACCCTTAGCCTTTCTCTTTAAAATCTCAGCACCATCCAAATCAAGCGGCTCAACCACTAAGTCAAGAGCAGGGTCCTTTGAGAGGTCAGCATCCAAGAAACTTTCAACATTTAGCTCCTTCTGGAGACGTGAGCTCTTCCTTTTTGGAACCACGCTTCCAGACGATTGCTTCACCCTCTCAGCCTTTAATTGAGCCAGCAAATTCTTGTCCATTTTCGGTGCCATCCCTGTATCTTCTCCTTCTTCCTCTGAAAAGGAATCAAGAGAGAACAATAAGAAAAATCAACAGGCAATCCAAATACCTAAACAGAAACTTAGAATACCTCTCAAAAGAGCTAAAGCCTCACTAGATGTTTCAGGACCCAGCAGGTAAGTGGCCAAAGACTCCGGAGTTACAAGCAAACCCCAGCTATGGATCTCGTAGCTCCGGGCTAACTTCAGTTCTGCTTCTATAGCCGGGGTCGAAGGATATGAGGCACGAGCTGCGTAAAAACATAAAACAAAGACCTTTAAGAAATAAAGAAGTGCTAAGCAAGGTTCAAGAAAAGGAAAGAAAGCCATAGCTTACAACTGGCAATGGGCTCCCCCCATTTATTGGGAGCATGCTGCGTATAAGACCCAACCTCCCAGTCCGAAACCTCCCATCCGTCTCCACCAACAAAGAAAAACTTATCCTTCCAATTTTTATGGACGTTGGGAAGATCAGTGACCAATTCTCCTCCGCCGGGTCTCTTGGTAAAGTAATACCATCCCACGCCCCCAGGAGCCTCCTTTACTTGGAACTGGTTTAGAAAGGGCCCCTTCGTCAGTGGCGTAACACCATCCGACATGGCTCCCCAAAGAGCATCACAGTCGATCAGTAAACGCCAAGAATTGGGAACAATCTGGCCAGGAGCCAAACCCAGGAAACTCAACACTTCCCTAACCACGGTAGGGAAGGGCAAACGAAGCCCCCCTTCTAAAGCCCCAACGTAAACGCACGTCTCGTTCTCAACAAAGGAACATGCTCGCTCAGACCCTGAAGGTTTCCTGAGAGTTACGGAGGATGGAATCGAAAATCTAACCCTAACGACGGCCAACTCTTCGTTCGTAATCGTCGAAGGAATCGAGGAAGCTGAAAAATTTGGAACCCTACTGGGACCCTTCGAGGACGACGGAGGAGAGGAGGGCTTGACACCACCAGAATGACCCGCATGCAAAGAGGCCCTACCTACATTGCCACGACGCAATGAGACCTCTTCATCAACCGACGACTCTTCTACTTGAAGAATCGAGGAAAAATCGATGGTATCCCCCGACATTGGGGCAGCGGTAGACGATTGTAGGCGTAGGGAAGACGATAAACCAGAAAGATTACGGAAAACCTTGTTCTGAAAAACAACAGAGTAAGGGGCTAAATCTTCTATAACAGCGGGAATAGGGTTGGCAGATGCAAAATAGGCTAACCTAGCGCAAAAGAACTCCCCTAGAATACCCTGCACAGGGCTTGAAATTTCTACGCCAGAAAAAGAGGAATCAAACATGAAAAGAAAGAAAGAATAGCAAGAAGGAAAGAACGTACCTACGCGAGACAGGCCCTAACACGATGACGAAAGGAGAGCGGGGAAGAAGGGTTTTTTGCACAGTAGAATCGCCTGGGATGATTTGAGTACAAACTGAGAAAACCCTGATCAAAGCTTTGAGTAAGCTTAAACGTCACAACGCCAATCCCGAAAAATGCTCCTGGATCTTCGTCGTCCACCTCTAGGCGCCAGGGTAGCAAAGATATCGACACTTGTCCCACGATACGACGTGCATTTAAAACCTCAAAGGAAGAGAAAAAGCGCCAACCACCATTCAGGTCTGGAATATGTTTCTAACCTCCAGCTGAGAGCTGGAGCTTGGAAACAGGGGAGTACCTGATAAGTAGGATAAAATCTGGTAAGGCCAGCTCAGTAGGAAGCGCGGACCTGGGGAGTAGGTGTTAGCTTTGCCCAAGCTCCCCAGGAGAATGATACCTACAACAAGGTAAGAAGGTGCCAGCTACGCCTAACGGGTGGAGCTGGAGCAAGGTCTGAGGACCAGCTATGACACGAAGCTGGTCCAGACCCACCAAGTATACCACGCAATTAACCCAAATCCTACGGGATAAGGGAGAAGAACCAGTAAGATAAGCTCATTATGCTTATCCTAATCATTGATAACATCGGATAAGGATTCCATGCTAAAACAGGGTGCTCGTGGAGTTCCAGCTAAGGCAGGACTCCACTCACCTCATCAAAAGCAATCCAGATATCCCCGGAATGCAGTCCTACTAGGACTCAACCTCCTATCAAATGCCTATAAAAACCACGGTAGAACTCCAATAAAGGTACGCTCCATTCACAACCGAGAATCCTAATTCTCCTACCATATAGCAAGTTCAATACTGACTTAGGCATCGGAGGGTGGTTGGCACGCCACCACACCGGTGACTTTTGCTTCAGCTTTGTTTTGCAGGATCAGGTCTGTGCCAGATTCAAAACTGCTTCATCAGACAGTTTCCATACCTCTTATCTCAAGAACCACCCAAAACTCTGGCAGAGTTTATGCTCAGAGCGTAGAAACACATGAATGCAGAGGAAGCTGTCTACGCAAGACGTACACGTGATGGCTTTGATCCCCAAGCAGGGCCATCGCAGATTGGTGAATTTCGTCCACTTGATAAGAAAAGAAGAGAATCCACCCGCAAGACGGGAGGCGAACCAAAAAACAAGAAGGTGGACTGAAGGTCTTCCCCCAAAAGGGGAGGAACAGGAGGACCGCCCCAAGGCCGGTACAAGCAGTTCAGTCTGCTCATAGCTATGACAGAGCAAATCCTTAGCAACCTACAAGATGATCCAGACCTCAGGTGGCCCGGGAAGTTGAGGACTGATCCTAATAGGAGAGCTAAGGACAAATACTGTAGGTTCCACAAACACCACAGTCATAACACGGATGATTGTATTGACCTAAAGCAACAGATCGAGGATCTGATTCAAAGAGGAAGACTTCAACATTTTGTAACAAAGAAGTAACAGAAACAATCCAGGAGGGAAGATACAAGCAAGGAAGGTAGAGATGGCACGACGCCTTGGTCAGGTCCCATTGGAGAGATCAAAGTAATCCATGGGGGGTTCGCCGGAGGTGGGGAGTCTAGCAACGCTAGAAAAACTCACCTCATAAAACTTAGAACAGAGGAATATCTGGAGGTCAACACAGTTGGTCCGCCAAACAAATTCCAGAAGAAGGAAGAGATACCCATTATTTTCTCGGAAGAAGATATCAAGGGAGTCCAGATCCCTCATGATTACTCCTTGGTTATAACCATTGTCGTAGCAAACTACCTCACACGTAGGGTACTGATAGACAACGGAAGCTCAGCCATCATCCTCTACCTCCATGCGTATGACCAACTAAAGGTTGGACGAGAAAGGCTAAGGCCTATGACATCACCACTAGTTGGATTTGCAGGTACGCCCGTTTATCCAGCTGGACAAACAGCCTTACCAATCACTATGGGGGAAGAAGGAAGCCAGATTACACGCATGATAGATTTCATAGTTGTCGACTGTCCATCAGCATAAAATCAATACTGGGGAGAACAACTCTGAATAAAATTGGGGCAATAATCTCCACATATCATTTGATGATAAAGTTCCCAACACCAGAGGGAATTGCATGCGTCAGAGGAGATCAGAAAGCAGCACGGGAATGTTATGTTACCTCACTCAGAGGAGCTAACCTGACTATGAACATAGAGAGCCTCGATACGCGAGATGAAGAAAAGCTCCAACATGAAGAGCCGGTGGAAGAGCTCGTAGAAGAACCCCTGGAACTAGGGCAACATGGAAAGACAGTGAGGATGGGAGTAGGATTGAGCACAGTAGCAAGAGCAGAGCTACTACAATTCCTACGAAAGAACAAAGATATCTTTGCATGGTCCCACGAGGACATCCTAGGAATTGACCCAAGGGTCATATCTCACAAACTAAACTTAGATCCCACGGTACGCCCTGTTAAGCAAAAGAAAAGGACATTCGCTCCAGAACGAAACGAAGCTGCAGCCAAAGAGGTAGACAAGCTCATACAAACGGAATCCATCCGCGAAGTTCTCTACCCCGATTGGCTAGACAACGTGGTTATGGTGAAAAAAGCCAATGGCAAATGGAGGATGTGCGTGGACTTCACAGACCTCAATGAAGCATGTTCAAAGGATAGCTTTCCTCTGCCAAGGATTGACTCCTTGGTGGATTCTACAGCTGGGCATGAGCTCCTCACCTTCATGGATGCATTTTCAGGATATAACCAAATCCAAATGCATGAATGAGATCAAGAGAAAACCTCGTTCATCACCGATAGGGGATAATATTGTTACAAAGTGATGCCCTTCGATCTTAAGAACGCAGGGGCAACATACCAATGGCTGGTCAACAAGATGTTCAAGCAACAGATTGGGTGCAACGTGGAAGTATACGTGGATGACATGCTGGTCAAAAGTGCCAAGGCACGAGATCATATAGCAGATTTGGAAGAAACTTTTCAAGTCCTTAGGAAATACAAGATGAAGCTCAACTCGACAAATGCGCTTTCGGAATCTCCTCAGGGAAGTTCCTAGGCTTCATGGTATCCCAAAGGGGTATCGAAGCAAACCCTGAAAAGATTCAGGCCATACTCACCATGAGATCACCCCAGAACATCAAGGAGGTCCAAAAGCTGACAGGACGAGTTGCAGCTTTGAGCAGGTTCATCTCACGAGCAACTGATAAGTGTCAAACGTTCTTCAAAGTTTTTAAAAAAGCCTTTGAATGGACTACTACAGAAGAAGCAGCTTTCAACCAATTAAAGGAATATTTGACATCCCCACCATTGCTTAGTAGGACTCAAGAAGGAGAAGTTCTATTCTTGTACCTTGTTGTCTCCCCCCACGCTGTTAGCACAGTCTTGGTAAGGGAGGAGCAAGGGACGCAGCTCCCAATGTACTACACCAGCAGGGCGCTGCGAGGAGTTGAGCTGAGATATCCCAGAGCAAAAAGATAGTCTTTGCCATGGTGATAGCGGCTAGGAGGCTACGGCCATACTTCCAAGCTCACTCAATCAAAGTACTAACGGATCAGCCACTTCGAAGAATTCTCCATTGCCCAGAGACATCAAGCCGGTTAATTCAATGGTCAATAGAGCTTGGTGAGTTTGATATAGAATATAAGCCACGGATTGCCATCAAAGCACAAGTACTTGCAGATTTCCTTGCAAAATACACGTATCCAGAACCAGAAGAGCTCCCCAAGGAAGAACCTAAACCTTGGGTCCTTCAGGTTGATGGATCGACAACCAGAGAAGCAAGCGGAGCTGGTTTAATTTTAACATCCCCAAAGGGGCAACGCTTGAGCTATGCGCTTAGGTTTGAATTTAAAGCAACCAACAACGAGGCTGAATATCTTCCTCTTGTGGTTGGACTGGAGCTGGCTAAGGCTGTTGGTGCTAACCATGTGTTGGCCAAAATTGACTCACAGTTAGTTGTAGGACAAGTCTTAGGAGAATATACTGTGAAGGAAGAGGTAATGCAAAAGTACTTGGATAAAGTGAAGGCCCAAGCTGCAAAGCTTTGACATTGTAAGAATCCCAAGGGAGGAGATTATTGAAGCTAACTATTTGGCAAAACTGACCACGGCCAAGGAGGATGCTATTCCACGGAATGCACCTGTACGATATTTGGAGTTACCCAGCATTTTTGCCCCGGACGTACGGGTACAAGCTATCGACTACAGCAATTCATGGACAGGTCCCATAGTTGACTACATAATGAATGAGACGCTACCAGACGATAATGTCAAAGCTAGGCAGCTTAAAATCAGAGCTGTAAAATACCTGATGATAGGAGATGTGCTGTATAGAAGGAGCTTCTCACTACCATACCTTAGATGTTTGACCACGACAGAATCTACAAGGGCTATGGAAGAAGTCCACCAAGTAGTATGTGGGGATCACCAAGGTGGTCGCATGTTAGCCTACAAACTCCTTAGGTTGAGATATTATTGGCCAACCATGCAAAAGGATTGCAACTCTATGGTCCAAAAATGTGAGAAGTGCCAACGCTTTGCAAACATCATTCATGGATCACCCACAGTCTTAACTCCAATGAAAGGACCTTGGCCATTCGCCCAGTGGGGAGTAGACCTAATTGGCCCACTTCCAATGATAGCAGGCCAGGTCCAACATGCCATTATAGCTGTGGATTACTTTACAAAGTGGGTCGAAGCTAAGGCGCTGACCACAATCACAGCAGAGGTTACAATTGATTTCCTATGGAAATTTATTATAAGTCGATTTGGGTTACCCCGAGTGATAGTCACAAACCGAGGAAAGCAATTTGATAATGCTCAGTTCAAAGCATACTGTATTTCCAAGGGAATACATGTACATTATGCCTCCAAGGCTCACCCAAAAGCCAATGGACAAGTAGAAGTCACAAATCGAACAATCAAGAAGGGGATTAAGAAGAGGCTGCGAGAGGCCAAAGGAGCTTGGCCAGACGAACTTTATAATGTGCTATGGGCATATCGTACAACACCCCGAACTGCAACTAGAGAAACTCCATACTCTCTTGCATTTGGGGCTGAAGCGGTAGTCCCAATTGAAATTGAACTCCTTAATTACAGGACCGCAAGCTCGGACAACCAGGACAACCGGGAGGATCTCAGGGCTGAACTGGATCTCTTGGAAGAAACAAGGGAGACAGCAATGGCCAAAGTGGCCGTGTACCAGCAAAGAATGGTCAAGTACCATGAAGCAAAGGTTAGGCCAAGAGATTTTCGAGCTGGTGACCTAGTCCTAAGGAAAGTTGATCCAACTGGAAAGAAGGTGGGCAAGCTCGGCCCAAATTGGGAAGGGCCTTATCAGATTTTGCACCATATCAAAGCTGGTGCATACAGACTTGCAACCCTAAGGGGAAAAGAGCTGCCAAACTCATGGAACGCAGAACATCTCAAGAAGTATTACAAGTAGGTGCTTATAGTGAAGGTTTATTCCTGTTGTAACGACCCGGATTTTTGGGAAATAAAAATTTCATTAAAAATTTGAATTTTATTTTATTACTTGGATTCCATTTAAAATTCCTTTCTAATATCCAAAAATCCGTCGTTACTAAAATCTAGACTTCTAAATATAGTTTTCTTCATATAGATTTTCTAGTCATTTCTCCAAGACAAGTATGCTTGTAAAACACTTGTATATTTTCCCTAGTAATCCGTCGTAATTAGATTTCCTTGCCATGCAACATAGTCATTTTCTAAAGACAAGTGAGATAGTAAACCCTAAGGTTACATTTCTTGGCTGGGAATCCTACAGCAAGCCTAGTTAGCTTCCAACCGATTCGTTGAGGTAACCTAACTACCAGTTGCACTTCCAACCCTAATTGAATCTCTTGAACCTTTCCAAAACCCTAAGCAAACCTTTTTTACCAAAGTCAACCTTTGATCTATTACCCATTGGACGATAAATTCTAGGAAAATCCTTATCCTTTGGACAATAGGTCTTTCACCTAGATTATTCTATTAAGGTACATCTATTAAATATCATATGGGAAGATGTACATATAATAATCCAATATTATGCTTGGCCCTTTTATCCATTGGTCCATAGAAGTTAGGGAAAACATCGCCCATTGGTCCATAACCTAGTTTTGGCACCTAGCACAAGATTTATTAGTTTAATGAACCCACCATGAGTCATTGTACTAGTATAGATAGATTATATAAGCCTAGTACTTTCTATCTTTAACCTTTGGATAATAAAAGTTAGGAGGACTATGACCCATTGGTTAATAACTACTAGGGGAATTATTATTCATTGGATAATAGGACTAGTACTAATGTATGTTGGTTAGTAGCATTACCCAATTTTCCCATGGGATTCTCTAGTGAAAGAATAAGACTTATACTTATATTTATATTTCCATAGGATTCTATATGTACCTAAATATTATAATAAGGCAAGTGTATACCTACCCTTTTTTTAAAATATAGGAAGTACTCATGTGCCAAATCCACTTGTTTATTAGAAAAATCTTACTCTTTCTAAACCCCATTTGTTTATTCTTCTTTTGTCCTTCCATATCTAGTAAGTATACATATATTATACATAGGAGTACAAGAGAGAGATAGGAGGAGAGAGAGAAAGATTGCCGAGAGAGAGAGGAGAGAGATGACCGAGAGAGGGAGGAGAGATAGGAGAGAGAGAGATCAAAATTTTAATGTATCTCTTAGTCTTTCTTCTACCAAACTCAATTGTTTATCCATCTCAAGTACATGTACTTATATAAGAGTGAGATATGAATAAGATGGGAGAGATTGGAAGTACTTGAAATCTCTTACAAGTCTTGCAAACCCAATTCTTTACTCTTCCCTAGTCAACCAACCAACCCTTGTCCTTTGTGGTTAGTCATCCTTTTATATTCATATACTAACCAAGGGAGAGAGAGAGGGAGAGAGAGAGAGAGGGAGAGAGAGGCCGAGAGAGAGGCCGGATGAGAGAGGGAGAGAGAGATTGGTGATGTGTGCACTTGTACTCACTTAACCTAGTCATAGTCCTTGGCCAATCTTCATACCTCATCTTGTACCACCAAATCTAGGGTTTTCTGCTCTTCCATATCCAATCCAATCTTCTAAGTACTAGACAAGACTAGAAAGCCCTTAGAATCACCTACACTTGTCCTAGATTGGAAGAAAGAACAAGAAAAATCTTTGTAATCTTTCCACCTATGTACTTAGGTACATTGTACCATGGAGAGAGAGAGAGAGAGAGAGAGAGAGATTTCGGATGAGAGGGAGAGAGGGAGAGTGACGTGTGCAAAGTGTACAAATGAGCCTAGTCATGTCCTTTGAGCCATCATCCTACCTCACCAAAGGACAATCAAATCTAGTCAATTCTTTGTCCATTGGACAACAAATGTTAGGGGAAAGATTGTCTCTTGGATAATAGACCAACCTTGACCTATAAATAGCAAGCCATTCAAGCCTTGAACTCACACCTTCAAGCATTGCTCCAACTTCTCTCTAGAAACCATTTCTGTTTTTACAGGCAGCCTACTGCCCTCCACAAAACCTCATCTTTCTCCTACCTAAAGTAGTTTCTAGGATGAACTTTCTTCCGGAAAGTTGTAGAACACTTTGAGAGCTTCAAGTTAGACCCAAGAACCACCCTAATTGGTCAAGAAACGACAAAGATATTGGCATCCGAAGTTCGGTCAAAATTCGGATTTCCAGATTTCCAGACAGCTTACTGTTTCCCCCTTTATCACCATATTCCTCCTACCTAAGGTACTTTCTAGGATCAACTTCCTTCACGAAAGTTGTAGAGCACTTCTAGAGCTTCGATGTCAACTCAAGAACGATCGTATTTGGCCAAATATTGACCGAGTTACTGCCATCCAAAGTTCGGTCCAGATTCGAGAGTTTCACCGCCCGTAGGATTTCCAATTAGCTTATTCGGCCCCGACTAGTTTCGGATCAAGGTAGGATCTTCCTACACCTCCTACACTCTAAGTATATGTAGATTTTAACTATGCTTTCTAAACTCTAAATATAACGTATGATATGCGTATGCTGAAAAGAATGTAGATTTCCATATCTATTTCCCTTAATTATAATTAGAATTATGTTTACTCTTGAAATGTAGTTTATTCCATACTTATAAATATGATGTGTACAAGTTTTGTTGTTGAAATGAACGTAGGATTTTCCTATACCTCCTACACTCTAAGTATATGTCGATTTTCCTATACTTTCGAACTCTAAATATAATTAGAAATGTGTTTGCTTTGAAATATAGATAATCGTGTTTATAGGTAGATTAATCTCTACTCATTTCTCTAAGTATAGATATGAGTATGATCATGTAGAATTCTCCGTCCTCACTATTCCTATGTATACGTAGAATTCTTCCTATAATCTAGGTATAGATCATAGTATATGAATGTTGAAATGATTATAGAATACTCGAAACCTATGGTATAACGATTGAACATTGGAATGCATGATAGTTTTACTAATGAAAGTATGAGCATGATGAACCATAGACTTTTAAAGACATATGTTCTTTTGAACTTCCTTAAAGAAAGAAAGAATGAGTTTTATGAAAGATTAACTTGGATAGAAGAAATTGTATTTTGATCTTAGAATGATTGTGAGCATGATTATGTGATTACTTGACTACTTGTTGTTGATAAAGCATAAGTGATTTATCACTCCAAAGGTGTCCGTCCATGTGGCACTATGCTTAACTTTGTGTGATTAAATGTTGAGTATGATGAAGTGATAAAGTGAGCATGCTACTTAATATAGAGTTGAATGATCTTGCTAATTTAGTTTCAAGATTTCGTAAAGTGTGAAAGAATTACCGCGGAGTCATGGCATGCAAATGAGACACGAAAACCGAGAAAGTAGAAACATGACACCTAGGGTGTGGTTAAAGAAAGGATGGGATTAACATGCGGAAAATATTTTGAAAGTACATAATGACCGGACTTGGTAGTCATTGTGTGAGTGTTTTCGAAAACCGCAATGAGGCCGGACTTGGTAGCCCATTGTGAAGATTGCCAATAGGGCCGGACATGGTAGCCCAATGTGAGTATGTTTTTGAAAACCGCAATGTGGCCGGACTTGGTAGTCCATTGTGAAGATAAAGGAAATAATTGGTCTTGGATAAAATATTTTTGAAACTACATTGTGGCCGGACATGGTAGCCCAATGTGAGTTGTGAAAAACCCGCAAGGTGGCCGGACTTGGTAGCCCTTTGTGTGGACTTGCGAAAACCGTAATGTGGCCGGACTTGGTAGCCCATTGCGAAGATTGCCAATGGGACCGGACGTGGTAGCCTCATGTGGCAATAAGTCTTGGTTATCCGCGGAGAGGAGCCAATGCAAGTTTTGTGTGCCAATGGGAACCCGGGACGGCGGAACCATTGTGAGGATACTCGGGAGACCGGAACGGCGGAACCGAGGTTGGGTGTGTGTTTTGAAAACCGCGATGTGGCCGGACGTGGTAGCCCATCGTGTGTGTTGCTAATGGAGCCGGACTTGGTAGCCTCATTAGTAGCGATTTGATGAAGAAACTTTGGAAATGTGGATTTGGTAAAGGTGAAAAGGATGACACGGTCTACGATGAGTCGCGTAGGAGAAACACAAAAAAACATGACACCAACGCTAATAAGATATCGAATGTGGATGTGTCATTGTTTAACTATGTTGTTGAATGAGCTTGTGTAATTGTCTGTGTGAATTTCTGGTTACTTAGCGATTTTCAGAATGTTGATTTGGGAAATGAAAGGTAACATGGTGACACGGTCTAGGAAACACTGCGTAGGCGAAACTCTGATATTTCGAAAACCAACGATAGTTGAGTGAAAATGCGGATGTGTTATTGTTGATAGCTATTGAATAAACACGTACTGCGTAGATATTATTATCTGTATGATTCACTACTGTTATACGTGACTTGCTATGTGTAAGTTAAGGGTTAGTGGGTTTGGTTTATTCTATTGAGCTTTTTAAGCCCACGGTGTTGCCTTTGGTGACCCTGACATATTATATTGGTGGCGACGCCAGTATAATGTGTCAGACCTTATAAACGAACAGGGTGAGAGGTACACTTTGGAGGCTTTTGGAGCCGAATAGCTGGCTAGGATGGTAGAGCAGGCGGAGCTGTAGTTAGGAACCTTAGTTCCCTTCCCTTTCGAATAAATGTACTCCTTGTGAGGTTGATGATGTAATAAATGAGCTAGACTCCATTTGATTTTATCAATAAAATTGTCCTTTAACGTACCCGAAATTTGGGGCGTTATACCTGTTTTTAGGAAACTTTTGTTTCCAATAAAACTTTAGCAACAAAGTTGTTTTCATTAGGACCACGTGTTCTCTTTGTTAGCCCCTGTGGCCAATAAAACTCCACACGAGGGACGATTGTTCAAATTTCTTGTATGCATGATATTGAAAAAGGCAAGTAGAAGAATAAAACTATTCAAATTTTATTAATAAATCCACACCCCAAGAGATGTGGACAGCTTTTACATAAAAACTTTGTGGGTAAAACCCACAAAGTTGCAACCTAATCACTACCTCCCTCCCTTGGAGGGGAAGGAATTGGTGGCGCCGGTTGCCCTCGGAAAGCCTCCAACTGGTCCCAGTTGGCTATCAGCACCATGCGGACCGTTTTCTCCATGACAGAAATGGATTCCGCCATGGCCTCCATCTTCGAAGATAGCCCATTAATGGCCGCCTTCAGGCTTTGCAGTTCCTCGCACAACTCAGAAATTCGATCATTGTTTGCCATTTGCAACTGGAATTCGATTGTGGAATGGGGAGTAATCTGTAACAACTACTGGTTTTTATATAACAACTACTGGTTTTTATAGCACTATTCAGACGGTTCACTAACCGCTTGTTAAACCAATCAGCACAATCATAATCAAAGCTGTAATTAAAACCGCCACCTCAACTGCTTAGAGTAATGGGAAGTTCCACACCCGCGTACCTCGGCAGTTAAAACGATTGCTTTATTAATACCAAGATTTGAACCCTTTGGTTCAACCTTGCATATTTTGAAAAGCGAAGGCAAAATCCTACGGAATCATAACTTGTAGATATCCCAAGGGAAAATTCAATAAAGTATCTTAATTGTTTGGACACAAGCAATTTATACACTTAGGGGAGTACGACTACCACCACCACTCTCTTACAAACGAAGCTTAGGAAAAATTTCCAAGCTCATAGACGTAGCACAGCTATGCAACAAACGAAGCTTAGAAAAAATTTCCAAGCTCACAGACGTAGCACAAACTATGCAATAAAACGAAGCTTAGGAAAAATTTCCAAGCTCATAAACATAGCACAGCTATGCAATGAAATAAAGCTTAGGAAAATGTTCCAAGCTCATAGACGTAGCACAGCTACGCAATCTTCGAAATTATAACTCAACTAATAGATATCCCATGGGAAAATCAAATAAGTGTCCCAATTGTTTGGATGCAAGCAATTCACACACTTAGGGGAGTAAGACGTAGTATAACTATGCAAGATGTAGTATAACTATGCAATAAAAGAAGACCAAAAAGAAAAGAAGCTTAAAGGAAGAATTTCCAAAACAGAAGGATAGAATCCCTAGCTTCAAATCTTGGTATCGCAAAGGGTATATATGCCCCCTTTGCTAAAATTCTAAAGCTCAAGAGCTTGGCACAACAATAACAAGGGTAGGAATTGGCAAAATCTACAAAATGTCTGTACGCATAAACACAACATGCACAAAGACTATTGAAAAATGCCATAGCATGAAGTGAAAGCATTCTTTCATTTTCGTTCCGCACCTGTACCTGTCATGTTTACCAAACAAAACAGCCTCTAAAAGGCCCCAAAATACGATCTCATTGAGATCATCCTCATCAATCGTCAAAAGAACAAAGTTTTGAGGTCACCCAGCCAAAGTACGAAAGTATTTAAAAGTGTTTAGTTACAGACCCAAGTGAATTAAAAGTTTCAAGAGCCATTCAAAGGCCCGGAGTGGAACTGTCAATAGCCTGCCCATCACCAGATGATGGGCCAGGAGGTGTTACTGCCGGAGTTGGAGTTTCAAGAGGGAGAGAGACTTTCTCTAGAGTTTGGAGAAGGGATGCAATTGAAGAGCTCGGGATAGCTGTATCTTTGGATGCATCTTCATCGCCTTCTTCCTCCCCCTTCTGTCCCCCGTCAAAGCATGAGGGCCCCTCTTCATCATCAACCACAAATTTGGAGAAGTCCAAATTGGGGAAGGCTAAGGCTGCCCGGCTCCTCATAGCTTCAAACCCATCAAAATAGTGCTGGGTGACGTCTTGACGGTACTCGGGGGACTGCAGGAAGAGCTCAATGGCTTCCCTACGAGCATTCTTCACCTTTTCAAGCATCCCCAGACTCATGGTCCTATACTTCTCCATCTCCACATCCCATTCAGAAATCTTCTACTCCAGACTCTAAGCAGTGGCCACAGCAGTGTCTCTCTCTTCCTCCAAGCCTCTCTTCGATTTGAGCACAACATCTCTCTCTGGAGCTCTGCAGCCATGGAAGCACCTTGCTTTGTAAGCCTTACGTTGGCTTCTGTGAGGGTAACCACTTGCTTTCCCAGGTTATGGCTTTGGGAGGTAAGATACCGGCCACAAGTCGCGGACTGCAAAAAGAGAGAAAGAATTAAACAAAGCAACAATGAATAATCAAAAGCAGAAAAGAGGAACATACCATGGCCAGCTCGACCAACATTTGCTCCCCGATTGTCTGGAGAGACATCTCCGCCATTAGCTCTTTATCAGCTTCATAAAGCAGCCCAGAAGCACGCTCAAGGGCTTCCTGATAATTGCCCAGCACAGAAGGGCTAACAGAAGCCTTCACCTTCTTAGCAGGAGGGGCGCCTTCCACAGCTGCAACCTTAGCTCTTCTTTTTGATTTCTCAGCCTCTCCCTCGACAATCTGCTCAACCACTAAGTCAAGAGCAGAGTCCCTTGAAAGATCAGCATCCAGAAAGCTATCGACATTTAGCTCCTTCTGAAGACGAGAGCACTTCCTTTTTGGAGCTACGGCCCTAGACGACTGCTTTGCCCTCTCAGCTTTTAGTTGGGCCAGCAGAGTTTTATCCATTTTTGGTGCCATCTCTTTACCTTCACTTTCTTCTTCTGAAAAGAAAAGAAATGAAAACAATGAGAAAGTCAGCAGACAGTTAGACGCCAAAATAAAAACAGAAAATACCTCTCGAAAGAGCTAAGGCCTCACGAGATGTTTTTGGACCCAACAGATAAGTAGCTAAGGACTCTGGTGTCACAAGCAACCCCCAATTGTGGATCTCGTAGCTTTGGGCCAATCTGAGCTCCGCCTCTGTAGTAGGGGTCAAGGGGAATAGAGCACGAGCTGCAGAAAAGTAAAAAGCAGAAACCCTTGAGAATAAAGAACTTTCCATGATATTCAAAAGGTAAAGAAGAGTTATGGCTTACAACTGGCAACAGGTACCCCCCATCTATTGGGAATACACTGCGTATAGGACCCAACCTCCCAACTTGGGAGCTCCCATCCATCTCCCCCAACAAAGAAGAATTTATCCTTCCAGTTCTTATGGACGTTGGGGAGGTCAGTAATCAACTCTTCTCCACCAGGCCTCTTGGTAAAATAATACCATCCGGTAACCCCAGGAGCTTCTTTTATGGAAAACTGATTGAGAAATGGTCCTTTAGATAAGGGAGTAAGACCATCTGACATGGCTCCCCAAAGATCAGCACAGCCAATCAACAAACGCCAGGAATTGGGAACAATTTGGCCTGGCGCTAAACCCAAGAAACTCAACACTTCCCTAGCCACGGCGGGAAAAGGCAAACAAAGACCTCCCTCTAAGGCCCCAACATAGAGACATGTTTCCTTTTCGACAAAAGAACAGGCTCGCTCGGATTCAGAGAGCTTCCTAAGGGTTACGGAGGTTGGAATTGAATATCTAACCCTAAGAACGGCCAACTCTTCATTTGTAATTGTAGAAGGAATGTTGGAAGCAGAGAAAACAGGAACCCTACGGGAAACCTTTGACAAAGAAGCAGGAGGCGACGAGGGTTTGGCACCGCTCGACTGACCCATGTCAGATGGAGCCCTGATATCGCTGCTACGACGCATTGGGACCTCCTCATCCATCGTCGACTCTTCAGCCTGAAGAATCGAAGAAAAATTGATGAGACCCTCTGACATTAGGGTTCCGACAGATAATCGTGGGTATGAGCAAGCCGATAAGTAAAAGAGATCTCGAAAGACCCTGTTTTGGAGTACGATGGAATAAGGGGCGAAATCCTCTCTAACGGGAGAGTAAAGGTTGACGGAAACGAAACCGGCTAACCTAGCACAAATAAATTCCCCCGGAGCGGCCCACTTTGGGCCCGAAATTTCTATATTAGGGAAAGAATCCGGCATGAAAAGAAAACGAAGAACAGCAAGGAGAGAGCAACGTACCTAGAAAGAACGGGCTCTAACACGACGACGAAGAAGGTCTCACAAAGAAAATTGCCTGGGTAGACTTGGATGCTTCTCTGATTAGAAGTTGATCAAAACAAGGGGAAGTCTAAACGATGAGCATCAATCCCGAGAACGGCTCCTTGATCTTCGTCATCCACCTCTAAACAACAGAGCAGTGGAGATCTTGACACTTGTCCCACGAAGTGACCCACGCGTTTAAAACCTTCTGCAAAAAGAAAAAGGGCAGTAACCGCCATTTAGGTCTTACCAATGTTCCCAACCTCCAGGAAAAAGCTAGAGCTTGGGAACAGGGGAGTACCTGATAAGTATGGTTGAACTAAGAAGGTTAGCACTACAAAAAGCACGGACCTGGTGAGTTGAGAGCAGTCTTATCTCCACCTCCCTGGGCAATCTCACCTGTGACGAGATCAAAGTACCTTAGCTCAGCTCCTCACACGGAGCTGCCACAAGGTCCAAGGACCAGCTCTGGCCCCTAGCTATGGCGAAGGGGATGAAACTGGTAATCTTACTCATGAAATATACCCGTTCCAATCAAGATACCATTCTGAGAAACCTGAATCCCAAGGGATAAAGGAAAGATGTCGATAAGATAAGCATAAATTGCCCACGATAAACACAATCAGAGATGGATAAGGATTCCATGCCAAGGCTGGGTGAGTATGGAGTCCCAGCTAAGGCAGGACTCCACACTTATCATTAAGATGATCCAAAATCCTCGGGATACAGTCCTACTAGGACTCAACCTACTATCAAAATGCCTATAAAAGTGACGGCAGAACTCCAATAAAGGTATAGACAACTCATAACCGAGAATCTCAATTCTCCTACCATATAGCAAGTTCTTTACTGACTTTGGCATCGGAAGGTGGTTGGCACGCCACCACACCGGTGACTTGAGCTCTTGCTTTGTTTTGCAGGATCAGGTCAGAGCTAGACACAAAGCTGATTCATCAATATATATCCAGAATCAATCCAGTGTGTGTGGTCTATTTATTTGAGATTTTTTTTGAACAGCAATTTATTTATTTTTGAGATTGAAGATTTGAAGCTGCTAAGCTGGAATTCTTTTGCAAGGGTGGATGAATATTAACTCCAAAACCTATTGGCATTAAACCCCCAGCCCATCAAATATATATTCGTTGATCGAAACAAGATTACTAGTATGAAATATACATGTACCATACGCCTATATATATATATAGGGCGCTTCTAATGAGGGCGTTCTTATTTTTATTATTTGCGGACTTCTGTTGTCAGCCGTTGGATAGTGATTTCAATGGTCCGGATCTGCGGAACGTTTATGACTGGTCATAATTAACTTTTCCTCGAAAAAATTTGATTAAAATCGGGACCATTGAAAACACGATCCAACGGCTGCTACCAATGTCTACATTTAACGAAAAAAATAAGGGTGCCCTCATTAGAAGCGCCCTGGTATATATATATATATACGGGGCAGTTCCAAAGACAACTAATTAAACACCTAAAAAAATACCTCATAGTTTCCGATCAAATTTTAATGATCCGAGCCGCTCAATGTGATTAGAACGTGATTTTAAGGGTATTCGCAAGAAATCAGCAAAAAAAAAAAGACCGGGAAGGGCTTGATTTGAGCAGTTTTTAGCTTAGATTTGATGAACGGTTCAATTAAAAACTGCTCAAAACAAGCACTTGCCGATCATTTTTTTTGCTAATTTCTCGCAGCCACCCTTAAAATCACATTCTGCACACATTGAACAGTTCGGATCATAAAAATTTGATCAGGAACTATGAGATTGAGATTTGTGGTATCTTTTTAGGTGTTTAATTGGTTGTCCACGGAACCGGAACCCTTTAAAAAACCTCTAAAAAAACCCCCCCAAATCTTAATCTCAATGTTCCCGATCAAATTTTGATGATCCAACCCGCTCAATGTGTTCAAAACGTGATTTTAAGAGTGTCGCGAGAAATTGGCAAAAAAAATAACCGGAAAGGGTTTGATTTGAGCAGTTTTTTATTGAACCGTTCAATAAAGTTTAATAAAAAACTGTTCGGATGAAGCCCTTCTCGGCCATTTTTTTTGCTGATTTCTCGCAGGTACCTGTAAAATCACGTTCTGATTACATTGATATATACGGGGCGGTTCCGGGGACCCTTAAAAAACCTCTAAACCCACCCCCCCACCCCCCCCCCCCCCAAGTTCCCCAAGTTCCCGATCGAATTTTGATGATTCGAGCCGCTCAATGTAATCAAAATGTGATTTTAAAGGTACCCGCGAGAGATCCACAAAAAAAATGACTGGGAAGGGCTTCATCCGAACAGTTTTTTATTGAACTTTATTGAACGATTCATTAAAAAACTTGCACTACAGCCTTTGGATCAAATGAATCTGAGCAGTTCCAACAACTTGTCCCCACACCCTTGTGCCCATGATTTTCACCTAAATCACACAACTGCCATCCCCTTTCACATTTGGGTTTTCACGTTTATTTCAAATTCCAAACCTGCGTCTTCTCCATTTTCTTCTGTTCAGAGAGAGAGAGAGAGAGAGAGAGGGAGGAGGAGGAGGAGGAGGAGGAGGAGGAAGAAGAGAAGAGGAGAAGAAGGAATAACCCGTCCACCATCGCCATGCACGCTGGAACTTCGGATCGCTACCGTATCGCCACACCGGTCCACGGTTTAAGCTCGAACCGCCGGAGAGAGGTTGGAACCCCACTCTCTCTCTCTCTCTCTCTCATACACGAATCACATCCCATCTCGATTTCAAATTTAAATCTCTCTCTCTCCCTTAAATCTGTAGATGCTAATGGTATCTGGTTTTGATAAATTGATTGTTGTGATCCTTTCTCAACTGTGCTCAGTGATTTCTGTATTCTGCCAATATGTTTTTTTCAATATTCCTTTATTTTTTGAATGGGAACTTGGATATAAATTGATTGCTATGCTCCTTTCTCAACTGTGCTCTGTGATTTCTGTATTCTGGCAATATTTGTTTTTTATTTTCTTGCTTTGATTTTATTTTGGCATTCTGTTGTCTTCCCTTTCTTTTTCTGTTTATCTCAGTTGTACAGTTTTTTTTCTATTATAAAACACAAGGGTGTGGAGACAAGTTGTTGGAACGGCTCAGATTCATTTGATCCAAAGGCTGTAGTTCATCCTCCCACTTCCAGGTTAAGTGCCCATGGTTTTCACCTGAATCACACAACTTCCATCCCCTTTCATGTTTAGGTTTTCACGTATATTTCAAATTCCAAACCCCCGTCTTCTCCATTTTCTTCTGTTCAGAGATAGAGAGAGAGAGAGAGAGAGAGAGAGAGAGATCGGGCTGGAGGAGCAGGAAGAAGAGAAGAGGAGAAGAAGGAATAACTCGTCCACCATCGCCGTGCATGCAGGAATTCGGATCGCTACCGTATCGCCACACCGATCCACAGTTTAAGCTCGAACCGCCGAAGAGAGGTTGGAACCCCACTCTCTCTCTCTCTCTCTCATACATGAATCACATCCCATCCCGATTTCAAATTTAAATCTACCTTACTTCTCTCTCTCTCTCTCCCTTAAATCTGTAGATGCTAATGGTCTCTGGTTTTGAAAATTTGATTATTGTGCTCCTTTCTCAACTGTGCTCGGTGATTTCTGTATTCTGCCAATATATTTTTTCAATATTCCTTTTCTTTTGAATGGGTACTTGGATATAAATTGATTACTGTGCTCCTTTCTCAACTGTGCTCGGTGATTTCTGTATTCTGCCAATATTTTTTTTTACTTTCCTGCTTTGATTTTATTTTGACATTCTATTGTCTTCCATTTCTTTTTTTTTTGTTTATCTCAGTTGTGTAGTTTTTCTTAATGGTTGTGCTGATCAACAATCAGCAAGATATCCTACAAATTTTGTGAAAGAAATGAGCCTGTGGTTGATCACCATATGAAATTGCACACCATATCCCATGAACCTGTGGTTGATCAGCAGGTTGAGACATTGATAACTTACATTTACATTGATAACCCACCTCAATTTTACTGCACACCATAACCTTGCTAAAGACTCAAAATCCCATCAATGTAAGTGTTTCTCATTTTTTGAAATTTTTGACTTGAATTTATCAATGTAAGCGATTTGCCCAAGCCTACGGCACTACCAACCTCGATGGTCCGATTGTTACCTAGATGTAAGCATGAAATTGGCATTGTTTTCTTTCCTTGGCATTGTTTTGTGAAGACAGTTGGGTTTTTGTTTGCAAGTGCCTTCAGGCACGGGCATTCCGCTAGCTAAGTTCACTAAAAATCCAATTGAATAACAAATTCATCGACCCGTGCTTGAATAACACCAAAGCTTCAACCAACACGTTGTAGACACCCCAATCCGGATCTCGGGGGTTCTTTAAATGCCCCGATGATGAAATAAAGGAAATGATACCTTCGAGAGCTTGAATGGGGACTCTCATAACCCAAAAAAAGCCCAAAAAGCCCAGATAACTCATAACCCAAAAAAGCCCAGAAAACCCAAAAGCCCATGATTGAACCTTTAATATTGCACGGCACATCTCTACAATGCACGGTCAAATAAAAATTAATACACCGCACGATGTCATGAGGTGCACCGCGCGGCGTTTTGGAAAAAATTCTGACTGGCTCAATAAGCTGTCGGCCACACCCACTTGAGCCACAGCTACAAAACAGCTTGGCAAAGAAAGCACTTCTAGCCGGCCTAGAAAGCACCTCCCCCACTCGCATTGATAATCCTTGGCTCTTGCCTATAAATACACCCCTCAACTCAAGTGAAAAGGGCCTTACACTCATTCTCTCCCCCAAAATCTTGAGAAAGTTATTACCAACCATTCTCTAGGCATTACTCTCTCTCTACAAACATTCCATCCCCCTTCTATTTCCAAAGATTAGTACTCCACTAGCCTTGGAACCCCAACATTCACAAAGCCTCAAACCCATACTCTTCCTCCATCATTTGTTCTCATCCACACTCATCCACCTTCATCCAAGCTCAACGCCAAAGGTAAAAAGCAAGTTTCCTTGGGCTAGGCTTAGTCCTGGCCCTGAGGGGACTTTCTGTAGTCATGCTTGACCCTTTTGGTTAAGTATTGACTAGAAAAATCATTTTCAGAAACTAAAACAGTCATTGTGTTGGAAACACCACACCGTGAGGTGTTATGATACATCGCACGGTGTAGTGCGTTCCAACGCACAGTGTTCTAATGTTTACTATTTATTTACTCTGACTGTTTGGATCATATCCACTCACTGTTGGGTCTATTTGTACTGCTTAGATATCGTTACAAACGTATTCCAGAATGAGACCATATCTACAAGCCATATCTTATTTTCCAAAAGAAGCTTTCTTAGTCATTTTAAATGACCAAGTGTATCAAAAAGGGTCTTGTGAATTGGTTTTTTTATGAGATCAAATAAGAAAGCCGTTTTGAACCAATGATCTGAAAGTGTGAAATCATTCGGGGATAGGTCTGGAGTTGTATAGTACGGTGTTTCATAGGACATCGTTGTAGACACCTCCCAAACGGGGCATCGCCATACAGATTGATCATGTTTGTTTGCTCGATTGGTTGCTTGCATTGTAAACCAAAATCATGGACATTCCCATGGCTAGGAACATCGCCACATGATAGTGGTTATCATCAAAACGGAGTCGCCACCCCTTTTTGCCCAGTCGTGAGACTGGCCCATAATCATTCAACATAAGACGTATAGATGCTTTGATTAATTCCAACACATAGTCTGTTTATTTATTCCTTTAAACAGTAACCAAAGTGAGCCAGTGCGATAAATGGAGCATGCATCAAAAAGCAGAGAAGCAAACAAACTGTCCCAGGAGATCGATTACTCGGCCGGTGAATGGATGTCACAGCCGAGTAATCACACTAGTTTAATGTACCGGCCGAGGGATCGAAGCCCCGGTCGGTGTTCTTCCTCACACCAAACAGAAAGATTAACGGATAATCAAAACGCTACGGTTAGTCAAAAACACGATAAATAAGACAAACCAGAGGCCGTTGGGCCTCACCACCTTGATCCCTCAGTTGCTTGATTGCTTTGTGATTGATTGATTGCTTGATTGAAAACCCTAGGGTTAGGGTTTGAACTTCGGGGTTTGATCGCCGGATTGACGGCTGCCTTCGGGAGGTTAGGGCTTTTGAAGTATGGGATTGAGAGAGTATTTGTGCAGAGTTTTGAGACTCGGAAGAGTGTGAAGGTATATCAATTTCGGAGCCCAAAGGCTCCTTTATATAGGCATAGGGATGACTCACTCCGGCCAATCGCAATGCACGATAAAAATTGGAGTTAGAGTGTGATTCTAACTCTCCATGGCAATCCTCTAACGTAGCCCGAACGCATCGGGAAGGTAGTGTAATCGGATCAAACGTCTAACAGAACACATTCCAGAGTCTGGAAAAAGGTTGATCTGGTGGCCGAGTAAAGGATATCACGGCCGAGTAATGGATGTCTCGGCCGAAGGATAGATCTTGCGGCCAAGGGATTGATTTCTCAGGGAGATTTGGCTAGCAACAGGTTGCTCGGGTGAGGAAATGATGTTAAGGCCGTGGGATCGATGTCACGGCCGACAGATGGATTCTCCTAGGCTTCTGTATTTCTGTCTGAAAGGCTGTATGGCTTTGAATTGGGTCCTCTAAGTGGCTCAAAGTTCTTACCGAAAGTCCTAAGGTCCTCAAGGAAGCAATCAGCAATCATTGTATTCATTTCATCATCGGGATTGTCCCAAGGTGGGACTTGAAATAATCGTTAGGCCAAATTGGAGTGTCTACAGATGCACCTCTTTGACTGAACTCAGACGGATCGCGAGACATGTTTGAGTAAGAGTCAAAGCTGTAAAAAGCAACTCAATTTGGTCCAACCACTATTCCAAGGGTTTTTTTTTGAAAAAGGTTTTGTTATGGTCGGGTTGGGAGGCTGCCTACGTATTCCACAAGGCAAATTCAGACCAATCGTAGTTCGGACAATAAAGAAAAGTAAAAAGTTTGGAGGGTTAGAGACAGAAGACGTACCTTAGGGCTTAAAAAGCCGTAGTGTGACGTACCTAGACTGAGCCAGGGTTTTGGCGAAGAGTAGTTGAAGGAGCGCGGGGCTGCCGGGGGAGTTTTTGCGTAGAGCTTCCTTAGTATTTTGGGGTAGATTAGTACACTGCAGGTGCGTTTGCTTTTCTTGATCATCCTTACTTTGACTGAAAGGAGCTCGGTAGAGTAGCCTATCCTTGTGAATGAGCTGGAAGGAACTGATGTAATGGGGTGGAATCCAAACCATCTGCTGGGGATGAGTTGGACGCCGGTTGTTTTTGAGATAGGGAGCGCAAGGCCAGTAACTGGAGCATGGAGCTTTGGTGATGAGGGAACCGAGGCACAGAGCCGGTTGTAGTTGTGAGACGAGAGCCTGATGAGTGATAGAATTGAGGCGTGAAGCCTGTTGCAATCTTGAGGCAAAGGCCTGAGGGGATTGGATTGATAAGACCGAAGCGCAGAGCTGGTGTTGATCATAAGGCGAGAGCCTGAGGTGTCGGAGCTTTTGAGCTTTGATAGAACCGAAGCGCGGAGCTGGTATTGATCATAAGGTGAGAGCCTGTGGTGGCTGGATTGAGGCGTGGAGCCTGCTGCAGTCTTGAGGCAAGGGCCTGAGGTGAGCTTAGAGCTTGATGGGACCGAAGCGCGGAGCTGGTATTGATCATAAGGCGAGAGCCTGAGGTGTCAGAGCTTTGAGCTTGACGTGATGAATTGAAGCGTAGAGCTGGTTGTATTCTGATGGTCTGTGCACCTGAGTTGTCGGAGCTTAGAGCTTGACGTGTTTTGAACCGAAGCGTAGAGCTGGTTGTATTCTGATGGTCTGTGCACGGAGCTTTCTCATCATAAATATTGGCGTAGAGCCAAAGGATCGAGGCGCTGGACCGATCAATAAAACCGAGGCATAGAGCCGGTTTGGTTGCAAGGTTGACCTGTTTCATGAGAGATATGCAGAGTGTATATGTGTGATGATGGTTGTTAGATGTGAACAAATATGATGATGCAGACTCGATGTGATAATGCAATGTGTGCACGGGCCCGTGCGTGTGTGTTTGTTTTAAGCTTAGAGCTTCTATCAAGTTCCGGACTTGAGCATTCAGAGCGTAGAGCTCGAGCATTTGGACGGCAGAATCCGAGCATTCAAAGTACAGGCTTTGAGCATCCAGTACGCAGTGGTTGGGCATCCAAGCGTAGAGCTTGAGCATTCAAGTGTATAACTTGAGCATCCAGTACACAGTGGTTGGGCATCCAAGCGTGGTGCTTGAGTATTCAAAAATGTTAGATTTTTTTGAGCATTCAGGCGTAGAGCCTGAGAATAGATGTCTTGATTGTTGAGGCGGCGTAGAGCCTGTTGCTTGTTTACGGCTTCGAGCCAGTTGAGATGATGGGCTTGGAGCCGCTGAGTTATGATAGCGAGCGTAGAGCTGCTGATTCGAGGGCTTGGAGCCGCTGAGTGAGTGATTACAGGCGTAGAGCCTGTCGATAATGGGCTTCGAGCCGCTAAAATTGGTTGTTACGGCTTCGAGCCACTAAGATTGGTTGTTTATGGCTTTGAGCCAACTGAGACGATAGATACAGGCTGCGAGCCTGTTGGAGTAATGGGCTTCGAGCCGCTGAGATTGTGATAACAGGCGTAGAGTCTGTTGCCGTGATGGTGAGCATAGAGCTGTTGAGATAGTAAACATAGGCTTCGATCCTGTTGAGGTGATGGCTTAGAGCCATTTGAGATAGTGGGCTTTGAGCCGCTGAGATTGCTTGTTTACGGCTTTGAGCCAGTTGAGATAGCGGGCTTGGAGCCGCTGAGTTGTGTAGAGATGATGGGCACAGGGCCGCTGAATTGATACGGGCGTAGAACCGCTATGATAAAGGGCTTTGAGCCGCTGGGTGATAGTAGACGAAGGCTTCGAGCCTATTGAGGTAATGGCTTTTGAGCCGCTGAGATGGTAGACTTAGGCTTAGAGCCTGTGGAGCTAATGGACTTGGAGTCACGGTGTTTGGTGAGTGGATAGACATGGTGACGGGCCTCGAGCCACTGAGTGAGTATAGGCATAGAGCCGCTGAGTGAATGAATACGGGCGTAGAGCCTGCCGATAATGGGCTTGGAACCGCTGAAGTTTTGAGCTCAGGGCTGCTGAGTGTCTCATTTTGCCGGCCAGCAGTTTGTGGAGAGAGATTTTCCTCGTGCTTGGGTATGCCCCCAAGGCTGATTTTGATCATGTTGCATTGGCTTGGGGGTGCCCCCAAGGCTACTTGGTTGGTTGAAGATCTAGAAGTCTGTAGTGGTTTGAGTCGGTGCACAGAGCAAGACCTGATATAGTTGAGGGAAATAGATTGGGAGGCCAAGAGATCGATTTCTTGGCCGAATGATTGATGTCTCGGCCGAGGAATTGATGTCTCGGCCGTGAGAACGCCAAAAGCCAGGAAATCGATTTAAGTTCAGTTAAATCGATCTCACGGCCCATTTAATCTTTTCTTCTCCTCCTCTCTCATTCTTCTCCGTTCCTCTCGTTCGACAACCACCGTACGCCGCCGCCCTCCTCCACTACCGTCGACCACCATTATCTCCGGTGATCATCCCCACCGCCGCCATTGCCATTGCTGCTGGCTTCGGTTGTTTGAAACCGTTGGTTTTACTCCCATCTTGTTTCAGATGTGATGGCCACGCCATCTTCAGGTGTTGCGGGTTCGTCCTCGCATCCTTCATGTAGGTGCGAGCATCCGTCTTCCGATGAGGAGGCGATTGAGGAGCCTGGTTTGTTTGATGCTGCTACCTACATTCTTCCTTCGCGTAGGCTGGGTTATGGCGGTTTCCTGCAATACCATCCTCCTGTTGGTGGCCCAGAGGCCGAGATAGTTCGCAGAGAGCCTGAGCATCACTTGAGCATTCTGAACGTGCCGGTGAGTTTCCTGAAAAAGTAAAAAGTTTACTTTAGTTCGGAGTTTTGAAAATCTTTGTAAGAATAAAAATTTTTGCTTGCGGGATGAAAATCCCTTTTAGCTAGGAGCGTAAATGTGAAGAACCCATGTTTGGGTTGAACTTATTTTTGTTTAAGGAAACTAAAATAACTATGCCCCCTGTCTAGGTAATGCATGCTTTTAGATGTTAATTCGACGCCCCTTAGCATTTCCTTTGTTTATGCAATCATGAGATTAACTCCCTTTTGTCTTTGGCAGAGAAACAGGAGGCTGGAAGCTCGCAGTGGAGGCAAGGAGGTGCACAGATGGTTCTTGAAGCTACCAAAGCAAGCTCAGGAATTAGTACGTGCTGCAGGCTTTGAGGCGTTTGTTCTGGGCCTCGATCTTCCGAAGATGGATTGGTCATTGATGACCTCGCTAGTTGAGAGGTGGTGGGATACCACCAATACCTTCCACTTTCCTGCTGCTGGCGAGATGACTATCACTCCGGGTGACTTTTCTTTGCTGACTGGTCTGCGGATAGGCGAAGTTGCTCTTCGAGTTGACCCCCGGCTTTGGGAGCGAGAGGGTGCTTTGAGGTGGTTTCTGGGCAAGGTGCCCCCTGTTCGTTCCCGGGGTCATATCGATCTTGCTTGGCTAAGCAAGACTTTTATGGTGGCTGACATTCTGACCCAGGTGAGTGCCGAGCAATTGGCGCGGGCCTTCCTTCTTTACCTCCTTGGGCAAACGTTGTTTGCCAACAAGGATGGTTCGGTACACACGCAGTTTTTGGCTCCTCTGCAGCACTTGGGAGCTATTCGAGAGTTTGACTAGGGCTCATCTGCTCTGGCCACTTTGTATGGCAGTCCTGGAGCTTGTTCGCGGGACAAAAGTCCCATTCGTTGTGGTCACTTTCGAGTTCTTGAGGTATGTATCGTTCCTTTGTTCTTTTGTTTTCACTTTGGCTTTTTCTAGTTCTGAACTTGCTTTGGTTAACCTGCTTTTCAGCTCTGGGCTTTTGAGCACCTTCTCCAGTTTCCCCCTGAGATTAGGCACGGTGATGCGAACTGCATACCTCGTTACGAGCGATGGTTGGTGGGGCAACGGAAGCCACGGTCACCAGTTTTGAGCCTTCCTGAGTGGCGGCGAGTTTTGGACTGACTGACGGTCGATCAGGTACCTTTTTCTTTGTACCTCCTATCCTTTAGACTTCCATATTCTTGTGTTGGGGCTGATTTGTCCTTGCTTTGTAGGTACGGTTTGACCCTTGAGGTGGTGTACCAGAGGATGCCCCTCTTGCACGTTATAGAGTCCTGGACCGGACCCGTAGCTTGCTCGAGGGTCCATTTTGCCGAGCCTGGTACTTAGGCGATCGAGTGGCCAGTCAGTGGCGGTCACGCGTTGAGGCTCTTCAGCTTGTTCCTCCTTCTCCTCCAGTATCTATGAGGTCCACTTCTTTGATGTCGAAGGAAGATCTGAAGAATGCTCGGATCAGAGATTGGGCGGGTTTACTCCTCCAGGCAGGTGACTATACGGAGTACTGCCATCTTTTCTTGACCCCCTCTGTTGCAGCTCCTCCCGTTGCTCCTGTTTGGCCACGGGCTCCCTCGTTTGTCTCCTTCCACTCAGACGATGGGGAGGAGGAGCGCCTGACGCTGACTCCTTGCACGACCCAGCTCTACACTTTGCCAGTCGGGGCTTCACAGGTATTTTTAGCTTCCTATGTTAGCTTTCATCACTTCGCATTGTATCCCTTGCTTTAGATGTTTGTAATGTTTGACTATTCCACAGGTGCCTGCCGAGATAGTGCAGGAATGGCTTCGCGCCTATCAGAGTACAGAGGTTTTGGTTCGGAGACAGCGCCGTAGGATCCTTGAGGTACGACTTTCTTCATGAGCTTTATCTGCTATGCATTATCCCTTGAGTCTGAGCGTTTGTATCCTTCTTTGGCTGCAGCTTGAGGCTGAGGGGGTACCGGTTACTGGTAGGGGGAATGTGAGGACCAGTGAGCAGCCTTCGCCTTCTTCTCAGAGATCGCCTAGCTTTTAGGGTTTTTTCTTTTTCCTGTTCATAGTTAGTGGGAGATAGGCAGAAACTATATTTGTATAGTGAAAGCAACCACAACAATGGTTTTGTAAATAAGTTTTTGTCTATGAAATGAGAAATGCTTTTTTATGCCCCTAGATGTCTTGAGTTTGCATGCGATAGTCAGAACATGGCTTTTTGAACAAGTTTTTGCTGATAGATAGTAATTTGTGTGAAAACACTTGGCCGAAGAATTGATCACTCGGCCGAAGGATCATTGCTGCGACCGAGGTATCGATTCTTCGGCCGTTACGTCTATTTGCCCAAGGGAGTTAGGTTTTGCTTTAGCCAAGTGGCATCCTGTTTCACATTCTTTCCTATGCTTAGTCTTTGATTTTCTGTCTCTTGCTTTTGCCATACTCTACAGCCCGATTGCCAAACTTAAGAGTTTTTGAGGTGTCATACTCATTGTGTTGGTGACTTTTGGGTTAGAGAGGATGAACTGTAATTCTTACGTGTCTTTGCTTTTGCCAATTCCTTGGAAAATGACTAACTCATCTTTTGTGAGCTCAATACGCAGGGTTAGCTACACCTATCATTGAGTACAAACCTGTTGATGTTTTCCTCTCTCCAAATGTTTGGGCCGTATCTCGATGCGAGATTGCCTACGTATCCCTAATCAGGGAATCAGGCCTTTTACGTAGTTCCAGGATCACCACCTTTGGGGGTTGGGTTTTCTCTCTTGGTTTTTCTTTCTCTCATGCTCTAAGTTTTGCCTAGGTTACTTGATAGAGGTCGAGTCCCTAGCGAGCTTTCCTTCGAATGCCTTAACTTTTGCCTAGGCTGCGTTTTTTTTGCGTCTTCTTGTCCTTGCAGGCTCTGCTCTTACTTTTGCTTGGGTGTATAGATTACCCAACGAGCATTTTTCTCTCAAGAGGGTTTTAGTGTTTTGGAGAGGAATCTGATGGAGATGTTTTTATGAATCTCCTGTTGCGTTTGTACTTTCACAATGGGCAAGCTAACCCTAAGTGTTCTCACGGAGATAGCGTCTTCTTCCTGAGTTTTGATAAAAACCTAGTTTTAAGTAATTAGAGTTTATCCTTTCCTTCCCTTTTGTCGGAGACACGAAGATTTTGATCCCTTCGAATTCTTCCCTTGTTTTGGCAATGAGAGCATAGTGCATGGCAATTGCAATTTAGAAATTTGGATTTAGATAAGCATAATCTGAAAGATGAAAAAGGAATTCTCTTAGCGGAAATAAAATGCCCAAACAGGGGCCCAAAACTCTAGTTTGTTTAAGGCAAAAACAATGTTTTAACGTTTTTTGTTTGCCATGTTGTGACTTCTCAGCTACTGCAGCATGTCGGGGTCATTTCCCTTGTCTTTTGCAACTTTGTACTCTTTCCCACCCTCTTCCTTGCCAAACAGAGCCTTTGGATTGGGTTCATCTTTGAAGTTCATGTGATGGCTACTTCCTTGAGCCATGAGCAATCCCCAGATGGATGTGTCAGTTTGAGTCTCCCTTTCCTCATTGATTGTGTGGTCATCAGTTAATCCCTCCTGATTGAATAATGATGCTAAGGAGGTTTCATCAAGCGGATCATTGCACTCTTCTTCCATTGCATCAAAGTCGCTTTCCCCTGTTTATAGGGTTCTGTGCACATGAAATCCAGATCTTTTCTTTCCTCTATCCATTGACTATAGTCGCACTCGTCGTAAGGGTTGACCCATGGTTGCATTTGAAACTCCTCTACCTTTTCTATGAGATTGATTGTCTCCCAAACAATGGACGGTGTTGGGATTTTGGGACGGTTGATGCGTACCACTATTTGGGCAGGCTCAAAGCGAGCGTGCCTTCTCATCATGATGACCCTTTCTTTTTCCTTCTTCCTATTCTCAAACCAGATACGAAGCCATTCGTCATCTTCTACAAATGGAATGTCTAGATCCTCCAAATTGTGTTTTGCCCAGGAGTGTTCTTTCCACTTTCTTAGCTTTTCCTCCTCTGCCTGATCTTTGCTACTTATATCGGACATATCAACGTCGATTACTTCTGACTGATTAGAGTTATTATCCTCCTCCTCCTCCATCATGAAACACTCGTCCTCCTCGGGGAAGATTAAGGTAGGTTTGGTTTGGTTGTCTTGGACAATGTATTGGCTGGGATTGTATGTGGGGTTGTGAGATAGATTTATGAGATTGATATTTCGAGGTGGCGGTTCAGCATTATGAGTAGGGAGTGGGTTGGCTTGCCCATCAGGTTTTGGTGGTTTTATGGTTCGACTATCAATAAGGTCTTGAATGTCGTGACGAAGACGCATGCAATTGTCTGTTTCGTGCCTAGGGTGTTGGTGGTAGGCGCATTGTTTGTTTGGATCATGGTTTGGACCGTAGGGCGGCGGAGGAAGTGGCTTGTTTAGAGGTTTGAGATGCCCTTGACGGCTGAGAATGGTCAGAGCTTGGGACAAAGTCATGTAAAGAGGATCAAAGTTGCGGCGAGGTCGATTTGAGCTTCGGGATGGGCTAGTTTGGAAAGGGTCTTGAGACAAGGATGTGCCAAGGGCATTCACGGAGGCGTGAGATGTACGGCTAGAGAAGGTTTTCTTAGGTGGAGGAATGGCCTCTTCTTTCCCAATGAGTCCTAACTTGATTCCATCTTCGATTTGCAACCCAATGGCATGCAAGCGCTTGAAATCGGTGATAGCCTGTGTGTAAATATGCCTGAGATATTTGGGTTGCAAATTTTTGACAACTATCCTCACTTGGTCTTCCTCGGAGGGGCAGTTCTTCATCTTGGCAGCCTTTTCCCTCCATCTTGCCACAAAGGTAGCAAAGTCCTCATTAGAATCTTGTTTGGTCATTTCCAAGTCTCGAGTTGTTAGCTCAATTTGGACATTGTATGCATATTGCTTGACGAAAGCATTGGCTATTTCTGGCCAAGTTTGATAATGTACAAACTCCAAGGTGAGGAACCAGTCGAGAGCACTTCCGGTGAGAGTTCGTTGGAACAACTGAGCGATGAGCTCGTCATTCAGGCCCATCGGCTTCAGGGTGTTGATAACATGGCGAACATGACTGGTAGGGTTGCCAGTTCCATTGAACTTCTCAATGTTGGGCATTTTGAAATTCTCAGGCAGCTTGGATTCTGGGAAGAGGCAAAGTCCCTCGAAATCCAGAATTTGGTCCCCTTGTGAACGAGCCAAGGCTTGTTTGATTTCCTTGACTTGCTTGGTCAACTCAGGACTTTCTGCCAACACTACTTTATGGGGGTTCTCGTCTTCCATTGATTTTTCCTCATCCTCAGCATCTCTAGCTGCCTTTTCTGCTAGTAGTGCAGTGATTTGAGCTTGGAGCTCGACAATAGTGGCGTCGTTGTCCGCCATGAAGGTAGAAGGGTTGCTTGACGAAGCTTGAGATTTAGTGAATGACGGGGTCCGTTGAAGGGATGACCGGGAAGTTTCTGAAAGTGGTTGGAATTGTTGTGGTGAGGGTGTTTTGTCAGATGAGGATGATAGGCGGGAGGGTTGCAGAGACCTTTGTTTGGCGTAGCTTCGGGTGTTATAAGAGTACAAAGTTGGCTGTGGTTGCTTCTTTGATTTACCTATTGTGCCTACTTGAAAAGTAGAATACCTGAAAGTCAGTATTCGGCCTGTGTAGGGTTAGGATTTGGGCTGAAAATCCCAACCCTTCTGCACAGAAAGAGTTAATTACAACAACAAATGGTACAAGGTGTGAGGAAGAACTTTAAGTAAAATGCAAGTAGATTCCTAGCCTGTAGGTTCCTGTCTTAGTTTGATAAGTTCTATGGTTTTCTAAAACATGCAAGGTTTTGGTAGTCTCAGGGTGCTCTGTTGTCAAAGGGCACCAATCCTCTCACCAGCCCATCATAGGCGGTGATTGGGTGATTTCCTTTTTGATATACCACTAGGTACGAGTGACTGTGGAGTTTGCTGGAACCCCCAACATAGCCCGTGTCATGCCGGGTTATCAGGTGAACTCAACGGGTTGCCCGCTCGATGCATATGATAAATGAATTAGACAAGGCATGTATTAGTCTTATGTTGAACTTTTTGGTTATGTCTCTCATATTCCCTAGCGGAGTCGCCAAAAACTGTAGACACCTCCCAAACGGGGCATCGCCATACAGATTGATCATGTTTGTTTGCTCGATTGGTTGCTTGCTTCGTAAACCAAAATCATGGACATTCCCATGGCTAGGAACATCGCCACATGATAGTGGTTATCATCAAAACAGAGTCGCCACCCAGTTTATTAAAACTGGGAAAATAGACAGAGATTCTGGATACGGGAGCCAAAAGTACAATAAGGGGAAGGTGTTAGGCACCCCTCTTTGCCCAGTCGTGAGACTGGCCCATAATCATTCAACATAAGACGTATAGATGCTTTGTTTAATTCCAACACATAGTCTGTTTATTTATTCCTTTAAACAGTAACCAAAGTGAGCCAGTGCGATAAATGGAGCATGCATCAAAAAGCAGAGAAGCAAACAAACTGTCCCAGGAGATCGATTACTCGGCCGGTGAATGGATGTCACGCCGAGTAATCACACTGGTTTAATGTACCGGCCGAGGGATCGAAGCCCCGGTCGGTGTTCTTCCTCACACCAAACAGAAAGATTAACGGATAATCAAAACGCTACGGTTAGTCAAAAACACGATAAATAAGACAAACCAGAGGTCGTTGGGCCTCACCACCTTGATCCCTCAGTTGCTTGATTGCTTTGTGATTGATTGATTGCTTGATTGAAAACCCAAGGGTTAGGGTTTGAACTTCGGGGTTTGATCGCCGGATTGACGGCTGCCTTCGGGAGGTTAGGGCTTTTGAAGTATGGGATTGAGAGAGTATTTGTGCAGAGTTTTGAGACTCGGAAGAGTGTGAAGGTATATCAATTTCGGAGCCCAAAGGCTCCTTTATATAGGCATAGGGATGACTCACTTCAGCCAATCGCAATGCACGATAAAAATTGGAGTTAGAGTGTGATTCTAACTCTCCATGGCAATCCTCTAACGTAGCCTGAACGCATCGGGAAGGTAGTGTAATCGGATCAAACGTCTGACAGAACACGTTCCAGAGTCTGGAAAAAGGTTCATCTGGCGGCCGAGTAAAGGATATCACGGCCGAGTAATGGATGTCTCGGCCGAAGGATAGATCTTGCGGCCGAGGGATTGATCTCTCAGGGAGATTTGGCTAGCAACAGGTTGCTCGGGTGAGGAAATGATGTTAGGGCCGTGGGATCGATATCACGGCCGACAGATGGATTCTCCTAGGCTTCTGTATTTCTGTCTGAAAGGCTGTATGGCTTTGAATTGGGTCCTCTAAGTGGCTCAAAGTTCTTACCGAAAGTCCTAAGGTCCTCAAGGAAGCAATCAGCAATCATTGTATTCATTTCATCATCGGGATTGTCCCAAGGTGGGACTTGAAATAATCGTTAGGCCAAATTGGGGTGTCTACAATCGTACCGTATAACCAATGTAACGTGCGAGGTTTTGAGTATTATTAACGGGCCTGATAGCAAGACATTACACCGCACGGTTTACCAAAAACCGTGCGAGGTATATGGTAAGCCGCACAGTGTTGTGTGCGACCAAGGCAGTTTGTTGGTAATCTGATATTTCATTTATGTGCATCATTTACTTATCATTCCTGTACAGTGAGCATCACGTGCACGCCAATGTGATATATTTCATCCCATGTCCCTTCCCCTTACATGTTTATTAAGAGTTTGGTTTTCCAAATGATATTAAAAGTTTCCCCTTTGAAAATGCCAAGTAGAGACCGGTTTTTACCGGGTGAATGAGGTGCTTTTTTTTTTTTTATAAAACCTTCTCCATTCGTAACGTGGCTCCCGGACCCAAGATCTCAATATTTTCGCTAGATCAAAAGTCTTTATTTTTCGAACAGATTCTTGGTTTCTCAGATCACCCATCTCAAAAATTCGGGTGGCGACTCTCGCGGGCGCGCCGGTCGGGGAGCCCACAGTGGCAACTCCGCTAGGGATTCTTATGTTATTCGAAACTTTGGAACTTACTTTTTCAAAGAGTCAAATAATCACGAGAGCCAAGTTTGAAAGGCATCTTCAAAAGGGAATTTTCAATATCTTTTGGAAAATAAAACTCTTTTATCCTGTACACTTCGCACCACAAAAGTCTCGCTAGTGTGTTCTGGCAATCTTGCCTGGTTCGCCGGCAACAAGCTCTCCCGGGATACCTAGCAACCCTCGACCGTGATGAGTCATCATACCGTTCGACCATTGTCTCACAATACACTTGATGATGGGAGGTACATCTTGACTCTAGTTCAGGGAACCCTGCTAAACCAAAATCGGCCTTTTGCACTTATACATAACAATAAAACCTTCCCAACTAGGACATGAACCCATGGTTAGGACCTATGTGATATATCCTGTTTATGTGCATTTCTTTTCTGTACATGCATAGCATCCATCCATCATTGCATTCATGCAAGCTAGAGGATAGGACTCCCTTAGGATTCTTCATCTTCTCTATTTTTGAAAGGTTGCTAATACCCGATGAAGAGTTGTGCCCCCTGAGGATGCACGTTCTTTGAAACTTTCGATGAATTGACAATTGGAGAACTTTAAATTGCACCATAACCATGATCAAAATCAAAACAAAGATATTGTATTCAATGGATTTTTTTTTTTGATTCGAAAACAATGTTTCACACTTGATATCCTAATTGAAATACCATGCCTTTGCCATTTTATTTTCTGAAAACAATGAACCTAAGGTGTGGTTCAATTTGAAGTTCCCCAAAACCTCAATGAAACAAAGGATGTATCAGTGAAAGACAGCTCTGAGGATAGATGCAACCTAAAAGTCATAAAAATCTTTTTCATCCGGTCAGTCTAGGAGACTATAAATCCATAGAGTTTGGGATACCTTCGGTGTTTGCCGTGCCCGAACGGCTCCCTTGATCTAGATCTAACCTTGAGTGCGTACGCATCTTGATTCTGGTAGTTTTATTGCTCTGTCTCGGATGGTCAAGATAAGGAGATTGACTCTGGTTCCACTGATCAGCGAAATTTAACCTGCCTGGTAGCACCTACTCGGATTATCGGAAATCTTCTGTACAAACGCTTTAAGTGAGATCTGGGTCATGGTAGGTCTTAGGATTAGCTTCTAGGAGGCATGTAGGTAGTAGGGCGATCATTCATGATTAGTGTTTGAGTCGCTCATTTTTGCTTTACTACCAGTTCTGAAACATTGGTTGTTCGCAAGAACAGGCTGTACCCAATTAGGTTCGTCCCCTCCGAAGACTAGTTCACAAAGACACCGTGGAAGAAACTCAGCTGTTTGAGGTTTAGGTAGTACAGGAAGGGCAAGCGACAACAGATGTATTGCAAGAACCGCTAGTAGAGACACCGCCCGAAAATCCCTTACCAATAGCTGACCAAGGAAACGGGGTAGAAGAACTCAGGCAGAACATGACTGCTTTGGACGCCTAGCTCAAACAATCCATTGCCAATGTCGATGCACAACTCAAAGCTTCTGTTACTTCCATGCAAAAAGACATGCTCATGATAATGGAAAGTATGCAAGAAATCAGTGATAAGCTCCAAGCCAGGCCACCCCCACAGTCTGAAAAGCCCAAAGAAGAAACACTAGCAGCAGATCCTAACCTGGCTGCCCTTGTTGCCAAAATTAGTAAACTAGAGGAGTCTGTCTAGGAAACCAAATGACTTGGGAAAGGAGCGATCGACATGAGCAAGTTGTGCTTATTCCTAAATTCCAAGTTACCCGAAAAGTTTAAAGGTGTGGATTTGGCAAAATTCGATGGTACCGGTGATCCGAAGGCACATCTCCAGGGGTATGTTCCCTCACTATGCGAGGGATCAAAAAGGAAGCTATGGCGTAGTTGTTCCGTGAGTCTCTATCTGGCCAAGCACTGCAATGGTTCTTTACTCTCGAGCCATCCAAGAAAAGGACTTGGGAAGATATTGGGACAGCCTTTGTAGCCCAATATGATTTCAATATTGAGCTGAAAATGACCACAATGGAACTAGAAAGTACTAAGATGGGCGAGAAGGAAAGCTTCGCTGATTATGTGAAGCGTTGGAGAGCCAAGGCCGCTCAAATGCAGAACAAGCCAGATTTGAAGGAACAGATTCGGATCATAACAAAGAACCTGCCAAGTTCCTTCGCACCATACATGGTTCTCTCCCAAGCGGCCCCAAATTTCAAAACCTTCTATGATTCTGAGTTGGCCGTGGAGGAGGCCTTACGAGATGGCACCTTGGAGAAAAGGAAATTGGATCGAAGTCTAAAAGGGCATACTCTGGCAACAGCAATGTCCTTTTTGGAAATACCAACCAAGCCGGAACCTCATCTGCCAAGCCAGCGGAGGTCATTCAAATATCTGAAAAATCAAAATCCCAAAACCGAACCTTTACCCAATTCCGTACCCCCAGATCCACCTTGTTCAAAAAGCTCCTTGACATTGGAGTATTGAAAGCACTCCCGCCACCACATTTCTTCCGCCAAACCTTAACTAAAATGTTTATTGTGAGTTCTACCAAATGCCCATACCACCGACAACTGCATCCACCTTCGTCATGAGATCCAAAACCTTATCGACAACAAGTTTATTGACAATCCTCCCCAAGACAAACCAAATACTATCTCAAACCCCTTGCCACAGCACAACACCCCCTTCCGTATCAACCAAATCACCTTAACCAATGACTCAACCACCCAGGATTTCAACCCAACCCTTTTCATCATTCCTGACACCGAACCAAAACTCGTTGTAGAAATCCCTAAGGAAATTGCTCTTTGCTTTCTATGGGAATGGGAGAACACATGGGAAAATCTGATCTCTGATTGGGAGGAATTTGAAGCTGCCAACTTCTAGAGAGCTGTTGAACTGCCATTCGAACCCGGATGGGAGATTGATTGGCAGAATGTTCATGCTGACCCTCTCGATGGACTCTCCCTGTACATGATGTTTGAAAGCCAGAATGAGAATTATCAAGTCCCTCAATTGGCTCCTGAATGGGAATGGGATCCGATCCCAGACACATATCAGCTTTTGGCCAGAAATGATCCGCTGGATATGTTCTCCTTACCCATGATGTTTGTCGAGAAATATCAGCCCGAATTGGCAGCCTACATTTGGCCGGAATTCGCCCCACTTCGCTCAGATTTCTCCCATTTCAATGACTTTGTCATTGATAATCTGTACAGCAATGTGAACCTCAATCCATGGTCCTTGGATCCAGAACCAGAAGAAGAGGTAGTAAGCAATGAGTTTAACCCAATGGACTACATTGTGGATGAAGCTGAGTCAGAACCATCGATTACCTTTCCTGAGGACGCTAATGTTCCCATGATGAACCTGTGGGATGATGAACCAGGGGCCAAGCTAAACCCGTGGGCAAACTCTGAAATTGTCAATATAAAAGTGGGAAATGAGGAATGGACTATAAATAGGGCAGTGATGGAAACTGAGCAATGGAAGCCAGAGGACCTTTGGAAGATTTGGTTGTTGCTAATTTGGTTGACAACCTCTAGGATACCACCATTGGGTGCAAGCACAAAGCTCCTATCGACCTATGGAGTGAGGAACAAAAATACCACCAGATTGACCATCTGACAAAAAGTGGTCGTGCCCTGTCTGTCAACCCCCCAACCTCCAAACTGGAGAATCCTCTAATTCTGCAACTCCACCAGCCAAAGAGCATTCTAACTCTTTCACTACCCTGACCAAAAACACTTTCCAACCCTTTGCTCCACCAGCCAAAGAGCCTTCCCGTCCCAAGAAAAACCCCGAAGGAATGATCAAGCAACAACTTGAGTAGACCCAGGCTAGAATGTCTGTTTGGGATGTACTTGTTCACTCCACCCGCCATCGCAAAGGACTTATCCAAGCCCTCTCCCACCTGAAAGTTTCCTTCGATATAACCCCCAATGAGCTCGTGGCGCTCATCAAAACCATTCCCATCAAGCATACCATAACCTTCACCGACCGAGACCTGCCTTCTGAAGGGACTGATCATAACAGACCCTTACATGTCACTTTGAAATGCCATGGCAATTGGGTTCCAGTAATTCTGATCGACAATGGCTCCGCAATCAATGTCTGCCCGCTCCGTGTTGCTTATTGCTTGGGGTATAAAAATAAGGACTTCTCTCCATCAGATGTCAAAGTCCGAGCTTATGACAACACCCGTCGAGATGTGGTTGGAACCCTCATGCTTCCTATGACCTTTGGATCCTGCCAAACTGAGGTGGAATTCCATGTGGTAAGCATCCCCGCTTCTTTCAACCTACTGTTGGGAAGGCCCTGGCTGCATCGATCGGACATCATGGCTGTGCCCTCCACTCTCCATCAGAAAATCCATTTAGGGCTTGAGACAGGAATGCTCACCATTCACGAGGATTTTGGGACTTGTGTGCCCACTGAGGACAATGCCCCGCTTTTGGAAATTCAGCATGGGGAGGAAGACATTGCTCTGGGAGGATTCTCGTTGGATACTACCAATGCTGTCTTTTCTGTCAGGGTTGACGACGACTTTGTCATTAGCAATGTCGCCATAAAAATAATGAAGAAGATGTCTTACATGCTAGGGTTGGGACTAGGAAAGAATTTGCAAGGACCAGCAAAGTTTGAAACCATTGGAGCCCTGATACGCACGACCGGTCTCAGTTATGTACCCTCAGGCGATAATATGGTAAAGAAAGGAGATAGATTGGAAGACTACTTTGTTAAGGAAAAAGTGAAGCAGGTCTACCAAGGGCAGCTGGAACCATTCTGGGATAAAGAAACCAACACTCTGTTGCTAGGGTTTGAGATATTCGCCAACGATGTTTGGCCAGAAAGTGAAGAAGAGATTGAGACTGCCGAAGTAAAGGAAAAGCTAACTGGCTAGACTGAGGTCTTTGACATGGGAACTCTGGCGATCCTGTTTGAGGAAAGCGAACCAATGGGTACAGTCATGGAAGCTGAAGTGCTGATGCTAGGGTAGGAAACCCTCAAAGACCTAACTTCACTCATCACGGATGCTGCTGGAGAATACAAGAATTGAACCTTCATAACAGTTGCGACTTGCCATGGATCTGATTCTGAGTCGTCCGAGTCCTCTCAGTCATCTGAGTCTTCTGAGTTTGTCGAGTTTGAGTCGGTGACTCTTGGCCCAACTCCTCATGGTCTATACTTTGAATTTGAGTCTACTCGTGTGTATGGTGTCCCCGAGGCCTCTGTTGATGATGAAATAAATGAATCTGATTCCGCTTACCTCCCTGATTTTGAAATAAATTGTGTTGGCTCGATGATGAAGCGATCGATTTCGATGGGGACCTCCCTAAAGAAATTCGATCCCTAATCGAAAGGGAAGATGAGAGGCATGCTCAGCCTATAAAAGAAGAAGTTGTTTCAATTAACTTGAGAGATGAAGAGAATCCCCGGATGGTCCAAATCGGTTCTGCGCTATCTCCAGAAGAGCGCCAAGTTCATATTGATTTGCTTAAAAAATTTGAGGACGTTTTTGCATGGTCACATGCTGATATGCCTGAAATCGATCCTAAATTTGTGGAACACCAGATTCCTCTTTATCCCGATGCGAAACCCTTAAAACAAAAGTTGAGACAAATGAGGCCCGATTGGGTGCTTAAAATAAAAGAAGAAGTCACTAAACAGATTAATGCAGGATTCCTAATAGTAACCGAATACCCTCGATGGGTTGCAAACATTGTGCCTGTCCCCAAAAAGGATGGCAAAATCAGGGTCTGCGTTGATTTTAGGGACTTAAACAAAGCGAGCCTGAAAGATGATTTCTCGTTGCCACATATTGATGTGCTGGTCGACAATACCGTCGGACATGCTCTGCTCTCTTTTATGGATGGTTTTTTAGGATACAATCAAATTCTCATGGCTTCGGAAGATCGGGAGAAAACCACATTGTCACTGAATGGGGAACTTACTGCTATCGGGTTATGCCTTTTGGATTGAAAAATGCAGGATCCACTTATCAACGAGCTGCTACAACATTGTTGCATGATATGATTCACAAGGAAGTAGAAGTTTACATTGATGATATGATCGTTAAAACAAAGGAACGGGAAGGATATTTGCCAGCACTCAGGAAGTTCTTTGAGAGGATTCGAAAGTACAGGATGCGTCTCAATCCAACCAAGTGCACATTCGGGGTCACTGCAGGAAAAATGCTAGGGTTCATGATCACCACTCGGGGCATTGAAGTGGATCCTTCAAAAATCAAGGCTATTTTAGAGATGGAACCGCCTCAGTCTGAGAAAGATGTAAGGAGTTTCCTTGGCAAAGTGTAGTTCATCAGCAGGTTCATCGCCAAGTTAACCTCAACTTGTGAACCAATATTCCGCTTGCTAAAGAAAGGAGTACCGTTCAACTGGGATGACCGATGTCAGAAGGCATTTGAAGCAATCTGGAATTATCTGCAGAATCCATCCGTACTGACATCGCCCGTACACCTTTGATCCTATACCTGTCAGTCACCCCGTCCGCGATGGGGTGTATGTTGGCATAGGAAGGAGACGATGGGGTTGAGAGGGCTATTTATTATCTCAACAAAAAGATGATGGGATGCGAGGAGCGATACACTCCATTGGAAAATACATGTTGGGCACTTGTTTGGGCCTCCAGGAAATTGAGGCATTACATGCTAGCATACTCGGTGAGGTTGATTTCTCGAATGGATCCTCTTAAGTACCCATTTGAGAAACCAGCTCTTACTGGAAGGCTGGCACGATGGTTGCTCATGCTGTCAGAGTTCGAGCTCAAAAATGTCACCAGGAAGTCAGTAAAAGGGAGAGTCGTGGCAGAATTTTTAGCAAATTGCCCTGTTGAAGGAGGCAAGGACGTCGAGTTCAAATTCCCTGACGAAGACATAATGACCATAGCTGAGGATGTTTGGAGATTGTATTCGATGGGGCCGCCAATCAAAAGGGGTTTGGAATTGGCGTGTTGCTAATTTCACCTGATGGATCCCACATCCCGCTCGCATTCAAGTTAAATTTTAAAGTCACCAACAATCAAGCAGAATATGAGGCCTGCATTGTAAGAATGGAGGCGGCTATCGAAATTGGTGTAGAAAAGCTAGAAGTGGTAGGGGATTCCAATTTGGTTGTCTCACAGGCTAATGGCGATTGGAGAGTCAAGGAAGAAAAGCTAAAGCCATACCATCAGGATCTTGAGGATCTCATCCCTCACTTCAACAAAGTAACATTTACCCATGTGCCAAGGCTCAAGAATCAATTTGCAGATGCTTTGGCTACGTTGGCATCCATGGTCGAAATCCCTATAGGTGTGAAGTTAAGGCCTATTATTATTGAACAAAGAGATTCTTCAGTATACGAGCATGTCATGATCATCGATGAACCTGACGATGGCCATTCCTGGTATTACGACATTTGGAGATTTGTGGAAAGAGGGAGTACCCCCCAGAAGCAAGCAAGAAGGACCAGATTGCTCTCCAAAGGCTGGCAGTCCAATACATCATCTATGGGGGGAACCTGTATCGAAGATCACCTTACGGCATGCACAAACTGTGCATCCATGGTGCGGAAGCCAAGAGGATTATGGAAGAGATTCATGAGGGGGTGTGTGGTCCTCATATGAATGGCATGATGCTTGCTAAGAAAATCCTGAGGCAAGGATATTACTAGTCTACCATGGAAACAAAATGCATAGAGTATGTCTGGCGATGTCACAAATGCCAAATTCATGCCAACCTCATGCATGTCCCGCCATCCGAACTGCATCAAATGACTTCTCCTTGGCCTTTCTCAGTATAAGGGATTGATGTCATTGGAAGAATTGTGCCAGCAGCCTCTAACGGACACAATTTCATCCTAGTTGCCATTGATTATTTCACCAAATGGGTAGAAGTTGCTTCTTATGCCACTCTGACTGCAGTACAAGTCGCTTATTTCATTAAACAGAATTCATTTATCGATACGGGGTTCCTCAGGCATTTGTGTCAGACAATGGGGTCCACTTCAAGGGGCGAGCCAGAGATGTCTTAGAAGAATTTCAGATTCAAGTGCATAAGTCAACAACTTACCGGCCACAGACCAATGGGGCCGTGGAGGCAGCTAACAAAACAATTAAGACCATTCTGGAAAAGACCACCCAATCTGTAAGAAATTGGTATGAGCAGTTACCACTGGCTTTATGGGGGTATCGCATGTCTGTACGTACACCAATAGGGGCAACTCCTTACTCTTTGGTTTACGGTATGGAGGTTGTACTTCCTATTGAGCTGGAGGTTCCTTCTCTTCGGACTATGGTTGAGTGTGAAGTTCAAGAAGCAGAGTGGCTAAGCAATTGATTCGAAGAGCTCATGTTGTTTGATGAACGTTGATTGAGGGCTTTCTACCACATTCAAGGGTACCAATGGAGAATTGCACGAGCGTTCAATAAGAAGGTGAAACCAAGAGACTTGGTAGAAGGTGACATGGTTCTAAAAGAGATCCGGGCTCCAGTTTTTGATCTACGAGGGAAGTTTCGGCCAAAGTGGTCTGGGCCGTATATTATCAAAATCGTCCTTTCTGGAGGGGCTGCACAGCTTATCGATTTAGATGGAAATGAGTTCTCAACTTTGGTCAACTTGGATCAGCTCAAGCGCTACTATCCCTGAGAGAAGCTCACTGGGCTGAAAACCGCAAGGGCGGGTATTCCCAGGCAAAAATTAGAGCAAAAGCCTGCTAGGTTGAAAACCCATAAGGGCATCCTATGTAAAAGTTAAGGCATACAATAAAAGAGCTCGCTAGGCCGAAAACCCAAAATGGCGGTGCTAGGCAAAATTTAGAGCACAAAAGGAGAGCGTCAAAACCAGAGCGAACCCTACCTTGAACTACGTTATGACCTGATTCCTTTGCCAAAAATGATACGTTGACAGCCTTACTCTGAGGCCCGGTCACAATCAATCCAAGTAAAAATCCAAGTTGCGAGGATTCGGAGCATAAAATCACAGAGGGGGAAACCCTCCATAACTCATTTTATTAAAATAACTACTTCTAGTACATAAGCTTTTAGTACATAAGGCTGAGCATGACTTTTGAAAATAAAAGTGCAACATGAGAAAGTGGGTCCTCAATTTATTCTATGGTCAGGGTAGTAGGATTGAGTTAGTTTCCTCGAGCTCTAGCCCTCGCGGCAATGTCCCTTTGAGCCACTTCCGGTAGCTCCCGTGTGCCGCCACGGACAGATAAGGATGCGCATCAGTGATCTCACGAGTCCCCCAGAACTGCTGATAGTTGCAGAGAATGGAGTGACGAAAGAGAGGCAGAACGACATCTACCAGAACCTCTGCAGACGCCTCCTGCCTCAAGCCAAGCTGACGTTGAATTCGGTAGGGGATGTAGAAGGTGAAAGCCTCTAAGCCAGCAAGAACAACCCACTGGGTCCCATAAAGTGCACTGTCATGGGAGGAAGGTCTAGCCAAGGAAACCTCCAAGAAACAGTCTCGGACCCCAGACGTTTGAAGAAGATGATCCATTCAGAAACGCGCCTGTCCGCAAACTCGAAGCACCGTCGAGACAGCAGCCTAGCCTCGTACGCCCAGTTGCCCGGGGGAATGGTTAGCACATTCACCTTGTCACAGAGCCAAATCTGGAATAAGGAGGGAAAAACAAGAAACTATAGAAAGCCAAGCCGAGTGTTGAGGTAAAATGAAAATGTGAGAAAAACCCGAAAAAGGAGAGCTGAGTGAGAAGCCTACCAATAGGAGGAGAGGACTGCCCCCAAAAGTCTCAGTCTCTCCAGAACACACTTGTCCAAACCCATCATAGTCTCAGCCAAAACCATCGGAATAACGTCCTTCCGAGCCTTAATTTGAATAGCAATACTAACCAGTGCCGAGCTAGCGTGGCTGGCGGAAGGAACCAAGAGATAAGCTGCAAGCAAGCACATGCAAAGGGCCATCATGCGCCGAGATTGATAGGACATGTCCGTAAGATCACCAGGAGGGGAGAACATCTCAATGAACTGCATTGTGTTAAGATAACCATTGCTAACCAAGAAGCAAGCAGCACCACCACTCAATCCGAGAACCGCGGCCAAGACCTTGTAAATGTTCTCACGCACGGGAGGAATAATGACCTCTCCCGAGCCAAAGCCACCAAGATATGCATGGATCTCCTCCACGGTAGGACAAAACTCTTGCTCGCCAAAACGAAATACATGAACCTCTAGATTCTAAAAACTTGCTGCTGCCCTCAAGAGCTCGGGCGAAGACGGATGTTGCGAAGGTACCTCATGGAGTAGAGACCATGAGCCCGGAAGTTGAGCCAATCGACGCCCTCCATGGCCACCAACCATGGGCGAAGCGAGCCGGTGAGAAAAAGGGCCATTTGGAGGAAGAGTGAGCTTTTGAAAGATGAGAGATGTGTGGGGTGAGAAGAATTTGAAGTTGAAGATTTGAATTTATAGGAGGAATGGAAGGGACAACTTCAACTTTCAAAGAACCTTGGGCTTCCAAAAGTGCAAATTTTCCATGAGTTTTGCATAGGACAAGACTTGGTCATAGCATAGAAGCACAATGCAGACATGCATTGGCTCAGAATTGCCATTGAATGGGTCAAACATTAACCATCGTGCAATTTGTCTTGGGAAGGAGCAAACTGCAAACTATTAGGAAAATAACCACGTGCGGCATATTGGACGGCGTACGACATACTAAATCCTAAAAATCAGCACGGTGTAACATCGTTACTCTACATGACATTTTGACATAACGCACGGTATTTTGTAACACTGCATGGTATTTCAGTGTATGCATTTCTGCAGTTTTTGGCAGCAGAGGTATGAAATGGATTTGGGGCATTTTGGGGTACTACCAACTACCAAAATACACTCCAACAAGTATTTGGTACTTTAGGGACGTTTCGCTTCGAGTCAACTCTCAAAATTCGAGGTCATGGTGCAAAAAATCAATAAAATCTCATTCCTAATTCGTGTCAAAGTATCAAATCTCGTTTCGAGTCGTTTCAAGCCGTTCTTTCGAGTCACACAAGTCGCAATGGTCAAAGGTGACTTACTCCAAGTTCTGGTTCGAGTCATTGGTTAAAATTTGAGGTCATCACCTTTGAAAGCCAACATTTCCTTGTTTTCAAGCATATTCAAAGTACGAGGCTAAACTTTCGAGTCATGCCTCAAGACTCAGAGGTCAACATTGTTGTAAATGGTCATGTTCGAGCCTGTAATGAGGACGTTTGTACAAATTTTCAGATATAGCGTCAATTTTTCAAAGTTCATTCAAATACTTCTTTGATTTATCTTCCTTTGTCAATATATTTCCAATGGAAACCATGTGTCGGACTTGGTTTCGTGACCAATGGTTCGTTGTACATTCCGGTGAATGTCCTAGCTACTCAATTTTCTTGGTATAGCAACAATAAAAGAAATTGAATTTCCATATATAAGCCCAATGGCATCTGTAACAACCCGTATTTTTCTTTTTCATTAATAATATTATTAATAGCTTTAATAATAATAAAAGAATTAATTTCTTAATATTTTTATTAAAGCAATTTTGCATGCAATTTTAGACAATGCATGCATTCTTTTCTTTTTTTCCTACACACACGCACATGCATGCACACACTCTACATCTCCCTCACCTCACTCTCCTGCAATGTCTCCCTCTCTCCTTCCCACAGCTCTCCATCTCTCTCCAACAATAACTCCCTCCATTTCTTTCCCTCCAAGAAAAACCAAGTTCATCCCCCATTGCCCAAAATCAAAAATTTCTTCACCACCAAGCACAATCCGAAATTCAATTCATTCATATCCATTCCTTGCTTCCTCTTTAGCCCAAAAACAGTTCCAATTCGTCCATTTCAAGTTCCATGAACCCAACTCCATTAAATTCAATCTTATCCTTTCCTTCCAAAATTCACCTATAAATACCCCATCACCTTGACCCACAAGCACACCTTTGCAACCACCACCCTCCACTGAGTCAGAATAGAAAGGAAAACTGCAAGAATTGAAGCTCCAATCCATGGAGTTTTAGAGAGAGAAAGAAAGAGAGAGAAAAGTGGGTTTGTGTCCTAAAACCACCCGAAACCCAAATTGACCATTCCAAACACTTCTTACAACTCCTAGCATCACCAAACAACATTCAATTCGGCCCCAAGGTTCCCCGATCAAAGAAACCGAAGTCATCTTCTCCAATATTCAAGTTTCATTTTTTATTCAATTTGATCCAAACCAAGGTATTATAATCCTATCCAACCTCTTCTTTAAGTATATTAAGTGTTTATATGCTTAACCCTATGCCCCGAACGAACCCATGCATCAAAACCATGAAGGAAAACAAAAAAAAAAACAAAAACTGTGTCAAACCTTGCGGCTGCAATGTGCGCGGACCGCAAGAACCAGATCAAGTTCACGGTAGAAGCCTCCACCACAATGTTTGACCAGTCAGACCTTGCGACCACGATGCCCACCGCAAGGCCAGTTCGGTTTTGTTAGAAAAACGTTCCGAAGCCATTTTGCGACCTTCCGAACATCGTTTTTGACACCCGAACTATTTTTCCTAGACTCCTCACACCTCAAAGATCATATCTTGTTACTTGTTAGTATCATATTTTTTTTAATTTTAATATCTATTTATTAAATTTTTACTTGTTTTCATTCAAGGTTTACAAACGAAAAATCTTTGCAACCTTATAAACCATGTTATTGATGCCCGAGTAATTTTTTCTAGACTCTTTACATTCCGAAGATGAAATTTGTTAACCTCAACATATTTTATTTATTAGATAATTTATTATCCATTTATTTTACTTTCGACAACGTTCGTTAATATCTTTCTTAAAATAATTCCACGACTCTCTGGACCCAACTTTTGACACTCGAACTTGTTGCATAAGACCTTTAGGACTCCTATTAACATCATGATAATTATTCTAATATTTTTACCTATTTAATGTATGTAATTAGTTTTTAATAAATCTAATTTCTTAAAAATAACTAATGAGAGCCTAAAAAAAAAATTTGAAATTTTTTTAAAAAAAGTTCTTACTTTATTATTGATATCATGGCCATACAAGACTAAGGGCAACGGCCCATTCATAAAAGTTGTGTGATTGCATTGCTTGTTACTCCCTCCGTTCCTAAATGAGAGACCCTCTTTGGAATTTCAACTTTTTTAGGAGACATGCAATCATTATACCTACTTTCCACCATTACCCCTATATTCTACCTATTTTGCACCATTTGAATTCAAATAAGAGGGTTACTTTTGGAAAATTATGAAATTTCCACTTCTATTTTTGGAAAGGGACAATCATTTTGGAACATCCCAAAATGGAATAAGGGACTCTCAATTTGGAACGGAGGGAGTATTTGTTTTTATCATTCTTTGATTAATTGTATATTGCATCGATACTTGATTTGAATGCTAGATTGGACCCTAGAGACACGGGGTGGTATGCGAAATAGAATTCACCTAGACGATGCTAGATAATAGATAAATTGGGAAGTTTTTCTTTTTAGAGATTGCTTGCAGGCGTGATTTTGAGATGTGATGAGTTGAAACTGGCAGGAGTCCAGTGATGAATTGAGACTGGCGGAAGTCCAGTGATGATTTTGAAGTGGTGCATAAGATAGGCGAACCCTAGTTATGATTCGGGCATGATAAGCTTCCTTTTGTTGTAATGAGAGGGATACACGCTGGGTACATAACTTAGGTGCAATCCGCAACAGCAAAAGAAAGTGATCTCATGGGATAGGGCATGGCTAGCGATTGGGGAGGAAAGATCTCGTGGATGATATCTTAGATTTTCACATTAGGTTAATGGATAGTAATAAACTGGTTTATGTGAAAAATCTCTACTTTACTTCTTCGTACCATTATTATCCTATTGCTTGCTAGCTGTAAAGTAAGAGGGGTGGTTGGGTTGGATTATTCTACAGGGTGAACTCTATCACTCAGGTACGGATTGCCTGGCATCCGTGCCAGATTTTGCAGAAAATCAAGAAGAGACACAAAACCCTGAAGGCGATCAATATTATGCGAAGGAGAATCCAGAGGTGGGAGTCGAGCCAGAGTATGGTTGGGATCTGTATCAAGCCTAGGAGTTGGCTTTGTGTTTCGTCTATCTCATTACCACAAAGACTATTTTTAGTATTTCCACAATGGTTTGTAATAAATGAATCTTATGTTGAATTATCTTTTTTTAATTTGAACTTTAATTTAGTAAATTTTTCAGAAATTAATATTTAATGCCTCCGACTTTACTTCCGAAAATCGGGGCGTTACTGCATCCGTGAGTCGAAGTACATAGCAAAATGGGGCACGCAAGCCCTATGATCAAAATCCTACCTACAAAGGGCAAACAGGTGCCCCAAAAAAGGAAGCACGCAGGCTCCCACCAAAGGGCAAAAGCAAAAAGAAGAAGCACAATCCTCATCACCTTCCTCGCTCTCTTCCTCATCTTCCTCCTCAGAGGCACCCTCCTCTGCCTCAAAGCTAACAACCTCGTGGACAACCGAAGTCCTGCGTACTGAGCTCGCTGAAGTATCCTCCAGGTCGATGTCCTTAGGTTCCTCAGTCTCCTCTGAGCCAGCACTAGGCTCCTCTTCAGTAGGGCGTGAGCGCCTCTGTCTCTTCGAAAGGCGTTCCCCCTGAGAACTAGCAATAGTAGCCTGTTGCGCAGGCATGCGAATAGACTTTTGGCGCAATCCTCGAGAAGCCCCTCCTCTAGCCTGCAAAAAGCATGACATTCATACAACATTTGCATCATAGTTATAAATAAAGGTCATAAAAGCTAAGTAAGAAGCTGGAATACAAGGGCTTGCCATCATCCCTCCGACGCGAGTCAGTACTAGCGGGGGGTGGCCCATGGCATACTGTCGTACTAGCTGCTCCAAGCCCATCATGGTCGCTGCCATCTCCTTAGCATACTCTGGAGTCACCTGCATAATGAGAAGGTCAATTAGGATCTGCAGCAACAATAACAAATATACAAAGGAACGGAAGCATGTCATAACTGAGTAAGGAACTCTGGAGGCTCGACTATCGGATATGGGACCTCCACCAAACCAGGGACTCCCTGAGCAGTCACCACCTCCACTGTCCAAGAGAGCTCAGGCAACCTGGCCCTACTCTGACCTGCGCCTTCGCCTTTTTTTCCACCTCCTCTTCATTCACCTCCTTTACCACTTCTATCGCCTCTGCCGCCTCGGCCACCCTGCCTCCCAAGCAGTGCGTATCCCAAAACCCCTCATTAAGTACCGAGCCTTGTACTCCGCGTAGTCAGCACCTACCTGGAAGAGCGGCTCCAGCTGAGGGTCTGGCTGCGTAAACTGCTCGATCTCCCTCAGTGTGTACTGGCTCATCCTCTGCACAAGAGGAGGGAGTGGCCCAGGGACCAAGAAAGCGTCCAACCTCAGCGACTGACGTGACACCCGGTCACCCAGGTACCACTGCCAGCCGTAAGGGGACTCCAGAAGCACTCTCCCCCTCGTCACCTCCCTGCTCCGAGCAATGTATGGAATCTCGAAGCGGTCCCAGATACGCCAATGAATCTACAATTGAAAGCGGTCGATATCAGCACATTATTCAAGACAGAATGCAAGAATTGAGTAATTAAAGGAGCATTGATACCCTATCAGGACGCAGCTCGTCCAAGTAAAGGCGGTAGGCATTCAGGTCGCCTTTTCCCTTCTTCACTCTCTGGTACTCCTTCGACCAACGGAGAGCCTGCGGAAGTATCACGTCACTGGGGCATGTGGTCTCGGGAGGGTACATGTCCAGTACCTCGTATGTCCAAAGCTACAAAGCTCAAAGCATAAAAAGTTAGCACAAGGAATACGGAAGCTAATGGAAAGCTAACTAGCAATAAAAGAAAGGAAAGCTTTGACACGCACCTCCCAAACCCTCTAGTAACTGTCGAGGCTCTTCCCCGCTCCTCGGGAAAGAGACCCCATGAAGGCGTAGCATGCCCCCAAACCTGCGCCACCCCAGTCAAAGCGGGCTATCTCCCCGATGTTCCTTAGTGCCGACAAGAAGGAGAGATGTACCCGGTTGGGCTTGTTGGGAAAAAGGGACGCGCCGAGCGTGTACAACAAAAAGCATCGAGCCATCTGCTCCTCCTGGACTCTTCCCACCGGAGGTTCCCTCCAAAAAGTCAGAAGCTGGGCGTACTGAGCATCCTCTTTCTCCGTCCTCAGCACATGCCCCAAAAGCAGCCTCTAAAACTCTGCATTTCTCCCCGTCACGGCGTCATAAGGGATAGGGTCACCTCCGACCCTCAGACCAATGATCGCCAAAAAGTCCAATGGCATCACCGTCAGCTCACCGAAAGAGAAGTGGAACGAGTTCGTTGTGTCCCACCACCTCTCGGCAAGTGCCCTCACCAATTGGTGATCGTTGCTCGCCCTCGTCAGCACTCTGACGAACTCTCCAAAGCTCGCCTCCCTCACTATCTCCCTCACCGCCTCGGGGAGCCTCTCCCAAAACTTCGGCACGTCAACTGCACCACCGTAGCACGAGATTGTTATCGCCTGTTGCAGTAAATGGCAGTATTCAATAAACATGTACAATACTCTACAACAGGGAATTGAAAAGCATGGTACAATGTATTGAAAGGCAGATATCAAAATGTACCTCATCTTGTCACTCAGATAGGTGCTGTTGTGGGTCCCTCAGGACCGAAGTCTCGTCATACGTAGGCCTCTCCGGCCTATAAGTGTCCAAAAGCGAAGGCACCACCACTTGCTGAAAAGGCACGTAAGTTGCCTCAACATAAGCCCCTCGGCTCCCAAGAGCCGTCGTCGCCTCGTCAACCACGATCCTCCAGGGAACCACCTCACCCTCAGCCTCCTCTTCAACCCACGGCTCCCCGGCTACTCCAATCTCGAGCTCGGCCTGAAGCTCCCTCTCACGGGTCTCAAGTAAAGCCTCCACCAACCCAGGCACCCCTCGCAGCGTCTCAACCAAGTCCACGAGGGACGCCGTCTCTAGAAAGTCACCCATTCCAATGTGCCGCGATGACCCTGCACCCTCACCGCTATTTACAAACATTGCTGGTGTCCCCCGCTCCTCCACCGGCTCCTTCTCAACAATGGGGTCCTTCCCCAAGTCAGACCAAGGTGGCCTCACGGGAGAGGCCTCCGCTGCCCTCTCCTCCTCGCAACTGTTCGGATCACCACCGTGAGCCTCCGGGGCTCTCTCCTCCAAACTACCCACAATCTCTAATTGGCCCATGGCCTCCTCCCCACTCTTTGGCGCCATTGCACCCGAGCTTTCCGTAACCCGGTCGTCACCGACCACTCCACCATCATTACCACCGCCGCTGCCCACTGCAGCAGCCGTCAAGCTCACGGCCACCTTGGCCGAGGCAGCCAAAACTGAGACCCCCGGGGTCCCCGAAACCTCTCCAATCACTGTGTCACTCTTTGGAGGGACCAAAGGCAGTGTAACCTCGACCTTTGGTGGTTGATCACCACCGGGTACTCTGCCACTATCCATGATGGGTGAGATAGAGAGAGAAGTCGAGCAGAGAGAGAGAGAAAGTGCAGAGAGTCGAGAGAGAGAGGGCGCGAGAAAAAGTATTTGAATCAGTGGGACGTACTTTGTACGTCTCACCCCCTTATATCCCCTCGAACCGGTTCGCCTGGAGCCGATCCAGGACCGGGTTCAAACTTTGAAAGACCGCATGGCATTCCAAGTACCGCGCGCGGTATATTAATTTGAAATGCAGAATTTTTGGGTTCTGAAACCTGTTCAAGGCTAGGGATGCATTGAAAGATTAACATTCACTCTCAGGCCCTGTGTCTATTAAATATTGCATAACTCGAGGTTTCGGAAAAGTTGTTGTTAACCAGAAATGTCACGCGTCTCTCCATAAGAACGTGCGTTATTCCATAACTCCGCACGGCGTTATAGCAATCACAGTACGTTTCAAATTTTGAAACTGGTTTCTTAGCATTTGAGGCTATGACGATCAGATAAGATCGATTATTGTGCAGAAAAGAGCATGAAAAAGCAGAAAAATGAGAAGGAAGTGTTCATTTCATTGATAATAACACCGGGGTGACCCCCGGTGGTTTGTTACACATGATAAAAAAAAAAAGAGAGAAGAAAAGAAAGAAAATAGGATTTCCTACTCCTACGGCCTCCTTCCTCCTTCTTCTTCACCCTCCTTCACTCGCTCCGGGAGTTGGCGCCGTCGGAGGCGTCATTGGCACCATCCGAACAATCGTCGGACCTGTTCAGATTCCCCTCGCTATCCTCAGCAGTGTCGTCGGACTCCCGCTCCGGCACGAAGTTAGGATCAAGTTTGTCGTTCTAAGCATCAAAAGCGAGGTCCTGAAGGTGGGAAATCGCACGACGGAGAGTGCGAATGGTGGTGGTGAGCCTTGCGATCTGTGTGTTGAGGCGTTCAATCTCCTCCCGATAAGAGGCCATTTCGGCCTCCAGAGCAATGACACGAGTGATGAGGCTGAAATCCGCCATACCTGTTCTTGAAAAGATGGAAGCAACCTGTTCTTAAAAAGTAGCGAGGAATATGGAGAGTTTTGAAAGATTTTTCTTATGGTGGTGCATGGAATGAGGCACCACCATCCTTATAAAGAAGCTTCGACCGCCGAAGAGGCACGCCTGCCATTAAGAGGCACTCTTAAACCAGCCAACTGTTCTCAAAAATCGAAGGGTTGCATGAGAAATTGAAATACCGCGCGGCATCATGGTGCACCACACGGCATTTTAGGCCCCAGATATTAACTATTTTGTGGGTCAATTCGACTTCCCCCCGCATCATCCTTGGGAATGATATATTCCGGCCGTTTTTGCATTAAAAACCTGATAGAATGTTGTGCCTTGATCAAAAAGGCAAATTTTCGTCCTCCGGTACTCGCCGTATTTTTGTCCTCCAGGACTCACCGTATTTTTCGTCCTTCGGGACTCGCCATATCTTCGTCCTCTAGGACTCGCCGTATCTTCGCCCTCCGGGACTCGTCACAATTTCGCCCTTCGAGGGCTCGTCTCAAATTTCGCCCTTCGAGGGCTCATCCCAAAATTTCGCCCCTCGAGGGCTCGTCTCAAATTTTGCCCTTCGAGGGCTCGTCTCAAAATTTTGCCATTCGAGGGCTCGTCACAAGATTTCGCCCTTCGAGGGCTTGTCTCAAAATTTTGCCCCTCGAGGGCTCGTCTCGCATTTCGCCCTTCAGGGGCTCGTCTCGTTCGTTTTGGCCCTTAAAAGGGACTTATCTCGCTATTTGCACTCGCTTTAGTCCCCTGAAGGCTCGTCTCAAGAGATTTCATGACACTTAACACTACAGGCACTCAATCTCCTCAAGTTTATTGCATGATTTCGTAATTTGTCCCCCAGGACTTGTTTTACTTGCATTGTCCCAAATGAACTACGTTGGTCTGATCCCTACAAACAGGGTACGTAGGCAGCTTCATGAGCGCGACCACCATTACTATTGGTATGCATTTTGGTTTTCTTGCATTTTAGTCTCCGTTTAGAGACTTTAGAACAACGGATTGGGATGCCTATTCTTTAAGCGTCACTCGTACCAACCAATGGTGTTCGAGTTCCGTTAAAGAGGGACTATTGTAGACACCCCAATATGGACCTCGGAGGTTTTTTAAATGCCCTGATGATGAAATAAAGGAAACAATACCTTCGAGAGCTTGAATGGGGACTCTCATAACCCAAAAAAAGCCCAAAAAGCCCAGATAACCCATAACCCAAAAAAGCCCAGAAAGCCCAAAAGCTCAGGATTGAACCTTTAATACCGCATGGCACATCTCTACAACGCACGGTGAAATAAAAATTAATATACCGCACGATGTCATGAGGTGCACCGCATGGCGTTTTGGGAAAAGTTCTGACTGGCTCAGTAAGCTGTCGGCCACACCCACTTGAGCCACAGCTACAAAACGGCTTGGCAGAGAAAGCACTTCTAGCGGACCTAGAAAGCACCTCCCCCATTTGCATTGATAATCCTTGGCTCTTGCCTAAAAATACACCCCTCCACTCAAGTAAAAAGGGCCTTATACTCATTCTCTCCTCCAAAGTCTTGAGAAAGTTATTACCAACCATTCTCTAGGCATTACTCTCTCTCTACAAACATTCCATCCCCCTTCTATTTCCAAAGCTTAGTACTCCACTAGCCTTGGAACCCCAACATTCACAAAGCCTCAAACCCATACTCTTCCTCCATCATTTGTTCTCATCCACACTCATCCGTCATCATCCACCTTCGTCCAAGCTCAACGCTGAAGGTAAAAAGCAAGTTTCCTTGGGCTAGGCCCGGTCTTGGCCCTGAGGGGACTTTCTGCAGTCATGCTTGACCCTTTTGGTTAAATATTGACTAGAAAAATCATTTTCAGAAACTAAAACAGTCACTGTATTGGAAACACCGCACCGTGCGGTGTTATGATACATCGCACAGTGTAGTGCGTTCCAACGCACGGTGTTCAAATGTTTACTATTTATTTACTCTGACTGTCTGGATCATATCTGCTCACTGTTGGGTCTATTTGTACTACTTAGATATCGTTACAAACGTATTCCAGAATGAGACCATATCTACAAGCCATATCTTATTTTCCAAAAGAAGCTTTTCTTAGTCGTTTTAAATGACCAAGTGTATCAAAAAGGGTCTCGTGAACTATTTTTTTTACGAGATCAAACAAGAAAGCCGTTTTGAACCAATGATCTGAAAGTGTGAAATCATTCTGGGATAGGTTTGGAGTTGTATAGTACGGTGTTTCATAGGACATCGTACGGTATAACCAATGTAACGTGCGAGGTTCTGAGTAGTATTAATGGGCCTGACAGCAAGACATTACACTGCACGGTTTACCAGAAAACCATGCGAGGTATATGGTAAGCCGCACGGTGTTGTGTGTGACCAAGGCAGTTTGTTGGTAGTCTGATATTTCATTTTTGTGCATCATTTACTTATCATTCATGTACAGTGAGCACCACGTGCACGCCAATGTGATATATTTCATCCCATGTCCCTTCCCCTTACGTGTTTATTAAGAGTTTGGTTTTCCAAATGATATTAAAAGTTTCCCCTTTGAAAATGCCAAGTAGAGACCAGTTTTTACCGGACGAATGGGGTGCTTTTTTTTATAAAACCTTTCTCATTCGTAACGTGGCTCCCGAACCCAAGATCTCAATGTTTTTGCTAGATCAAAATCTTTATTTTTCGAACAGATTCTTGGTTTCTCGGATCACCCATCTCAAAAATCCGGGTGGCGACTCTCGCGGGCGCGCCGGTCGGGGAGCCCACACACGTGAAAGGGTTTGGAATTTTTTATGGGGTTCGATTTGAGTTATAGTGATAATCTACCTTTTGTTTAGAATTGAAGACACGTGAAAGGGTTTGGAATTCTTTTAGGGGGATTCTTTTCAAGGATCCAAATGGTTATGGATACCTTGATGAAGATGTTTCAACCATCTATATCCCTTAGTTCATTGTGTGCTTTATTTGCTATGCGGTTAACTATCTGTGAATGTCGGTGATAACACATGTGGCTTTTGATAAAGAAGGTCAATTTGGATGCAAACTGGTGTGTATTTGTGAGAAACTGAAATCTTTCTTTCCATCACCATGTCGCACAATTAAAGGGGAGTGCACACACACAAACAATAGGAAATACGTGGTTTCCTAAAATCAGGTTCTTTAGGTTGTCCATGAGTTTCCCTATCTATTCTTAAACTTCATTTTGTTTTTTCTTTTTCAGATCCTTAAGGAATTGGTTTTGTCCAAATTTCTCATTGTTCGGTTGCAAGTACCTCTCCTAAAATCTTATTATATCATCTCTTTTGTCTTATATGCATAACCCTGTGGAAAGAGAACAAAAGTTGAGAAGATGGGGCATTTTTTGAGTTTATATACAGGTAGTAGATTTATGATTAGTTGATTGCATGTTTTAATTCTGGGTTGGAGAGATCTTGACAAATCAAGAATGGCGGTGGGGAAAAATGCAGAATAGAGTATGCTTGAAGCTTAACCTTGCATTTTTTCTTATGGTCATAGCTAGGGTTCTCCATAGTCGTTCTCTTTTGTTTTTGTTTTGGCATGGTGTGACGTGGTAATTGCTTTAGTTTCACGTCAGATTGTGCGAGGAGCCTTTAAGCTCAGGTAAGAAGAGAAGTTTTGTCTTCCTTTTTCTTTTCTTTTGTTCCTTTTCCTTTGGCTAAACTAATCAATCTCGGTTCTTAAGATTGTATAGCATGAGAATTATAAAAAGGAAGGCACCACTGGCTCATAGCCCTCTAATGATGGCTGCTGCAACTAGCAAAAAAGGTGACGGGACAGGGGATTGACTGGCGCGCGCAGGTTTCAGACTGGTGCGCGCGAGCCAAACCAACACATGCGTTGGTCAACAGTCAAAGTTTGATTATTGACCAACACCTGTCCATTTGACCCGCGCGCGCAGCTTCCAGACCAGCGCGTGCGCCAGTAGGGTTTTGGCTAGGTTTAAGGGTTTTTCAAACACTCAAAGTTCAAATTCCCAATCATTCCCAAAACTGTTCTTAATCCATTTCATCAATGGGGAAACAAGAACCAAAAATAAAGTAAATCAAACGGATGCCTGGTTTGGGGGTGTCTACAGTTTGGTTTAGATATTTGAGTTCAGCTACTCAATAGTTACTCCTGCTTTGGATACTTTGATAGAGAAATTGTTGCTTTGTCGACATAACTCATTTTTAACGGTTCTGATGTTACATTAATGGTGCGCAGAATTGATACTAAAGATCTTCGGTTTAAGCTCCAGAAGAAGAGCATCCTGCAAGCAATTCACAGTGGAAGTAGGAAAAGCATCGTCGTTGAAGCCATTACAACAGTTTTGTAGTATTAACTCAATCAAAGGTACAATCTAGGAAGCAGCAACACTCTAGAGGTCACCATAGTCTGACAGGCCGGGAACATAAACACGCTGTGTCCCCACTTTTTTATAAATCCCGTCTCCGTCTCCTTATCCGTGCTACATAGGGTACATTCCTTTCAGGTACTGAGTTGTGGATTGATTTGTTTTGAGTCGATGGGAATGGTGTTTTCTATTTCTTGGGTCATCTAGATGCTTTCTACTTTATAAGAAACAATGACGAATCGACATCGACACATGAGCACATCCTATGCGATTGAGTTATTTGGTCATTCATCAGATTTTTTTTGTCTCCTTGCCGATGAATAATTTACATTAGTCCTGGGGACTATTAAAATTACAATTCATACCCTTTTTCTATTGCTAAAGAGTTTATTTTTACTCCTTAGATGCCCTGTACTTACCTGCCCATGTGTTTGTGTGAAGGTTGAGGCTCTACTCGAATACCAAGACGAACTTCCGTGAAGTTGCAATAGAAGGTATAATATTCGTTCTCGCTTTTGTTTTTTCTTTACATTTTTTTTGGCTTCGTTGGTTCTTGTTGACTTTAATATGATGATTGCATTCAAACATGCACAAGTTGGCTTAGCTCTTGTTCTCTCTCACGCCAGATGGTTTGGTCAGGGCCGGCTCATAAGTTTTGGAGGCCGGAAGCGAACCTCTTGAATGAGGCCACATTATGTTTTTCATACAAAAGTGGCCAACAAAGAGTCATTAAAAAAAAAACCAATACAAAAGATTTACCATTACAAAATAGAAGCATATAATTATCCCATAAAAATGGAACTATTACAATACCTCAAAATCCATCATTTGAAAATTATTCTTCTCGCACTTTTTGCTGCAAACGTACTGATTAAGTCTCCATAGTCAAGCTGCTTCACCAACTCCTTCTTGATAGACAACATAGCCGTCCTTATGATCGGCTATATCTTCTTCTTTTTCTTTTTTGAAGATTTTCTTTTTTGATTTGTTATATCTTCCTAGTTCCTGCCGACCTTTATGTTATTTTCATTTTTAACGCGTTAGTGTTTCTAATGAATAATTTCACAATTTGGGCTTATTTTGTGGCTCCTAAATTTCAATTGGGCCTATTTTGTGTAAAGGAGGGCTAGTGCAAATTTTTTTTTACCATATATACATACATATATTATATAGGAATCCTAAAAATTTGGGGTCCTCATTTTTAATTTTTTTCGGGGGCCGGAAGCGCAGGCTTCCCTCGCCTTGGCTATAAGCCGGCTCTGGGTTTGGTGGAAGATATTATGCACCTGTGATGTGCTCCTCTCTAGCTACCTACAGTATCGATTTGGCTACCAATTCTAAAGTGGCAGTGTCAAAGTAATTTCTTGGTTTTCAACATGTTTTCATGGAACTTTGTAAATAATAAATATAGACCTCTATTACTCAATATCTATATATATTTTTTAGATAATATAAATGTAGAAGTCGTCAAAGTAATCTATCTAGGTATGCATGTTTTTTCAACATGAATCTTCCTTGTATTCTCGTGCACCTTTAACTTGTGAAAGGACATGTATGCAAGATGGCATAAGGAGAACTCGTTCCAAATGCTTTTACCATTGTGACCATAACCTATATTATGATTCCTCAAATATTTAAATTCGTTCTCCTCAACGGGCATGACAGATGTGCCTTGCACGTCACGATGCACCTAGTTACTCAAACATGGTGCATGAGAAACACATCAGGTTTGAACTCGAAATAAAATTTCCCCTGCTTCGGCAAATTAAAGAGGTAAATTGATATCAAATAGTAGCCCCAATACACCGCACTCCTCGATTATTCGAAATTGATTTAGCCAACACTTTTCTACATCCGTATGGGCTTCTGATGTTGAGCGGGTCGCATCCACATTCCTTGAGCGCGACTGGACGGAGCACAGCCCAAACTGGAGGTGTGGCTGACAGTGGAAGAATGACCTGTGGGCAGTGGGGCTGAAGCGAAACGGCCCTCTAATCAATACTCATCTTGCAAGGGAAGATGATCAACGATGTTTTTCGGCCATTCGATGCTGTTTAGCCTTCTAATCAATATTTGATTTTCCAATCAAAGTTTCATTTTTTGTAATTTTCGTATTTTCTGTGATTAGGGTTTGATTGTCGGCCCTAATTGTTTCCTAAGTTGTTTAGGGTTTCTATCACCCTATTTATATTCATTGTAAGCCTAGTTGTTATTGAATTAAAGAAAAATCGAGATTATTGTCAATATCGTTTGTTCAAAGAGGGAGTACCTGTAACGACTCTAAATTTTTAGCGAATAAAAATTTCATTTAAATTTCGGTAATTTTTTTTTTATTTCATTTAATATTTCATGGTATTGCTCTAAGAATTCCTTTTTAATCCCTATAGTTTGTCATAATTAAATTTTAGCCCTTTTAAATTCATTTCTTGATTTAAAGCCCTACTTGACTAGTAAAGTTAGCTTTCAACCGATTAGTTGGAAGGACCAAACTACCAATTAACCTAGTTACACCCCCCTAACCCTTAATGAGCCTTCTTAACCCCCTTTGAGCCTTGTGAACCCTCCTAGGGCCTAATTAAACCAATAGACCATTAGAAATAATCAATTAGCCTTATGTGGCATTTTTCTTCCTTAACCTTTGGTTAATAATTGTTAGGGGAAAAATTAACCTTTGGGTAATAAAAACTAGTCTTTCTAATAAGAGACTTAAACTGATAAGGCTAGTAAATTGGTAATGACTTCGGTGTCTCCCTCTAATTTGGAGACACCGTAATTATGGCATAACAAAACCATTGTAAGCATAACTGAAACCCATTAGGAGCATGACAAAACCATAATGAGGCATAACAAAACCAGTAACTTGCATAACCGAACGGACGGTCCAGATTTTGCCACACCAGAAGTTTGACCAAAACTGACCGGTCAAAGCGGTAACTCTAGCCGGTAAAAAGTGGATGTATAACGGAAACCATTAAAGGGCATAACAAGAAACCCGGGAAGGCATAATACAGGAATTGATTGGCATAACAAGGGTATAATATTTCCTAAACGGGTATAACATAAACCCCAAGTAGTCATAACAAAACCATTAAATGACGTAACTGTTGAGTTATGCCAACATTGGAGTAACGGAAACCAGTGAAAAGCATAACCAATAACCACGGTTGGCATAACGAAAACCATACAAGGCATAACTAATAACAGAACCACAAAATAGCATAACAGAAACCCCTGAAAGGCATGACCAGAACCACATGCCAGCATAACAGTACGACCTGATCACCCCCTGCCCCTGGTCCCACCTGTCTCTTCCGCCTGTCAGCTTTTTGTAATTATTATTATTTATTCAAAAATGTTCAACCCCGGGTTAAGTGGAAAGAAGGGGAAAAATTTGAAAATGTAAACGTGTTTTGCGATTATGTTGACCAGTAAAATGTAACGGATCTCATTAAATCATTTATTTTAATAATCAAGGCCGTTGATTTGGTTGTTATTGGTTATTTAGTTGTTCTTGAAAATTTTGGGCTCCATCTAGTTTATTTTGATTTATGAAACTCTTTGATTTGCACAAAAATTCAACATAAGAATGATAACTTATGTCCGATAAAGCTTGTAACGATAAGCAATTTACTTTATTTTTGGTAGCAATAATGTAATCTCTCTTACGCACAAGATAGACGGTTCTGATTTTGAAGAAATAGATAAAGCGGTCATCGAGTTGTGAACTATAGGACTTTAATACCTACGTAAGCATCTAATGTGTTCCAATCATGTGGTTGCCGACATCCGATTATCATAGAAGTTGGCGACACATATAGAATCGATAAGATGTGCAATCTTAACGGTTTAGATCGGTCATTAGAAAAAATTATTGAACAACTTCCTTTAAAATCTATACGTTGAACCTTATTGTTTCTAAATTAAGGCCTTGTGCTTTTGTCTAATGTACAATACTCATACGATCGCAACACAATCACGATAATCGATATCGTCCATTTTGTTTTGCTTGGTGTTTTAATTGTTCTCGTAAATTTTTGGGTCTACCGGGTTTAGAATGCCCTTTTATTGGGACGTAGATACATTATTAGAATGACAATTTACATCTGATCAAGTATGTATTGATAAGAGATTTAATTCATTTTTGGCAGAAGTATTCAAATCTCTGTTACGTAAAACATAGACGGTCCCGATTCGAAAAAAATAGCCGAGGCGGCCGAAGATTGGTGCAGTATGGGACTTTAATGCTTCTGGAAGCACCAAATGTGTTCCGATTATGTGGTTGCCGACATCTAATTATCACCGAATTTGGTGACAATGATTAAATCAACAATATGTTGAATCTCATCAGCTTAGATTGAGTATTTGAACCAATGCGAAGATCAGGGCAAAAAACGCTGCCGTTTTGTGTGCAAGGAGAATGCACCCACCGAAACTTATATATTATCTTCTCAAGTTATATATTAAAAGCTTCTCATGCAAGAACAGATGATTGACTTGGTGCAGTGGTCATGAAAGTTGTTCAAATACCAGGTGGACTAGGTTCGATTCTTGGCCCTTCTGTGCCCCCCCTTTTTCTTTTTCTTTTTCCTCTCTCTTTTGATCTAGCTACTGTGTTCTTGTGACTTAAATTAAATTTCAGAATTTTGTCCTTATTTGAATTTTTTTCGCATTTGTAAGTTTCGCGCCAAACTTTTTTTGCATTTATTTGAAAATGTTTAACCTGGTTAAGTGGGAAAAATTGGGGAAATTTTTAAAATGTAAATGTGTTTTGCGATTATTTTTGGAAATTTTGGACTCTATCCGGTTTATGAAGCTCTTTGACTGGTACAAAAATTCAACATAAGAATGATAACTTATGTCCGATAAAGTTTGTAACGATAAGCAATTTACTTCATTTTTTGCAGGAATTAAATAAGGCTTCACCTTAGCTATTGTATTCTTGTGACTTAAATTAAATTTCAGAATTGTCCTTATTTGAATTTTTTTCGCATTTGTCAGTTTCGCGCCAAACTTTTGTGAGAATTGATTCGTCTTAACGAGAGAAATCGGAAAAGTAAATTTTTTTTACTTTTACCCAAGTATGTTTTCGCCAAAAAAGTCAATTTTTGCGCTAAAAAGTGGTTATTTCTTAAAATACTTGGGTAAAAGGAAAAAAAAAATTTACTTTTCCGATTCCTCTTGTCGAGACGAATCAATACCCTACAAAACTTTGACGCAAAACTAAAAAATGCGAAAAAAATTCAAATAAAGACAAAATTCTGAAATTTAAGTTTAAGTTAAGGTCACAAGAACTGAGCCTGTGGCAAGTTAGAAAAATCAACCTATTTAGCATTTTCATTACTTTGGCAGCTTTCGATTATACTTTGATAACATGGATTCTTGTCATGTCGTGCCTGTGTGTCCCCGTGTCGTGTCCGTTCACAAAGGTAGTTTTGGAAAAATTTCGGCAAAATCTCCCCTATTTTTTGTTCTAGTCCGACGTCTCGCGTCTCTGTCAATACAACAATAACAACAAGAACAATATCAGGTTACACACAAACCCATGTTGGACATTTCTCATTCTAAATCACCATTCACAAGCCACATTCATATCCAAAATCTGTTGCCAAATTATCCATTCACAAAAAAAACCATTAAACCAAATGCTATCACAAAAACTCTCAACTAGTATAGGTGACCAAATGAATTACATCTCCATTTTATTACAGGTGACCAAATGCTTTCACAAAAATCATAAAACCAAATGAATTACTAGACTTGACATTAAGGTAAGCAACTATCTTGCTTCTCCATCTTTTCGGAGCAACAACCACTGTGGCCAATTTATGAAGATGAAACAATAACCATTTCCTTGTGCTTTCAGCTGCTGCTCTATCCTTTCTTTGTCCTCCTTCAACACCACTTTCTCTTCACAAAGTTCATTCTTTTCGGCCTGTTTTAGAGGCAGACTATTAGACAAGCACCAGAAGGGTCTTGAATAGCTCGCTGTAACGATATCAAATGGAGTAATGGTTTGATTCCGACTCTATCAAAGTGCCAGAATTCTCCCCTCCATATACTCATTTGTTGAGTCCTCGTGAACAAAATTGATTCCACAAGATTTAACATTAATTCAGCTTTTAAGCCAACACACTACTATTTAACGGTACATAGCATTAGTTCATGCTTTTACGTCCATACAAAAGAAATGGGAAATGACATTGCAGCCAAGGAATTTATCCAATAATGCAACTATCCAAGTTCAGAAATAGTGAAGTGATAACGAGGTACCCATGTAACAAATAGATAAGGCTAAGATCAGAACATTACCCAATCATGAGTTCCATGAGCCTCTGTTAGCCCATGGGTGAGACCCCAGTACATTCCGGCAGCCAATCCTAGAATTGAAAGAGTGGTCGTTAGCATTTTGCTGCATGTTGCTTTCATGATTTCATCAGTCGCATGGTACATGATAACCAAATCTTGTGCAAGCACCAGATGGTCAGCAATCTATAACCCGCAATTCAACTACAAATCTATCTACTGCCATCACGGGGAAAGCTAAATCCTTTCAATAACTGGTCAGAGTTTGTGCAAGCACCAGCTAAAGTCATCTACCACCCATGTTTTAGATGCCAACCTAAAAGCTATCATCGATTTGGATCTTGGATTGGTGAAGAGATTTGTGGAGAGGAAAGAAAAAACTAAGGGATTCTACATCTAGATGGAAAGAAATTGTAGTAGAATCCTTGCATTTTCTTTTCACATCATGAATCACTCAGAATATCCCAAACCATAAGAAGCCTGATGGGGAAAAGAAGTTCTTTCTATAGGTAAGCAGTCTGGACAACTGCAATGTCATGAGGGACAATGATGAGACTAAAAAAAAAACAAGCTTGTCCCTTTTTGTGCTCCTACAATTGCGATAATGATGAGACTAATTTTGAACGATAATGACGAGATTAGTATTCCCTCTTATCTTACGTTTACCTATTAAGAAGAAGTGCATTCAAGATTTTATCCATGGAAGCCTACCTCCCTCACAACGCAGTTTGAGGAAGTGTACAACGTCTCATTTTCCTTTTACCGTACAAGAACAATCAGCGTTTCAGGCAACATAGGGAGAGACCACCTTTACATAGGGGTTGAACCATGCGACACGGACAACTTATCTTGGACATGTGACAAGTTCCCATGGTTTGACAATAAGTAAGTTTATTTTCTAACTCGTCCTAGGTGCGAGACTATGGGTGGTCGTATCATGGGATGAATCAGATATGCCCTCATCGCGATAAGTATGACATGTGCTCCGAAATTTTACAAGCCACTTTTCCTACGATAGTCCAGGTGGAGGCATTGACAAGGATAGGGCGAGCAACCTTGACGATTCCTAAGCTCTAATAATAGCCAAGTGTTTCAAGTGCAGTTCCTAGGTCTTACTCCTAACCCAAGTGTCTTGGAGGCATCAACAGGGGCTTCTAAGAGCGTTTGCATGTGGGGTTGTAGTTGCACAACCAATTTGTGAATATATTTGCTCAAGCAGAGATCTTTTAGACAAGCAAAGGTATGCTGCTAGCCAGCATCTATACCAAGACATATCCATCAGGCAAAGCGCACCATGTGAGCTTGCATTTCCCATGACGCATTCGAGAGGAGGAATGATAGCATGGGGGCCTGCATTTATCCTCACGGCACCTCACGAGGATTATGGTGATAAACATCTACGACAGAGATGATAGGGATGGTCCACACGACGATCAGATACCCGACACCTTAGAAAGAAGTACCTTGTCCGTAAGAAAGTGTAAATATCCAAAGTTTCCCTACAGTGTTACACATAACCTTCTAGGCTTCTAAACATGGTACAAAGGCAATTCACTTGTACAGAAGCTTCAAACTTCATTTAAGCAGAAATTAATTTCCTAGCATTAGTAGTCGGGTTTCAAGAAAGAAATGTTAATAATTTGCCAACCCCAAGGGATTTGGTCAAGTGGATACGAGAAAGGACTATGCCACCCAAGAGGTTGCGAGTATGATGAATCCCATGAAGACCAAACATTCCAAACCTTGGAGCCACCAAAGATTTGTCCGATCGTTAACTTTAGGACCATGGAATGAGACAAGGCGCGCACAAGCTGGCCTAGACATCCGGTTATCAAAAATAATGTTAGTAGATGATTTTCCTCAAGACCATTCAAATTCAATTCCAATTCTCCAAAGTTCCAAACACAACTAGGCCTTAGAACTATCCACATGCTATGCTTTCCATAAAAATGCAACACTACCAGACCTGACTCAAATGCGCGAATTATTATCCCCTTTAGTCTAACGAACCCATATCAAGTCATTCTGTTCCAAAATTGGTCCAATTAAGGCCTCCAGATATTCCACAGTACACATGCGTACACAACATATCTAAATTTTTCGCTCTAGACCCAAAAAACTTCTCAGAATACAAATTGACTCAAACCCAAATACTAGTGATTAATGAAGTAAAAAATTTAACCGATTTACCTGTGAGAGAGGGAGCACTTTCGTGAATCAAATCTGAGACGAACTCCAAAGAAAAGAGCTTCTCATAAGCCCCGAAATAAGGTTTTGCCCACCTCTTTTCAGATAATGCAAATCCCAAAATGGCAAAATATGAAGCCATCTAGTTACCTATACAGATTAAAGTGACAAAAAACTTGTTCAAGAGAAACCCAATATATGATGTCTGACATTCTATTGAAAGGAACTAGAGCAGAACACTCTCAACGGGTCAATGTATCAATTCTTCTCCGTGAAATCATAAATTACTCATAAGCACATAATGAAATCCAAGCCGTATATACAGATTTATACAAACCAGGAGTTCATTTAGGGCTGGATAAGAGAACTAGGGTTTACACTTTGGGCTAAATTTCTGGAAACAATTCAGGGTTTTCGAATCTGGTTTCTTTTCTAGAAAAAATCTAGGGTTTTATAAAACTGGGAGTTATTGATTTTCCCGTATATGTATAGCAAGAGAGAGAGAAGCAACCAAGTTGTCGTATTTGTCACGTGTTGTTGCTACTCGTGGGTTCTCTGAAATTGGGCTTAATTTTGGGGAACTTCTCTCACTCGCAAATGGCGGAGACCGGTGGTGCTTACATCCTCGTTTTCCTGTGTCAACACCCACACACAAACAGAGGAGAAGGAGGAGAGGGGGAGGAAGGGGAAGACGATCACAACTATGCAATCTAAATCGAATCTAACAGATCGAGCCAATCAATACCCGGAAAACAGGGCTGCAAATTAGCAAACACAGAAACTAAAATCAAAACCTCAAAATGTGAAAAACAAAAAAAGCAGAAACCCATGTGAAGTAAATGGGGAATCTAGTGAACGAGGTAAGACTGATTTCGGGAATGAAATTGGATGGACGTACCCACTCGAAGGCAGAACCAGTAGCGGTCGTCGGGTCGGTAGGGATCTGGAGCGGTGAAGTCAACGACCTTGGGGGCTTCGATCTTCTCGTAGAACTCTTCCTCCTCGAGTCCTCCTCTTTGGAGAGATGAGATGCAGATGGAGATGATGGAGATAATGAGGGTAATGAGATGTAGAGAATAAAATTTGATAATGTGAGATGTAGAGAATAATATTCTTAACCCTGGTTAAGGGACTGGGGTTGGAGTGGGAGTAAGAATGATTTTTTTTTTTTACCGGTTCTCTAGGTGACAAGTTTGTTATGTTATACCTTCGGTTACACATTAACTGGTTTTGGTTATGCTTCCAGTGGTTTTGGTTATGCTTCCAGTGGTTTTAGTCATGCCATTTCTTACGGTGTCTCCAAAACAGAGGGAGACACCGAAGCGTTACCCTAGTAAATTAGGTACTTGAAAAAATAGAAGGCAATCATATTGTTTCAAAAAGAAGTAAACTAGTCTTGCCACATGCAAGTCTAAAAACAATAGCCTTAGCCCTAAATTAGCCAACCTAATTACATTTCTAATTTTTCTTAAAGCTTATATTAGTATGCCCCTTGGATAAAAGTTTCCTAGGAAAATTGTAACCTTTGGTCAATGTTTAACTTAGCCATGTCATTATTTTTTTAAGCCTAATAAGACTAGTTAGTACTTAAGCATGCCTAAATAAATCTAGGTTTGCTTTCTAGGAGAAGAATTATCCATGGGACAAAGTTCTTACCATTTAGAAACCTCTCCATAATCATTTCCTCTTTCCTTAGACTTATAAGCCTACTTGAAACTTTAAGTACTTAGGTTATACACATGGACACATATGGTACAAGAGAGAAAAAGTTGAGAGGAAAGGAGGGAGAGGGGAGGCCGGCTATAAGGAGAAAGGAGGGAGTAAAATGCATGCTTGTACTTGTACTCTTGTACAAGCTACCATTAGTCTTAAGCCTATTTACCAATTGTCAACCTATTACTAACCAACTTTAAACATAATCATGGTGTTTCTTCTTGCAAGCAAGCCAACCAAGGACAAGACTAGCCATGAACCCTCCATAATAACCTAAGTTCATTAGCCTTAAGCCTAGAGTTGGATATGACAAGGCATGGCATGCTTTCAAAGCCATGCCTTTCAAAAATTAACCCTTGGTCAATAATTGTTAGGGAAAAATTTATCCATTGGTTAATAAACCAATTGTTGCTATAAATAGGACCCTTGCCCATGCTATTCAACTCACACCTCACTCTTCTACTTCTCTCTCTAAGAAATCCTAGTGTTCGTACCATGTTCTTACTTTGTTCTTAAGTTCTTGAGTTTTTTTTCTAAAAACTCTCTAAGAAACTCATCCTAGGCTGCCACCAAACCACCACTCAACCACCCTTCGATCCATAAAAGTTAGAAAGTTAGTCAAGAATTAGTTTCGAGAGAAACCTTTCTCTTTCGAAGCTACCGGAAGCCACCGTAGGAAGTTACTCCGTCCGACGTACTTACTTTTTACCGTAGCCGTAGCCACCGCCAAGAAGGAAGGTAGAATACCTCTACTTACTTACTCTAAGTATACGTAGTAAATTTCCTTATCCGTTAAACAAAAAAAAAAAAAGATAGATAGTATTTACTTTTATGATCCAATGCATGGTAGTTAGTAACTTTTTTTTTTTTAATAGAAGGATGAGCATGATTATAGGATTATTAGATTGACTTGTCTTGATATGTGATAAGGCATAAGTGGTTTTTCACTCCAAAGGTGTCCGTCCATGTGACACTATGCCTTAGATTGTATGTTAATTGATTGAGTATGATTATGTGAAATAAAGGATAAAATGAGCATGCTAAATAATATGGAGTTGGATGATCTTGCTAGTTTAGTTTCAAGATTTCAAAATGAATGAATTTTGCTACTTATGTGAAAAAGTCATACCGCGGAGTCTAAGCATGAAAACGAGACACGGAAAATCGAGAAAGTTAGAAACATGGCACCTAGGGTGATTAAAGGCATGACTTGGTAAAATATTTTTGAAATTACATAATGACCAATGTGAGAGTCACTATGTGAGTCGTGTGTGTTTTGAAAAGGAGAAAAAGCTTTGAAATGTGATTTGTGTGCCAATGGGAACCCGGTGCGGCGGAACCATTGTGAGGATACTCGGGAAGCCGGAACAGCAGAACCGAGGATGGGTGTGTAGCTTGGTTATCCGCGGAGATGAGCCAATGCAAAGTTTTTTGTGTGCCAATGGGAACCCGGTGCGGCGGAACCATTGTGAGGATACTCGGGAACCCGGAACGGCGGAACCGAGGTTGGGTGTGTTAAATGTGATTTTCGAAATGTTGATTTGGAAATGAAAAGAAAATTGGTGACACGGTCCACGACGAGTCGCGTAGGAGAAACACCTGAAAAGGCATGACACAAACGTTAACAAGATAGCTAATAAGGATGTGTGAATGTTAACTATATTGTTAAATGAACATGTGTATTTGTTTATGTGCCTTTCTGTTGAAAGTTAAGGGTTAGTGGGTACGGTTTATTCTATTGAGCTTCTGTAGCTCACGGTGTTACCTTTTGGTGACCCTGACATATTATATTGGGGGCGACTCTGGTATAATGTGTCAGAGTTGATAGATGAACAGGGTGAACAGTATTCGTTGGAGGCTTTCGGAGCCGAGGAACTTGCTAGGATGGAGGAAGAAGCAGAATAGTCGTAAACCTTAGTTTTCTATCCCTTGTGTAATAAAAAGTACTCTCGTGATGTAATAATGAGCTAGACTCTAATTAGATTTTCAATAAAAATTGTCCTTTTAACGTTTCCAAAATTAGGGGCATTACAGTACCTCTGCCTCAAACATTGTTCGTGTTTTCTTGTTGCAAATAGTTTTGTAAAAGGAGGGTGCGTTGCATCAGCTTCGCTACATAGATACAAATGAGGCCCATATATCGACCCGTTAACCTAATGACTTCAAAATAGTTTTGTAAAAGGATGTTGCGTTGCATCAGTTTCGCTACATAGATACAAATGAGGCCCATATATCGACCCGTCAACCTAATGACTTCAAAATCTCACATGAAATGTGTATGATTTTCACATCTATTTTACTCTCTTGACCCCTCTAAAATACTCAATTTATCCCAAACCCTAAGGCACCTTGCTTGAGCACTAATTTTATAGTTGTAGATTCTTTTATTTCAGTGTACGTCAGAAAATTTTGACTCCGTACTGTGAATTAGATCCTTCATTTGTATACGCCAAGAAAAGTGTAGCAAGCCATTGGACCAGTTTGTCTTCTTTAGTCCAGATGTGAATTTGGTACTGGCCTTGTTGGGGCACCCAATCAAACAATATTCACTGCCTTGGAGAACCACCATAGTACAGTACCTCATATCCCTTTTTCATCACCGAAAATTCTAACTCCACACCCACTTACACACACACTTGCACACTCATACTCATACTCACAATAGAAGTAGGTCCAACACATACTGGGTGTGTAGTGTGTGCGGACTTCACTCCTATCATGAGTGTGGATGTGTAATTGGGTGTGTGTTTGGGTGTGGAGGTAGAATGATGTACACATTGTAGTGTGGTCCAAGACAAACTTTATTGACCCACTTATTGTGAGCCTCTTGTCGCCGATGAGTGACTCCGATGCCGGCAACTCCATGCACAGAAGAAACCAGTCAAAGCTATAGTGAGAGAAAACAAAATTGAAATCGGAGGAGAGATGGAAAGATGGAGAGAGAGGGAGAGAGACACAACACCAGCGCATGGAAAGAGAGAGAGAGAGAGATAGACGCACGTTGTCTAGCAGAGAGAGAGAGAGGGAGAGAGGCGTCTGAGGTAGAGAGAGAGAGAGAGAGAGAGAGAGAGAGAGAGAGAGAGGAGGGGGATAGAGTAGTGAGCGGGATTGGAAGAAATTGGGGGTGGGGGGAAATTTTTGGACAAAACTAGGTCCTTTTAACTTAAAAGTGTAAAAACCCTAACTAGGCCGCTTCTTTGTCCGGCTGCCGGTTGTGTATTATGAATAATTACCGGAGTTTTTGGTAAACGCTGGGAAATAAATGCGGGGAAAGGTCATTTTTGTTGTAGTGACCTCACCACAATATGTAATGAAAAAAGAGCTTGGGGCAACGTGGTGCCGTAAAGGGCACTAAATAAGCTCAAACTCCCAGTTGACCAGACGTCAAATTTTTGTACTCTCGTTCGGTGATTGCGTTAAAAAAAAAAACACAAATAATATAATCTAACATACGTATGTATATACAAATACTTGCACATGCATGCACATACACTCACATGTTGGGTGGATTCTACACTAACACCTACACTCACACACTGACATGATGGATGAGTCTCAAAGCTGCACCTTATGGAGTGTGTGGGTGGTGTGTATTAGTGTACGTTTGTTTAATTATGTTTGTGTGGGGCTAGCTAGCAAACTAAGGAAATAGCTAGCTCCATTAGTACATGCAGAATAAGTAATACTCCCTCCGTCCCGGTGTGTTTGTCCTCTTTTTGATTTTTTGAGAGCGTTTGACCTCTTAAAGAATTGTCTATAATTTTCAATTCGTAATGTTTTTAATATGCAATATGGATCTTGTTTGATAGATCTCAATTAGTTTTATTATACAAAATTTTCAAAATTATAAAAAAAACATTATAAAATGTAAGATATAAGTATATTTTTGAAAAACACGAATTTCGACAATTGGACAAACAAATTGGGACGAAGAGTAGTAAGTTTCATCTAACCCATGCATGGGAATACGTATGCAAATAGCTCCGCTCCCACAACTACCCGGCCCAACCGGCCTCTCTGGAAATAGCTGACACTTTAGCACATGAAGCCTACGGCTTCACAATTCAAGTAGCAGCATGAAATTAAGCCAAATTCCCTAATCCTAGCTAGTTCTTCTAGGATAACTAAACCTATATTTCGATATTTCTTGTGATTTTGATTTCTTCAAACTAGATGATTTCTCTCACATTTATTATATGGATAGTAACGACCAGAAATGGCAATGTTCTCTTAATGCCACGTGGATGTCATCGATGCATAGGCAAGCCACTTTTGCTATTTGTTTGTGTTTTACCGAAAATAATAACCATATTTCTCAACGTGTAACACATTGGCAACAAGACTGACTTTTATTCTTCCAAGGTTCTATCTGGATTCGAGGGGGTCCTGTAGTGCACCCCTGCACTTCAAGACTATAGTGCTCTACGCCAATCGTCCATCTCAACAATTAACTATTCGGAAGAGTATATATAAATTCTCTTCCTGAAAGAGTTTTTCTTTCAATTTAGACTTTACAATGAATGAAATAAATTTACTTCTAGAGTATAATTTTGGGTATGTTATCGCCTTCCAGTGTATCGCATGCATGCACACTTGTACCGGCCGCTTGTATGTATATACGTGGCAAGATATTTTTCCAGGAAACAATAGAAGCGATCGAGGGAAACATACCCCAATTGCTAGCTTGTGGGCTCCAACACTGAAATTGATAAGTGTTTATTAGGGGGGGCCCGGCCAATTGAGAGGACTAGACTATAATGCATCTTATTTAGTTGGACCATTCACTTTAATTAGTTGGGAACATATCACATGGATTTATTACTCCTCCGTCCCCAGTCTTTTGTCCCTCGTTCTATCCTAACTGGATAAAAAAGTAATTATAATTTTTAATTGGTAAAACTATTTATATGCAATATGGATTTTGTTTGATAGATCTCAATGAGCTCTTTGAGAAAATTATCTTTATATCCCTTCGACTTATGTGAAAAGTTCAACTTAGTCCTTCCAGTTTCAATTTCACCCAACTAAACCTTCGATTTGCAATTTTGTTCCAATGTCATCCTTCCGTTGGATGCCGTCAGTAATTTGGATGGAAAATGGGCATGTGCCTAGCACGTGTGCTCTCCCCAAGGGCATATTTGTCCATTCCCCTCCTCCTCCTTCTTCTCCTCTCTCTCTTTCCATAAAACCCAAAAAAGAAAAAAAAAGAAAAAAAAAGAGAGAAAAACCAGAGGCAACTGTTGAGGGAATAATTATTCCCCTCTAATTTCTCAAACAAAAATACCCGTCTCTCTCTCCTCTCCCATGTCACCACCAGAAACTACCTCAAATCACCACAAGCCACCACCGATCATCACCACAAACCACCAAAAACCACCAGCCATTACACGACTACCAGTCACTAACCACCAGAAACCACCTTAGATAACCACAAACCACCACCAGTCACCACTCCCACCGCAATCACTGCGAAACACCACCCACCCGTTTCACTACCACCACCAGTCAACACCACCAATCACCGCCTGCACAAACACGAATTCAAATCCCCAAACACTCCAATTTTGAATTTGAGAACCCTAATGTCAGAAACCCCTAAAAATTCGAAATTAAAACCATAACCTCAAACCCCCAATTCGAAAACCCCAATTTCGAATTTCAATCCCCCAATTTCGGAATTCAAAACCCAATTCAAATCGTATGAGAACCGAGCTCTTACCTCAATCGTGTCGCCATCCACCGCCACAACCACTACTCGTCACCATCATAAACCACCACCTCACCACGAACAGTGCCGTACCCGCCACCACCGGAATGCCGTACCTCACCACGAACAGTGTCGTACCTCAACAGTTCACTGCTCCGACTTTGGTAAGATTAGGGTTGTGGTGGGTGGTGAGGAGAGAGAGAGAGAGATTGGTAAGATTAATGGCGTTGGATTTCAGTGGTTGTCGAAGGTGGAGCCGGTGGTGGTGGTTGACGGTGGTGATGGTTGTCACTGGAGGCGGTCGACGTAGGAGAAGGAGTGGAGTCCTGGTGTCGTGGAGATTGGGGATTGTTGTGGAGTCCTGCCGTCGCGGGTTTCGTACACGCCGTCGTGGCTCCTCGCCTCCTCCAGGTAAGTCTTTCACTTGGATTTTCTCTCTCTTTTTTTTTTTTTTTCTTTTCTGGGTTTTATGGAAAGAGAGAGAGGAGAAGAAGAAGGAGGAAGGGAATGGACAAATATGCCATTGGGGAGAGCACACGTGCTAGGCACATGCCCATTTTCCGTCCAAATTACTGACGGCATCCAACGGATGGATGACATTGGAACAAAATTGCAAATCGAAGGTTTAGTTGGGTGAAATTGAAACTGGAAGGACTAAGTTGAACTTTTCACATAAGTCGAAGGGATATAAAGATAATTTTCTCGAGCTCTTTTAAACGATGTTTTCAAAATCACTTAAAAAATTATAGATTGCAAGATATAATCAATTGAAAAGTGGCACGGACTCCAAAAAGGACTAAATAATGGAAAACGGAGGGAGTATATCCCAGTACGGTTAATTAAATCACAATTTTAGTTGGAAACATAATCACATGGATTTATATCTCGGTGCAATTAATCAAATCACCAACTAAACTAACTTATCCATCTTTTGTCATGTCAATTAATTAGCTGATGACACAAGCAAGGACCTCATTCCCTTTTCACCTTATTACTATAATTTTTTTGTTCGGCACCTTATTACTAATTGCATACCCTATCTCAAAAACTTGACAACTTTGTGCCTAAAACATTAACATTACTAGCTAAACACAAGTATAACTCACTGTCCATTTAGCTGATGACACTACAAGTCTCTTTTAGTACTTTTTCTCTGTGGACTTGTAGTTACAAGTAATTAGCGAGCAAGTTGGTAATCATACGTCAAGGGTTTAGCTATTCAGAAAAGCTAAAGGGCCCAAGCCGTTCAATAATCACTATAAGAAATCTGGTCTATGGAGACGAATGAAAATCGTCAAAGATTACATGTTTTTTTGTCACAAATAATATAGGTGACGAAAAATTAGTTTGGGTGATGAAATTTTTTTGGTCAACTAAAGGTTGTCAAGGATTTCCACCTCGTGATGAAAATCTATTTTTCGTCACCTATAGTGCCTTTTGATGATAAAATATTTTGTTGCCAAAAATGAATAATCGGTGACGAAAAATTTCGTCACGAATAAAATTTGTCACAACCCATTCGTGACGAAATTTTTCATCACCAATATAAGAAATTGGTAAATAAATTTTTCGTCACAAAAGATGTATTCATATGGGGAAAAAAATCCCATTTTCTTGCTCCAGCTAGGTTTCTAACCTAGGTCTCCTAAGTTTTGCGCGCAAGTCTCAACCAATTGCACCACACAAACTTTTCAATATATATTTGAAATATCTGATATATAACATATATGTTTAACATTAAAATATATTTGGAACGTCATTTGGAACCTTTAAATATTAAAATTAGCAATTTTGATAAACATGAAAGTTGTAGCCCATTGTGTTATTGTTCAAACCCAATTTGAATTATCTCAATCAGAGTTATGAGCAAAGAGTTATGCTCGAAATACATTTGATAATGAAATGCAATCTTCATAAATTTTGTCACCAAAGGTACCCATTTGGCGTCGCCAAAAGTGGGGAAAAGGTGACAAAATTATTTTTCCCAAACGGGGGCCATTTGGCGACAAAATATTTTTTTCGTCATCCTTTTTACGCTTTCGGCAACGGAAAATATATTTCATCGCTAAATAGGTTATAATTGGTGACGAAATAATTTCGTAGAGTAAGTTGTCAAAGCAGTGACAAATTTATTTTTATGAACTACAAAATGAACATGCACCAAGTAGATCACAAACTATATAGGTTTAGAGTAACGCTCTCTAGACTTTTTCATTCAATAATAATCAATAACTGTCTTGCCTCGAAGGCTTACTACTTATTAAATATTTGGAAAAAAACCTTAACCCTAACCATAATTAATTCGCCCAAAACAGAAGCCGAAAACAGGAAAATTCCAAAATAATAGCAAAACTAAAAAATAGAGAAAATTCTAAGACTTCTCCCAAAAGAACGGCTTAATTCGAATTTTCCTTGCCCAAGTTATTAGCAAGTCAAATCTTTCTTGAAACGGCAAATTTGGGCTTTCGGAGGCCTAAACATCTGAAAATGGCTAAAAAACACACGGCACATGGCCAAATGGCCATGTGTCTTGATTGTTGGGCCGTTTCGGATCGAACCCAAGTGGGCCCGTCACATAATTCCACAGTCGTGTAATTAAGGTTTTGCCATCCTAGGCTTAAAAATCCTAAGATACTCATCGGTCATGGCATCTGCATCACTTCTTGAGAAATAAAAATGCCATCCTCCTATTGTTTCACTTCAATCCCAAGATAGTAGGCCATAATTCCTATATCAGTCATCTCGAATTCTTGAACCATCGCCTTCTTGAATTCTTCGAACATTTTAGTATTACTAGGTGCGGGGCTGCGTGCAAAGCACGCCCTTCATGCCCGTTGTGGAGATTTTTTCCTGGTCTTTTTTAATATCTTGTATGCATTTTTTTTGTAGCAGAAGTAATATGCATTGGCTTGACTAAGTATTTGATCATAGCAAAAGTTAGATGCACCAGTCTGCACAATTGCGATTACAAGGTTTTTTACACAACTGCAAAAGGGAAAGTTTGTGCAAATTATTACACAACTGCAAAAGGCAAAGTTTGTGCAAATTAGACCAAGCAAAAGTTTTTGGGTGGAGATTTTTTGGTGCCAAAAGCTTTCAAAGTTCTGCAGCTTGTGGATGTTGGTTAATTGTTGTTGCTTGGGCTGTTGGGAGTTTCTTCAGTTGTTGGGGCGGAGGTTGAGCTGGTTGATCCAGGTTCATTTGTCTTGCTTTTTTTATTTGGAGTGTTCGGAGGCAGAGTAAGTAGTTCTTCTGATCGGTTTATTGGTTCTGCGATGTCCTCGGCAGACATGGAGTGGACATTGAACTTTATTTGGTTGCATCCTGCATAGTTGTGCATGTAGGCCTTCAATGTAATGATGCATTTTCTTGGTTTGCCTAGTTTATGAAGCACTGGGAGGACAAGTTTTTCCTGCATTCAGATGTTAGTTAGGCTTTTGTTCAAAAAAATCTAGAGTGTTCGAGTTTTGTGTGAATGGAATGAGTTTTTCTTACATCTATTGCATCTGCTGATGTAATGCCGTAAGCTTCCGCTGCAACTTCTGAAAAGATTGCTGCTTCGATGCTTCCAGTTGCATCTGCGATCTGGATATTGAATTTGATCCTGCAAAGTAGAAAGATTTTACTCAGTAGTGTATGTTAGCTGTGTAGGGATAGTGTGGTTTATGTTTTGGATTAGAATTTGTACGGAGATAGGGCAGAAGGTTTTTTACATTGTCAAGGCGGGTACTTTTTTAGCACAGTAGTTGCACCAAAAGTCTCCATCTCCGTATGCATTTGTTGCTATCTTGCAGTTTGAGCAAGCCAGGTAGTAGAAGCTTTGTGCAAAATCGGTGACCTTTGCTATGCCTTGGACATTTAGGTAATTTAGGTATTGTGTCTGCATAGAAAGAGTATGATAGGAATGTTAAGGGTAGCTGATTAGTAAAGTAATAGTATATGCGGAACTAAATGAATGGTAAGGTTATATGGAAATTGTTTAAAATTGTAAGTAGGCATAGCTAAGTATGGATCAAGGGTCAAGGTGGGTAGTTTTTAGTATTGATCAATGGAATAGCTAAGTTATGCATTTTGTGTATGGCTGTATTTATAATATAATGTATGGTGATGATGAGTTTATGATATCTAAAAATGCAAAGTAAGAGATTAGAAAGAGAAAGAAGTTAAAAACTTGGAGGATTGTTGCTTATAAGCTGTAATTTCTCATCAGAAAATTTTAACAGGAAAATGATACTTAAGTTTGTATGGTCTATTCCTTTTGACAGCTTTTATATGCCCTTTGAGAGAGGTTCCTTTCTTGACTTGTATGTGGAGCTTGAGTAGTCGTAAAATTTGGGGGTTATATGTAGAAAGTAGATGATTAAGATATCATTTTATACACGTATTACGTTAGTAATTTGGGAAATTATTTTAGTTTGTCGAAGGCCTTAAAATTATGAACTGTTCAAATAAAACAGGTAGCAGATAGTTTGCTATTGCTTTGCAATATGTGCTTAAGGTGGCTCTAAGTGCAATAGAGATCAGGACTAAAAATGTAGCAGATATGTATAGTGTAGTTAAACATGCATAGTATAAAGGAATGCTACATGCATGGACTGATATTGTGTTTGTAGAAAAGTAAAGAATAAGTACAGTATAGGGAAAAGAAATTCGTATGCATCTTAGTCTTTCTATTGAGTCTTGTGTCATGGCCTAGTGGTTCTTCTCATTTATTTAATCATCACAATGGTTTATATTACAGCTATATATCTAGATCAATAGGCTTGACTCTATTTTTCTGCTGTCTAGATCAGATTAGTACAAAAATCATGGGAAATATCTTTAGCTTGGTGTAAATGAGCAAGATAGTTGATTAGCAGTAGACTAAATCCTGAGCTTTCTTATAATAATCAAAAGACAGTGGTAAAGGAAAACCTAGCACTTGAAGTGCAATTTCAACATAGGTATCATAATGGATAGACTTAAAAAGCTTAAGGGTTTGGCCTACATGAATGGCATGGCTGCTACATTACCATGAAAAGGCAAGGGATAGACTGAGCTAAACTACCAGAAATGGGCAGTAAGCAAACATATTTCAAAGAGCAGATATGAAACTTCTTGGTCCTTCTTGCTCAACATATGCTCTGATCTATGAAAATCTTAGTTAGACAGAAGTGAAAGAGGATAAAGAAGTCCCAGAAGGAGGTCGCCCTCAACGGGCTCACTTCTGGGACTTCTTTTTTAATCTGGGAGAAGGTCTTGTTCTATCCTGAGAGAGAGGGGACAACCAGACAACAAACAGAACTGCTTTTCGATTTCTTCTTTTCACTTTTCACCTTAGACCAGACGGAGTTGGTGTTCTGTTGCTCAACATGGCAGTTATCGATAGGGTTTCATTTGCCTTTAGCACACCACTACAACCCTGTCAAAGTAGAGATGAGAAGGTAAATACTTAATGCCCTCGAAACATTACAGTCCTCTTGGCAATGCAGCCATAACTTTTGCCTAGATAATTCTTTTGAATGAATAATTGTAAGACTTGAATTTGCATGATGCAATATTCAATTGGAGACCATTTAATCTATCGCACAAAGTCTACCTATGGAAAACCCCAACATTGACCTTGGCAATTGACCACACTTGGGTATATGAGCAAAAACAAATACCGTGGTTAAGCAACTCCAAATCTACTGGTCATTTTGCAGGTGAAGGGCACACAATAAAAAGACAGTGTTCACTTTTGCTAAGTCACTTTTTTCATCGAAGTTCTCCAACACAAACCTATATATTAGCTTCCACCCAGACTTAATATTGCTAGTGATGTGGCCCATGATGTGGTTTTTTCCTATTCATTGACCAGATTTAGCCAGTCTCCAATGGCTAGCCCAATGTAGCCGGCCAAATTGGGGGGATTGGCAGGCTTGTGGAGTTGAAAATTTGGAAATGGGTAGTTATATTGTTCCTAATTTAGAGATCTTGTTAGAGTTTCTCACCAATGATAAATAGGTTCCAACTTCCAATCTTACCATCCTCTATATTCCCCGTACAACTATACTCTCCCCTCAACCCATTAAAGCAGTAAAGCTAATGAAACAAAGTACGCACTTAAGTGAACCAACTAATACATTCATAAAGAAGTACATCGTCACTACTTCATTCCCAGTACAAATTCCATAGACAGAACCCAAGGCAATATTGTGGAGAAAAATAACACAAAGTTAAAACTCATGATTTCTTTGAAACAATAACAAGAACTTTTCGTACCAAACTAAAAGTTTTTTTGATAAGTTACTTTTCCGTCTTTTCGTACCATGCTAAAAGTGAGAAGCAACGCAATTACCTACTCTGATTTCATGAAATCCTAGCAACAATTCTCAAGTAAGTTAGACCAAGGGAAACCTTATTCAGTTGCCCAATGCACTCACTGACCAGGTATGATACCTAAGTACAAGTCATAACGTTCTCCCCTTAGACTGGTCAAAGGGGAGATTTTAATGCATGCAGTGCTTTCTCTACTGATATGGGTAGGTTCCAGCTTCGTGCACAGCACGAATGTTGTGCCCGTTGAAGAGAACGGGTCGGGAAATGGTAGAACGATAAAAGAGGCTGCAGAAGATTAGGATAAAAGTGGAATATACTGACAGCAGAATATAGCTGCAACTTCAAAATATTTTCAGCATTAACTTTATGTTGCAAAAACTGGTTGCAATAAGATCCCTCATATTCAGTAGTGAGCAATAAAAGCTCTAATTTTTCCCACCCATGACACTACACATGGCAGTTCCCACTTCCAGTGGAAGACTCACCCATGTTCCCCACTCGTCTCTCTCTCTCTCTCACTCACCCACACACCCACACACACGGCAGTTTAATTGCTTCCCACACTCTCGCCCCTGAACCAAAAAAGCCCGAATTGAGATTCCCCCCTTCCACCTGAATCTCAGAATCTCTCACAAAGAAGAAGGAAAAGGAAAAAGCCCGAATGGAAAACGAATCTACCACCATGGAATTGTAGTTTGTCTCAATTGACCTCTATAAGCAATGTGAAACCACAATTCAACAATCATAGGTTTGATGTTGCCATTGGGTGGCAATCAAACTACTGAAATGGTTATTACTAAAACTTGATAAGCAATGTGAAACAACAATTCAACTCTCAAAGTCATCAGTATTTAAGAAGAGAACGGGAAACTGAATAAACATAGAGTAAGAAAATACCCAAGTCCTTGGGGACACGAAACGAACCACCCCAAGTAGTATTTAGGGGGAACACTGAATCAAATAAGAGAGCAATTTGAAAATAGAATAATTCATATCCTCCAATACTACTAATACTCATTTGTGCTATTCAGAAACATAAACGGATGCCTATACCTGTTTTGCCTCTCCCAAGTTGTTTCCAATTTAACCCACCTGCATCCAAAAATGACCTAAAATGAATCAAACTCATCTAATGCATAACATGTTCCTAATTCCTACTATTGGAAAAGAAAACAGTCATACAAAATGAAGCAAATGAGAAATGTTCGATTTTTTTTCCAGCAAATTCTGAAGTAAATGTAAATGCCATAACAGGAAGAGAGGGAAAAGATAATTTCTAAAAAAAGCCAAAACAATAATAACTTAAGCAATTAAGCAAATAGACCATAGTTGGGGCAAACACATGAAGCTGGGACATATGCTTAATATACCAACAGCGTCCAATGCCTACAAAATGCAAAAGCAGTAAAAATATCAGAATCATAAGCAATTGAAATTCAGAACAATATCATGACATTCACATATGGTCATTAAATTGGTTCGACAAAAAGCTTTCTTTGAATCTCCAAGACTTCGGCCTTCTTTCCCTTATAAACTCAACTATTCTCTCAATGTGCGTAAGCCATAGCTAAAGAAATCAAGTATGACCACCATAAACCTACAAGCATAAAAACAATACATGCAGCTGTCCTAGTCCATGGCATAAGTAATATAGTTTTAACTGACATAAATTGAATAATCTCAACACATATTACTGGTAGGAGTTACACTCTTCTAGGTATCTTCTCCGAGGGAGAGAGAGAGAGAGAGAGAGAGAGAGAGAGAGAGAGGAGACCGCACCTGGTCGAGTTAAAACATACCCAAAGCGATGGGGCCACGGACTTAGGGTTTTGATTTTGTGAGTGCGTTGAAGGACCCTATAACGAACAAAACAATAGAAGAGCATAATAAGAACCCTAAATCAGACTGAACCCAAACAGAATTAGACAAATAAGAAACAGAGATGTGAATTCAAAATGCTTAAAGCAAATAAGTGTGTATTGGAGATCTATCAAAAGGATATAGGAAAATAAACCAGATGATGAAGACCTAAATGCGTCTGTACTTTACTCCATGGGTTGAAAGCGGCCATGGCAGTGGGTTAGTCTTCTTCTCCGGCAAGGAGGCCGTCCGTGGCGCTTGGAGATGAAGGGTTTTGGTGAGTTGTGCCAGTGAGATTCTCAATCGTCTGATGGTGGAGAGAGAGAGAGAGAGAGAAAGACAGGGGGAAGAAGAATGGCTGTGTTGCGTATTCAGGGAGGGAGAAGGAGAAGAGGGGAAATACTTGGACGCATGTGAACCACGTGTACTTCCACAGGGAATGACAAGAAGGCGAGGCCAAATTCTCAATTGCCCCTGAATGTACTCATAATTACCAAAATAGAAGTGAGCGAATGGGCGCAATTACCCTCAGCCTTTAGCCTTGTGGCTTTTCAATCAGGGGACAAAATTGTCCAAATTGGCAAAAAATGGCTAGCGTTTCAATTGGAAAACTGTTTCTTCTTAAGGAGAGTTAGGATTTCCTATAAAAATGAGATCAACATACAAACAAACAACAAGCATATCCCCTTTTTCATTCACCATAGCATAAAGAGCATGCTCATGTGGACATTTGGTGAAACCATTAGTAATGAAATACTTATCAATTCTAGTATTCTATGCTCTCGACACTTGTTTCAATCCATACAATCACTTTGTTTGGTTGAACTTTTAGAAAGTTATTTTTTAGAGTTGAGTGGTAATGAGTGGAGAGAGATAGAGACAGAAATTTATTGAAAACTGTGCCGAGAGTAAAAGTTACTCTCAAAATGCTCATCCAAACAAAGTGAATGTCTTCTTAAGCCTCAGATCTTTATTCTCATTGCCTTTGACCAAATACCCCAAAGGTTATTCAACGTACACCTCCTCCTTAAGCAACCCATTTAAGAGCACAGATTTTACATCCATTTGATAAATCTTCCATTTATTTTAAGCAACCAGAGAAATCAACAGCCTTATAGTTTCTAAACGGGTAACAGGACCAAATACCTCTTCGTAGTCAATTCCAGCACGTTGACTATATTCCTTAGCCACCAATCTTGTTTTATACCTTTCAACCTCTCCTTTTTGTTCTTCTTTGCTTTGTATACCCATTTCACCCCAATAGCTTTTTGCCCTTTTGGAAGAGTAGCAAGCTCCCACGTGTCATTCTTTTTTTATGGCATTGATCTCTTCCTGCATAGCACTTCTCCACTTTTCATCTTTCATAGCCTCTTCATAGTTCAAAGGCTCACTTTCTGCAAAAAGACAAAACGGTTCAAGTGGTTCAGTCGCCTCATAAAGATCACTGACACTCCACATGCGTGGCGTTCTCTCATTTGAGCTTTCTCCTGGTGATGGTGGTTCAATACGAGAAAAAATTGGAGGTGCAATTAGCTCTTGTGGTGCTTCTGATTGCTCCTCCTCCTCAAAATAGGGGGAAAATCATAATTTTCTCCTCCTTAAATATCCCACTCCTAAGTGCTTTCTTTGTCAAAGTCCACGTCTTTACTAATCACATTATTTTGAGTGATTGGATTGTAGAGCTTGTAAACTTTGGAGCTTGAATCATAGCCGATAAAAATATATTTCTGACTCTTTAAATCCACCTTGGACCTTTTTTGATTTGGAACAAGAACATATGCAATACTTCCAAAAACTCGCAGATGTGATATATTGGGCTTCATTCCACTCCAAGCAGAAGTGGTGTCATGTTCTCTACACTTTTTGTAGGACATCGATTTGACAAATACACTGCACAATCAACAGCTTCTGCCCAAAATTCCTTAGGCATTCTTTTACTCCTCAACATGCTCTGCGCCATATTTAAAATTGATCTATTTTTCCTCTCGGCAACCCCATTTTGTTGTGGCGATTTAGGTACCGTTAAAGGACGACGAATTCCATTCATTTCAAAAAAATTCTTAAATTCATTGAATGTGAATTCTCTTCCTCTATCGAATCTCAAAGCTTTAACTTCGTAGCCACTTTGCTTCTCAACCAAAGCTGTAAATTTCTAAAAAAATTCCAAAAACTTCTGATTTTTTTGCAAAAAATAGACCCAATTTTTTCTACTAAAGTCATCAATGAAAAATAGAAAATACTTGTTCTTACCAAATGATGCTGGTTTGATTGGACCACAAATGTCAATATGAATAAATTGAAGTGTCTCCAAAACCGGGCTATTGCCCTATTCTCTCTCAATTGCCTCTCCTTTATTCTTTTGGAAAGGGCTTCCGAGATTGCTTGCCGAATTGACATCCCTCGCATAGCTAATCTGGATGGTTTATAGAAGGCAAGGCATGTACCATCTTTTTTTGAACCATCATATTTATTCCTCCAAAGTTTAAGTGTCCAAGCCGCATGTGCCATCGCCATGACATGTCTATCACACTTGCTTTCAAGCACTTGGCCACATCAGTTTGAAGATTTAACAGAAACATTCAATTCTTCGTCATTGAAACATTTGCAACCAAATTATTTCTTTCATCTTTTAAAGAAAGACAACGATCTTTCATGAAAATTTCATAACCTCTTTCCAAAAATTGACCAAGGCTTAAAATATTATTCTTCATTTTTGGCACAAAGTATACGTCCGATATGATTCGATGATCACCATTCTTCAAACGAATTAGAATTGTACCTTTTTCCATGATTGGAACGTTTGAGGAGTCGCCAAAAGTAACATATCATTTTCACATCTCATCAAGCTCTACAAATTTGCTTTTGTTGCCGCACATATGATTACTAGCACCATTGCCAAGATACCACAATTTTTCTCCCAACTCTTCATTTTGCTTGACCACAAGCAACAAAGTGGGTCCTGCTTCAATCTCTTTTTCTTCAACAAAGTGAGCTTGCTCTTCAACATGGTTATTGGCATCTTCATATTCTCAAGAAAAATGTCCATAATTGTAACAACTTAACATTCTATTTGAGACTTGTCATACCTTCTCTGGTTTGAATGATTATCTCTTCCATGACTGCGGCCTCTTCCTCTTCCACGTAACCTTGATGTTGAAAATTAACTTCTATGTACAAAGTCATAATTGAAAGAGCCATTATTATCTCTTTCTCTTTCTCCTTGTCCACGACCACGTCCATATCCGCATCCTCGACCCTGTCCTCGGCCTTTTTATGTGCTTCCACCTCTATCATTTCTCCCTCCATTACCTCGTAAAGAGAGTTTTGCTTGCAAAGCTTGTTCCACTGCTTCATTTCCATTTGTCTTAAGTCTTTCCACATGAGCTTGTAAAGATCCAAAGAGTAGGTCAAATAGTCATAGAGTCTAAGTCTTTTGACTCTTCAATGGCAACCATATAGGCAGAAACTTTGGTTGCAATGAGCGAAGAATTTTCTCCACCACGCGAACATCTGGAAAGCTTTCATCATATCACTTCATCTGATTCACAATGACCAACATTCTTGCGAAATATTCTGAAATAGACTCAGATTCCTTCAGCGAAGGGATTCAAACTCTCCTCTAAGAGTTTGAAGTCGTGCTTTCTTCACTCTCCTCTGAAATAATTTTGGAGGATTTTCCACACCTTTTTCACGGTGGTTAAACTAGCCACTTTTTCGAACATTGAATCATTCAAGCCCTGATGGATGAGAGTAAGAGCATTTTTGTCCTTAATACTTAACTTCTATAAGGCATTCTTTTAAGAAGCATTCAAGGTGGAATTATCTCGCTCTTCATAATCTTTCTCTACCATCTCCCAACGATCTTGCAAACCGAGAAGAGCCTTCATCCGTAACGCCCAATTGTCGAAGTTATCTTTGGTGAGCCAAGGATATTGAAATCCTATCAGACCATTCACCATTTTCTTGACCTTTAGCAAGGTAGCTCTGATACCACTTCTCATCACTTAATCATTTATTTGGTGTTTCCTGTCCAGTAAATCATTTCCACCTTGGCCAGTGTACACAACATCTTCACAATGATCAAGATCATACTCATATTGTCCAGGTATGTCAATGACAATTGCAAGTGGTAATGTATAGCATGGGTAATCCTTCTTAGCAGTTTTCCCAATATAATAAATCCCATTCAGTCAATGACTGTGGAAACCTACGACAACCAACTCAACCCGTGAAAAGAACTGATGCCGAATATCAATAGCTAGAATGGAACCAATTTGCATTTTTGAATACAATACGGCATTTGTCTGCCTCATCTACCTTATTGTCTTCAAGGGAAAGTGTTAGAATTAATTTAGAATTTAATGTTCAAGAAAGGATCGTCTAACATAGTTCATGTACTTAGGTTATTGAGGAGTCACATGTATGTTAATCTTAATACATGTAGGGAAAGACTCGTGTGTGTGGAGATATATGAATGCATTAAGTATGAGGAGTCTAAGATGTATGTGTATGTCCTATATAAAGGGGTGTTGATCAACGGACATGGTATGTAAAAATATTCAACAGTATTAAAATAAAGATTATCTCGTTGAATGTTTAAGGTACTTGTCATTCTTGGGAGCTTTGTACGGCCTTAGGGTCGTACATCTCCAAAATGTACATTTATATTCTTTTTTAACCTCCACATTTATATTTACTTATTTTATGTAAGTCCAACATATCCCGCTATAATGTATTCCAACAAATGGTATCAGAGCATAGTACAATCCTGGGATGAATGTGTTGATCAAAAGTGAATGGTTGAGTTATGCATGGAGTCATGTTTTCCCCAGTTATTATGTTCTTACTAAGTATTAGTTAATGGTCTGATGTTCCATTCAGTGGAGGAGCTATGAATTGTAGAAAAAAGGCTCATGCGAAAGCTGAAAAATAGTGTGGTGGATCGTGGAAGAAGTTTGTGATGCTCTCACCATGTTTGTATCTCTGGGGACAATAGTGTTTGACTCATTGAAAGGACTGCTTGCCAAAAGTTATAGATTTTCGTTAGGGTTTTGAAATCAAAGACATGAATGCCTTGGATGTGTGAAGCCCCAATATGTGGGTGGCCTGACAATCTAATGCAGATAGGGTTGATTGTCGTAAGATGGAAAAGAGAAAACACTCTGTGTGTTTTGACAACAGTTAAAGTGTATGATTAATTGTTTGTTTATTTCGTTCTCTCCATAACCTTTCTCTATAATCTCCCAACAATCTTGCAAACCGAGAAGAACCTTCATCCATAGTGCCAAATTGTTGATGTTATCTTTGGTGAGCTAAGGATATTAAAATCCTATCCAACCATTCACCATTTTCTTGACCTCTAGCTAGGTGACTCTGATACCACTTCTCATCACTTGATCAATCAATTGGTCTTTCTTGCCCAGTAGATCATTCCCACCTTGGCCAGTGTACATAACATCTTCACAATTATCTTAATCATCCTCATGTTGCCCAGTTATAACAATGACAATTTTAAGTGGTAATGTATAGCGGGGGTAATCCTTCTTAGCAATTTCTTCAATGTAATCAATCTCATTCAGCCAATGGTTGTGGAAACATATGACAACCATCTCAACCTTTGAAAAGAACTGATGCCCAATACGAATACATGTAACGGAACAAATTTGTTTTTTCCGAAACAATACGGCATTGGTCTGCCACATCTGCCTTATTGCCTTCAAGGGGAAGTGTTGGAGATAATTTAGAATTTAATGTTTAAGATAGGATTGTCTAACACAGTTCATGTACTTAGGCTATTGAAGAGTCACATTTTTGTTCTTGATACATGTAGGGGAAGATTTATGTGTGTGGAGATACATGAATGCATTAAGTATGAGGAGTCTAAGATTTATGTGCATGTCTTATACAAAGTGTCGTTGATAAATGAAGATGGTATGTAAAATTATTCAAGAATAATGAAATAAAGATTATCTCGTTAAGTGTTTAAGGTACTTGTTTTTCTTGGGAGCTCTGTACGGCCATACGGTCGTACATCTTTGAAATGTACATTTATATTATTTGTTATCCTCCCCATTTACGTTTAGTTATTTTATGTAAGTCTAACATATTCCGCTGTGATGTATTTCCAACAAATGGTATCAAAGTATAGTACAATCATGAGATGAACGTGTTGATCAAGTGTTAATGGTCGAGTTATTCATGGAGTCATGTTTTCCCCAATTGTTATGTTTTTGCTAAATTTTAGTGAATGATCTTATGGTTCATTCAGTGGAGGAGTCATGAATTCTAGAAAAGAGGCTCACGGGAAAATTGATAAATAGTGTGGTGGAACGTGAAAGAAGTATGTGATGCTCTCACCCTGTTTGTGTCTTGTGGGACAATTGTGTATGTCCCATTGAGAGAAATGTTTGGCAAAAGCGATAGACTTCCACAAGGGTTTGGAAATCAAAGATATAAGTGTTTTCGATGTGTGAAGCCCCAATATGTGGGTGGGCTTGACAATCTGAAGTCGAGAGGGCTAATTGTCGTAAGAGGAAAAGAGAAAATTCTAATGTAATTCGGCAGTAGTTAAAGTGTATGATTAGTTGTTTGTTGGTTTCAGGGTGATTATGGCGTTGAATTATCCAATCTCATATGGATGAGAGTAAGTGTTTTTTTTTATCATTCATCCTTAACTTCTGTAATGCATTCTTTTCAGTAGGATTAAAGGTGGAATTTCTCATCTCGCTCTTCATAACCTTTCTCTACAATCTCCCAACAATCTTGTGATCCGAGAAGAGCCTTCATCCTTAGCACCCAATAGTTGAAGTAATCTTTGGTAAGCAAAGGATATTGAAATCTTATCCAACCATTCATAATTTTCTTGACCTCTAGCAAGGTGGCTCTGATACCACTTCTCATCACTTGATCATTTATTTGGTGTTTCCTGCCCAGTAAATTAATCATTTCCACCTTGGCCAATGTACACAATATCTTCACAGTTATCAGGATCATCCTCATATTGTCCAGGTATAACAATGACAATTGCAAGTTGTAATGTATAGCAGAGGTAATCCTTCTTAGCAATTTTCCCCATATAATCAATCTCATTCAGCCAATGGTTGTGGAAACCTATGATAACCACCTCAGCCCGTCAAAAGAACTGATGCCCAATATCAATAGCTAGAATGGAACCAATTTACTTTTTCGAATACAATACGGCATTGGTCTGCCTCATCTACCTTATTGCCTCCAAGGGGAAGTGTTGGAGATTATTTAGATTTTAATGTTTAAGATAGGATCGTCTAACACAGTTCATGTACTTAGGTTATTGAGGAGTCACATGTATGTTAATCTTGATACATGTAGGGATAGACTCATGTATGGTGGAGATACATGAATGCATTAAGTATGAAGAGTCTAAGATGTACATGTACGTCCTATATAAAGGAGTGTTGATCAACGGACATGGTATATAGAAATATTCAACAGTATTAAAATAAAGATTATCTCGTTGAGTGTTTACGGTACTTGTCATTCTTGGAAGCTCTGTACGGCCTTAGAGTCATACATCTCCGAAATGTATGTTTATATTCTTTGTTATACTCCACATTTACATTTACTTATTTTATGTAAGTCCAACATATTCCGCTGTGATGTATTTCCAACAAATGGTGTCAAAGCATAGTATGATCCTGGGATGAACGTGTTGATCAAAAGTGAATGGTCGAGTTATGCATGAAGTCATTTTTTTCCAGTTATTATGTTCTTGCTAAATTTTAGATAATGGTCTGGTGTTCCATTCAGTGGAGGAGCTATGAATTGTAGAAAAAAGTCTCATGCAAAAGCTGAAAAATAGTGTGGTGGATCGTGGAAGAAGTTTGTGATGCTCTCTCCTTGTTTGTATCTCCGGGGACAATAGTGTCTAACTCGTTGAGAGGACTGCTTGCCAAAAGTTATAGATTTCGTTAGGGTTTTGAAATCAAAGACATGAGTGCCTTGGATGTGTGAAACCCCAATGTGTGGGTGGGCCTGACAATCTGTAGCTGATAGGGCTGATTGTCATGAGAGGGATAAGAGAAAATACTATGTGTGTTTTGACAGCAGTTAAAGTGTATGATGAATTGTTTCTTTATTTCTTTCTCTCCATAACCTTTCTCTACAATCTCCCAACAACCTTGCGAACCAATAAGAACCTTCATCCGTAGCGCCCAATTGTCGAAATTATCTTTGGTGATCCAAGGATATTGAAATCCTATCCAACCATTCTCCATTTTCTTGACCTCTAGCAAGGTGACTCTGATACCACTTCTCATCACTTAATCAATTAATTGGTGTTTCCTGCTTAGTAAATCATTCCCACATTGGCCAGTGTACACAACATCTTCACAATTATCTTAATCATCCTCATGTTGCCCAGATATAACAATGACAATTTTAAGTGGTAATGTATAGCGGGGGTAATCCTTCTTAGCAATTTCCCCAATATAATCAATCTCATTTAGCCAATGGTTGTGAAAACCTACAACAACCATCTCAACTTGTGAAAAGAACCGATGCCTGATATGAATACCTAGAACGGAACCATTTTGCTTTTTCAGATACAATACGGCATTCGTCTGCCTCATCTGCCTTATTGCCCTAAAGAGGAAGTGTTGGAGATAATTTTGAATTTAATGTTTAGGATAGAATCGTCTAACATAGTTCACGTACTTAGGTTATTAAAGAGTCACATGTATGTTCTTGATACATGTAGGGGAATATTTATGTGTGTTTGAAGATACATGAATGCATTAAGTATGAGGAGTCTAAGATTTATGTGTATGTCTTATATAAAGGGTCGTTGATCAATGAAAATGGTATGTAAAATTATTCAATTATAATGAAATAAAGATTATCTCGTTAAGTGTTTAAGGTACTTGTTATTCTTGGGAGCTCTGTACGGCCATATGGTCGTACATCTCTGAAATGTACATTTATATTCTTTGTTATTCTCCACATTTATGTTTAGTTATTTAATGTAAGTCTAACATATTCCACTGTGATGTATTTCCAACAAATGGTATCAAAGCGTAGTACGATCCTGAGATGAACGTGTTGATCAAGTTTTAATGGTCGAATTATTCATGGCGTCATGTTTTCCCAATTGTTATGTTTTTGTTAAATTTTAGTTAATGGTCTTATGGTTCATTCAGTGGAGGAGTCATGAATTCTAGAAAAGAGGCTCACAGGAAAGCTGATAAATAGTGTGGTGGAACATGGAAGAAGTATGTGATGCTCTCACCTTGTTTGTGTCTCGTGGGACAATTGTGTATGTCCCATTGAGAGAACTGTTTGCCAAAAGCGATAGACTTCCACAAGGGTTTGGAAATCAAAGACATCAGTGTTTTGGATGTGTGAAGCCCCAATATGTGGGTGAGCTTGACAATCTAAAGCCGAGAGGGCTAATTGTCATAAGAGGGAGAAGAGAAAACTCTGTGTGTAATTTGGCAACAGTTAAAGTGTGTGATTAGTTATTTGTTTGTTTCAGGGTGATTATGGCGTTGAATTATTCAATCCCTAATGGATGAGAGTAAGTGTATTTTTATCATTCATCCTGAACTTCTGTAATGCATTCTTTTTAGTAGCATTATAGGTGGAATTTCTCATCTCACTCCTCATAACCTTTCTCTACAATCTCCCAACAATCTTGTGATCCGAGAAGAGCCTTCATCCATCCTACCCAATTGTTGAAGTTATCTTTGGTGAGTCAAGGATATTGAAATCTTATCCAACCATTCGCCATTTTCTTGACCTCTAGTAGGGTGGCTCTGATACCACTTCTCTTCACTTGATTATTTATTTGGTGTTTCCGACCTAGTAAATTAATCATTCCTGTAACGACCCGGATTTTTGCTCCTATTTTTTTTCAATTAGAAATTTATATTTCGAAATTTTTTTAAAACTGACTAGTATCCGACAATATTTTTTTTTTTTACCCATATGTTTTAATGATCCAAAATTTTTAATAAGTTAAATTATAATTCTATACAAAAATTATTTCTTTATAAATTTAGTTAATTAATTATAGATTGAACTCTATATTGGTTTAAATCGAATTATCAAAATTCCTTATAGGCGTGTGGTGTGCCACATACACCATAATATTTTTCCACCACCCCTTTATCAAAAAAACTCGGCTCTTTCATCTCCCCCAGCCGGCTTCTCTCTCTCTCTCTCTCTAGCTCTGATCGTATATTCGTCGTTATCTCGTCCATCTCAAAACCCAAGTGATAGAAATTTCATTAATACAATCTTATCCCCTTCCTCCTTGCACCCCACTCCACCCATCTCTATAAAAACCTTTCTCCCTCTCCGAAATTCAGAACACAAAAAAAAAAAGAAAAAAGAAAGAAAGCTCGGAAATTCCGTTCATGGAGGAAATTAGTGGGTTTCTCGGATTTTGCCCACACCCATCACCAAACCAAGCTACGCACCTCCTAGAATGTTCCTCGGCATCACCGGACCATCCCCTACTCACCCAGAACAGTCCCTGAAGTTCCCAGCCGCTGTAATCTTTTCCATGAGTCCGAAACCGATCGCCGTATTTTTTTCCGATTGAATTCAAGGTATTATAATCCGTCTCCTACCTTCTCCTAAGTATATTGAATAATTGCGTATTAATTTTATGGTTCGGATTGAAAGAAATCGATCTCGACATGTCTCGACCGTTCTCCTCGGTTTTATTTTTTTCCTCGGCTGTGAACAGTGAATCCCACGAGATGGGTATTGATTTTTTTTTTTTATAAATAACACTTTGATCCATCTAAATTATTTGGTGTACTAATTTTGGTCCAAATGTATGACAACATAATATAATTAGCCCTTAATTAGTTAATTAAAGTTCATGTTTCGGCGCCATAACCTGTTCTTTTTTTCTTTTTTTTACGACTTAAGTATTATAATCCTTCTCCTAAGAATATTAAGTGTTTATGTATTAGTGTTTTAACGTTTCGGAGTAGGAGAAATCAACCCCGACGTCGCATGGTGTCGCACGGAATTCCCCTGTTTTTGTTTCGACCAATACTGTTCATGCGTAGTTTTTTTTTTTTTTTTGAAAAAGAAGATGTTGATAATACACTTATTCCCCTGGTTTTCCTAAGTTTATAATTTCGGCCCAAATGATGGTTTTGTCCTCTTGTGAGTTTAATTTGTATACAAGTAATTAATAAATAGGTCCATAATCATGTTGCGTTGAATTAAACTGGAAATAACGGCTATATCAAATAATTTGATAAATGTAGGAGTTAATAACTTAAACTAATCTACATGTTCGACAAAAACTATCAATTGCCATGCTTGCTTTCACATAGAAACGTATCATGTTTGTTGATCACATTATTATGGATTCATGATTGTTGTATTTGTTGCATGGATCGGACTTAGGTTCGCTTGGTGATTTCAAATGAGAAATTATGTAGACGTTGTTATGGTTAATGGAAAATGAAAATAGATGAAAGGTTGTGGGCTTAGCAGGACCTCAGGGGTAGCCGGACAGGACCTCATGTTAATCGGGGGTAGCCTAACAGGACCTTGAGGGCAGCCTGAAAGACCCGGTGTAGCTAGGGTGGCCAAGCAGAACCTCTGGGGTAGCCTGACAGGACCTCAAGGATTGGGGGTAGCCTAGCAGGACCTGGAGGGCAGCCTGATGGACCTAGAATTGTGAGGGTGGCCAAGCAGGACCTCAAGGGTAGCCTGACAGGACCTCAGGTATTGAGGGTAGCCTAGCAGGACCTTGGGGGCAGCCTGATGGACCTGGAATTGTGAGGATAATCTACTAGTACCTCGTGATATTGAAGGTAGCAGGACGTTTAAAATATGTTCAATGAAATACTGAGTTCGTAAGGCGATGGATACTATGGTACAAGAATGATTATGAGATCGATGTGATGAGATTGAAACTGGCGAGTGTCCAGTGATGAATTGATAGACTGGCATGTGTCCAGTGATGAATGGATAGACTGGCGTGTGTCCAGTGATGATTGTGAAATGGTTGTGATGTGGTGTATAAGATAGGCGAATCCTAGTTGTGATTCAGGTATGATAAGCTATCCCCTTGTTGTAGTTATTGTAACTTAGGTTATCTACGACAGCAAAGGGAAGTGATCTCATGGGACCGAACACAGCTAGCGGTTGGGGAGGAAAGATCTCGTGGATGAGATCTTAGACTACACGATAGATTAATGGATAGTAATAAATCGATTAATGTGAAATCTCTCTGTTTTACTTTTTCGCATTATTTATATCCTGTTGCCTGCTAGTTGTAAAGTAAGAAGGGTGGTTGGGTTGGATTATTCTACTGGGTGATTTATCACTCACGGATACGTCTGTATCCTGGTAAATCGATTGCTTCGGCGATCAATTTGCCAGAGGGCGCAGGATTCAATGGAGGGGATTCAATGATGGTGCAGTTCGACACGAGAAGAATATCTGGAGTAGAGATCGAGTATGCTTGGGATTCGAATCAAGTCTAGAGTCAGCTCTGAAGATAATGTATTTTGAATCAGTAAATTTATTTGAGATTGTAATAGCCAAACTTTATTTTGGAAAATCATATTTGTTTAGCCAAATTTTCTTAAAAAATTATTTTATTTTGCTTCCCAAAAATCGGGGCGTTACAATTCCCATATTGGCTAGTGTACACAATATCTTCACAATTATCAAGATCATCCTCCTATCTATCAATAGCCTATGAAAATGTATGTGAACCACTAAAGCCTCCAAACCTTCAACCCTTATAATTTCAAGATTTTTTTACTTTTTAAAAACAGTTAAAAAAAACCACCGCATTACGCGTGCCCCACCTAAAGACTAAACGGAAAAAAGAAAAAAGGATAAAAGCACGTTTAACCAACCACAACCACGAGCCAAATGGAAAAAAATGTGTACCCCACGTCCTATCCCACCCATGACCCATTGGCCAAATGGAATAAAGGAAAATAAAAAACCATCCATGTTTTTTTTTCAGAAAAACCTCCATCCAACTCTCATACTTGCACTTACACCTTTTTTATACATCCGATTTTCAAGTCCTCATTCTCCCATTTTTCTCTCTTCTTCAACTATTTAAACTCTTCTCATGCAACTCCTCACTTTTCCTCTTCTTTAATCCTCACCATTTCCGTATTGCTGCCACCAATTGCTATTAAGCCAAAAGAAGTCCATCGCTCTATCATTGTCATGTATCTTCACTTCCCCCACAGTCCCTCTCCTAATTAACGAAATTGTTTCGATTTTTTTGTTTTCCTAATTTTGAAAGTAAAAGCCTATGTTTAATAACTATACTGAATTAAGAGATTGCTCAATTCACTACAACGTTTGGTTTAAGTTCTCATCAACTGCTCAAAGGTTTAAAAAAATTTGTATTCATGCATTTTTCTTGCTTCCACAATTCCTTTCCTAATGGTGTTTCCACTTAATTTTTTTTCTCTAGATTTTGATTAAGAGATTGTGTTCACCAACGTTTGGTTTCAGTGCTCATCCACTGTTCAAAGGTCAATCTTGCGAATTCTCTTCTTCTGCCCATAAAATTGTGAGCAAAACAAAATTCGACCAGAGAAATTCTTGGTGGTAGAAAACCAATCAGCTGTGAGTTGTTATTGTGTAGAATAAAAATTATCTACTAGCTTTATCATTTCATGAAGTTTATATACATGGTTGTTTTAATTGTTTCGTTAGCTTTTTTTATGTACCAAATTTATCATTTCATGCAAGTTTATATACATCATTTTTTTAATTTTTTTCATTAGCTTTTTGTTTTCTTTTTTCTATGGTGATTCTAAATAAGTCTTCTTATTTGCAACAAAAAGAATGTCATCTAAACGTGGGAGGGATAACAACAAAAAATATATATTATTCCATGCTGATTGGCATGGTAGGTGGGTGCCCCAACTCCATCCACACCACACATTTGTGTAGGAGCACCAAATAATAGTTTGTAGACTCTGCACACCTCTTGATTGATATTTGCCTTATTAAATAACGTTGTGCCAGTTCGATCCACAACACAATAAAAAAGTGTAGATTTTTTTGTTCCCCGTGTATCGAACGGGGCACAACGCTAATTGCCCAGATATAACAATGACAAATTGCTAGTCGTAATGTATATCGGGGGTAATCCTTCTTAGCAGTTTCCCCAATATAATCAATCTCATTCAGCTAATGGCTGGGGAAACATACAACAACCATCTCATCCCGTGAAAAAAAACTGATGTCCAATAATACATCGGTTTGCCTCATCTGCCTTATTGCCTTCAAGGGGAAGTGTTGGAGATAATTTAGAATTTAATGTTTAGGATACGATCGTCTAACACAATTCACGTACTTAGGTTATTGAAGAGTCACATGTATGTTCTTGATACATGTAGGGGAAGATTCATGTGTGTTGAGAGATAGATGAATGCAATAAGTATGAGGAGTCTAAGATGTATGTGTATGTCCTATATAAAGGGACGTTGATCAACGGACATGGTATGTAAAAATATTCAAGAGTATTGAAATAAAGATTATCTCGTTGAGTGTTTAAGGTATTTGTGCTTCTTGGAAGCTCTATATGGCCTTAGCGTCGTACATCTCCGAAATATATGTTTATATTCTTTGTTATCCTCCACATTTATGTTTAGTTATTTTATGTAAGTCCAATATTCTGTTGTGATGTATTTCCAACTGATGGTACCAGAACATAGTATGATCCTGGGATGAACGTATTGATCAAAAGTGAATGGTCAAGTTATGCATGGAGCCATGTTTTCTCCAGTTATTGTGTTCTTGCTAAGTTTTAGTGAATGGTCTGGTGGTGCATTCAGTGGAGAAGCCATGTATAAGAGGCTTATGCAAAAGCTGATAAATATTGTAGTGGAACGTGGAAGAAGTTTGTGAAGCTCTCACTCTGTTTGTGTCTCCGGGGACAATAGTGTCTGGCCCATTGAAAAAACTACTTGCCAAAAGCGACCGATTTCCATAAGGGTTTGAAAATCAAAGACATGAGTGTTTTGGAGGTGTAACACCCCTAAAAACCTAATCTATATTTCAGTAGAATCAAATTACTTTTAACATGATATTTTAAGTGAGGTGAAGACAAGGTAAAAAAAAAAGAGAGATGGGAAGTGGACGTGGCTGTGTGCATGTAATTCTTGAGGGATAAGTATTGTGTGTGCATGTTAGATGGAAGATAAAATAGCTTAATAAATGGACATGTGTCCACCCTAGAATTCATCTTGGTGTCATCAAGTTTGGTATAAAGAAGAAGAATACAATTGTAGTTGTGGTCTTATAGAGACAGAGAAGTCAAGTTGGGGAAGCAGCCAAGTGGGATCTAGGGAGAATTTAATCGGTGGATTAACGGTGGTACGGAATGCGATTGGGACGAGATTTGAGTATTGTCTTGAAAAGTCTACATGTTTAATGGCCACGATCATGATTTGAGGTACCGGGTAGTGTGCAATACATTCCTAGCTAAATCTCTTTGCAAAAGTGTTCTTTGATTCTCTCATTTGTACTCAATTTGATCTCTATGCTTATTGACTCGATTATTGTCACTTCTTGTATCGTGACATAAAGAAAATATTTTGCTAAAAGCCATGGAATAGATTGGTACATGTGCAATCCCATCGGGTCACAAAGTTACAAAAGATGTACGATTGACTATCCTACGGGGAGTCCGGAATGTTTATGGGCCCCAAGTGACTATACAGAGTTTAGACCTGGGTGGTGCTTGGTACCGAGATGAGCCGGATATGAGGCTACAAATGAAAACGTTTAGAATAATTCTACTTGATTTGTTATCCTCCTTTATTGATCATAGGTGAAATTACATGGAGACCCCCTCATCTATACGTTTTGGACACGAACACCCCCTAACCTTTAAAATCACCCACAGACACCCCCTCATGTATTACCGTTACCCAAGTTAACCCCTTCCGTTAGATTGCCGTTTGTTTCAATGGCACGTGCCAATGCTTTTGGCCTTTTGAGACAAAAATACCCTTAAAACCCCATCCTTCTCTAGAATGCTCAACAAAACTTCCCAAGATCGACCTTTCGCTCCGGTCTGCATTCGCTGCATGATCAACTCCTTCGGCACCATGATCGCCGACGAGATGATGTTACCCATGGCGCCGGCGGTAGGAGGGATCAACACGGATGGGTAATTTGGACAATGGTATTTTTGTCTCTCCGAACCGGATAACAGGCCACCGCCGTGGCGAGGTTGGCGTCTCCGAGGGAGTGGACGGCGGCGAGGACGTCAGGGTGGTAAAACACCAACGAAGAAGATCCCAACCGTTCCGTTGACCACTGAATCTATATCAAAAGGAATCAAACCCCCAGCCAAATCCTCAACCAAATAAACCACATCATGAACCACTTCCAATCCGTCAAGCACAAGCATAGCACTAACATACGACGAACCCCTAGCCCTAATCTCCCCACCATCCGACTTCACAAACCCCAACTCTCGGCCGCTATAGCCGAAGAACACAACGAGGGACGAGTATTGGAGGGAGAAGAAGTCGCGGTTGAAGACTCATAGGGTTAGAGAGAGAGAGAGGTGAGGGGAGGGGAGGCCTGGATGAAATTGATTCAGGGCCCCCTTCTCATGCTTCATCGCCCTATATTAATCTCCCTCTTCTCTCTCAATTAAACTTATTAGCACTCTCTCTCTCTCTCTCTCTCTCTCTCTCTCTCTCTCTCTCTCTCTCTATCTCTCTCTCTCTCTCTGTATATGTGTGGAGTGTCAAAATTTGAAGGGTTTGTCTCAGATTTGTGATTGTATGGGTTTTGCGATTTCCAGCGAGAATGTGCGAAGGTATGGGTTGAATTGGCAGTTTTTGTATGTGATTGTATGGATGTCAATTTGTGATTGTATGTCAATTTGTAAGGGTTTACCGAGATTAAAAAAAATTGTAAGGGTTTGATGTCGTGCTTGGCTTGCACCAGTGGTTTTGATGGATTCAATTTGTGCGTTTGGTTTTTTGAGTTGATTCCGGTTTGCAATTTTTTTACAATAATGCTACGGACCATGCTCTCCACCCACGCCCAAAAACAGGACGCTGACATGGACTGGGCCCCACGTCAGCTTAAGCCCCAAAAAAAAAAACAAACAAATTCCTGAACTTTTTGAATCGGATCCCAAATTAAATCCTGCTTCTCGAGCCAAACCATTCCCACGCTTGAGAACAGAGAGAAACAGAGAGAGGAGGAGGAGAAGGCCAACCACCAGCGTCACCTCCACCACAAGCCACCACCAGCTTCACCTTCACCTCCGGCGACCATCACCACTGCATCCACCTCCGGCAACCAATCCGTAGCAAAAATAGACGCACCACCGACGACCACCGAGGTCGAATCCACCACCAAGGTCTCTCTCTCGTCTATATATCTGTGGGTTGTAGATTCAGTTCATTCTAGCTGGTTCAAACAAGAAAAGAATTAGGGCTTGTGTGAAATAAGGGATTTTTTGGGTTGAACCCTATCTATGTATTTTTAGTTTCATGTTTTACGATTATTTGGGCTCCTTTGATCAGTGATTATTTGATGGTTTCAGTTTTTTATTTTTACATTTGAACTAATTAAGCTTATACCCTCCTATGAACTAACTAATTAAGGCAAGTGTATAAATGATACTATGTATTGATCTCATTCAGTGTCCGATGCTACTGCAGATTTATTGGAAAAATGGGCATGTTGTTGATGTGGTGTGAAAGCTTTTTTGAGGAATGGCAGTGCTGGTTTTTGTAGTTGTTTTGGAAGTTTCTATGTATTGATCTTCATGGTAGTTTTGGAGACTGGATATCAGTCTGCAATTTCAGTTTTCTTTTGTTTCTTCTCAACTTCTCGTTGGAAGTTTTCCCCTTCTATCCTCCTCTCCTTCTTCGATGTACCCATTATCGAGTTTATCATTAATAATATTTTTTCCGTTTCAAAAAAAATATGATACTAGGCATTAGTCGTACTCATTTCCTGATTGATATTTATTTGAAGCTACACTAACATGAATTGATTATTCATATGCATATACTCCACTGGATTGACATTTCTTGATTAAAACAAAGAGATATGTTTTCATGGTATTAGTGCTTAATGTAGCACCGAGTGCGTGCTTGCACCGATTTATATTCTTGATTTTCGCTGTTTTCAAGGTTCTGGGATAGTGGCTTCTACACTTGATAATGGACATGCAATGATATTATGCTTTGCAACGATAAGTTCATGTCATAATTTTTTATGTTTTAACATGTAGGTGATGTTTCTGTTGCCATCACCATCGTCTTTGATGTCACTAGAGTCTATTCCGTCAGCAATGCCTCCTCGATCGTTGAATCAAGATGAGATAGATACTAATGAGGAGGAGGAGGTATGGAGTGGACACAATGAAGAAGAAGAGGAGGTATCGAGTGATTCTTCAAAAAAAATGTGTGATGAGATCGGTACTAATGAGAATGGAAAGGAGGCAACAGATAATTTTGAACTTACAGTTGAGCAACCGGAGGTTGGAATGATGTTCGGCACTCCAAATGAAGCTTATTTATATTACTTAAGATATGCTAAAGAAAATTGGTTTGGTGTGGCAAAAAAATGTCACAAAAAGAGAAGTGATGGAACCTTGAGGCATGTAACTTTTCAATGTAGTCGCGGTGGAAAGGCTAGGGTGAGAACAACCAATCCGGTCAAACCACGGCCACAAACAAAAATTGAGTGTCCAGCTCGCCTTAATTTTTCTATATGCCCGGATGGAAAGTGGAGGTTAAATCGGGTTGCATTGGAGCACAATCATGAATATAGCCCGGGAAAGTCCAAATTTTACAAAAGCAATAGGGTTCTTGATGAACATGTGAAAAGAAAGCTCATTTTGAATGATAAAGCCGGGATTCCGTTGCATAAGACTTATGACTCACTTCAGATTCAGGCGGGAGGACATGATAACCTTCCATATTATCAGAAGGATTGCCGAAATCATTTGGATACTGAGCGACGTAAATTAATTGTTGAAGGAGATGCTGAAGCGATGCATAGTTATTTCATGAAGATGAAAGCCGACAATTCTGACTTCTTTTTTGCCATGGATTTGGATGATGAGGGTCGACTGAGGAATGTATTCTGGGCTGATGCAAGGAGTTTGGTGATGTTGTGACATTTGACACAACATACTTAGTAAACAGGTATGACATGCCTTTTGCTCCATTTGTAGGCGTCAATCATCATGGTCAGTCGATATTATTGGGATGTGGACTCATCTCTCATGAAGACACCAAATCATTCTCGTGGTTATTTAAGACTTGGAAGACATGTATGTGGGATTGTGCTCCTAAAGCGATTATTACTGATCAATGTATGGCAATGAAAAATGCTATAGAAGAAGTATTCCCTAACACCCGACACCGGTGGTGCATATGGCACATTTTGAAAAAGGTGCCCGAAAAGTTGGGAAGTTGCGATGCGTATAAATCTATTTCACCCACTTTGTTCAATGTAGTTTATGATTCACTTACAAAAGAAGAATTTGAGGATGCTTGGGAGGTGTTCATCAAAAAGTACGAACTTCAAAATAATGAATGGTTACATGGGTTGTACTTGGAGAGGAATCGATGGGTGCCGGCTTTTGTGAAAGATGTATTTTGGGCGGGAATGTCATCCACACAAAGAAGTGAGAGTATGAATCATTATTTTGATGGTTATATCAATTCAAAGACAACCTTGAAACAATTTGTGGAGCAATATGAGAATGCATTGGCGAAAAAGGTGGACAATGAAAAGAATGAAGATACGAAAAGTTCACAATCTTACATCCCATGCATAATTGAAGATGAGTTGGAGAAGCAGTTTCAAAGTGCTTACACAAACGCGAAGGCGAAAGAGTTTCAAGATGAATTTGTCGGGAAACTTGGTTGTTCTTTACAGGAAAGAAAAGTAGGTGATGTTTGGTCGGAGTATGAGGTAAAAGAGTGGGTTACATTCGGAGAAGGAGAAGAGAAATGGAAAAAACGTGTGTCATTTACCGTTGATTTTAATGGTGAGACCAATGAAGCCAATTGTAATTGTCGATTGTTTGAGTTTAGAGGTATGGTGTGTAGACATCAATTGATGGTGTTCCATGATAGGGGAGTTCAAAGAGTACCTGACAAGTATGTTTTGAGAAGATGGAGAAAAGATGTGAAAAGGGTCCACACTAAGATTCGAATCAACTATGCTAACTCATCAACAACAATTGAAGCACGTCGGCATGACAACATGTGCAATCTCTTTAATGAGGTTGCCGATTTGGCGGAAGATTGTCAAGAGAAGTATGCTAAGGTGATGGGACGGATACACGAGCTAAAAGAAGAGTTGATTGAATCTTCGGTTGTTTGTGGAAGTAGTATGGGTTCGGGTATCCCTAATGATTCATTTTCACTTGGAGATGGAGTTGTACCTTCCAAAGAGAGTAGGAAGAACATCCTTGACCCGGTACCTCTTCGTCGAAAAGGAAGACCACCGTCTAAAAGAAAGCAAGGTGTTGCTGAAAAAATTTGTAACAAAAAAAGACAACAAAAAAATAAGACATTGTCTAATGAAAAAGCGAAGGTATAACCTTTTTTCTTCATTTGTTGCTTACTAGTTAATATAGACATACATATTTTGGATGCATGCTTACTAGTTATATTTTTGTACTAATTTCAGGATGTTGAGGATATTGCGGATGGCCATGTATTTGGGGCACAAGAAAATGTCGTAACTGTGAATGTAAGAAACTTTTTTTATTGCTAAGTGCCTTCTATAATTCCTTTATTAAGTTTTATGTTTTTTGTTGGGCAGAGTTATCCAAGCTACATGGGGCAATTAATGTGGCCAAATATGACGCCCCACAATATGCAACCAAATATGGCACAAGGCAGAACTATCCTCCCATTTTCTCCAACTTTATGTCCAACCGGAACAGATTTTGACCAATTTTTCAACAACTTCCCGACTTCACAAAGCAACATGTCAAGTTTACTCAATACTCATGTTTGGAGAGGACAATCAAATATTATGGGTACTCAAGTTTTGGGAGGAGGACAATCAAATTTTTTGGAAAGTCAAGGACAGGGTTGGGGAGGAGCACAACAAAGTTTTACAGAAATGATGAATGCAAGAGATAATGGCGAACAATAGAAAACTTGTTTGTGTATCTTGGTGTGTCTGTATTTTGATGAGTATCCTGGGTGTATTTTTTTTTTTTTGGGTTACGACTTAGGGTTGGGAGTATGTAGTACGTAGTTGTTGCATGGGTTAAGAGAGTAAGATTGTTGGATGGTGATGTGATCAAGAGATATGTTGAATCAGTCATTGGTTGCTGCTATATGCTAGTCTTATTTTGATTATGTTGCTGCTGGTTGTAGTGAAGGGAACACATGATTGAAATTAAAAGATTACAGCTTTGATTCTTCCATATTGATTCAATTTGTGTACATCATCTATTGATTTGGTGAAACTTAGAAGGCTATCATATTCTGAATTTTGTTCTTCCAGATTACGTCATCTAGCAAATATGGATGATAGGTTTCTAGTGTAATGCTGTTTTTTGTTTTTTTTGTTTTTGTTGGTTCATTCTGAAATTGATCCGTATCACAAGCGTATCGGACACGGCTCCGTGTCCTAGTTAATGATGCTTTGTAGTTTTAAGTTTAATGCTGGTTTGTAGAACTAATTTATAATGCTACTATTGGTGCCTTTGGTATTATGGATGATAGGTTTCCAGTGTAATGCAACTTTTTGTTTTTGGTTCATATTCTGAAATTGTAACTAGAATTCTGCACATGGAAGTATGGATGTAAAATGGAAGTATGTTTTTTAGCACCTGGAAGTATGGAAGTAATGCTGGTATATAGCACATGGAGTATGGTTTTTAGTTTAAGTATAGACTGGGTAGAATGTAAAAACAAATCCCAAAGGTAGGTTTTGAAAAAATTTCGGCAGAGTCTCCTCTATTTTTGGTCCTAGCCCGACGTCTTGCGTCTCAGTCAGTACAGCAAGAACAACAACAGGAATAGCATCAAGTTACGCACAAGCCCACACCGGGCATTTCTCATTCTAAATCCATTCACAAGCAAAAATCCATTCACAACACAAACCATAAAATCATTCACATTCAAATAAATAAGAGTACATTCTCCTCTCTAATGGTTTAAATCTCATTTGCAAAACAAAAAACAGACTACATTCCAGTATTTCAATTGTAGGACAAATAGGCCTAGTAATTACATCTCTATTTTTTTTGCTATCAAATCATTCTACTCTTCTTCGTCACCAAATGATTAAGCATCTTTACTGCTTTGGTTGAGTTGCGGAAACCTTCTTCTCTTTCCATTAGGGAGTCGAAGAAGGCAAGTGGGCTCCAACCGGGCATGCTCGACAATAGCCAACTTGTTCATCGTCACATGCTTTGTTTGAGTTGCGGAAACCTTCTTCTCTTTCCTACTGTTTCAGCATCCTTTGCTCGAGTTTGAGAATGGCACAGTGCTTCTTAGAGGTCCAAGACATTTAATGCACTGGCTATGTAGATCGATTATATGGCAACATTCAAGATTTAATTCTTTACCATCCCCAACATCAAGCCTGCATTTCCAGAAAAGAAGAGAATATTGTAAGAACATTTAAAACGAGTTAAAACGAGAGCAGACTTGATTTGTGTACTATGGTTAATGAAGGGGCTACTTACCAATAGAAGAAAGGTTGGGTGCTCTTGCTATCAGACCAGGAAGTAAGCAAAAAACAGCCATAGCATAAATCATAGACGTCTCGTGAATGTATGGAGAAGATGCAGCAAGTGATTGTGTGCACCATCTTTCTAAATCTATTATTCCATTGTGATTATGGTACTGCCTAATCAATACCAGCAAACCCCACAAACTAACTCTTCAAAAAAAAAAAAAAGAAACTATCCAATGCAAAATGAAAGGAAGATTAGTTACGTCCAGTGTGTTTCATCCATGCTTCCTGAATTGGGGCTTACCTGGGCATAGTTAGCCAAATTGGAGATCCCTTTGTCAGCTAATTGATCTAAAAATGAATCCACAATCTTTCTGTGGTAAAACACTGGGGACGAGCCCATGCTTCCCTCCCATATTTCTCAGTCTGGGGTTGTGGAAGATCACAGTTTTCAACTTTCTCAAGTGACTTGAGAAAAACTAAGGAAGCTAACTCATCTTTACAGCTGCAAATCATAATTTTCAAGTGAATGAATTTACTGTCTTGTTTGAGAAAAGCCAAAAACCAACTGAAATTGTTAGGGTTCGAACCCAAAAAATCCCAATTTCACAAGCCCTAATATTTTTTTTGGTTTCAACAAGTTACAGTGAAATTAAAGGCTAGAATCGACTGATATTGAATTATAGGGGTCATCGACAACAGAGAGAGAGAGAGAGAGAACAAGACCTTGGCGGTCGGTAATGACGCCGGTGGTGTCGTCGTTGCTGGCCCAGGAGATTTTCGCTCGCTGACGTGGAGGGTGAGGCTGGTGGGAGTCGCCGGTGATGGGGGTTGCCGGTGGTGGGAGTCGACGGAGATGGGGTCGCTGGTGGTGGGAGTCGACAGAGATGGGGTCACCGGGGGTCTCTCTTTCTCTCTTCGTTCGTTGTTTCTCTTCTCTTACTCCGTTCAAAAAATTTCAGCTGGTTTGGGGATTTATCAAAAGTTCAGGAATTTGTTTTTTTTTTTTTTTTTGGGGGGCTTAAGCTGACGTGGGGCCCAGTCCACGTCAGCGTCCTGTTTTTGGGCGTGGGTGGAGAGCCTGGTCCGTAGCATTATTGATTTTTTTATTTGTGAGTGTGATTTTTTAGTTACAAGTAGATGAGGGGGTGTCTGTGGGCGTTTTTAAAGGTTATGGGGTGTTCGTGTCCAAAACGTATAGACGAGGGGGTCTTTGTGTAATTTCACCTTGATCATATTCATATTGCTAGTCATGTTTTTGTCCTCGTATTACATATACTACCCGTTCATTTAATATTTTACAAGTACAGAGCAAGTTAGTGGAGACCCGAGTTGGAGTATTGAAAGAGTTAATTTTAGAGATTGTTTAGAAATCTGTATCATTTTGGAGGTTTTTAGGCCCACCATGTATATTTATCTTGGAGACTTGTAATTATTAAAGATGTATTTGTTTTGAGGCAATGTAAAAATTCAAGTCGTCACAGGTGGTGTGCTCGAATGAAGCACTCTCCAGTCTTTTTTCTGATTTCTTGTGGGGACCCTTAAAATCACGTTATGGACACATTGAACAATTTGAATCATCAAAATTTGATCAAGAAATGGGAGGTCCACATTTTATTAAAATAAGGGATCCTTCTGGAATCCGTTGTGTGTGTGTGTGTGTGTATCACTTAGCTTCTTATAAGGGCACCATTATTTTAGTTAAGTTGCGGACGTCCTCTTTTCTCCCCTTTCCCGACCAAATTTTGATGATCCGAGCCGCTCAATGTGTTCAGAACGTGATTTTAAGGATACTCGCAAGAAATCAGCAAAAAAAAAAAAACGGGAAGGGCTTCATCCGAGCAGTTTTTATTTGAACCGTTCAATAAAAAACAAACAAAAATTGCTCCGATGAAGCCCTTCCCGGTCTTTTTTTTTTGTTGATTTCTCGCGAGTATCCTTTAAATCACGTTCTGAATACATTGAGCGGCTCAAATCATCGCAAATTGGCCGGGAAAGGGGCGTCCTCACTTTAATACGGTAAGAGCGCCCTTATAAGAAGTTTTGTGTATGGGATCTAGAGACAACACTTTTGCCAAAACTTTTGACACTAGATCCCAACCATTCATTTGGACGGTTCAGATTAAAAAATCAAAAGGCAACACTGTCTCCCTTCCCCCTTCTCACGTGTTCTCCTCTCTCTCTCTGCTGTTCACAGTCTTCACAACCAATGTCTCAAGTGAAAATCAATCTCTATTCATCTTAGCCCGAAGCCCCAAATGTAAATGTAAATGTAAATGAATCTAAACCCCTTAATCTTTCAACTAGGGTCGGTATAACACTCCAATCATATGTTAAAAAATGAAAAACATATGTTTTTTCGGATCCTGATATTTCACCCACCCCTTCACTCCTGTATGGGTGCTCCCCCCTTTCTCTTTCTGAAATCCCAATATCCCTGACGAAGCTAAAATCCCTACATGTTCTTCTCTGTTTTTTTTTTTTTGTTGGAAAAACTATCCAAACGAAACCTCTGTCAGAAAAATAACTGGTAGGTGAATTAATTTAAAAAAGTGGGTTCACAACAATTGATTTCGAATCCACCATTGAAGGTTGGGAGCAATAGGTCATTATCATTTGATTCTTATGTTTTTCGTAATAATAATATAATTTGGAATCTAATTGCATGGTTTTGCCATTCAAATTCAAGTGGGTTAATCTAACAAAGGTGTTCAAAATGGGTATCTACGGTTTTATGGAGAATATTTTTTGGGGGAGGAGAGAGAGAGAGAATATCAGAAGAGAGGGAGAGAGGGCCGCCGGAGATGGGTCGCCGCTGATGAGTTTGCCGGTGTGGGGAGGGGGGAGTCGGCTGGTCGTGGGTTATGAGGAGAGAGGAAGAATAGAGGGGAGAGAACACGTGAGAAGGGGGAAGAGAGAGAGAGAGAGAGTATGGCCTTATAATTTTTAATCTGAGCCGTCCAAATGAATGGTTGGGATCTAGTGTCAAAAGTTTTGGCAAAAGTGTTGTCTCTAGATCCCTCCCCATATATATATATATATATATAGTAGTTGTCAATTAGTTTAATGATATAGTAGTTGTCGTTAATGTATAGTTTACTTAAAATGGGCAAACCATTTGCATAAACTTATCAAATGCTAAATCAAGAAACATTACATGACTGATGGTTTACAAATATATATTTGTCCTAGCTTTAATTCATCATTACCAAAAGCCTTGTCTGGTTGAATTGCTCCATTTGTCCCCCTCCCTTTTATAATTACCTTGATGCTTTTGTGCTTTGTGCTTTGTGCTAAAGGAAAATGATTAGAGACTTTTCCGACCTTATCTCATTTACCTGACCATAGCTGAATCCAATTGGAATGGGGCCTTCATTGGTTGTGTCTTGTCAATTAGCTGTGGCGATGCTCAAATTTCTTGGTCTAGTCTCATTGGGGCATGACTTAAATGTTTTTGGCCAAGGGTGTCTGATCAAATATTGAGAGAGAACAATGTCAATGAGTCAACTGGCCTTTAAATTAAGCATCATTTGCAAGACATGAAAAATTGTTGGGGTCAATTCAAAATCGAAATTTATATATAGTATCGATGGGCATTTATTTTGTTATATATCAATGAATCCATTCTGCCTTGCTTTTGGCAATTTTTTTATTTTTATTTTTGAATATTGTGCTTAACTTATTTTTAAAACATACACATATGGGTCTGAAACATTCTAATGCATATTGTTGGGTGGTGATTCACTCAATCAGAGACGCCCGGCTCGAATCCTCCTAGTGTTCCTCCTTGGATTTAGTCGGAAGGCACTCTGATGTCTAAGTTAGTCATTGAAAGAGAAGAGGGTAAGGAAAATATATACAATAGATCTCATATCTAGAAATGGCATACGTCTTTAGGGTTTTTTTCCTTAGACTTCTGTAGAAAAAGTATACTTGCTCCTCAAGTAACTTGGTGCTAGGCATGAGCTCCGTGACGTCACCCGTAACCGTTTGGGTAGATGACGTCATGCATGGCATTTGGTGTGCAGGTTGTCGAGCACACGTGCCCAAAACATGCCACCAAGGCGCCACATGGGATCTGACTATAAATGGGTTGTCCACAGGGGCCAGTCCTGAAACTCTTGGCCCGGCTGATGAGTTTCCCAATTGGCCACTCAATACACTAGCCCCAGGAGACGATTAGGCCGAGCATGACGCCCATGGGCGTCCGGCCCAAGCAAGCCTCAACGAAATGGGTCAATCGCGGCGTCATGTCCAATGGCCAGTCGGACTCAGCCCACTGCACATGAGTCCCTTACGATCCATGTGTGGCTCACACATAGCAACCATGTTCGAAATATTTTCTTGAACTTAGGCTAACGTTTAGGCGTAAAATATTTTACCTATTTTTCGGTATTTGGTTGTATAAAAAATGAGAAAAACATTTTACATGTAAAACATTTTTCATTAATTGGATGAAAATGACTTACCCTTAAATCTTCCATAAGTTATTTTTCGAAATGAACTCACTGCCCTCTATTGCAATTTTTACTGCTCAGTTTCCTCGATCGTCGGTCATGGCCCACATTCAATTTCAATATTCTCAGATCTCTCCACCGATTAAGCCCCCCCGCTCTCTCTCTCTCTACACTATTTTGTCAATTTCTGAAAATATTTTCAAGTGTCAACCAATCACCAAAAAATAAAATTTGGAAGTTTGTTTTTAGCAAAAATATTTTACATCGAATCAAACGGTGCCTTAATTCCTTAGCTGTGATGTTGGAGAAACGGGTTGGTCATTCAATTTAATTTGATCAGTTGATTAAACTCGTGGCTCACTTGCCGAGGCCAGCTGGTAATAAAGGTTGTTTGCGCTCTATTCAGCCCATCGAAGCCGTACAACATGAAGATTTGGCTTTCTCAGCCCAATAACCTTTTCTGGTTGTTTGGAGAAGCATCTTCAAGAGTCTTTTTACTTGAGCCTTATTAGACAAAATGCCTAGTTACACACTTTTTACAACTCCAACAGGCTCTTCAAATGACTAGGTATATTGCCTTGTACTCTAATGGCTGCCTACAAGTAGCTAGTGTCAATGGCTTTGCAAATCCATTTACCCAATGAAAAAAATGCCACATCATTAGCCACCCCACAACCAGATGTTGATGTTTCTACTTATCCACTTTGTCTAGGCAAAAAAACTATTTGTATTGGAACTAGGGCTGTTCAGCAAATGAACCAAACCGTCCAATCTGTCCAATCCGCACCAAACCGAACCAAACCGAGATAAGTTATGGACGGATACAGATCTAAAACTACTAATTTTGACGGTTCCGGTTCGATTCCGCTCAATCCACCAATCCGCAATGTTCCTATTTCTCTACGGAAGGTTATGAATGATGTTGACCAATTTGAAGAAAATTTCACAGATAATAAAGTAATAAATATGTATTCTATGATTTTTTATGTTTTTATGTTGAAAACGTTAATAACCTTCTTGATTATGATGTCTTTTTGGACTTTTAAAATTTTTATGGACGAATGTAACTTAATTGGATGATGTAATAGTTTATTTTAGACTTTAGGGTGGATGAATATAACTTAATTCTAAGTAATGTTGGTTTAGACTTGTTTGAACTTGTGGCGGACTTGAAGTTTTGGGGCTTTACTTTTCAATTTTTAGGTGTATATAAAAAAATAAATTGCATACTCAAATCCGCCGAAACTGTCTAAACCGATCCACACAAACCGCATCCAAACCGAACCAACCAAATAAACTCACGAACGGTTGGCGGATGAAGAAAATGACAATCCGCCGCGAGTGGATTGGATTGAGAACCGGGCATATCCGCAAGCAGCCCTAATTGGAACACACCCATAAAAAAGCAGAAATGATTCTCACACAGACTTTATGTGCACAAATAGTGCACAGATTGTGATGTGGGGTCCACTCCGGATCTCATACAAACGATCTGATCCGTTCATTAAATGTAAAACGTTTTTTCAAGAGTCTCCGCGAAAAATCAACTCAACACAATACTTATAAGTGCTCGATCTAATCATTTAACTTTTCATTTAGATTTCAAGATAATGAAAAATTAGATGATTGGATCGAGCACTTATAGGTATCGGATTGAGCTAATTTTTAGCGAAGACCCTTGAAAAAATGTTTTACATTTAATGAACGGCTCGGATCGTTTGTGTGGGATCCGGAGTGGACCCCACACTGCAATCTGTGCACAATTGCTGTGTGAGTAGCATGACAGTAAAAAAGTAACCAGGAAAATTTAACATTAATATTACTTTTTAATGCACTTTGAGTAGTCAAATGCTTATTAGTGTTGGAGATGCTATAAATGGACCAAAGTTCATGTTTCACAAACTCTTGGGCAAGTCATTATATTCACATACACTAATAAAAATACTATTTAATGAAAACAATTTAATTATTGGCATTAGTCCGATGAAAAAAAATTAACGGATTATTGCCGCTAAGGTTCGGCTTTCTCCTTTTCTAGCCGTGGGAGTCTAGGACTATTTATGGACTAGGATGTGCTCCCTACGGACCAGGCCAGAATGGTGTCAGACTTGTACTTTATCAGAACATGAGTTTCGTGTACAGCCCATATAAGGCCTGTTCGGCTAAAAAAGCCTTTGGCTTTCCCGCCACTTTTGAGTTTCACAAAAGTGGCTTATTGGCTTTCCCGCCAAAAAGTCAAAATTGGATTTTGATAAAAAAAATTTACTTTTTAGATTCCTCTCGTCATGAGGATGCAATAATTCCCAAAAAAAATGAGAATAAGCCAAGTGGTACGAAAAAAATTTGAATAAGGACAAAAAATAAGCCAAGTGACTTATTTGTCCGAACAAAAAAATTTTAATACTGTAGTTAAATTGTTTTCTCAAGCTCATTTAACAGCATCTCCATTCAAGAATGTTAAATTTTGATATGGCATGCCACATAGATGAATTGGCATTTGAGCCAACTCAAATCAAAATGTCAATTGCCTAGATGTAATTTGACATCTTCTCTCTCATGTTAAATTTGAAATGTGATTGCCAAATATTTTCTTTGATCTTTACTCTCCAAAATATTACTTCTTTTGTCCCTTTTTAAATGTCTCGCTTCGTAACTCCAACTTATTAAGAAAATATCATCATTACATATTTCACATCAACTTTTACTTCCACTTTTCCTATTTACCCTCTATGAAGACATCATCATTACACTTTTACTCACTAACTTTTCAAAATGGAATATACTTTTAGGGGCAAAATGGAAAATGTATATCAACTTTTACCCACTAATTTTGCAAAATGGACACTTATTAAGGGACATCCCAAAATAGAATACTGAACTTTAAAAAGGGGACGAAGGGAGTAAATTAAAGAGAAAACATACTTAAATAAGAAATTGGGTATATTGATTAAGTGGGCATATTGATTGGAGTGTGTATTCAGATATACAAAATTTAAAAAATTGGTCTAAGGTCCACTATAGCATGTTTGAAACCCACCAAGTCCACCTCTCAAGTTTGTAACCTACTAGGTCCACTCAGACAAGGGCCTTGTTTGGCTTAGACAAAAAAATGTATTTTTATTCTTTTTCATTTTTTGTATTGCCAAACTGGGCCCTTGTCAAGCCAAAAATGAATTAATACAAGACAAAAATGCCCTTGCTTGCTTTATTTCGGTCTTTTTTTTCTTTCATTTTTTAGAATTTTGATAGCTCTCTCTCTACATTCCAGATCTCACCCGCTCTGTTGCTGTACAGATAACATTATATCTGTTAGTGAATTGGTCAGCGCAGCAACCTAATTGACTTGCTTGTGATAACCATATACGTTTATAACAGAGTCCAATTTTTCACATATAACGTTATATGAGCTTATTACAACGTAATAACATATAACATTACACGTTTACATCTAAACTCATATATATGTATTATGTATGAGCTTCTGAAATTTTTTTTTATTACAATACAAGAACATATAACATAATCTGTTATATGTTTACAATGCAAAAACAAACAAAGAACCTTATATGTATTACTTTGTCACATAAATAAATACACACGAAAAAAGAGATCTCATAACCTTATAATGTTATACATGAGATCTTGTCCTTACTAACTCCAAAAATAAATAAAAAAGAAAAAAGAAAAAAAGCGATCTTCTAACTTCTTTCCCTTCGTCGTCGTCGCCTTCTTCACAGTCGACTTCACAGGTAACTTAATACTCTTCACCTCTTGAATAACTGCACAAATAATAACAAACCAAATTACATCATGCCACCTTAACTGAAAAATATGGTTATATGTGAAGAACGGAACTTTATTATAAACATATATAATTATTAGATCAAGTCAGAGAGGCCGCTACGCGGACCAATTTAATAAAGTAGAATATATAATGTTATATGTGAGTTTTTGTATTGTGAAACTCCAAAAAAAAAAAAGCATATAACATTATATGGAAGTTGCTGACCTGTGTACCTCCCAACAAAAAAAGAACACTAGTCTATCTTATGTTGATTTGTCATTTCTGCATATATACGAAAAAAGTTATCCAGATGCAAACATATAACATATATGTCTCATTATATAAGCTGTCAAACGAAAACCTAAACGTTATATGATCACTTTTTGAGAATCAAACAAAACAAAGAGAATCACATATAATCATACATTGACAACATATAACTAAAACCAAACATTCGTATATAACCATCCTGCCACAACCATGAAACTCTAAAATAATTAAAAAACAAAACAAAATTGAATACAGCACAGAACAATGTGTTGATAATCCACATTTAACTTCTATGTTCTCATATTTTACACAAACAAAACCAAAACTAACCAAACAAAATAAAATTGAATACAGCCCAGAGCAATGTGTTGACAGTCCACATATAACCACTATGTCCTCATAGTGGGTTTTTGTATTGTGAAACTCCAAAAAAAAAAAAGCATATAACATTATATGGAAGTTGCTGACCTGTGTACCTCCCAACAAAAAAAGAACACTAGTCTATCTTATGTTGATTTGTCATTTCTGCATATATACGAAAAAAGTTATCCAGATGCAAACATATAACATATATGTCTCATTATATAAGCTGTCAAACGAAAACCTAAACGTTATATGATCACTTTTTGAGAATCAAACAAAACAAAGAGAATCACATATAATCATACATTGACAACATATAACTAAAACCAAACATTCGTATATAACCATCCTGCCACAACCATGAAACTCTAAAATAATTAAAAAACAAAACAAAATTGAATACAGCACAGAACAATGTGTTGATAATCCACATTTAACTTCTATGTTCTCATATTTTACACAAACAAAACCAAAACTAACCAAACAAAATAAAATTGAATACAGCCCAGAGCAATGTGTTGACAGTCCACATATAACCACTATGTCCTCATATTTTATACAAACAAAACTCTAAACTAACCAAATACTAACCACTATAAACATTACCAATTGACATATAACCATATATCCTCATATAAACAATTGAATACAGTCAAGAACATATAACCAATCGTAAATATAGACATATCACCAAACCCTAACCAATATGAACTCTATGACCATATATCCTCATATAAGCAATTGAATACAGTCAAGAACATATAACCATATAACCGTAAATATTGACATATAACCCTATTTATCATTGTTCTAACAAAAACAATGTACTATTTAAGAATCAAAAACAAAAAAGAAAAACACTCCAACAGTCCTTTACGCAGATTTTTGCATGTCCTTCGGTTGTGCTTTGAAGCATTGTGGAACTAAAGTGTCAAAGTGTCCAATTTGCAAAAAAAATTGTATTAGACACTTCATGAAACTATACTCCATTGTCCATCACCTGTTGAATTGGTCCGCGCAGCGGCCTAAGAGACTTGCACATATAACCATATATGTTAGAAATGATGGCATGATACAGGGTTCAGATTTGGATATATAACCATATGCCATACGTAACTCTACAAAGCAGCGTACACAAATGTTAAATAACGTTATATATGTACAATAACGTTCTATGAGTGTAATCACGTTATATAAGTACAATAACTTGATACAGAGTACCCGAAAAAGAGAACATAGAATGTCATATAACGTTATATAAGTATAATAACGTTATATACGAAACTAATCCAGTTTTAACATGCAACTCTCATATGTACCAAAACAACTTCAAAAACACAAAAAACGATAACAAATTGAAGAGCAGAAACGATATCAAGATCAAAAACTATATCGCCTGGGATGGGGAGGCGATATAGAGATACGAGAGATAAAGAGAGGGAGAGAGAAAGATACGAGAGATACCAGAGATAAAGAGAGGGAGAGAGAAAGATACGAGAGATCAAAAACTAATAAATTTATACATAAAAACATATAAAACTAATAAATTTACTTTATTGAATTGGTCCGCGCAGCGGCCTAATAGACCTGAATATATAACCATATATATTCACAGAACAAAATGACAACCGAATAAAATGACATAATACCATACATATTTACATAACAAAATGACATATAACCATATATTCACAAACTGATAGCAACTTTAAATCATTAATAGGAGTGCATAGGCGAGGTCGAGGGCAGCGTAATAGGACTACCCCTGTTAAAACACAAACAAATTAAAGTACTTGTGTTCATGATTTACTTACACACTGCTTTCAACATCTTGGGAAGCTTTCAGAAAGATCTATTTTTGGGTTTTCCCCAATATCACGATGGTGGAAGGAAGAACGTACATGGGTACAGAGGGAGATCGTCATGGGCGGCGGCTGCGCTAACAATAAGGCCTGGAACTTTTGGATAGTGGAGAGAACGTGGCCCCAAGGTTTTCTGCCATGGACGGCGGCGGCTGTGTGAGGAGGAAGATCAGGAGTGCGGCGGCGACGACGGCGAGAAGTAATCAGAGAGAAAGAGAGAGGAGAGAGAGGGGGGGGGCCGGGTTGTGCTCCAGATCTAAAAATGGCTAGGGTTTTCTCTTTATGAGTGATTATATAGGAGGGGTATTTTAGTCATAGGAATTATTTTATTAAGCTAGTGGACTTAAGGGGTTATTGTTAGGATCGACACACACACGCACACGATTTACGAGTATGAAACAGTAAAGAATTAACACAGAGATATACGTGGTTCCCCAAAACCGGGTACGTCCACGGGAGCGAGAGCGACTGTTCTTTTATTATCACAGTTATGAACTAGGGTTTACAACATAGAGTATTTATACCGACTCTATTCTAACCCTAACCTGGTACGGTCATACCATACCGGGGGGGGGCTACGCCCCCCCCCCCCCCGCACCCCCCAAACCTTTTGGGCCTTCGGCCCAACCAACTGAATCTACGATGGGCCAGTGCCTCGCTTCGTTCCGCTCCGTTCGGTCGCTTCGCTTCCCTCACTCCGCTCCGCTCCACTCCGCTCGGCACTGGCCTTTTACGAGAACATATGAGCCACACGTTCCAACAGTTATGAAACTTAGAAGTGGACTAGATGGGTTTGAAAACTGCTACTGTATAATAGACTTATGAAAAATTCTCTACTAAATTTAACATGTCAAATTGTTATATAAGGCTTAAAATTTTTTGAAATCTCCACATTTGAAGCCAAAGTTGATTGGGAGCCTTCAAATTTCAAGTGGCAAAGTAAAGGTCACTTTTAAAGCAAACACCACGTCTAACCCAACTGTCATTTGAAAAACTAAAAATGTCACTTTTGAAGCCAACACCAGCTCTAACCCAACAGTCATTTAAAAAACTAAATCCTACGTGGATTTGGCATGACCTTTATCCATACCATTTTTGAAGAAAATGTCACATCTTTTTTTTTATTTAGAAAAAGCGATCATTTGAGAACAAAAGTTTTAAAAAAAAAAAAAAAGCAAAATGACAACTCCAAATTTGAAGCTATGGGTTGGAGAGGAGAATTTGAACATGTCAAATTTGGAGACGTTGATTTGCCACATAAGCCCTCAAAAAATTGTCACCTTCAAATTCAAAGCTAAGGATGAACATTTTTTTCAAATTTGAAAAAAAAATTTGGAAAGTAACCAATTTTTAAAACTCTTACATTTAAATCTCGGGAAAAAAATGTTTTCAAAATCTAAAACAGACTCATGTCATACTTTCTTATCAACTGTGCATATGGAAGTTACCGTCCCAAAAAAGAAAAAGAAAAGAAGACAATTTAAAGTATTTTTGAGCATTAAATTAAGGAAAATTTGGAAGGGATAACAAAATTTGAAAAAGTAATTGCACCACATCGTCCAAATGGAATTTCTATAAAGGAACCAATTTAAAGTATTTTTGAGCGTTAAATTAACAGTGTGATTCCTTGGTAAATCTGTGTAAATCCATTAACTGTCAAAAAGACTTGCATAGAAGTTTCTTGAACGAGTTACAGAAAAAAAAAAAAAATTCAATACCAAATTATTCCATCCAATGCTGCATTATGAAGCCATTACCAATTCACCACAACGAAAACCAGAGAGAGAGAGAGGCTAGTCATTGTTTCACTAGTTCAAAAACATGGATAAATACAAATCTAAAACAGAGTTCTGAACACGTTTACTTGGAAGTCTAATCTTTTGATTGATCAAAATGCAGGAACCCTGTATATGAATGTACATACAAAGGAGAACTATATCAAACGGAAGTTTTCTTCGATGTCTATCCCAGTCAGATGAACAAACAACAGTTTCGAATGCAACAAAATGATTCCATTCTCTGATGAAGTTTCACAGTTGATTTAAGTCACAACCTGCATATACAAGTGCACATTCAGTCTTCCATTTCATAAACACTTCGTTAAATTTATTAAGTAGAACAATGCAATTTCCTCCTTACAAGCTGGTCTACTACTTAGGCAGTGTCATTTTTCCCTGGTCAAGCAAAAATCTTCATCGCTCATCTGTAGCAACTGGAGTAGGCTGTTCCAAACCCTCACTAGTCGCCTGACACTGGCATCACAAACTAAACAAGTTTAACAAGAAACCTAAATTCAGATACTCAAACTTCTTGAAAATGAGGAGCAAATATTTTGCTCAAGTATGTAGAATCTAAGTAGTTTCTGTTCGTGTGCAATATACTAGTTACTAAATACCCATGAAAAAGATTAACATGGCATTTCTTCTTGATTAAATGAATAATAATATTTTAATTGATGAAAGTATATAAGGCTGTATCTCCAAGGGCACCTAAAACCTTAAACTAAAACAGCCCAAAAATTATGAATTTGCAGAGAAAATACCGAGGAACATAGAATGCTTTAAGATCGGTTGTCAAGATTATTCCCATACATCTGAAACCAAGAAACAATCTATTGATAGACAATGTTACATTCCTTATAGAAAAAAGCTAGACATTTCTGTTGCAAGAGAGCATCTGAGTTACTTGAACTCTCATGTTGCTCACAAACAACGTGCGCAACCATACCACTTTCTTTGTATCAAATCCCCAAACACACAAAACTAATTTCTTTCCTGCAGAACGGAGTTGTGTAATTGGTTTGATTAATGACATCCACTTGGTCTATCCTTTCACACTTTTACCAGAATTTTGGAAGTGCTAAAAGTACAGTAGCCAGTAGGAGTGTATTGTGTCTTAACCCTCACATCAAAGAAATATGTAAACGTATGTATGTGTCGCCCACTACGAAATGGAATTCTTCATGACATATAACTCACAAACCTGACTAGATTCCTGGTTCATTGAGCTATTAGCATCAGTATTGTGCACCATTTGTGAGTTAGTGGTCTCTAACAAGTCCTTTGAGTTAGTTGTTGGAGCCAAATTTGGAACTTCCACAGCAGCAGCCGTCCCATTGGCATTCAGTCCGCCAGCTAAATTTATAGGAGGCCCTCCTGGCAAAGGCATCAAGTGCGCCCTTGGCGATGACATGGCAAGTCCTTGACCAGGATTCCCAAAAACTTGAAGGTTAGATACACCCATCCCTTGGAAATTGGTAGTCCCCAAAATGGGTTGGGGACGCGGGGCAGAGAAATGTGGTCCTTGCATCGAGGGTACCTGAATCGTGGGCCATCCAAGAGATCCACCATTCATACCCATCCCCAGTCCCATGCCAACAGCCATGGGTGAAAATTGTGCCATATGAGCTGCATGCATATGTTGCATCCCTGTTGGAACCATCATTGGCGGCATATACAACCCAGCTCCCATAGACATAATCTTCAAAAAACGAGGATACAATTGAGAAAATGTTGATTATGCGAATTCTGGAAGGAAATAACTGATAAACTAGTTCAAAAAGAGAAGTTTCACCTGTACTTGAAGTTGGAGTGTCTTCAAATATTCAATGGCTTCGTCGAGCATTGAAGCTTTGTCCACCTTATAATACCACAACGCTAAGTTAACCAATAGAAAAAGGTTACAATTACTTAAAGACTAATAGAATGTCATTTAGGGCCCATTTGGATGGTATGGAGGTAAGAGATCAAAACGATGAACAAGGAAAAGTGGGTTTGAAGTTAGAGGGCCGCCACGTTGGCCAGAATAGTACAATTCAAATCGGTCCCTTGCACCCTTTTGCATCACTTAACATAAAATGGCAACAGCATCAAGGATGGCCTTTCAAACCAGTTAGTGCTTCTCAAATTCAGAAACTGCATTTTTCTAAAATGTAAGTGCACTTACCATAATCCATTAACCAAGCATGAGGTAAAAGGTCATGCACACTATACAAAATGGATTCCACTTCTATGACATCAAAATCAAGATGAAGTTGGGAAGCAAAAGGAGCTAGAAGCTCGTCAACATTACATCTTCTATACAAGTTGCAGATATTAAGGTTGGCAAGGAAATGAAGAGAATAATTGCGTACCTTGTTGCAGTTAGGTATAAGCTCTTGTAGGGCACGCATCTTCTCATTAATTCTATCTCTTCGCCTCTGTTTGTAAAACCAAAAAAAGATTCAAATATATAGATCTCAGAATCCAGGTGCAAAAACACAAATGCAAATATAACAGGATCCAATATCTGCATCATTATTCGAATTTGGGGGTTGAGGTTCTCACCCTTTCTGATAAATTATGCACTTCTGCTGCTCGGCTTCTTTTCGAACCTGTAGCTCCTCGAACAGCAGCTGCTTTTCTTACACCAGTTGATTCTTCTTCAACGTCCTGTGTATAACTTTTATCTCTTACGGGAAACAAATGGGAAGACTAGAAAAGTTTTAGTACAATCTAATATTTCAACATACTTCAGATCGGCCTTCAGAGTCGTCAGTCTCCCGATATTTTCTCTTGAAATTATGTGTTGGATCATTTGAAGCTCTCTCTGCACTATTTCCAGAACCCACTGATGAACAAGCAACTAGTGGATCTCTAGTCTTCTCACCATCTGGCATTCCTTCAGATGCACTAGCACCCAATACTTGATTTGGCAACTTATCATTCTTATCAGAATCTTCTTGATAAATAGCATGTGGCTCCTCCAGTGGCTTAGCCACCACAGGTTTTGCATCTACCTTGGGTGGGACCGAATTAGGTTGGCTATACGAACCCATTTCATTTCTTAAGCCATTACTCAAATCAACAGGCATGGGTTCAGCAAGAATGCTACTACTTGGAGCTGTCCCCTTATTCTCACCTCCCATAGAACCAACATTTTGGAGATTAGCTCGAACAAGTGCAGCAGGTCTGGAGAAGTGCGAGAAGTTCATAAAACTAGAGCTAGCGTTGGGTAGTCCTGAATCTTGCTTCTGAATCTTTATGCTAGACGAATCATCTGCCGAAAGCTGAGCCTGAATGGAATCCCCACAACTATCATGCTTTGTATTGCTGGTATTATTACTAATAACACCTGAAACTCCAGATCTAAGAGAGGGAATCGGTGCAGGACTTTCCTGGAAAGACCATGGAAAGAACTGGCCACTTCTTGATCTAGAAGACTTGCCAACTTCTGAAGAAGAAACATTGGATCCATTTACCAGTTCTAAACTAAAACCATTCTGCCCAGATATACTAGTTGTACCCCTGATTGTTTGGTTACAACTATTTCTCTTGTCGATCGATGAGAAACTATTTTGTGCAGAGATATCATTTACGGTAACACCAGATAATTCAGGCAATAATTCAGAACAGTAATCATGTTGTAGAGAATCAGAAAAGGGATAGCTCCACCAAGGTACCGTGTCATCATCTTGGCTTAATCCCATTTCCCCTGATGGCATTGCTGTTGCAAAATCGTTGAAACCAGATTCCAATGTCCCAAACTTTCCAGTCTTGAAATTGGTAACATTCCCGGGATCTTTGTCTCTAAGCTTCATAGTTTGAGATTGAAAATTGTTTGGAATGGGGATTCTTCTAATTGACTGGCCTTGCATCATAATCTGACCATTATCCCAAACTAGTTCAACAAACTCATTATCGCGTCTGCATCCAAACGGACAAAATCCATCACCAACTTTTCCAGAAAAAAGCAGTAACATAAAAGATAATTCCACAGAGACAAAAAGAAGTAACGAGTATCAACCGCCGAAACTAAAACAATAAAACCCTTAATTTTCTAAAACAAAGTGAAATTAAACTAAGTAGTTTGAAATAGGGCTTCTACTAGCTCTACTGTACGGTACTTGCATCATAATCTGATCATATCCCCAAACTAGTTCAGCAAACTCATTTTATGATCATATCCGCAAACTAGTTCAACAAACTCATTTTCAAGGATGCATTCAAAACCCTTTTCCCCAGAACAAACCAGATGATAAAGTCAATACAGTATAGAACAGGGAAAAAAAAGGAAGAAGCAATAATGGGTCTCTAAGTACTCAACTAGAGAAAATATAACAATAGAGACCTTTACTATTCTATAATTTAACAGATGGGACTGATTTTTTTTATAATTCAACTGAACCCATCACCATTTTTTTATTCCAGAGAGAGCAGTAACATGAAGACAATTCAAGCTAGAACAAGGGAAGCAAAGCATAAATGGGTCTCAACTAGTGAAACCAAGACAATTGAAACCTCACACACATTCAAGTGAACACATCAATAATCTTTCCAGGGAAAAAAAAACAGCACAATAAACTAAAGACAATTCAAGAGGAAAAAAGGGAGTAATGGGCCTCAACAAGGGATATACTACAGGACAGAGATCTGAAACATTACATAATTTGATTGAAATCAAACTTACAGAGGAGATTGATCAGTTGAATATGGGGTTGTTTTCTGTTGAACAGATCCAACCTTCCCTCTAGCCATTGCATAAAACTCTGATAGAGGCATGATGAAGTAACAGCTAACTTCTGTACTTTGTGGTATTATTCACTAGTGAAGAACCCAAAACAGCCAAACAACTGTAACATCAGCAAAAGCACAAACCGACTTCGAAGAAACAAGTACAAAGTTTCATGACATCAAAGAGAATCCCATACAGTGGCTATATAAGACAATTTCAACCGAGTTTAAGGGCATATACAAATACCCATATACCAAAAACATACCTTTTTATATAAATATTTGACTGGGAAAAAAAAATCTTTCACTTGTGTCATGATCAGTACTAATAAAAAATTAGCAGCACAAGTAATAGTAATTAACAAAGCAATGGACAGTCAAACACAATTCTTTAATTGCACTATAAGATACTAAAGAAAATCATCAAGTTGAGGTCATCTCAGGTAAAGATTTTATGTATTCTATTGCAAACCAATCATTAGAAGAAAAAGTCAATTAAACCCAGATAGGATAAACAAAATCAGCCAGTAATCTCAAGGAAACCCCAATTTTAAATCCCTTAATTTCTTTGTCATCTTCTCAATCAATCAATTCAACCATAAGGGAGAAAGAAAAAATTAAAGAAAACAAAAAAAAAAACCCACCTCTTGAAACCAAATCAAAGTCCAAGTTGAGTAATATTTCCTCGAACCGACCAACATACGCAAATCCTTATGAATTAAATAGCTTTCCCAAGAGCTGTGATCATCATCACGGCCAGCTGTCTTCGAGTTCCAAGGAAAACGAAACTGTTGTTCAATATGTATAGATGTGTGTAAATTTATATGTATGTATAGAGAGAGAATTTGGGTACTCGTAGAAGGCGGCGAAAGGCTTGCAATTTGCAGGTGACCGAGGGAAGAAGAAACATACTCCGTAGTAGATGCTCCCCGTTTAATTAATTATTATGCTAAAAACTCTGTGAAATGTGTATGGCTCTTAACCAGAGGTGCAAGTGGGGTTAACCACAGTTTCTCCCAAGCTCTTGTACATATACTACTTATAGTAAATTCGAGTAGGGGGCCACATATCTGTAGTGCTGGATTTGGTGGTCTCAAAAGCATCTCTTCCCTCCACAAGGGAGTATTGGCCTCTCGATTAATTTTGGGTACTAATCTCAATGTCAGCTTGAAGAGGGGTTTTGAAACTGAAATCTTAATTAGAAGGGTGCAAACTTTTAAGCTCAGATCTTGACCACTAGATTAACTCTTGAAATTGTAAAGAGTAAATTTTCATGTGTATCATATAATTTTGGACACATATTTCTATTTGTGCACTTAAATATGTGTAGTCAGACTTTTCTTGCATAAAACGTCTGTATATCTCATTCCTCTCGCAATGCAGTTGTCCTCATTGTGAAAAAAAGGGATTATATAACCATTTGATGTAAGGAAAAATATCTGTATGCATTTTCATATGCACAAAAATTCAGACACGCATATGTTTAAATTGTTTGATTCACGTGAGTTCCATGAGAGTTCAAGTGCTCAAACTATTTTGAACACATTTGTATTCAGATAGATACACGGGATGGTTCCGGGGACACCTATAAAAATATCTAAAAAAAACACTTCATAGTTTTATATCAAATTTTGATGATCCGAGCCGCTCAATATGATCAGAATGTGATTTTAAGTGTAACCGCAAGAAATCAGCAAAAAAAATGACCGGGAAGGGCTTGATTTGACCAGTTTTCATTGAATGATTTAATTAAAAATTGCTCAAAACAAACACTTCCCAGTCATATTTTTTGCTAATTTCTAGCGAGCACCCTTAAAATCACATTCTGCACACATTGAACGGTTTGGATCATAAAAATTTGATCAGAAACTATGAGATTGAGATTTAGAGTGTTCTTTTAGATATTTTTATAGGTGTCCCTGGAATCGCCTCAGTACACTGTCATCTGTGTAATGTGTATGACAGAATATTTTGCCTCCTATTCCATGAGATGTTTTCAAAACTTAACATTTAAGTGTATTTCCTTTCCCCATTTTGTATTTTACAAACTAAAATATCATTGCGCAGACAATTCAAACTACATTTGCTATACGTGTTTTTTTTTTTTTTGGGCGTGCGCGCGCGTGTATGCCTTGTTACTCTCACATGCAACAGAATCTTCGAGTACCAAAAAAAATTTATGATATGGAGTAACGATTTGGTGTTTGAAAGAGGCTGCCAAATGTCAAATTTAAAAAGGGAGAAATAGAATTTAAAGAGTAGTTTTAGTACTCCTTTTGGAAAGCCTACTGAAACACCTGCAACTTTATACGGAGTATTAAGTATTTGGAAAGCCTACCGAAGCACCTACAACTTTATACTCCCTCCGTCCCTTTTTAAATGTCCTGCTTCGTAACTCCAACTTATTAAAAAGACATCATCATTATACCTTTCACATCAACTTTTTCCTCCACTTTCCCTACTTACCCATCATCATTACACTTTTACTCACTAACTTTTCAAAATGGAATCTACTTTTAGGGACAAAATAGATAATTCACCAACTTTTACCCACTAACTTTACAAAATAGACACTTATTAAGGGACAGCCCAAAATGGAATACTGGACTGTAATAAAGGGACGGAGGGAGTAACATATTAACACTATATTTAGTACACAGAAGACCACATCAGCACGAAATTGTTTGGTTTGGTCGCGTGGCTCGGTCACTTGTCACTTGTCACTTGACAATGTGGCACCTGACAATTGTTATGCATTACATCAAAAGCGGTTATTTGTGACGTCATGGGAGACACGAGCTATCTTGAAGACCAAAGCAAGTAAGTCCTTATATATGGTACAGGACAAAACCTAGAGAGGGACGCCGCCCTTCCTCAGTCTAACTCTGTACTTCCATTCTTTGAAGTGGGACTTACTTAGCCATCAGAGTGCTTACTAGTCATTTTCAATCGGCTAGGCACTAATATGGTTTCCTATTTTGTAGAGCTATATGTTGGGAAGAATGAGCTTAAGTCCGAATCTAATTCAAGAGATCCAAGAAAGGAGTTCCAACTCAAACATCACCCCACAATATTTACGCATTTATAGTCGCGCCACAATCATCCCTGATTTTTCTAGTTCTAACACATTATCTGTTGTGTGCATATTTGTATTAGCTTCGGAAAGATGGGACAAAGGGTTCAGGGCTTTTTGGTACTTTTGGCCATTCTGTTAACAATGTTAACAAGTTAACTTTGCCCTAAAGTTTAGTGGGTGTAAGTGTTTGAAAATGAAGTCAAGTGGTATTGTATGTGAAACTCACTTAAAGTACATGAGGTTAAAGTGAAATTTGCCCATTTTTTTAAACTTCAAAAGTGTATGTGCTGTTTTTTATGCTTTAATTCTCCATTATTTTCATCAGCTTCTCCAAAATTTTTTGAACAAACCTATCACTTTTATTTGTAATTGTTCATTGTGACATGCATTGCATCACATGTAGTTTGCTCTATGTGGTTACAGGAGTACTTTAATTTCACACACATTGACACAATGGCTCAATAGAGTGAGTGTCATGATCCAAATCCGTAGATTTAGGCCCGTGAATCAGTGAGTTCTAAACCACTAAGTCCTACTAATCTTTTAAATCAATAGGCAGCTGATAATGCCACGACAAGTTTTTTTACTGCCACGACAAAAATAATCTTATGACAATTGTAGCCCTGAGTTGTACCATCGTCTCTTCCTTTAAAGTTTGAACTCTTCTTTTTACTCTCTCACCCAACAGGTGATATCCTCTCTCTCTCTCGGGATGGAATGGATAGTAGTCTCCTGGAGCGCAATGGAAGGTGAGATTACAGGCATTCTTTTCTAGTTTACTCCCCATCCATTCTTTAATTTGGACCCAATATCTTTGTAGGAGAGTAAATGGTGACCCATCGTTCTTCGAATCACCCAATGCCTTCGAATCAAGGTCTTCCCTGAATCCGGTAATATACGAAGCGGATTAGTAAAGATAGGGACTGATTGGAAAAGATAGATCAAACATGGAGTCCGAAAAAATAGGAATAAGAAATTTTTCATCAAAAATGCATCTGGCTGTGTTTCCATGGAGGGACGAAAAGATATGGCTGGAAGAAGAATGTACAGGTGTGGGGGAAAGAGACGAAAATGGAGATGCTTTGAGTGGTGGTAGGTGTCATTTGGGGAATGACTGTTGGTGATCGAGATTAAAAAAATAGAGATGCAGAGAAGAGAGAGAGACAGGAGAAGTGGGTTTGCATGACTAATTGTGGGTGATCGAAATCAAATAGAGATTGAAGAGAGAGAGAGAGAGAAGATTAGTGGGTTTTGCCTATCCGCCCACAGAGCCGGGGTTATAATTGGAAGACCAAATTTCATGTCGTGGCATTGAAAAATTCCATCGTGGCATTAACCCTGCCCAATCAATAAAGCAATGAGTGAGAATGTACATATCATGTACACATGAGTTTTGTAGAGCCCATCTTGGGTTCCATAAAAAGGGGAACTTCCTGTGTCACGCCCTCAATTTTCAACGTAAATAGTAAAACCGTTTGAAATACAATTCCTCACAATAATACATACAATACCCGAAAATACTATGTTGTTTCCAAATCCTCAAACTTGTCCACGATACTTACAAAGTTCCACAATCGAAAATTACGATACAATGCAGTTTAGTTTACAAAGATGAACGATTGCTTCTGAAAATAATTTTAAACAACGACGTCAGCATGCACTTCAAGCATTCCATGACATTAACCTGCAATGTACCTGAAAATGATAGATTGAGCTACACTAACCCAGTAGAAAAATCTTTACACAAGCTATAAGTAAATGGGATGAGATATGCACCAGAAATGAATGAGTTTCAATGAGCGAACTCGAGTAACGAAGGTTTACCACAATAGCCAAACGAACATCGACCTCAATGTTCTAAACATCTTATCGGGGTGCCTATTGACGCACACATCATTTAGAAGCTATACAAAACTCTCATCAAATCGAACAAGCCTACGACAGAATCTCAATCACTTCATTTACTTCATGAACGAATACCACAATCTATCTCAGTTCGCATTACTAATTATCAAATCTCTTTCCCTTAAGACTTTCCTCTCTTAATTGCAAAACGACTTATGAAAAACAAAATCAAACCAATATGGGTCAAGCTCCGTTGAATCGAGCTTGAATACCGGAATCCGTTCATTTGTGCCCAAATACCGAAAACTGTTGATTCGCTCAAGAATACCGGAGGATTTTCATCAAAATCCTTTAACCAAAACCAAATCCCCTCATTAATATGAGCATTTAGCTCCTGCCAGGTATTTACTCATTTAAGAGCCCTGAAATCAAATAATATGAGCATTTAGCTCATGCCAGGCAATTACTCATTTAAGAGCCCTGAAAATTCCCTTTGTGTCCATTCGATATTCACATTCATTTCACTTCCCATTTCACAAACATCAAATCATTCAATCGAATCCAAAAGCCATCTAATCGATCACATGACATCACAAGACCAATAATCTACCGTATCGCAAATTAGAAGATACACGCATCCTCACCATACCTCCAAGTATATCCCCGCACCTACACAACGTGCTACTCACAAGCAGTTTCTAACGTACCCAACTTGCTAGTTCCTATACTTGAATCCGTAGCATGTGTACCAAGGGAAGTCGAGAGGCTCAACGAGTTGTGAAGATATAAATTACTACTTTACCCTTGAAGTATTTATACCGCCCCCATCTACCATTTATACCCACCACGATATTCATAGAACCTACAGTACTCAAGTACGTTTTTCCGTTCAAAACAATACTAAGATTACACTTAACAAGTCCCTAGGGAATGAGAGTGATCAGTGAGCCACCAAAGGACATTCAACCAAGCTTAGAGATGGTTTAAAAGTGTTCTAGAGGTGTTAGAAGTGGTCGGGAGTCAAAACAATGGAGTTCGGAACAAAACAGCAAAAACTGTCACTATGTATCGATACTAACAAAATTAGTATCGATACAATAAAGCTTCGAGGCAGTCCATCGAGTGTTGTATCGATACGGATTTTGAGTCGTATCGATACAGAAGGCCTTCGAGCAGATTTACAGCAGATTTCTAGGATCCAACTCAACGACGAACACAACAATCTAAAGCACGAACCAAGCATAAATTCATCACATAAACCCATAGAGTGTGTAAGAAATCCCTACCTCAAGTATCAAAGCCGAACCCCAACGAGAGATCGAGCCCTAACTTCCAAAATCGACTCCGAGAGCAATACACCTCCACCGAGCACTAGCCAACAATGTACGAGCTCCAATACGCTCGTAGATGATGGATTGGAGGTTGGTTGACATGGGTTTTGAGTTTGGGGTGGAGTTTTTGAGTGATGGAGTGAGAGAGAGGGAGGAGCCGAGAGAGGGGAGGGAGATCGGGAGAAGAGAGAGAGTGGGAGAAGTATTTTACTCCTTTACACCCACACCCACACCCACACATATATATACTAACACAATTATAAATTGCACTTAGACCCCTCTACTAACAATCATATCACATCGACCCCAAATCAAATAAACTCAACAAGTTTCACATTTTCCTCATTTATTCCATATTCTAACATCAATAAATCCTTTAAACGATTTTCAAAAATATGGGTCTCTACATCCTAGCCGGTCCTCCTTGGGTGAAGAATAGCTCACTAGGTCCTACCCAAAGAGCCCATAGCCCATTAGGTCCTTCTCATTATTTTGTTGAAAAAAATACCCCTCGCAAAAAAAAGGCGATTGAAGAGAGACAAAAATACCACCACCACCACCATGCCGCCGCCGCCGCCACCACCATGCCACCACCACCGCCGCCACCCCCACGCCGCCACCACCACCGCCGCCACCACTACCACAATGACGACCACCACTCCACCATCACCAACACCATCACCACCACAATGCCGCCACCGCCACCACAATGACCACCACCACGCCGCAACCACCACCACCACCACCACCACCATTCCACCATCACCAACACAACCACCACCACCATAATTAATAGTGTTAATTTTTGTCTAAATTAACACTATTAATTTTTATCTAAATTCATACCACAATTAACAGTATTAATTTCTATCTAAATTAACAGTGTTAATTATAATATGCTAATTAGTATTATAATTAACACTGTTAATTGTGGTATGAATTTTGATAAAAATTAACACTATTAATTTAGATAGAAATTAACACTGTTAATTATGGTGGTGGTGGTGGTGGCAACGGCGACAGCGGCATGATGGTGGTCATTGTGGTTGTGATGGTGAAGTGGTGGTGGTGGTCATTGTGGTGGTGATGGTGGAGTGGTGGTGGTGGTCATTGTGGTGGCGGTAATGGTGGTGGTCATTGTAGTGGCGGTGATGGTGGTGGCGGCGCTGGTTGTGGTGGTGGAGTGGTGGTGGTGGTAATGGTGGTGTAGGAGATCGTATGGGTTCATTTGTTTTTAAACTGGGGTAAAAATGTAAAATAGATTCCACGGGATTTATTAGGAATACTCTATAGAAAAAGGATCTAGTGGGCTATGAAATTGAAAAATAGGACTGACTCAGAATTATCTCCCACAAAAATGATTCGAATTGCCCATTATTTTTAAAATATTTTTTTATGGAGCCCTGTAAAAAATCAGCTCAATTCAATATCGGTAAGGATTTTTTCTGAATTTGTAAGGACGAAACTACTTAACTAGTCATTTTTGTCCCTACGCATTCTGGAAAAATCCTTACCGATATCGGATTGAGCTGATTTTCTACATGGCTCCATAAAAAAATATTCTAAAAATAATGGGCGGTTCGGATCTCTTTTGTAGGACCCCAGGTGGGCCCCACAAAATTCGTATGTATATAATATATACAATGCATATGTAGCTATAGCAGTACTTGTGAAAATTATTACATGTCCAATGAAAATAAAATAAGCAAATTACAAGCCTATGAGACGAAGACCCAAAGCAAATTTTACGAAATCAATCTGGTATGAACTATGAAGTATCACTTCGACATGCCTGAAATGGTTAATTGGTATAAGAGCTTGGGCGTTAGGTCTTGTATGGGGCTCAATGGACGTTATGCATTTGGGGTTTAAAAAATGTGTAGATTTTATCGCAGTGCACAACAAAAGCTTGTGTAGATTTTTGGGGCTACGAGAGGACCTCACTTTTTGAAGCATTTCGAGGATCATTTTGATTTAGAGATCTTTTTGGAGTCTTTTGCAAATTTGAAGATTCTATCTCCTTGTATTATTTTGGAGATTTTAGGAACCATCATTTGAAATTGTTTTTTGATTTTTTTTTATTTCATTACTCCTGTATTATTGATTTCTTGGGTAATTAGTTGCTCTGTTCTATTTTACTTGTTAGATATGGTGCAGTGTTTTGATTGTATGTATTTATGTATGTGAATGAACACATGCACACTATCTTTTGGGGTTTAAATATGTTATCCAACAAGATTTGATCATGACATTGACATATGCAGTCTATGTATTAGTACAATATTATAATGAGCTATGTATAATTATAATAATAATAATAATAATAATAATATAATGTGATATAATTAATAGATGTTACTATCATAATAATGTGGGAAAGCACGGCTGTTATAATTGGATGATTAATGACTTTTTCATTAGGGGTTTTAATACCTCTACTGTACCAGTTTACCCTTATTGTTGGCAAAACGTGGGTTAGATATTGGGGATTCTTTGATTGTCTTTAAACAAATTCACAAGTTGCCTTACACAATCTTATATATCGACTAATGTAATTAAAATGGAACCATATGACATGTTAATCGAAAAAGTATCGAAAACTCTTATTTTATGATGATCGATCACTTTGACGTTACGTATGAATCACAAATTTATAAAGCAGATTGAAAGACATGTTACATTTCTTCTCATTTCATTGGCAACTAAAGGGAAGACAGGAAATTAACTACGTTCACTCCATATTATTTCCTTATCTTCCTATTCAATGTCCTTTTCCTTCATAAATTTTAACTGCCAAATGGTATTTGTTGAATAAGTTTTACTTTTCATTGAGTAAATTTCTTTTATGAGAAAAGTACTAGCAAGGATATGAATTTGCTATATTATTATTTATTTTTACACATTGCTAGATTCGTTCTAATGATTGTACACTTTTCTTCATTCATCTTCTTTTAAAATAGAGAACCTAGAATTAAAAATGAAAAAGCAAGATTTGGTTGAGGTGAATAAAACTGTCATAACTACCTTTTTCTAGAAAAAACACACCATCACGGACATCTTGATTTTGTACTAAGAAATAGGAGACACCCAAATCACGGACTTTATTTCCTAAAATAAGATTCTTCAAAAAAAATGTAGGACCCATTAAAGTGGTTCTAATTAATCATGTTGGGAGAATTAAGTGTTTTTTTTTCTTTTTCTTTTGTGCATGAAGATATATATCGTAGATACTTGGCAAAGTACAAACCATTTGTTGAGCTAGTTAAATCATGGTCCTATTTGCGTATGCCACATAAGTTTTCATCCCTGTCACTTTGGCGGGTTATGTTTTCATCCTTTTTATGCGTGGTTTTACGCTTGTTTGCTGATACATATAAATTTGTTGTTTGATTTGGTGGATGTGATTAATCCTAATCAAATCTTAACAGAAAAATATGAGGGATTTCAAATCGGATTGTTATTCAAATCAACAAGAGAATCTCTTGTTAATTTCCTAAAATAGACGATCGGCTTGATATTCAAATTAATGATACAACCCCAAATATTTAACCATGAGCTCTAATGTCACGTATTATTATATGCGATATCCTACCTCTTCTAAATCAAAGTTCTGTCTCTGCACCCATTGAAGATGGTAGGAGTATTTGGATAAGAATTTTATGGAAGGAAAAAAGAAAAGTAAATAGAACAAATCAAGCATGTGGAATTTTTCTCTTCATTTACTTATTTTCTTCACAAATCTCGTCAAAAATTCGTGATCCAATTATACTACGTAATTGTTTGCTCAAGAAATAGGATGGGAGATAATGAAGGGATTGGGTATATATAGGGATGGCCATCTAGGTCGACCTGTCCGAATCCGATCCGTTATTCGCTCCGAACGGATCGGATATTCGGAGATTTTTTCGGATATCGGAGCGGATTCGGATTTTTTTTTTTTTAAATTTCGGATATCGGATCGGATTTGGAGGTAAGTTTACCTCCGATCCGAATCCGATCTCCGATCCGAATTCGATATCCGATCCATATCTGATCTGCTCCGAATACCCCCACTATAAATATCTCTTATTTTTTACCTGTTAGGGTTATAACCACAACACAGCAGCTCTCGCCTCTCTGGCTGAGAGGCAGCTCTGCGCCTCTACATCTATTGCCAACTAAGACTTCAAGAGTTCAACTGTTCAAGTGCCTCCCCTGCTCCCCAGTCAACTCCATCGTCCACCTCACTACCCCAGTCGACTCCACCATCCACCCCACTCCCCAGTCGACGTCGAGTGTCGACCAGGGTACTCTCTCTCTCTCGTTCTCTTTCTCTCTCTCTCTCTCGTTCTCTCTCTCTTTTTCTTTTTCGATCTATTTGCATTCTGTAATCTACTAATCTCTCTCGCTCTCTCGAGATCTGTTAGGGTTATTTCTCAATGGCGATGCCCCTTCCTTGCTCGAGATCTCCGACTCCAACCGGACCAACCCTACGCTCGTCAAGGTAAACCGAATATCACAAAACAAACAGGTAACAGGTTAGTTGATCGGCTCTATTCTTGGGTTTCTTTGAAAATCGAAAATCATTCTTCATTCTATCTCTCTGTCTCTCGATTTGTGGGTTTGAGACTGTGAATTTATACAGAAATTGCTGTGTTTACCCACGGTGTGACATCTTTCTGGATTTTTAGGGTTAGTTATTGTAGGGATCTACATTATATATAAGATTATGTAAGCAACATAGTTTATCAGGACTATCTCATTTATATTAACTCCTTCCCATACTCTTGGTCCTTAACTTTTCCGGACCTCTTAAAGAAACATATTTACTTAAATTTGTTCTTTCTTCTTTTTTTTTTGTAAACTTTTCTTCAAAAACTAACTGAGATGTTTGCTTGGTGGAGAAAATCTCACAATTTTGTTTCACGAGTTACTATCTCTGAAAAAGGATCAAGGGTATGGGACGGTTAGGACTATTCTTTGACTCCGCCATTTATTTTGGAATTGTTGTGTCTAGGTTAATACCAGTGGGCAATGAATGAGTAGTTTTGGTTTGTGAAAAAAGCTCAGAAATATTGTAGTAGTGGTGTTGTTTGTATTCTAAGTTCAGATTAGTAGTTTTTGAAGTTCACCAAATGATTTATCATTCCATGTATGCATGTGCATATCCTGCTGCAACACTACTTTAAATGCATGTGATCTTATGTTTATAAAATCTTTTACTCCCTCCATCCCGTAAAGTTTGGCATTTTCAGGAATGCGTGCCATTTTTAAATTGCATATATTTTTCAATCCATAATGTTTTAGGCGATTTTTTGAACTTTGTTTAATAGAACAAATTAAAATCTATCAAACAAAATCCATATTGCTCATAAAAAATATTACGGATTAAAAGATACAGTTAATTTTTTCATAAGGCTGGAATAGTTAAAGTGCCAAACTTTATGGGACGGAGGGAGTATGTTTTTTAATATGTAGTGTGCCAACTTGGGAAAGTAACTCTACGTCAACTGAAATTGAATCGAATGAGGCACAATTACCAACACTTGATAGTTCACAAGCAGAAACCGAGTCAAATCTCCCTACAAATGAACCAGAAGAACTTGGGTATACTTCTGATGGTGATAAAATATTGTCAAAAGGTAAATGTAGGAGCACAGTTTGGGAGCATTTTCAGAAAATAAAAACTAAGGACATTGGTGAAGAAAAAGCAAGGTGCTTGTATTGTAAAAAAAAGTTTGTTGGGAATAGTAAGAGTGGAACAACACATTTGAAAGATCATACTAGTTCTTGTTTCATGAAAAAAGCGATTGATAGCAAGCAGAAGTTTATAACACCTAGTCTTTTGATGGGGGAGGGCAAAAAGGCCAACATGCAATCATACAGCTATGATCCAGAAGTTGCTAGGAAACAACTAGCTTACATGATAATAATGCATGAGTACCCTCTAAGCATGGTGGAACATGCTGGGTTTAGGAGATTTTGCCATGCTTTACAACTTGCGTTTCATGTGATTTCTCGGAACACTATGAAGAGGGACATTTTTAAGATATATGATATTGAGAAGCTGAAGATAATGAGGCTTATGGAAAGAAACAAAAGTAGAGTTTCCTTGACTACGGATATGTGGATATCTATAAGTAAGAAAAGAGGGTTCATGGTTATCACGGCGCACATCATCGATGATTCTTGGAAGTTACAAAGCCGCATTCTTAGGTAATTTTAATTTTATGCAAGTTTAATTTTATGCAAGTTGAGTGTTGTTATTGTACATTCATACTTAATAGTAACTATTTTATTTAGGTTTGTGTATGTGCCATGTCCACACACGGCGGAAGCATTGTGTCAGGTGTGATGGATACCTTTTTGGAGTGGAATATTGATAGGAAATTGTCTACTTTGACAGTTGATAATTGTACTACCAATGATGCAATGATTGATTTGTTGTTAGAAAAACTTGGAGGTGATCATATAAGGTGTAAGAGTTTGTTTCATGTGCGATGTGCGGCCCACATTCTTAACTTGATTGTGAAAGATGGTTTAGATGTCATTAAGACTTCCATTGTGAAGGTTAGGGATAGTGTTGCTTATTGGACAGCAACTCAAAAGAGAGAGGAGACATTTGAAGGTGCAGCTCGCCAATTGGGAATTACTTATGGTAAAAATTTGTCTCTTGATTGTCCTACAAGGTGGAATTCCACCTTTTTGATGCTTCAAACTGCCATAAAATATAGGAATGCTTTTGGTCGGTTAAAACTCAAGGATCTCCAATATAAAAGTTGTCCAAATGATGATGATTGGAACTTGGCTGAAGAAATATGTGAGAGATTGGAAATATTCTACAAGGTCACTTTATTGTTTAGTAGGACTACCTATCCTACTTCCAATTTATTTTTTCCAGATGTATGCGATATTAAAGTTAGATTGTCAGAGTGGGTTTGTTGTGGGATTGATGTAATGGAGGAAATGGCCTTGAATATGCTTGAGAAATATGACAAGTATTTGGACAATACGCATGGATTTTTGGCAGTTGCAGTCGTGCTGGACCCAAGGTTCAAGATGTCCTTGATTGAGTACTACTATATAAGAATTTATGGAGAGCATGGTGTTGGGATGGCGGAGGACATTCGAAGAAGGTGTTATGACTTGCTTACGTTGTACCAAGGTAAATCTTCAAGCAAGGATCGTAGTGAATCTTCAAGCAAGGCGCCGCCCTCTACCTATTTGAGGGATAGGACTTCTCTCACCGATTATCTTGATCAACAAAAGAAAACAAAAACTGTGCATGTAAAGTCAGAATTAGATCGTTACTTGGAGGAGAAGCTATAGAGACCCGTAAAATTTTTCTTTTAATTTAATTATTGAAAAGTTTATTAATCGGATAATTACGGGAATATGGTTTATTTGGTGGATATTTGAATTAGGGGTTTAAGTGAAAGAATAGAGACTTGAGGGAGTGTATGTGTGATTTAGAGATATAGGGGTATATATAGGATGTGTGTGTGTGTGTAGAGGATAGAAATCCCCCTCCTCCCTCTCTCCCGTCCGACTCTCTCCCTCTCTCGGCTCTTCACTCTCTCTCTCTCATTCCTCCACCAAAGGTCGAAACCCAAAGAACCCAACCTTCTCTCCATCTTCCTCACGTGCTCTTGAGTTCGTAGCTCGTCCGGTTTGGCTCGGAGCGGAGTATTTTGGGAGTATTTCAAAGTTTGAGTTCAAGGGTTCGCGTGGCCCGATCTCTTCGCGCGTTTGCTCTCCGACTTCGAGGTAGGGATTTCTTGCACTTGTTATATGTTTATGTGTTGAATTTACACCTTAATCGTGCTTATGATTGTTGGTTGTAGTTTGGGTTTCATTCTTGAAAATCTGCAGAAAATTCGCTCAAAAGCATCCCGTATCGATACGGCCCAAAATCCATATCGATACAGTTCTCACTGATCTGCCTCGAAGCCTATCCGTATCGATACGGATTTTGCCCGTATCGATACGGTGAGCTTATTTCCAGTTTTCACTGTTTTGCTCCGAACTCCATTGTTTTGACCCCCGATCACTTCTAATTCCCTTGGACACCTCCCAACCTATTTCTAGAATGCTTAGCTGAACCCCCTTGGGTTTACTTAAGTTATCCTCGTCCCGTTGGCTTTCCATTGTTAGAAGAAGAGTAGTGTCGTATTAGAGAAAACTTAATCGAAGTGTATTTATGGGATTGGTGGTACTTGAGGGTCATTGTGACATGAGGTGGTGAATGCTATTGTAGACACCCCAATTTGGCCTAACGATTATTTCAAGTCCCACCTTGGGACCATCCCGATGATGAAACGGATACAGTGATTGCTGATTACTTCTTTGAGAACCTTAGGACTTTCGGTAAGAACTTTGAGCCACTTAGAGGACCCAATTCAAAGCCATACAGCCTTTTAGACAGAAATACAGAAGTCTAGGAGAATCCATCTGTCGGCCGTGACATCGATCCCACGGCCCTAACATCATTTCCTCACCCGAGCAACCTGTTGCTAGCCAAATCTCCCTGAGAGATCAATCCCTCGGCCACAAGATCTATCCTTCGGCCGAGGCATCCATTCCTCGGCCGTGATATCCTTTACTCGGCCGCCAGATCGACCTTTTCCCAAACTCTGGAACGTGTTCTGTCAGACATTTGATCCAATTACACTACCTTCCCGATGCGTTCGGGCTACGCTCAGAGATTACGACGTAGAGTTAGAGATGCATTGCAATTGCAATTACCATCTCGTGATTTGATTGGCCGGAGTGAGTCACCAATTGCCTATATAAAGGGCCTTTGGACTCCGAAAATAAACAGACGAAATTCATTAGAGTATACACTCTCTCAAGCCTCGAAACTCTGCACAAATACTCTCTCAAACCCACTCTTCAAAAACCCTAACCTCTCGAAGGCAGCCGTTAATCCGGCGATCAAACCCCGAAGTTCAAACCCTAACTCTAGGGTTTTCAATCAAGCAATTAGTCAATCACACCCAATCCGAGTCAACCAAGCAACTGAGGGATCAAGGTGGTAAGGCCCAACGGCCTCTGGTTTGTTTTATTTATCATTCTTACGTTTTATCATGGCTTTCTGATTATCTATTAATCTTTCTGTCTGGTGTGAGGAAGAACACCGACCGGGGCCTCGATCCCTCGGCCGGTATATAAAACCAGAGTGATTACTCGGCCATGACATCCATTCACCGGCCGAGTAATCGATTTCCTGGAACAGCTTTGTTTGCTTTTTCTGCTTTTTGAACGCATGCTTCGATTATCGCACTGGCTCACTTTACTTACTGTTTAAAGGAATAAATAAACAGACTATGTGTTAGAATTAAACAAAGCATCTACATGTCTTATGTTGAACGATTATGGGCCAGTCTCACGACTGCGCAAAGAGGGGTGCCTAACACCTTCCCCTTGTTGTACTCTTGGCTCCCGTATCCAGAATCTCTATCTGTTTTCCCAGTTTTAATAAACTTTTGCGACTCTGTTTTGATGATAACCGCTATCATGTGGCGATGTTCCTAGCCATGGGAATGTCCATAATTTTGGTTTACGAAGCAAGCAACCAACCGAGCAAACAAACGTGATCAATCTGTATGGCGATGCCCCGTTTGGGAGGTGTCTACAGTTTTTGGCGACTCTGCTGGGGAACATGAGAGCCATAACCAAAAAGTTCAACATAAGACTAATACATGCCTTGTCTAATTCATTTATCATATGCATCGAGCGGACAACCCGTTGAGTTCACCTGATATCCCGGCATGACACAGGCTATGTTGGGGGTTCCAGCAAACTCCACAGTCACCCGTACCTAGTGGTATATCAAAAGGGGAATCACCCAATCACCGCCTATGATGGGCAGGTGAGAGGATTGGTGCCCTTTGACAACGGAGCACCCTGAGACTAAAAACCTTGCATGTTTTAGAAAGTCATAGAACTTATCAAACTAAGACAGGAACCTACAGGCTAGGAACCTACTTGCATTTTACTTTCGAGTTCTTCCTCACACCCATTGTATATGTGTATGTTGTAAAGTTTCTCTTTTGCAGGTTAAACCTTAGGAATCTCTCTAAGTCAAATAAACAGTAGGTAAGATTAATCAATCTAAGTAAAGCAAAAACCTTTTCAGGAAAAATGGATGCATCACTGTTCATGTCTGATTCGCACTTTCAAGTTGTCACCAAGCTGTCTGGTCCGCTCCACTTTGCTGTTGAAGATTTCAACCCCTCTGAATACATCACTCCAGTAAATCAACCAAAGCCTGTGGTGACTATCATTGAAGACAACCATGTCATGTTCGCTGGAACGGTTTATGAGGAAGAAGTAGAAGACCTGATCGAAGAAGAAGGGCTTCGCAGGGTTCCAATCTATTTCTATGACCCCTATGCACCCACCGACGATTATTGGCCAATAGACGAGCTCAACAACCTCGAAACTGAAGAGGCAAAGGAAGAAGAGTCTGTCGACAATGACCCACTAGACGAAATATCACTAAACCTACTCTTTGATGAGGGGGTCACCAACGATGAAATAAGGGTGATCCACCCCATCACAGATAGCTTCGGTAATTGGTGGGGCTTTGTTAGCACACGAAGAGTCGACAACAGCGACGAAGCAGAGATTGAAGCTCAATTGGAGGAGATAACAGCAATAGCAAATCAAATGGCCCTCCAAGACTTGCAGGGTGACGATGATAAAAGTGCGAATCAAGGTGACAGTGAAGTACTGATGATCAACCTTGGTGATGAAAAAGACTGCTCTGAACTGATTGTGGATGCTGAAAAAGGGGCTTACCCTAACTGGACCGTGGAACACACTCTGAAATACAAAATGAAAAGCGCTAATTCTGATCTTAGTTCTGATTCCGATTCCGACTCCGAGTTGACTCAGTCCGAGTCAAGCTTTTCATCTTTTGAAACTACTAAGTCTAGTGAGGAAAACCTGGTTAAAGTACCAAGGCATAACATTTACTTTGAGTTCGACTCTGAAATGTCTTTTGATAATCTTAGCAATGAGAAGGAAGATTTAGAGTATTTCACTTTGCCTATGATCAATTGCATGGATTCCGACAAACCAAATTTTGAGGAAGAAATTCCAAAAGAAATTCTAGAATTCATCGAGAGAGAAGAAGAAAGGCACGCTAAACCTTTTTCTGAGGAAATAATCAGAGCAAACATAGGCTCTGAAAACGAGCCCAAAATGATTAAAATTGGTGCCACACTATCCCCTCAAGAAAGTGAAAAACTGATCCTTTTGTTAAAAGAATACAAAGATGTTTTTGCTTGGTCTTACGAGGACATGCCTGGAATAGACCCTGAAATTGTTCAGCATAAAATTCCCCTTCATCCTGATGCAAAACCAGTTAAACAGAAACTGAGACGTATGGGCCCTGATTGGGTCTTAAAGATAAAAGAAGAAGTCACTAAACAAATCAACGCCGGTTTTCTCATAGTCACCGAATATCCACAGTGGGTAGCTAACATCGTTCCCGTACCAAAGAAAACTGGAGGAATCAGGGTCTGCGTAGGTTTCCGAGATCTCAACAAGGCCAGTCCAAAGGATGACTTCCCATTACCTCACATAAACGAGCTAGTAGATAACACCACAGGCCATGCATTGCTATCCTTCATGGATGGATTTTCTGGGTATAATCAAATACTTATGTCTCCTGAGGATAGAGAGAAAACTACCTTCAATACACCTTGGGGAACCTACTGCTACCGAGTGATGCCATTTGGGTTGAAGAATGCTGGAGCCACTTATCAGAGGATGGCAACAACACTGCTGCACGACATGATGCACAAAGAGGTCGAGGTGTATGTCGACGATATGATAGTCAAATCAAAGGAAAGGAAAGGACACCATGGAGCACTCCAAAAGTTCTTTGAGAGGATTAGGAATTACAAACTACGTCTTAACCCTCAAAATGCACTTTTGGGGTAACAGCTGGAAAGATGTTGGGATTCCTCATCACTCAAAGAGGAATCGAGGTAGACCCTTCCAAGATACAGGCTATTATGGAGATATCACCGCCTAGGACGGAGAAGGAAGTAAGGAATTTCTTGGGGAAGGTACAGTTCATCAGCAGGTTCATTTCCAAGCTCACAACTACCTGTGAACCTCTTTTCAAGCTACTGAAGAAAGGTACATATTTTGAATGGAGCCAAGACTGTCAGCAAGCGTTCGAGGCAATCAAAGAATATCTTCAGAATCCACCTGTACTGTCGCCGCCCATCCCTGGGAAGCCATTGATTCTGTATCTCTCAGTAACAGACACATCCATGGGGTGCATGCTAGCACAAGAAAACGACGCCAAAGTAGAGTGCGCCATATACTACCTCAGCAAAAAAATGATGGACAATGAGACAAGGTACACTCCCCTCGAGAAAACCTGTTGGGGGCTAGTATGGGCCACAAAGAAACTAAGGCACTACCTGTTAGCACATCCGGTGGTGTTGGTCTCTCGTTTAGACCCAATCAAGTATCTTTTCGAAAAGCCAGCACTTATCGGAAAGCTAGCTAGGTGGTTATTGCTGCTAGCAGAATTCGACCTCAAATACATGACAAGGAAATCAGTAAAGGGAAGAGCTGTGGCAGAATTCTTGGCAGATCACCCTGTGACAAAGGCCGAGGCAGAGGACTTCATGTTCCCCGACGAGGACATCTTATGTCTCTTAGACGACACCTGGCAACTTTACTTTGATGGAGCATCAAACCGATGTGGATATGGCATAGGGGTATTGCTAGTTTCCCCAAACGACTCTCACATCCCTTTATCATATAAACTGAGGTTTGAAGTCACTAACAACCAAGCTGAATACGAGGCTTGTATTGCTGGAATGGAGGCAGCCCTGGAGCTAGGGGCAAAAAGGGTAGAAGTCATTGGGGATTCAAACCTGGTGGTATCTCAAGCAAGAGGAGACTGGAAGGTCAAGGAAGATACACTGAAGCTATATCACTCTGTGCTGGAAGATCTAATTCCACAATTCAATTCCGTTATCTTTACACACACTCCTCGAGTGAGCAATAGATTTGCAGATGCATTGGCAACATTAGCATCTATGGTCGAAATACCCCTGGGATTCACAATGCGGCCTCTCATGATCGAACAAAAAGTCAAACCAGCATGTGAATGCACCTTTACCGAGGAAGGTGAAGACGATGGCAAGTCATGGTACGAAGACGTGAAGGAATTCCTGGAAAAAGGAGAATACCCATCCGAGGCCACCTCGAAAGACAAAACGGCTCTGCAGAAGTTTGCTGCCAGATTTGTAATCTGTGGAGGAGCATTGTATCGAAGGGCACACTTGGGTCCAAGTCAACTTTGCGTCACATCGGAGGACAGCCGCAAGGTAATGGAGGAAATACACGAAGGAATTTGTGGGCCACACATGAATGGGGCAACGATGGCAAAGAAGATTCTGCGTCAGGGATATTACTGGACTACAATGGAGGCCGACTGCGCTGATTATGTCCGCCGATGTTACAAATGCCAAACTCACGCTAATCGTATGCGTATTCCCCCTACGGAATTGTATAGTATGACATCTCCTTGGCCATTCTCCACCTGGGGGATAGACGTCATTGGAAGTATAAATCCAAAGGGAAAATATAAACATCAGTTCATTCTGGTGGCCATTGACTACTTTACCAAGTGGGTAGAAGCAGCTTCTTATGCTACCCTCAAAGCCACTCATGTGGCCAAATTTATTCGCACCAATATCATCTATCGATATGGTGTGCCTCACGAGTTCGTTTGTGACAATGGATCACACTTTAAGGGAGCGACAAAGAAGCTTTTTGCCGAGTTTGGGATATAGAATTATCGGTCATCTACTTACCAACCTCAAACTAATGGAGCAGTTGAGGCTGCAAACAAGAATATCAAGAGGATTCTGCGGAAGACTACCGACACTTACACAGATTGGCCAGAAATGCTACCTCTGGCACTATGGGGTTATCGAACAACTGAAAGGACTTCAACTGGGGCCACTCCATACTCTCTGGTTTATGGAATGGAAGCCATCTTGCCTGTCGAACTGGAATTACCTTCGTTAAGGGTTCTAGCTGAGACTGGAATGATCGAAGAAGACTGGGTTCAAAATCGCCACGACGAGTTGGTGCTACTAGACGAAAGGAGGCTGAGAGCGTTATACCATGTACAAGGGTATCAACGCCGCATTGCACGAGCATTCAACAAAAAGGTGAAACCTAGGGACGCCAAGGTAGGAGACATGGTGCTCAAAGCAATTCGTCGCCACGTTTCAGACCCAAGGGGCAAGTTTAGACCAAACTGGGGAGGCCCCTACCTTATCAAACGCATACTTTCTGGAGGAGCAGCATACATTGCAGACTTGGATGGAATGGAATTTGCAACGCCAGTCAACATTGACAAGCTGAGGAAGTATTACCCATGAGAGATGCTCGTTGGACCGAAAACCACAAGGGTGGGCGGATCCAAGCAAAAATTAGAGCAGCCTGCTAGGTCGAAAACCCGCAAGGGCGGCTTAGGCAAAAACTAAGGCGTAAATAAAATGCTCGCTAGATCGAAAACCCGCAAGGGCGGTTCTAGGCAAAATTTAGAGCACAAAAGGAGAGGAAAACACCCGAGTGGACCCTAACTAAAAACAAAACAAATCCCCTTTGTCGGAACTACGTTTATGGCCTGATTCCCTCTGTGGGATACGTAGGCAATCTCTAAATTTGAGATCCGGCCACTACTATCATCATCACTTCCAAAATTTTTAGGTCTATCCTAAAGCATGTTCACTATCAAATCATGGCAATAACATCTCTAAAATAAATCGACCAAATGTTTTATTATTTCCAAAGGGAAAGGACAAAGCAAACCTAAACAATTCTTAATCCATGAAAGCTAGAATCAAACGAACATCTTTTGAAAAACATAAGCAAAGCGTCAGCCTCTAGGTCTTCCTTCTCTTTGCACTACTATCCTCCAAAAGGTTTTTCTTCAACCAGCGTTTGTAAGAACCCGATAGCTTGACAAAGAAGTTCTCAGCAACCTCCTGCATCACTCTATTTGACCAAAAACGCAGCATATTGCGACGGAAGTTGGCATCATGGATCTTAGAGACGGTGTACTCAGGGTCACCCAGGATTGCGGTTTGTTCAGCCCCAAACTGCCTTTGAAAGCGAGCAGGAAAGTAGAAAATGACTCGAGTAATACCAATCACTGCTACACCAAAATGGTTCATGGTACTCGCAGTCATGCTCTCAATACCATACTAGGGGCAAACCCATTGAATCCAATCACCTCTGCAAGTCTTCATCCATGCTTCCCAAGCAGCCTCAGTTGGGAACTGTTTAATCATGTGACGCTCCATGCATTAGTCTGGATTATAAGGAAGTCGCTCCGGCGCATCCCACACCTTTAGCTTCTCAAACAACCACACCTAGAGAACAAGGAAAAATTGTGAGTTGAGAGAACACGTAAGTCAAAACAAAAGAGTGATGAGTGAAAAGATAAAGCTTGACAAATAGACAAATAAAAGAGCGAACCTGCAATAGCAAAGGACTGCCTGAGAACTGAGCTGTAGGACTACCCTTCATCACGTCTAGACCCATCAAGGTCTCTGCCAAAACTAAGCCAGCGAAACCTACACGGTTTCCAATCTGTTGAGCAAGGTTAAGTAGTACAGGATCAGCATGACCAGAGGAAGGGCCAAGCAAATAGTAATGAAGGAGACAAATGCACAACGCATGAAAGCACGCCTTCTGTAGGGAAACTTAACGATGAGCCTCAGCTGTACCAAAACGCTGAATAAGTTGCAAGATCTCCAACCTTCCTTTTACTAGGAAGAATTTAACTTCATGTTTCTGAACTTGGAGTGAATCCTTCAGGAGATCACCTCGGTTGAACAAAGGATTAGGGACAACGAAACCCTCCCTGTCTGAATGACCCATGATGGCCGCAAACTCCTCGATAGTAGGGCATAACTCCTCTCTCCTAAATCAAAAGACGTGAAAATCAGGGTCCCACAAACTAGCAGCTGCCCTAAGAAAGGCAAAATTCACAGGAATTTGACGAAGGGAAAAGAGGAAGTCCATGCCAAAGGACTTAAAGTGTAAACGGTCTAGGCCATTGAAGGAGACCAACCACTGATTAAGGACTGGTTGTGCCATATGTAAGGAATTGCTACTGACAATACTATCAGGTTCGTAGAATGCGTATTTATAGAACTAAGTCGAGTCTTAGTTCGAATCGGAATCGGATTCTTAATCATCGAAATTTTGGTCGGTCTCTTGGCCGGCACTTTGATATGACGGCCGTAGGATCTATCCATCGGCCCGTGAAAATCAGGGTTGACTTGTAAGTCAAACCCAGGCAGACAAAACGATCCTTCGGCCGCCAGATCAAAGCCTCGGCCGCGTAATCATTAGATCGGCCGCCAGAACGGCTGTTTTACAGATTGTTTCCATGGTTCTGTTCGTTTCACTGTTTTTTATCAGATTAACAAAGCTATTATACGCAAACGACGTAAATTTAGCATACACAATCACAATAGCAGAACAAAAGGTTTTTGTTTCATATAACGAAAGCTTTTTACATCACAAGGTGTATCATCCCACATTTCCTAAACAAACTATACATCGATTTCCTGTCAAGCTAACCTATGCAGGAAGAGGAACAGAAAAACAAAAAGAGGAAGCAGAAGAGGATGCCGAACCCTCTAGTGGTCCGAACACCAAAGACCAGCTGTAGAAAAGAAGAGGACACCCCTGGGGCGGTGTATACCAGAGGAGTGCTACGGTGCAGAAGGGACACCACATGGCCCAGAAAAATCACCACACCACATACCACCGCCACACCAGGAGCTCCGCGTCACGAAAGCAAGTCACCCATGTAAGGGTCCCTAATCGAAGCTACCCATGTAAGGGCCCCTAATCAAGCATCAAGACAGGACCGAAAACAACGCGGTCTCCCTCCGCGCACGCTAGCCACGTCAGCATATCATCCACGGCCCGGAGCTGTCGGAAACAAGGAGAAGTGGAAGGGATCTTCGGTGGAAGTCTCGGACATAGGAAACAGAGAGGAAAGAAAGGAAAATGAAATGAAACGGTTGAGGCCGTGGCCTTTTATAGGCCCCTGGAAACGAACCGATTAAACGGCCGAGTATTCGATACCTCGGTCGAAACATCAATCATTCGGCCGAGAGATCGATCTCCTGGCCTCCTAATCAATTTCCCTCAGCCATATCAGGTCTTGCTCTGTGCACTGACTCAAGCCACTACAGACTTCTAACCAAGTAGCCTTGGGGGCATCCCCGAGCCAATGCAACATGATCAAAACTAGCCTTGGGGGCATATCCAAGCATGAGGAAGCTCTCTCTCCACAAACTGCTGGCCAAAACAAGTCAGAACACTCAGCAACTCTGCTATTCACCGCCATCAAAACAATTTAACAGGCTCTACGCCCCCACCTATCAACTCAGCGGCTCTACGCCTCCACCTATCAACTCAGCGGCTCTACGCCTCCACCTATCAACTCAGCGGCTTTACGCCTCCACCTATCGACTCAGTGGCTCCAAGTCCATCGTTTCAACTGGCTCGAAGCCGTACACAATCAAGTTCTTAACAGGCTCGAAGCCTATGTTTACTATCTCAACAGCTCTATGCTCACTATCACGGCAACAGGCTCTACGCCTGTACTCATTCACTCGACGGCTCTACGCTCGTTACCTCAACAGACTCTACGCCTGTATTCACCCACCTGATGGCTCTAAGCCCAATCACTATCAGCAGCTCTATGCTCGCTATCACAACTCAGCGGCTCTAAGCCCACTGTCTCAACCGGCTCAAAGCCGTAACAAACAATCTCAGCGGCTCGAAGCCCATTATCGACAGGCTCTATGCCTATATACACACACTCAGCGGCTCTAAGCCCCCGATTTAGCAGCTCTACGCTCGTTATTACAACTCAGCAGCTCTAAGCCCATTGTCTCAACTGGCTCGAAGCCGTAAACAAGCAACAGGCTCTACGCCGTCCCAACAATCAAGACATTTATTCTCAGGCTCTACGCCTGAATGCTCAAAAATCTAACATTTTTGAATGCTCAAGCTCTACGCTTGGATACCCAACCACTGTGTACTGGATGCTCAGGTTATACACTTGAATGCTCAAGCTCTACGCTTGGATGCCCAACCACTGCGTATTGGATGCTCAAAGCCTGTACTTTGAATGTTCGGATTCTGCCGTCTGAATGCTCGAGCTCTATGCTCTGAATGCTCAAGTCCGGAACTTGATAGAAGCTCTAAGCTTAAAAATAAACACACACGCACGGGCCCGTGCACATATTGCATTATCACATCGAGTCTGCACAAACATATTTGTTCACATCTAACAACCATCATCGCACATATACACTCTGCATATCTCTCATGAAACAGGTCAAACCTGCAATTAACCGGCTCTGCGCCTCGGTTTTATTTGATCGGTTCAGCGCCTCGATCTTTTGGCTCCACGCCAACACTTATGATGGGAAAGCTCCGTGCACAGACCATCAGAATGCAACCAGCTCTACGCTTCGGTTCAAATCACGTCAAGCTCTAAGCTCCGACAACCCAGGCCCTCGCCTCAAGACTGCAGCAGGCTCCACGCCTCAATCTAATCACCTCAGGCTCCACGTCTCAGTTCCTTCACCTCAGGCCCTTGCCTTATACCAGCTCCGCGCTTCGGTTCATCACGTCAAGCTCAAAGCTCTGACACCACAGGCTCTCACCTTATGATCAATACCAGCTCCGCGCTTCGGTTCCATCAAGCTCTAAGCTCACCTCAGGCCTTCGCCTTGTAACCATAACCGGCCCCGCGCCTCGATTCCATCACATCAAAAGCTATCATCTCAGGCCTCCGCCTCATGGCTACCACCGGCTCCGCCCCTCGGTTCTCTCATCACCAAAGCTCCGTGCTCTAGATACTGGCCCCGCGCCCCCCACATCTCAAAAACAAGCGGCGTCCAACTCATCCCAGCAGATGGTTTGGATTCCACCCCATTACATCAATTCCTTCCAGCTCATTCGCAAGGATAGGCTACTCTACCGAGCTCCTTTTAGTCAAAGTAAGGATGATCAAGAAAAGTAAACGCACCTGCCGTGTACTGGTCTACCCCAAAATACTAAGGAAGCTCTACGCAAAAACTCCCCAGGCAGCCCCGCGCTCCTTCAACTACTCTTCGCCAAAACCCTGGCTCAATCTAGGTACGTCACACTACGGCTTCTTAAGCCCTAAGGTACGTCTTCTGTTTCTAACCCTCCAAACTTTTACTTTTTCTTTATTTGCCCGAACTACGGTTGGTCTGAATTTCCCTTGTGGAATACGTAGGCAGCCTCCCGGCCCGACCATAACAAAACCTTTTTTCAAAAACCCCTTGGAATAGTGGTTGGACCAAATTGAGTTGCTTTTTACAGCTTTGACTCTTACTCAAACATGTCTCGCGATCCGTCTGAGTTCAGTCAAAGAGGGGCATCTGTAGACACCCCAATTTGGCCTAACGATTATTTCAAGTCCCACCTTGGGACCATCCCGATGATGAAACGGATACAGTGATTGCTGATTTCTTCCTTGAGAACCTTAGGACTTTCGGTAAGAACTTTGAGCCACTTAGAGGACCCAATTCAAAGCCATACAGCCTTTCAGACAGAAATACAGAAGCCTAGGAGAATCCATTTGTCGGCCGTGACATCGATCCCACGGCCCTAACATCATTTCCTCACCCGAGCAACCTGTTGCTAGCCAAATCTCCCTGAGAGATCAATCCCTCGGCTGCAAGATCTATCCTTCGGCCGAGACATCCATTCCTCGGCCGTGATATCCTTTACTCGGCCGCCAAATCGACCTTTTCCCAGACTCTGGAACGTGTTCTGTCAGACGTTTGATCCAATTACACTACCTTCCCGATGCGTTCGGGCTACACTCAGAGATTACGACGTAGAGTTAGAGATGCATTGCAATTGCAATTACCATCTCGTGATTTGATTGGCCGGAGTGAGTCACCAATTGCCTATATAAAGGGCCTTTGGACTCCGAAAATAAACAGACGAAATTCATTAGAGTATACACTCTCTTAAGCCTCGAAACTCTGCACAAATACTCTCTCAAACCCACTCTTCAAAAATCCTAACCTCCCGAAGGCAGCCGTCAATCCGGCGATCAAACCCCGAAGTTCAAACCCTAACTCTAGGGTTTTCAATCAAGCAATCAGTCAATCACACCTAATCCGAGGCAACCAAGCAACTGAGGGATCAAGGTGGTAAGGCCCAACGGCCTCTGGTTTGTTTTATTTATCATTCTTACATTTTATCACGGCTTTCTGATTATCTATTAATCTTTCTGTCTGGTGTGAGGAAGAACACCGACCGGGGCCTCGATCCCTCGGCCGGTATATAAAACCAGAGTGATTACTCGGCCGTGACATCCATTCACTGGCCGAGTAATCGATTTCCTGGAACAGCTTTGTTTGCTTTTTCTGCTTTCTGAACGCATGCTTCGATTATCGCACTAGCTCACTTTACTTACTGTTTAAAGGAATAAATAAACAGACTATGTGTTAGAATTAAACAAAGCATCTACAGGTCTTATGTTGAACGATTATGGGCCAGTCTCACGACTGGGCAAAGAGGGGTGCCTAACACCTTCCCCTTGTTGTACTCTTGGCTCCCGTATCCAGAATCTCTATTTGTTTTCCCAGTTTTAATAAACTGGGTGGCAACTCTGTTTTGATGATAACCGCTATCATGTGGCCATGTTCCTAGCCATGAGAATGTCCATGATTTTGGTTTACGAAGCAAGCAACCAACCGAGCAAACAAACGTGATCAATCTGTATGGCGATGCCCCGTTTGGGAGGTGTCTACAGCTATAAGTGTTTTAGGTGCTAAGGCTAGACGTGGCGAATGGTAGGATGAAAATGCGTATTGTAGAGAGGTTATTGTGTATCGTTGGACATAAGGTTTGACGTGGGGCGTTTCGTTGAACGATAGGGGTTTGCCTAGTGATCCGGAAGAGAATAGGGTGACCCATGTCTTTGTGCTTCGTCTTGATTAATCATCATAGGTTCCTTTGGCACTCGTTCTATAGATTGTTGCTTAGAAACTAGCCGGTGGTGTGTCGTAGAGTTGTTATGGATTCGATACGAGATATAGGGCGTTGAAATAGACATAGAGGAATAATATGAACTTAAGGTGTTTATTAATGTACGATAAGACATGGTTTTAAGTTGTAATACACTGAATGACGATGAATGGAAGATTGGGACTTGGGGAAAGTGTTGTTATTCCACTTTCGAATTGATAATGTATATGTGTTGTGTGAGTTGTGAATGTTGAACTGAGGGTCCCGCAACGCAAGGTGTGGTAATGCGGAAACCCAGGTGGAGAGAATTCACTGTAACGCAAGGTGTGGTAATACAGTTGAATGTCTCATATGATGAATGAAGTTATAATTGACTTATTGAAGTTTAAGTTGTTGTTTGGGCTTTGAGCTGCTTGATATTGTAACTGTTGAAAAGAGAAGATAAACAATGGATTCCATCAAAGTTTTTGAAAAGAAAGGAACTTGGTTTTGAAAAAGGGATTTTTATGAAAAATCCTCCGGTATTCCTGAGCGAATCAATGGTTCCGGTATTTGGGCACAAATCAACGGATTCCGGTATTCAAGAGAATCAACGGAGCTCGACCCGCGGAGCTCGAGAGTATTTCTCAAAATTATTTTGGAAATCAAACGGGAACGTTTTCGTTTTATGAAAAGAGGCTCGATGGCTATGGCATTGAATAATGAGATTGTTCGTGGCATTCGTTTAAGTAGTTATAAAAGGGTTGAGAAGTCGTCGTGGTTATTCAGAATGATATGAGCTTAATGTTGCTTCGAGATGACGTACGAATGGTTAGGGATGTCTTAAGAAGCATAGGATCCCATAGTCGTAGCTTGTTGGTTCTTTATGGTGCCCCTGTGTATCTCTTGTTCGTTAGTGGAGATCATTCATTCTCATTGCATAAATCATCACATTTTCATATAGCTTGTGCATAGAATTCTCTACTGGGCACGTGTTTGCTCAACCTACCATTTCAGGTTCATTGCAGGTCATGGTCATGGAAAGTTCGGAGTGCATGCGGGCATTATCAAGTAAAGCTATTTTGAAGAGTACTTTGTTATTCTTGTAAAGTGAATAGCTTGTTATGGTTTTGTAATTTGGAAGATTGTATTTGTAGACCAGTTTGAAGAATTGGAAACTGTAATGTATTTTGGGGTAATGTAAACACGATTGTGAGGGTTTTGTATTTCAAATGTTATTATTATCTATGTTTAAAATCGAGGGCGTGACAAATTGGTATCAGAGCGTCTAGGGTGTTTTTTCACTACCGAAAACACCCCTTTTTAAGTCAAAGAATTATCTCATCTTTACTCGGCTTTCACTTTAAATTGGGCCCTAATATGCCTCACTTCTAGATTGGGCTAAACATTCGGTGCCTTGTGCAATGTGCAGAGCATTTCGTGGGGGCATCTGCTAAGCCTTGGAGGAGTAAGCTGGAGGTGGAGCTCATAAGGTGAACTTGGAGAATTGAATTGATGACTAAGCATCACTTGCTATATAAAAGTTAACCTTGGAGGCTTGAACCATTAACGGTGGAAAGAAAACTAAAAATAATAGTCATCCAGAGAGCAAAGTTAGACAATTGGTTTAATTTCGGTCGTGATGGAATTTCAATAAGTTGTTTCTGGTGGTGTAATTTACGTATTCGACAACCATGATCACAATTTGAGGTACCGGGCTGTGCGTAATACATTCTTAGCAAAATCTCTTTGCAAAAAGTATTCTTTTGATTCTCTCATATTTGTACTCATTTGATCTCTAAGCTTATTGACTTGATTATTCTCACTTTTTGTATCGTGACATGAAAAGTATTTGGCTAAAAGTCATTGAACAGATTGGTACATATGCAAGTCCATCGGGTCACAGAAGTATGAAAGATGTATGATTGCCTATCATACGGGAAGTCCAGAGTATTTATGGGGCCCAAGTACCTAAATAGATTTTGACCTAGGTGGTGCTGGGCATGTTATCGAATTGAGCCTGGTATTAGGCTACAGATGAAATGTTGTTCAGATTGATTTACTTGATTTGTTATCCTCGTTTATTGAGCATATTCTTATTGCTAGCCGTGTTTACTGTCCTCGTATGGCATATACTATCCGGCTATTTTATATTTTTCAGGTGCGGAATAAGTTAGGGGGGACTCGGGTGAAAGTATTGAAAGATTGTTTAGAAAATTTGTATCATTTTGGAGATTTTTAGGCTCATCATATAAATTTATCTTAAAAAATTTGTAATTATTGGAGATTTATTTATTTTGAGGAAAGTAAAAATTTGGATCATCACAAAAGCTAGCTTTGGATTCTTTTGCCAGTCATGGTTAGGGGTGGGCAGCGTGTGGTATGGAAAATGGAAAAAGGGGAGTGTGAAGGCACCAAAGGGATGGGAGCAAAAGTGGGGAAACATGGAAAATTGCGTCTGGAGCATGCTGATGCATGAGAATTCATGTACATCGAATAGCTCTGTACGTAATTGTGTCCAGAGTTGTGGCCCGGGGTTAAGTTCATGTATAGCATTGCAAGGAAAAATATTGGGAGCTGCTCATAGCAATATGTCTTCGGGAGAGGATTCGTTCAGTGTCACTGTTTATCCAGTTCATTTTCGGACCATTTGTGGGTCCTTCTCGAGACAACTACAATGATCAGAACGGTTCATTTTTTAGAGCTCACTGAGAACATTGACCACGCTACGCTTAAAATCACATTAATCGGATATTATTTGATAAGATGTCAAAATGCGTTGATCTTCAGATAATTGTGTTAAATGAGTTGTAATTCAGTGTTTGCACACTCTTTTCCTATACAAACTTAATGTATTTCAAAATCACACCAATCAATATCCGATCAACGTAATTATTAGCATAATCAATGTTTTCGACAAGATATAAAAAGTGAACAGTTTCAATAATTGATGTGAGCCTGGTTGAAGGAACCGGGCTGGATGGAAGGAACCGGACGGGATCCTCTCCCCATGTCCTCGGTTGAACCCATCGAATCAGATGGCAGCACGTGTTGGTCTCTTTCCTTCCCCTTCTATAAATCCGCAACGACCCCCGCTCGACATTCTCTCTCCAGTCATCTCTGTTGTGTGCTCCACACTCTCTCTCTCTCTCTCTCTCTCTCTCGTAACTGTAAAAATTTCTCTCCTTCCAAACAAAAGAAAAGGGAGAAATGGCACATGAGGCAACAGCAACCTGTATAGATATCCTTCTGGCAATAATCCTGCCTCCCCTTGGTGTCTTCCTCAAGTTCGGTTGCAAGGTATAATAATCCCCATCTCTCTCAGAGCTCTCTCGATATGTATACATATATGTTTGCCTGTGTCAGAATACGGATCTGGTACGGATCCAAAGAGAAAAAAGAAAGAATACGGATCTGGTATTTTATTGTTGGTTGGAGTTGTAGAGAGGGAATTATGACATGGGTTACAGAGAAACAACAATGCTAGGACCACACTTACACGCACTCACAATAGGGGTCGCCCTACACACATGCACACCTCTGTTGGACCCAAAGTCCAGATTAGGGAATAGAAAATTGAGGTTTATAAATAGGCAAAAACATAACACTCCTGTTAGCAATTTTGTAATGAGAAACTCTGTTTGTTTTTTTTTTTTAATTTGAGAGGAAAACTCTGTTTGTTTTTAATATTATATGGGGTTGTGATCTAAGTCACATAATTTGCTTGTGGGAATGGGTGCGAGTGTGAGTGTGAAAGTCTATTTGACACACATCTCAACCTACTGAAATTTGCAAGAGCGAGGATTGAAAGCACAAACGTAGTGCGATGATTGAGAGTGGGAGCGCGGGACATTTTGAGATTATGTGACTAAAGTTGTGGTATTGATGATGATGGATTGGTGGTGGTGGTGGTGGGTTTTGTTGCAGGTGGAGTTCTGGATCTGTTTGGTGCTGACCCTTTTTGGGTACCTCCCTGGTATCATTTATGCTGTTTATGCCATCACCAAGTGATCCATAGGTAAAGATCTTCTTTGTACTTCCGAAAACATGTGTTTGTGCTGATCCTTTTTGAGTACCTCCCTGGTATCATTTGGTGTTTCCAGTAACAATTTGAGGGAAAAAAGTTGGCGTTTATACCATGTTATTTCACACTAATCAACAAGTTTTGACATTTTACTATCTCGTTCACACTAACTAACAACTTGTGATCAACTTCTTTCTTAATAATTTTTTCACTCACATATCAATTATAATTTTTTTACCACCGAAAACAACAACTTGACATTTCTCAACAACTTATTCACTATGTAACAAATTGTTTTTCACAATTTATTTACCACCGAAAACACCCTTATGTGAGAGATTATTCAGTGCCGCCCCAAGCCTCTCCCAACCACACCCCACAAAAATGTGTGGTTGAAGAGAGGTGTTAGGGGCATTGAATAATTTTTCCATTCATGCTGACCCTTTTTGGGTACCTCACTGGTAGGAGTATCATTTATGCTCTCTCTTTCTCTCTCTCAAGATGTGTGTGGGATCACGAAAAAGTTAAAAGCTGAAAATACTAGGGTTTTTGTACTTCTGAGAAAAAAGAAGCAAAAGGATTTTTCTGAGTTTGCTTTAGAAGCTTATACTTGCTGTTTGGAAAAGGAAAATTGGGTTAGTTTAGGTGAGTTTTGGGCTGAAATGGAAAAGGCAAATGCTCCATAAACAGGGAAGTTTTAATGAGCACCATAAACACGCTTATTTGGCAATTAATGCACCCATGTGAGACCTTTTTGTTGGTAAATATTCCTTTAACTAGGTAAATTCTATCATGTAAACAGTATGATATGTTCCAAAAAAAACAGAAAATCATTTAATTAACATTTAACAGTATAGTTGGCGTTACAATTAAAAATGCCATTAATTGTTTCTCTTTTTACTGCAATAATTAATTGCAAGATGCTACTACTGATTTCTTTGCAATAAATTATGGGAAAAATTCAAAAAAACCCCTGAACTTTGAACTCAATGAATAATAAAATTTTCACACCCGTTCAAACGGATTAAAAAAACTTAATTTTTAACCATATTTTTAATATATAAACGGTCTAAAAAACAAAATGGCAACACCCACACACCAAAATGGCAACGTTTTGGTTAAATAAAAAATTCAAACCACCAGTTTGCAATCCTATGGAGCAGAAACGTGATTATGAGAGCCATAGAGACAAAATTTGATTATGTATCATTATAATAAAATGATAAGAATAATAAGATCTTCACACCCGTTCAAACGAATTAAAAATTTAAGCACTTAATTTTTTAATATTAAATGCTCAAATTTTCACTCCGTTTTGAATCAGTACAAAGATATTTAAGTGCTCATAAAAAATTAAGTGCTGAGAAAATTAAGTGCTCATAATCACATTTCTGCTCCATAGGGTCCTAAATAAAGAACACATACTTAATATGAGAGCCTTAGAGATAAAAATGAATTACAACCCTTTAGAATAATATGATAAGAATAAAAAGATCTTTGCACCGATTCGAACGAAATCATTTAATTAACATTTAACAGTATAGTTGGCGTTACAATTAAAAATGCCATTAATTGTTTCTCTTTTTACTGCAATAATTAATTGCAAGATGCTACTACTGATTTCTTTGCAATAAATTATTGTCGTCTTTAGTTTTCCTTTAGCTTTGACAGAAGAATTACTCATTGTACTTACTTTAATAGTTACAGTATTGCAGACAAAAGTAGAAGTTTCGATAACATAAACAACTAATAGCAGTAGGCCAGTAATGGACCAGATTGAATTCAAATCTGACAGATTTGAATTCGATCCGAATCCAAAATTGCTCGTATTCAATTTGAATCCGAAATTCATAAATCCGGTGGTGGTAATCCGTATCTTAATCCATAAAATCAGATATCCGATCCGAAAATCTGAATTCGATGTAAATAATTTATTTATTTATTTTTGAATATCCCTCCCCCTCTCTTTCTCACACGTACTGACAAAACTCCTTTGAATTCCAACCATCATGGACGCCGTTCAAGTAAAGCGAGAAGTAAACGAATACTTTAACCCCACTAATTCAAATCCAAACCCCAACCTTCAAACCCTACTCCTATCATTGATCTCAGCAGTAGCAACAATGACTTGTAGGAGTTCTGCTTACCTCAAATCCAGATTTCTTTCCCATCAATTTTTTTAATTGCAATTTTCTTTTGTTTTGGGTTTTGATCAGCTAAGGTTCAAGAGCTGTGTGTGTATGAGATCAATGAGTGAGTAGGAGCCTTGCTTACCTCCGATTGAGCTAAAAATCTGTCAATTCTCTTGGCGATCTCCCTTTCACCAACAAAGTAAAGTTGTCCATCTCTGTTTTGTGGACTCCGCCCTCGTCGCGACAATTGGCGGCAGAGAAAAATTGAGAGTAGTCGGTTGTGAATGGGAATGGGGAGGTGGAGGTGGAGAGAGGCGTGAGAGAATTACTTTGAGGTGGTCGGCGAATATGAGTCACGAACTCATGTTGCATATATACGAAATAGGATTTTTTTTAAAAATAAGTTTGGATCGGATTGATAATGGATTTAATCCGATACAATTCAAATCCGATCCATATTTTGATTACCGGATTTGGATTATTGGATCGATGTTATCGGATTTGGATTGAATCCAATCCATTAACAGGCCTAGATAGAAGTTCTGAAGAAAACTATTATTCTATTTTTGAAAAGCTAAAACAAACTTGTCAATTCTCTGTTAGTGCATAATCCACCCCGAAAGTGGGGTCAAAACAGTTGTACATGGTATACAACAGTAATCAAAATACGGAATGGATCGGATTCGGATTGTATCGGATTCAATCCGTTATCAATTCGATCCGAACTTATTAAAAAAAAAAACTCTATTTCCACATATATGCATCGTGAGTCCATGACTCATATTCGCCAACCACCACAAAGCTATTCTCTCACGCCTCTCCCCACCTCCCCCTCCACCTCCCCATTCTCATTCACAACCGGTTGCTCTCGATTCTTCTCCGTCGCCAATTGCCGCGACGGGGGCGGAGCCCACAAAATAGAGATGGATAACTTTGCTTTGTTGGTGAAACGGAGGAGATCGTTGAGAGAATTGACAGGTTTCTGGCTCAATTGGAGGTAAGCAAGGCTCCCACGGTCTCGCTCATCGATCTCACACACCCAGCATTTAACCTTAGCTGATCAAAACCCAAAAGAAAGGAAAATTATAATTAAAAAAATGATGGGTAAGAAATTTGGGTTTGAGGTAAGTAGGGCTCCCACAAGTCACTGCTGCTGCTGTTGAGACGATGATAAGAGTAGCGTAGCGTTTAAAGGTTGGGACTTTGAATTTGAATTAGTGGGGGTTAAAGTGTTAGGTTACTTTTCGCTTTATTTGAACGGCGTTCATGGCAGTTGGGATCCAGAGGAGTTTTGAGAGAGAGTCAAAAAAAACAAAATTATTCAGGATTACCTCTACTAAATTTATGAATTTTGGATCGGATTAGAGCAATTTTGGAATCAGATTCAAGAATCTGGTTCATTGACAGTACTACTCTGTTGTAATGATATTTAGGGTAAATTTCACCAACACTATGAGGTTTGTCTTAAGCCCCGTTTAGTTGTGCAGAAAGGATGAGGAAATTAACTTTTCTGTAAATTTCTTTGTGTTCAATTATCAAAAAAGAAGGAATTTTGGTTTTCCTGCAAGATTTCTTATCAAGAGGCACGTCGAAAAAATAAATTTTCTTTCCTTTTACTTCACCTCTCTCCATTTTTCCTGGGTATCTATTATCACACAACATTTCCGACAACTGAACGGAACCTTAATGAATGGATCTCCTGCGATTTCCTTGTCATTAAGGCAAACCCTCAGGGGTGTCAGTGAAATATACCCTGAAATTTATATTTGTTTCGACACATGCGATTTTTGGAGAATAGCGTACAAAAGGTTGTTCTACAAAACTATAAGTGACAAAATGTTTTTTTTTTTTTGGTCAAGAACGTGACACAATGTTGTTCTATGACTATTATTATTTCGTAATTGCAAGGGGGGGTTGTATCCAATGGCGGACCCAGGAATTTCATACACTGCGGGCACTTATTAATCACAATATTAAAAAAATATTTTTCAGTATGTATACCACTAAATTATCGTTTAACCATTAAATATTGATCACTCATTCTATTTTGCAACTGATTTTTCACAATAAAGGAAAGAGGTAGAACGAAAATAAAAAAAATAAGAAAAAGAGGTAGAATGGAAATGAAGAAATGAATGAAAGAGTTAGAACAAAAATGAAAAAATTAAAGAAAAAACAAGGGATAGAAGACTTTTTTGTATTTATATCTAACTTTTGTTTAAAATTCAATCCAATTAAGTCAAGTAAAAATTTAATATCCACATGCATCACGTACTTTTTCAATTAGTGGAAAACATTACAAATCTTGTGAGAATTTAAGCCAAAATAGAGAGAGAGAGAGAGAGAGAGAGAGTAGGATGAACATGGAAAAAAACGTGGGTTGTTGGAATCGAACCCTGGCCGCATAGTGTCTATCTTACATGCTTACCACTCTGCCAAATTAGAGTATTATGTCAACATCTAGATATATATTATATTTAACCTATCTGTATATAATTTTTTTTTTAAATTTTTACGAAAGCCCCTGGGGGCACGTGCCCCAACGTGGGTCCGCCCCTGGTTGTATCTAATGGCTTGAAGTTTGATGGACAGTGTTGATTAGTTGTTCTCTTGGGTTTTACTTCATTCTCTTCCTCTTTTTCGTGATTTTGTCTTGAGATCCTTTGGCTTTGTTTACATCTGATCGGATTATTGTGTATTTATTTATAGGTTTAAGGGTTTGATTAATCTTCCAGTATGTGGCGGCAGCATTATTATTAGAGTAGTTTTTTTATGCTATCTTTCCAAGCCTAATACCTTTAACTACGTAGTAAGTATGTGTGATGAGTGTTTGGTGATAAATTGAGATGAAACTCAGATTCTCTTTTAATGAAATCAAATGTGCCATGCCGGAAAATTAACCTCCTGTTAACAACTTTTTAGTTTCGTGACGTTAATTCCGAGTATTTTTTTGCAATTTTGCTGATTCTGAGCTGAGAGTCATGCAAGTTGTGAGACCCGGATTACTCAATATCATGATTTTGTTTGGTTCATAAAACAAAGGGCGAATGCAAGAATTGATTGATTTAAATGTATGAAGTTGTTAGAGTGTAAATGGTTGAAGTGAATGTAGGAAAAGGTAATTAATTACCCGTCATTTCTTTTATGAGTAGAGGGACACGTATCTTCGATGGACTTATAAAAGGTTACTAAAGCAATCGGCACAAGTTCCCCAATAGACTTAAAAGGTTAGTAAATCAAATTGACAATATAATGTTTGTTCAGGTTCAATGCTTGTCCAGATGGAGACAAAAATAATAATACTATATGGACAAGTGTTCACCTTATCTTAAAACTCTTAGGTTGGCAATAACTTTTTGGGAGAACAGCAAAAAAATACATTGATAATAATAAGGTGAAAAGTACAATTGTGTTGTCGCTGTTACAATAATGAAGACACGCTAGTGAAGAGCGAAAGACCAAATTAGGGCCTAACGGGTTTAGTTCTCATGCCATAATTGTCTACGATTTCAGAAGATTAATACTATTGTTGAAACCCAGGTTATTATTAGATTGAAGACTAGAGCATCAAATTAATGGAGTTATTGTTGGAAAATTGGGATTGGGTGCGAATCAGTACTCAAAGTTAAAACAGCTGAACTAATGCAATTAGAACATGAAATGTGAAATAAGTAGTAAATAACAGTGGATGCCAAGGGAAAAAACCAAGACAGACAAGCAAGTGTAGAAGATGACAAAAAAGCACGTCTTATCAGGAAACATCAAGAAATTACACATCACCACCAAAACAAATATACTTAGGGTAAATTACAGTTAACCCCCTCTAACTATGCCTCGGTGACACTTAACCCCCTCTAACTATTATTTTTGGCACTTAACCCCTTCTAACTAATTGAAATTCAAACGGTCATAACTTCAAACGGTCATAACTTCTCCGTCCGAAATCGAAAACATGCAAATTATATATCGATTTCGAGGTCTTGAAGTCAGCTTTCTAATGACACCAAAATCACATCACGATTCAAAGCACATAGAAAGTTATTATTAAAACGGTCTTTCTGTCTACCAGCCCTTACTCTTTTGATCATAACTTTCTGTGTGCTTTGAATCGTGATGTGATTTTGGTGTCATTAGAAAGCTGGCTTCAAGATTTCGAAATCGATATATAATTTGCATGTTTTCGATTTCGGACGAAGAAGTTATGACCGTTTGAATTTCAGTTAGTTAGAGGGGATTAAGTGCCAAAAATAATAGTTAGAGGGGGTTAAGTGTCACCGAGGCATAGTTAGAGGGGGTTAACTGTAATTTACCCATATACTTATAGATGAAATTTGTATAAAGAAAGAAATTTTCCAAAAAAAAAACTATTCCAGAATGATGACAATGGTGTGGTTGGAGATATGGTCGGGTAGGTGTGTGTATATATTACTCCATATCTATTGGTTTAAAGCAAAGAGCTAGCCTAAATGACATATCTATCTATTGGTTTAAAGCAAAAGTAGTGCAAAAAGGCCACCTTATTATATGCGAATTATGAAATAGTAACTTCATCGCAAACCAAGACGGGAAAATATTTAAGGCGCAGTGGTTTACTTGAAGAAGATGGTAAAATCAAGATTTTCCCCCAGATTCTGCAATTTACGTTTCGCTATGCCTACACTTGAGTACGTCGGTAGAAAAACTCATACAACTATTAATACAGGAATTTAAAAAAACCGTTCTTCGTGATCACCATCATAGGACTTTGCTACGGAAACCGATGGTATGCACCGACCGTGCGTACCAATCACATGTGGGGTTCACTCCAGGCCCCGTATGGATGATTCGAGTCGTTCAATAATTTTAAAATAAAATAAAAAAACGAGTGGGCATATGAAAATTAGCTCCATCTGATATGTTTAGGTGCTTGATTCAATCTTTTAATTTTTCATCCAATCTATACATTTTTTTCGATTTTTCAAAAATGAAAAGATTAGATGGAGCACCTACACATATCGGATGGAGCTAATTTTTCACAAGCATACTCGGTTTTTTTATTTTAAAATTATTGAATGGCTTGAATCATTCGTATGGAATCCGGAGTGAGTCCCGCGTGCTGTCAGAAGCAAAAATATAAAAACCATGCTTTCGTACCCATATCACCGAAGATTATGTATTAGTGTATCAGAGTACTTGGTGCATACATGAGTAGAGTACAACATCCTTGTCTATTCAGCTATTCTATTCTATTCTATTTTAGACTTCTAGTTAGCAACATGCGCCACCACTCAATGTGACTTTTGAGTACATCAGCACCAGACAGCTAATGTAGACAATGAATGTCACAACACAACACTAAAGGATCCAATCCAAGAGTTCACAAAAATGCTATTCACACAACATCTTTCACATAACAACTCACACAACCGTTGACGTCAGCTCAAAACGGCGTCGTTTTGCTTAAAAAAATAATATCACGAACACAGCTTTCCCTTCCCCTTTCTCATTCTCCTACTCGTTCCCTCCACACCGACGCTCAAATTTTCAGAGAAGAGAGAGAGGGCGCGACTGCCACCACCACCGATTTCGACCACGGGTACTCCTCCCACCACCACCAGCGACCACCACAACCCAACCCCGGAGCTCCCCCACCTCCAACGACCACCACCACCACCAATTCTGAGTACTTACCCCCACCACGAAGGTTTCTCTCTCTCTCTCTCATGTGCGTTGTGCGATTTCGTTATGTACGAAGTAATAAGCTGGAGTGAAGTTGTTCATACCACAATAAGTTTGCCTTTGTTTTCTGGCATTCTAGCAAGTCTCATTGATGCACTGTAGCAGCCCCCGATGAAATCACCACCTATATAAACAAAAGGGGTTACCGCACAAATGATTGCCCATTTTTATTTAAAACTGTAGCAGCCCCTGATAACAACTTGCGCGCGCGTCAAATGGATCTGGCATCTTGAAGTTGATGATTGGACAAATTTTAGGGCTCCGGATCCCCTGTCCGACTGCCTCTATCCGACTCCCCTGTCCGACCCTCCACGGCGCCATTTTGTATGGAAACGGCAACAAGACATGCCCTTCAATTAGTTATAGGGCTCTCTTAGGGCTTTCATTGAAAGCCTTAAAGATGGGGTTATACCTCCTAAACAGAGCACAAACATACTTGACCAGGAAGGTCTTTGACGAAAAGGGAGACTGTCGTGCAAAAGAAAGATTGGTGCTGTGGAAAAAGCTGTTAAGAAGAAAAGACAAACATATAAGAAGCCATTGCACAACGAAAAATCCAAGGTATAAATTTTTTACGATTTGTTGCTTACTAGTTAATATGGACATATAGATTTGTTTGATGAATGTGTAATACTTATAATATCTGCTAATTTCAGGAGGTTGAGGAGATTGCGGTTAGCCACCATATCGGGACACAAGAGAGTATTGTAAATGTAAATGTAAGAAATTTTATTTTTAATTGCATAATTTCATGTGTCATGTAATTGTTATTCAAAATTCTTTTTTTTAATGGGCAGGGTCACCCAAGCTACATGAGACACTCAATGTGGCCAAACATGATACTCTATCCTATGCGACCAAATATGGCACAAGGCGGAAGCTTCTATTACGGGTAGTTTGGATGGGTCAATCAACTATTGCGGGTAGTCAATGCTTCGTTCGCTCGAATATATCCAATAAGAGATCACCCTAAGCGTAGGGTATAAGCTTCCAATTGAAGCATAATAAATCCGGAAGTCCGGGATCGTACCCATAGAGATAACTAATACGGCTTGATGGATTGTAGATGCAAGTATGGTTTCCGGCTTTTAGTCAGCCAACTTGGTTTTTCGTATGCGGTGGAAAGTAAAAAGGCTAAATTAAATGAGAATAAACTAGATAAAAAGAAGGTTAGGTCTAGAAATTACTAACGCCCCACAACTCAAGCAAAACCACATTTTCCACCTCAATACACGGTTTTACCCGAAAGATAAGAAGGTTCGAAAATCAAGCTAGCTATAGAATCCATTTAGCAAACACCTCGAGTGACCGAGCTCCAAGCATCATGTGTGGTAAGTAGGCGAAGCTCTTACCTACACATGATCAAGGAGGTTATCACCTCGGTAATTTGACAAACAAATCCAAACCCCACATCAATTTCCAAAACAAAGTTGCAAATTTTTTGGTGAAAAATGCAATTTTTACTTAAGCCATGGGGTGCTAGTCACCCCATGACCCAACCTTATGAAACTACTCACACATATCTAAAAAGATAAGAGCAAGCAAAAATCTACTTAGCAAAAGTGTAAACACAACACTAGAAATAAACTAGCTAGAAAGAAAGATCGGGAGAATTTAAACAACTTTAATAAAGGAGAGAGTAGCAAAAACTAATTAATAAAAGCAGAAAATGAAATATTAAAGGGCTGGAAATGAAGAACACTCAAGAACAAGCAAAGAAATTTGAAATCTAGATCTAGATCTAAAAAATGGGTACATTTCTGTCCAAATCGTGTAATGGTGATATCACGGGGTATTTATAGGCTCCAAGGACGCGCACGGAATATTCCTCAAAAGATCCAAAAATTCCCTCGTAAGCTCTCGGTACCGATGACAATGGGCTTAAAATGCTGATAAGCTCTCGGTACCGATGTCTCCAAAATTTCCCATCGATGCCTAGCGGGTTATAGCTGCTGGCTGAGATAAGGGCTCGGTACCAATGGCAAGATTTTTACCCATCGGTACCGAAGTGGTTAGTGGCTGTTGTGAGAGATCTTCATGTTGATCTCGGCACCGATGCATCCAATAGTTTCCTACCGATGCCGAGGGGCTTAGGAGCTGGCGTATGAGGAATCTTCCACAAGGCATCTTGGTACCAATTGGAAGTATTATCTGGTACGATGCCGAGCCAATTCATGGCTGTCATAGGAAAAATATGGAACCAATTGAAGTTCAAAAGTGGCATTAATGCCAAGCCACGTAATGGCTGTTCCATGGGATGCTTGGTAATGTTATGGTGCAACAAGACTTTGGTACTAATTGATCTTATAATCTCCATCGATGCCGAGAACTTATGCTCCAATACTTGGTCTTGTTCTCGAGCCGACGGGTACTTGAACGCTTTGGCTTTGATTCCGATGACTCCGAACTTGGTCACTTATGAACCTCGAATAATCTTGACAAGCTTTGGGCCTTGATTGCACTCGAGTGCCATCCACGGTGCTGATGACGGCTTATTTGCACAATTTTCCTGTCAAGACTTGGAAACACCTTTACACGCAAAAGTAAAAAGAAAACAACTAAATTAACAATGAAATTAGACTAAAACTAACTACTAGCGCACCCTTTATTACATTCTTGGGTGCTTATCACACCCCCCAACTTGAGGTTTGCTAGTCCCTAGCAAATAAAACACGAAAACTTGAAAACTAAAAACTTTGCAATTCATCCGCTATCACAACTTAGAACATGCTCAACATTGTAAACTAGCAAGAGTTTCAACAATCCAGCTATTTATTTCATTTCTACAATTCACAATTTCAGCATCAAACCAAACAAGCTAAGTATCAAGCAAGTTAAGAGCAAGCTAAAAATGTTTGTGTCCTCGAACAATGGGAGGATACGGGACACAAAACCTTGCGAATTCAGACTAAACCATATCCACCAAAGAAGTGCTTGACAAACAGGCAATAGCGAAAAAGGAATACTATGCCTCAAACAACTAAAGCACTTATTCAACAGAATTGAAAACTAGCAGATGATTATGGGATAACGAAAGGAAAGCAAGCTATACAACTAATTATGCAAATATCAGACAGTCAATCATAAAGGAATCCAAGCGCGCAAAAGATCAACTAAGGACTTTTTAAGCTTGTAACGACCTTGGTTTCCAAGAAAAAGTTAGCACAAAAATGGGCGACGGTTTATTTTCTAGCTTGGTCATCTAGCCAAATGACCGCCGCCAACAAATGGAATCAACCAAGTCAAGGGCCATCGCGGCCAAACCAATATCAACCAACTACTAACTAATGAGAAACTACTATCACCGACTCAATCACACCAAGTCACCATCCTCATCCGGCTTCCCACGGTATTGAGCCTCGAATTCCCCCCTTCCATCGGATTCTTTCTCATCCGGAATGTATAATAGCCCATAAGTCAAACCAATTCTCTCATCAAAGTATTCAACCCTCTTTCGAATTTGCTTTTGCTTTTTCATGGTATTTCTTTGATCTTTTTTTTTTCTTCTTTCTTTTTTTGAAATATCGGGTTATTTGAGGTGAGATTTGTAGCGAGAGAGATTGGAGCCAATTTTTGGGGCTTTTTGGAGAGAGATGAAAATTTGAGATTTTTGCTTTTGTAGTAAGGGAGGAAAGATAGGAAATCATGTATCACTTTTTTGCCTTTTCGCATTCCAACCACTTCTATCACATATCAAACCACCTCCAAATCTCCTTGAACAATGAAAACTCATCCCAACATCCCTCCGAACAACCGGTTTCCTAGGTTAAGCAAAGAACGGGAGAAATAACAGGTTGCAAAGTAGAATTAGGGGACTCATATGTGGTGTAATCATGCAAAGAATGTCTTGTATCTTCTCCTAAGTGCGCTTTGGATTCCAAAATGATTGACAATCGACATTAAACACAATTAGAGATAGACATGCGATTATTCACCTAACTACGAGCATTTTATTGAATTAAAAAGGTGGGGATATGGCCAAAGCTTGCTCAAAAACTTAACTCAAAACCTAACCGTTCAATTTTTAACCAAGCATGCAAATTGAGAAGCACCAAATTTCTTAGGATTGCTACGAACTCTTGCCAACTAACAATTATGGAGCATGCAACAAGTTATGAAAAAGAGCTAAAAACATGACAAAAGGAAAGAATTGCAAGTTAAAAACCTTTATTTATTTTTGAAATTTTCAATTTTCTCATTTTTTTGGATTTTTCAATTTCTATTGTTTTTGAATTTTCAAATTTTCAAAATTTTTACAAAATCTAGCAAACTAGCAAACAAATAGCACATAAGCTAACCCCTCCCCCCAACTTAAAGCGATTCTATGCCCTCATAGCATTAGGAACAAGAGCGAAGAGAGGAAAGTGAGCGAATGTACCGTCCAAGGGGAATGTCAACCCCTAAATACCTCGACCAAGTAAGAGGATTTCATGTCCATTGCTTGCTCCAGTCTGTATAGATGCTTCCAGGGTTTACTCTTTCGGTTTTGCCCACTCGAAACCAAAGCTAGTCACATTGGGCCATATCCAAAGCTTTATCGGACTAATAACCGCGGCGCATAGCCGCACCCATGCTTAGGGCTCCTGAATGCCTCACTCACCCCGGCTTTAGACCCAAACTACCAAGGCTGGTGTGGTAGCAAATAAACCCTGCAGAAGACTTAAGAGAAAGACTTTCCACAAAATAAATGACATTAGTAACACCGGCCCGTGTTATCCGGCTTCAAACCAAACCCAAAAAAAATTAAAAGACATGAAATAAAGGAAACACACAAGAAACAAGTAAAAGCAAATAAAAACATGCAAAACAAAATACAATGCAATGCACCACCCGATCATCACACGATCAAACGAGTCATACTTTTCTTCCCATTCCTTACCGGTGGGGTAAGCAATGGGTGGCTATACTAGACCGTTGAGAATTTTTTATGCTAGTGCCCGTAATAAAATTTATCGCTCGACCTCGCCAAACAATGAAGTTCAGCGTCCCCTACGATCAAAACAAAGCAAGATACAATACAACCTAGGTGCACTCCAGGCAATATCACACCTCACCCATAGACCAAAGTTGCCACCGATAGGAGCCTATTCGGAGAGCATGGATCATTAACGATAAACTATTACCAAGAAGAACTAATGAAAGCCCTTTTTACACTAACACGTTGATGAAATCTTTTCATGTGAAACATCTCCAAGACTTTATTCAAAGTAAGAAACACATAGCAAACCTAAACATGCATACTAAGCAAAAACAAAAGAAACACGTAAAAGAAAGAAAGAAAACACATATGTACAGTATTTACACATTCAATATCAGAACTCGGAGCGTCACAGTCACAGCTCGACTCCGCCAAACAATGAAGTCCAGCGTCCCTTTAATATCGTAACCAGGCAAGCAACAAGATAGAGCCAAGTGCGTGAGTACACAGGCTACGAACATTTAGCACACCATTAATAACTATTAGAAGAAACAGAGCACTCCAAGCTACACTCTTTACCAAGAATTGAACTCGACCATGCCACAAGATAAGATACTTTGAGTAAAGCAATTGCTGAATTCGTTTTAAAAACTTAAGTTCCTCCAAGTGCATAGCCCAAACAAGATCAATTTTCAAGTTGTTGACAAAATCTACAATATAAGGATGAAAAACCACAAGAAATCATCAACACCAAGAAAATCAATTACTTCTATGATTGGAAACTTCTCAAAAATTGGCTCACATGCATCTTGTTTTTCTAACAAAGAGTGTAAGGAATCTACCTCAGCATTCATTTCTTTAGTGGTGAGAGGATCAAGGCACCAAGGATTCGAAGGGACAATTGTAGCTTCCATGGGCTCCAACTCTTCAAAGATTGGTCCATAAGCATCTTGTTTAGCCAACAACGCATACAAGTAATCCACTTCGGCATCCATTTCCTTAGCGGTGAGAGGTTTAGCCAACGGATCATCACAAAGAGGGTAACTCTGGACCTCAGTTTCATCAATAGGCTCTGAGGAGCTGTCACAATCTAAACTAACAGTTTCAACCAAGATATACGGCTTAATTTCCTCTTCCATGGCATCCGAGTTAGAATCCTCAAAATTTTCAGACAACTCACAAAATTGGAGCTTTTGGGCTAATTTATCAAGGTAATCCCAACCTTCTTCAGCGTTTTTATCCAGGAATTCGTCATTGGACATAAAATCAACTTGACATGTCTCACGATTTAAACCATGGCAAAAGATAGCCAGAAGATTGCCAAGCTCAAAATTAAAACTCGACCAAGAGAATACGGAACATTTAAAACGCTCCCAATATTGTGAAAAAGACTCATTATCTTGTTGGTAAAAATGAGATAGTTTTTGTAAAAGCATATGAGTCTCATATGAGGGAGTGAAAGTTTTAAAAAATTGTTCTGTAATCTCTTGCCATGTCGATCCTGGACTCAAAGAATAAAATCAATCTTGAGCACTATCACGCAAAGACGCTGGGAATACTTGTAAAATAGCCCTTTCATCGTTAGCAAAAACTTTCTCAAGATCAGCAATATGGGGAAATGGATTTTCTGAGGCCAAGCCATAAAATATAGGAATTGACACTGAATAATCAAATTGTTTTGCATACCTTCCATAGCACCTTGCAAAATTGGCCATTGTACCTCTTGCTACTCAGAGTAAACAGACATACACAAAACTACTAACTACCAACAAACTAACTAACCGGAGGGGCTAGGCCGCCGCCTCAACTCAACAAACAGAAAGTGCGAGGGGTTATGCCACCGCCTCGGCTCAACAATGCAGATTAAATGAAGCTAACTAACTAACTAACTCAATATCTACTCCGGCTTCGTTACACCTCAGGTTTGGCATAAAATCAGGTTAGAGCTATCCACCGAACTAGATACGAGCAACTAACAAATAAACCACTAACTAAAACTAAAAGAAAGAAGCGGGATACTCACAATGGTTTGTCGAGCCTCCATAAAGCCATAATAAGAAATCCCCGGCAACGGCGCCAAAAATGCTTCGATATTCTCGATATATATCACATAAGAGATCACCCTAAGCGTAGGGTATAAGCGTCCAATTGAAGCATAATAAATCCGGAAGTCCGGGATCGTACCCACAGAGATAACTAATACGGCTTGATGGATTGTAGATGCAAGTATGGTTTCCAGCTTTTAGTCAGCCAACTTGATTTTTCGTATGCGGTGGAAAGTAAAAAGGCTAAATTAAATGAGAATAAACTAGATAAAAAGAAGGTTAGGTCTAGCAATTACTAGCGCCCACAACTCAAGCAAAACCACATTTTCCACCTCAATACACGGTTTTACCCGGAAGATAAGAAGGTTCGAAAATCAAGCTAGCTATAGAATCCATTTAGCAAACACCTCGAGTGACCGAGCTCCAAGCATCATGTGTGGTAAGTAGGCGAAGCTCTTACCTACAAATGATCAAGGAGGTTATCACCTCGGTAATTTGACAAACAAATCCAAGCCCCACATCAATTTTCAAAACAAAGTTGCAAACTTTTTGGTGAAAAATGCAATTTTTACTCAAGCCATGGGGTGCTAGTCACCCCATGACCCAACCTTATGAAACTACTCACACATATCTAAAAAGATAAGAGCAAGCAAAAATCTACTTAGCAAAAGTGTAAACATAACACTAGAAATAAACTAGCTAGAAAGATAGATCGGGAGAATTTAAACAACTTTAATAAAGGAGAGAGTGGCAAAAATTAATTAATAAAAGCAGAAAATGAAATATTAAAGGGCTGAAAATGAAGAACACTCAAGAACAAGCAAAGAAATTTGAAATCTAGATCTAGATCTTGAAAATGGGTACATTTCTGTCCAAATCGTGTAATGGTGATATCACGGGGTATTTATAGGCTCCAAGGACGCGCACGGAATATTCCTCAAAAGATCCAAAAATTCCCTCGTAAGCTCTCGGTACCGATGGCAATGGGCTTAAAATGCTGATAAGCTCTCGGTACCGATGTCTCCAAAATTTCCCATCGATGCCTAGCGGGTTATAGCTGCTGGCTGAGATAAGGGCTCGGTACCAATGGCAAGATTTTTACCCATCGGCACCGAAGTGGTTAGTGGCTGTTGTGAGAGATCTTCATGTTGATCTCGGCACCGATGCATCCAATAGTTTCCTACCGATGCCGAGGGGCTTAGGAGCTGGCGTATGAGGAATCTTCCACAAGGCAGCTTGGTACCAATTGGAAGTATTATCTGGTACGATGCCGAGCCAATTCATGGCTGTCATAGGAAAAATATGGAACCAATTGAAGTTCAAAAGTGGCATTAATGCCAAGCCACGTAATGGCTGTTCCATGGGATGCTTGGTAATGTTATGGTGCAACAAGACTTTGGTACTAATTGAACTTATAATCTCCATCGATGCCGAGAACTTATGCTCCAATACTTGGTCTTGTTCTCGAGCCGACGGGTACTTGAACGCTTTGGCTTTGATTCCGATGACTCCGAACTTGGTCACTTATGAACCTCGAATAATCTTGACAAGCTTTGGGCCTTGATTGCACTCGAGTGCCATCCACGGTGCTGATGACGGCTTATTTGCACAATTTTCCTGTCAAGACTTGGAAACACCTTTACACGCAAAAGTAAAAAGAAAACAACTAAATTAACAATGAAATTAGACTAAAACTAACTACTAGCGCACCCTTTATTACATTCTTGGGTGCTTATCAGTCAAGGTTGGGGAGGAGGATAATCAAGTATTTTGGAAGCTCAAGGTCAATATTGGGGAGGACCACAAGCAAGTATGCTGGAAACTCAATGGCAAGGATGCGGAGGACAACAAAGTTATACGCAAATGATGAATGCACCGGATAATGTTGAAGAGTAGTTCACTTGCTTGTATTGTTTTATATCGTGTCCTGTGTCCTATTTTGTGTCCTGTGTCCTCTTTTGTATCCTTGTAATGACCTTTCATGAGGTAGATGTTTGGAGATTTTTGTTTCTTGTTGACTTCTTTAATGAGACGCATTCTACTTTTGTTTATAAAATTGCGCCACTTTAGTTGTTGTTGACGATGGGTTATTCTTTTTGATTAATGGAGATGAACATAAACATGTTAGAATGTCAAATTGGCTGTCTGTATTCTTTTTGCTCTTGTTTTACGTTGAGATCATGATATTATTATTATAGAACATGGGATTGATGGTTTGGACCACTTCTTTACTTTCTTTTTGCTCCTATTTAATATTGAGATCATAATATTATTGAACATGAGATTCTATTCAGCATTATCGGGCTACTGTATTTGGTTCTTGACGTCTCAGTCAGTACAGCAATAACAACAATAGAAACAACATGAGGTTACACATAAACCCACCCTGAGCATTTCTTATTCTAAATCACCTTTCAAAAACCACATTCATAGCCAAAATCCATTGCCAAATTATTCATTCCCAACAAAAACCATAAAACAATATAGTCACACAAATAGGCTATAATTGAAGTTAGATTTCGCAAAACTAAAACTTTATACCACAACTTGATATTCCAACAAATTACAACTTCATATTTCAAATTACAATAATTGATCATTTTCTTGGCCTTTGATTCACTTGAATAGCTTCAATCTCTTTCAACGGCATGTGGCATCTTGAAGTTGTTGAACTGCCAAATTTCTTTGTTGGCTACAAGAACTAGTTGTTCTTTCTCCTCGAGCTCTTTTAGTGGTTCAAGTTTCCTATCTTCTTTTTCTTGTCATTGTAGAAATTCCTAAACAAAGACCATCCCGTGGAGGCCTAAAACAGTACTTCAAATTGTTAATACTTCAGTGATATTCACAAGAGAAGGAGTCACTGCCATGGAACTTACTTACTCTGATACACCAAAAGGTTACCTGTCATTTTGTATGGCAGATATGAGAGCATTATCTGATGGTGGAAGAAAGTTCGATATAATGACAACATAGAAGAACCCCGAGAAGGAAGCACATCCGAATATGAGGAAAAACCAGCCCCGAAATTCTGTCCTTGGAGGCAACATGTTGAGAGAAATTCTGCATTCTTTCACTACATCAATTCTTTGATCTAAACTCAATGATTGTTTTAACATAATTCTTGATCACAACACCATCCAACAATCTTACTCTCTATATAACTGCCACAGAATTTATCAAAATAATTTAGCCACAGCATGAAATGAGCTTATTAGGTGAAAAGCTCACTAGGCCTTCTTGGTTATGTCTGAGACTTACATACTCAAGGAAGAACTCCAAGCATATACAATCCACATCGTCCTGCACTCATAAAGAGTGTTTCTAAAGTTGTAAACTCTTTTCTGTTGAAATTATACCCATGGCCATGGGCAGAGCTAGGAAAACTTGAGGGAGCTGAACTACTGTGCCCAGAAACTCACACAAGTACCCAAATAAACACAAACAGTCATCAATTGCCTACTCCACGGGCAACACAATTCAACATTGAAGGGGAATTTGTCAAAGGTTTTAGCTTACTGGAGACCAAAACAACGAAACCTGCCCAACATTGAAGGGGAATTCTACAACTTCTCGTCATTGTAGAAATTCCTTTCAACTGTGTCGCACAAAAAACTGTATAAATATGTCTTCTTATAGGATTGGTAGGATTGGGACACATGAACCATTTGGACACATGAACCATTTCACAAGACACTTGCTCTAACAGCATTACCAAATGCTCTACATAACCCAACATTCAATCTGACATCCAAAACAAAACTAATGCATTATCCACACAATAAAATAGAGACCGTTATCATTGCTACAAATCCCATTTTCTTTTGCACCTGGACCTCAATTTTGGCATCTTAGGATCTAATTCCAGCAATTAGGGCCAATTTCCAGCACTTAGAACTTAGTTCCAGCAAATCAAAGTCATTTTCCAGCATATAACCATCAAAATACTGCATTTAATTACAGTTTCAGCATGAAACACATATTTCCTGCACCTAAGCTACACTTTTCAGTGCTTAATTCTTAGGTTCAACATGTAACAACACTTGAACACTCAATTATAGTGACCTAGTTATCAAAATCAACTCTTAATATTAATTTCTATTGCTTCTAATCACAAATTTCAGTTCCAATAAGAAAAAAGAACAAAGAAAATCCCTAATTAGGGTGCTTAAACCCAACTGATTCCAAAATCCCAAAATAACTCAATGCACGAAAGCATGAATTCCTAACTGAAAAAAACGGCATTCATTTTCATGTATGTATATGAACAAAGGCATGATAATCATATATAAATAACCACACACAGAATGACAGAAATTTCCCCCATCATCAAAGCCCATGATTAGCAAAAAATAAAAACCCTAATTTTCGAATTAGGGTTTTTTTTTTCTTTCAAGAAACTCAATTTATGGTGGAGCAACTCAGCAATCAGTTCAAGGAGAGAGAGTGAGAGAGAGAGAGAGAGTGAGTGAGTGAGTGAGAGTGAGAGTGAGAGAGAGAGAGAGACCTTCGTAGGTAACAACGTCGGACTGCCCAGAAGTCGGTGGTGGTGCCGGTCGCCGGCGGTGGGGAGCGCTGGGGTTGGATTTTGGTGGTGGAGGTGGGAAGCGTGGTCATCGGTGGAGGTGGGAAGCGTCGTCGTTGTCAGTGGGTGGTGGTGGTGGTAGTCGTCGCGCCCTCCCTCTCTTCTCTGAAAATTTTGAGCATCAATGGGGAGGGAACGAGAAGGGGAAAGCAGCCCTGTTGTTCGCGACATTTTTTTTTTTAGCAAAACGACGTCGTTTGAGATGACGTCAACGGTTGTGTGAGTTGTTGTGTGGGAGATGTTGTGTGAGTAGCATTTTTGGTTTCTTAGAGCATCCCCATTGTAATAAACAAATGAGTGTGGATAAACAAATTTAATAATAATACTCAAAAAAACACCCCACATTGTAATAAGCAAAGTTACAAGTCTTTTAGCAAATAACCAAATTTCACTCATTCCATAACCAAACTTAACTTTTACCAATAACTAAATTCAAAACTCAATAACTCAAAAACACCCCACATTGGAATCGTCTCATCGAAACAAATAATTTGGTATGGTCAGGTGCGTAATTGTAACTCGTTTGCGATTGGACAAATGTGCATTGTGTATTGTGGGGGTTTTTTTTGGTTAGAGATGCAAAAATAACTAATGTGGAGATAGAGGTTGTTATGTTTGATTATGGACTAAATGGATAATTAAATGCTGACGTGCCACATTTTGGTTATTGGTTTTGATTATTACCATTGCAGATACTCTTAAGTGGCACATGTACGTACTTTGTAAACTCTTGACCTCCGCAACTTCGTCTTCCATACATACATTCCCTTTCTTTTTTGGGAAATGCTACGTACAAAAGAAGAATGATCCGAAAAATACCCTTAAAAGATGATGCCATCCGCATGGGATCCACCCACCCACCCAACTCATTGAATTTTTTTTTCTTTCATTCTTCTGGCCAGACCCACCTCATCCTCTCTCTCTCCGCTTCGTGTAAACCCTCCAAAAGGGAAGGGGGACCATTTGTCTTTTTTATTTTGGCACTGGAGAGGGTTCCAAGATACTTTCATTTTGCCGCAAACAGGGCTCCAAAACAGCCCTTCTTTTACTCTAAATTACCTCTTGCACTCACATGACTTGATCGAAAAATCTCTTGATTGACGACGGCAAACTCTGGTACGTATCAATACTTTTAATTTTTTGAAGTTACTTTGCCTGGGCTCCATTATCCCTAACTTCTTTTCTTTTCTTTTTTTTTTTGTAATTTCCGATTTGTGTGTTTTGTATCTCTTTTGAATTATTGCTAGATATGCATCATATTCTTTGAATTAGTCATTCGTCTCGACGAGAGAGTCACAAAAGTAAAAAACAACAACGGTCAACCCTAAATAAAATGTTTCGAAAGGTAGAAAAAAAAAGATACCGAAAAAGTAGTTACTTTGCCTTGTTTTAGTTCATTCGGTGAAGATTGATACTCCTATATTATTATTATCCCCTCCTGTTCAGCTAGAGACCACACTAAGTTTCATATTTGTTAATGTTCATTTGAAATAAAATATTCCCTTTCATTTTGGTCAAATAGGACCCACACTACACAAGGTCTCATATTTTTTTAATATTGTTAGTTTGAGAATCAAGTTTATTAATCTTTCAGATTTAAAAAATGGATGATTATGAGACTGAATCATTGTTTATGCTGCAATGTAGAGTTGACAGAGAAATGTCTAGCAATTTAGATAGAGATTGGAAAGAAGATGAAGTTGATTTAGAGAAAACGTGCAACGAAGAAGAGAAAGTTGAGGACCCTAATGAAGAAGATAAAGATATGGGTAAATTACTATTTACCCCATTTAACTATGGGTCGGAGCCTCTTTACCCCCTCTAACTATTTTTTTTTAGCAATTAACCACCTCTAAGTATTGAAAACCCTTATTCCGTCTTATTTCCGTTAGGAAAAGGATGGTAAGTGTCATGTGCAATTCACATGCCCCTATTATAGACCTTGTTACCCAAATAATGCAACCTAGAGGGGGGGTGAATAGGATTGCTAGAAAAAATTTACCAATAAAATTATCTCTAACAAAATATGCGAACAATAAGTTTGCAATCAAATAGAGTGAGAGTTAGAGAGATAGAACCGGTTTATAGTGGTTCGGTCCGGATTTGTGCACGGTCCGGCCCTACTCCACTTCTCCTCAAGCAATTACTTGAAGGTTCCACTAATCTTCAAAAGATTACAATTGGTAAGTCTTGCGGGTGCTTACACAAACCGTATGCCTCTAGCTTTCCCGAGGAGCTAGCACAACCGCAAGAGTTTTCTCCGAAAATCTCTTAAAAACAAACACCCAAAATCCTACTAGATTTTGGTCTTCTAAGATTACAAGTGATCTCTCTCAATCACTCTCTTAGGTTTACAAGTTGTGAAGAATGATGGAAGATGTAAGCTCACAACAACAATGAAGTTTCTCACAAAAAAATATATGACAGTGAAAGAGAAATGAGAGTGCTGATCAGATTTGGGAGAGAAGAGAGAGCTGCTTTTTTGCTTGGAAAGTGTAAGAGCTTTTTTCAAGATTAATCAATAATCAATCTCATTGCTTTTTAAGACCCTTGTCCTGCTCCTTAGCCGTTGTACTCCAAATCCTGCCGTTGGAGTTTAATTTGAGCCGTTGGATTTAAATCTGGGTCTGCACGACTGGACGAAAATTGCATTGGCCGGTCGTCCGGGAGGTCGACCGATCGGTCGTCCGGTGCTCTTCGGTTGACATGCCTCTCTGGCCTGTCAGCCGGTTCGTCAACCTGTGGCTCAAAACTTCATCTAAACAATTCTATTAAAGCATGTATTGAGCCCAAAAGAAATCTTTGTAAATATTTAGTCCAAGAAAGAACTTTTCGATAATTTTGTATTTGCCGAATAAAAAGTATCATTAAAATAATCATCAAAATAATTAATTGTAATACATATAATTTTCCAGCAAATTATAATGCATACATCTTTCAACAATCTCCCCCTTTTTGATGATGGCACAAAATGATAGTTTTTATGCAAAGCAAAATTTATGCCAATAAATCTCCCCCTTAATACATGCTCTCCCTAAATAAGAACTCTAAAGAAGTATGAGGAGTATTTCCGAGAATGGTGATCACAAAGTGATCCTTGCAAGGTTAGTGACACGAAATTCATATAGGCGAAGAAAATAAGAGACAATGAAGCACAAAGCCATGAAATATGCTCAAACTTAGTGAAAAAGACTTAAAAATCAGAGTTAGTAAAGCGAAAGCGTAAATAAGTCTCAACTACAAGTTAAAGCATAAAAAATATAAAAACAAGACTTTTCTTCCCCTTGAGACATCATCAACAAAGGCAAGAGTGGAAGGGTAGGAAAGTCACTGTGGTGGCGAGGGTGGGTGATATGGTGGGTAAGGCACGAAGTCAGGGTACTGCTGATGGTAATTGCTGAAATAGTGCTGTTGAGCCTGATCGATGTGATCCATTCGGTGCTCCATTCTATCAAACCGACTATTCTGATTAATGGCGAAGTTTTGGAATTCTGACAACATTTGATTTTGAGAGGCTTGCAAAGCATCAAACCTAGTAAACATCTGCTGAGAAAACCCTCCTTCAAACTGTGGCTGTGCCATCTGCTCTTCCGGCTGCCCTGCCATATCCTCTTGTCCTTCCTCATTATTGACTTGAGGATTACCTTCCTCGTTATCACTGATATGACCCCTAGTAAACATATAATCTCGAATAGGCCCGGGGACATTTGGCAAGGATTGCTCTTGAGAAATGCTTACCTTAGCAACCAAAAACAGTTTAGTAAGCAATGCACCATATGGTAAGGCCTTATGAATATCTTGAAGAACAGAGGCCATCTCTCTGAGTACTAAATAGCTCAAATCCATATAGTTACCGGTCTCTAGACTATGTAGAATAAGACAGTGAAGAGGAGACACGGCATCATAGTGTCCTTTCTGAGGGGCCACATTGTGAGCAATAAAAAGGTGCAGAGGACGAAGATGCTTCTTCAAATCAGTTTTAGATACACCGCCACCAATAACACGATCATTAGTTATGGTTTGGTAAAAAGTACTCACATCATCTATTGCATTTACCAATTCTTCATCATTTGCCACATACTGAAAATTTTCAACTACTGGACATTTCAAGAAATTGCTCATTGTGCTTACGTCCAGAACAAAATCTACTCCTTTAACCCGTGAAACTAAAGTATACTCATCGGCATTCTGATCAACATCCAGATTGCAGTAAAAATACCGAACAAGTTTCGGATAGTAGATATTTGACACCGTCATTATTTCTGTCCAACCCGCAGCAGTAATAACATCATTTATATAGCGGTGATTACGGGGTGAAGTTATTACCTGCCGACCCGAAACGATAGGACGAGATTTGAAGCCAGCCCAATTTCCTTCATTGACTCGGTTGGTGAAGAGGTGTGTGTTGAAGTCGGGCTGTGGTATGCTTGGCCCTGCCCCGGAACGAGTCCTTTTTCCTTTTCCTGCCATTTTTCTGAAAAACCCAGGTTGAAGTTTTGAGTATGGCTGGGGGAATTTGGGATGGAGATGGATGAAATTGATGGTGGTAGTATGGATAGAAGAAGATTCGGTGAAGGTATAGAGGATTGATTGAAGGTTTTGTGAGGATTGAAGGGCGTTTGAAGGTTTTGGGAATGTTTCGCCGAAGTGCTGATGTCTGTCGAGAAGGGTTTTTAAAAGACAAACTGGACCAGATCTGAACTTAAAAACAACCCAAAAATGCACAAACCGGTCGACCGGTCGGTCGTCCGGTGGGACAGCCGCTTGGTCATCCGGCTGGAAATCCAGATTTCGTCCAGAAAAGAAACTGTCTTTGGAAGTGCAAAGCTTATGAAACTGAAAACTGTTTTGGCTTAACAAACTCATAGGAAAAAAAAAATCACATATGTAAAGAAAATGTTTGGAGTATGATTTCTTTATCAAGGTCATTTATACTCTCCATCAAATACGATATTCACAAGTTCAATAAACTTAAAACTTGAATCCCCAAAAAAAATTTAACTTGAAACCCTTTTGTTTTGTTTTTTTGATACCAAAAACAAAAACACTTTCAAAAATGATTAGACATGCCAAGTTCTCGTCGAATAAAACAAAATTGTTCCTCACCAAGGGGTTTTGTGAAAATGTCCGCCAATTGCTTGTCGGTACTAACAAAGTTAAGTTCAATATCCCCTTTTTGAACATGATCTCTTATAAAATGATGTCTAATCTCAATATGTTTTGTTTGAGAATGTTGAATGGGATTCTTGGTTAAGCTTATTGCACTAGTATTGTCACATTTAATAGGAATATGATCATAATGCAAATTGAAATCCTCCATTTGTTGTTTGATCCACAATATTTGGGCACAACAACTTCCGGCCGCTACATATTCCGCCTCGGCGGTAGATAGAGCTACGGAATTTTGTTTCTTGCTATGCCAAGACACTAGAGAGTGTCCTAGAAATTGGCAAGTCCCACTTGTACTCTTACGATCAACTTTGAAACCTCCAAAATCCGCATCCGAATAACCAATCAAGTCAAATGCAACTCCACGTGGATAAAATAATCCTAAGTCATGTGTGCCAACTAGATATTTGAAAATACGTTTAATGGCAACCAAATGCGATTCCTTAGGACAAGATTGAAAACGTGCGCACATGCAAACACTAAACATTATATCCGGCCTACTTGCCGTTAGATAGAGTAATGAGCCGATCATACCTCGATACATCTTTTCATTGACGGGCTTACCATTCTCATCTTTGTCAAGCTTCGTTGATGTGCTCATTGGTGTGCTCATAGGCTTTGATCCTTCCATGCCAAATTTCTTGATGAGTTCCTTTGCATATTTGACTTGGTTGACTAAGATCCCTTCGGTAGTTTGCTTGATTTGAAGTCCGAGGAAGAAATTCAACTCTCCCATCATACTCATTTCAAATTCACCTTACATACACTTAGCAAACTCTTTGCACATGTTTTCATTAGTAGCACCGAAGATAATATCATCAACATATATTTGTACAATAAGCAAGTCTTTACCCTTGTTTTTTATAAAAAGAGTAGTATCAATCTTTCCTCTTGAAAAACCAGTTTCTAGCAAGAAAGAACTCAATCTATCATACCATGCTCGGGGTGCTTGTTTCAATCCATATAATGCTTTTGAAAGTTTATAAACATGATCGGGAAAAGCATGATTTTCAAATCCGGGAGGTTGTTTGACATAAACTTCCTCATTTATAAAACCATTTAGAAAGGCACTTTTCATATCCATTTGATAAAGCTTGAAATTCATAAAGGATGCAAAGGCAAGTAATATGCGAATGGCTTCTAATCTAGCTACCGGTGCAAAAGTTTCTTCATAATCGATACCTTCTTCTTGATTATACCCTTGAGCAACAAGTCTAGCTTTATTTCTAACGATATTACCGGATTCATCTAGCTTGTTACGAAAAACCCATTTAGTACCAATAATGGAATGATCAATAGGTCTTGGCACCAAAGACCAAACTTCATTTCTTTCAAATTGATTCAATTCTTCTTGCATGGCCATAATTCAATTTTCATCAAGTTCGGCTTCTACAAACGATTTTGGTTCAATTTGCGAAACAAATGCAAGATTACCACAAATATTTGTAAAGGATGAGTGAGTAGTTATACCTTTTGAAGGATCGTCTAATATCAAATCCTTTGGATGGTTTTGAACGTATCTCCACTCTTTTGGAAGATCATGATTGTTTCCATTGACATCTTGTGGTTGGCTTATGACTTCTTCTACTTGAATTTGAGAGCTTTCTTCTTGAGTAGCCTCAACTTCTGTCTCATTTATTGTCAAGTCATTAATCTCCTTTGTAGCTATAACGTCATCATCATTATCATTGATAATCTTTGGACTACAAGGGTTAGATTCATCAAAAGAAACATGGATGGATTCTTCCACAAGGTTAGTACGTTTATTATACACCCGATATGCTTTGCTAGAAGTCGAATAACCAATGAAAATGCCTTCATCCGATTTTGAGTCAAATTTTCCCAAATCATCTTTTCCATTGTTCAACACAAAGCATTTACATCCAAAAGCATGAAAATAACTAATGTTGGATTTTCTACCATTCCATAGCTCATAAGGCGTTTTCTTGAGGATTGGCCTAATCAAAACTCTATTTAAAACATAGCATGAAGTATTGACGGCTTCCGCCCAAAAATATTTTGGTAAAGAGTTTTCACAAAGCATGGTTCTAGCCATTTCTTCCAAAGTACGATTTTTCCTTTCAACTACCCCATTTTGTTGAGGAGTGCGAGGAGCCGAAAAATTGTGGCCTATACCATGCTCATCACAAAACTTTTCATATAAAGAGTTTTCGAGTTCTCTTCCATGATCCGTGCGAATATTTGAAATGACAAAACCTTTCTCATTTTGAACTCTTCTACAAAGTTTTGTAAAATTAGGAAAAGCCTCATTCTTATGAGCTAGAAATATAACCCATGTGAATCTAGAGAAATCATCTACTACAACAAGACAATAATGTTTGCCGCAAAGACTTGAAGTGCGAGTGGGTCCAAATAAATCCATGTGTAATAATTGCAATGGCCTTGTAGTAGAAACGACATTTTTAGATCTAAAAGAAACCTTTGTTTGTTTGCCTTGTTGACATGCATCACAAAGTTTGTCCTTTGACTAAATCTTTTCTTGAAAGTTTTGCAATAGCATCCATGCTAGCATGTCCAAGACGTCTATGCCAAAGTCAACTATTATCACTAATAGCCAAAAAACATTTTGCCTCAATATTACTCAAATCATTTAACTTGAACACATACACATTGTCAAGTCTTTGACCAATAAAAAGTGTCTTGTTGCTATTGATATTTTCAATGATACACTTTGATTTCTCAAAAACAACACGATTTCCTCTATCACATAATTGACTTATGCTAAGAAGATTGTGCTTCAAACCATCTACAAGTAAAACATCTTCAATAGTAGGAGACTCACCAATATTACCTATGCCGATGACTTTACCTTTACCATTGTCGCCAAAAGTGACATTTCCTCCATCTTTTGGTGTAAGAGATTTGAATGCCTTCCTATCTCCGGTCATATGTCTAGAACATCCACTATCAAGAAACCATATGCCTTCCTTCCATGTACTTTTCAAGCACACCTACAATAAGGCATCAAGTCTTGACTTTTGGTACCCACATCATTTTGGGTCCTTGAAGGTTAGTATTGACATGGTTCTTAGGAACCCAAGTCTTCCTACCGTTTGAAAAGATTTTCATAGGACAACTCGGAGAAATGTGACCAATCTTTCTACAAAAGTGACAAGTGAGCTTAGGATGACTAGTTGAAGGAAGATCTTTATCAAAAAGATTTTTGTGTTGAGTAGGATTATATCCAATTCCGGCTTTGTGAAAAGAAACCATTTGTTTTCCAAGAAGAATGTCTAATCCGTCCTTACCTTTGGTAAGTTTAGCAAGAGAGTTTGTCAAATCATCAACTTGCTTGACTAGAGATTCATCTTGAGGAATATTTTTCAAAACTTGCTTTTCCTTTTCCAAAGAGACGCTCAAAGATTCATTTTCTTCTTCCAAGGTATCTCTTTCTTCAACTAAATCATTTATTTCTTTTGAAAGTTCTTTGGCCATTTTCTTAAGAGATTTGTTCTTTGAAACAACCTTTTCAAAATCAACTTTCAATCCTTTATAGGCAATAAGCAATTCATCAAAAGAATAAGATGAGTCGAGGTCTACCTCATTTTCTTCGGTGGCCATGAAACACAAGTTAGCGACCTCTTGTTGCTCATCGTCCTCATCGGAGCTACTATCATCGCTATTGTCCCATGCGGCCATCATAGCTTTCCTTTTGTCCTTCTTTGAGTATTTCTTGGCGTATGGACATTCGCTTTTGATGTGGCCGGGCTTCTTGCACTCATAGCAAATGATTGAATCCTTTTTGCTACTTTCTTCTTTGCCTCCATCCTTTCTTGGAAACCCTCTACCTTTGCGAGATGCTCTATTTTTGAGGAGTTTCTTAAACGTTTTTGTGATGAGAGCCATTTCCTCGTCTTCGCTTTCATCACTTGAGTCATCTTTGATTTTGAGCTTGCGTGAGGTACTTTTGAGAGCAAGATTTTTGACTTTCTCTTCTTTCTCATCTTTGAGATTGATATGGATTTCTTCGGTCATGAGAGATCCCATGAGTTGATCCATTGTATATCTTGAGAAGTCTTTGAATTGAAGGATGATTGACGTTGTAGTATCCCACTTCGAAAGCATGGACCGGAGTACCTTCCTTGTCATCTCGGATTGACTATAAGTCTTGCCAAGAGCTTTTAAACCGTTAGTAATACTAGCAAATCTAGCAAACATTTGAGAAATAGATTCTTCCGGTTTCATTTTAAAAAGCTCATAACTATGCACAAGAATATCGATTTTAGATTCCTTAACTTGACTATCTCCTTCATAAGCCATTTTCAATTTATCCCATATTTCCTTAGCGGTTTCACATGCGGATACACAATCATATTCATTTGGAGTAATGGCACAAAAAAGAAGATTCATAGCTCTAAAATTCTTTTCAATATTACTCTTATCTATGTTGGACCATTCATCTTCTAGCTTTGGAATAGTTCCTTCTCCGGATTTCTTAGTAGGAATGATTGGACCATTAGCAACAATTTTCCATAAATCATAATCGGTGGATTGGATAAAGATTTGCATGCGATTTTTCCAATAACCATAGTTTGAACCCGTGAACAAGGGAGGCCTATTTGAGGATTGCCCCTCGATGCAAGATACGCTACTAGTGGTTGCCATGGATCTTAACTCTTAGATTGTTACGTCTATAAACAGGAGCCGAGGCTCTGATACCAATTGTTACCCAAATAATGCAACCTAGAGGGGGGGGGGGGGGTGAATAGGATTGCTAGAAAAAATTTACCAATAAAATTATCTCTAACAAAATATGCGAACAATAAGTTTGCAATCAAATAGAGTGAGAGTTAGAGAGATAGAACCGGTTTATAGTGGTTCGGTCCGGATTTGTGCACGGTCCGGCCCTACTCCACTTCTCCTCAAGCAATTACTTGAAGGTTCCACTAATCTTCAAAAGATTACAATTGGTAAGTCTTGCGGGTGCTTACACAAACCGTATGCCTCTAGCTTTCCCGAGGAGCTAGCACAACCGCAAGAGTTTTCTCCGAAAATCTCTTAAAAACAAACACCCAAAATCCTACTAGATTTTGGTCTTCTAAGATTACAAGTGATCTCTCTCAATCACTCTCTTAGGTTTACAAGTTGTGAAGAATGATGGAAGATGTAAGCTCACAACAACAATGAAGTTTCTCACAAAAAAATATATGACAGTGAAAGAGAAATGAGAGTGCTGATCAGATTTGGGAGAGAAGAGAGAGCTGCTTTTTTGCTTGGAAAGTGTAAGAGCTTTTTTCAAGATTAATCAATAATCAATCTCATTGCTTTTTAAGACCCTTGTCCTGCTCCTTAGCCGTTGTACTCCAAATCCTGCCGTTGGAGTTTAATTTGAGCCGTTGGATTTAGATCTGGGTCTGCACGACTGGACGAAAATTGCATTGGCCGGTCGTCCGGGAGGTCGACCGATCAGTCGTCCGGTTGGTCGTCCGGTGCTCTTCGGTTGACATGCCTCTCTGGCCTGTCAGCCGGTTCGTCAACCTGTGGCTCAAAACTTCATCTAAACAATTCTGTTAAAGCATGTATTGAGCCCAAAAGAAATCTTTGTAAATATTTAGTCCAAGAAAGAACTTTTCGATAATTTTGTATTTGCCGAATAAAAAGTATCATTAAAATAATCATCAAAATAATTAATTGTAATACATATAATTTTCCAGCAAATTATAATGCATACATCTTTCAACAGACCTTATTACCCTTCTCTTCCCCAGCAGCTTCTGAATTGCCTCCATTGTTATTATGATCAATAACACTTCTTTTTTTGTACTTTCAGAACCCATATTTTCTTCTTTTGACTACCCCAAACCAGAACCCGAAGACGAAGAACACGCGGCGACGGCGACATCATCGCTAGCAGCAGAAGCAACAAATGGAACTCACACTTGCTAGAGAGAGAGACACAACACACTCACACACTGACTTCTTAGAGAGAGAGTTAGGTATCTGGTTTATTCGCTCTGTTTCTCGAAATTTTTTCCCTGATTCGAGCAATTTGGTTTGGAAACAATAGAGAGGACAATTTCGGTGAGAAAGCCTTAGACTTCCACGGCAGATATGCTCGTCTGGTCCGAAAGACCCCCGCTTCCGCGCCTTGCTCCAACGCCTGCTCCCACAAGGTTCCTCGATGGGATTAGTAAGGTGGTGTTTGGAGGCCTGGTAAGGGATGAAGAAGTCGAGAGCTTGAACAAAAGGTGAGAGATCCACCCCGGCCCTCACTAAACACGAAAAAGTCTCCTGAGGCAGAGGCCTCGACCACGTCTTTATGCGATTCAGTCCCAGCGACGACGCCACAACCGGTGACACTATCAAACCGGAATGAGGAGATTGACCTTGACTAGTAGTCTCCTCAAACAACTCTTTGTTCTTCGCATCCTAATTATTATCCTTCTTCTTTACTAATGATGAATGTTGTTGCTATTGTTGTTTGGCACTGAACCTAACGGCAGTACTGGTACTAGTAGTAGTAGAACTGTAGAAGTGATCGGCGGCGGATCGATTTCGGTGGATTTGACCTTCTTCTTCTAAGATCTGGTATTGGGGGAATTGGGCCCAGCAATTGAGGGCTATTCTTTTTTCTCTCTTTTTTTTTGATCTTCAGGGCTATTCCTTTGAACACCATTTTTCTTTGGGCAAATTGAATAAGAGGACATACTATAAGGGTTTTTGCTATAATAAGGACATAAATATTTTCCCGTAAAGTCTAAAGGACAATTTGCCCAAGATTTAGAAAAAACCCCTGAAGTAAAGGAAAAAGAAATCTATTTTCTTGTGAGTGTTCATTTGACAGTTTTTTTTGGCAGGAAAACTAAAGTTTAGTGGTTCATTTGCCGGGAAAAGACATTTATGAGAAACTTCTTTATTTTTATTCCCATGGCTAATTTTAAATAAAAGTAACTTTGAGAGCTAAATAATAGGCTATCATATTTCAAAAATTAACACATACGAAAAATGTATTTTATCTAATGCAAAGCCTTAACATGAAATGAAAAAATCGACTTGCAATTCCCTATTCAATTTGCTATATTCTGAATGGTCATGCAAATCCCCCATTTAAATTGACATTATCTGATAATCAACCGTACAAATAAAGTTTAAAAAATAAGTAGATGATAACTAAATAAATAAATATTAAATAACCGTGCTTGATTAGTTACCGACGCAAAAACTCACTGAAAATTAGTTAGTACAAAACAAAATTGGAGACTAATGACAAGATAAATAAATACTTCAAAAAAAAATAAACTACCAATATTTTTTCACAACAATTATCTCAGAAAGCACCATAGTAGTCGAAATTGCTGTTGCTCACATAAATCTCGAAGTGTCTTTCTAAGAAGCTAATTTGTATTTTTTTGTTATTGGCGTCATTCACTTTTTTTCTTACCCATCAATTATTTTGGCCCCATAATGGATAAAACTTTTTCCGTGACGCAAAATCCTATGCTTTTGGCCGGATCACTTTTGCAAGAAAGTAAATCTTGCAGGAAAACTTAAAAACATGTTTCCCACTACTTTCCTGCCAACTAAACACTACAAAAGTTATGGGAAAGTTGATTTTTCCATCCTTTCCTGTACTTTCCTGGCAACTGAACGGAGCCTAAATGACATTCTGCTCAGGATTTACAAAAACCCCTCCCAAGGTTGATCGGCATTGAAAGTGCCTAAAACCCTAGGGTATCCTATATATGAAAGTGCCTAAAACCCTAGAATACCCTATGAAAGTGCCTAAATGGCTAAAACCCTATGAAAGTGCCTAAAATCCTAGGGTACCCTATGAATGTGCCTAAAACCCTAGGGTACCCTATGAAAGTGCAACAAGATCGAAAAACATGAAAAAAGACATATTTTTTGTTAGCCAAACAAAGCCCTTGTCTCATTTAAGACAATTTAAATGAAAAAAAGACATTTTTTTGTGTTAGCTAAACAAAGCCTTTGTCTCATTAAAGGCAATTTTGTCTTTTCACGGACTTTAAACTCTAAAATATTTTTATTAATGGACTCTACACATCACAGAAACTTAGGCTGGATTAAAGCTCCTATGGGGTTGTTTCATTTGGACTTTAGACTAATATGCTGTTTTTTTTTCTCTTTGCAGAGGCGTGTTTTTTCGAAGGGCAAATTCATAACTTAACACCTCTCCGTTACGGATTTTAGACAGATAAGGGTTTTTTCATTACTTAGAGGGGGTTAAGTGCTAAAAAAAATAGTTAGAGGGGGTAAAGTGTCCCTGACCCATAGTTAAAGGGGTAAACAGTAATTTACCCTAAAGATAAAGTTGACTTGAGGATCCTAAAGTGGGTATGGAATTTAATTCAGTTGATGAGATGTATGGATATATATTACTCGCGTGAAATATACCCGACAAAGTGGTTTAATTTTGCAGTGTTCAAAAGGAACTTCAATTAGAGCATCTCCAACCCATCTTCATTTGGGCACCAAAACTCCATTTTAGAGAATTCATGCCCTCCAACCCATCTCCATTTGGGGTCTTCATTTTGGAGACTCAATTCTCATTTTCCATATTTGGAGAATCACCTTCCAAATGGAGATTCATCTCCATTTCTCTCCTTCTGTAGAGACCCGTATTTTCAAAATTAGTTTAAAGGTTTGATTAATGCTCGAATGGGAAATAAATAAGGGACTTATTGAATTTAGTAGATTTGGGGTTAGTATGAGAGAATTGAGACTTGAGGGAGTGAGTGTGTGATTTAAAAATATGGGGATATATATAGTGGGTGTATGTATTGTAGGAAATCATTTTTCATCTCCCCATCTCTCTCTCTACCGTCCCTCTCTCTCTCTCTCTCTCTCCTCTCCTCTCACTCAAAACAACTCCATGACCTCAAGAACCTCAAAGATCAACCACCCTTCGGCCTTCCAATCGCGTTCTCGAGCTCGAAATTTTGTGGGTCAAGCTTGGAGGGAAGTTCTTGGTCGATTTCGGAGCTTTGGAAGCTAGGGCTCATCCGTTGATCTCGTGTTTGGAGCTTCTAACCTTGAGGTAGGGATTTCTTATTTATTCTATGCGTTTATGGGTTGATTTCATGCTTTAATCAAGTTTAGATCGTTAGCCTTTGTGTCCTCGAAAAGTTGTCGAAATTTGCAGAAAATCGTCCCAAAGCAGTGTGGTATCGATACCCCTCTCTTCTGTACTCTTTTCTACGATCTAGGAGCCCAGGTATCGATACCCACTTTAGGGGTATCGATACCCCTCCCCTCTCTAGAAGTTCTGCTCGCTTTATGGGTTTCAGCCCAACTTCAAACAGCCATAATTTCTTCGTTCCATGTTCGTTTCATGCAAACTTTATATCGAATCGAAGGTCTTGAAGTCAGCTTTCATTTGCCACCAAAATAACCTTAAACCTCTTAGTACACATAAAGTTATGACCATTTGAGTAGATGTGTGTCGGTTTGCCGATGTCTGTGTCTATTCCTAAGGTTGTTCTCGCTTCGTGTTATGATTCCCTATACAATTAGAACATGTTTAAGTCACTCTCGAGCATGATTACTCGTGTCCTAATGACTCGTTCGATCTTGTCTCTTGGCACTCATTAGAGTATATAATATTAGGGTCGATGGATAGGGAACGTACCGTAAGGTTGATAGGAGTGTCGTGGGTTATAAGGGGCAATGTGATGAGTGTTATGGGTAGACATGAACTTATCTAGTGATCCGATGGATAGGATTATGACTCGTATCCTCGTGCTTCGTCTTGTTGATCTTCTAATGTTCCTTTGGCACTCGTTCTATAAGACTCTCGTTTAGAACCTAGCGGGTGGTGTGTCGGAGAGTCGTGTGGGTTCGGTACATGACATAGGGCGTCGTGATAGACTTGAGAAATAACGTGAACTTAAGGTATTTATCAATATACTATGGGACATGTTTAGGTGTTTGTAATGCATTGTGTGATATTGAATGAAAGAAGGTGAATTTGAAAAACGTTGTCTTCTTGTATATGGATTGATAATGCACGTGTGTTTGCGTGAGTTGTGAATTTTGAATTGAGGGTCCTACAACGCAAGGTGTGGTAATGCGGAGACTCTAAAGGGCCCGCAACGCAAGGTGTGGTAATGCGGAAACCCAGGTGGAGAGAATTCACTGTAACGCAAGGTGTGGTAATACAGTTGAATGTCTTGCATGATGAAGAAAGTTAGATTGGTTTATTGAAGTTCATGTTGTTGTATGGGCTGTGAATTGCTTGAGATTGTAACTGTTGAAAAAGGGAGATAAACGACTGATTTCATCAAAGTTTTGAAAAGAAAGGAACTTGGTTTTGGAAAAAGGATTTTTATGAAAAATCATCTGGTATTCCTGAGCGAATCAACGGTTCTGGTATTTGAGCACAAATCAACGGATTCCGGTATTCAAGCTCGAATCAACGAAGCTTGGCCTGTAAAGGTCGAGGGTTTTCTCGAAATTATTTTTGGCAATCAAAAGGAATGTTTTTATGAAAAGAAGCTTGATGGTGAACGGTAAGAAAAGAGGAAGTTAACTGTAGCATTCACTTAAGGAATCTTAAATTGGTTTGAGAAGTAATCTTGGGTTATTTAGGTTGATACGTGCTTAATGTTGCTCCTAGTTGATGTACGAATGGTTAGGGATATCTTTGAGACGTATTGAATCTCGAAGTCGTTGTCCGTCAATTCATCATGGTGCCCCTTTGTATCTCTTGATCGTTTGTTGGAAATCATTCACTCTTATTGCATGTCTCATCACATTTACATATAGCTTGAGTATAGAATTCTCTACTTGGTTAGTGTAGCTCAACCTATCATCAATTTTAGGTACATCTCAGGGATCTTGACGCGGAGTTCATGGTGTGCATGCTTGATCTCACATATTTGAAAGCCGTCGTAGAGAAGTGGTTTCATCATCTTTTGTATGATCTTTTGAAAAGATGTAATCGTAAATTCATTTGAATTCTTTTAACTTCAGTTATTATAAAATCTCTAAATTTACTGTCTTTAACTAACTATGGAATTTGGGCCATAGTGTCAATGTTGTAAATCTTTAACCTTGGGAATTTGGTTTGTATATGATCATTTGGGAACTCTCTTTTGGGTATTATCTGTATTATGCGATGATCATTTATTGAAATGGATTATTTATTTAGTTGAAAATCGAGGGCGTGACACCTTCACTAATATTCTATTTACTTTTTTGCCAGAATTTTGTCAATTACATATAACTTTTACATTACGCATCCTTTTTCTACAAAATTGGTATTATTGGAAAGACGATAATAATACCTTCAAAATGAATCTAATATTAAGTATATTTAAATACATTTTGAAATAACATCAAATGTAAATTCAAACAATTTGAACTCATAATATTATTTTTTTCTCATTTACACTATCTTATCATTGTATTGGTTTGAATAATGAGAAAAAAACATGCATTTAATGAAAGGAGGAAAAATAATAATATCGAACAATAAATGGAGGAAGAATTGGGGGGAGTTTTAGCGGTGAGAAATGAAGAATTGGGTTGGAGTTGTTGATTCTCCAAAATTATTTTTGAATAGATTATATTTTTTTGAGTCTTCAAAATAGAGAAAAAGTGAGAGATGGATTGAAGATGCTCTTAAAAGACTAGCGTATACCCGTTCTGGAAAGCCAAAAGGATAAGGACTAGCAATCCTGAACGTGAAGCTCCGACCGCAAACAAATTAAAAATGGAATGCAAAGCTAGCTGCAGTTAATGCAGTCCTTTGCTCCAATGGAAGTTGGATTTTGAGTTCCTTTGTACTCGACCATAACCATGAGATGAGTCCAATTAGTAAATCTCATTTTTTCAAGTCCAATAGGGTGGACGGACGAGTGCAATTTTGTTCACCCTCCTTAAAAGAAGGTGAACATTATCCTCCTTCCTATTGGTTGAAATGGTATGGATCACATCACAAAGTGATGTCATGTTTACCATGTAATACACTTTTTGGTAAGCATGACATCACTTTGTAGTGGAATCCACACCATTTCAACCAATAGGAAGGAGGGTAATGCTCACTCTCTTAAGTGGAGGGTGAACAGAACTCAACTCTGGACGGACCCTTAACCAATATGTGAAAAGGAGGCTTGAAATAAACGAGATGCGGCTGGGATAAGAATGAACAAGAATTTTGGTTCTCTTTTGTCTGAGGCAGGAGGGACCAAAACATGATCAGAAGCTGCCATACTCAGAGAAGGATTGTCGGAATCATGTTGAAAAGATCCGCCATTTGCGTCTTGGGGAAGGAGATGCAAGTGCAATGTTGAAGTACTTTCAGAAAATGCAAGCTCATAATTCTAACTTCTTTTACTCAATAGACTTTAATGAAGAGGGTCGATTGCGGAATGTATTCTGAGCCGATACAAGAAGTAGAGCTGCATTCAAGGAGTTTGGTGATGTTTTGACACTACCTACTTGGTGAATAGATATGATATGCCTTTTGCTCCTTTCGTTGGGGTAAATCATCACGGACAATCTACATTGTTAGGTTGTGCACTCATCTCCAAGGATACAGAGACGTTTACATGGCTATTCAACTGTTGGCTTATGTGTATGTCTGAATATGCTCCTCCTGCAATAAATAATTACAGATCAAGACAAAGCAATGAAGAAGGCCATAGAGATTGTTTTCCCTAATACACGCCTTCGGTGGTGTATATGGCATATATCTTGAACAAGATTCCTGAAAAATTGAAAGGGTACAATGAATATGAAGACATCTCGATTCATATGCTGGAAGTAGTGTATGATTCATGGACGAAAGAAGAATTTGAAGAAAATTGGGGACATTTCATTGAGATGTACAAACTCAAAAGCAATGAATGGTTACTTGGCTTGTATGATGAGAGGGAACGATGGGGGCCTGCATTTGTAAAGGCTATATTTTGGGCAGGAATGTCAAGTACACAATGGAGTGAAGGTATGAATTCATTCTTTGATGGTTATATCAACTCAAAGATTACCTTAAAACAATTTGTGGAGCAATATGAAAATGCTTTGGCAAAAAGGATGGAGAAAGAAAATGAGACAGATTCTAGTTCATTGAACTCCTACATCCCATGCTTCACTCAGTATGAGTTGGAGGATCAATTTCAAAGGGCTTACACTCTTGCCAAATTTAAGGAGGTCCAAAATGAGTTGGTTGGGATCAGGGGCGGACCCACGTGGGGTCACGTGCCCCCACGCCTTTTTTTTATTTAAAAAAAGTAAAAAAATAAATTTCATATAAATACATAAAAGTTCCTTACAATTGTACAAAACACTAGCATGATGGAGTGGCTATGCGTGCTGAGAAAAGTTCAGGACACCTGGGTTCGATAAAAGTTCAGGACACCTGGGTTCGATTCCCAGGCATTCCGTCCCTTGTTTTTTTTTATTTTTTATTCTACTTCTTTCTTTTATTTCTTCAATTTTGTTATACCTCTTTCCTTTATTTCTTCATTTTTGTTCTATCTCTTTCCTTTATTTCTCCATTTTTGTCTTACCTCTTTGTATTTTCCTCCCAATCCAAAATATTATAAAAATCAAATTTACTATATTCTTTAGTTTACTTTCTCTTGATTTTGGCATTAATCTTACGGTTGCCACTGCGACAGTTGAAAGAGTATTTTCAGCCATAAAGATTGTCAAAAATCGGTTGCGGAATAGAATGAGTGATCAATATTCAATTGTTGAGCGATAATTTAGTGGTATACAAACAGAAAAATATTTTTTAAGATTGTGAATAATAGGTGCCCCCAGTATATGAAATTCCAGGGTCCGCCACTGGTTGGGATGATTTACTGTAACTTGAATTCAAGAAAGGAAGGTGATGGTTTTTCCGAATATGAAGTACGGGAGGATGTGTTGTGTGGAAAAAAGAAAAAGCGGGTAATTTTCAAAGTTTGTTTTAAGGATAACGGTAGTGAAGTTAACTGTAATTGTCGGTTGTTTAAGTTTCAGGGTATACTGTGCAAGCATTGTATTATCGTGTTTCTGGAAAAGGGGATTGATCGGTTACTTGAAAAGTATATCTTTAAAAGATGGAGCAAAATTGTAAAAAGATGTCACACTAAAGTTTGAATTAGCTATGACAAATCAGCTACCAAACCTGAAGCACGCCGTTACGACAACATGTGCGATGAGTTCTTCGAGCTTGCGGAGTTCGCTCAAGATTCAGAGGAAATGTATGAGAAAGTGTCGGAAATTGTACGTAGACTGAAAGGAGAGTTTAACGAAGTTGAAGTAGTACGTGGAAGCATTGGTTTAATCTCATGTGAAAATGGAGGGCAAAAAATTTCTGAATAGATCACAAATGTAGCTGATCCCAACTAAACGGAGGAAGCTGGGACGACCACCAACTAAACGGAAGAAAAGCTTGTTCGAAATTAAACGGAAAAAAGGAGGGGGAGCAAAGAAGAAAATAACAAGTGCTGAGAAAACATTAGAGGAGCTAACAACTTTTATTTAGTTATTAATGTGATGAATACAATCTTATGGCATGTGATAACTTTTAGATTAATTCTACAGGAAAAAATGATGTTGGAAACGAAAATATTGGATACGTGGGGCTTGCTTCCCAAGATTATTTGCACCTAAATGTAAGAATCTTAATTTTTTTTCCAAGATACTCTTGGATAGGATTTGAACTTCATAATGTCATTGTAGGACTACTCTACGTCTCTACCCAACAATCTCAACATATCGGTGTGATGAGTCCATTTGAGTCAAATATTTCCCAAAGCTTTCATATGTACCAGTCAAGTTTGCTCGTACAAGGTAACTCTTCATTCCAACCGAATATGCCTCAAGGAGGATTTTTTCCATTTCAGCCCAGTATGCATCAAGCCATGCAACCATTTCAGGTATTTCTCTTTTATGTTTTCCTCTATGATATATATATATATACACACACACTTACTCTAACATACTTATGATGGTATGTAATTAATTTGTACTTGTTATTTTGATTAGGGTCAATACCAGTTCTCTCCATCTTGGAGGACAAGCGTTCAAGGATTCACCAATATGCTAAACACCACACGACCCCCTGAAGTTCAAAGAACTCCAAGATTCTATGATGGTTGAAGTTCAAGATGCTAGATAGAAAGGTTACCGGCCACTCCTAAGATGGAGGAAGTTCAAAATGAGAAAGTTGTGTACGTCTTTTGTTTTTTGGGACTTTTAGTTTGCTCTGGCATCTAGAAATAGCACTTTTTTTTTTTTTGCAAACTTACATGCCTTTTGTTGGCAACAGATGTAGAACAATTTCTATGGGAAGATGAATTGTTGTGCCTTGCCATTCTACTTTGATTATGTTGTGCCATGTCATTCTCTTTTTTAGATTTTGCATTGGTGGAGGATAATTTCAGTTCATGTCTCTTTTCTTTTTACAGTAACAAAATGTGGGGGCATAAATGAACTTATAACATTAGCATGCCAAAGCCAACTTACAACTCTTAACCTGGAAAAAAAGAGTATAAGTCATGCCAAAGCCAATTGAGAGCAGTACACCCACAAAGGCAACAAATGACAGATTCCATTTGGTTCATTACCAATATTATATCCAAACTGCTATGTTTCCCATTGGTTCACTACTAATATATTGCAGATTCCATTTGGCGGACCAAGAGCAACAACTTGAAACAAGCACAAGCACTTTGTAAGAAAGAATATGGAATTCATAGTATTTCATTGAAAGAAAGAATCTGGAATTCTTAATACAACATTCCTACATATATAGGCACTTTGTTTTAAAGTGTAACAGGTCTCTGTTCAACGCATCATTGTATCCAACATTGCACAGTTCCATTGAATGAGAATCTATAGGCAAGCCGGGGGATTTTGCTTCCCCCTACTGAATGTTTTAGCATTGCGTGTTACAGACAAAGGAAACTTCTTCGGAGCATTGGGACTGAGGGTGAGATCTATGTCGGCCAACTCAATGCCTTCACAAGGGATTGCACTGCTGCAATCAAGCACTGCAACCGCAACATTTGAACCCAAGGTAAGGTACCCCTTATGTTCCTAAAATGAACATCGCTGATCTTCACAAATAATGCCTGCCGAGAAAATTTGATCAATAGCAGAGTTACCAAGATATTCATTTGAAGATTGTTCTTGACGAATTTTTCATATATAATCGTCAAATATGGAACCAGAAATACAATAATTAGGGTTCGAACAAAAAAAATCCCCAATTTCCACAACCCTTTTTTTTTTGTTTGAACAAGTTATAGTGAAATTAAGGTAGAATCGATTGAAATTGTAGGGTTTTCGACAACCCACACACAAAGAGAGAGAGAGAGAGAGAGACCGTGGAATTAATTTGTCGTCAATGCCGTGGTGTCACAATTTTCGCATGCTATGGTGTCGCAAAGGGTTGGTCGCTGGTGGTGGCAGTGGGAATCGCCGACGGTGGTGGGTGTCCAGGGCCGGCCAAAGGGATTTGGATGCCCAAGGGGGTGGTGCCCTACGTATTTTTAGAATTAAACAACAATGATAGAAATGTTTATTTATATTACTACTTTAAACTTTATAATGCATGTTAACTATTTTGTCACCAGCGGCCAAAGTGGTTGGCTTGAATTCTATTTGACTTGGTTTCGAAACCTAACAATTACAATAGCATTATTTTTTGGAAAAAAATATTTCAAAAGAAAAAACTGCCCAGAAGACTCGAACTCACACTCCATATGGACTAAAATCAACTTACCACTAAATTAGCAAAGACATTTGTGTTATAAAACGAACAAATAATATATATACTAATTTACAAATAATATTGAAGTGCCCCTAATATTTGGAATTTTTTGGATCCCACACGGATGACATCATCTTTTAAGGATATTTTCCGGGTCATTCTTCTTTCCTATTACTACTTAGCAACAAGAAGAACGGCAATTTCAAGTGAAATTCTATTTTCGGTCACTTGTTTGCATGATCAATAGAAAGACAGAGAAACAGAGGCGTGAGGCTGGATAAGCAATCCGAGTTCTTAGGGCGAACCAAACACCAGATAAAAACCCTCACTTCTTAGCTTATCCCAGCCCCCACCCTTATCCAGTCTCTTCTCCCCTAGCAAACAGGCCGTAGGCTATCTACACTACTTGAGTACTTGAAAATCAGCGGTGACAATATTTTCAGTCTGAAGTGCAAATTGCAGTAATAGAGTTGAAAAATTCTGAATTAAAAAAAAAAAACTCAGAAAAACTTATTACCCAATAAAATTTAAGAGTTCGTGATTAAGTTGAGAGAGAGAGAGAGAGAAGAGAGAGAGGGCATTAGAATACAACTAAATTAGAAAAAGTCAACTTGAAGGATGAGAACATAATCTGGCTCATCATGTGATTCATATCAACAAATCCTGGGGCCACACATAACCAAGGATTTTTCAATTGCTTAACACAGCGGTCTTCTTAAGCTTTTGTTCAAGTTACCTGTCTAAATTTGATCCAAACTTATTCCAGTTGCTAAATGTTAGCAAAAGTTTATCTAAACTCTAAAAATCTAGAGTAAAAGAGAAAGTAGCACAACCCGAAAGTTGACCAAGGGCATATAGGCAAAATCTAGTTACATATGCTTAGATTATGCGCACACTTGCAAAGAAATGTCATGTACTCTATGTGCAAGTTTAGACTTTTTTGACTAGTCTATTACATTGAAAGAGCACTCATCGGAATACGAAGCATTTAAATTATATAAGCAGAATTTCAATACATATTTCATAGATATCCATTCTCTCTCTCTCTCTCACACACACACACACGCACACATTATCGAATTCTAGTACAACTGCATGAACAAACTATCTAAACTTAGTAAGAAAGCACCATGAGAATGTGGTGGAACCAAATATGTCAAGTCCACTACACATCCACGTAAAATGCCATAATGGATTACAATGCAACACCACCAGGCCAAAACGAGAGAATTTCAGAACCGACAACACGCAATCTCTCATGCTTGATGCCTCTTTTATTGCTGGCAAAGGGAAGTTGCAAAACATAACTCAGCTCGAGAAAGGAAAAAACCTACTCATGTAAAATGGGTTTCTGCTCCTTTTATTTGGGAGTGTTCTGGCAAGGCTACCCGCTTGTGGGCGATTAATAGTGTCCTCATATGGAAAGCAGTAGTTGGGAAGCATCTAAACTAAGCATTTCCATTTAGGCACATAGCTTGACAATCCGCCTCCGTGCTTGTGCAAGAGGTCACCTCGGGCCAAAGCTCAGGCCAGGCGATGCAACCAACAAACTCAAGCGGCCTTCCTATAAGTCTGGGAGAGCTTACACATTTCAGGCATTGCTGGTCCTATAAGTCATAATTCATAAACAATCAGTAAGGATTATCCAGCCAAACAAATAGAGCATAAGCAGTGTCCAAACCTAAGTTGCGGGCTGAAACAAGTTTACCCTCCCAAACCAAACCAGTTAGGCAGTTGAAACCAAAATTCAACATTAGGCTAACTGCTAAGACATTAGGACAGCAATTCCAATATGCCCAACTATGGCACCCTAATCCCTATTCAACCAAAAAAAACACTACATGCCAATATGCTCAAATAAGTAATACAATATTCTAGATAAGAGCATGTATTTCTAAAGTTTCTCAAGAATTTAGCATTGGCCAGAACAATAATTCAAAAGAATGAAAAATAATAATTACTTTCCTAATTTTCAAGAGAGGGAAGATCAACACTAACTCCCAACATTCCTATCAGCGCACCTCAAATGTAATTCACAAACCATCAAGTAGAATACACAAAACGTGAACCTCGAACCATTTTCTTATGCCTTGTACAACACTGAGAGAATGACACCAAAACTATCTCCTAGCAGAATCAAGCAACAATGCACAAGACCTCAACCAGACCAAGATTCTTGTTTTTTTTTCCAAATAACTTCCCAAGTTATTGATCCACAGACATAAGAAAAATGAGAAATTATGAATGAACTGCGGAAAGCGATGCAAGAAAATAGAGAAGTGAAACTAATATAAACCAACAAAGGCCGTTCTGTATTCCACATGTTTCATCATTTGCCTCTCAAGTCCATGAAGCAACAGCATGCCACCTACAATCAATAGAGAAGTGAAAATACTAAAAACCTTCCCATATTGAGTTTAACCAAGAAGTACCAGAAACAGTTGAAGAGAACTTACTCTATTTGTGAGCCCAACGATGTTTCATAAAGGCATAGGTCAAGAGAAACTGAATATAAGAATGCCATGGTAGCAATCAAGGCAGTATAAAAACTAGACTGAAATTTAATAGTGTTACTGAAATTTAATGAACACTATTAACAATCTGATAGAAAAAAACTGTCACAAGATTACAAGGAGATCCCTAAAAGCAACAAACAACCCATGACATAAATATAAACATAGAACATTACAAAGCATAATGAAAAAACAAATTACCGTATAACTAACAAATTGTAAGGAGAATACTAATTCCAACTACTTAGTTTGATGCGTGTCCGTACTCAATGAAAAGAAACTCAAATGAAGGATTCAAGTCCTGATTCCTGAATACCACTCTTAACAGCAAATGGCATGACACAATTAGTAGTTCAATTACACTATTTTTAATTTGTCAGCGCCATCATCATAACAATTCCTCGTGAATATTTTTACTGTCCCACAGAAGATAATAATCTATTTCTATTCATTGAGAGAACAGTTCCTTTAGGTATTGGAACATGTGCATTGAAATCTTTCCATGGCCGTGCCTGCAACCCATATACTTTTTTATACCTAGTGTGGTGGGCTAGGTTTCACCTTAGGAAAGCAAAGCCCCACGGGTCATACTGAGTTGGATCCCAGTGAGTGCACCAGCAAGACTACAATAAATGTTAGGCCATCCAACCGGTGAATAGCAGAAATATCCCTCCAATGCTTAAGTCAATGACTGAGAGAAAGACAGCAAGAGAGACTAGGGTTTCCAGAGAGTATGAGTGCACATGAGATTGTGTACTTATCGTTGAAGGATGATCTCTTTTTCATTTATGTTGTTTACTTGGTGTCCTAGTTACCTAGGCCTTCCGAGATTCAATCAAAACCCTAGATATTTGGAGTCCCGTCCTTACCAACAAAGGTTTCCTAACTTGGTTTTTTTTTTTTTTGATCCTTTTCCGAAAGAAATCATAAAGCCCATGATATCCGCAATGCCAAAAGCTGGGCAAATGACAAGGGACAGAATCACAATGCAAGTAAAATATCTTTGGTTTCAAGATACACAATGAATGCTGCTACAGGTACAGCAATCTGTGCACAGATTGTGCACAGATTTTATTGTGGGGCCCACCTCGGGTCCCACACAAATCATCCGAGCCGTTCATTAAATGTAAAATATTTTTTCAAGGGTTCCCGTAAAAAATAAGCTCAATTCAATACCTATAGATGCTTCATTCAACCATCTAACTTTTCATTCAAATTTTCGGATAATGAAAAGTTATATGGTTGGATCGAGCACCTATAGGTATCGGATTGAGCTTATTTTTTACGGGGACCCTTGAAAAAATGTTTTACATTTAATGAACGGCTCGGATGATTTGTGTGGGACCCGTGGTGGGCCCCACAACAAAATCTGTGCACAATCTGTGCACAGATTTGCTGTACCTTTAGACTTTCTGATACACAATCTCACATGCTTCATAGTTTACAAAACCCTAGTCTCTCGTTCTCTTTCTCTGACTCCCAGACTTGAGCATACATGGGGTATTTGAGCCACCTCCCAACTAGGTAGCCTAACGTGGCTTGGAGTCTTGCAGGTGCTCTCACCAAAAACCTACTTAGCGACCCATAGAGCATTGCTTTGCTGAGCTGAAAACCTACCCCACCACACCTAAGCTTGTAACCCAATCACTTCCAACCCGTCTCTACATTTTTTTTTGGGTAAAACCCGTCTCTACATTTACTTGTAACCGCATACAAATATATAGAAATACGCAGATGTATACTGACACACAAATAGAGCTCCTCCTTGATTGTCCTTAAAATAAGAGACCAAATTTGTCACCCACTTTCAAAGTGGAAGAACATAACCCACCCCTTAAATTGGCTCTTGCACTAGGCTCCACCGGTTTAGGAGGCTCTGATGCAATGCACCCGAAAGCAAGGACCAATGGAAGTGACGGATACTGTTCACCCACATTGAAAGTAAGTGCACAAAATTAACCTCTTAAAACACACAAACTTATGTTACTTATATTCCGTTTATCTTTCTTTCGTATTAAGACCAATTCCACAAGTACTTAGGATGTTGAGCAACAACCAATAGGATTGCCCTTCCTCCAATTTTTTACTTATCAAAAAAAAGAAAAGAAAAAAGAATTTTGCATAGGTCCACTATAGCAGTTTCTAAACCCATCTAGTCCACTTCTAAGTTTCATAACCCACTAAGTCCACTAATAATTTTAATGATAAAAATACCCCACCTAAGAAACAAGGGCCTTGTTTGGCTAACACGAAAATGTATTTTTTCAATTTTTTTTTCGTTTTTGTTGCAATCAAGCCATCGCCGCCACCCCCGCCACCGTCGCCGCTGTCATCACGCCACATATAACGTTATATGTGTAACAAAAAGCGTATTTTTTCATTTTTCTCGATTTTTTTTATTGAACCCGCTATACATTTAACGTTATATATGTGACAAATTTCTCTTTTTGTTTTTTCCTATTTTTCTTGTATTGATTTTTTAACGCTATATGAGTGATAAAAATTTCCTAACATACAACATTATATGTGTGGCAAAAAATTTCTAACATGTAACATTTCTTTTTGGTTTTTATTATTTTTAGTCTTTAACGTTATATGCTGGTCCATACAAAACATATAACATTATATGTGAGTTTTTGAATATCTAAATATCACCCCAAAAAAAATAGAACATATAACATTATATTTGAGCTTTTGTAGTTCAAAATCTCACAAAAAAATAGAATATATAACATTATATCTGACAGAAACTCATATATAACGTTACACGGTACAAAAGGTCATATATAACGTTATATGTTCTCTTTATTAAATAACATAGAATATTTCTAATCTAAAATGTTATATATAACAATATAACGTTATATATTATTATATCTCTCTCTAACTGAGAATGTTTTTAAAAAAAAGACATTAAATAACAACAAAAATATATTTTTTTGGTGACACGAAAAACACAATCTGTTCCAACCTTAAATGTCTAGTTCTAGAAAAAAACACACATATAACCTTATATATTTATTCAAAAAACTCCAAATATATCAGAAGCAAGTCGGAGAGGCCGCTGCACGGACCAAATCAATAAGTGATTGATGAAAAGCACAAATATAACCTTATATATTTATTCAAAAAAATTCAGATCTCTAACTCTAGGAAAAACACACATATAACCTTATGTATTTATTCAAAAACCTCCAAATCTGATGATAACCGGACACGGGACAAACAAAAAACTGGATCAACCTTACATTTTTTGTTTTTACTACTCCAAATTTCTCTCCAGTAAAACAAATAAAAGACCGGATCAACCTTCATAATACGATAGACAAACCAACTTTAAAGCACGTTTATGAAAAATCAGAATAATGTTATATAATTGACTGAAACTACAATCGGAGGAGGAGCGCCTCATTCCGTCTACCACAAAGGCTCACTTATGAGGCTGATAGTTTGATGAGAAAAAAACTCCACTGTCAAGAAAACAAACCTGCCCAATTTGCCTCAAGTCGGGTTTTACTTGCACAAAAACTAAAGAATAAAAACTCTGAAGGCATCCCTTCAATTCATCATAGATTCCATGTAAACAAAGATTCTTTCAAAATTCCCAATACCTGAACGTACTGTATGTACATACATGTGATATATACAAATATGGAGATGGAGGCAGAGAAATTTTGAGAAAGAGAAACAGAGATGGAGACAACAAAAGGTGTCTGGCCTAACTTTTCTATCTGGGATGTAACAAAACCTCGTCGCCGTCCTCATGTCGACCACGCTCGCGCCGCGCCAGCACCGCGAACAGGTCCCCGCCATCGGTTTGCTCAGCCTCATCGTCCTCTTTTGATCCACTAGAAAGCAGAAACAAACCGGGGTCGTGCTCGGGGTTATTGCGGGGTCCAACGTCGTCTTGCTCACCGTCGTCTTCCGCACAGATCCGTTCTGAGAGAGAGAAGAGAGAGAGAGAGAGGGGGAGAGGGGAGGCTCAGATCTGTTTTGTGATTTAGGGTTTCTCTCTCTATATGTTATATAGGAGAGTTTTTTGGTCTTGAAAAATATCTCTTTTAAAGTAAATTGGAGTTATTAGGTTATATAACTATATTAGTGGACTAGAGGGGTTATGAAATTTAGAAGTGGACTTAGTGGGTTACAAACATGCTATAGTGGACCTCCCACCAATTATTTAAAAAAGCCAATAGGGGAGTTTCGCTTTGTTTTCCAGAAGCTGGTTTGAACGTTGTTCTATATTGGTGATGCAACACCAGCCAACCTCTATGTACAAGGGGGTGTAGAGTTTATAAAGCAAGCGCAGTTCTGCAGGCAATTTCTTTTACTTTCTTTTTTTTGATAAGTAATTTATTTATTAACAAAAAGGCATAAAGGGAATGCGGGTGGTATACAAGAAAGGCCACAAGACAAAAGGGCCTTATCCACTCTCCAATGGTAGGAAAAATTCAAACCATTCTAAAAATTGGGCATCAGAAAGATTACATTCTCTCTTGTCCCAACTATACAAGCTATTCACCAAAATGCTTTTAATTCTAAACAAAGGCTTTTCGACCCCTTCAAAATATCTCGAGTTTGGAACAATTCAAGGAATCTATATATATGCATCTCTTAGAGCATCCGCAATGGGAATAATCAAAACCAATAACCAAAATGTGCCACGTCAGCATTTGATTACTTAACAACCTCTATCTCTACATTGATTATTTTTGCATCCCTAACCAAAAAAAACCCCACAATATACAATGCACATATGTCCAATCGCAAACGAGTTCCAATCACGCACCCAACCACACCAAATTATTCGTCTCGATGAGACGATTCCAATGTGGGGTGTTTTTGAGTTATTGAGTTTTGAGTTTGGTTATTGGTAAAAGTTGTTAAGTTTGGTTATAAAATGGGTGGAATTTGGTTATTTGCTAAAAGATTTATAACTTCGCTTATTACAATGTAGAGTGTTTTTTCAGCATTATTGTTAAATTTGTTTATCCACACCCATTTGCTTATTACAATGGGGATGCTCTTAGTTACGGTTAGTATACAATTGAAAGATGGGTAGTGTGCTAGTTGTACTTGTAGTTAGATGCAGGCACAATGACACATCAACGGGTATGACAGAATTCAATTTGCATACATATTTCCAATCCTAAAGCACGAGTATAGGTACATCATAAAGGTATGACCATTCAACAGAACCAAAACAAGCACATTACAAGTACAGAGAGAGGACGGGTAACTGTTTAAACTAATTACTTGCAATGTATTATATACAAGTCTCCCCAAATAACATGTTTAGCAACAAGTGAAAAAGTACTTCTTAATCTAGGTAAACAAAAATTTGAATGTTCATCTGCCCTTTTAAGCACAATCATTCCATTTTACAAAAAGATTAAGCAACTGTACATGAATTTTACACTAGAACTCAAGTGCTCAATTCAAGTTTGGTGATTCCTCCTCATTCTATCTATGTATTTGTTTTTTTCCAATCGTAACTCCAAAACGGTGCAACTTACACTGCATTTTAAGCCAGTGATCCCTTCTCTTTCCTCTTTCTAATTATTCTTGTGGTAATTTAAGCATGATTTTCTTCCTGTCCCGCCTCCACCAATCAAACTTAAACTATCCGTATTCAACATTACTTCAAACTAGTTTTGTGAGCACGTATGTATATGCATCTGTGTGTGTAGAACTTTGGATTGGGGAAATTGAGAATTCCTTGATGATATAAAGAATCCGGTACATCGAAGTATGAGAAAATATTACAAACAAAAAGTCGTCACAAGCAACGTAATGAAATGTGCGTTTTTAGCTTACGCATACCATCAAACACAGAGCAAGCATACTAGAAAGAAGTCATTCATTCTAACCTCTTCCTAAAGAGAAGCAAGTATAAATCAACATTAGCGACAAAAGTATGCATATATATTTAGACCAACGGATCACTTAAACAGAATACATTGACCGATTAAACACTTTCTCGAAAGACTTACCCAAACATGGCACAATTGATGTACAATTCAAGTAAGACCCAAAATGGACAAAAGGGATACCATCCGAATTGAAGAAGCTCACAAAAAAATTATAGGCATAATGTTAATTGTCAAAAGAAGCCAGCACCTTTCACAAGAAAATAAAATTTCCTTGTGTTTTTAGCGAGAATGTGAAAACTATATAACCATGCCTAAATTCACTTTCTAGAACTTTCTACCATTTTCATGGTAATCAAACACCAAAAAAGTCTCCTCTTTTTTTTTTTCTCTTTATTGTATTTTTTTTTATCATTGTCACTCTAATAAAATGGGCCCTTAACTCTAAAGCCGTTCAATTGTACGATGAGAAAAATATTTTCCTATACCTATTTTTAGTGTATTAATTTTTTTCAAAGAACAATATTTTGTCTAAAATAGCTCTTACAAAAAAAATAATAATAATTTAGTGTTTCAATAATTTTTTTGTTAAAAGCACATACAAAAAATAGTTCCATTTATAATTTCAATTTTTTTGATAATATATTTCTAACAAAATATTTTCGACAGCTCAACAGAACCAGAGCGATTGGGTATTTTGGTCCATTTGATGAACCTATCCAGACTATCCAATACACGCCATTTGTGAGCTCTTCTCAGAATATTTTATTTAATAAATACAAAGATAATAATTTCAAAATATTTTTACAGCTTGACAAAATATTTTTCAGCTTGACAAAAATATCAATTGCACCAAAACTTACATCAATCGAAATCGACTGATATAATTTCAAAAACAAGAAAAAGAATTGCAACACTATGTCTTAGAACTCAATGAGGTAAGAACTCTGCGGGTTGAGAGCTTCTCTCTAGAGAGAGAATGCACTCCCCTTCCCAAAAATCAGTCACAATCCACCATAGATTCCGAGGCAGAGGTAATCCAAGCTCCAATCGGCGCTGTGTTGGCTAATATCGGCTTGACCCACTACCAGTTTTCATCCGCTACTGCACTGTGTTGGCTAATCTCGCCAGAGATGATGGTAGCACAGCTGTGAAACACCAGATTTTTGTTCCAATCAACAGATTCTCTGGTGGTCCAAACGGATTCACTCTTGAATCTGTGTTTTTTTATCCTCAATCCACCCATAGACCGATTCCCAGCTGGAGATTGATTTTCAAGAGAAAGGGGATCTCACGACTACACCCACTCAGGCCGATCTTCACTTCCTCCATGGTGAATCGGCCAACATCAACCCACATAAGCCGATTTCTCCGAACATCCATACCCAACCGGAGGTGTTGGGAACGGACGGAGTCGCGGCTATCCTACCAGCAGTTTGCTGTTCTTTTTCCGACGGAGGAATTCCAGCTCGTGGGTCCTTGGCGATGACCCTGAGTCCTAGCTCGTGGGTCCTTTCACGGCAAAAGGAGTCTCCGGAGATCTTATCCCAGTTCCGACGTAATCAGCTGGGCGCTGGTCAGATTTAGTGGAACTTAACCCTGGGTTTACAATGGTAAATCTCGGTTCTCAATCATTTCAGTCAAGCTCAGTTCGTTCGTGATTGTATTGTGACTCGTGCTGAGCTCCATAGCTGCGAGGTTATATGAAGGTCTGGTAGTATATGAAGGCCTGCTATTTTAGTTCAAATCTGACCACACCAGGTCGAAATTATATGAAGGCCAGGTAGTGTTCATTATACATGTGTTTTCCACACAGCACAAGGGTTCTTTTTTGTTCATTATGGATCTTTGTAGTTGCGTATTTAATGTCAAATGCTGGGTTTGTTGTTGGATTTTTGGGCCAGTGGACTGTTAGTATTTGGGATTTTAATACAGGTGCTGTACGTCATCATCAGATGTAGTGTAGTTCGACACTGACTCTAGGCATATGCTGCCCAATTTCTCGCCCAGTTTAGTTTAGTTTAGTTTAGTTACTGGGCACATATTGCCCAATTTGGGACTCAAATGCTGGACAACTTGTTGTGGAGCTCCATTAATTCCATGATTCTTTGTTTCATTGGCCTAGTTCTTTAGCATTGTGTGGTGATTTCGACTAGATTGGTGGTAATGCTCTGATCGAAAGGGATAGCTTGCAGGCTGTCATTGATTAGATTGGTGGCCTTTATTTGATTGAAAGGGGTAGCCCATCGGGCTGTCATTGATTAGATTGGTGGTGGTGCTCTGATCGAAAAGGGCAGCTTGGTTTCACCTGCGGTTCGAGTGGCCTCATTTTGTGGCTTCTCTTTCTGTCCCTCTTTTAGATTATAACGAGCCTAGGGGATTAGGTTGAGGGTGTAGCAGTCTAGATGGAATGCGCGTGGTGTGCAGGGTACTTGGGAGGGTAGCCTTGTCGGATGCCGACATCTCCAGTTCGAGCCTCTTCACGGTGCCTAATCCCTCTGTAGTAGCTGTTCTTTTAGAAGTGGGTGCTATGCTTGTCTCTCTGGGTTCGGTTGGAGTTTTAGTTTCGTGGTTTGCATATCCCATCTCTGGAGACTATGGTGATTGGTAGTTGGCTGAGGGCGGGTTGTTTTTTGGCGAGCCTTTGGGCTTGGATGAGGATGTATTAGGCCAGATGGATTGGGCGTGGTGTGCAGGGTGGGGCCCCCTGTCGGATGCTGACATCTCTGGTTTGATTCTCTCCTTGGTGCCTTGTTCCTTTGTAGTTAGCTGTTCAGCCTTCCCTTGAAGCCGGTTTACTTTGCTGCTGCTAGTTCTCTGTGATGGTTATCATTTGGTCATTTCTGATTGTGACTATTTATTTTATTTCCTAGCCTGGCGGGATGTGCCAGGTAGTAGTTAACTTTTATGATATTCTACTCATACCACTTCATATCATACCCCGGTGTACTATCCTTCCGCTTAGATGGATAGTGCAACGGGGGTATGATCTCAACACGGGTAGCACTTTTGCTATTTTCTTAATCTACTCTACTCTCCATGCGGGTTGTGCATAGGTTATCGCACTTTCTTCACTCTTCTTTTTTTTCCTTTTCTTTTCCTCTTGGGGTATGCCCCTTGTAGGCTGTACATTCAGTTATCCTCTTTTAATTTCAAGCTAATTTACCCCCAAAAAAAAATTGCAACACTATATTAAAATTTATTTAAGAAGTGATTTTGGCACTCTCTTTTTCTCTAACGGCACCCCTCTTTTCTTTCCATCTCCATCACCTAATATAGACACATAGGGGAGTGCCGTTAGAGAAAAGGCGAGTGCTAAAATCACTCCCCTTTATTTATCTTGAAATCATATCAATCAATATCTAAAATAATTTTTATTGTAGTCGAAATTCTTATAGTGTTTTTGCATGATACTAATTAACAATTTGTTAAGAAAATATATGATTTTGATTAACAAGTAGAGCAAAAAAAGCCTGAAGCAGTCCATCCCATCCAAGGATCCAACTCCGAGAGCAATTATGTTCATCCTCGGCGAAGGTATCCTCATTTTGTGTCTCACTTTGGGATTCAAAACCATGTCCATAAATAACAGAATGATTGCATGCTTATGGTCACATCATCTTGTAACTTAGTAGGCCTGCCATAAAAAATCAGAGTAATGAAATAAAAACCAAAAGCTACGATAACTAATCCAATTCTCTTCTTCATTTGTTTGCACTTTTTTTTTTTTTTTGTCTATTTACTCTGGAAGGGACAGTTAACAGTTTCTATAAAATCTTGAATTAAGATCAATAAACCCGAAAAACAAACTCAATATAATAACTGTGACACAAAAAGAAAACATTTGGAACAGTATCTTACAAGAAAGAAAGACAAGGAAGAAATTTACGATCTTAACAAAGCAAGAAAAGAACTCATATACCTCCACCCTTCTCAATAGATCCTTCGCAGTAGGATCGTTCTTGAAATGATCACGTACAGGCTGCAGAGAAAAAGGAACATATTATCAAGATGAACGAAATAGCAAGAGGCTAGCTCCAAGTCCTTGATGTGTAGCATACTCAAATATGAAATACTTAATCAATCTTATATAGCAAGAGTTGTCCTCTATTTCCCCTGACCAATCTAAGACCCACAAGTGGTCATTAGACAAACAAGAACCATAATCAGTATTACAATTGAACTCACAAGTTGATCCACGTGTACCTCCTAACGGCGAGGCCACCAAGGAGCTTGTAACACAAAGACTCAGCCTGAGCAAATGTAGAGACCCGTTAATTTTTTCTATTTTCTTTAATCGTTTAATAGGTGGAAGATCGTAATTTGATGTTGTAATGTTGTTTGGAGGTGTTGGTATCAAGTTGGGTTCGATTCGGTGTCCGTTGGAAAATTTCAAATTTCTGTCCAACTAGTACCGGTACTGCCTCTTGCCCAGGACCTGTACCCAGTGTCCAGAACTTGGCCAAATTGGCATTTTGGGGGTTCCAGTACCAGTACTGGGAATCGCCCAGTACCGGTACCCGCTGTGATTTTTCTGATTTTTCAGCACGCATTTCAGACGCCTATAAATACCCCCTTTTGTCATTTTTCACTCCCAAACCCCACGAACCAGACCTGTAAACACCCCCTCTCACCCACCCCACTCCAATCTCACCCAAGGATTCCTTCCTCAAAATCACTCGATTCTTGCGTTTGGTGAATAAGAGGTAAATTTTGTGTTCTTGCTAACACTTTTTGGCTCTCACCCACATTTTTCTCTCTCTGCTCTTAATCACTTGTTGATCTTTGTTTGTTTATCTTGTTTTTGGGTTGTATTCACCGTAGATCTTGTAGCCAAGCTTGGGTAGAGTTTGTTTTTTGTGGATTCAAGCATATAGCACTTGGTGTACTTAAGGTTTTGCTCAAAACCCATTGTGGTAGGGATTTCTTACTCTTATTATATGTTTATATGATGTTTATGTACCTAGATCGTGCTTTGTTTCGTGCTTGAGGTTGGATTTTGTATTTTGGTCGAATCTGGAAATTCTGCCCGTTTTTGAGTTTCAGCCCAACTTCAAACGACCATAAATTTCTCGTCCGATGTCCGTTTCATGCAAACTTTATATCGAATCGAAAGTCTTGAAGTCAAATCCATTGCCACCGGATTCGCCTTAAAACTCGTAGTACACAGAAAGTTATGATCATTTGAGTGGAGGTGTGTCGGTCTGTCAATGTCTGTGGCTACTCCTAAGGTTGTTATTGTTCCGTGTTATGATTCCCTATATGATTAGAATATGTTTAAGTCACTCTCGAGTATGATTGTTTGTGACATAATGGCTCGTTGTTCGATCTTGTCTCTTGGCACTCGTTAGAGTATAATACTAGTGTCATTGGTTGGAGAATATACCGTAAGGTTGATAAGAGTACTGTGGACTATAAGGGGATAAATAGTGAATGTTATGAGTAGACATGAGTTTGTCTAGTGATCCGATGGGTAGTATTGTGACCCGTGTCCTCGTTCCATATGATTTTCATTTAGAACCTAGTGGGTGGTGTGTCGTAGAGTCATTGTGGGTTCGATATGTGACATAGGGCATCGTGATAGACTTAGAGGAATAACGTGGGCTTAAAGTATTTATCAATGTGCAATGGGGTGTGCTTATGAGTTTGTATACATGGTTAATGATGTAAGAACGACTGTGAGCTTGGAAAGTGATGTCTGCTTATATACGGATTGATAATGCTTTTATATTTATGTGAATTGTGAATTCTGAATTGAGGAACCTGCAACGCAAGGTGTGGTAATGCGGAAACCCAGGTGGAGAGAATTCAATGTGACGCAAGGGGTGGTAACACAGTTGAATGTCTCGCATGATGAAGAGAATTTTGATTGACTTTAGAAGTCTATGTTGATGTTTGGATTCCTTGTTGCTTGGGATTGTGGTTGTCGAAAAAGAGAAATGAACGGTTGGTTTTATCAAGGTTTTATTAAAGAAATAAATTTGGATTTTGAAAAGAGGGTTTTTATCAAAAATCCTCCGATATTCTTGAACGAATCAACGGATTCGGTATTTGGACAAAAATCAACGGACTCCGGTATTCAAGTTCGAATCAATGGAGTTTGACCCGTAACGGTCTTGAGTTTTCTCTAAATTGTTTTGGAAATCAAAAATGAAAGTTTTATGAAATGAGGCTCTATGGTGAATGGTATGAGCTTAAATGTTGCTTCTAGTTGACGTATGAATGGTTAGGAACATCTGTAGGACGTTGCTTACGATCGAACCTCGCCTTCCAATAAGAGGTTGATAGAAACCCGAAGCGTAGGGCTAAGTCATCGGTAGCATAGTATCCGGAAATCCGGGATCGTTCCCACAGAGAATTCGATTATAGCTTGATATGGATTGTAGGTTTTGTAAGTAACGGATTTCGGCCTTGAAGACGGCTAACTTGGTTTTGCTTTAAAAGGAATAACTAAAACAGAAACTAGATTAACGCTTGATTAACTTAAAGAGGCAAGTCTCGGGGTCTTCTAACCCTTGACAAAAGCTATTACCGGTTCTCGATTATAACTCAGGCGAGAGTCACGACCGCGTGCTCATGCCCGGAAGATTTAACTTAAAAAGACTACGTTTAACAAAAGATGTGATTTAAACGGAACTAAGCCAACCTATTTTTGCTAATGTATCTAACACGTAGGAGGCCACGAGCCCTCGATATGTCGCTTGCCAAGACCGCTTGACTAAACTTCATATTAAGGAGTTAACACCCCTCGCTTAGACCAAAATGGCTAGGTTAATCCAATTCCGAAAACCATGATTTAAAGCCCGGTGGCTCGAGAACCGAATAACAACCTAAGTCCTCGGGAAAGATTATCCCGAGACTTAGCCAAATAACTACTCACACATAGTTAAAGCATAAAACATAGCATAAAAATGAGACATAAGTTTAAACCGATGGATTTGAAAATAAACTTGATTTTATTAACACCCTTAACCGTAGCAACAACTTTAATAAACGAGAAAACGAAATACGATATTTAACTTACAAGATTAAAGGAGAGACAAAGCTTGGCTTGAGCTTTAATGGAGGAAAATCAAAAAGACTAGAAAATGAAGAGAGAGAGACAAAGTTGAGTTATGAGGGAGAGAAAGACAACACAAGGCTTAAAAGGGTCCCCTTCTCTCTCTACAAATATCCTAAAAATATCCCAAAAGGTGAGACAAACAAAATATCCCAAAAGCAAAAAGCAGAATTCGGGTTCCAGGCATGAACCGGTTGATGATTTTCCCGTACCGGTTCATGGGTTCAACCAAAGCCCAAACTTCAATTTCTGCCGAGCATGAACCGGTTGATGATTAACCCGTACCGGTTCATGGGCGGCAGACTTGGTTTTCTTCCTGCTTTGCTTGGCAAAACGGCCCGACAACGACCCGATGCTTCAATTGCTCGGGCAAAACCACCCGGCAAGGCTTGACTTGACAACGCCACGTGGCCTTGATCGGTAGAATACTTCCTTGGTAAATTCTTGACGTTAAAAGCACAAATTAACCCTGTTTTACCTGAAAACAACAAAACGAAACCTCACGAGCAAAATGCGATAAAACGGGATAAATAGGGACGAAACGCTACAAATACTACAATAAAAGCCCCCAAGATTGGGTGCGGATCACACCCCCCAACTTAAGCGTTGCTAGCCCCTAGCAACCAAAAACAACCAACAAAAAGAAAAACAACGTAAGCCTTCCGGAAAAACAACTACGGCACATGCTCGGGCAAACCTAGTTTGCAAGAATTCAAAACTTAACCATTAAAGTCCATACAAACTTGTAGCATGTTAAAAGCTGAGCAACTAAACACTAAGCATGTAAACAACAAGCATCCAACATGCGTATCCAAGATCAAAAAGAGGATACGACACGGCCATTAGCGATTCAAACAAAAGTAGCCACATCCCACAAGAGGTGCTCGAAACTAGGCTCGGTGAACAAAAATTCCAAGCCTTATATATGGAGAGCACCAATGAAAGAAAGCTAAGCTAAACCAAATATTAACCAAAAATAAGTACGCCACAAACTAAACATGCCAACAAACAAGAATTGAATCAAACCGGAATCAAAACGTACGAACGGTCAACTAAGGACTTTCTTGGCTTATAATGACCTTGGTTAAGAAAGAACGGTTAACAAAACGATGGCGACCATTACCAAGCTTGGTTTAACTACCCTTGGTCGCCACCAACACTGACTACCAAGTCAAGGCAAAAGGCCACATGCCGGCCATAACAAAAACTGACTACAATGTACAAACTACAATGTACGAAATAACACTACCACTAAAAACAAGATAACTAGGTGGGCTGTCAACCACCTTGCACCCCGACCAAGTAGAGGGTTTTACAAAACGACCACCACCGACACTATTCCTCACTATCGTCCTCCTCATCCTCATCATCATCACCAATCACATGTTCTTTACCCTTTCTCCTCGCACTAGGCCCACCACCACCGCTAATGCCAACTCCCGGCTCATCCACAGACACCTCGGGGGTCGACTCTCGCAAGTCCTCCTCGTCGGGCACATAAACATCCCCTTCCTTGCCACATCTCGCTGCAATCCATAAGGAGACCTTCTTCACCACCGAGAGATCCCTCCTAGTTCTACGTAACTGAGTCTCCTGTCTCAACTGACGCGCTTCCAGAGTCTGAATTTGAACCGCCATACCCCTCACATACTCTTCTACCCTTCCCGTTGACGTCTTAGCAGTAGAAGTAGGCAAACCAGAAGGTTCGGGCAATGGAGGCTGCGACAAAGACTTGCTCTTCTCCACGGAACCACCCGTAATCGGGCCGGGCAATCCGGGAAAGAGTCTCTCCGGAGAAATCACACCCTGCGCACCACAAATGGAAGTCACCAATGCCGAAAACGGAAAATTCGGCTTATACGGACCCGAACGCTTCCTAAACGTCACCATGGATTTCCAAATCATCAACGCCCAATCCACTACCTCATCACTAGACCCAAACACGTAAAGTACCTCCGCATCCTCCTTCCTCGGGTTCTTTTCCGAACCGTGAAGGCATATGTTATACTTGACCACCTTATTAATCACCCGGTATTTCTCAAAAAGCTTCCCATTGACAAAACGATCAACCTTCAGTGGCTTATCGGTCAAGGCATTACGAATCTCCTCCTCGGGTTTAGACCAATTCAGGGCGGGATAGGTTGTAGTACCAAAACGGGGCCGCTGATAATCATCCAGATACTTGGCAATAGTGTTAGGGGTGACAAGCACGGACTTCTTTCCCATTTGAGAAGTGATTTTCAAATCCTTTTCATCTATTTCCATGTTCACATAAAAGTCAAAAACCATCTTAGGCTTATACCCAGGAACTGGTTTAAAGAAAAACCGTAGGCCTCGCTGATTGATAATGTCAATGATAGGATGATTTCCTATTTTCTCTCGGTCTACTTGACGCTCGCAAATATAGTTACGCCCTCTCAATTCTTTCTCCCATTTATTCTTCGCTTCTTCCTTCTTCTCTCTTTTCCTCTTCCTATTTTCCTCCTCCTGTCTATCGGCCCGCTCGGCCTGTTCTACCGGGTCGGGGCGTTTATAGTACGTTGTTTTCCCCGTTCTAGCATCAACCAATGCCACTGCATCCGTTGATTTCATTGCATCACCTAACACCTTTTTAGTTCTCCCCATCTTTCAAAGCAGAGTCCCACCAAAACAGAGCAAAACAGAGCACCCCCTTACTACAATTTCAACCACATGCACAGCAGAGTTCAAATTCCCAACAAAAACCAGAGCACTAAGGCACAATAGTAGAAAATCGAACCCCACAACAATTCACAACAGCATTTTCAGAAATTAAGGCTAGGGTTTAGTGGGAAATTCTGGATTTTTGGGGGTAGGAGGGAGAAAATTTCGGTTTCCCCTTGATTTTGGGGATCTAAGGGTCTAATCCTTGCAAAAACTAACAATGGATCTTGAAAAACCCTTCACATAGTGGTTTAATTCAATGCTTGACCCAAGAACTCATGAGAGAAGGGGGGGAATTTCGAGTTACCTTGAGTTGAACCCATATTCGGATGGAGAGAGAGAGAACCCACACTAGAATCCTTGAAACCCTTGAAATTCCTTCTTGAATCTTGAAGAATCCTTGGAATGGTGAAGATTGGTGGAGGTTTTTGGTGATTTTGGTGGAGAAACCGAAGAGGCAGGGGAGCGGATCAGTTTTTTTCTGTGGGTTATGGTAGAAAAGGGTTTGGGAAGTTATAAAGTGGGGTAGGGGATAGAAAGAGAACCGAAATTTTTTTTTAAAATTTGGGCTTCATGAACCGGTTGATGATTATGCCGTACCGGTTCATGGGCCAAAATTTCGAAATTTTTCACACTCCATCCTCTTGACCCCCGAACGTATCCAACACCTTTCAAACACCCTCCGAACACCTCAGAGTATCAGATTATCATCCCACACATCCCTCCTTACTCCGGTTCCCTAAGTTCGTTGAATAAACGGTAAGACACGGACTAGGATACGAAATAGGACAAAAGGGACACTTTGTGGTCAAATCAAAGAAATAGGGCCTTGTATCATCCCCTAAGTACGTTATAGATTCCGAAACGATTCAATAATGATATAAGCACGTTTAGGCATGACTTAAGATGAATAACACGAACAAAAGAAGAAAAAGACCGGGATATGGGTCAAACTTGCTCAAAAACACACTTAACACCTAATTGCTCAACTTCAACATGCCAATGAGTTAAAATGGACACACTACACAAAACATGTACACCGAACTCTTGCCAAATAAGAGATACTAAGCATGTGCCAAGTTGCTTTAATCCACTAAATTTGTAATAACGGAAGGATTACCAACCTAAAAACAAAGAAAAACGAAAAATTTGTACAGAAACAGAAAAACAACGAAAAATATATCACAGATATATCCCCTCCCCCCAACTTAAGATATGCTATGCCCTCATAGCATGGAGAACAACAGTATTGAGAGGAAAAGGGAAGAGATTACCCACGGGGGAATGTCAACCCCCGAATACCTCGACCAAGTTGGAGGCTTTTTCGTCACCGTCTCTTTTCGTCATCCGAACGGCTTCCAAGGCTCACTCGTTCGGCTCTTCCACTCGAACCACAGCTAGTCACGCAGGGACATGGCCAAAGCGCGTCGGACTAACAACCGCGACACGTAATCGCACCCATGCTTAGGGCTCCTGAATGCCTCAATCACTCCGGCTTTAGACCCAATCCACCAAGGCTGGCGTGGTAGCATGTTTACCCTGTAAAAGACTTAAGCCCGAACTACCTACTAAGAGACAAATGACATTAAAAACGCCCGGCTCGTGTTATCCGGGCACCAACAACCAAAAATATATACAGAAAAACAACAGAGGACACCACCCGATTTTCACGCAATCTCACGAGTCATACTTTTCTTCCCGAGTCTCACCGAAGAGACAAAACTCGGGTGGCTATACTAGACCGTTAAAGTTTGTTACATCACGCCCGCAATAAAATTTACCGCCTGACCTCGCCAAGCAATTAAACCCAGCGTTCCCTTGGTCGAAACAAAGTGAGACAAAAGGTCAAAAGCAAAACTCACCCAAAGACCTAAGTTGCCACCGATAGGGACGATTTCGGAGAGCACGGATCATTAACGGTAAACTATCACAAGGAAGGGCTAATTAAAGCCCGATGCAATGATGCGTTGGTGAAATCTCTTAGTGACAAAATCCCGAAACATAGAAAACAGGCAAAACAAGAAAAGAACTATAGACAAAAATATACAATATACACATATGTACAGACATGCATAGAGTTAATATCAGAGCTCGGAGCGTCCAAGTCACCGCTGGACTCCGTCAAACAATTAAGTCCAGCGTCCCCTAAGATCGTAACTAGGCAGGCACAAGATAGAGCCAAGTGCGGTTATGGAGCACGGGATTACCAAGGCCTAACCTATGATCTATACCGCCCCCGTTGAGGCTAATCTGGTAGACGTGAGTGGTGCACGGTGAATTACTCCTATCAGAAAAGCTAATGAAAGCCCTATGTCACTGATATTAAAAAGAATTGCCCTTCGAACCGGAGCTGGGCACACGATTCTTATTTTAGTAGCGGCGTGCGGAGCTACATATACCCAAGTCAATGGAGGGTACCCCATACAATTAAGTCATGGGGCCGGGTCCGACAAACAGTTAAGTTCAGCGGTTACGCTTTCGCTCCCCGTGCAAATTCAATCGAAACAACTCTAAACTGACGGGCCATCCGCGTAAGCAGGATCGGCCAAATCCTCGTCAGGTTCACCAACTTCAAAATTATCAAGAAAAAGCTTAAGCCTCTGGCCGTTAACCTTAAACGTGGTCCCATTTTGCATACTCTCAATTTCAATTGCCCCATGAGGGAAAACAGTTCGTATTACGTAAGGACCGGCCCAACGGGACCGCAATTTGCCGGGATGGAGATGTAAACGCGAATTATACAACAACACCCGTTGACCGGGCACAAAGTTCTTAATCACAATGTTCTTATCATGCTTGGCTTTGATTTTGGATTTATAAGAACTAGAATAATCGTAAGCATTGTACCTCAATTCCTCAACCTCCGTCAATTGCAACTTGCAGCGAGCACCGGCCTTGGCCATGTTGAAATTGAGCTTCTTGATTGCCCAATAAGCTTTGTGCTCGAGTTCCACCGGCAAATGGCAAGCTTTTCCATAGACAAGTCGATACGGAGACATTCCCAAGATAGTCTTGTACGCATTACGGTAAGCCCACAGAGCATCGACCAAACGAGTTGACCAATCCTTGCGGGTAGGATTAACCGTCTTCTCCAAGATATTCTTAATTTCCCGGTTCGCCAACTCCACTTGACCATTGGTTTGAGGGTGGTATGCCGTGGAAACTTTATGCACAATGGAATACTTCTTCATCAAGGCAGCAAATGATCGGCTGCAAAAGTGAGAGCCTTGATCACTGATAATAGCCCTTGGCATCCCAAAGCGTGCCAAAATATACTCCTGTAGGAATTCAACTACAACCGCGGCATCATTGGTACGAGTAGGAATAGCTTCAACCCACTTACTCACGTAGTCAACTGCCAACAAGATGTAAAGGTACCCGAAAGACGAAGGGAAAGGCCCCATGAAATCGATACCCCAACAATCAAAAACCTCAATAATCAGTATCGGTGAAAGCGGCATCTCATTCCTCTGCGTTACACATCCCAACAATTGACATCGATCACAAGCCCGGCAAAAGGCAAACGTATCCTTATACAACTTCGGCCAGTAAAACCCACACTGAAAATCTTCGCTGCGGTTTTTCGAAACGAAAAGTGACCCCCACAAGCTTCAGTATGACAAAACTTAATGACATTCTGTTGTTCGGAATCGGGCACACATCGTCGAACCAATTGATCGGCGCAATATTTGAAAAGGTACGGGTCATCGAAGGTGAAACGTTTCACTTCTGCTAAGAACCGGCGGCGCTCTTGAACATTCCAGTGTCCTGGTAACATCCCGGTGACCAAATAGTTGACAATATCCGCATACCATGGAGCCGTAGAGATCCCAAACAACTGTTCATCGGGAAAGGAATCCCGAATCGGAATATGAGCCGTGTGATCGTCGAACTCCAAACGAGACAAGTGATCGGCCACCACATTCTCAACACCCTTCTTATCTTTTATTGTAAGATCAAACTCTTGTAATAGTAAAATCCAACGAATCAATCTTGCCTTGGCGTCCTGCTTGGTAAAAAGGTACTTAAGCGCCGAATGATCGGTATAAACCGTGATTGGAGTGCCCACCAAGTAAGATCGAAATTTGTCGAGAGCAAAGACTACCGCCAACAATTCCTTTTCGGTTGTTGAATAATTCATCTGAGCTTCGTTCAACGTCTTACTCGCATAATAAATCACATACGGCTCCTTGCCCTGGCGTTGACCCAAAACGGCCCCGACGGCGTAGTCACTGGCGTCGCACATAAGCTCAAAAGGCAAATCCCAATTTGGCGTCCGAACTATGGGTGGGGAGGTGAGGCTGGCCTTAAGCTTGGCAAAGGCAGCTTCACAAGCCGGAGACCACTCAAATGGCACATCTTTCGCAAGTAAGTGACACAACGGCCGGGCAATAGAACTAAAATTTTTAATGAACCGCCTATAGAAACCGGCGTGCCCTAAAAACGACCGCACATCTTTCAAACACTTTGGCGTCGGGAGATTACCAATCAAATCAATTTTTGCCCGATCAACCTCAATCCCTTTCGAAGAAACGATATGACCAAGAACGATGCCTTCGGTCACCACAGGGATGGCAACGGGGCGGATCGGAGGCGGATATTGCAATATCCGAATCCGAATCCGAACCCTCCACCCGCCCTCCGAATCCGCCCCGAACTCCGAACGGATTATATTTTTATCCTCCATCCCCGCTCCGAACGGGGAACGGAGATCCGTTCGGATATCCGAATCCGAATTTGGAAAAAAAAAACAGATTTGAACTCGATAAAAAAAAACTAACAGATTGAAAAAAAAAAACTAATAAAACTAACATGGGGAGGGAGTCTCGCTGCCGCGTTCCTGAGGGGAGATTGCCGCATCTCTTCGTTGCCGGAGGGTTTTTTAGAGAGAGAGGGAGGGGGGTTGGGGAGGAGAGAGAGAGAGAGAAGGGGGAGAAATCATGAGCGAGGGTAGGGAAGAGGAGGGTTGTGTGAAGTGAAGTTGTTTGGGTAGGAGACTGACTATTGACTAACCCTACAAATAAGAGGTATTTATATAGTCGGATATTCGGAGGTGGATCGGATATCGGATTCGGGGCGGATCGGATCGGAGGCGGATCGGATATCGGATTCGGGGCGGATCGGATCGGAGGCAGACTTACCTCCGAATCCGATCCGATCTCCGTTCGGGACGGATAACGGATCGGATACGGACGGATCGGCCGAGATGGCCATCCCTAGGTCACCATGAAATGGCACTTTTCCCAATTCAACACGAGATTCTTTTCTTCACATCGAGCTAGCACAAGTCCCAAATTGGTCAAACAAGCCCCAAACGAATCCCCAAAAACCGAAAAATCATCCATAAATACTTCCATGATCTTTTCCACCATGTCGCTAAACAATCCCATAATGCACCTCGAAAAAGTACCGGGGGCGTTGCAAAGCCCGAACGGCATACGACGATACGCAAAGGTTCCAAATGGGCACGTGAACGTGGTCTTCTCCTGATCCTCCAAAGCCACTTCAATTTGATTGTACCCGGAATACCCGTCGAGGAAACAGTAAAACTCATGACCGGCGACCCTTTCCAAAATTTGATCGATAAAGGGGAGTGGAAAATGATCCTTCCTAGTGCTCGCATTTAACTTCCGATAATCGATACACACCCTCCAACCGGTATGCACTCTTGTCGGGATAAGCTCATCCTTGTCGTTTCGAACCACCGTAACCCCGGATTTCTTAGGCACCACTTGAATCGGACTCACCCATTTGGAATCCGCTATCGGGTAGATAATTCCAACATCCAACAACTTAAGAACTTCCGCTCGGACGACATCCTTCATTATTGGATTCAAACGCCTTTGCGGTTGGCGGGACGGTTTGACATCCTCTTCCATATAAATACGGTGAGAACAAAGAGAGGGGTCGATACCTTTGATGTCGGCGATGGACCACCCGATGGCCTTCGAATGCTCCCGTAGCAAAGCTAGCAATTCCAATTCTTGTGACTCACTTAAAGAGGAAGAAATCACCACCGGGTACGTTTGATCTTCACCAAGGTAAGCATACTTAAGTTTATCCGGTAGCGGCTTGAGCTCAAGTGTTGGTGGCTCGTCGCACGACGGAACGGCTCGCTTGTCAATAGGTGGCAACTCCTCAAACTTAGGGACCCACGGATTGATACCACACATATCCCCCTCATCTAACAACGAACATAAATAGGCAACCTCGGGGGCGTCAAGAAAGTCGGCTTCAGCGGACGTGAGTGCTAACTCCAACTCATCCTTGCAAAGAAACTCATCGACATGGTCTTGCACAAGTGAATCGATCATACTAACCCCGCACACATCGTCGTCGTCTCCCATCTGAGTACCAATACTAAACATGTTGACCTGCATCTGCATATTCCCAAAACTCATATTGAGCCGGCCATCCCGGCAATGAATCACAGCATCTGATGTCGCCAAGAAAGGCCGCCCGAGAATAATTGGCACGGAAGACTGAGCTGCTGGTACTAGGCACGTATCAAGGACCACGAAATCAACAGGATAAACGAATTGATCAACTTGGACAAGAACGTCTTCAACCACCCCTTTTGGAACGCGGATACTCCGATCCGCCAATTGCAAAGTCACCCTGGTAGGCTTCATTTCACCCAAACCCAATTGTTGATAAACGGAATAAGGTAAAAGGTTAACACTTGCACCCAAATCAAGAAGTGCCTTCTCAACAACTTTCCCACCGATGGTAATGGAAATTGTCGGACACCCCGGATCATTGTACTTAGGTGGAAGGGCCGATTGGAAAAGTGAACTAACTTGCTCGGTTAGGAAAACCTTCTTTTGAACTTGCAATTTGCGCTTGTGAGTACAAAGGTCTTTCAAGAACTTAGCATAGGACGGAATCTGCTTAATGGCATCGAGCAAAGGAAGATTGACCGTTACTTGCTTGAGTACTTCATAGATATCCGACTTTAGGTTAGGCTTGGTCGGCGCTCTCAACCGATTGGGAAAAGGGGCCGGAACGGTAAAGGTTGGCGGAATATCACTTTCCTTTTCCTTTCCTTTCTCCTTCTCGATAGATGCTTGCTTAGGCGATTCCTCACTTGGCGACGTCGGTTTTGATGGTGTTGGAGCGGGAACCAATAATGGTATCACCAGTGGTTCGACTTGAGCGTTATCCACCGTCTTCCCACTTCGCAAAGAGATAATGGCTTTGGCATGCTCGGGGAAAGTCACCGAAGAGCTACCAGCCAGATGTTGTCCTTGTGGATTCGGCAAAGGTTGAGTGGGAAGTTTCCCTCTCTCTTGTTGCAATAGACCAATAGCTGTTGTTAATTTCCCCATCTGAACCCTCATATCATTCATAGCCTGAGTGGTTTGCTCATTAGTCGTAATCTGCATCTGACAAAAGGTGTTCATGGTATCTTCCAATGATCGCCGAGGTGGTGGTGCTTGCGGCTGAAACTGATTCTGACCCTGACCTTGGAATTGGCCCGATGGAATAAACCCTGGCGGTCCTTGGCTTGACGGAAAACGAGGTGGACCCTGGAACTGAGATTGTCGCCAATTTTGATTTGGAGCCGGAGGTGGAGCTTGTGTAGCTGTAGAAGACCCTGCTTCATTCTGATTATTCCAACGGAAAGCTGGATTAGACCTCAACCCCGGATTATACATGTTCGAGTATGGATCCCACCGTTGGTTTACTGCACACACTTCTTCCTGAGGTAGTTGACTATAATGGAGCCAAAGGGCGGGAATGGTAGGGCAATTATCCGTCGAATGACCCACGGTTTCACAAATAACACATACTTCTTCAACTTGACGAACCTCCTTCACATCCTTTACCGGTTTTACTTGAATTGCATCCAACTTCATTTTATCCAACTTACTTGACAATTCCTCCAACTTAGATTCGAACATCGTATGCTCACTCACTGAAAACTTACCGGAACCTCCGGGTCCTTGATTTCTCATTGCTTGATCGCCCGGGTCGATAAATTCCCACGTTTGAGCTCGTTCGGCCAAAGCATCCAAAAATTCCCATGCGGCCTCTGGATCCTTCCCCAAAAAATCTCCGTTTCCCATGGTATCAAGGAGTTGCTTGGCTTGTTGATTGCACCCGATATAGAAGTAGTTGATTACCAAGTACATTGGATAATTATGGTGTGGTACGGCAGCTAGCAAATCCTTGTAACGTTCCCAATACTTGTAAAAGATTTCCCCATCCTTTTGTTTGAAATTCGCAATTTGATCCATAAGGAGTTTGGTTCGGCTGACCGGAAAATACTTCTGAGTAAACACATCCTGGACTTCCCTCCAAGTACGCAACGACTGTGGCTTCAACGAATGGAACCACTGCTTGGCCTTATCCTTAAGCGAAAACGGAAACAACTTCAACCTTGCTTGATCCAATTGCCCCGGAGTTGTCACAAAAGTGCTCACGATAGTCTCGAATTCCCGAATATGACAATACGGATCCTCTAATTCACGCCCCCGAAATTCCGGTATAACCCGATGATATTCCGGCTTAAAAGCAAAAGCATTGGCAGCGGTGCAATTTGGAATAGCAATTGGTGAAACATGCGGTCCCCTTTCCGGAGTCAAATAATCTCGCAGCGTTCGGGCTGCTGGTTGTTCTGCCATGTGCCTTAATGGTGGAGAGAATTGACGCGGTGGAGAATATGCTTGACGAACCCTTGGTGGAGAAGCAGAACGGTGTAGCCGATTGGAATAAGGGCTACGATATACGGTACGCATATAACCTGCACAAGACTTAACTACCAGACTAGAGGGGCTATGCCGCCACCTCGTTCACAAACAGTCTCGTGGGGTTATGCCACCACCACGGCTAGAGAATAGAGACAATAAAATAAAGACAAAGAGAAAGTGACGCTCAATTTAGCTTCGTTAAACCTCAGGTCGAATTGGTGGCTCGGTTAGAGGTATCCGCTAACTTGAGTATACGGTGCACAAAAGAGAAATTAAATGGGATACTTACAGCGGTTTGTCGTATCCTCCAAATAAGCTAGAGAAAGAAATCCCCGGCAACGGTGCCAAAAATGCTTACGATCGAACCTCGCCTTCCAATAAGAGGTTGATAGAAACCCGAAGCGTAGGGCTAAATCATCGGTAGCATAGTATCCGGAAATCCGGGATCGTTCCCACAGAGAATTCGATTATAGCTTGATATGGATTGTAGGTTTTGTAAGTAACGGATTTCGGCCTTGAAGACGGCTAACTTGGTTTTGCTTTAAAAGAAATAACTAAAACAGAAACTAGATTAACGCTTGATTAACTTAAAGAGGCAAGTCTCGGGGTCTTCTAACCCTTGACAAAAGCTATTACCGGTTCTCGATTATAACTCAGGCGAGAGTCACGACCGCGTGCTCATGCCCGGAAGATTTAACTTAAAAAGACTACGTTTAACAAAAGATGTGATTTAAACGGAACTAAGCCAACCTATTTTTGCTAATGTATCTAACACGTAGGAGGCCACGAGCCCTCGATATGTCGCTTGCCAAGACCGCTTGACTAAACTTCATATTAAGGAGTTAACACCCCTCGCTTAGACCAAAATGGCTAGGTTAATCCAATTCCGAAAACCATGATTTAAAGCCCGGTGGCTCGAGAACCGAATAACAACCTAAGTCCTCGGAAAAGATTATCCCGAGACTTAGCCAAATAACTACTCACACATAGTTAAAGCATAAAACATAGCATAAAAACGAGACATAAGTTTAAACCGATGGATTCGAAAATAAACTTGATTTTATTAACACCCTTAACCGTAGCAACAACTTTAATAAACGAGAAAACGAAATACGATATTTAACTTACAAGATTAAAGGAGAGACAAAGCTTGGCTTGAGCTTTAATGGAGGAAAATCAAAAAGACTAGAAAATGAAGAGAGAGAGACAAAGTTGAGTTATGAGGGAGAGAAAGACAACACAAGGCTTAAAAGGGTCCCCTTCTCTCTCTACAAATATCCTAAAAATATCCCAAAATGTGAGACAAACAAAATATCCCAAAAGCAAAAAGCAGAATTCGGGTTCCAGGCATGAACCGGTTGATGATTTTCCCGTACCGGTTCATGGGTTCGACCAAAGCCCAAACTTCAATTTCTGCCGAGCATGAACCGGTTGATGATTAACCCGTACCGGTTCATGGGCGGCAGACTTGGTTTTCTTCCTGCTTCGCTTGGCAAAACGGCCCGACAACGACCCGATGCTTCAATTGCTCGGGCAAAACCACCCGGCAAGGCTTGACTTGACAACGCCACGTGGCCTTGATCGGTAGAATACTTCCTTGGTAAATTCTTGACGTTAAAAGCACAAATTAACCCTGTTTTACCTGAAAACAACAAAACGAAACCTCACGAGCAAAATGCGATAAAACGGGATAAATAGGGACGAAACGCTACAAATACTACAATAAAAGCCCCCAAGATTATACAATCTTGGGTGCGGATCAGACGTCCACGATTCTCCAGTCTTAATCCGTATGTTCATTGTGGTAGCTCTTGCTTCGTTCGTCGATATATCCAATAGATCACCCCCAAGCGTAGGGTATAAGCGTCCAATTGAAGTATAATAATCCGGAAGTCCGAGATCGTACCCACATGGATAATTAATACGGCTTTGCTGGATTGGTAGATGTAAGTAAGGTTTTAGGCAGCCAACTTTGTTTTACGTATGCGGTGGAAAGTAAAAAGGCTAAATTAAACGGGAATAAACTAGGATAAAAAGCAGGTTAGGTCTAGGAATCACTAACACCCACGACTCAAGCAAAACTACATTTTTTTCACCTAAATACACGGTTTAAGATGCTCAACTAAGGCTCTTAATCCCGGAAGATAAAATGGTTTGATCACCAAGCTAGCTCTAGAATTTATTTAGCAAATGCCTCGAGCGACAGAGCTCCAAGCATCATGTGTGGTAAGTAGGCAGAGCTCTTACCTACACATGATCAAGGAGGTTGACACCTTAACTATTTGATAAACAAACCCGAACTACACATCGGTTTTCGAACCAAAGTTTCAAACTTTTTGGTGAAAAATGCAATTTTTACTCAAGTCATGGGGTGCTAATCACCCCATGACCCAACCTTGAAAACTACTCACACATATCTATGGAGATAAGAGCAAGTAAAAATCTAGGAAGCATAAATGTAAACACAACACTAAAAGAAATTAAGATAGAAAGATAGATCGGGAGATAATAAACAACTTTAATGAAGGGGACAATACCAAAAACTAACTAAATAAGGCAGAAAATAAAAAAGTAAGAGTTTGGAAATGAAAAACACTCAAGAACACTAAAGGAGTAAGCAACAAGCTAAGAGAAATCTAATTTTGATCTAAAAAACGTATTCAAATCTAATTGCTACTTGTTTGTACAATATGACATCATTCCTATATATAGGCCTGAGTACGCGCACGGAATATTCCTCAACGATCCTCCAAAAATACCCTTGAAGTCCCTCGGTACCGATACAACACAAGGTACGCTGCTTGATAAGGGCTCGGTACCGATAGGAGTGAAAAAGTGGTATCAATACCGAAGCAACTTGAGGTTGCTGTGAAGGCTGATCAATAAAATCTCAGTACCGATGGATATTAAAACCTTGTACCGATGCCGAAGTTGATTAGTGCCTTGGCTTCACGAGAGAAGCTCGGTATCGATAGGAATAATTGTTTCCCATTGATGCCGAGACTTGTAATGCTGGTGCAAAAGCCTTTAGGTACTTCGGTACCGATTGAATCAAATCTTCTCCATCGATGCCGAAGCTACTTGGATTGTTCCTTGAACCACTCAATCTCTGCCTTGCCTTGCCGTCCTTGTCTTGGGATGCCTTGGCTGCCTTGCTTTGCTTGGGATGCCTTGGCGTCGGGTCACCTTCGGCTCTTAACTCTTTGCTCTTGGGACTTGATTATTCCAACTTGATCATTCTTTTGAACTTTGAATATCTTTGGCCCGCTTTGGTCTTTAAAACTCCTGAATTAAATGGTTTCTCTACAAAACAAAGCTAGAATACCTTACAAGCACAAGAGATTAAAAGCAACTAATTACGCGATAAAATTAACTAAAACTAGATACTAGCGCACCCTACATTGCATTCTCGAGTGCTTATCAGCTCTTGTGTCTCACGTTCATTTGTTGAAGTTCATTCACTCTAGTTGCATGCTTCATCGCATTTTCATATAACTTGAGTATAGAATTACCTACTGGGCTAGTATAGCTCAACAAAATCCTTCTTTTCAGATTCAAATTTCGGTCAATAGCTCGCATGCATTGAGTGCTTGGATGAAGAAGAATGCTTTTTGGAAGCTAGCTTCATTAGTTACTTAATCATCTTGTAATGATCACCATTTTGTTAAAGATGGCTTTGTAACTAAAAACTTTTGAATTTCTTTGACTAAACCGTTTGTAATCCAATAACTTGTTCGTATTTGTACTTAAGTTTAATTTTGGGCCAGAGTGCCAAGTTGTATTTCGTTTAATCTTGGGGACTTGATTTGTAAATTAAATAGGTGGGAACTCTCTTTGGGTATTATGCTAGTTAAACGCGAGAATTTCCTTTGAATGATTTATCTATTTATGTTAAAAATCGATGGCGTGATAGCAAATAAGTCCATGTTGTTCACCAAATAAGTCCCTTATTGTTCACCTTGTCGGTGCACAACTCCACGTTGCCTTCAACTCCATGAAGAAAGGAAAAATGCATACCTTCAGTTATAGCAAGAACCCCAAACTGATGACATAGCTACAAGAATATAAAACATCAGGAAAACCCAGCTTATGAAAGAGATAGCGTAAAGTGTCCAAAAATTAGGAGGCAACAACATATAGCTCCTTCTTTATGATCTCTCAAAACTAAAGAACATAGTACCTTTTGAGCCAACAATACTCTAACCTCCTCCTGCTTTAACCCAAAATTGTTTGGTTTGCTGGACCATTCAGCAAGGAATAAAATGGCCTTTCCTTGGCCTCGCAATGGGATCGACAAATAGATGGCCTTTCCTCCCAACTTGAGTCCCAATGGAGTTGGCAAATGACCATTCCATTTGTAATGAACATTTTATTCAACTTAAGCAAAAGTGTTTAGGAACCACAATCGTAAGAGTACTCCAAAGAATTGGTCATTGCTTTTTTCCTCCATTATAGAAAAACAAAAGCCGACTAAGAACCATCTTTGAGAAGCGTACACAATCATAACAGAAGCGAGGAGTGCTCGAGATAAGTTTGAAGCTTTTGCCGTTAACCAATGTTCTTTATTGAAGAAAAAATCTCATTCAAAGATTAGTAAACAAAAAAGTAATGAACAGGTTTTCTAGAAAGTCTATCAAATTAAACTTCAAAGCCAAAAATCTTGAGTATGCTACAGTCACTCTATAAGGCACATGACATGCAATTGACTCCTTAAGTATTATTATGCTCGGAAACCATTATCTTAGAATAAGTCAATCATTTTGGAGTTGGACTGAACACCCGTCACTCCAATTTGAACCCAACGTAATCTAAAATTTTTGGAGTTGGACTGAACAAAGAAAACTGTACAAAAAAAAAAAGAGGTGACGAACCGGAAAAAAAGAGAATTTACCGTGGATGGAGAACGAAGAACTAAAGAGCCATACATGTGGAGAGAGAATTGGAGAGAGGGCGAGAGTCAGGGAGACGGGAAAGAGAACTTGAAAGAAAACGTTTAGGGAGGAGAGAGAGAGAGAGAATAGGAAACACAAATTCGTTCAGCAATATCCCTCCCAATTTACTTGTCCAAACTTACCAAAAATGCATTTAGCAAAATTGAAAATGAGAATCAAAACCCGATTTTAAATCAACGCTTCTCTATTGCATACTCCAAAAATCATTACCCAATCAAGCGTTCAGTCGAACTCCAAAATCTGTCATTATATTCTTTTCACCCAATCAAGTCTTTGCCAATCAAGACCGTGAATTAAGTCATTACAAAAAAATGTGTGATTATATGTATTAGCCATGCCAATCAAGCTTCCCGTAAAGTAGGTGACTGAATATAATGACTCAACATTTCTAAAAATTCAACATTCAAACTGAAAAAATCATTTCCAAAAACTAAAAAAATCACTCTCAACCGTCGGATGAAATAAATCTAAGCCATCCAATGCCAAGGGTTGAATGAAGGGTGGAGATTTGTGCAGGAAAATGTGTGTTAAGCCAATGGTGAAGATTTATGTAGGAGAAATGTGTGGACCACCACACCGTCGCGATTTGTATTATAGACTAGAAATTGCCCGTGCCTGAAGGCACGGAGCAACAGATTCTGAGCGCAACCTAAATGACTATCATTCTCTATTATTAACCACCTCTACCATTAACGAACCCGACTTCTTCGAAAAAATAAACTAAGACCGATTTTTCCTACCGGACTAAGGCCGAATTTTCCCTTGTAGCCCCGTGGGGAAACTGATCTTGATACTATTTAATTAAGATAAAAATAATCCTTCATGAAACAAATAAAAAATACCACCAAAATAATCAATTAATCAATTAAGCAGTCGCCCAACAACCAAAGATAAGGAGAAAAAAGACAACTCGACCACATATTAGAAAATTAAATACATAGCATCGTTGTTCATTAACTCAACGGAAAACACACAGGTAAGGAAAACTATAAATGTCTATTGTATTTCAGTAATCTTGCCACTTGTACATTAAAAACTACCTACAAACACTAAAAAACCAAAAATTAAGCATCTCCCTTAAATTAAACATGAATCTTTTTTAAAAAATCGACAAAGCAGAAACCATTTTATCTAGCAGGCACGGCTCGAGTAATTAGCACACGCAAATCAATTATGCAATATCTCAACTCCTGTCCAACGATTCCAGCTCTGCGAAAACCAATTCCAAATTAAAGTTTCAGAAAATCTAGATAAACACCCAATCAACATAGTAGTGATGATAAAAAAAACAAAAACAAAGTAGAAATCATCGTTCATGGGATAAGAAAACCCTTGGTTTGGAGATGAAATAAAATCAAACCCGGCAACTCTCAATTAAAGTTTCATAAAATCTAAACACCTAATTAACAACCAATTATCAGTAGTGAAATCTATAATACAACTTTATTGTAGTTACGAAGTCATAAGTCATTCCCCATTCATAAGTTAATATCATTAGGCTAGGTTATTGTGACGGTTGAGGTTTATCAATTGCTTTGGTCACTTGGGATTTTTTCTTTTAAGAGTACGTCAATTGAGATTTGGGACTCAAATCATATGTAAGATGACCACTGGATTGGGGATTTTATACATCATCATCCATTAATTAAAAGGATTGACCAGTCCTTCGAAAAGCCCAAAAGAAAAAAATAAAGACAACCAGTTTGGTGTATTCCTTTTTATGAAGCCCTATCATTCTTTTTTCTTTTCAAATTTGACCACCTTAAGAAAAGTTTTTCCCAATTAAAAGTTTGAATCTTCATTAAATCCTAAGGGCATACACAGAAATATCACAAAACTAAAATCGTCGTTCAATTTTCCCCACTTGAAAACTACCTGCCCTCTTATCCCTTTGAACACTTCCTTCTCGAAATAAAATCCGGGAATAAATGCAATTGTTTGCTGTCAAAATAGATGGCAATGATAATAACCAAATCATCCCTTTGGCTTCAAGTGAAAATAACCTAGATCAAGTTTCACTTGCAGATGTCTTTTTTTTGTATTCCTCCGTCTTCTACCTTTCATGTTTTAAAATTTTGTGTGCTCATTCCATGCATCTTCAATTACCAAATTTTGTTAAATACTCGTATATTTGGCTTCAATTTGCAAGCCATTCTCTTTTGGTGCAAAAATACACTTGCAGGGGAGTAGCGTTAACAAAAAAGGGAGTGGCAAAATCATTTCCCTTTGTTAAATACTTATGTATTTGGCTTCAATTTGCAATATCAATGATGGTGTTTTGCATTCAACTGCACCAGATTTAGTCATTGTTTAAAAATGCATACTGGAAAAGAATAAAAACCCGCGCAAAGAGTGTGTACTATGCCAAACCTGAAAATGAAAGAGAGATGGCAGACACACAAAATATATACACCACAGTAAAATACAACACATTCAAGTGCTAGCAAAATACGTAAGCATTTTCTGTCGGTCACCTAGTAGGGCATTCTGTCAAACACCTAATAGGCATTTTCTTCCCATGTTTTACAACTCTCTTTCTTCCCTAATGTTAGGGCAAAGGGCTAGCTAGCAAACTGACCACATTTTAGAAAATGAACATCATCAATTAACTAAACCAGACACAACATGCTTTACAAAAACTTTCATACTCAGGATGCTTTACAAAGACTTGCATTTATGTGGTTCAAGATGCAACAAACACAAAATAAATGATCAAATCAACTAAACAAAGCTGCCAATACTCCTATTTCTCAAGGCAAAGTTTATCTTTCCCAGCCTGGTTATCGTCAACGTCGCCAACAAAACCGAACAAAAGCCAAACTCCCCAAAATATATATCTAACCGAACAAAAGCCAAGCACCCCAAAATAAAGCCTTCAATGTATGCTCTGAAAAGCCACAATAAGAATCTCAGGAAAAAAATAAAACGAAAATACAAAAGTCTATACGTATGTGAAATACAAAACCGTATGTGAATAATTGTATTCGCAAAAAAAGAGAGAGAATGAAATACAAAAAAAGAACTGAAAAAAAGGGAAGCAAGATGGAACCTTACGTTGGGGGTAAACTAAAAGAAAACAATGAAATACACTCATCTCAATTTTGTCGTTTCGAAAGCAGAGTAGGGAGGGATGGGGGAGGAGAGAGGGAGAGAGTAAAACAATGAAATACAAAATCGTATATTGATTTGTCTTCTTACCATAAATTAAGTGCAATTATTGTCAATATATGGTACTCCCTCCGTCCCCTTTTTTGAGTCCAGTATTCCATTTTGGGTTGTCCCTTAATAAGTGTCTATTTTGTAAAGTTAATGGGTAAAAGTTGGTGCATTGTCTATTTTGTCCCTAAAAGTAGATTCTATTTTGAAAAGTTAGTGAGTAAAAGTGTAATGATAATGGGTAAGTAGGGAAAGTGGAGGAAAAAGTTGATGTGAAAGGTATAATGATGATGTCTTTTTAATAAGTTGGAGTTACGAAGCAAGACACTTAAAAAGGGACGGATGGAGTATGATTTAGGAATAGGAATAGCAAACTTGGTAGTGATTGGCCTGTGCTGATTAATAATTATTTGCCCGTGCCAATATAGTCTATATAATGTTTGCCCGTGCCAATTATTGCCATATATAGTCTATATATGGTTTAGGAACCGATTAATTAATGGGGTATTAGAATGGAAATGAATAAATTGTGAAGATTTATGCAGAAAAATGTGTTACAAATCCAACGGTGGAGGATAAATATGTGGGTCACCACACCGTTGTGATTTGTATTATAGATTATAGATTGGTTGGATTAGATTGATTGGGTGGGGGTTTTTTTTTTTTTTTTTCCCTACCTTTTTGGCTTGGGACCATATTTATCAACTACTAACTCATTGTTGAAGGGTTCAAATTTTCTCCTCCTGTTGTCGAACCATCCACCATCAAAATCAGTGGATTGTTTAATTTTTAAAGAATTCTGCTATTCACACAGATCTTACTCAGATTTTTGTGAGGCTCACTCAAAAATTCTAGGGGTATGGAATAAAGAGAGTACCAAAAATGAATTAACGGTTTGCAGGGTCCATTTTTGGTCCCACATGCATAATTCGAACCGGCCATTATCCTGAATTCTGAATGAAACTTGAAAGATTGGATCAATTACTTACACACATCCAATGGACCTGATTTTTTGCAAGCCATTTGAAAATTTATTTTGAAATTAATGAATGGTTCTGATGTGGGGGACCCAAAAGTGGGCCCCACAAGCCGTTGTACATTTTTGGTACTTCCTTCATTCGGTACTAATAGTCGGTCTCGGGCTCAATTCGGATCCTACAAAGACGATCCAAACCGCTCATTTTTCTTAAAGGCGAATTCTAAATGGTGGGCAGGGAACAAGTTTAAGTACATTAATTGCATTTTGTTATACCCACCCCCAAGATCTATTAATAACCATATTGAGAATACAAATCATTCAATCAAAAGAAGTTCAAAAGTATTTTGAATGACAAAAATGACCATAACTCTTCATCTTCCTCTATCTTTAAAATAAAACCTGCCACTTTTATTTTCTTTGATACTTCAACAACACTTATATATTGAGGTTCAACCAAGAACTTAACTTCATATGCCTGCTATCAATCCAAACGAATTCCACCTGTGCCACCTGCTATCAATCCAAACGAATTAATCCGTTTTATATATATTAATGTATGAATTTTTTCTTCCACATCTCCATACCCTTTTTAGAGTTACTTGGAAACATTTTTCCGTGCTATTTTAATAGAAAACAATGGTATTTAAATATGTAGGAGATCGAATGGATGATGAATGTTTGGAGTCTGAGTTAAACACAATGAAAAGAAGAAATAGTGTTGACTAATTTGATGAGCTTAGAAGACAATAATATAGAATTCCGTGAAAGTGTCGAAGAGAGGAATTGAACAATATAGTGAAAAATGACTTTCACCCTTTTTTTGGGACAATGTTTTCTTAGTGAAGAAGAGCTAGCCCTTCATTTTTTACAAAAATTATGCAAATAGATATGGTTTTGCCATCTGAAAAGGTCGTTTCGTCACAAAAAATGAAGAAGTAAAAAAATGAGACTTCTTTTGTCATCGTGAAGGGAAGACGTACTATGCACAAAGAAGGAGGCCTTTCAGTTAGGTTCTGTTTGTTAGTTAGTTAATTTTTTTTACTTTTTTTTTTTTGCGCTACATTGACACTATTGAATCAATTAAACTAAGAAAATCCTTTTTTGGTTTTGTCTAGAAATTAAACATGTTAGAGGAACAACGGAAGAAAAATTATTTAATCTTTCTCCATGGCTTCACTGTACTATATTTGTATTGAATACCTTTTACCTAGCTACCTAATTTCTAAAAGGAAATGATGGTGTAATATTATCATTACAAAAGAAATACTATTACAAATATTTATGGCTAGCTAGTTTAAAAATTAGTGATGAAAAGTGATGCTTTGTGAGTACCCCATAAATATAACTCATAGACTTAATTGCGCCTAAACTATTGCCTCAGGGGACAAAAGATTAAAAGAAATCACTTCTCGATCTGTCTCCCTTTCCCAAAAGCAAATGTCAAAAAACTGTAATGGTCTCCATTTTTTTGATGGGTGCATGAAATTATTATATATGGTGCATGGAGCTGGTTTAGCCTTCGTGATAAGCCGGATCGAGGCGGATTGGGTTACGGTGTGTTGCTAATTAAGTTTACTTAATTACACTCAAACCAACTCGTTGAAAATAAATTATTCTTCCACTCGTCCAACCCATCTTCTCAACCCAAAATTTTTGGTAGAAAGGCGACGTACGTTAACACTTAACAATAAATTAAGCCAACGAATAAAAGCGAGCGAGCTAGAGTGATCAATATATAGTACTTTGTTACTAATTCCATCGTTGGTAAATCACATTTTACAAACTGGAAAGAAAGTTACGCAACACAAATTATACTACTACAAAGAAGCATACAATGCTACTAATTACTATTATAACAACTGATGATGAAGGGAATCGGATTCACATATATGGAACGTTTATTGCCAATCGCAGAATTCTGTAATTAACTAGCTAGTTGGAAACTGGGCGGGGTACATACGTTGCTTTCTTCTTAATTTGATTTTTTTTTCTTGGAACTCAATCACAGTCTTATTATTGTTCATTCGTATTGATTGCCAGAAGACGAAGAAGCAGCTTTGATCTTGTCAATGTAAGCAGAAGCTTTCCTATCAATGCCTGGTTGAGCCACACAACGCCCAGCTCTATCAAAGTCGCTTGGCCACACTTTGTAATACCTCGTTGAGTCATCCCATGACCCCTCTGAATCCCCCTTTCGAGGCCCCTTAGCTTTGAATATAATGTTTCCCATGGCTAGCTATGTATCTCACACACACACACACACACAGAGGTGGCAAAGTAGTTGTAGTACTGTATTACTCTTGTGTGTTTCTAATGGTAAGGAGAGAGGGGTTATACTTGAATTTATAGTGGAAGCTTGCAGGTACCCTTTGATTGAGGGTTGGAGGAAGGGTATTTCAGTAAATGTTGCGCCGTTAACTTGAGACATGTGGCTCTATTGGTAATATGCATGTACAAGAACAAGCATTCGTATCTAATCTAATTAAGAAGTAATTAGAATCAACCACATATTAATTAGTCTTTTCTTTTGAAGTAAAAATGTATTAGTGGAGAAAACGTGATCATTAATACTGTAGTATATTATTTCTAAAAAAACAACTTTTGCTAAAAATGACACTTCCGAAACATGGCAGTATAAATACTCCAATAGTAGTGATCCAATGGGTAGGCCATTAATTGCCTGTCGATGTGTCAAATTTTTATTTTTATTACCATCTTTGATTTAATTAGTCTACAACATTATGTTACAGAACGATAATAAGGCACAATGGTGGTAAAACGTACTGGCTTGTTTTTTCATCGACAATTTTAAAGTGGTTCGTTACCGCTTGTTTTGATTCAAGGGAAAAGTTTTTGGTGTTCAAACTTAGGGACGAGTTAACTCCGATGGGTAGTGCAGTTGGTGATCGGCCAGGATGGAGGGGTTTACCATCCCGAGGTCCCAAGTTCGACTCTCCTACAGTGCGAAAAAATCCTTCGGGTTACCCATGCGTAAAATCCCTTTGGGTTAGCAAAGGCTGGTGGAGGCCGTAGAGATTTAGTCCCGTCACTACTACAATAATGCTTAATGATCACACTTATTACCCGTGATCTTTTGATTTTAATCACGGTTATAAACCGTGGTCTATCAGGCCGTTATTAAAAGTCTCCTACTTTTAATTACGGTTATAAACTGTGATACAAGCTAATAAAAAACCATACTTGATAAGTAAGAAACGTGATTGTTTGCAATTAAACATCTCAGTATTATAAAAAAACCGTGATCATTTTGATTGAACCAATCACAGTTTTTACTCAAACTGTGATCATATCTTCTTTACCGTGATCATTTTCAATCAAATAACCACAGTTTTCTACTAAAACTGTGATCATATCATCTGTAACATCACAGTTTTTTTCAGATACCGTGGTTGTTAATGGACTTAAAATATCTCGCTTTATTCAGAAACTGTGGTGAACTTGGTTATTTTCTTAAATTAGATATTTTTCAGCTCCGAACCTAGAATTTGTTCCTCATTGCTAACTGTACAAGTTCATCATGCTGCAATGATATGGCAAACACATTTACTAACTGAAAAGGCCAGAATTTGAACTTATATTAATCTGAAAGTGTTTTACACATAAATTCAAGAATCAAACATGTTACATGGTCCGAGTATTGAACCGAAAACATTAAGCCTAGCTAGATCAATGTTTAGGCAAAAACAAATGACAAATATGCTAGCTAGCCTCTCAAGTTCGTCTACCATTTGCCACAATGACAAATGTGTTTTCCTCAAAACTCATACTATAGTCCATAGTCTCTGTACAAAATCTGAACATTGGCAGCCGTCTACAAACAGGAAAATTACAAACTCATCAATAATTTACTGAGAGAAAATGATAAATCGTGTCACATATAGCATAAAACAATATACATACAACGACCTCTGACTTTGTGGTTGTAAAGTTGTGACCAACCCATCTCTTCTACCACCTACAACATATCATTATGCAGCAATAAGGTCACAAGCAATATTACAATCCTCCCACAGTAAAAAAGCATAATTCAACTTCAATTCAAATAACCGAACTAAAGTCGAGTTTGGGAGACTAAAACAGAGCCACGTCACTTTTTCTCTCGTTTCACCATCTTGCTTTTTACACCAAGACACCCTAAGCATATTGGGTGTGTTTAAGAACATCACAGGATAAATTGACGAATCCAAAATATTACTAAATAACACTTAAATAAAGTAGTGCCGTAAGGTTGATCGGTTATCTGGTCAGTCATGTATAGCATTACAAATATGCAAACAGAGATTAACATGAATAGCTCTATAACAAACAAAATATAAATTGAGTTTGCTAACAAAGCCAATTTCAAAGAACTTAATTGCACATTTTGTCGATACGAATAGGGGAATTCCAGTACCATTGCCACTCATGACCACTCTATGAATAGGAGGTCATTTTACTCCCTTTCTGTTTTTTCAAGAAACAACAATTGAAGCTTTAATTTAACTTGTGAAATAGCACATAAAAATTGGCTGGAAGAGAAAGCAGAAACAACAAAATTGGAACTAGTACCAAAGATTCCTACAGTGTAGGACTTAAGACTCCCACAGATTACAATTCTTGTGCTAATTAATTAATACCAAAACTCGTTTGGTACTTTTACCAAACACCTAATATGCAGAATCATCCGTGATTGTAAACAAGACATATCAATCTGTCAATATCCGCATAATCACAATACAAAATACCAAGAGCATGCTTACCGTGAAAAATAAGCACGACTTTGCTGCGAATGCAGGAGGAGCCATCAGCATTCGAATATCTTTCCTGGAAACCAGCACTAAACTAAATAGCCCGTCATTGATTAGAGATAACCGAGACTCAGGGAGCCCAAGTCCCAAAACCCTCACCCTAGGTTGAAAGTACAAAACAAGAACAAGGAGGGAAAGTTGAAAAAGAGAAATTGAATCTGGGAAAAACACTTACCGCAGAGGATGATTCTTCTAATCAAAATCGCCTCAATAGATGGTTGTCGGCGGGCGACGCTCTTCTCATTGGAAGCTGGTGGTGGTGGTCGCGGATGTTGCAACTGGAAGCAGGAGATGAAACATGCTGCAGGATGACGAGACGCAACAATGGAGAGAAAGAGAGCGCCGAGTCGCCGACCTCACCGGGATGGAGAGGGAGAGGAGAAAGCGCTGAAACTGTTTAGGGTTTTCCTTTAGTTGCTCACTAGAGAAATGTGGGGTTCAGATAAAGAAAGAAGAAGAGAGAAACGACGTGGGGTTATAGGATTGGGTGAATTGGCGGCAAAATGCGCGCCCAACTTTTTAATCTTTTTTAGGAGTGTTTTTAATCACGGTTGTAAATAAAAACATGATTAAAATAAATAAAGAAAATTTTATCACACTTTTTGATAAACGTGGTTAAATAGGCAATTAGATTTTTCCACGCTTGTAATTAAAGCGTGATTAAAATAAGCAAATACATTTAATCACGCTTTAAAAAATGTGGTTAAATCAAACAAGAAAGATTTTATCACAGAAGCAACGAAACGTGGTTGAAATAGACTCATTTTATCACGTTTGTAAGAAAGTGTGGTTAATATAGATACATTTCTATCACGGTTGTAACGAAGCATGATTAAAATAAACACATTTTATCACGCTTGTAGGAAAATGTAAAAAATTAAACAATTTTAATCACGGTTCTATTAAAACTGTGATAATAAATGTTAATTACCACGGTTTTATCAGCAAAGTGACATAAAAAATTCACCTCACATTTCTTTATCACGTTTTCATCAAAACTGTGATCTTTCTAACTTTTTTAGTGTGTTCTTCATCCATTATTCTAGTAGTGCGTGGTATACGCAAGCTGACTCGAAGACACTTTTGCCTTGAAAAAAAAAAAAAAGACTTAGGGACGACCTAGCGTCAAAGACCCAGTTACGTATAGTCTAAGATCTAACCGCACTAATTAAAGCTAACTTTGGTGAATATTAAATAAAAGTGCACCATAATTGACCCAAACATGCTTGGTTGGGTGTTCGATCGATCAATATTCAAACTTTCTGGTATTTTCTTTTGGACTTCTTTTGGACCTTTTGCATAAAAAAACAGAAGAACAAGGACGCCCTTTTCCATGTTTCTTTGATTCTTTTGAAGTACAATAAAGTTGGTTTACCTCCACAGGAAACTTCTAAGTAAGTGTACATTAATCAATTTGTCGTTCAACTTAACAAAAGGTGAGCGTATATTGGGAAAAATTGCGGATCAATATATATATATATATATATATATATACAGTCCGCTTCTATTGCGGGCGCCCGCAACTAACTTAAATGCGGACTTCTGTTTTGAGCCGTTGGATTGGGGTTTTAAAATGAAACTCGCGTGTTAAATAGGGGTTGGGTCGGGTAAAATTGGTCTCGGGTTAGTCCGGCTCCCACACACGCGGATCCTCCCTTTTATTTTCCCAGCTTCCAGTGGAAGCTTCACACTTCGAACGAGAGAGAGAGATTGAGGGCGACGACGAACGACGAAGAAGAGGAGCGATTGGAACGACGAAGAAGAGAAGAAATCCGGTCATTAGCATCACAGACGCGGATCCCTCACCCAATCTTCCGCTATACGCCTCCCCCATTTCTCAGAAATCGAACCAAACGAAGAGAACGAGCGAACGACGAATCGAACATGAAGAAGATGAAATTGAACACGAAGACCACGAAGGTAAATTGAATGGCAATGTAGAATGAGAAATGCACGGCGTGGGTAAAAACCGTGATCTTTCTTCATTATTGTTAGGGGTGTACACGGTCCGGATTGGTCCGGTTCTCTAGAAAACCATTAACCGGACCATTTCAAACGGTTCTAGAAAATTGGGAACCAGAACCTAACCAATATATGCATGGAACCTAACCAGAACCAAACCGCAAGACCGGTCCGGTTTCGGTTCGGTTCCGGTTCTATCTAATAAGCATCCAAACACTTATTCACAAAATATGAACTCATAAAATTAAAGAAATAGGAAGATAATCTACTGGAATAGAAAAGGAAGGAAGAAAATAAAAGCTTTCCTAACAAATGAGATTTCATCTCTAAATAAATTAAGTTTAGCAAGGAAAAGATTAACCTACCAAATTCAAATACATATTTAATTACACACACATATGTATTTCTATATTTATCTTAGTTTTAAACGGTCCGGTTCGGTTCTAACCACGGTTCATTAATTGAGAACCAGTAACCGAACCAAAATTAACGGTTCTTATTTTTTTGGAACCATAACCTGACCGTAGAACCGCAGAACCAGACCAAATAGGACGGTTCGGTCCAGATCGGACCGGTTTTACGGATCGGGCGGTTTTTTTGAACACCCCTAATTATTGTAGTAGTGCTTTTTGATATTAAACAGAGCCTATTTTCCAGATTCTACCTTCTCTCCTTCCATGTTTTCCACCAGAGCCTGTTTTACAGTGAACAGGGCATGCAATCCTTTCACAAAGGAAAGGCAGTGAACCAGTTAACTAGCCACTCCTTAACTGACATACATGGGAGAAGAAAGCATTCACCCATGCCTGGACATTTCATTTGGCAGAAGCAAAACTAGTGAATATTACTTGACCCAATATACTCTAATTTCTAATGACTATGCACTTGTCTAGCACTTTGACCAAACTAGGTGCAAAAACAAGGCAGAACAATTGAATGCCTGTCCATTTCATTCGTAATAGATAGAGTGCGATGCAAAACTTTCCACAAATAATTGAACTTTCCACTAACGTTCCAGAATACAAAATATTCAAGCACAACTTCTCTGTTGTTGGCCCATTGCAACTTCAGACCTAGAAACTTTAATAACTTTTACAACTTTAAATTTAGTACACAAATAACAGAAACTCAAAAGAGCAGATTGGAGCAAAGTGGGAGCTGCTACTGGATTTATAAGCCCCTTGACAAACTCCATGCTATCTGTGCAGAGGCAAACCTTCATCACTTCTTTGTTGTTGGCCCATTGCAAAGCCAATATGCTAGCTCTTAACTGCCACCAATGCTGCAAAACTAGCTTGGAATTCCCCCACTTGCCAAGCTACCTCCATGTCTTGACCCCTCCTTTTAAAATGCCAACTCCAAGATGGAAGGCCATTCAAGATATAGTGCCAAACGCACCTGCTTGAAGTTTAAAATCAAAACTTAAAATTCTAGAAACATAGAAAGTCAAAACTTCACATTCTAATGCAAATCATTCCCACATCTTTTCCATTTTTGCATCAAACAATAAACATAATGCAACAACCAGACACTCTTTGTGCATCCCCCAGACACTCTTTTCCATGCTAATTGGCAAGAATTTGATCTAAGCAATTTGCAACTATCCCTATATCCGAACTAGGTGCAACGAGAAGAAAATGAAACATATATCACAAGAATTTGATCTAAGCAATTTGAATAAACCCTAATTACAAAAATTACAAACTCAATCACCTCTTATTTTTCTTTCAAACAGTTTGAGTATAAACCCTAACTTGAAATAGGAATCAGAACAAAAAAAAAAAATTCGACTAACATTTTTTTTTTCGAGTTACATTTTCTGGAAAAAAAAAAAAAAAAAGATCCAAACCGAGAGAACTTCTAAAATACCCATGGCGAGCAGACTCTCTCTCTCTCTGTCTGTTCTTTTTTTTTTTTTCCAGTTACATTTTCTGAAAAAAAAAATACAGAGATCGAGAGGGAGAGAGAGAGAGAGAGGAGAAGAGAAGAGAAGTTACCCTCCAGTCGTTCCTCTTCTTCTTCGATCGATCTGTTCGTGTTAACTGAAAAAACCCAAATCGGACAAAACCCTAATCAGATTTCGAACGAACGAGGATTTCGAGAGAGAGAGAGAGAGGGAGAGGGAGAGGGAGAGAGGGAGAGATACCTTCGTTTGCAGTCGATTTGTTCTTAGCTTCGTCGGTCGTCGTCGTTCGTCGTCTTCTTCGTCGTTCAAATCGCCCAATCGCTCGATCTCCCTCCGTTTGACAGCAGAAGCAAAGCTTCCACTGGAAGCTGGGAAAAGAAAAGGATCCGCGTGTGTGTGATGGGTAATGACCCGGTACCAATTTTACCCGACCCAGACTGATCTCCTCTAAACCCGCGAGTTTCATTTTAAAATCCCAGCAATCCAACGGCTCAAAACAGAAGTCCGCATTTAAGTTAGTTGCGGGCGCCCGCAATAGAAGCGGACTATATATATTAGGAAAATTATTACTTGCTCCTGAAGCACTGCCATACACATTACTAAAAAAAACGTGATACTTCAACAACCTTCCTCACTATTCATTTGTGTGGGTTTCACCACCAAATATATATATGTGACTTTCATATAAATGCATGTGTGATGGAAAAAATTCATAAAACATCACGTAACAGTACGTATTCCAAGAACACTAAATAATCACTCGTGTACAAAAGAGCGAATCTAGGCTACGCACAGTCTTTAAGTACATGCAGTACTGAAAATACTTTTTCTGAATATTTAGAGACAATGATAGTGGTTGTAGGGGGCTGAAATTCTCATAGGTTTTCAACTTTCATGGTTGTTTGGAAAATTCTCCACCTTGCATGTCAGTTCCAATCTTACAGTCTTAGGATGTGATGTTTATCAAATTAAACTTTTTAATATTTTTGCCACACTTCATAGGTGTAATTAAAGTGGAATGTAAAAAAAGGTTTCACTACTAGTGAGCTTACCCTGCAAAAAAAAAAATATATATATATATATATATATATACACACACACACATATTGTTCAAGAAAATTCTACAATCACACATAAGTTGTGTAAAGACTTATATTCAAATAATTAGAAAAAGGGTTCACAAACACTGCACTACATGTGAATGCTTGTTAAATGTGTATACAACTTATGTGTGATTGTAACAAAACTCATTAATATAATCATCATGCTATTAACACACAAATGTAAATCAACTGGCAGCGTGTGCCGTTGCCCTCGTCTAGGATCTTGTGAATAGCCATTTGTACACGATTGTAAACTTGAGATGAGTTTTAATTCTTTTCCCTCTCTCTCACTCTCTAAAAACTTTGTTCACGTTGGTTAGATAGTTAGTCTAGTTTTCTGCTCAGATCTCTCCGGCCCCCTCCCCTCTCTCTCTTATAGATAGTTAGTCTAGTTTTTTTTTTTGCTTTGGGTGTTTCTCAGTCGTTCATGGGCAGCGGCAGCCAAGTAATGGTGGCAGCGAGCAGGGACAACGACAGACTGCTAATAGGGCGTTCGACTTTCAGCTCAGGGACGAAACGTTTCAGACTACTAGAACGTTTTACTAATTTTAACGGTTCAGTTTCAGGTATATGTGCCTTTACAACTAACCAACCATTCTACTTGGAAATTTTTTTGGGTGAACACAATCAAAAGAACCCTTTAGGCCGGGCTCTTTTTGAGTTTTGAACTTGAGTGCATGAATTCGCTATTGTACTGTTGGTGATCTTTTCCTTTGCATGTCCAGGGTCAGTCCCGATGTTTGGGTTGTCCAAGCCCGACTCCAAGCTAGGTTGCCCGCATACTATTAAGTCAGTGAAAAACAAATAAAAAATGTATAAGTAAAAAAAAAATGATCAATGTTACATTGTAATTTTAGCTTGAATTAGATCAAAAAATTAAAAAAAAATGTAACTACGGTTATATTATTTTTTTATTACCACAATCTAATTTAAAGAAGACAACTTCTTCTTGCATCTCTTGAAGTAAAATCTTCAATTAAGTTATTGTACTTTAGCTTAATGATGTACTCATTTTCAATTGAGATCATAGCCGATCCACTTAATCTCTCACGTGACATAGTAGTCCGAAGGTAAATTTTTATGTGACTTCAACTAAGGAAAACTGCTCTTCGCCGAAGCAATTGTTTTTACAAATCCTTTTTAGCTAAAAACACCCTACTATATAAGGTTAAAATTAAGTGAGTAATATTTACCAATATAAATATTTTAACGTCTACATCAGTTATTGTAATCAAAAGAAATATAAAAGTAAAATAGTTTGACCAGAACAAAAGAAGATATATTATAGAAAAGTTTATTTACCAAATAATTGAACCCTTTAACTTTTTAATAGTAGATGTCACATGAAAATTGTGGGTGGAGAGCGGGTTCTGTGAGGTCGCTTACGTGTACAAAAAGTGAGCTGGAGAGGTTCGATTGGTCGATAATCAGTACCAAGAGGAAAAGAGGAATGATCTCGCGGGGTGAGGGCTAGAGCAAGAGGTACGGAAAAGACAAAGGCAACGTGTCTCTTTTGTTCTCCGCGGGGGGTGAATGACGTCTGCCCTTTCCGGAATCAGATGAGTGAGGTCACCTTCTCTCCGGGGAAGAATGTTCTCCTTCCTCAGAATCAGTGCTCTCTCTCTCCTTTCCCAGAAAAGTCAGCCTCTTCTAATCATTGGGAATGTCAGGGGTATTTATAGGGCACATGGGCCTAGGTCAGGCCCAGGACGGCGCTCCTATAAGACCCCAACACGTGTCCCTCCCGTACCTCCAGGTCGCGGAAGACTCGTCCTCCCGCGGAGGATCTCCGCGGGGGAACCCGCACTTCCGCGACGTTACCTCCATCCCAAGCCACCAAGCCACAAGAGCTTCCCCAATTCCCGCAAGAGCAAGGTCGCGACCCGCGGCGATCGTTTGCCTCCCGCGGGGTCCCTTCTGGGCCTGCCTTTTGGACCAGAATAGGATCCCGGGGTCTCCTTACAGTTTCTGTGTCAATTCCGACATGTCTTTCAGTTCTTCCAGGCGGGGCCCGCGGGGGTGTCCCGCGGGATCTTCACTTCCGCGGATCGGTTCCGCGGGGTCTTCAGTTCCGCGGGTTGGTTCCGCGGGCGTCCATCTTAATGTGCTACGTGTTTCCTTTCCATTGGTCAGTCAAACGTCTCCTTGGAATAACGTTTTGACTAAGATCGACTTTCCGCGTGGACCAGGTCGCCACATGTCCACGGCCGATAGGCTGGTCAAAAGGTCCCCCCTGATGACATGTAAATAATTTTGACCGCGCCTACATATGCCCCCCGCGTACGATAAGTGCATGTCGTCCGCGTGCGTACCATCCTCTTTGTAAGTTTCCGCGGTCACTCTGGGTTTGTTCCGCGGAGCAACAGGCGTGATAATTGCTCACGTCCCTTCGTGTACCCTTATGACCCTTCGTGTGCAGACGTCATAAATGTCCACACCGTTTGACCACTATATAAACCCTTTGTTCATTATTTCCTTTTTCACCAAACTCCAAATTTTCGTCGAAGTGCTGTCAATTTCTCTTCTGACTTTTCGAGCGAACGTTTTCCTTGTCTCTTTCTAGCCTTCGCGGTCAACACCTTCCTCTTTCTTTCACTTTACTCACAAATGGCTGCGCGTGGTCCAATCGTCGAGATTCCGGTGCCCTCCGCGGACCAGTGGCAGAGGGCCCCGTATCTGCGAACAGTTGGGGACCCATTCTGGGCCCTTGCTGGGGCGTATCCTACCTTTGGCCCCCCCGTGGTTAACCCTGTTTTCTTCACGGCCCCTGCCGCCCCGGAGGATGCAGAGCCCGTCAATCCCTCCTCGGTACTTCGCTTTTGCCTTGAGCGCGGGGATTTCCCCTATGTGGAATGCCGTTTTGGATCCCATGCTTCCGTGCCCACTGACTGGGCGGACTGGGTTGATGATGTCGTTGGCAATCCCCGCTATAAGCAGGTGTTGCTGGTCTCTGCCACTCTCGAGGCCGTCCAACTGTCGCAGCGCCTGAGCGTTCCTCGACAGGGGGCTGCCAACAAGAACTTGGAGTTCGCGTGCTCACGCTGGAGCAGTGATTCTCACTCCTTTGCATGGGCATGGGGGGAGAGCGGACTTTCGCTTGAGGATGTACACATCCTCACCCGCTTGTCTCTACGCGGGGGCAACACCCTGGACTTTGCCAAGCTCTCGCAGGCGGAACGAGATGAGGTGGGGGCCTTGAAGGAATTTCACAAGAAGGCCCAAAACGGGCCAATCTTCACCCCTCAAGGGGTCCGCAAGGATTACGCGGCAAACGCCAAGAAGACCTCCCTCGGCAGCTGGTTGCGTTATTTCTTCAAGGATCTTCAGCCCGCGAGGACCGTCGCTCCTGGTGCTGAGCGAGATTTTGATGAGGGTCCCCAATACGGCCAGCACTTCTACATGGCGGGCTTCTTCTCTTACTTCCTCTCGTGCTTTGTCCTGCCCGACTACCCCGCTGATGGCATTTCTCAGGCGGTCTTCCCGCTGGCCGTCCTTCTCGCCCGCGGCCAGCCTGTTGCCTTAGCGCCGCTGTTTCTGGGGTCACTCTTCCGCCAACTGGACCTGGTTCATGCGGACTACGCCAGGTCCCTCGGGAGGTGTGACCACTTTTCGATGGCTCACTCCGCCTTCCTGCTCGCGTACTTCTTCGAGCATTTTCGCGCCGTCGCCCTGGAACCCCTGGCCCTTCATGCCTCGGGAATACGCTCCCGCGCGGAGCAGTGGCATGGGACCAGTAGCGAGGCCTCGTGGTACGAGGCATGTGACGTCGAGGCCAACTTCGCTCCTCGTCCTTACAACATTTCTCATCCGGGCGTCATGGGCGTAGGCCAATGCCTTCTCCCAGTCGCTTCTTCCCTCAATGCTGCGAGTGACAACACTCCCACGGCGCGGACGGTGATCAACTCCGCGCTCATTGCCCTTCCGGGGTGGCTCCCAACTTTGTCCGGTGAGGGGTCTGGGGTGGCGGTGTACCGCCCGGATCGCTTTGCAAGGCAGTTGGGTTTCGATCAGGGGGTACCCGGTCCTGCTCCCGCGATGTCTTCTTTTGCAGAGTCGCAGCTCCGGTTCATGAGGGGGAACTTTCCCCAGTCCTGGTTCAACTTGGGAATTTGCTCATCCCTGAGAGGGACAGGGTTTCGCACTATACACAGGAGTTCCGTGTATTCTGGAGGAGAAACCTTGACTCCTTCTTGACGTTCGTCCGCGGGCAGGCCGTGGTCCCTGAGGTGCCTGAAGTCCGGACTCGGGATACCTCTCTTCGGGCCATTACTGCAGTACGGGCGACTGAGTGGCGCGGACCTCGCGGTCAATGGGCCGTGATCTGCGCGGAGCCTGTGAACAGGGTCTTTCCGGAGGAAGCCCCTGCACCTGCTCAAACTGCCCCGGGGCGAACCCGCGCGCGGGGACCCTGCGGACGGACACAGCCTCCGCATCCTCCACCAGCAGGACCATCTCAACCGTCCTCTTCTCAGGCGCCCGCGGCGGTGGTGCCCCGCCGTCGAAAGCGTCTCCGCAATGTAAGTACTTTCTCTCCCCTCGATCGACCATCTCTTCACAATATTTTGGCTTTTGCTCTCTGAGACTTATTTCCTCTGTCTTGCTTTCTTCCTTTTCTTTAGCAGCGGGAGCGAGATGCTAGCACCTTTGTGGCTTATGAGCCAGAAGCAGCTGCGGCAGCGGCGGTGGCGGAGGAAGCAGCGGGCGGGGCAGAAGAAGATGCCCCAGACACTCAGCCGAAGAGACGCCGCCTCGATGGTAAGCTTTGCTTTACCAGGATGTCCCTGCCTTGTTGCCCTCTTCAGTCCCTGACTTGTATTTTACCATGCTTTCTGAGACAGCTCTGGCGGAGTCCGACGAGGAAGAGGACGAGGGCGCGCAGGCAAGCGATGGGGGTGGTGATGATGATGACGATGATGACGATGAAGACGACCTCCCCCTCAGCATCTTGCAGGCCCGAGCGTCCGCGTCCGCGACCGCAAAGGACCCAGTCGCGGCGGATGTCAGTGTAGTGGAGATCTCCGACTCTCCCGAGGAACGGAGGGGCCCGGAGGTGATCCAACCTCGTGCGGAGCCGGTACCTTTTCTTCACCCGGAGCCAGAATCCTCCGCGGTCATTGGAGGTATGTTGCCCGACGAGCCTTCCGTTGTTGACCTCGGGGGGGATCCCAACACAGTCTCTTCTGAGTCGTGTTCTTCCCCGGAGGAATCCGGATATGTTATAGCGCAATCTATTGATCCGGCCCCATCTCCTTCTCACGCAGCGACCTCTGAGGCCCGCGAGCCCCAACCATCAGCGGATACCCACGAATCTGTGGGCCAGGCCGATATCGCCGCGGATCCTCTCAACGCGGCGGCTGCACAATTGCTGAGGGAGGGAGATGAGGACAACCTCGAAGTGCTTCCTCGCCCTGCCGTCGGGGGGTCTGCCGCGAGACAACCCGAGGTGGCTTCAGCTTCCACACCTTCTGGCTCCCACCAACAGTCCACTAGTGCCCGCATCCGGTCAACGGAGAGTTATCTGGGCCGGGTTGCTGGTGGTTCCCCTGGGGTTTCCAATGCCTCATTTCTTCAAGGCCCGGGCTCGAACGCGGAGCGGGATACGGCCATGGACGCCGCCAGTCCCCATTCCCCGGCATGCTCTACTTCGCAAACCCACTCTCCTCTTCAGTCCGCGAGACGCCCGCCGACCCTGCCGGCCGAGCCTTCCGCCCAACCCTCAGACCGACAGCTGGAGGTAAACGAAGAACTTATTGGTGGCCCCACCTCCATTACTGACTCAGATTTCAATTCCTTATTTAAAGACATGGACTTCTTGCCAACTGACGATGTTTTGGGGGGACAGGGAAGCCAAGCTCTTGGGGATTACGAGCTTGATTTGAATTTGGAGATGGGCGAGCAAAGGGAGGAGGTTGAATCGAGGGAGCAGTCGCCGCCCAGGCAACCTGCCTTAGATCTGGGGAAGGGGCCCATGGATACTGAGACCGCAGAGCCTATCCGCCTCTTTCCCGCGGGCTATGATGTGCCTGTGGAACACTGGCCGCTGCTGAACGCCATAGCCCGGTCTCACCCGGAGACTTTCAGCTCCTTCAACCCGCGGTCTGCCCGGCTCAGGGTGATCTACCTCAGCAGCCTCCACAACGTGCTCACTCCTTAGGGGCAGCTTCGCTACAGGGACTTCAATCCCGGGACCGAGGCTGAACTGCTGGAGGTTGCTGCGGATATGCAAGTCTTTGGGTTTGACCTGGCTTGGCTGTGCGCGCGGAGCTCTGCTCTGAGGGCCGCGGGGGAGAGGGCCGCTCTGAGGCCTGAAATCCAGGGCCTGGCTGCCCAGTTGGAGTCCACTCGTCAACAGCTGGAGTCTACCCGCCAACACTTGGCCAATCTGGAGGCCAGCTTTGCTCGGTTGCTGCAGCATGATGCGGAGCTGGCTGCTGCCTCGCTGAATCTAGCTGACCCTGACCCGGACGGGCTTGTTTTCTTGGACTGGCAGGCTTAGAAAGTGTTGCCGTTGTACTCCTTTTTTTTTTTTTGAACACATGTACCATTATTATTATTTTTTTTGAATAAAACATTGGGTCTTACAATATCTGTGTTGATAATAGCCGTATTTTGCTGGGGTCCGCGAGCCATGCTCTGACTTCTTGTGACTTGTTTAACATTTTCGTTCAACAAATAGTAAGTCTGCCACTCGGGTAGGGCCCCGCTCTGGCCGTTCAAGACTTAACATTATCTCTTTTTCGACAATCACTAAGTGTAAACCTCGCGGGTCATGTTCTAACCCCTCGCGACTTAGCATTATCTCTTCCTAACCGTCGTTAATCTCGGAGAAACGAAACGGGGGCCATGTTCTGGCCATCCGAGGCTTAACATCGTCTCTTTTTGACAATCACTAAGTATAATTCTCGCGGGTCATGTTCTGACCTCTCGCGACTTAGCATCATCTCTCTTTGACAATCGTTAAGTTTGAGTGGATCGGGGCCATGTTCTGGCCGCTCAGGACTTAACATTATCTCTTCTCGACAATCACTAAGTATGAGCCTCGCGGGTCATGCTCTGACCTTTCGCTACTTAGTATTGTCTCTTTTGATAATCGTTAAGTTTGAAATGAAAGAATTACAAAAGGAGTTGATAGTGCCGCGGAAATGTTCTTCCCGCGGAACCCCATTACTTTACCTTAACGTAATTTGCAAAAGAAAGTTAAACACCAGTGTCAATTAGAAACAAGTGCCCGTCTTTTCATTAACGATAGATCCAGTCAACTTGTTACAATAGGGGAGAAAGAAACAAACTGTTCTAAAATCAAAGGGGGAAGACTGGCAGGGCAGGACAGCGGCTTGCTCACTTCCAACATTTCTCTTCAGGGGTAGAATTTCTTGACATACTTAGCGTTCACCGCTCCTGTCTCGAAACCATCTTCGACGCGGGCTAGGTGGTAGTACCCGCTGGCAGAGGCACTGATCACCTCATAGGGTCCTTCCCACCTCGGAGTGAATTTAGGTGTTTTCAAATCCCTCATTACTGCCGTGGTAGCCTTCCAAACCAACTCCCCGACTTCAAATACCCGCGGCACCACGCCCTTGTTGTAGTAGCGTGCCACGGACTCCCAGTATTTTTCGTGGGCAAGGGCCGCCGTTGCTCTTCTCTCCTCTAGGGCTTCCAGGTCTGCTTTCCTTCCTTCCGCGGAATTTTCCATCGCGAGTATCATCCGCGCGGAGGGGACACTTAGCTCTGCGGGTAAGACCGTTTCCGCTCCGTATACCAAGCTGAAGGGGCTGGCGCGGGTAGATTTCCTTTTCGAAGTTCGATAAGCCCAAAGAGCTATCGGTAAGTGGTCTGCCCAAGTACCACCGCGCTCGTCCAACAGTTTGCTCAAGATTCTGATCAAGGTCTTGTTTGTTGCTTCCGCCTGTCCGTTTCCCTGCGGGTAATAGGCGCTAGATGTACGGTGATCGACCGTGTATTCATCGAGGAGGCTTCCCACGTGGTGATTGATGAACGGAGTACCGTTATCAGAAAGGATCACCTTCGGTATGCCGAACCTGCAAATGATGTTCTCCTTGATGAATGCCGCTACCGCGTCTCCTGTTGCTTTCTTCAGTGGAATAGCCTCGACCCACTTAGTGTAAACTTCCGTGGCTGCCAGGATCCACCTGTTCTTCCGTGATGCTGGTCTAATCGGTCCGACTAGATCCATCGCCCAAGTGTGGAAGGGGTAAGGGGCGCGGACGGAATGCAATTCCACCGAAGGAGCGTGAACCAAGTTCCCGAATTTCTGGCAGGCCCGACATCTTCGCACGTGTCTCTTCGAATCCTTCTCCATCGTGGGCCAAAAATACCCCAGGTTAACCATTTGCTCGTAAAGCTTCCTCCACCCTTGGTGCTCAGTTCCGTGAGTCTTGGCCAGAACCTCTTCTGCCTGCTCCTTGTCTATACATACTTGAGGCGTTCCATCAAGAGTTCTTCTAAACAGTAGTCCTTTTTCCAGGAAGAAACGCCGCGCACCGCGGACGACCCTCGCGGACTCAGCTCGCTCGGTGGGTAGGGCTCCTTCTCGTAAGTAATCGATGTAGACTTGTCTCCAGTCCCCCTCCTGGTTGTCGGTGTTTGCCATCAGGCATTCTGGCTGGGCCATGTACAGGGAACACCGAGTGCAATTCTTCATAATCAAATCAGCCTCTTTCTTCATAGTAGGCCAGTAATAACCTTGCCTCTGAATTCTTCTGTATAGGGCTATCTCGTTATCCGCGCAGTTGTCAATGTGGATCCTGTCCAATACTTCTTCTGCCTCCTTCGCGCCAATACACCGCGCGAGCCACCCCTGCGGGCCGCGATAATACAATTCTCCGCGTAAAACTATAAAACTCGACAGTTCCGCGGTGGACAGATGCCCTACGCTGGTGACCAACTGAATTTTAATAGATCCGCGCCAATCTTCGGTTGGCTCCGCGAAGTCCTCCACTGCGGATGGTTCAAACATCTTTACAATTTCAATGCAGGCTCTGTCTTCTCCAAATTCCGTCCTTGCCCCCAGCGTTGCGAGAGCGTCCGGGAAACGGTTCTCCGATCTGGGTTTGTGAATGATACTGACACCTTTGAAGAATTTCATCAATTTCTGCACTGTTGTTCGGTATGGTGCCAGCGTTGGTTCCTTCAGCGCGTAGATCCCTTCCGTTTGCAAAACTACCAGCTTTGAGTCTCCTGCTATCCTTAGGTGCTTGACTCCTCTCTCTTTCGCTGCTATTAGACCCAGGATTAATGCCTCGTATTCCGCTTCATTGTTGGAGCATGGGAAATTCAGTTTGTACGCCAGGTGCACTTTATCTCCTTCTTCTGTTTGTAATACTATTCCCGCGCCTCCTGATCCACTACCCGCGGCCCCTTCGAAGCTGAGCGTCCAGTGCTGTTCATCTGTGCTGGCCGCGAGAGCTTCGAAACCATCTCCGGGTAGACAATCTTCTAGCGGCTCGCACTGTCCGCTTGGGAACTGAGCTAGCAAGTCCGCTAGAGCTTGACACTTGATTGCTTTTGGAGTTACGCACGAGATGTCGAATTCCGCGAGTGCCAGCAACCAGCGGGCTACCCGTCCCGTAAGGGCGGGGCGCGACAGAAGAAATCTGACGGGGTCGCACTTAGTGATTATCTGGACGGGAAAAGATAGGAAATAGTGCCGGAGCTTCTGCGCGGTAAAGATGTGGGCCAAGCAATGTCTTTCTATGGCGGTATATCTTTCCTCCGCTCCATGTACTTTCCTGCTGATGTAATAGACTGGGCGCTCTGTCCCATCTACCTCTTGTACCAGCAGGGCCCCAATGGATCTCGGGGTAGAGGTTAGATAAAGGATCAGCGGCTTCCCCGCGACTGGTGCCACCATTGTCTGAGGAGAAGTCAATGCCGTTTTAATCCGCTGGAACTCCTGCTGGTGGTCTTCCTTCCATTCAAACTTTGCATTTCCCTTTAACAGGTCCGCGAATGGCGCCGCGATCTCCGCCATCGCGGGAATAAAACGACGTAGGTATGATACCTTTCCCAGGAATCGCTTGAGTGTTTTCTGTGAGTGGGGCGGGGGCATTTCCGTGATAGACTTGATCTTGGCCTCGTCTGCGTCGATCCCGTGGCGATGTACCAGGAAGCCCAAGAATTTTCCCGCGGTGACTCCAAATGCGCACTTCAGTGGATTCATCTTGAGATTGAACTTTCTGCATCTCGCGAAAACAGTGGCCAAGTCCGCGAGATGGTCCTTGCGCTCCTTGGATTTCACCACCAAGTCATCCACGTAATCTTCAATTATCTTGTGCATGAGGTCGTGGAAAATTGCTGTCATGACCCGCTGGTATGTTGCCCCCGCATTCTTGAGTCCAAAAGGCATGACAATGTAGTAGAAATTACCCAACGGTGTTCGAAATGCTGTCTTCTCCGCGTCCTCCGGAGCCATCTTGATCTGGTTGTACCCGCTGAAACCGTCCATGAAAGAGAACATTTGGTGGCCGGAGGTAGCATCCACCAATGTATCGATATGTGGCAGCGGGAACTCATCTTTTGGGCATGCTTTGTTGAGATCACGGAAGTCGACACAAACTCGAATTTGGCCATTCTTCTTCTTGACAGGGACAATGTTTGCCAGCCACTCCGGGTACTGGATCGGGCGAATGAATCCTGCCTTCCGCAGCTTCTCGACTTCCTCTTTGATCTGTCCTTCCAAATCGGGGTGGTATTTCCGCTGGGACTGTTTCGCGGGCCTAGAATTTGGGAAGGTATCCAAGTGATGCGTAACCAGCTCTGGATCCAACCCGGGCATCTCCTCGTAATGCCACGCGAATACGTCTGAGTTAGCACGTAGTAATGTTATCAGTTTCTCGCGGAACTCTCCGCTCAACTCCTTACTTACGAACACCGGTCTTTTGGGGCCTACCCCGTCGCTTAAATCAACTTCTTCTAAAGCCTCTTGCTGTGGCCTGGGCTGGTCTTGCATCCGGAGCGGGCTCCGGCTTGTCTATTACCTCTTCTTCTTCCACTGCGGCACATGTACCGCCGGGGCCAGCGGTTTCATGATCATCCGCTGCCCCGGTGGACCGTCATAAGTAATACACTGTCTTACCCCCCTCCTTTGTCTTAGTTATCTTCCTGGGGGTCGCGGCGTCTGTCGCGGCAGGGTCTCTCCGGCGCGTCTCCGGCTTTTCATCCTTGATATCTTCCCACCTTGGGATCTTGACTGCGCGAGGCTTGGCGGTGATCGCCTGAGATACCTCGCCCAGCTCCGAGAAGTAGACCGCGTCTGATAGGTGTGTTTCATTGGTATCAAATGGGTTTTCCGACGCGCGGACTGTGACCTTCTTTCCCGCCCAGATCCCCTTCAAACATTGATGGTAGCTAGAAGGTACAACCGCGTACTTGTGCATCCAACTTCTTCCGAGAATAATCTGGTAGTTCGGATCCGCGTTGATTAGATGAAATTTAGTGGCCGAGCGGATTGCTCCCACTTCCAGGTCCACCACCACGTATCCCAAAGACTGTTTCTTATCTCCTCCAAACCCCGTGATGGTTATTGGAGATTCCACGATCCTGTTGGGCTGTATTCCCACCTTCTTGAATGTTGACATCGGCATCAGATTGATGGAGGCTCCGCCATCTAAGAAAGTCCTCTTTAGCTCCATCCCGTTAATGCGGGATGTAACATACAGGGGGCGGTTATGCGGGTAAGGCACCCGTCGATCCACGTCCGAGAAGGTGATTGAGTTAGACTCATCGCGGATTGTCCGCGGGACGGACCCTTCCGCGGTCATGCACGACTCCTGATGGACTTCCGCGATGTTGACAATCGCCTTTGTAATCTCCAACCTCGCCGCCGGCGTGAATCCAAAACCATCAAAGAATGCGCGGAATTTCGCACTGTTCTGTAATGTTTTGGCCGACGCATTGGGGTCTGGTATTACCGCGGGTGCTGGACCTTCCCCGAACTCTTCGGTTATCTCGTAGCACGAGACCATGTAGGCCCCTGCTTCTTCACCGTCTCCTCCCATGTAGTAGTTGCTTTCGGTCTCGTCATCATCATCGTACATGAACGGGTAGCACTCCGCCATGTTGACCTCCCCGTTGTTTCCGTGAGCTGGATAAGGCTCGTCGCGGACGTCGCGACGTCCTATCCTTAGCTCGTTTGCATTCTGCTTCCGCTTGAACAACCTCTTCAAAGACCAACAATCGCTCATTGGATGCTTGGTATGCCTATGGTACATGCAGTACCTTGGGTGCTCGCGGTCCTCCCGCGTCGGCTCATACTCCACGGGGGGGAGTGCTAATTCTCCATCCTGCACCCACGCATTTACCAAGGCCCGCACCTCATCCATCGTACATGGGAAATCTGGCGCTGGTCCCATCTCGCGTTCTCTCCGCTTTCGACCTCCCGCGGCCTGCTGAGTCCGCGGTACCTCCGCGACAGCCACAGTGGCGCTGGCGGTCTTGCCTTTCCATGCATCCTTTCTTGCCGGTTTGACTACATGGCCGATGTTGTACACCGATTCCAATAAGGCAGAGAATGTTCCCAACTTCAAATTAATGAGCAGCATCTTAAATTCGTCCATCATCCCACCGATGCAAATTTCCACTAGTTGTACTTCCTTCGCGGACTCGGTGCAATCAACTGCACGATCCTGAAACCTCCTGATGTAGTCCACCACGTCTTCTCCGCTGGCCTGCGTCTCTTTCGTCAAGCTGATCACTGTCACCTTTTCGCGGACCTGGAAGAATTTAGCGTAGAAGCTGTTCACCATTTCTTCCCAGGTGGTGATCGAATAAGGCTCTAGGTTGACGTACCAAGTGTACGCGCGAGGTGAGGGACTTCGAGAATTCCCGTAGCCGTAAGTTATGATCGGACGCGTGTGCCCCCAGAGATTCCATGAAACGGACTACATGTTCCTGGGCACTTCCTTCCTTTCCGTCGAACTTCACAAATTTTGGTGGGGCATACCCTTCCGGGTACGGGAGTGATAGGATCGTCATAGGATAAGGCGGGCGGATATCCGGGCTAGGGAGAGAGGGCAAGACCATCTTGGTTTTCTCCTTAGTGAGGAGGGCTTGTACGTCCGCCAGGGTGATGAACTGTCCCGCGGACGAGGCCCCCACTTCAGTAATGGCCGGCTCCTTCCTGCTCGCCTCGCTCGCTTTCTGCTGCGCTAGTAGGGCCTGAACTTCCGCCATGGTAATATAAGGTCCCGCGGAGGGCGTGCTAGCACCGTCAGCGGCTACTTCCTTCTGGCGGTCTCCAGTGTCATTTCCCGCGACGCCCCCTACGAGTATAGGGCGCAAGTGGGGAGGCACCGTTGGGGGAAACTGGGGCTGCGTTGTCTGGCTAGTGCTGCCTCCCGCTTGATTCTGTGGCGGTTCATCGTTTTGACTGACCGCGGTCTTTGGGAGCGCCGCTGAGATCACCTCGGTGAGACCAGCAAAAGCCGCGAGCAGCTGTCGCTGCGTCTCGAGGAACTGCCGCTGGCCGTCCTGGAGGGCTCGCAGCGCCTGCTCGGCCGTGCCCGCGCTATTGGTTTCCTCAACCTCCTCGATAACTGGCGTGCCGTCGTGTTGTGCCGCCATTGCGTTATGGCGTGATAGCGGCCGCTCGATGTATTCCGTGGAACGGGTACTAACCATAAACCAAAAGACACCTCCCCAGCAGAGTCGCCTAAATGTGGGTGGAGAGCGGGTTCTGTGAGGTCGCTTACGTGTACAAAAAGTGAGCTGGAGAGATTCGATTGGTCGATAATCAGTACCAAGGGGAAAAGAGGAATGATCTCGTGGGGTGAGGGCTAGAGCAAGAGGTACGGAAAAGACAAAGGCAACGTGTCTCCTTTGTTCTCCGCGGGGGGTGAATGACGTCTGCCCTTTCCGGAATCAGATGAGTGAGGTCACCTTCTCTCCGGGGAAGAATATTCTCCTTCCTCAGAATCAGTGCTCTCTCTCTCCTTTCCCAGAAAAGTCAGCCTCTTCTAATCATTGGGAATGTCAGGGGTATTTATAGGGCACATGGGCCTAGGTCAGGCCCAGGATGGCGCTCCTATAAGACCCCAACACGTGTCCCTCCCGTACCTCCAGGTCGCGGAAGACTCGTCCTCCCGCGGAGGATCTCCGCGGGGGAACCCGCACTTCCGCGACGTTACCTCCATCCCAAGCCACCAAGCCACAAGAGCTTCCCCAATTCCCGCAAGAGCAAGGTCGCGACCCGCGGCGATCGTTTGCCTCCCGCGGGGTCCCTTCTGGGCCTGCCTTTTGGGCCAGAATAGGATCCCGGGGTCTCCTTATAGTTTCTGTGTCAATTCCGACATGTCTTTCAGTTCTTCCAGGCGGGGCCCGCGGGGGTGTCCCGCGGGATCTTCACTTCCGCGGATCGATTCCGCGGGGTCTTCAGTTCCGCGGGTTGGTTCCGCGGGCGTCCATCTTAATGTGCTACGTGTTTCCTTTCCATTGGTCAGTCAAACGTCTCCTTGGAATAATGTTTTGACTAAGATCGACTTTCCGCGTGGACCAGGTCGCCACATGTCCACGGCCGATAGGCTGGTCAAAAGGTCTCCCCTGATGACATGTAAATAATTTTGACCGCGCCTACAAAAATATAAAAGGAAAAGAAGTAATAGTAGGATTATATGAGGCATATGGAAAAAAAAATAGAGATGTTCTATAGTTTGTTGACCAAAACGATGGGGGGGGGGGGGGAGCTCCATTGGGACTTGAGAGGATAAAAAAGACAAATAGGGACTCTACCCATGTTGTCACTCGAACCTGCACACTCTTTGTGGACACAAAAATCCTTTCTACTGGGATAAAGAAACTACATGTAGTTATAGCGTCAAATTAAAATTTTATTACATATTTGCGGGGGTTTTTTTTTTTTGGTTGCCCCGTGGTGGGGGTTTGCCCAAGCTCGGGGGCTTGTGGGGCTTACCCCGGGGCCAGCCCTGTGCATGTCTAGTTTTTTTTTTTTTGGCAATATGGTATACATCAGCCAGGATTAATGGGGGAGTGAGTTAGTCCACAAGGAGTTCAGAGACTATCTATAGCCCTGAACCCACAAACCGTTTACAGCGGGACTCAAATCCTGGTCTCCCACAAGGAGAGCCAGGAGTTACCAACTGGGCTACAAGCCCATTGGTTTTTGCATGTCTAGTTCAAACTGAACTATTTAAACAAAAAAAATCAGAGAATAATCTGTCATTATAAAGCCTACACCTCTTCCCTACCAACAACATTACTTGAGTGCAACTAGCTGTCTATCTTTTAGGATCGATTCGTAAAAACCCTCATCAAAGCCATTAAGCCAGAGGTTGGTCTGCCCACCTTCTGCCTTTTCAAACTGCGGCAAAACCTTATTTTATTTTTGCCTTTGGTGACTTTTCTCATAGAAGTTTCTTGCTGTATTCACATTGCAGATTAATTAATCCCCTAGAGCTTGTTTGATGAGAAGTATCCGAGGCATGAATAAAGGTAACTTCATTATTACCAACTCTGAATCAATTAGCTCAATTGGATAGAACTCTTGCATCTCATTATGAATAAGGATCGGAATTCGAGTTTTTTCACCTGCGTGTGGATATTCTTCCCTTTGTATTTGTTGGGATTATTTCTCTCCCTATTGGGGCGCCGCTTGTATTGGGTTGGGTTTATAGTGATTGTGATTCATTTGATGGGCTTATTAATTTATCTTGTCGGTTGATTTGTTGGGCTTGATTATCTCGTGGACTCTCACACAATTGATGTAGTGTCCCATGATTTGTACTTTCTAATTTATATACATGATGTATATTGATCTCTCCAATCGATTGGCAAAAAAAAAAATTAATCTGATCAAATATGATGGAATTAATTCGCACCTCCTTGTCAATTTTATTTGACTGACCAACTCGATCCTACATGGTGTTGAACAAGAAAACGAATGCAACAGTATTAACTGCTATAACTAATTTCTTGTTTCAAATAATTAACAATAATTTTTGGGGAAAAAAGGTTGGACTTTGGATTTCTAACCAGATTACCATGGAAATTTAAGCAACGACACTTGCGTACAAGATAAATAGAATTATTTTCCATGCGTCACGTATTATCAAAAGACCCTATTTATTTGAGGAAAGTCCACTTTCACTCCCTGTGGTTATCGCTATATGCGGATACCCCCCTCATGGTTTAGAAGTGAGCACATAATCTACCTGTGGTTTTGAAAATGTGCAGATAGACCCCCTGCCGTCATGTTTTCCATCCATATTAACGGACACAACATTAAAAGACTGTTATACCCCCATCACGTCCTTTGATTCTTCTTCTTTTTTAAATCTAACCACACCATCCCGTATACCAAAAATTGAATCCAAACCGTTGATATTGTAAATTTTGACTAGTACTACGTCTATGCCAAAATTCAAGTCAATCTAAAAATGAAAAGCTAATGGTCAAATCGATTTTGTTATGAAATTAAAATTTCAAATTTGAATTTACCAAAAATTAGATTACTGGGTTATTGATGCCTGATCGAGATGATTTTTTACAGAGATACTCTATTCTTTATTGAATACATTATGAACGACTCAGATTACATTCTAGAGGTGTGTGAGATACACCTCCGTTAATATGGATGGAAAACATGACGGCAGGGGGTCTATCTGCACATTTTCAAAACCACAGGTAGGTTATGTGCTCACTTTTAAACCATGAGGGGAGTATCCGCACATGGCGATAATCACAGGGGTGAAAGTGGACTTTCCTCTATTTATTTCTCACTTTTTATGGGAAGTCCAATGATGATATATGTTGTTAAATACATCTTTTTACTAATAATGATCGACATTCTCTTGTTATAGTAATTATTATAGTTGTACGTAGCTAGATAGAAGATTAAAAAAAAAGAAAAAAGGACCATTCAAAATCCTTGGTTTCGTAAAATGTGGAATTGCATGTGTGTCCATTAACGATGGAATCCTTTGCGAAATGGTACAAATTAAGTACTACCATTACCAAATAGCCAAGCCTTAACCCACACTTGAATTAATTCAGGTCTTTCAAGTTGCTTAAAATTAGCGGGAGGAAATATCTAAGGTGCCCATTTGAGAACTTCTCAGCCCTAGTCGCCTCCCTCCTTCCCTCCCTCCTCCTAGGATTTCAACCCTATGGGGGAGGGGGGAAGGGTGCGCTCTCCGCTCTCCTTTTACATTTCCGTCGATCTCTTCTATCGTCCTCTTTTCACCACTTCCTCTCTGTCTCACCTCCCTCTGGCCGCCTCCATCGAATAGATCCTTGTGCGCAACTTCTTCCCTGACACCCCGAAGCTCCGAGATTGCCTCGATTGGCTCGAAGTCGTCCGCAACCGGAACCCCGTCCAAATCCATCTGCCCTATAAATGTTCCGGTGACCAAGGGGTCGGATTGCAGAGTCCGGAGTCAAGAGGTTGGAGAACAGGGTCCGATCTGGAGTTGATTTGAAGAAAGGAAGGTTGGGTTGTCTGATCCGGCACCACAAGTGGTTTTCTTTTTTCTTTCTAGTTTTCTGTTGTAATATCCCGCTTGCGGGTGTTTCTCCCCTTCGGGGGTCTTCCTAATCCTTTTGGGTGTAGTGTGTTTTTTTTCTTTGATATTGGTGGTGTGAGTTTAATTTGTGTGAGGTATTCTACCTCGGTGGCCTTCGTAAGGAGTTTGGGGTGTAGGTCTTTCCTCATTGGAGCCTATCCGCCTGGTTGGCTATTCTCTTTTTGTCCAAGGAAGAATATGCCCTTTGATGTACTCTCTTGGTTATCAATGGAATTTTCTAAACTTTTGGCCCAAAAAAAAAAAGTTGCTTAAAATTGTGGTATATATCGATCAATGCTTTAGTTTGATTCTTGATGCATATGCTAGTTTAACTTTGATCGATTCTCCATTACTTGCTATTTTGGGGTCAAAAAAGACCCTTCAAAATCCTTTGTTCGCAAAATGTGAAATTGTGTCCATAAACGATGGAATCCTTTGTGAAATTTCGATCGTCGGAGTGAGACCGGGACGGCGGCGTTTTGTCGTGCACAACACGGGGCTGCGCAACACCTTCCCCAGTCTCAAATTAAGTAACACCATTACCAAATAGCCAAGCCTTAACCCACACTTGAATATTTCAGGTCTTTCAAGTTGCTTAAAATTGTGGTATATATCGATCAATGCTTTAGTTTAACTTTGATCGATTCTCCGTTTACTTGCTATTTTTGGGTCAAAAATCAGGCCGTAAAAGTTGTTCTCTTTGAAAATTCTTTCTAAAGAACATTCTTTGTTTTATACCTACTAACATGCAAACACATACACGTGCGTGAACTATTCAATATCCTACACAAGCATTTTGCGGTATACATTTGGAGAGTCCTAGGATAATTGTAAAACCAAATGAAAAACAGATACTTAATTACGAAAATCCTAGAGTAAACAAGAGTAAACAACTAATCATGATCCTTTAGGATAAAATAAACAGAAAAATAAGATCTTTGTACTAGTTCAAACGAATTAAAAATTGAAGAACTTAATTTTTTGATCATATTTTTTAATATTTAAATGGCTGTGGGTTGCGGGACACGTGCAGACCGTTTTCAATTTTTTCATCTTTTCCTGCCCCAAACGACGGTGTTTTTTGGGTTGTTGTAAACAACTTCTTCCCAGAACAGCCGTGAAGAAGTTTATCTCTTAGTTTTTTACTCTAAGGCTTTCGTAATTAAGTATCTGCTTTTCATTTGGTTCTACAGTTATATATGAGAGTTCTAGAGTCAAAAATTAATAATGACCCTTTAGGATAAAATGATCAGAAAAATAAGATCTTTGCACCGGTTCAAACGGATTGAAAATTGGAGCATTTAATTTTTTAACCATATTTTTTAATATATAAATCGTCTAAAAAATTAAGTACTCCAATTTTTAATCCGTTTGAACCGGTGCAAAGATCTTATTTTTCTGATCATTTTATCCTAGAGGGTCATTATTAATTTTTAACTCTAAGACTTACATATGAGAGCCCTAAGATAGCTGTAGAACCAAAGGATAAGCAAATACTTAATTACAAAAGCCCTAGAGTCAAAAATTAATTATGATCCTTTAGGATAAAATAATCATAAAAATAATATCGTAGCACCGGTTCAAATGGATTAAAAATTAAAAAACTTAATTTTTTGATGATATTTTTTAATATTTAAATAGCTGTGGGTTGTGGGACATGTGCAGACTGTTTTCACTTTTTCATCTTTTTCATGCCCCAAACAATGGCCTTTTTTGGGTTGCTGTAAACAGCTTCTTCACGGAACAAGTCTTGAAAGAAGTTTATCTCATACATTTGAATATGGAAAATTCTAGAACCACAAACTATTTACACAAGAGAGAAACTTATTCACGGCTCAGCCGTAAACAAGTTCTTTATTGTAGCAACCAATCGCGACCGTCCAAAAGTGTTCTGGACATTCCGGATTTAATGAAAAGTTTAACTCCTCCCCGAAAAAGTTTCATTAACATCCGGACCGTTTGAAGTCTTTGGACGGTTGCGATTGATTCCGTAAACAACTATTCACGGCTCCACCGTTAAAAAGATTTTCTTTTACACAAACAAATGCACAACACTCACATAAATGTGTGGAAATACTATCTGTAGGTAGTACCTAAGTTTGTTGAATTCGACATTAATATAATATTGTTTGTTTATACTTTATTTTGATTCTTGATGTTAGTTAGCTTTCTTTGTATATTTTTTTTTTCAAATTGTGCCTATAAGTACCTAAAGATTTGTATAAGTACCTAAAGATTCGTGAAGAACGTTACTACACAAGAAAAGAGCTTTTAACAAATGGGTACTTACTATGATCGAAAAAGAAAAAGAAAAAGGGTACTTACTTTTGGACTTGTAGAGACAATATTAAATACTAGTTTGGCACCAATAATTGTTCACATGACCGGCCGAAGAGTAAGACTTGCTCCAACTATATATAGGAACTTGCAACCCAATTCTGAAACTGTTATTATTACTTTCTTAATCCCACACTATATTTAATTTCTTGTTCTGAGGTAGTAGTCTTTTTTGTTTGCATGAAACTGTGATTACAAATTGCTGTGGCCCTCCAAATAGGCCACATATACCGAGCCCGAAAATGTAATCTGCACTGTTCACTTTATAAATCTCGATGCTTAGAACAATCATGCAAACAGGCCTGGTCCTGAGATTTCCGAGGTCCTAGGCCGGGTTCGAAAATGGGGCTTCTTTTTTTTTTTCTAGTATATTAATTAGTTTTTCGATACAGGGAACAAGATAGCCTTGTTGTTCGGTGGCAAAATGGTTATACCACCTCTTTAGTACCTCAAGTTGCGAGTTCAAGCCTTGCAAGCATTATTTCAAAGCCTTTTTTTCTACAGGTTCTAAAATTGTTGTGTTAAAAATTGAAGGGGCCAGGGATCCAACCCCACCTGTATGTGAGGAGCCTGGCCTGTATGCAAATTATCAATACATAAGTCGCTTGGTCAACAAATCAAGTCTCTTGAATAAATGAGCGGCAAGTAAAAATAGTAGCAAATGAGCGGATCAAAAAAAAAATAAATTTGCGGATCAAAAAAAATGAGCGGCAAGTACAATTTTAAAATAGTAGCACACTTCATAATTTTGTTCAAAAAGCAAGACTGTTTTATTTTGTCCGAATCCAAATCGCGTTTTTGTGCGGAAAGTCTAGGGGTACAAACACTCATGTACATACATGTGTACATACGCACTTAAATTCGTATCAAGTCCTACAAAAAAGATCCGAGCCGCTCATTTTATTCAGAATAATTTGTTTATGATCTCTGTAAAAAATTAACTCAACCCGATATCAGGTTGAGTTAATTTTTTACAGAGATCATAAACAAACTATTCTGAACAAAATGAGCGGCTCGGATCTTTTTTTTGGGCTCGGATCTTTTTTTTATACGCGATGTATGTACATGAGTGTATGTACCCCTAGCAACACTCGTTTTTGTGGTCGGACCAAAGCTTATACGAGTAACTAGGAGCGTACATGAGCAGCGCCACCGATTGCCCTGGTTACAAAGGCTTGTAGCCTTGTACCCACTTACAGTTAAGTTCTAGGCTTGTTCACTAGGTACGTACGTGCAATCCTTTTCTTCAATTAGAAGCAGCATAGACCATTTCTGGTGGGTATTTACCCTATATCCGTGCCCTTTGTTTTCTTATTCATGAATTTTACATTTACTATCCTTCTTTTATTGATTTATTTTTCCAAAACTGGAGGAGTGACATAATAATAAACTTATAAAATGAAAAAGAAATAGAAGGGGATACGAAAAGGGGTGCAAAAATCAAAATGATGTTCGAAAACGAACATAATAAATACCTAACATGTGGATCTCTAACCATACCATCAACCTATCAATCAATACACTTGTAATAAAAGAAAATAAGATGGTAAGCCAAGGCACACCGTGAAATACGAAATTACCCCTCGTAGGATTACCCTTGTAGTTTGAGTTGAAGAATATAGTTGTCATTTCACCTTGTTTGAAATATCTAAAAGAATGTAGGATGGCAAGCCAAGCCACATCGTGAAATTACCGATTTGTCCTTGTAGTTTGTCAATGGTGGAGTTAAGATATGGGGGTATTTTAGGCATTTCAGTGTTAGGTCTTTTGCTTAGTCAAGAAAAAAAGGAGGTACAAAAAAATCTTTCTTTTCCCTAGTTTAAGGGAAATTATTTTTTATAGGTAAAAAAAAAATCTTTCTTTTCCCTAATTTAAGGCAAGCCAAGCTACCATGTTAAAAGACAAAATTACCCTTGTAGATTTCGTCTTTCAAATTTCTTTTGGATGTCTTGAGTTGATGTTATTTTATGTCCTACTTTGCTTAGTCAAGGAAAAAAAGCTTTTTGAGGGTATTTTAGATATTTTGGGTCCTCTTTTGCTTACTGAAGAAGAAAAGTCTTTTGGGGGGTATTTTAGGTCATACTTTACTTAATTAAGAAGAAAAGGCTTTTCGAGAGTATTTTAGGTATTTGAGGTCCTCTTTTAGGTCAATAAGAAAATACTTTTTGGGGGTGTTTTAGGTATTTTAGGTCCTACTTTGCTTAATCAAGAAGAAAAGGAATTTCATGGGTATTTTAGGTATTTTAGGCCCCATTTTGCTTTGTTGAGAAGAAAAAGCTTTATATATCTTCTAAATCTAACCATTTTAGAAAGAAAGAAATCATTGTCAATCTCTCTCTCTCCTCGTTCCTCCTAGATCTCCCCCGATCTCTCTCTCATCGATCCCTCTATAATTCAAACAAAGATAGACGTATCAATTTCTCAATCATAAATTCTTACACACAAAGAATGACGTAACTACGTGGTCAGATTCTCTTAGATTTCATAACCCTAGACTATGATTTTGATAGAACTTCAAATCATAAGTATTTTGAGTGATCTCTTCTTTTTGGAGTTTTCTAATTGCTTTACTTTTATGGTTTTGTCTTTTTTAGCATGATAGTTTGTTGTGTATTTGCTCTCAGCAAATCGAGCTCTAATTTTGTACGATATTTGGAGAAAGGCTCTCTTGCGTCAAGGTTTTACAGTTATTTTTCAAAACACGCGGACGAAAAAGTCTCATTATTTGCACAATTTTAGAATCGAATCCATGACATTATCTTGATTATTGTTGCTATTGTTTGAGAAGGAACAAATACCTATTTCTTTGATCTATGTTTATGCAATGTTTAATTTGTCCTGATGAAATTAGAAATACCGTTCCTTATAATCCTTTTTTTAACAAGGTTGAGCTATTTGTGATTCTCTTCAATTTTAGTGTATATGTTGGATTAAATCACTTGCATGATCTATGAAATTAGAGTAGCCTTAATTAATTATTTGAGTCTACAAAATTAAAAATATTTCCGTACTCCAAAATAGTGTTCTTTATGTTATTTTTTCCGTACAAGAACTCCTTTGCATTACTTATAAAATACTATCTTTTTTTTTTGTTGGTAAAAATGACCTTTCATTCAATTACTTACTCTTACGACTTCTTTATTTCCATAACTAAATCTTAATTTGAACTATCGTACATACATAAACAATTACACTAATGAGCACACAACACTGTGCAAAGCACGCGGAATTACACTAGTATATATATATATATGAAGGAAATGGAAATGTTCTGCTAAGTACATTGGCAATTAATCAAACAGCATTCATCTCTAAGCAACATATTATTACATAGAAAATCAACACATCACCCAATTCATGTAGCATTTTTATGTTACATTACTATTTTACAACATTTCTAGCTTTCTTAGAAGCGACTGATGATGATTTCAGGATGATACTTGAGAGGATAAAAGATGTGTTGCATCTATCAAGTAGCTTCGGCAAAGCCCAGTTGTACATTGCCATAGTCAAACACAGTATGATACACCCCCATGAAAACATCTCCAAAAATCCTGCAAGTATGATGTAGTAATTGTTTCCATTTTCTTCGTAATTGCTTCTTTTCATGGAAAGGAAAAAATAAAAAATTAAAGAGTAACATATTGTTTTTACATCATACTATGTTTTCAGGAGAACAATTTTAAAATTTGGAAAACATTTTGTTGGTGCCATAGGAAGCCGAAGAAATAAATTTATGCGCCTTTAGATCATCTTATCTTGTCCCATACTCTTCCATTTCCTTTCCTTCAATACATCCCTCCACAAACCATGATCCAAACAGAGCCTATTAACTTCTTGTGCAAGCACATGAAGGGATGGCTCCTTGTTCTTTCTTTTTTATTTTCAATTTCCATTTTTTGTGATTATGGGCAAGAATGTTGTCATAGTCCAAGAACACATACCACAGAGGACCACGAGGTGGAGGCACATCCAAAGCAATAAACCCACTGACGCAGAGAGTAGCAGGTCCCTCACCAGTTTTTAGAACATACTGACACAAAAGGCAAGCATTGATAAGAGAAGAGTTAGAAATAATTCCAGGCAATGGAGATGAAAGCAGTTTCTAACCATGAAGGATAAATCTTGTATCATTCAGTTTACTTATATTCCATTTTGCCCTACATGACCTAAGAAGCACGGATAGGACACTCGGTCACCTTATTTTTCTACAAGTTGGAAGACGAGCAAGTTGTGGGCACGTTACATAATCGAGCAATAGAACACAGGCTACATTAGTAACCTACATAAAAATAGAGAGTACTGTTCCATAATGAGCAATAAAAAAGAACGCAAATAATGTTCACATTACGGAAATATCAAAACAACCACTACTAAATAAGTATGCAAGAACCAAGCTCCCATGGCAATTGAAACCCTCACATGTAAATATTAAGTTTAGGATAAACTATAAGACATGAGAGGACAAAATGCGCAGGTAAATAAAAGGCTTAGAAAGACATGTAATGAAATCAAACCTGTTCAGGAGTGAGGGTGAAATTTTTACTTCCAATGGTGAATGTAACATTTGGCATCTTCGACAAGGCGTTGCAGTCGATTGCTGATTCTCCCATTGGACTTGGCAGGCTCTCACAAAGCTTTAAAGATTAAAAAAAATAATGAAAATTAAGGTCTTACATAAAGAGAAATGTCATATTGGTGTTATGAGCAGATATTAGATTTCGTTCATAAATCACCTGATTTACATAATCGAACACCTGATCCTTGGTATCCTTTTCTTTCAGCTGGTTCCGGACCCAATACACGAGCAACTCACAAGCAGTGCAGACAAGATCATCCCCCGCGGAAATATGCTCCTTGTTTTCTTCGACTACTTGCTTGATATTAGCACTGCAAAAATGGTTTGGATCAAATGTCAACTCAAGTTAGCGTTTGGCCACAATTTCCTTAAAACCACCTAGCTTCAGGTACTGGAAGTAAGTTCTCCAAGAAAACGAATACCTAATCATGTAACAATACACTAAATGAAATTGAGAATTGGTGAGTGATCAATACCCAGTAATTGTTGTTCACCAAATAGAGCAATAGAGAAACTAAGTCATTCCTTTTAAATTTCCCAACACAAACGCTTTGCAAGGAAGCATGCCACTGGAAAGTGAAAGAAGAGAAAAGACAGCCTAAAGCATTTACTACCGAAAAATGCATTTTTTGTTAGGAAAAAACAGACTTCTCCTTACCTGGCAGACCGATCCCCCTTGGGAGCACATAAACTAATCTGTAAACAAACTTTGTCAGGTTGTACCTGCAGATCACAATGGAAATATGTTGAGACCTTGGAACCATACTAACTACTAAGCGATGGATAAAGATGGTAAAAAGACTACAAAGAGAACAAACCCCTGCAACTAAGAGATCCCAGATCTGCTCTCCATAATCGGAAATTACTTGCTTACATTCAATGCTCACTACACCTTCTGCTCCAATTGCATGGTTCACTTGAGTGATAACACCCTGAAAAGATGGGCTAATTAGACACATAATAAATAAGTGCTGAAAGTAGAAGAGATGATTAACCTTCAGCGCCAGAGATGATTAACCAATCCTGAGGATCTTTTTGACCATTAAGTGATATTTTTTAATTCCTTTTTCTTTATTGTCCAAGAGATAGAAGTACGCACAGTTGGGCCAGCAAGCAAGGATGTTCCAGAGTCCACAATAGCAGCACATCCACCCTTGCAATAACCTGAAGCGAAAAAGGGTGAGAAAAACCTCACAGATTTCCAAGATATTCAACAATGTTTGTCCTCTTGAATGTAAATGGTTTGAAAAAGGGATGGACGCGAGCCAATTGTCATCAACCATACTGAACAGTGAACACGGCAAAATCGTGGATGCAAGAACTTGCATCATATGTGGTGGTTTTACAGAGTTATGGCCCTTGATAAAAAAGAGTGGCAAAACAGGATTCAAGCTAGGTGTTTGCATGATACATCAAAGACTACTGTCCCATATTTCCTTTGCAAATCTAGAGGCCATTTGGCTCCTTCGAATTTTCATATACTATACATACAAACCTTCCTTTCTTTGACTTTTGTAGCAAAAAGCAAAAGATTAGGTGATTAGCATATTGGTTCCATAACAAGGAGACAATTTAAAAAGGTAAAACTATTTTAAAATTAGTAGGGTTAGAACAAAATTTTCCGAAGTTTGATAGTGTTTAATAATAAACTCCTTTTGTATAAACGAGAGATTAGGTGGCAGTAATAATCAACCCTTGCCTCAGTAAAGGCCAGTAGCACAACTGGTATTAGTATATTCTCGCCAATCTATTATTTTCTCGGTTTTATAGGTTTCCAATCATCACTTCGTAAGTGTCAATCTTTGACGTAAAAGTTTTTTTTTGTTTTTTTTTGAACTGATTCGACATAGAAGTTAATTCCTGGCTAGAATTAAATAAGCCACCATTAACGCACAGTCTATATAAGTGCTCAAGTTACCTGTTGAATGGTTTCCAATCATAAAGTCCTCCATTTCAAACTGAGAAATAAACAATGCACACTTAAATTTAGTTTCCCACGTAAAAGCATAAAGAAAAAATCAACCAAATCGAACCAGAATTAAGTGTGTCAATCTTGGAAACATTAAATTTTAATCTTTACACACCTGCCAGTAACCCTTTTGAGTGATGGGAACATAAGTATGCTTCCCCTTGAAGTGGTTTGGATCCACTCCACCAAAAACAAGCTCACCACCGTCTTTTGCATCCGTGTTTCGATTTAGCCAGAAAGAGAAGACTTTTTCCTTTACAAGACCTTGTTCCAACATATTGTACCTGCACTTCCATCACGAATCAGTGTATTAAGACATCAGAAGTGCACAACAGAAGGGATCGAAATACAGATTTTCTTCGCTATAAAGACGAATAATTCGTGGAACACATTAAAACAAAGTTTAACATAATACTACCAGACTGGCACTACATCCCCAACTGAAATTTCCTGGAACCCAAGCCCAAGTATCCCGTCAAAATGTGCCACTACGAATGTAAGACTCCCTTCTTTAGTAGCCTCCATGAAAACCTGACAAATAAAGCATTTGTGTCTATCACCAAAGGAAGTGCCGAACACCAATTCCATTTATCTTTTTTTTAAAAGAAGTGAACTTACTTGCTTTTCAACCACAAGATCGCCAACTTTAACATTATCTTGACTAAGGATGCCAGAAACTGATCCAGACCCGTAGTGTATTGCGCAAGAATTCCCTGAATCAAAATCAACAAAAGCTATTTGAGCACACATCTTCCAATGTTTCTCAATGCGAAAACTGTTTCTTACGCAATCAATTTGTGAATCAAGACTCAATTACAATCAGATCAAGTACATATCAACATTCCAACTACCAAAGATAAGACTAATAAGTATACCATTTTCCTCGTATGATTTGGACTTTGTATGCTTGTACTTGTGATGGAATAAGCAAGCGATCTGCACGTAATATCGATTTATAGGTAATTCTTTTAAGAAGAACATTACGAACTTGCAAAATTAATTCCAGAACTCACAGACAATATGCATTTTGATGAGGGAACCCAGAGATTGGAACTGCCAGTATCAAATATGACTGTGAATTTCTGCGGGGGAGAACCAATGCCAATCTCTCCATAATACTGAGCATCCATGTAGTTCTTTAGAGAAATTATGTCAACATCCGAGTCATGAGGATGCAAGGCGTTCAAACTCTTCCCATTTTTTCCTCGCATTCTTGACATCCTGGCAGCCTTAAGGCCATGAAGATCCAAGGGTCGCTTCTTCAAACCAATTCTCACTAAATCATCAGAGGAAGCAGGAACTAAAGAGCGTGTCGAAATTAGTAAGCACACAGTCACCAAAAGATGATTGAGTCTCATTTTAGAGAATTCCCTGGTACAATAACAAAACAATAGGTAATTAGCTTAAGGGGAGATCAACGTGACAACGTCTATGCAAAGCAAGCGATTTTGGACAATCACAGGAGAAAGAGATAGAGATGGCCTATCTATCGGTGCTAGACCACAAACAAATCAACTATTATTTAGTTAACCAAAAACCGTATCTTACAAGAGGATAAGCGCCTATTGGATAGACAAGAAGGAAACAAAGGTGAATCCCTGCCAAAAGGACCAGAAACACTTCACACGCAAGCTACACTTGAAAAATAAAAGATAAAAGGTAAATGGTAATTGATTTTGGCACTCCACTTTTTGATAACTACACTCCAATATTTGTCTTTTAATGTTTAAAATACACATGGCAAGAGCACTAAAAGACAAATAGTGGAGAGTGGTTATCAAAAAGTAGAGTGCCAAAATCATTGCCCAAAGTAAATATTAGCAACTTGAAAAGAAAGATGCATGGTTTTCAGTAAGTACTCTCTATTTATTACCCCAATTTTTCTATCTCTCTCCCCTCAATACCCCAAAAACCTTCCTCAAAACCTTTACCAAACAACCCAAGATTGAATCAAATTCTTGACAGCCCCAGTCACATGCCAACTTCACAAAAGGTTTAATTACTAAGTAACAGCAAGCTTAAAGATTACAACAGCTTAACAAATCACCCCATACGGATTACCTCCTTATGGTTTGGTTCTTTGGCAGATGACCTCCCTGAGTTTTACTAATGATCAAATTGCCTCCCTACTGTTTTGGAGTAAAGTGCAATGGTTAGGTTTACCATCCAAATTGACAGTGTGTGTTGGCTACGCGCCTGTAGTGCGTCTGTTGATTAACAAAACAGATTTTCCTCCCTAGATGATACTTTTTTCTGCCCTTAATGCCCCTCCCATGTGTATGAAAGTCAAACCTTAATTACCTCCTTCAACAATTACTACTTCACTCTACCGTCTTTACCTTTCCTCTCCTCCTTCCTCTCTCTTCTTCTTTCCCATCCCTCCTCTTCCTCATACCAGACCTAACCCAGTAGCTGCTGCCATCAATTTCTCTCTCTCTCTCCCACCAGACCAGTCAATCAAAACCCACTTCTTCTTCAATTTTTTGTTAGATCAGAGCTATCCACAAAAATTCTGAGCTTCCTTTGTTAAAAAATAAACCTAACTTTACTCATTGTTCAAAACTCTATAAGGACCTTGACAGAGAAAAAGAGGAGAGTTAAATGCGCTCCGGAGTACCCATTGGCAAATCTGGGTCTGGGTTTGCTCCACATGCTGTAAAGAGAGAAAAGGGTGAATTTGTGTAAATTAGGCGATGGGCTAGGGTGATCAACAAAGAAAAGAGTAGTGTTGCTGATGGAAGTGTGGTAGGATTCAAAGTCCATTATTCTGTCCTTTTTTCCCCTGCTAAGTAGTCCATTATATTAGACCAAAACAAAAAAACAGGGGCATTGTTAAAAAACAAGAACAAAGCATGCAAAACAAAAGGTACAGTACAGTAGTCATGGACACGTAAAAATAGGGGCATGGTACATATTCTTGTGGTTATGAAATTACTTTTGGATAAGATCAAATGTTGATTGAAATTTCAGTTAATTGAGAAAATAAAAACAGAAAAATAAAAATGAATTAGCCTCACATAAATGGACAAAAAATATCAGAATTTTATTTGCCAATTTAACGTTTCTTGTGCAAGGAGAGAGAAGAGAGAGACATAGAGGTAACTTATCCTAGAAAAAGTACAAGGGTACCAGAATCATTTACTATTTTCTGTTAACAGAGTTAGTGTTGCACTTTACTCCGAAACCACAGGGAGGTGATTTGGTCATTATTAAAACTCAGGGAGGTTATCTGCCAAAGGGCCAAACCATAGGGAGGTAATCCGTACTTTACCCAACAAATTAATCCAAATTTGCAACACTAAATTTACAACAACCTCAAGGTTAGTCTCCCCAATTGTCACAAAACCATCAGTTGAGAAATCACTCTCATTTTGTTCATTTATCACACAAAGATGCACATAAATTCTGGTGAGCAGCAAGGAAATGGAAACTTTTCTGTTTGATCTGATTTTCGCAACTGTCCAGAATCCACACATGAGGGTAACCCAGTGGTGGTGGGGGGGAACTCCTCAAAAGACAAGTTGAAAAGAGCAAAAGCTGAATAATTATAGAGTAGGAATATCCTTGTGAAATTCATGTACCGCTTACTATGGTTGAGAGAGAGACGGGGGGCGGGGAAACAACCAATATCAGAATGGAAAACCAATAATAGAGAAGACGGTGCAGTCCAATCGGTCTGGGTCATTCATCTCTAGAATCAATAGTTCAGATTTGTGAAAGTATCTTAGAGGCAAGACATACTTATCTTACCTGTAAGATTATTTCCATAAATCTGATCCATTAAAAACACTATTCGACTGCTGGGATTACATGAACTGCTCTCTGCATATACTTATCTTACCTGTAATTATATGTTGCAAATACAATCCGACCAAAGAATATACTATTGTGAATTGAATACTGAGACCAAATGCAATACAGTCTGACTGTGACAGTATAGCGCCAAAAGCCTTTCCATTCGGACGTATGGTGAACCAATAATACACAAAAGTATGTAAAGACCCTCATCTGAGACTGAGAGTGAAACTAGTTCAATCACAGATCGAGCACTTCTTTTCTTCCATTAACACATACAAACACAGAGACACCTCATATATATCATGATGATATAGATATAGTATTACGAACAAGCAAAAACCTAGTAAATCTGGATACGATGATCAACCCAAACCTGGTATTAGGGAGCAAAATTAAAAGAAGCAACATCTTAATTAGAAGCTAAAGAGGGAAATTGGAAAAAAGGAAAACTACAACATGGGTGAAGAACAAATCGTAACCCACAGTTAAAACTGATATTTTGAACACAAACAAACTAGTATGGATTGTTGAGAGGATAGTAGTAGAAGAGATATGTAGAGAGGTCAAACCTTTGGTGATCAGCTGAATGAAGGCTGTGCTAGTGGAGGGTTGAGTCCAGAGGAAGAGAGTTATCGAATTGAGATATTTATTGAGAAGGAGATACAGCATATATAGTACTCCTACTTTTTTTGTCTTCAACCAAATAAATTGGTAGCAGTGGAAACATGCGCCTTCTTTTACTGCAAAGCCACGCGCATTTGGGCAAGTGAATGTTACGGTAAAGAGAATTGTAAAAGGAATACAAAAGTGAAACGCCCAAATAAGCATCTTTGTAAAAACGGTAAAAAATTATGTGTGGCCCGTTGATCGATCCTTGGTCTGGATTCCTTTTCAATGGGTTTTTGAATTGCTTAGTCTTTTCACTCTAACTTGCATAGTGAACACACGATTAAGACCTGATCGGGGGTTTGTCCAGCAACCCTCCGGCGAAAGGATGAAAATATGTAGAAAGTAAAGCAAAAGACTAGGGTTTTCGTATGAGATTTGGTGTGTACCTCTTTAGGGCTGCTTCACTTGGTATTTATAGGGTTTGCTTGGCTTGCTCTCCAAGTACGGGCATTTGCCTTGCACGGGTTGGCTGGCGTCATTGTGACGTCACCGATAAAATTTGGTAACCGTTTCTGGGATGAGCTGTCACCCCCGTGTGCGCCAATCATTATCTCTTGACGTAACCGCTCCCACGCGTGAGGTGGAGCGTGGTGCTGAAGTGGGCTGGGCCCTGTCGTTAGCCAAGCTCACAGACGGAAGGCTCGGAGAGACGGAGAAGTGATGGGGCCACCTGTACAAGCCCCGATCTTGGCCGAGCCGGATAGATCCCCTCGTGGCCGAGGCATCGGGTTGGTGGAATGAGATCCTTCTCCGAGCTTGGACCACTGCCGAGCGTGCCCTTTTGCGATGTTGGATCTAAACACCGTCTTGAGCTCGGACCGTGCCTGAGGAAGTGCGATCCGAGCCGTTATGTTCGGCCTACTACAAATTCATAGAGCCGGACTTTTGAGTACACAAAATGTACACTGGAACTGTAACGACCCTGATTTTTGGTAAATAAAAATTTCGTTAAATATTTGAATTTTATTTTAATTACTAGGATTGCTTTTAAAATTTCTTTTTAATTTCTAATAATCCATCATAATTAGATTTGAGACTTTTAAAATTTTATTTTTTTCGCACCGGACAATCTAGTCATTTTCTAAAGACAAGTATGCTTATAAAAACACTTGTATATTTTTTTCCAATTTATGGATTGCGGCCTTAAAATCATTTTTTTTACTAGAAATCTTATTTAGCAAGCCTAGTTAGCTTCCAACCAAATAATTGGAGAAACCTAACTACCAATTCCCTTGGTTACCTTTCCCTAACCCTAGATGCATGGACCTTGTTGACCACCTTTGAGCCTTATGAACCCTCCTAAAACCTATTTGAACCATTAGGTCATTAGGGTTAATCATTGAACCCCATGACTAGTCATTCAAGCCCATGCCACCTTCTTTATTTTCTTTATCCTATGGTTAATAAATGTTAGGGGAAAATTTAACCCTTGGATAATAAAATCTAGTCATGCCAATGACTAATTAAACCTATCTAGACAAGTCTTTCCAAAAAGAAGCTCATCATTTTTCTTCCAAAAGAAACAAATCTAGCCTTGCCATGCATGCACACCTAATATAATCATGCCTAATTGCCTAGGTACACTTTCTAGGAAATTCTTTACCCTTTGAACAATAGTTGTTAGGGTAATTTTTATCCTTTGAATAAAAGGAATAAGTCTTGCCATAATCCAAAAAGTAACCAATTCTAGTATGGTCCTAGCCTTTTATTTTGTTACCAACCTAGGTTATAATTACCTAGACTTATAAGATCATAGTTAGTTTATAGCCTTATGTGGCATTTTCTTCCTTAACCTTTGGATAATAATTGTTAAGGGAAAAGTTGCCCCTTGGGTAATAAAAAACTAGTCTTGCTAATAAAAGACTTAAATTGGTAAAGCTAGTCAATTAGGTACTTGAAAAAAAAAATAGAAGGCAATCATATTGTTTCAAAAAGAAGTAAACTAGTCTTGCCACATGCAAGTCTAAAAACAATAGCCTTAACCCTAAATTCACCAACCTAATTACATTTCTAATTTTTCTTAAAGCTTATATTGGTATGCCCCTTGGATAAAAGTTTCCTAGGGAAATTGTAACCTTTGGTCAATGTTTAACTTAGCCATGTCATTTTTTTTTTAGCCTAATAAGACTAGTTAGTACTTAAGCATGCCTAAATATACCTAGGTTTACTTTCTAGGAAAAATCTTACCCATTGGATAATATTTGCTAGGGAAATTTTTATCCCTTGAGTAATAGTTATTAGGCATGCCAATGAAAACTTGTACAAGCTACCATTAGTCTTAAACCTATTGTCAACCTATTACTAATCAACTTTAAACATAATCATGGTGTTTCTTCTTGCAAGCTAGCTATCCAAGGACAAATTAGGCTAGAAAGCTTCCATGAAAACCTAGATTAGGGCTTAAAAGATGAAGTGACAAAAGAAGGAAGGCTTGGCATGCTTTCAAAGCCATACCTTTCAAAAATTGCCCATTGGACAATAATTGTTAGGGAAAAATTTATCCATTGGATAATAAGTCAAGTTTTGCTATAAATAGCACCCCACATTGGCCATTCAACTCACACATTCACCCATTCAACTTCTCTCTCTAAGAAAGTCTAGTGTTCTTGCCATGTTCTTGCTTAGTTCTTAAAGTTCTTGAGTTTTTTCTAAAGCCCTTCAACCTTCAAGAAACTCATCTTAGGCCGCCACTAAACCACCACTCAACCACCCTTCGATCCATAAAAGTTAGAAAGTTAGTCAAGAATTAGTTTCGAGAGAAACCTTTCTCTTTCGAAGCTACCAGAAGCCACCGTAGAAAGTTACTCCGTCCAACGTACTTACTTTTTCCGTAGCCATACCCACCGCCAAGAAGGAAGGTAGAATACCTCTACTCTATCCCTCGTATAAAAAAAAAAGAGATAGATAGTATTTACTTTTATGATCCAATGCATGGTAGTTAGAAACTTTTTTTTTTTAAATGGAAGTATGAGCATGAATATAGGATTATTAGATTTACTTGTCTTGATATGTGATAAGGCATAAGTGGTTTTCCACTCCAAAGGTGTCCGTCCATGTGACACTATGCCTTAGATTGTATGTTAATTGCTTGAGCATGATTATGTGAAATCAAGGATAAAATGAGCATGCTAAATAAAATAGAGTTGGATGATCTTGCTAGTTTAATTTCAAGATTTCAAATTAAATGATTTATGTGAAAAAGTCTCATCGCGGAGTCGAAGCATGAATACGAGACACGAAGATCTAGAAAATTAGAAACATGACACCTAGGGTGTGATTAAAGGCAATGACTTGGTAAAATATTTTTGAAACTACATAATGACCAATGTGGGAGTCATTATGTGAGTCGTGTGTGTTTTGAAAAGGAGAAAAAGCTTTGAAATGTGATTGTGTATGTTCCAATGGAAATCCGTGGCGGCGGAACCATTGTGAGGCTGTGTGTGTTCCAATGGAAATCCGGAACAGCGGAACCATTGTGAGGTTTGTGGCTTGGTTATCCGTGGAGAGGAGCCAATGCTGTTGTGTGCCAATGGGAACTCGGTGCGGCGGAACCATTGTGAGGATACTCGGGAACCCGGAACAGCGGAACCGAGGTTGGGTGTGTTAAAATACTTTTCGAAATGTTGATTTGGTAAAAGAAAAGTGAAAATGATGACACGGTCTATGAAACGCTGTGTAAGAGAAACTCTGATGTCACGGACACCAACAATAGTTAATAATGAATGTGGATGTGTCATTGTTAACTGTCTTGTTAAGAAAGCATGTACTGTGTAGATAACGTTATCTGTATGATTCATTGTTTGTAAGTTATGGGTTAGCGGGTATGGGATTATTCTACTGAGCTTTTTAGCTCATGGTGTTACCTTTGGTGACCCTGACATATTATATCGGTGGCGACGCTGGTATAATGTGTCAGACTTTGTAGATGATCAAGGTGAGCTGTACACCTTGGAGGCCTTTGGAGCAGAGGAGCTGGCTAGAATGGAGGAGCAGGCGGAGCAGTAGATAGGAACCCTAGTTCCCCTCCTTTTGTTGAATAAAAGTACTCTTGTGAGAATTATGATGTAATAATGAGCCAGACTCGATTTAGATTATTAATAAAATTCTCCTTTTAACGTATCCGGAAATTGGGGGCGTTACAGGAACCCTGAGATACGTCTTAAACAAATACTCCATTTTGTTTAATTTGTGCAATACGTTCTTTTGAGGGTTATTGCAAAAAATTAGCTCATTAAAAAAAAGAAATTAATTAATACTCCTATATCGATAAGAGCTTGATGAACTCAATCAATTTTCGGTCCTTGCAATATCTTTGATGTACTTTCTGTTTGACAAAAAAAAAAAAAAATTATCCTTTGATGTGATAATCCATCGTGTGATCTTATCATAAAATACGACTCACATGATTGCGACTCCGATGAACGGCCAAACTACACTATTCATTTCTCTCTCTTTTTTCTGAAACTATTCATTTCTCTTTAGACAAATGTGATTTGACGAAAACTTTTTCCAATATTTGATCACGGAATAAAACCGGTGTAATGCATTATAAAGGCAACGCATTATATAGAACCCTTGCCTTTACTTCCTCTTTTTCTTCAGCCCAGAATAGTTTCTTTTTTTTTCTTTTCAAAGATAATTGAAGGCGAATATGTGCTTCTCCATGAAGTGATCACATGATCCATTCCCACGGAGGCTAAAAATTTTAAATCTTTGAGTCATTAGGGGTTATGCCAGGTCGTTACTTTCAGGATCCCAAAATTAATATAAGTGCGTGCAAATTGGTTCAAACATCCGATTATTAAAAAAATCGCAGGCGCGCTTGTCGACAGGGTAGGAGGCTGGTGAGAACTAGGCATGTGAACGTTACTGGCAACATGCATTTGGTACAATTATGTATAAAGACTAAAGTAAGAAGGTTTGGAAGATACCTCGAAATTTCTCTCCAGAAATTGATACTAACTTGTATGATACTCATTAATTGATTATATTCATTATTTCAATGGTTTAAATTCCTTACATAGATATATCTCCCACTTTGATCCACCTCACAAATATTTTGGATCCCACTAATTTTGGCTCAAAATCACTAAAAAGTCTTGAACAAACTTTCACTTGACTGTTCAATTCTCTTCTCGGTCTGGTCAAAGGCAGACCATCCACCCATGGACTATAAAATTCATAGAAAAAAATATGCTCTTGCAACATGGCCTCAAGAGTCAAATCCTGCACAATTGTGTGGGAGTAAGCTGCCCGCCAACCACCTAGACTAACCCTCAAGCTACACTTGGATAGACCAGAAAAATACAAAGGAGAATCCCTGCCAAAAGGACCAGAAACACTTCCCACGCAAGCTACGCTTGAATAATTATAGAGTAGGAATATCCTTGCGAAATTCACGTAGCTCGTGATCAAATTAGATTTGTATATATACTATACAAAACTAGATTTGTATATATAATCCCCATGTACATAACTTCTAGCCTTCTCAATTAATGACCATCCATGCTCTATGGTAACTGACATCAACCCCATAATCTTTCTTCATCTCCTTCCTTACCTCCACTGGACGTTTGGACTCAAATCGTATAGACTCATAAAATAATCTGCCTATCAAACGAGAAGTACTCCGAGAACTGCTAGTAGACAATGCCTTAGCCCCACAAGCGTGCTCATTCATGAACTCTTTTTTTTTTTTTTTTTGGGAAATACAAACCACTAGGCTTCTCTAGCTTGGCCTTCTCACACACCACGTGCAATTAAATTCATTATTCGACAATGTGCCTTAACCGTCTCAGAATCATTCTTGGCATAAACGAACTTAAACCCATGAAATAAAGAATACTTGCATATATAAAGAATCTCGGAAAACAGCACCACCACCACCAACGAAAACCTCCCTTGATTGCATTACGCCAATTAGCCGACTTCAACCCTTGCTTCCATGATCACAAAAAGACGATATCAAATCCAATCCTTCGCCAACAGCAGACACCAACTCCCCACAGTCTACTACATTCAAACTACTACTAGATCCATCACCAACAGAAGAAGCCAAAGTAGAAAAGCAATTAAATTAAAAGTGTGTGAACTGGTGGAGAGGAAATCTAGGGTTTCGAATCCACCCCGAGCACGTAACAACGATATGCATAGGATAGGTGTGACATTTTATACGTTTATTTTGGTTAAAACCAGGGGAGAAGAACCTGAAAATAAATGTAACCATTCGACGAGCAATTGGCCAATGACAATATTTTGAAATTGTTTCAAAGTTTGGCATGACAAATTAAGCTAAAGCATTGGAATAAGAACCAAACCTTGTGCTCCGTACTTACCACACAAAAAAAAAAAGATCGTTCGAACATCCGCCCAAAAGGGTAGGGTAATAGGTAAAAATGTGAATTAGAGAACAGTGTATTGATATTTGTGAAGATGTATTAATATCTGTGAGATATCCATTGATATCCGAATTTGTTTCAAATTATGTGTATATTATCCTTCGCCTAATGGGCGGAGGTTAGCAAAATCGGGAAAAAATTACCCTTGTGCCCCAAGGCCCAAACGCAGCATACTAGGGTTGCATTTAAGTAGTAAAAGGCCGTGGGTCCGGATACGCGTATTGGGTTAGCCCAACCAAATCAAAACCCATTCGTTGGGCCTTTTTTTGTGTGTGCATAAATGGGTCCAGTATCAGTTGTTAACGCAGACGGCCTTCCTCTATCCATCTCTCTCTCTCTCTCTCTCTCTCTTGCATAAATGGCAACAGAGCGTCGCCTCCCTCCTCAGTTACATACTTGAAAAATGCACAATCCCACCATTTACCTCCCAACCGGCCTTCATTTACCGGACTACTTTCACATCCGTTTTCAGCGTTTCTACTTTTTCTTCTCTTCAAATTCAAATCTAGGGTTTTGGGTCAGGGTAGACGAAGAAGACAACATGAGAAGATCAAAGAGGTTGGCAACTCAGAACATCGCCGCCGTCATCGTCGCCCTCCCAAAGAAGAAGACGAGAAGATCAAAGAACGCCGCCGCTCCCATGTCAGAACTCCCAAATGACATAATGTCCGACATTCTATCTCGACTCCCTCTCAAATCACTCTTCAGATGCAAGCGAGTATGCAAGGTCTGGCGAAACATCATTCTGGAACCCAACTTCGCCGAATTGCATCTCTCAAGGTCTCCTCTCAGCCTCATCTTCTACCGCAACGGTAATAATAATAAAGATAATAACAATAGTGATAACTCCTCCTCCTCTCACTTCGAAATCTTACAACTCCACGATCCCCCTATTTCTGGTTACCGCATCGCCCAAATGAAATTCAATACTGAAATCTACTTCCCTCATATGCATATTCGAGTAGTACCTCATGTGATGGGTTAGTTTTGTTGTCGAATTTCGAAGGCCTTGTTATTGTGTGTAACCCACTTTAGGGCACAGCGTTTTATTCTTCCTAAACCTCAGAGGTTGGCACCAAAGTCGACATATGGTCATCTTATCGGATACTCGTCAATACAAGGTGTTAAGATATATTCATACATATACTGGATCAATGGAATTTGACATTTATACCCTTGGGATTGACAAAGAATGGAGGAGTCTTCGATACACTGCAGAGCCACCCGCTATTTTTTATGTCACGACATTAGTTTTTCTGAATGGGGCTCTTCACTGGATAGGCTATAAGAGACCAATGACCTTTTCCTGTTTCGATATCGAGGAAGAACAGTTCGGAAGCTTTCCCATTGCCTTTTCACCTTGGAGACCGTCGTAATAGTCTTGTGGTTGTAGATAATCAGTTGTACATTCACAACACGGATCCGTATGGTGAGTGGAAATTGAATTATTTTTGTTGTTGGTGTACATGTTTGTTTGACTGTAACATGAAATGTAATGGGGTAAGGCTGGAACAAGATTCTTAGTCCCGTCCCGTGACATCTAATTGGTTTGGAATCTACCAAGACATTCTAGAAAGTTTGACAGTGTTGTTTGATTTTAGATTGATTAGCATTCTTATCAAAATAAAATAAAATTACCGGAGTAGCATTCTCTCAGCATATTTTGTTATCCCCTTAAAATTCGCATTTTGTACTTGTAGTAGTGGTAGGTTTTTTAGCTATTCAAACCCAACTACACCCATAGATCATGCAGGGGAAGGCCAGTGTTCTAATGCACCTCCCTATTGATGGTGTTGAACTGAAGAGTTGGACTTGATACCTCTCGGCAAGGAGGGCAAGACCAAGTAAGTGGTATATTAACTGGCATGTTTTGTGTAAGAAATAAGAAACTTTTTATCTCGTGGGTCGGGCGGGCATCTAAGGTTGTTCCCCACCTCAGCCCGTGGAGCGTCTAGGGTAATGGTTTGTGCCGGGTCTGTTGTTGCTTGAATCAAAAGAGTTGGAAGGGAAGGTACAAAGTCTCATGCGGAACTCGCCAGGAGAATCCTTTTGCTGAGTCTCATGCGAGTGCAATTTTGTTAATGTTACCTTTCCTCTTACCAGCGTTTGTGTCCGTTCGATACACGGGATAAAAAAAAACTACTCCCTCTGTCTCTTTTTAAGTGTCCTGCTTCGTAATTCCAACTTATTAAAAAGACATCATCATTATACCTTTCACATCAACTTTTTCCTCCACTTTCCCTACTTACCCATAATCATTACACTTTTACTCACTAACTTTTCAAAATGAAATCTACTTTTAGGGGCAAAATGGAAAATTCACCAACTTTTATCCACTAACTTTACAAAATAGACACTTATTAAGGGACAGCCCAAAATGGAATACCGGACTCTAAAAAAGGGACGGAGGGAGTACATTGATTTTTTTCAATCCCATTCATCAAACGGGCACAACGCTAGTTGATTAAAAGATAGTTTAATATTTTTTCCGGTCTCGTGTTCGATGCACGCTAGCACCAAAAGACGTATGAAAAATAAATTTGGAATACCACGTCCCTGGGGCATAGAATATTTTTCCTCCATATTCAACCCCACATCTCTCTCCTTCCCTCTTCGACGTTTCCCTCTCACTTCGTGTTAATTGCACTTATTATTTACATTGTTCTTGTTTTCTTTCTGCCCCTTCCAATATTTGGGTTGATTTTGGTTGGGTCGTTAAATGTTGACCACCGGTTTGATGAAAAAACAAACCAAACCGGTAATCGACGGTTTTAATTACTATGATGTTTTAGATAAAAAGAAAATCACCTGTTTTGGTTACGGTTTTGTTTTTAGTAATAAGTTTCGGTTTTGGTTTTACCAATAGCCGAACCAAACCGTTGTCATCCCTATCTGGTCTGGGCCTTGAAATTAGTCAAAGAGCACGTGAGGCAACCTAGATACCCTATTATCAAACTATAGACGTCATGAAAGCACCGAACATATGCGTTCACTAAATTCTAGTATTTGAAGAATGTACACACAAATTCCCAGAGGTACAAAGACACAGCAGTACCTAGCAACCAGAAATCAAACAAAGAAGGTAGTCAGAAAGTAAGGCGTTTGGTATAGATTCAAAGTTGTGTTGCCGGCAATGAATCTGGTCCAGTGGTTCCATTTTGTGTACCTTTTTTGGTTAAAACTTGTAGTTAAGCATTATTGCAAATTTACGCAACCACTCTACCTTCTGTATGCTAACAAAAAGCACATCAATATGACAATATCCTATCAAGATGGCACAAATAACTACTCCAAAAGATACAACATGATATGGTCCATACTTCTCCAAAATATGCTGATGCATGAACTGGGATTTTTTCCAAGGAATAACAGATGGTATGAAATGTTTCATTATTCTTCTAAAAATGCTGATTCAATCTGGTTACAAACCTAATTGTCAAGTGGAAACGTTGACTCATAGGTGTGGTGGCTGATTCTACTTGAGTAAAATCATGCAACTTGCAAAGTAAAATTGGCACCATTAGCCAGAGAATGCTCCCATGGCAACTGAGGGGCAATTTAAGACATTTCCACAAGGGATTTGCGGTTGAAGTGTAGATGACACCTCCCTTCAGCGCTTAGACATGCTTCAAACAACAGCTAAGTTGGGAAGCACGGATTTTATTTATCAGAAAACGCATACAATCTTCCACAGAGCTACAAAGAAAGAAAATCAAATCAAATTAAAATGTACCAACACAGAGCTGCACTTCAATAGCTATCAACATCACACATTGTAGAACAAAAGGCAATAATGCTTCCCTAACTGAATCTTGTAAAAGGTACCATAAGAAGGTAGCCCTCCAAGAATGCCTGTCTAGTGACATATGTAAGGCATTTCTAGAACAAACAATACATCATAATATACTGGTTTGTTTGTGATACGCATTCTGGTTAAAGCATGAAAACAAATTCTGGATAGGTTACTATACTAATAGAATAAGATGATGGATGGATAACAGATGTGGTTTCCTTTTCTATGGACAAAACCTAACGAAAACCTGTTTGTTGTGTTGTTTGTTCGGTGAACGCCTTTTATAACACTACCCAACATTTGTATGTGTATGAAGGGACCAAAAGCTAGAAATGTAATTTGGGGGGACCAATGTAAGTGTAACAGACATAAAAACAAATGAAGTGAGCTACTAGAGACAATTATCGCGTGATGAAGATTATTAACAATTGGAATTGAAGCTAATGTGTAATATGTGAGCAAGTAGAGTCGCGTCCTGTTCTGGAGGAATACTAATGACACAGAGGGCAACAAAAAGAAGCTCCAAAAACATAGGACGCCATTCCATAAAAATCATAAAATCTCCATCATTGTTTAAATGTTGAGGGGCCCATGGCCCCCCTTGGCCCCCCTCTACCTTCGTACCTGTATGCGTACATGAATAGATACAACGGGAGACACATATCTTTTAACAGCACATTTTACAATAATTTTCAGTCCACCTGTAAAAGGTTGGCAATCTCAAAGATAGTAGTAGTATTTTCTAATGCAAAAAGAGTTTGAAAGTTGAAACAATTCCAAGATCATAAAGGAACTTGGGTGCGCTCTTCCAAATTTCCAATTGAGTAATACTTCAACTAACTTGAGACCATTCCATCTCAAAAGCGTACCAATAAACGTTATACCTAGTGGCGGGGAAAGATACATGCCATAGACATCTAACATTTCTTTTACGTTCAGAATCACACTTTACTTGACCAGGTTGCAGGGATAATGATTTGGAGAGGTGCAAATGCCCATTTTTGACAACGGAACATGTCGCGAGTAGCAGGGCAGTGCTGTGTGTATTTCAAATATATTTTATGCTGACAGAATATAGTTCTCCTACAGCTGCAAGAAAATGGATATTGGATAGTTATGGAGGTCGCAAATCACCAGATTGTACAAAGACACGCTAGCAATCTACATGTTCATTAGTTTTACACCTTAAATCTATGCGTAAATCTATGTTCCATTGCACACAAGTTCTATGACATATAACCTTTCAAATCATTAGTAAAAGGTTCAGAAACCAAGAAGCTTCCTGATTATTGAAACCAGATCTCGAACACAAGTGGAAATGAAGAAACTACCAGAAGTCCACTAAAAATCCTACAACAGTGCAAATGGCACAATGTCAAGTGAATTGCCCACCAGACTGGGCATTGATTTAGAAAGCAAGTTTTTTCAAGATGGGGCTCATAAAAGCAATTTGTGTTCCGCAATATTTGCTAAATTAGAGTTTGCATTTGTCAAAGGCAATATCACTTCAGTTGCAAGCACTACTGAGGAACCTAACTTCAACAGGACGCAGTTGTTCATTAACCACCAATAGGCCATCAAATCTTATCTGCGGCCTAAAAATCGGAAAGATGAAATTGTCTTATACAGCTATATACTGATATAAAAAAGGATACGGCATTTCAGATTTTACAGTGGCGTAAATTTTTTATTAGCCAACATTGTCATTTGGAAGTCATCGTTTTACCGCATTAGAAGACTTCCACTTTCACTAACTGCGGGGGCAATACATGGAAAGCAGCAGTTACTGAATAACTGTCTCTGTTAGATTCAGTCTTCCGGTTTAGGAAAACAAAGGGATTGCTTTGCTTTTATCTGTATACTACTCTCCAACCACATATCAACCTTTGTCTGATTCGTAAAGAGCATTGTGGAAAACAAAACAGAGGGAGAACAAGTGGGTAAGGTGTGGCAAAGCATACCAATCACCCCTGAAAAGCTTGACATTGATGGACAGCATTTGTCCATGGATTGAGGTGCATTGTGTGGAGCACACATGTGATTAGCGTAAGAATTTCCTTCTCTTTTACTTTTCTTGCTCTATTTTCTTAACGAAATGTTTCGGGAATCCTTAATTTTGAATTGTGGAGTTCATTTTTTGAGTTTTTTCCAATATCAGTGACAAATTCAGAGAGCAGTGGTCTACTACGTTTTCATCATTTCTTTTTGTGTGGAAAAATTTGTAAAGACCTAAATATCATTGGGATTGCCCACGCACACACCCTCTAGCATCTTATAAACAGCTTCAGTGAACGAAAAGGTACTGTGTATCTGACTGTAGGTAGATCATTCCATTTTGAGATGTTTCAAAATGGTAGCAATTTGATAGCTTTTCAAAAAAGACCATCACTTATGGATGTTTATGAGTGCACTTATAGATGACTGAGAGTTCCAAGATAGTTAATATAGAGGCAATGATAGACCATCTTCAAATTTGAATTGTAAGTGCAACTATTACATGTCTGATTTAAAATTCTCAAAAGGAGATCAAGATTTAGGAACGAAAAGAGTACCTTTTTTCAATCTGAGAGAAGTGCACAAGTAAATCCATCCTTAACGAGCTTGCTAACTGCATCCCTGAACTTGTAATAATCCTCAACTTTATTATACACCTGATGAGATATCCGTGCATACCCAGTTATTGGATCAACCTCCCCATCTTTCGGCACCAGATAATAAATTGGCACTTCGACGCCAAAAGAATCCCTCAAATGGGTCCTCAACTTCAACCCATCTGAATCACTCAAAATCCCCAAACAAGATGGCAACCCAACCATAGCCATACTCGAACACATCTCCGGTGGTGACCCCAGATTTGTCCCCCATGCTTTTACCAACATGTCCCCCATCTCCACAACTTTTTGGTGATTCCTCTCCCTTATCCCCTCAATTCCACCTTCAAATCTGTTAACAAACTCCAACACCTCTGGAACTACAAGCTGTGCACTGTAATCCCTAGTTCCAATCCAAGTGCTCTCCATAGCCAATCCATTCCCGTACTCGTGTGAAACCACAGGGTGATGCAAATTGGAAAACTTGTCTGATTTTCGACAGTACAAAAAAGCAACAGCCGGAGGACAAAAAAACCATTTGTGTAAATTGCTAGTGTAGAAATCAGCCCCAATTTCTTTCATGTCTACTTTAGTACACCCAATTCCGTGGGCTGCATCAACGAAGATATGATCCACGCCCTCATTTCTGCAAATTTCAACCAATTCCTTGGCTGGAATTACTACACTCGGCATTGAGGTGATGTGATCTATTACAGCTAACCTAACTTTGTGACCGTTGGATTTTCCGTTTTCTAGGGCTCTTCTGAATTCCGAGATGATTTGTTCGTTGGAGGATATAGGGAAGGGCATATGGACCTCAATGACTCGGCCGCCGGCGCGGGAAACGTAGGCATGGATGGATTTCTTGATGGCGCCATAGGCATAGTGGAGCATGACGGCAGTGTCTCCCTTGTTGAATCTGTTGGAATATTTCCATAAGTTAGAATAATTTGCTTCTATAATTTATTTGTTGCAGGAGGAATAATGCTAACTTCCTGGTTTTTTATTTTCCGATGTTTACATAGTTAAGATGGTGAAAGTGTATGATTTTGTTTTAAAGCAATAAAAGTTTGTAAAAATTTAGGAAATATGTGTTAAACCTTAAGTTTTGACGTTTCTGGATTTTTTTTAAAGATTATATGAAGTTTAAACATCGCTTATCTATCGAGCAAAATTTATAGATCAACCATTACTTTGCCCCACATGGTTTGGACGTGGTGCGACTTTATCCTCTCCTATTCAGAAAAATGATAAAATCATTTTTGCCTTGTCTTCGTCTTTCTCCTCCTTGTTGTACTCTACATCCTAAAGCCTATTCAACCCCAACTTCAATCATACACTCACCTACATAACCTAAACCTCGATTGTGCACTCACTTACAATTTTGTACACCCACATAATCCTGAATCCTACATGAAACTTTCATTTGGTGTCCTATGAGCATTGAATTTTTCCCCCACTTTCAGCACAATCGGGAGTCAGCACAAGTGAAGTTAAAAGAATAGCGTACATCAGAGCATCTCCGATAGTTCGAGTCACTTTTTAACCAAAAGCTATTTTTTGACTACATTAGAGCATCTCCAATTTTGACCCAAACCCTCCCCCAAATTTAAAATTTGGGCAAAATCTTCAAAAATCTCTCTCCAATCCTTTACCCAAACGCTTCCCCATTTTGGGTTTTACCCATTTATTTTCCCAAATTTGGGACAACTCAAACCCTTCCCCATTTTTCCAACGGCTATATTGACTTCATTTATTATTTACCTTTTCACCATTTCTAGCATTGCAGCCATTGTTTCCACGCGACTCGACTTTTGCTCTGGCGACCACCTTCACCCGTCTTCTTGAACTTCAATAAGAAGGCAAGAAACAGAACATTCACTTCGATTTCTCACTCTGATTTCTCGGATTCGTCATTGCGTTGGAGTAGGGGTCATCGCTAGAGTGCAATCGGAGTCACCGGAGTGTCGTCATAGTAGAGGTGGTGGTGGGTCGGAGGGAGACGGAGGGGTGCGGTGGGGGTGGGTCGGCGGTGGTGGGTTAGAAGAGGAAGAGAGAGGGTGTCGAGAGAGAAAGAGATTTGGGTCTGAGGGAGAGTGAATTTGGGTTTAATGGTTGGAGATGCACCTTCCCAAAATGGGTTTTTACCCAAAAGGCCAAAATTTGACTCAAATTTGGAGGAAAAAATGGTTGAAGGCTGGAGATGCTCTTAGGATTTTGTCAAAATTTGGCAAAATTGCTCCAATGGTGCTAAAGCCATATTTTATTGTTGCATCGATTGAATCATTTTGTCATACATCGAGCCAAGTTTGGATTGACAAACAGCAAAGCCATATCTTGGACCATTCGAGGTCCATTTTTGAGGTATCATGTCAAATGATGGCTTCGGCTTTAGAAATTGTTACCATTAGAGATTGCTCTCACAGGGTCTCGGACATCAAATTTCTCCTACTCTTTATTATCTTCATAACCATTTAATACATAATTATTATAACCTAATTTCTTCTTGTAAGACAAAAACTTATATTGATGAAATTGAATTATGAACCTGAACCATAAAGCATGTTACAGCATCTCCATCACTTAGAGCATCTCCAGACTCCAATGCATACTCCATAACTCCAAATCTTCCTCCATTCCTCCATTTTGGAGGAATTATGCACTCCAACCCATCCTCCATATTTGCCTCCATTTTGGAGGATTGATTTCCATCCTCCATATTTGGAGTATGAGGAAAGAAAATAGAGGATCCTTCAAAATCACTTTTTGAATATAAAACTAGAGAAATAATTGAAGTTGACATTGAAGTACACAATTATTGGACTCAAAGTGAGATAAAATTTGAAATAAAGATGAAAAATAGAGATATAGAGATTCATGGTTGAAGTGAACATGAATGGTGAATTCCTCTTAAATCACTTTTTGAATATAAAACTTTATTTTGATCCTTCCAAATAGAGTTATAGAGGACATTGGGTTGGAGATGCTTACCACTTTTTTCCACTCAAACTTAAAATTCGAGTAAACCCCCCCTAAAATCCACTCTACTCCTTGACTCAAATCTATATCAAATTGGGTTTTACTCAAATTCAAAGAAGACTCAGAAATTTACTCAAATTTCGTAAGGCTATTTTACCCTCCCAAATTTACAATCATGCCAATAATCAGTCTTTTACCCAAATTTACGGCTATTTTTCCCTTCCACGTTTACGATCATGCCATTAATTTAATGAGGCTTTAACTCAAATTCGTGCTTAAATTTGGGTTTGCCCATTAGACTGCTTCATACCAAACAAATGAAGCTATTACTTGAATTCGAGGAAGAATATGAGTAAAGGCTCTTAGAAAAATAGTTGTAATGTATATCTACCTGCCCTCGGCGAAGGCCCAGCTAGTGTGCTGGAGCACAATGGCGGCGGCCGTGGTGGCGTTATCAACCATGGAGATCTCCTCGACGTCGTCGGCGTTGATCAGATCTTTTATTACATTTCTAGTACGGAGAATCGAGGGTTTGAGCTGGTTGTAGTAAAATTCGTCGGGCTGTTGGAGCCATCTGAGCTGCCACTGTCGTTGGGCGGCGGAGATGTATGCCGGGCAAGACCCGAAGCTGCCGTTGTTGAGCCGGGCGACGGAGGGGTCGTGGTGGGCGAACTCGGACCGGAGGTCCGAGTCGGTGATTGGAGTGGGGGTTGGGGTTTTGTTGCCGTTGGATGATATGTGGCTGTGGTTGCTGGTGGTGGTGTTGAGGTCGAAGTGGTGGTGGTGGGACTGGGAGGAGGGCATGAGTGTGGGGGGGAGAGGAGAGAGAAGATGGGGAGAGTGAGAGGAGGACATGCCGTGAGAGACACAGAGAGAGAGAGAGAGAGAGAGAGGGGACATGAAATCGAAACCAAATACTCCTATAGGTCCTAATTTGGTTCTTTTTCTTTTTTGATCCGCTAAATTTGGTTCTCCTGTAGTTGTTGTTGGTTTTTTTTTTTTTACATGTTCTATTTCCACAGAGGCTATGAGGAACATAAAACAAAATTATTTGTATCTTTCAAATTATATCTTCGAAAAATTCCTGAGGAACACTTTTTTTTTTTTCTATTTTTGAATTTTTTTTAGTGGTATTCAATTTTTGAATTGATGGAGTAAATTTTTCCCTCTGCAATTTAATCTTTTATAACAAAACCTTAATTAATTTGATTAAGTGAGATTTTAAAAATTATTAAAAGATAAGTATAAGTAATTTGAAAGTGACCCAAATGCTCAAAAAAATACTACTCCGTAACAAATTGGGAGGGGATTAGTAGTAATTTGAGCGCCTGGTTTTGGGATCAAAGAAGATTCACAATGTCGTTTGTGTGAGAGTGAGAGACACAGAGGGTGAGAGGTCTGACGGGCCGGCATTGACTTTTCTCCGGGCCTAAATTATTAGTATTCCGTTCTATTTTGTGTGTCCATTATTTTTTTTATATTTATTGTCTATCTCTTTTAATGTGAATCTTGAAAAATATACAATATAGATTTTATTTGATAGATTTCATTTTATTCTATAATACAAAGTTGTCGAAATCATGAAAAACATTATCAATGGAAAGATATAGACAATAGATACAAAAGACACAAAAGAAATATTGGATAAACAAAATGAGACGGAGTTAGTACAAATTTTGGATAAAATTTAATTGACACCCCTAAGGTTTGTCTTCATGACAAATACGCCGTCACGAATAATAATGATTATAGTAAATCCTATGTAGTTTTAACATTCAACAAACAACTATTTGACAAAAAAAAATCACGTAATAGGATTAGCCAAAAGCGTTTTATATTAAAAAATTTATTGTTTTAATTAAATAATAAAAGCACTTAATTCACGATTTTTTTACTCGAAGGTAGTAAGTTTGTCCTTCTTGACCCAAAAAAAATGATTCTTCTGAGTGTTAAGAAATAAATGGTTATAATAAATTACTTCTTTTTTTTTTTTAATCGAAACAGCTCCTCCAATGAGTTAAAAAGATCCTTTTTTATTCAAAAAAGTGAGTTCATAGATATTTTTTTTTTAGTTTTTATTATCCACAAGGGTGAATTTTTACTTTTGCCTCATTTCATTACGTGTTTAGAAATACAATTGTCAATTGGGGGTGTCTTTAAAACGCACATACAGGGACAGAACTAAGATTTTACCCTAGCAGTAGGGAAATGTATACTAAAAAAATAAAAAGATGCATAACAATATTAATAGTCATTGGCTCCAGAAAAAATTAAAATAACATAACAAAAACTATAGTAAATGATGTTTTTCATTTGCACATGGAGTATGAAAAAAGACTAACTTTAATTTTGGGCATCAATAATGTCACTCCAACAACAACAATAGCAGCAGAACCCATGTAGTCCCCAATCATTAGGGGTATGGGCGGAGGAGGATTGGAGACATATCTAACCTTGGCAATATGCACAATGCACAAAGTGGCTGTTCTCAGAATACCACTTAAACAGTACCCCCCCCCCCCACACACACACACCTATGTTTGTTACGGAACCATGCCCCCAAATCAAAGCCAAATGGCATCAGAGAAGGCAAGCCTAGAGACCCAATTCAATTTTTATGCACATTACCATGCTTCCTTCATTAATAGTCCAGAGTATCGGTATACACAAAGATAATGCCACTCCCCAAATTTATAATGTCACTCCCCAGATCCCTATATGGATTTCCCAAATTGATAACCGCACTCCCTTTTGGGAGTGGCATTATAAATTTGGAGAGTGACATTATAATTAAATTCCCTTAATTTTTTAGGTTATAAGTTTTTAGGGTTAGAATGTGGAGTTTTTTTTTTCGTAATTACACATCTTCATTTATATTATTTCACTTTGTGGCCCATTGAATTTAGTTTTAGAATACTTTTTTGGGTTTCATTTCTTGAAAAAAAAGAAAGAAGATTTATGACTAGTATATAATAAAAAATAAGAAAAAAAAAACTAGCAGTGGCGAGACTATATATAAGTTGGGTATAATTTTATTTTTTTCACATATAATAATTACATTTTCTAAAATTCTTGTCGTGGTGACTGCCGCCACTATATCCCCCTGATCCCATCCTTACGCATATAGAAACCACATGGGATTCATTGTTATTTCTCATATGTGAGAAGGATATCCGTCACTAAGACAAACTTCAGGTGGTGTCACTGAAATGTATTGTTATATTTTGTAAGTAGATAGTATAAAATAGATGAGTCCCTTTTGAAAAAAATGTATATATAAAAAATGTATGTGTGTATATATATATATCCAAAGGTTATATAATAAAAAGGAGTTTTTGGCCTACCATTTTTCAATTTCGGACCAATTTACCCTTTAATTTCACCCATTTTACCAATTGCCCATGCCATGCCAAATTCTCCTTTACAATTTTGCCCCTCGATTTTGAAAAATTTACAAGATCCAAAGGTTTTATATTATTATTTTACTTTATTATTATTATTTTATTACTATTATATTCCAAATGTTTTTTTTATTATTATTTTTTTCCCAAGCATTGTATAATAAGAAGGAGTTTTTGGCCTACCATTTTTTAATTTGGGACCAATTTACCCTTTGATTTGGCCCATTTTACACATTGTCCAGCCTTGCCAAATTCTCAATTACAAATTTTGCCCCTCGATTTTGGACAATTTACAGTTTGCCTAGGTTTTATAATGCGCCATAGTTTGCCTAGATTTTGGCCTGCCATTTTTAATTTGGGACAATTTTGCCCTTTAATTTCGTTCATTTTACCAATTGCCCAGGGATGCCATTTCCAATAATGCCCCTCCCCACCTCCACCGTCACCTCCAGCCCAAGACCACCCAAAACACCCACCTCCCCTCTCCTCCGTGGCACCACCACCTTACTCTCCCCATACCACCGAGCTCCACCACCCGTCACCTCCTCCTCTTGGCCTCACCACCATCTCTTCCGTCCTTCGGCTCTCCGCCGAACCGCCACCAACAGTGGGTTTCACACCCACGCCGCTGCCGCGGGCACCGCTGGATGCCGCCTCAAGATTTCGGAACCACCACAGCGATCTACGAACACCGTGCAACACTTACCCAAGCTTAGAATCGCGTTTGAGGTAGTTTTTCGAAAACCCAAAACCTTAACCTGCATTTTAATGGAAATAGTACCGAAACTTAATTTTTGATGTAGATGGTGACCTAAATTTTATTTATTAATTAATGTTTAGTTCTGTTTCCATTAACTTTTAGTCCTATTTGTATGGAAAAGTTTTTGGCAGATTAAATTGGATGGTTTAATTGTTGCATAGATGAGAAGTTATGGTGGATTGTGGTATTGAAATTCATGTGTAGAAAAATTATGCGATTAATAAATTTATCGCAATAATCATAGTTTATGTAGTAATTATTTAATAATTAAATACGTAACAATTTGGATTTAAAATGTAAATAAGGAGATATTAATTTATCGGAATAATCGTAGTTTTTGTTCATCCATTTTTTGAAACCGTTTAGCCCAAAACTAATTGCCCATGTAGTTAAGAGACGAAAGCGTATCAAATTCTTACTGCAAGTGTAACGGAAATTAACCCAAAGCAACAAAATTTGTTGTCAAGTTCCCTTTCCTTTAATCGAACAGGAATAAAACCAAATTCTAGGAAAAGATTTCACCATACAACTGTTGGAATTGGTGAAATAAGTTCAAAGACTTACGCTCTATGTGGTATGTATGTAAATCATCTAATGCTTTTGCTATTTTGATCAAACTATGTAATATATATTCCTAGCTATTTTCATAATCTTCTATTGCTTCCGGCTCTAAAATTACAAAAAAGACATATCTAGCCTATATCAAAACTTATTCCCTTTGACGGGCATACATTCGTGCTGTGCAAGAAGGTGAATCTACCGTTTCCTAACACGCTCTCTTCAACGGGCAAAACATTCGTGCTATGCACGAAGAAGGAACCTAGTATATATATATAAGTACCAACTGATGTAAGTGATGTTAGCTCAATTGACCATTTTTATATACTTTCGAATGAAAGAAAATTTAGGGTGTGAATCTTTGTTATAAGCAAAGATTCAATTATTTCTTCCAGAGATTCTTTGCTTACTAATTCCCCTAAATGGGGCCATCAATCGCTCTTATGTCTAATTTGATTTAATTGAATATTTGTATTCTTCGATCTCATGTAATAAAAAAACAAATGTAAGTATATTCTCAACAGTTGTTGAGGGATGGCGGGTGAGTTAATTTAAGGGAGAATTTTTCATAAGTCCACTATACCACTTTCCAAACCCCATAAGTCCACTTCTAAATTCTATAACCCCCTAAGTCCACTATCCTATTAGTAAAGATATAATAACCCCGGTTAGTCTAATATACCCCTGCTTTTCAAAACTATTTTGCCCCGTTTTTTAGTCATTTCAAAAAATCTCTATCCGAAAAATTCAGTCCCCATTATAAAACCCCTCCCCCCTTCCCCCCCTCCCCCCATTTCCAAAGCAAACCAGATTGAGAGGAAAAAAACAGAGACGACGATCTCGTCATCGGCCCTTCTTCGTCGTCTTCAGACGATCTCGTTGTCGGCCCTTCTTCGTCGTCGTCGGCCCTTCTTCGTCGTCGGCCCTTCTTCGTCTTCTTCGTCGTCGACCTTCTTCGTCATCGGCGTCAATCGCGTTCGTTCACCAACTGTACCAACGGTCGCACCCGTTCACCAACGTTCGTCTCCGTCGCCCTAGTCGCCTTTGATTCGCCCCTGTTTCAGTCGAACGCCGTCGCCGTGGCGCTAGTTGCCATTCTTCGCCTTCGTTTCTCCATCGCCGTCAGATCCTACGTCGCAATCGATACACTAGGTATGTTTCTCTCCGTATATATGGTTATATGAATGGTTTGGCTAAGTTATTTAGGGTTTTGATTGCGAGTATATAAGGTTATATCCCTAAGTTATTTGCCCCTGTGATTGAGGGTTTCGTACACAGACCCTGCTTTGAGCAGTTTGTGTTTTCCATCGTATATATGGTTATATAAATGGTTTGTCTAAGTTAAGTTAGGGTTTTGATTGCGAGTAGATATGGTTATATCAAACTCTGATCGGTTAGGTATTGGTTAAGTTAAGATAGAGTTTTGATTGTGAGTATATGTGCTTATATCAATCTTTGATCTGTTAGGGTATGGTTGAATTAAGTTATGGTTTTGATTGCTTGTATATATGGTTATATAAAGGTTGGTTATATTCGAATTTTGTTATAGTTTGCGAAGAGTCCCAAAGAAGTTCGAAATTCAATACAAAATCTCATCCATATCAGATAGAATGAGATTGACCTAAGAAAGATTAATGTCGATCTGCCAAACAAAATGAATATGGATATCTAGGCAAATAACCAATTGAAGATTAGTTCTATGAAAATATATTCTTCTTTTTATTTGCCACGGTAGATGGCTGACTGAGCCAAATTAGGAAGGGAAAAAAGAAAAAGATGAATGGTCAATCTTGCATCTTTTTGAAGAGTAAGCGTATAACCATTGGCGTAAGTGAGAAAAGTAAAATAGCATAAAGCAAGCTACTTTCCCACATCTCAGTTCTTTGACAAGAATAAACACAAAGGCGAACAGATGAACTAGAAGCAGAAACAATGGCACTGCTTTTCCCAGAAAGACCACCATCAAGTCTGTTGTACAATTTGCAAGCACCAATCAGTTCCAAAGAGAAGTTTCATTTATTTTCCCAGATAAATAGTGTTTTCCAAGTGCCATAGGGTATTTCATTTCATGTATGATATAGGAGATGTATGATATAGGAGTTGCAGGCATAGTTTGTGGTAAATTCAAATTCATAAGTACACTTTCTAGGTGTATTCACTGTCCCAACTAAATGTGTCAGACATAAGCCCCACACCCTTATCTGAAAGTAGTGTCTACGACACGGGTGCTTTATACAATTAGGAGGATCCATGTAACATAGTTGATACCCAATGCATAACAGTTACATTGTATCTACTCTCTGCAGTTACATGTTTCATGCACTCACACGCCATGTGGATTACTCACAAATCTCAACTAGGTTATATAGTTTGGTTTAGAGCTTTCTTTTTTAGAAGAAATTCAAGGAGAAGCAAGTCATTGAGGGTTATATCCCTAAGTTATTTGCCCCTGTGATTGAGGGTTTCGTACACAGACCCTGCTCTGAGCAGTTTGTGTTTTCCATCGTATATATGGTTATATAAATGGTTTGTCTAAGTTAAGTTAGGGTTTTGATTGCGAGTAGATATGGTTATATCAAACTCTGATCGGTTAGGTATTGGTTAAGTTAAGATAGAGTTTTGATTATGAGTATACGTGCTTATATCAATCTTTGATCCATTAGGGTATGGTTGAATTAAGTTATGGATTTGATTGCTTGTATATATGGTTATATAAAGGTTGGTTATATTCGAATTTTGTTATAGTTTGCGAATGTAAACTGTGTGTGATCCTACGTTGCTATTGATACACTACGTATGTTTCTCATCGTATATATGGTTATATGAATGGTTTGGCTAGATTAAGTTAGGGTTTCGATTGCGAGTATAGATGGTTATATCAAACTCTAATTGGTTACGTATTGGTTTAGTTAAGATAGGGTTTTGATTGCGAGTATATGTGGTTATATCAATCTTTGATCCGGTATGGTATGGTTGAATTAAGTTAGGGATTCGATTGATAGTATATATGGTTATATCAATGTTGGTTATATACTAATTTTGTTAAAGGCTGTTATTTGTGGAGTTGTTCAAGGGGTGAAGAGTATTAAGTTACCTGTGAAGTCGACTGTGAAGAAGGTGACGGCGACGAAGGGAAAGAAGTTACGAGATCTCCTCTTTTTATTTTTATAGAGTTAAAAAGAACAAAATCTCATGTATAACATTTTTTTGTGTGTATTATTGTTACTAGAAGCAAGTCATTGAGGCCGCTGCGCGGACCAATTCAATAAAGTGAAAATATAATGGAAAGAAGTTACGAGATCTCCTCTTTTTCTTTTTTTAGAGTTAGAAAGGACAAAAATCTCATGTATAACGTTATAAGGTTATATGACCTTATAAGGTTATATGATTATTTTTGTCACATGTATTACGTTTTTTTTTTGTGTATTATTGTTACTAAAAGCAAGTCATTGAGGTCGTTGCGAGAACCAATTCAATAAAATGAAAATATAATGTTATACGATAGTTTTTGTGCAGCGAAACTCAAAAAAAATTCAACAAAGCAGTTGAGATCAAGATGTAACTCTACAAAGCAGAATATACAATGTTATATAACATTATATAAGTACAATAACGTTAGATACGAAACTGATCCAACGTAACTGTTATTTCCTGAGAATTTTGCGTGATTTCAAACTTATAAGGGATAATGGGCTAAACGGATGGGATTTGAATGAAAGGGTAAATCTGTCAGGCACTATTTCCCTTTTTAAATGCAATGGACTTTATGCCTTACCAAATACATATTAGTGAACTTAGTGGGTTAGAAACTTGATCAGTGGACCTAGTGGGTTAGAAACATACTATAGTGGACCCTAGACCAATTTTTTATTAATTTAATTGGTGACAGATAGATGAACTCCAATACCACACTAAACAAACAAGTAGACTGCCACAAATATGGTTGTTAAAGAGCATCTTCAACCGTATTTTATTTTTGTCTTACCCAAAATATATAAGGAATATATAATTTTCCTTTATTTTTTCATACACATAATTATTGAGATGGGAATTGAGGTTGAAGAAAAGGGAGAAGAGAGAGATTGTTCTTTTTCTTTTTTGAGGGAAAGAGATCGTTCGTGTTGGCGATAATTATGGATTTCTCGAGTGAGAACAGGTTTGATACATGTACGCTAGTGAAAATCGACCAAGGCAAAATATCTAACAATTGTGGTTGGGAATTGATTTTGCTACTCCCATTTTTGTTAATGCCACTCCCTTTCTCTCACAAAACAAATCATCTAATAAAGAACTAAGAGGAGTGACATTAATAAAAAGAGGAGTGGCAAAATCACTCCCCTTGTGGTTTTTTCGTTTTCTTTTTTACATTGAAGGATGAGAAGTGACATAAAAATAGGTTGAGTTGAGTGAGGTGGCAAAGTTTGACAAAGCCAAACTTGCTGTAAAAAATCAGCACAAGAAACCAATTTATCGAATTTTTGGCAGCAAGTTTTTTTTTTTTTTATCCATTTTGGCAGCAAGTTTGACCAAGGGATGAAGAGCCTCTTGCCATATTTTTAATTTTTTATTGTTAAAATTTGACAATGACAAGGAATTTGGTGTACCGGTAGACTTGCTAAAACTAATGTATTATTTTAGTTTTCACAGCGGAAATTACTCCATTTTTAGAAATATAAATTAAGTACATACAGATATATTGGAACTTATATCAACTCAATTTACAAAGAGGGAATTAGTAAATCATGTGTGTCGATATATATATATAATACATTAGTTTTAGCAAGTCTACCGGTACACCAAATTCCTTGTCATTTTCAAATTTGGAACTTATATCAACTCAATTTACAAAGAGGGAATTAGTAAATCATGTGTGTCGATATATATATATACACACACACACACATATATATGTTATAGTCTTCACCTAAGGTCATAAATGGTTTATTACCATTAGCGGATCTGAACCATTGAATACACGATCCAACAGCCTTAAACAAAAGTTCGCACATAGCTTTTGTAAGGGATCCCTTAGGTGAAGTGGACTCTATATATATATTAAAAACGAGGAGTGATTTTGCCACTCCTCTTTGTCTCTTGATTAGATTATTTATTTTGTGAGAGAAGGGGAGTGCCATTAACAAAAAAAAATGGAGTGGCAAAATCAATTCCCTTAAAAACATAAGTCAATTAGAACAACAGTGGCTGATTTTAACTCAACGGTGACAAAAATGTATACAAATTTTTTTTGCATACAAAACCTATATAAGATAACTATAATTTGAAGACTTATCGAGCCTAATTTATTCTATTTTGTTGAGCTATATGATCTATTTACTCATAAATTTTAGTAAATTTTCATGGTAATGACTTCGGTGTCTCCGGAGACACCGTAAGAAATGGCATAACAAAACCAATTGAAGTATAACTAAAACCATTAAAATGTATAACTAAGGCATAACAAAAGAACTTGGTACTCATAGAACCGGTCATTGATGGAAAAAAAAAAACTTTACCCCCACCCCATTAACCACTGTTAAGAATTTTATTCTCTACATCTCATCTCTTTTCTTCCAATCTCTCATCTTTATTCCAGTCGGCCGCCACCATCACCTCCGGTCATCTCTCTCCATTCCTCTCCCTCCAAACTCCACTATAAATACCACCTCCTCCCTCACCTCCGAAACCACAGCAAACACACACCTCTCTCACCCTCAACACGTCCAAATCCAGTAGAGGAATAGGTGAAACCGAGCTCCGGCCATGGAGGTTTAGTGAGAGAAACCATAGAGAGAGAAAAGTGGGTTTCTCACCTACACCACCCCAAACTCCGAATTACCACTTCCAAACTTCCTTACCCACCAAAATCCTCCCAAAACCGCCACCAACTGCCCTGAATCGAGCCCAAACCCCTGTTCTCATCATCTCCCCGCGAAATCGAAAACTTTGAAAAACCTATTTTAAGCTTTTTCGACCGAACCTGAGGTAGACAACTATTTTCTCACTCTCCCTAAGTATAATAGAGTAGTTTTGACTAGTTAACATGGCTTGAAATGAGCCCAAACGGAAAAATAGCTTACATGTGTTCTCTGCATTTTTTACCATTCTGATATTATTTTTGATCCCGACACTCTATGTGATATTATTTACAAAGACGATGGCCCTTATGATATTAACTATATACCTTATGATATTATTAATCTAACACACGACTGACATGATATTATTTTTATTACTGTGTAATATCAATTGGGTATAAAAAGTAACAATTATATCACTTTAATTTTTTCTGTTAAGTTAAATAAAGAAACCATGAGTTTTTGTACAAAAGTAGATTATATTGTACTTAAATTTACTCCTACTATATTCTAATGATCTTTAGTATTGGTGATCGTAAAATATATGTGTGCGTGTATATTATTTAATTAATAACATGGTTCATATAGTAAATCTTGAAAAGAAAAACTAGTAAATAAAAATAAATCAATATACAAGTATTACAAAAGGATAAAGTAGTATATTTTATGAATGATATAAAAGTGAATGGATTTGTAAATTAGTAGAAAATATTTCTACTAATTTTCTGATGACCGATCTAAACCGTTAAAAAATTGCACATCTTATCGATTCTGTATTTGTTGCCAACTTCAGTGATAATCGAAACTTAACCACTATTAAATATTTTCAAATAAATGCGAAAAAAGTTTGGCGCGAAACTTACAAATGCAAAAAAAAATTCAAATAAGGAAAAAATTCTGAAATTTAATTTAAATTTAAGTTAAGGTCACCAGAACACAGTAGCTAAAGTGAAGCCTTATTTCGTGTGGTTGATCAAAAGATATTAAAAAAAAAAAAGAAAAAAGAGGGGGCAGAAGGGCCAGGAATCGAACCTGGTCCACTTGGTATTTGAGCAACTTACATGACCACGGCAACAAGTCAATCATTTGTTTTGGTATGAGAAGCTTTTAATATATAAGTTCTGAAGATAATATATAAGTTTTAGTGGGTGCATTCTCCGTGCACACAAAACGACAGCGTTTTTTGCTTTGATCTTTGCATTGGTTCAAATGCTCGATCTAAACCGATGAGATACAACATATTGTTGATTTAATCATTGTCACCAAATTCGGTAATAATCAGATATCGGCAACCACATAATCGGAACACATTTGGTGTTTCCAAAAGCGTTAAAGTCCCATACTGCACCAATCTTCGGCCGCCTCGGCTATTTTTTTCAAATCGGGACCGTCTATGTTTTACGTAACAAAGATTTGAATACTTTTGCCAAAAATGAATTAAATCTCTTATCAATACACACTTGATCAGATGTAAAATGTCATTCTAATAATGAATCTACGTCCCAATAAAAGGGCATTCTAAACCCGGTAGACCTAAAAAATTACGAGAGCAATTAAAACACCAAGCAAAACAAAATGGACAGTATCGATCGTCATGATTGTGTTGCGACGTATGAGTATTGTACATTATATAAAAGCACAAGACCTTAGTTACAAACAATAAAGTTCAACGTATAGATTTTAAAGGAAGTTGTTCAATATTTTTTTGATGACCGATCTAAACCGTTAAGATTGCACATCTTATCGATTCTATGTTTGTCACCAACTTCTATGACAATCGGATGTCGGCAACCACATGATCGGAACACATTAGATGATTACGTAGGTATTAAAGTCCTATAGTTCACAACTTGATGACCACTTTATCTATTTCCTCCAAGATCAGAACTGTCTATCTTGTGCATAAAAGAGATTACATCATTCCTGCAAAAAATAAAGTAAATTGCTTGTCGTTACAAGCTTTATCGGACACAAGTTATCATTCTTATGTTGAATTTTTGTACAAATCAAAAAGCTTCATAAACCAAAATAAACCGGATGGACCCCAAATTTTCCAAAAACAACCAAATAACCAATAACAACCAAATCAACGGCCTTGATTATTAAAATAAATGATTTACTGAGGTCCGTTACATTTTACTAGTCGACATAATCGCAAAACACATTTACATTTCAAAATTTTTTATCATTTTTCCCCCTAAACCACGGTTAGGTTAGACATTTTCAAATAATTAAATTAATTAGAAAAAAATACAGTTGGGCCCGGGAGACAGAAAGCGACAGGTGGGGACAGGTCCGTACTATTACGCTTTTAGTGGTTACAGTCATGCCTTTTAGTGGTTACTGTTATGCTATTTTGTGGTTTCATTATGCTTCATGCCCCTCATGGTTCTTGGTTACGCCAACATTGGTTTTTGTTACGCTTTTTAATGGTTTAAGTTATGCCAACTTTTTAACCGGTTGGGGTTACCCCTTTGACCGGTCACTTTTGGTCAACCAGCTGGTGTGGCGAAATCTCATTGGTCCGTTTGGTTATGCTCTTCAGTGGTTTTGTTATGCCCTCTTATGGTTTGGTTATGCGTATAAGGGGTTTGAATTATGCTAATATTGGTTTTGTTATGCCAATATTACGGTGTCTCCAAAACGCGTGGAGACACCGAAGTCGTTCCCAATTTTCATTTACTCTGCTTTGCACAACTCATTCAGTGCTGATAATAGAAAAGAAATATAGAATTATACGCAAAAATATACAAAATTATAGTACATTTTTTGAACCCAGGGAGTTCGCTTGCACCCCCTCAAACACTAGTGGAGCCACCGCTGAATTAGAGAACATGCTCATCCTAACATAATTGCAAAAACTATTGCACAACAACGAACGCTGATAAGAGATGCTGCACATCAGGGTAGCTAAACAATTTGATTACTCGATGGTATGAATACACAGTGTGAAACAATCTGAAGTTTTGAACAACTAAAAACTACTAGAACAAAGACTCATTTACATGAATCTGAACAGAAATTCCTAATTTCAATACCAATCTATGCGCTCTGAAGAAAATGAGAGAGAAAAGTATAGGTTTTCTAATTTCGATTACTTCTCTTTTCTTTCCCTCTAATTTTATTGTTCTTTTTCCTTTTCATTTATTTTGGGAGAGGGGAATTAGAGGAAAAAGTTCTGCAACATTTTAGCACACATGAGCGATAACCGTCTCAAGCTGTCAATTACACTAATTACACTTGGACTGATCCGGACATTTCAAGATATGTATACATACATTACAAAGCTTCAATGTATTAGTAGTTCATGAATTTTCAATTACCTATTCAGCTTCCGCGTAATAATGCAGCTTTACTTCATAGAGTAAAAAATGCTTGAATCTTATAAACAGTATTTGATGCCCATAACAGACTATAAGACCACCTGTTATGTAGAGGCCAGAGCAAATCTGTGCAAGAAATCACCCTCACTAAAAAGCACCAGACACGGTCACACAAGATACAGACACAAACAAACAATACATGATGATACAGACATGGCAATTCTGAAAGAAAGGAAAAACAGAAACGACGGAAGACACGAAAAGAAGACTAAATATACCCTCTCCATCCCAAATTACAGGTCTTGTATTTCATTTTGGGATGTCCCTGAATATGTCAATTTTGAAAGTTAAGGTAGAAAGTTTGCTACTATCCATTATAAATAGCTACAAAATTACAACTACAGTAATGCATATCCTTCTATAAAGTTTAAAATCACATAAATAACCAAGAATATGGAACGTATGGAGTAGTACCCACACATATATCTTAAGCGGTCGCTAATATGAATATTATCCATGAATAATTAAAACTAATAGAAACTGACACTAACTTAGAAAAGAATGAAACCAACACTACTTCTACATCCTTAATAGATGATCCATTAGAAAACAAACAAAAATGCAAAAGTGACAAGTTGGGTACTAGTAAAACCCCCAAAAATTCGTTTGGCAATTATGAAGTGACACTCCATCGTGTCCTCATACATGTCTCACTTAAGACACAAGTGTCCCAGACACGTCCTTGCTAAGAATGCAATAACATTAATTGCACGAGCAACTTGGCGTGTCCCATATGTATCCTGGCGTGTCCCATATGTATCCTGGCGTGTCCATGGCGAGTTTGACATAGAAACGATGACAATGTAGGCATGTCCGTGCTTCATAGAACCCTTACGTAGAATAAGGATTCCCTATGCAGTTAGTAATTCTACAAGAAATCAACCACCAACTACAATCTGATCAGTAGTTTAAACAAACTCACCTAAGCAAATCCAATAACTAATTCACTCAACTCGATAAGTCCTATTCATTTATAGAAAGTGGCGATAAGAGCTAATAGCAAGCAGGCAAGAAACACAAGGATAATGTAAGTAAATCCCCATTGCATTTGGGAAAAAAAAACCCGAGAGAAAGACAAGCACTTGACACAATCGGCAGTTACAAGATATCTTGCAATCAGTCCATGAATCAACTCCCCAAGAATCTAATCTTCCCATGCCGAGTCCACGATTTTTACTTCTGTGCATGATTGCCCCCTTGAATTATTGGGCACTCCAATTCTCCATAGGTCCACCAAGGACTTGATTCAGTACCGAGTCAAAGCCTCAAGAATGAACCTAGCCTAGGAGTCTTCCTTAGGCTCACCAAGCTTCAAAGGACTTGCTCAACAAAGAGAATAAGAAATCAAACCCTTGGGCCTTGAGAGATGATCTTCAAGCTTCTCTATCCATCAATCACTGAATGTCTCTAAAGTACAAGTTGCCACCAAAGGCCTGGCAGATGATTTTTGTTCTTGGAAGGGGGAAGATCATTGTCAATTGATGTTGTATGTGTAAACAGGATGCGGAGACGGTTGACCATTTGCTTATCCATCGTCCGGTGGCGTGGGAACTTTGGGCTTTGGTGCTTTCTTGGTTTGGGATACAGTGGACTGTGTCTAAAAATGTCATGGAACTTCTAATTGCTTGAAGGGGAGTTAGAATGGGTAGGAGAAGGAAGAGTTTGTGGGCCATGATCCCGCTTTGTTTGATGTGGGTCTTATGGCATGAGAGAAATTCGAGAGTTTTTGAAGGGGTGGAAAAACTTCTGTCTAGGATAAAATCTTTTTTGCTGAATAGCTTGTACAGTTGGGATAAGGGAGAGTGTTATCCATCCCTTGACCAAATTTTAGATTGGTTCGAGCTTTTCCATTCTCTTGGCAATGTATAGGGCTTTTTTGTTCTGTGGCCTTCTTTTGTTATGGGTTGCATGCCCTTTATGCATTCTTTCTAATATAATTATTTACTTATCAAAAAAAAGTACGCACTATTCTTAGGTCAGAAAGAAAGTACAACACTATTTATGGAATTGTTGGACCGGCCACAACAGCTAGAGCCTAGAGCTGACTGGAATGCAAAATCCCAAACTGCGCACAGACGCTGCAAGCTCCAACAGAGGTCGATCAACTCTGCTCGAGCAATTTTTCACAGATCTAAATCTCTAAGCAACTCAAGAGTGGCAACTGCTTGACCTCCGCTTGATCCGACTCGAAACCCTATTCCCAACTCAGAATGGGCTCCGAAACTTGCAAGAACAATGACGACATTGATCCTTGCATCGCCATTCGATAAAGGGAAAGGTTTTACAACTCAAATAGTCAAATGTATGTCTCACAGGATTTCTAACATGAATGGAGGGAGCTCTAGACTCCAGATTCTAGAATCCAACAAACTGATCCTTTACATACGGACTGTAAAAAAAGATACTAGGTTGATAAACTTGCAATTTGCTGACAAGGAAAAAGAAAGGAAATGGGGAACGGTCACACTCTGCAAATCTGTGGCACCAAGAACATACATTGCATATGAGATTATCCCTACCTGATACCTAATACCCTTACATTGGACACTTGAACAAAAAATCTATTCCAATATACCTACCTATATTGGCATATTGAGACAACTACTAATAACATTTAAGTATAACTTTCTACATTTGATAACATAGATGGCATGGTATGAATTTTGTAACAAGAAAAAAACATATACCAATTAATATGAACAATAATGAAGTTGAACCAAACTCTACCATGTATAAGGCAAGTTCACTTATGATTCTCACTCTCACTGAGCTCATCTTCAATGTCAGATACATTCATCCTCGCAGAAGCCTGCTTAGCCCACTTAACAATTTTCTCAGCTTCACGATTGACCTTCTGCTCCTCCTTCATCGCCATCTTCAGCATTTTCTGCTGCTCTTTCGCCGAAAACACACTCAAATCCGACAGAATCTCCTTGTTATTCCTCCGCCAGTAATCTCCAAACCCCATTTCCCTATCTTCCTTGCTTTTTTTCTTAGAAACCCTCTTCGGAGAACACCAGAAACACCCAGTTTTCTTAGGCGGCGATGGAGAATTCATCGACGAATTCGAAGAATCCGAAGGAGATAAGAACGACCCAGATCGTGCTTTCGAATTCGAACCCCTTTTCCCATCTGGCTCTGGCTCTGGCTCTTCTTCACATCGTGCTTTAGAATGGGAAGAGCCAGACCCAGATCCCGATTTCGACTCCAAACCGTTTCCCTCAAATGGGTTTTCGTTTTCATCATCAGAAAGCGAGTTCTTGTTGGATTTGGGAGTGAGAGGTCTAAGAGAAGGTAACTTTGAATTGAAGCTTGAAGAAGAATTCTTGTTAGTGGACAGAGTAGAAGCCCTGGGGTTTGTGGAAGGGAAGGATTTGAGGGAGCGGAACCGAGTCTCGAGGTGAGTTGGGAGGACCGAGTCGGAAGCGAAGGAGGAGAGGTTTATGGCAGCGATTTGTTGGAGAACGGAGTGGTCCATTGCTTGGTTGAGGAGCTCTTCGACTGCACCGTCGTCGCTGCTGCTATCTGACACGAAGGAGAAATCTGCCATTTCTTTCTTTCTTTCTTTTGACAGAGAAGAGAAGGAATTACGAATAATAGGGTTTTGTTGAAGCTGGGTTTTCTTCTTTTCTTCTTGTGGTTGTCGAACACTTCACGGAACGGAACAATAATGCTACTCATAAAATAATCCAAACACAATATCAAAAACAACATTTTCCTTCACTGAAATGGCGGTGTAACGGTTATGTCATTGTTTTGTCGCTTTTTGGTTTCCGAGGTAGGCTTTTGGGACCCGCTGGCGCTGAATATGGGACCCACGTGGCCAATAAGGAATTTGGAAAGGCATTTTTCCAATAAAAAATTTAGACGGGCGGGCCTTCTGTAGAAAAAATAATAGGGAGAATTGCAAATCAGTGGACAGTGGGGTAAATATTGCCCAGGTGATGGTGTAGTTTTTAGGAATTCAAAATGTATGGGAAGGAGAAAATTATTTCCCAATACATGGAATCCAAAACAGACATGGACACAAATACCCCTTCTCCTTACACGACGTCGTTCCCCTTTTATCTCCCACCCAAAACGAGTCAAACCCTCTCAGGCTCCCACCCAAATCACTCTGTAACCCTAGTGCCTCTCTCTCTCTCTCTCTCAGTGCGTTGCTCCCTCTCTCGCCTCTCTTTCTCTCCCTCGGTCCGTTGCTCTCTCTCTCAGTGCGTTGCTCCCTCTCTCCTCCTCTCTTTGTTGCCAACCGACGACCAGAGCAGCCCTCTTCCTCGATCAAGTTTCGGAATTCAGTGGGTTTGAAGTTGGGGGAATTTCCAACGCTGATTTGTTGAAAGTAAAGAGCTAATTCCTCGACTTCCATCCTCATCCAGGGTAAGAGTTCTTGACCTACACAATTTCAATTTTATCTCACGTACCAACATCAACCACTGGAAAATCGACAAGTTCGACCCTTCTTCGATATCCGGCCCTGTTTGGGGTATTTGGATTTCCAATGATGGGTTTTTTTCATTTTGGTTACTGAAAACAAAGATATATATGAAGGTTAATCTATAGTATCATAGGTAGCTTGTAAGGTTAATCTATAGTCTCTTAGAAGGTGGATTCTGTTCTTTTAAATGGTTTCCTAAATTGATAGTTGAAGGTCCGATGGTAATATTTTGGAGCTGACCACAGTTGTCAATCGAGGCTTCCTTGAACCTTTCATAGATTGCAAACATAGGCTTCCTTGATGTTTTTTTCAACTGGCTTTGTTTGTTTGTTTCTTCTGTCATTCGAATTGGCAAAGTGTGATACGCTAGCATAACAAGCATGAATAGTTCATTTTCGTGTAATCAAAGCAATGCCATCGATGGTGTGTTACATTTATGGTCATTGCAAAACCTTGAAGATAAATCTGAAGCTTCCTATTGTAACAACATGCAAGTATGTTATGTAATAGTGTTTCTGTTCCTTGATTTACTACTTTCTTTTGTATCTCCTGGCAGCGAAACAAAGTTGTTAGTGGCGGATCAAGGAGGGCAGGAATAATTGGTGATAGGGGCTCTAGAGAAAGTGAGTATGACTATCGCAGATTTAATTTATATAAGCATGTCTATGTCTTTCATTGCATTGTTCTTGAGACCCATTCTCTTTGAAAGGGAATCAACATTCTATCTCCACCATTGAGTTTACTCAATCGAACTCCTATTGATGTTTTTAAGCCAATTAGCTATTAGAGACTTAGCTCTTATTACAGTCTTCATATCATAATTGAACGGGTGCCGTTGGATCTTAATGAGCCCTCTCTTGATTTTTGAACGGAGTGATATGAGGTCAGGCAATTAGAATGGTCTTTCTGATCTTTATGCACGGTTAAGCTCATTGTCTTGCTGAATAAAAATTTTGATTGCATTCCTTGGCCTTTTATCTGTGCTTCAATTTCTCTTCCTTGTTGAGTTGTTCTTGTTATCACATTTTTCTTGTTTTTCTATGTTTTGGTAATGGAACTGGTTAGTGTCTTTCATTGTGTATGGTTGACAAAGTGCCCCCTAGTTTAGTCGCCTAATTAGCTTTGATTTAAGAATGGACTAAGTAAAACTCTGCTACTTTTGTATTTCCCATTAGTTTGATGGTGGTGGTATCGTAGTGCTGAGGAAGATATGAAATGGAAAGTAATGGCAGGTTAACGTGGGCGGGTAAATCTGTAGATTTATGGGTACCTAAATTACTTCAATTAATTTCAGTAATTCTGGTAGATCAGAGAAATGGACGGCATTATTTGTGTGAAAGGAGATGTCTTGTTGACAACCTCAAGCCTGAGTTGGCCTTGGAATTTAACTTCTATATGCAGGTATAACTGATTTTATCTGTTAACATTAGTGGTCACTGGTCTCAGCCAAATTCTGCCATTTTATGGGGTTTGTAGTTTTTTTTCTTTGGTCAGTCATAGAGCATGCCAATCGGATTTTTGTGAATGATGAATATTGACCTCTGTTGTTTGAGCATTCTGATTTTCTATTAGTTAGATGTTTGTCTATGTTTGAATGTCATCATTTTGCAATTCTAACTTCTAATTTCATTTTCTTCTTTGCCTTCTTGATCATTACTTGATACAATTCTCCTGTTCCAGTCAATACATAGTTCATGTATAGCCTTCACATGGCGCAAGGCTTCTACTCAAAACTTGCTTGCATTAGCATGTAACTTGTTTTTTTCGAAAATATAATAGTTGCTCTTTGAATCACCTAACTTTGCTCCTTGTATGAACTTTTGTGTGTTCGTATGTATAAAATGTGGTTCTCCTTCAAGTCATGTAACTTGTTTTTTTTGGAAAATATAAAAGTTGCTCTTTAAGTCACCTAATGTTACCCATGTTTTTACTCACTCAATGGTTGTCCCTTTACCCTTGTGTGTGTTGGTGTGTATGAAATGTGGTTATTCTTCAAGTTATGTAACTTATTTTTTTCTGAAAATATAAAAGTTGCTCTTTAAGTCACCTAATGTTGCTCCTTTTAGGAACTTATGTTGCTCTCTATGTAAGAAAGTATGCCCTAGACTGTTAAGGGCAGTCACCCATGTTTTAACTCACTCAATTGCTGTCCTTTACCCTTGTGTGTGTTGGTGTGTATGAAATGTGGTTATTCTTCAACTCATGTAACTTGTTTTTTTTTGAAAATATAAAAGTTGCTCTTTAAGTCACCTAATGTTGCTCCTTGTATGAACTTTTATTGCTCTCTATGTAACAAAGTATGCTCTGAACTGTTAAGGGCAGTCACCCATGTTTTAACTCACTCAATGGTTGTCCCTTTACCCTTGTGTGTTTGTGTGTATGAAATGTGGTTCTCCTTCAAGTCATGTAACTTGTTTTTTTTTTTTTAAATATAAAAGTTGCTCTTTAAGTCACCTAATGGTACTCATGTTTTTACTCACTCAATGGTTGTCCCTTTACCCTTGTGTGTTGGTGTGTATTGACTACATGCAGGTTTGGGAAATCTTTCCAATCCTCTGTTAGCATAACAAGTATGCTTCTATCTTTTGGCTTGCCTTGGAAACTGTGTTGTTTGCAAGGACCCAAATGACGCCACGGCAGAGAATAATGAAATCTTACAAATCTCCATATGTTCAATTATTCGTTATGTTCTCAAAATTGGCAATCCTCCTTATGAGCAGGAAGAACTAGAGAAGAAGATGGCAGATTATGCAGCAAAAATGCTTAACAAGGTCGCTTTAATTCACAAAGAAGCACAAGAAAAGAAAGCGATGGTTGAGGCAAGACGAGGGGAAGAAATGCTCAAGGCAGAGGAGCTCGCTGCAAAGCACCGTGCAACTGGAACTGTTCCGAAGAAGCTTGGGTTCCTTGGCTTTTAGAAATGTTTGCCCGAATTCTGAACCCGAAAAAAAGAGAGGACAGCCTTTGGTTTTTCTCCTGCAAATAAAAGGAGCCACATATGTGGAGTGACAGAGTAAGTGTCACAAGTAAGAACACAATAAGGTGATATGACCATTCACTGGCCCCCCTCGTCATGTATATGGTGTAACTAATTTTCATACGAAGGGCAATATATTTTTCTGACGGGGCAACTTACTCTCATAAAAGGAGCTACATATGTGGAGCGACAGAGCAAGTGTCACGGATAAGAAAACAAAGCTTATGTCATGTTATGAATTATATGTTAATTCATAATTCATAACTCTAGTGTGTAGCTATTGCATTTACAATGAGGAATTATATGTTAATTTTGCAATTGATTCGTTGTTTGGAAGATTGATTATGATGGGCTTAGTGTGATTTTGTATCCCTCCACTTCTCCTTCCCATATTTTTTCATTCAAACTCAAGGAATTTTCCAATTTTGCAATTGGAAGCATCCATTTAGTTACCATATTTTGTGTCTATGTAGATGTGCCACAACAATGCCTCAACTGAAAGCTGGTATGTTAATTGGTAGTTATGGCCTATGTGGCCAACAAACCGTTAGCTAACCTACCTTTCACTGGCCCCCCTTGGCGTGTTTATGGTGTAACTTATTTTCATAGAGAGCAATTTAATTTTCACAACGGGCAACTTTATTTCATAAAAGGAGCAACATATGTGGATTGACAGAGCAACTGTTTTGGACAAGAAAACATAAAGTTGTACAACAATACTACCACAATTTATAATTACTAAAATGAAATAAAATACAATTACTCCTATTTGTCATTGGAATAATCAGATACTTCGGGGTCAGATGCATACTGTGGATCCCTCTTAATTTCTGTAATAGACTCTCTGGGGTCGAAGCCGTCCCTTTCAGTTTTCCTCACTTTCTTGACTATCAGGCCTTGACGGATTAGTCGCTTGCACATTGCATTAATCTCGACCTGCACCCTTTCACACACGTCGTTATGGAGCCGGTTTGGCCTTCTTCCGGCGATCATCTGCGCTGACCGTGCTTTAGGCACCTTCAGTAGGTACTTACGACCTTCAGAAGGGGCAACTTAATTTCATAAAAGGAGCCATATATGTGGACTAATAGAGCAAGTGTCACGAGTAAATGGACAAGAACAACTATTATATTTTTAGGAAAAAAAACATGTTACATAACTTGAACAAGAACCACATTTCATACAGACCAACACACTTTTTTAAATGGACAACCATTCAGTTAGTTAAAATATAGGTCACTGCTCTTAACAGTCTAGGGCATACATTCTTACATAGAGAGCAACATAATTTCTTACAAAGAGTAACATTAGTTAACTTAAAGAGCAACTATTTTATTTTCGGGAAAAACAAACTTCCATTGCAATCGGTGCAATGGGGGTACACAATGGTGGATCAAATGTTGGTATTAATAGAGTACCTTCTTCTCCTAGGGAAACTAATGGGAAAGTCTCAATATTGCCCCTTGTATTCCTCATCTTCTATGGGGTATCGGGGGGACCATTTCGGGTTGAGGATACAGTACACGCAACTGGCCTCCTTCTAGCGTTAATGGGTTTTTTTGGTATTTCCCTTTATATGGAGTGTACCTGAAGCCCTAATAACTACAAAAAATGGGCACCTTGTTTCCAGAGGATGGTGGCTATGTGATTTGGGTTTCATCTGCACTGGGTGTGACACATCCCACTCCAGCAGGACTATGGCCCACCCAAAGTGGCGTGACGTCTGTCACAACCTGTGCAACTATTGAAACTAGCGCCTTGAAATAAATTAATAAAATAAACTACAACTCACAGCGGAGACCGAACGAATGATTTTATTACATCAAACCCAACAGATTGTACAAGAAGTGCTAACCACATTTTTTTACAACTGAACAAGTCTAAAGTACTTGCCTTCCTATTCAACCACACCAATCTTGCAAACCATAGAGTACATAGCTCCAACTAAAAGATTTACAAGTGCAACCTCTATATACACCTGACAGGCACGGTAGTGAATCGACCTCTAGCTCAACGGGAATCTGCAACAAATAAGGTTACAGGAGAATGTACATTAGCAACATAATAAAAGGAAATGCAGTTAAATACTTTAGATGAATCGAAGTCAAACATCCAACCAATATCAATTTGATAAAATAGTAATCAAAATCCACATAGAGTATCATCTCCAGGATTTCTTGGTCCAAGACCAACCGTGGCTATCAGGAAGTACACTAGAGAGGAAAAAGGAAAACATGCAGCCATACCTTCGCTTGAAACGGAAAATTTGACTGCTTTTCCCCCAAATCGTTTAGAAGACATGAGTCCATTCATTGATCCTTTGAATATGGAGCTTTTAAAATCTTCTCTCGGACAACCTTCGTGCTTTGACACGGGGGATTTTCAGTGCTCAATCAAGCATTTAGTTGAAGATTGCAATGATGATTTTGAAGGCCTGGTGCGTCTTGAGTTACTTGACCACCTCGTGTGTGGTTTTTCAAAGACGGAGGAGAATCCTCCACAAAAGTTACTTTAAAGGCAAAAGTGGCAATGAGTGAGGCATCGAAAATAACTCGGAGGCATGACACATCCTCATCTCCTCTTGGCCGGATCCCAGACGAGATTCATGTGAAGTCAAATACCATACATAATAAGAAGATTGAGCAACGAATTGAGATGGCATGGCAAGATTTACCAAATGTGTACAAAGCGGATCAAGGTTCTGATGGGGGTGTAATGCATAAGTTCATTTTCGAAAACCAAACAAAAAGAAAAAGGCGGTGGTTCGTTTGGGCAGAAACTTTCTCCTCATAGATCGTCAACTTCTACAAAACCAACACCTTGGTAAGCCTTTTAAATTTTACCATTATCCTAGCTTATCAATGGTCGATTTAAGGAAGATAGATCGAGATGATATGCATGTCGACTTGTTGGATGAAAAGTACCATGCATGCCTTGAAGACATTAGTTGTCCCACTTTTAATGAGGAGAATAACTTAACGCTTAATGAGGAGGATAACTTGGTTGAGGAGTTGCTTGAACATTCTTCTATGGATTTAAATGATATGGCATCAGGAGAATCTCTTGTCACATCTCCCCAACTCTTTGAGGCAGCCACATTGCAAGAAATACATAATTTTGGAGCTCAGGCTCAAAGGAAAAAGAAACCCAACTCTCATTAGGTTGTGGCTTTTAGTGCTGGGAGATCAAAATGAATCCAGGCGCCAAGAGTTTGGCATGTGGACGGGGATGTTTCGAACCCTTCCCCAACCTACCGTGGCTATGCTCGAAGTAAGCGTAAACGAGAGCATGTTATTGAAGATAGCTATACTGAATAGTATAAATAGAAAAGAGACATTTCAATTTATTATTGAAGCTGTACATTCTCACCTTACAAAAATGCCGACTCCGCTACCAAATCTATTCCCTACGAGCAGGAGATGTCACAGTGACAGTCTTTATGATATCCCCACCTAGAAAAATATGAAAAACGCTCCACCCATAAGGTTCACTACCAAAGCTCATGCCAAATGCAAATGAAATCCAACCATGCTATGCTCTGCGAATTTCTGAAAATTTTCAATGAATTCGTTTGCCACAAGATTTTTACCATAAAACTCACACATAAAGGAACATCATATTAAAATTCCAGAATTTTCTGACCTTGATAACTATTTTTAAACAGATACAAAATCAGACCCAAAACTCGCAGTGAATTCGAGGACAGATTTTTGGCCAAACTTCAAACTGAAATCTGTTATTACTCAAGCACAACTAAGGCACGTGGATTACATATTTTTGAAGCTCTATGTGTCTAGTTTCCAACAAAACAAGTGGAATGTGTTTTCGAGTTTTCTAGGCTGAGATATAGTCGTTTCCGTAAAGTGCGATGGTGCTGTCAGCACAGTGAGTTGTACGACAGCAGCTCAGTGTCGGATTTTTATAAATTTATGTACTTTGAATAAAATTCTAAAATTTTAACACAATAGATTAGACATATAGAGGCATCTCCAGTAAAAATATTAAAAAATTACAAGGTTGGAAAGTTGGTCATAAAAATTCATCAAGAACCTGGAAAATTCAATTCTGTTCGAACTCTAACTTACATACCCATAGGCTAAACGAATTTTCTGAAGTAAAACTCATATCCCATGACCTAATCAAAACCTAAACTACACATTCTGATATCCATGGTTGTGTCATTTCCCAAAACATGAAAGAAATATGCATCACTTCCAATTTTTTTGCATAATCGAACCAAAATGCTTACTCTTCTTGAAATCAATAACCAAACACTAATTCTTTTCAATCCTTCTTCCTCTACCATTTTAATTTAGATATCAGATTTGGCAAAAACAAAGGACACAAGAAATTAAGCATAAAAACATAGGGCTTACTCTTAGTTAGTTTTTCCCTAATTTTCTTCCTCTTCTTCTTCCTACTAACTGTGTACGACGATGAACTCACTCGGGGAAGCAAAAGATGCTGCTGCTTCTTGGGTGGAATGGAACAGAGAGATGAAGTGAGAAAGGGAAGAAGATCGAAGTGAAGGAGAAGAGGTCTAAGGATAGCAGAAGCAGTAGACGAAGACGAAGAAACCTACCTCTGTTGTTCTCTTCCTCTTCAGCGCACGAATGGGACTGCGAGTGGATTTTGAAATGAGAACAGTGGGTGGGATTGGGGATTTAGGGCTTTTTTCATGAGGGGCATGATAGTCTTTTTAGGTGGCCCTCTCCATGTATTGGGAATTCTTTTTCTCCTTCCCATATTTAGATGAATTCCCTGAAAAGTGGTCCATGAGTTGGGAATTATTAGCCCTTTTTTCCACTGTTCAGTAATTCTCCCAAAATAATACTCCAATTTTACCGAATATCCATCGTTACATGTTTTCGTCACTAGTAGGAGTGTATATCCAGAGTGCATCAGTTATTGTATTCTATAGTTAATTTTATTTGACCAACCACTGCACAGTGTAGTTGGTATGTCATCTCTCCCCAAAGGGGGAGGTTCTGGGTTCGACCCCTGTTGGGGCAATACCCTTGGGGTCCCAAGCTATGGATAGCTTCTGGATCCCGTACTAACTCTAACACCCCCACTAACCCCTGCTGATGTATGACGATTGAAAAAAAAATAGTTAATTTTATTTTTATCCCCTAAGTTATTCACATTTTTTGCTACTTCATTCCTAAGGCTGCGTTCTTGTAAACTTATAAAGTTTTAAAATTTTATTTCGGTATTTTTTATTTTTTGTAATTTTTTTTTTATCTTTTTGTCGTAATTTTTAGGATTAATATGGACCGATGTTGAAAAAGTATGAAAATATGGACCGATGTTGAAAAAATTCAATTAAGACGGTACTTTGAACAAATAATACAGTTGTTTGATACTTTTTTCGTCTTTGCCTGAATTTTTTTTTTGCCCTTGGTCATAATTTTGTACTTTTAGACTTCTCTCGTCGATACGGATGATTAATTCAAAAAATATCTCGTGAATCTAACAAAAATTCTGAAAAGACGAACAAAATACATAAAACGAAAAGAAAAAAAAAGTTTACAAGAACCTAGCCTAAATTATGAAAATGATTTATTTCATCCCTCAACTTTTCACTTGCCACCCATTTGGTCTAATAGATAACCAAAGTTCGAATCTTGATCGGGAAAAAGTTCATGGGGTCACAAAACAAAAATACTATGCTCATAGACAACTTGTGAGGCCCACTTTCGGATCCCACACAAATCATCCGTAATGTTCATTAAATTTACGATTGAGCTAATTTTTTGCAATGCTACTCAAACAATTATTTTGAATTTAATAAATGTTTCGAAAAGTTTTTGTTGGACCTGAAATAGGCCTCGTCTTTGCCCGTAGTTTTTTTATTTGGTGGTCACGTTACAGTTTAAGGATGAAGTAGCAAAAATATAAATAGTTTAGCGGATAAAAACAAAATTAACATTTTTGTATTCAATGAGAGGAGTCTAAAAAGTAGTAAAAATTTATGACCAAAAGCAAAAAAAAAAAAGTTCACTACAAACAAAAAAGACCAAATAATTGTTTTTTTTTTGGCTAGTGATTTTGCCACACCCTTTTTTGTTATTGCCACACCCTGCAAGTGTATTTTTTGGTGCAAAAATACACTTGCAGGGTGTGGCAATAACAAAAAAGGGTGTGGCAATATCATTTCCCTTTTTTTTTTGTGTGTCTAAAATGTGGTCTTTTATGAACTTTTTTCATCATCGGTCCATATTTTTATATTTTCTTGATTACTCTTGTCGAGACGATTGATTATGATGTAGTATGTAGTAAGGGCACTTATGTCTTTTTGTATTGAGTCTATATATAGGTGATGGAATCCTTTATTTTGGTAGCTTTATCATTTTGAACAAATATTATCAAGAGCTAGTCTCTTTTGTATCCCATTTGGGAGTTTCTCTCTCTAAGTTAATCTATGGTTATTTGGGTTTGCATCATTTGGTATCAGAGCTTCTAGGCTCGATCCCCACCGTTCATCTCGCCGGAATCCTCGCCGGAATCCTGAACCTCACCGGAAAACCTCGCCGGAACCCTAAACCGGCGACGGAAAACCTCGCCGAAAACACCATTTCATTTCAAATCACCAGATCTGCTCAACCCAACCCTTAAAACTTCGATTTCGACCCTTTTCGGAGCTGTTCTCTACGTTTCGAACAACCAAAACCCATTTTCGAAGCTGCTACAGAGATTTCGGAGACTGCTACAGTGATTTCGGGAATGCTACAGTGATTTCGAGCACAGCTACAGTGATTTCGAACCTGCTACAGTGATTTCGGAACAGTGATTTCGAGCGCAGCTACAGTGATTTCGAGACTGCTACAGTGATTTCGGAGCCTGATACAGTGATTTCAAGTCAGATCCGTGGGTTTTGCGGATTTTCGGACTGATTTTAACCCATTTTCGCTGATTTCGGACAAGATCTAAGGTGGGTAAGTGTTGAATCCTTATTTTCTTTGCTGGGTTGTTACTAGATTGCTCCGTAGTTGTTGATTCGAGTATAATTACGGGTGATTAAGTGTTTTTGGGTTGTTTCTGTTGAAATTGGTGGCTGAGTTGACTGGGTTTTCATTATTTGGGGTTGATTTACTTGTTTGGAGTTGAATTTGAGTATTGTAATGGCTTATCGGGCAAGAGGTAGAAGAGGAGGTAGAGGTAGAGGCTTTGTGGTGAACAATGGTGAAGAGAATGAGTTTGGCAACCAAAACCATGAGATTCAGGAGTTGAGACAACAAGTTGCTACCCTAACGGCGATGGTGCAAGGCTTGCAAGTGTCGCGTGCGGGTAGTGGAGGGTCCGAGGACTCTCATAGTCACTTTGACAATCCGTTTGGTGATCCGAATTGGCGTCGGCCACCTTTCACTCACTCTCCTTATAGCTGGGAGCGGAACATCAAAATTGAACTTCCCGAGTTCAATGGAAGTCTTAACCCGGATGAGTTTGTTGATTGGATAAATACCGTTGAAAGAGTATTTGATTATGGAGATGTCTCCGAGGAGAAGAAAGTGAAGTTAGTGGCTATCCGTCTCAAAGGAAGAGCTTCCGCTTGGTGGGAGCAATTGCAAGGAACTAGGCTACGAAGAGGAAAGGGAAAGATTAGAGAATGGGAGAAAATGAAGAAGAAACTCAATGAGCAATTCTTGCCTTTCAACTATATGCAAAACCTCTACAAGAATTTGCATAATCTCAAACAAGTTGGAAGTGTTGATGAGTACACAGAGGCTTTCCATCAACTTGTTGCTAGAGTTGATTTGAATGAAAGTGAAGATCAAATGGTTGCAAGGTACATAAGTGGGTTGTCAATCACAATCCAAGATGCCCTTGCTATGCAAACTTTGTGGACGGTTTCGGAAGCTTACAATCGGGCCTTGGTGGCCGAAAAGCAAGAAAAGAGGAAGTTTTCGAGATCCGGGCAACAATATCAAGGCGGTACCAAGTCCGGGCAGCCCTTTTACTCTTATGCTAGGGGTGGTTCTTCCTCTAGTGGTGGCCAAGGTGCTTCTTCCGGGGTTGGTACTCAAAACCGAGCGGATAAGGCTTCAACACCCGCTCAAAATCAGCCTCAATCCGGTGCTTCGGGGGCTCGAAGTCAATTCCAAAGTGGGGGCTTTAAGTGCTTCAAGTGTGGGGAACCGGGTCACAAGTCTTCGGATTGTCGTAAGGCTTCCGGAGGTCGTAACAAGGCACTTTTCATTGAGGAGGTTATGGAACAAGGTTGTGAGGATGATATTCCCGTTTATGATGAAGAAATATGTGAAGAAATTGGGGGTGATGATGAGGAGGAAGAAGGCTATGCGTTGATGATCAAGAAGACTCTCCTTACTCCTAAGGATGCTAGTAATGAAGATTGGTTGCGTACCAATATCTTTTACACCACTTGCAATGTTGGCGGTAGAGTTTGCAACATGATTATTGATAGTGGAAGTTGTGAGAATGTAGTCTCTCAAGAGGTGGTGGACAAGTTACAACTCAAAGTGGAGGAGCATCCCCATCCTTATACCCTTTCTTGGTTTAAGAAGGGTAATGAAATCAAGGTGACTAAAAGGTGCTTGGTATCTTTCTCCATTCGGCAAAAGTACTTTGATGAAGCTTGGTGCGATGTGGTTCCTATGGATGCTTGTCATATACTACTTGGTCGCCCGTGGCAATATGATAGGCATTCCATCCATGATGGAAAGAAGAATACCTACACCGTCCTTAAGGAAAAGCGACAATTCACTTTGTTACCTATGAAAGAGAAGGTGAATACAAAGCCTCCTCCCACTACGTTGCTTGCTTCTAAAGGATTTCTCAAGGAAAGTCATGAAACTGGGTATGTTCTAGTGTTGATTCCTATGGCGGATATGGATGTGTCGGATGCTCCCGAGGCGATTTCTAAACTTTTGAAGGAGTATGTTGATGTGTTTCCTCAAGAGTTGCCTCCCGAATTGCCTCCTTTGCGAGATATTCAACATTGTATCGACTTGGTACCCGGGGCGCCCCTTCCAAACAAGCCCGCATATAGAATGTCTCCAAGGGAGAGGGAAGAGATTCAAAGGCAAGTTACGGATCTTCTAGAGAAAGACTACATAAGGGCAAGCCTTAGCCCTTGTGCGGTGCTGACTCTTTTGACTCCGAAGAAGGATGGTTCTTGGAGGATGTGTGTGGATAGTAGAGCTATCAACAAGATCACTATCAAGTACCGCTTTCCCATTCCGAGGCTAGATGATATGTTGGATTGCCTTGCCGGTTCAAAGGTCTTCTCAAAGATTGATCTAAGAAGTGGTTATCATCAAATTCGGGTTCGCCCGGAGATGAATGGAAAACGGCTTTCAAGACCCCTCATGGCCTTTTTGAATGGCTTGTGATGCCTTTTGGTCTTACCAATGCTCCAAGCACTTTTATGCGGGTAATGACTCAAATGCTTCAACCTCTCTTGGGTATATGTGTAGTTGTGTACTTTGATGATATCTTGGTGTATAGCCGGTGCTTTGAAGATCATTTATCGCACCTCCAACAAGTCTTTGAAATTTTGAGAAGAGAGAAATTTTATGGGAACTTGAAGAAGTGTAGTTTTGCCGTTGATAAGGTGGTCTTTTTGGGGTATGTTGTGTCTTCAAAGGGGTTCACATGGATGAAGACAAGATTAAAGCCATTGTGGAATGGCCAACGCCTACAAGTGTTCATGAAGTAAGGAGTTTTCATGGGTTAGCCACCTTCTACCGGAGGTTCATTGCCAACTTTAGTAGTATCGCGGCTCCTCTTACCGATTGCCTAAAGCAAAGGGTGTTCATATGGTCCCAAGAAGCCGAGAGTTTCAAATTGTTGAAGTCCAAGCTTACGGAAGCTCCTATCTTGGTCTTACCCGACTTTGACAAAACTTTTGAACTTGATTGTGATGCTTCGGGAGTTGGAATTGGTGGAGTTCTAAGCCAAGGTGGTCAACCTATTGCTTTCTTTAGCGAGAAGTTGAACGGTGCTAAACTCAAGTACTCTACTTATGACTTGGAATTCTACGCCATTGTCCAAGCCATCATGCATTGGAGTTACTACCTTGCCTACAAGGAATTTGTCCTCAACACCGATCATGAAGCTCTTAAGTACATCAATAGCCAACAACACCTCAATAAACGGCATGCCAAGTGGGTGGCTTATCTACAACAATTCACGTTCTCTTTGAAGCACAAATCGGGGATTCTCAACAAAGTGGCCGATGGTTTGAGTAGAAGAGTGGCTCTCTTGGTGGAAATGAAGAACACGGTTATTGGGTTTGAAGAGTTTCGCACTTTCTATGCCGAAGATCCTTACTTTAGTAAGATAATTGATGCTTTGCACAGGGGTAATAAGGTTATCGATCCATGTTTCATGTTGAAGGATGGATTTCTCTTCAAAGAATTAAAGTTGTGTGTCCCTACATGCTCTTTAAGGGAGCAATTGTTGGCCGAAAGTCACAAGGTGGGTCATTTTGGCAAGGATAAGACTCTAGCGTTGCTTCAAGATGCATACTATTGGCCGGGAATGAATAAAGATGTGGGAGGCTATGTGCAAAGGTGCCAAACTTGCCAACGGAGTAAGGGAACAGCCACTAATGCGGGATTGTATTTGCCTTTACCGGTGCCGGAAAGTCCTTGGAAATGCGTGAGTATGGATTTTGTCTTGGGGCTTCCTCCAACGCAAAGGCGGAGTGATTCTATCATGGTGGTAGTGGATCGGTTTTCAAAAATGGCTCATTTCATACCTTGTAAGAAGACTATGGATGCGACTAACATTGCCAATCTCTATTTCAAGGAGGTCTACAAGTTGCATGGCGTTCCTACTTCTATTGTCTCCGATAGAGATGCTAAGTTCCTTGCCCACTTTTGGAGGACCTTGTGGAGGAAGATTGGCACCAACTTATGCTTTAGTACTTCTTTTCACCCTCAAACCGATGGTCAAACGGAAGTGGTAAACCGGAGTCTTGGGAATTTGTTGCGATGCTTAGTTGGCGAACATCCAAAAAGTTGGGATGGAATTCTTCCCTTGGCGGAGTTTGCTTACAATTCTTCTCTAAACCGCACCATCCACACTTCCCCATTTGAAGCGGTTTACGGGTTGAAACCTTCTAGTGTGGTTGACCTCGTTCCTTTGCCAACTCCTAAGAAAGGACACTCCAAGGCGGAAGATATGGCTACGTTTATGAAGAATATCCACTCTCAAGTTAAGCTCAACATTGAGAAGTCTAATGCGAAGTATAAGGCGGCCGTTGATGCACACAAAAGGGAGGTTTTGTTCAAAGAAGGGGATCTTGTTTGGGTTATCTTGAGTAAGGATAGGCATCCTCACGGTGCTTACATGAAGTTGAACGATCGGAAAGTGGGTCCTTGTGAAGTCTTGCGCAAGATCAATGACAATGCTTATCAAGTCCGCTTACCCTCTCATTTGAGCATCTCCAACACATTCAATGTGCAACACTTGGTGCCCTATTTGCCGGAGGACACTACCGTAACTTGAGGACAAGTTTCTTTTTAGTAGGGGAGTATGATGTAGTATGTAGTAAGGGCACTTATGTCTTTTTGTATTGAGTCTATATATAGGTGATGGAATCCTTTATTTTGGTAGCTTTATCATTTTGAACAAATATTATCAAGAGCTAGTCTCTTTTGTATCCCATTTGGGAGTTTCTCTCTCTAAGTTAATCTATGGTTATTTGGGTTTGCATCAGATTAATCCGAAAAATTCAACAAAAAGCTACAGAAAAAGTTTTAGACAAAAATTTACAGAAACTGAAGCTAAGACCTTATGAGCGAGCAAATTCATAAGTCTCAAGTCTTGACTATGATGTCAATCCCTTAGGATTAATTTTGCATGTTAAGTTGACGGTGTTCTAGAAGGACCTAGTATTTATTTGGGCAAATTTCAAAAAAGCATATGAATTTACACATCAATGTCTTATAAACACCTAAACTTTCTCTTATTTCAATGAAACATCTGAACTAATCTGTCGTTACTAAATTGGGCACCCAGTGTCAATCTTCGTCCATTTACTAATGAAAATTGCGCATGTGGCATGTTTAGATGCTGAGATGGCGAAATACAGTTTGAAATGGCATTTTTTGGGGCAAAAAGGGCCACATCCTTTCCTTTCACACACACTCTCGTACATTCTTCCTTTCACCCAAACTACGACCTCTCAAACCGGTGTGTGGCGGTGGTTCTACGCTGGCGGAATTAAAATTCAATGGTGGATTTAATGGCTCGAATCAAAGTCTTGGGTTTGAATTAAACCCTGTTGGTAGAAACCTATTCTTTCTCCATTACCCAACAATTTTTCCTCCCATTTTTCTCTCCAAATGCCTTTGGCCCACCGCCCAATTTCTTCTTCCTCCCTATTTTGGCCATCAACCTATCAGTTTCTCCAAATCCCCATTTCTCTGGATCCCAAATAAACCCATCAATTTCTTCGGAACTTTATTTCGGGTCTCCAATTGGTCTTGCTCTCACCTCCCTGTTCTCAAACCATGCGGCCATGCCCACCTCTCTCTCAAATTTCATCCATTGGCCATTGGGAATGTGAATTCATCAAAAAACCTAGTTAAAAATAATCCCCGGATGTGTATCTCGCCATCGTTTGGTTAATAAAAAAAGACCCGGCAATTCTCTATCTCTGCCATCACCGTTCATCTACTCTTCTCCCCGACTATTACTGTCCTTAAGGCTAAATTAGCTCAATCTTTGGCAAAATGATTGTGTGCGGGTGTGCCAGAAAAGAATGGAATTTATCCTTTTCAGATTAACTCAAAATAGCTAATTTAATCAGGCAATTGTGTTATCCGTTCGATTACCTCAATTAAGAGGATTTTCCTAAAGGTATCAATCAACAATAGATTGATGCTCTTCAATCAGAAAAGATAACTGAATATAAACAAGCTTGAATTTAATCAAAAGCAAGTTTATATACAATTACTCTTAAGATTTCGACAAGAATAATACAGAAATATAGGCACACTTGAATTGAATCGAAAGCAAACCTATACTCGACTACTCTTTGGCAAGAAAAAGACAGAAAGATGTAAGATAACTTGAATTTAATCAAAAGTAAGCTTACATTCAAATAAGTCTCCAAACTTGCAAAATACTAAACTAACTAAATTACTCTAGATCTCTGAGCAACTATTTTGTATGAATTGTCAGATGATGAATTTTTGTCGGGGGGGTTTCTCTTTTCAATTGTCTCTTCTATTTATAAACGATGAGTCTATCTTTAACCTGCATTCTTCACGTTTTCTTTTGATGCCCACGTCTTCGTTCAAATTTGATTCAAAACGTCCTTCATTCCCTCCAAAAACGATTGCAAAGGCCTTCGAACTGTTGCTTGACTTGGTCTTCTCAGAAAAACTCTTCTCCTTCCACGTTTGTTGGTGTTGATCATGGTTAACTTCTGGGTAGTGGGTTCCTGTTTTTATGCAACATGGATTAGTGTTTCGATATAAATTATTCAGATGATTCATTACAAGCATGACTGATTTCTTTCATGAAACGAGACTCTAATGACACCGTTCGATGGTTTTAAGAGTTAATCCACGGTTGTGTTTAACTATCATCTTAATAGCTATCATTCGATGACAAAAAGTGGTCGTTTCCAATCTAAATGATACCGTATAGTACTAAAATAACATTGTAATTAAACCATTTGATCCTCTATATCTTAGGCTTAACCACGACGTGTTTTGATTGGATGATACACTGTTTAGTGCCACGTGTAATTTTCTTGTTGGATGGTATATTTTAGGATGTAAACACGTCCATCCAATTTTTTTTGACCCAAATTGCAAAGTTGACGACGGTGGGTTTGGGCTGGTCTACTCAGGTCATCTCTACGATGGCAGAAACGTCATTGTCAAACCTCCATAAGCCCCACCCCATATGACGGTGGGTTTGGGTTGATTTGCACTGCCGCTGATGAAACCTTACTCACCTTTATGGAGCTTACCCAAAAAATTAAGGCCCATGGATTTAAGAGGTGTGAGAAGGTGGGTGGGAAAGGCGAAAGAGGAAAGAGACGTTATGGTGGTGGAACGATGGAGGGGGTAGTGAGAGGTGGTGGGGGGTGTTGATGCTAATGATGATTGTAGAGAAGTGTGGGAAAAAAAGAGAAGACATGGTGTTCACATTTTTTGTCATGTGGCATTTGTTTTTCCTCTGAAAAAGCCAAAAAAAAAAAATGCTATCTTAACATTCAAACATGCCACATGTGCAATTTCCGTTAGCAAATGAACGAAAATTTACAACAGGTGCCCAATTTAATAATGGCAGATTAGTTCAGGTGTTTCATTGAAATAAAAGAAAGTTCAGGGTGCTTATAGGACATTGAGGTATAAGTTCAAGTGCTTTTTAAAAAAAAATTCCTATTTATTTTTTGTTTCTTCGTGTAGTAAGTAATTTTTTCCCTTCCCATTGAAAAATATAAATATGTATGAAATCCTTACTAAAGTCACGACGAACTTATCTACATTCAGAATTTTCAATTTCCACATGCAAATTGAAAATTAATTTCATCACTTCGAATTCTTACCTAAGAGAAATTAATTTGAGTACTCAATAATGATTTATTATCCGTTGATGTTTTTTTTTTTCAACGGAAAAAGCAAATTCATTAATCAAGCCATACGGCATCTACAGATAACTCCGAATAAAGAATATGACATACGGCAAGTACAGATTTCCACCCAAATACAGAGAAACAGAGACACAATACAATAAAAGACTAAGAGACGAAACTAGTGTCTAGCGCCTATGCAAGAGCCAAATGCTCATTTCTTCACACCGTCAACATGGCCGGCTAACGTGGAGCTAGTATCCAGACACCACCGTCTCGGGATGGCGGAGCTCCGAATCAAAGATAACATTAAACCTGTGGAAATCAGTCACCCGATCTGGAAAAACCAGATCAGAACAAAACCACCCGGGAAGACCCACCGGGACAAAAACCGGACCCAACATCCGGACAGAAACCGGCCTCAACATCCGGACATAAACCGAACAAGAGTTCGGACAAAACAAAAATGAAACACAAAATCAAAACCCTAACTTGTCGAAACACTCAAAACAGCCACTGCAGCACCGCTGCCACAACCACCGCACCAACCACAGGAATCACGACAGCCCCTACTGCCGCCATGCCCAGTCCCAACACACCATATCCACTCACAGCATCGCCACCAATTAACAACCCAACAAAATCTCACCATCCATCACCCGAAACGGCCAAAGCGCCGCTAGGCAAGAGACCGGCTTCCTCCAACAAGGTAGAATGGCGGTCCACAACGGGATCCAGAAAGCCGGCGGAACGGGATACACCCAGCAGAGTATCCGGCGGGATCTTATCGGAGGGGGGAGGGGGTGGAAACGAGGAAGGAGGAGGGAAGGGGAAGAGAGAGGGGGGGAACAACAGCCCACGGAAGAGATGAGCGCCGACAAAGGAAGGGGAGAAGAAAAAAGAAGAGAGAGAGGCGCCCGGGGGAGGAGGCGGCGCCTCCCCCCAAGCAAACAATGGCGGCTAGGGTTTCTCTAGAACTACTCTTAATATTTTGTCCGCCACCATCTTGATGTCACAACCACTTTTCCCAAAAAGCATGCAATTTGTTTGTTTTCACATACTACTATTTCAAACTTTCCTTTTTTCCTACTACTGTTTTTTTTCAAATGGGCCCCATCACAGCTTAGACTTAACTACTCTCTCCGTCCTCTTTTTAAAGTCCAGTATTCCATTTTGGACTGTTCTTTAATAAATGTCTATTTTGTAAAGTTAGTGGGTAAAAGTTGGTATATTTTCCATTTTGCCCCTGAAAGTAAATTCCATTTTTAAAAGTTAGTGAGTAAAAGTGTAATGATGATGTCTCTATAGAGGGTAATTAGAGAAAGTGAAGGTAAAAGTTGATATGAAAAGTTTAATGATAATATTTTCTTAATAGGTTGGAGTTACAAAACGAGACACTAAAAAAGGGACGAGTAATGCTATTGGGACCGACGGTCCCCGGACCGAAATCGTACCGACGGCGAGGGGGCCCACGCGAGAATCAACGGCATCCGATGTATGTAGGGTGCTTGATCAAGCACCCTATTTTTCGTGTATATATGTATATACACACGAATATACATATATACACAAAAAAAGGGTGCTTGATCAAGCACCTTACACACATTGGATGCCGTTGATTCTCGCGTAGGCCCCCTCGTTTTTTTTTTTTAGAATTTTTGGACGGCTCGGATCGGCCGTCCGGTGGCCGGAGACGGCCGACCGAGGCCGTCGGTACGATTTCGGTCCGGGGACCGTCGGTCCTCATATCTTTTTTTCGGACGGAGGGAGTATTTATTAGGGGAAATAATTTTTTTTTTATGCCGATTGCAAGTTGCATGGCCCCCGCTATTGTCATGTATAACATCTTCCCAAAGAAATTATCGGCTTCTTGGCATCATCAAATTTTAAAACTTCATCTACATGACGACATATGAAAACAATATCATTAACATGGATACCTTAAACTAATTAGACATTTCACCATGGCCCGCTGCACTCTAAGTTGAGGGGTTCAAACAAACGAACCCCTGCGATAAAAAAATACATTAAACTTCGAAACTTTTTTATACACTATGGTCATGTTTGGTAGCCATTCTATTTTCTGTTTTCATTTTCAAAATTTTCAAAAGTTAACTTTGAAAGTTTGTTTGGTGCACTACTTCCACTTTCAAATTCTGGAAATCACTTTCACTATTTTCATAATTTGAGGAAGTAACAAAACTCAACTTTCACTATTTTCAGAAACAAAAAACAGGCTACTCCCGCTACAATTCCTTGGAGGTCTCTTTTCATTTTCTCTTCCTCTCTCTCTCAAACCCAGGCCATTGAAGATACTCTTTCTCTCGCTCCCTCCCTCCCTCCCTCTTATAGTCAATAAAAGATACTTATCGAAGGAGAGAAACCTTATAGTCAATAAATGACCGACTTTGGAATTAGAAAATTTCACATGTATTTCACCTATATATATATATATATATATATATATAAATACTCTCTTAACTTAGAGATGAGAGGAGGCCGGAAGGGATACATTGGGCTTATGAAGCCATCATTTTATGAAAGTTGATACTATAACTTCGGCTTAGGAAAGAAGAACCCAATCACCTGGACTCAGTGCCGGCTCAAAGATATTTGGGCCCGAAGCGAAAGTTGCGCGCAATAGGGGGGCCATTTATCTCCTCATCTTTGAACAAATTTTTACGAAATGTTGAGGAAAACTAAGGGGTGGAGATTCGAACCCAATTTTTAAAGCATTCAAAGAGCCTAAGCTGCCGCATGACCATAAAAATGTTACTCAAAGCAAGACAATTGAAACTTCTTATTATTTAAACTATATTTTTTGGAGCCCTCTTAGGGCTAAAAAATCGGGGGCCAAAAGCAACGACTTCTTCGGCTTCCTCTCTAAGCCGGCCATGCCTGGTCTATCCACCCGGCCCTTTCTTTCAGAATATCAAGTATGAAATTTGTTTCTAACATGATTGCAAAGGCTTGGATGATTCTCTCTCTCTCTCTCTCTCTCATGTATAGTTTGAGAACTAGTGGAGAAATTGCAAGAAAGACCATTTTAGAAAAAGTAAAAACTAGTTTCAGAAATTGATTTTTTAAAAAAAAAAACAGGTTAATACAAACATGTTTTCTGTTTTCACATTTTTTTTTAGGAAAAGTAAAAACTGATTTCAGCAAATAGAAAACAGGAAACAGAAAAGTGGTAGTGTTACCAAACATAGCCTATATATTTTAATTTTTCTTTGATATTGTCGACACTAAAGTACTCATACATAACCAAAGCAAATGAAATTTATTTAAATTTGTGAGTAAGAAGATAATATAGCTCAACAATTAAAACAAGAAAATTTAGGCCCAGCAAATTTTCAAACTAAGTAAACGTGTTTATTTCACATAGAGCTTTGCATACAAAAATTTACTTCACGTTTTTTCTCCACTGAATGAAAATTCTGAAGTCGCTAATGCATTTCACCTCTCAATAACAAAAATATCACAATATACTTCCAAAAGTTTCTGCATGTACACCAATTGTATTCTTAATTTTTTTTTCTCTCTCTATCTCTCTGTACCCAACCACCAAACCTATCATATTCGATCGTTTGTTCCTCTCTCTCTCTCTCTCTCTCTCTCTCTCTCTCTCCATCCAGCTGTCACTCTCTATCTCTCTTTTTTTTCTCTTGTATTATTTAGTCGAGATGTGCGTAGCTGCCCCAAAAACTTTTTATTTTGAAATGATATCTGTTCCAAACACTCCAAGTTATCAAGAAAATAGTGTTTATATATGTAAGCTTTCGAATAACTACATGCTCAGACTCAAGGGTAACTCCGGTTGGTTGGTAGATTTGCTCACCACACAATTGACTAGAGTTCGATTTTTTGTGCTAGGCAACAAGAAATTAAATTATTGTGAATTTCCCAGTATCGGCATGGACAATGGCGACAGAAAGTACATTACTATGGGGTCAGGAGACCCCATGGGAAGGTTTTTTTTTTGCCACAAGTATGGTGAAATAATTTATGTGATTAACAATTGACCCCAACAAAATATTGAGCATCTCCAACCAAGACGTAAAACTTAACACTTGAATCAACTCCAACCAAGATGTTAATTGCTTAGGGGTCAGTTGACATCTACTCTCTCATGTCAAAATTGATATGAGATGTCAAAATTTTTCTTTAATTACGTTACCCTTTAGAAGCTTACTAAAATAATGAATTTGACATATTGATTGGAGTGGACATTTTAAAGATGTCAAAATTTGATATGTTAAATTGCCACATAAATCTTTAAAAAAAAAAATCAAATCCCCAAATTTGAAGTCAAGGTTGGAGACGGCTCCCTATCGTCACTCTCTCCTCTCATTTGTTCCTCACCCTCTATCTCTCTCACTAGTACTTGCTCTCTACCTCTTTTGTCTTTCTCGCACCATTAATCGAGATGCGGGTAAGCGTCCGAACACTCTAAGTTATTAGAATGACCTCATGCGCGCAATTGCCTGGAGTCGTCATTGGGTGAGGATAGATTAGTTGAGATGCGAGTAAGCTAACTCAAACACTTCTGACCATCGAACCAACAACAAAATACATGCTCATAACTTCTTGAAGTCGCCACCGAGCAGAGGGAGGACTAAATTGGTCATGTTTTCCCTCCCATATTCCTTTCCATGCATGACCATTGAGATTAGTTTTCTATCTTACCATAGAAATGAATATTTCAAAGTTCGAGACTATCTTTTCAGTATAATTTTGAATCATTAACACTGTTCTGAACTTTTTTTTCCTACTTCGTATCCTTCCTTTATTACGTAAGAGAGATCATTCAGCCCAAAATAAGCGTGATTCAATAATCTTACCAATCCATATATTTCAAGTTTTCAACGTTATAATTGAACAAGAAGTCGCAACTAAAATAGGTTTTCCTCTGAAGGAGTTGAATCTTCTATATATCTTCCTCAATGAAAAGTCTTACCTAATTTTCTCTTAAACCCAAGAGATCAAATGTATGTAAGAGTCTTTTCTTGATATGGATGCTGCAACTTGTTGCTTTTGCTTTTCCAACGGGAAGAAGAAGACCACAAGGAGTAAGGGTATTTCCGGAAGAGCAGATCAGACCAAGAATAGAAGAGATTGGGAAAAGAGGGAGGAGATGCTATCGGATATGAGCACGTTTTCAGTGGAAGAACAAGAGAGAAGATTGAAGGCGGCAGTGGAGGAGGAAGACAAGGCGGTGAAGGAGGCTGAGAGGGTGGTCAAATGGGTCAAGCAAGAATCATTGAGGATGGATGTTTCCACTGTCGACAGAGTTCTAAGAGAAGATCAAGATCACTGAGCCATCTCGCATAACGAGGGGTCCATGTGGATCTATGTGTGTACAGACTTTCATGCACAAATTCATACACATTTGTATTTGCATCTATCCGATGCACGTGGGTTCAACTCAATAATGAGGAGCACGCGTGTATCACCACGTTCCGGACACATCTATATCTGAATCTACGAACATAAACCTTCCACATCACATAGTCCCTATTAAATTGTTAGCTTTCGTGGCTTCTCCTACAAGAAAGAGTGAAATGTATTTTTTTTTTCCTGTCTTTTCTGCGTTTGGTGTTCTGCAAGTGTTCTTTTTCACAACCAGTGGATCCAAAATTTGAGCAAATCCAAATCCATGGGGAAGGCGTGATGAACTAGGTTTGTTAATATGACATGTTTTTTTCAAAGAGGAGAGTTGGTTTTTTGGGTAAATCTTTTCAAAGAGCAGAGTTCTTCATTCATGAGCTTAATGAAGGGATTCTAACCGCGATAGAACCTTTGGGGTATTCTGCTTTCCCATGAGTCAGAATTAAGTGTTGGATGGTGGTGGAGCAATGAATCAAAGAGACTTCGTTCGCCAGTTTCGAGGGGACTCACCGTCCATCCAATTCCAGCACTACTCAGCCCCGGTAGGCATCCTTTACAGGCACTCTATATATACAACACGAAGCCATGAAAAGAACCATGAAGGTAGAGAACACGATCAGTTAGATTGTCAAGTGTAGAATGGTTCCATTTATTCCTCCTACAAGTTAATCTATGTTTGATTCAGGTACATAAGTTGCGTTATGAAGAGAATACTCCTAGTATGGAGAGTTTCAATACATAAGCACGTATTCAAGGGCTTAAGAAGTGTAGCCGAAGTATCGGTTGAAGTGTTGTCCTCTATCTTGCTTGTCAAAAAAAGAAAAGAAAAAGCGAGTTGTCTTCTATCACAGAATCTATAAAATTTTCAATTTAAACCAGTAGAAGACATGTCTAATACGCTTTTAAGAGTGTCCGATGAGTGCTGGTATTCGAGACCACAGGCCGACTCCGTAGAAAATGCACGTGCTCCTTAGATTCATCATGAACTAGTTGAATGTTGCATCTCGGACATCACTAACCTTTCCAGACAGCCACTGCTCATCAATGGCATGAACGAGCAATGAAAATTGCTTATCTGGGATATAAACTTGTGAACATGAACCCTAAAGACGAGCCAGGAATGCTAACCATCACTGCAACTGTTGAAGGTCTGTAATACCGGGAGACACTTGTGGCCAATGGCCGGCACCACCAGATCCTTTGTCCCGATGCCATGTCTTTTACCAAAGGGAGGAGGCAGCGTAGAGCTAGGCTGTACAGGAAAGACTCCAGTTACAGCAACCCAGAAAAAGGCTAATTACCTGTCACATTGAACAAATTATTTGGATATCCGGAGAAGCATTTTCTTAAAAAAAAAATCAATGGATGTGTTTATGGATGACATTGAATATCAAGCATGTGTAGCTACTTCTGTGAAGAGTAGCATGGTCTATTATACGTATATTTTCTGTCATTTTGCCCAACACGATACTAGTTTGTTAGTATAACAATAGCAGTCAGACATTACCAGTCATTGAGCTATTGCACCCACGGTTCTCTCAACAATTAGGTCTCTTGACAATGACAAGTATTCGGAGGTCTGGTTGTCGGTCGTAATTGAAACAGCCTAAGGAAATGTATTAAGCAGGCCTCGTATAGGATACTGAGGCAGTTTTGACATCAAGACAGAGAGATCCAAAATCAATTAATATTAACGAGGCCGCAGTTTAACATCTACTCAATGCTGCACAAACATGGAAGCACTTAAACCTGGATCGGTAAGAAGTGTGGAAAAATCAGACAGTGACTTTTCCCTAAGCAATATACTGCAAACAAAAAAACTTCGAAATTACTATGTCTAATGCACTGCACCATCAAACATGCAAAGCAACATCATTGTTTTTTGTAGGGAATATTATACATCTACTTTTAAGTACCAGAAATTCTGCTTACCCATAAGAAAATAAACCAGAGTTTCCACGTGCCTACACTCTACTTCATCCCCCAGTTTTTATTTTTATTAACATATCATACGATCAGATGTCAGGAATCAAAATGGGAGCTTTGGAAAACCCTGCAATTCTCCCAGGTCCTGCACTGACACGAAACAGTTTACAATATCAAGAGTAGCTGAAGAAGACTCAGTGACCAATGTCAACTTAAGAGGATTTCTAAACTTGGTTCTGAAACTCAATCAGTGTACCTGTTCTCTGCATTCTTTTGCTCTACTCCAATGGCTGCATTTGCATTCTTTTATCTCCTATATTTTTTTTACTATTTCAAGTTTCTACAGTTCATATGCCAACATTTGATACACACACACACACTCGGAGAGAGAGAGAGAGAGAGAGAGAGAGAGAGAGAGAGAGAGAGTCTACCAGATAATGTAATATTTTATTAAAGCAATAGACGAGAATGCCCATCAAGTACCATATATAGGTATCGAGAAAGCAAGAAAGAAGAGAAAGTGCATCAAACATTGGAACCTACAAAATGATTTTCCCCATAATTTGCTTCTACAAAATTACCCCCAAGCTAATTACCAAACTTGAAGCCTGAAAAAGGGTTAGGAACAAGAGGAAATAGACAAACTCTGAGAACATCCTTCGTGATGGAGACTCTAAAACTTCAACCCAGAATGAATGGCCACCACCCCTCCAACAAGATTTTCATATTCAACCTTCTGAAATCCAGCATCTGCAATCATTGAAGCAAACATATCCTGCAATCGTCAACCACACAAATTATACATGGTTAGTGCAAGATTTGAAACTCCATAATAATTGAGGAGAAAATATCGGTCTCTCACTGTTTCTGCAAATTATCAGTAAAGTAGTTGAAGTAATAATGGAGCCAGATTCTATCCGAGCATACCAGTGTATTTTCATAGTTCAGGCATTTTACACAGAAGGCAAACTTTCCTTAGGGTTTTAGACATAGCCACATAGGACTGTTATGTCCCGTTACTTAGATGCGCCTAAGCAAGCTCACCTAGGTCTGTCTAACACAGTGATGAGTGTACCAGGAGTGGTCAGAATATAGACTTGACATTCCACAACTTATAGATGAATCATTGCTCTCAATAGTACACTCAGGCTCTTGTACACAGGAAACAAAGCACAGCCCAACCAAACAAAACCGAGCCTTAACTCCCAATCATTGGGTTCAGTTACATGAATTCGCTTTCTCCATTGAGTTCTGTCGAGGCCATCTTGTTCCAGATAGCTAAGTTCCATAGTCCGATTCATTTCATAAGGAAGGATAGACACTTGTGGGTTTATCTCCAGTAAATATTAAGGGGTGAATCACATTTGGTACTGCGAGTCTAGGACGCAATACCCTTACGTACCAGCTAAAACATGCAATTTTAGCAAAAACCAACACACTAATACTCAGCTCTGTTGACTCTAAGTTTTCATCTAGCCTTGAATAATTTGGGAACTATGTAGCACCGACACACCGAACTAGTTGCTAAATCTGTTGTACACATGACATACTGTGGAGTCGGGACCATAGAATTTTCTCAGTTCTTTTCAGTTGGACACTTCTCTGACACGCATGGTTTATAGAGATACAACAAGGGACCTGAACAGGTATGTTTTAGCTCGGTGATCTAAGAGGATTAAATAAAACCATTGAACCTTAGGAATCCAGACTAAATAAAAATCCACTTCTAGGAGGAAAGTAAAGGCATCCACACCAATACTAAAGGAAAACCAATTCATTCCATTTCTTAAATTAATTCAAAGTTCAAACAATATCTAGAGTCCTTTAACTAGGCTCCTCCAAACCATAACAAGATAAAGATAAGACCAATCTAGCTATGTCTCCTAAAAGATAAATCCTAGAGTAACAAACAAATCTACCAAATCATTTTCTACAATAAACGGAACCGTCTGAACAGATGAATCCTAGTGTAACAACTAACTATCCACCAGGATCAAGCACGAATAGCATGTGGGGGTGATCCTTCTTGTTCCTTATCATATATTATACACTTTATAGAAGAACTCAACTGTGACAAGTTAGAATAGTGGTCCAGCTCTAAAATCAAGAATATCCAAAGTCTGAACAATGACAGCAAAGAAAATTGTGAAGAAACGTCTATTGATGCAGGCGGAGAGTCAATCACAGCAGTTCGAAATCCTGCTTATAACAAAAGAGGACTAAGCTCCGCCGGGTAGGAAACATTCTCCAACAGAAAATTGAGATCAACACCTATATCCGATGAGAAATCAAGTAAGCATGCATTAAGGTCCAATTTATTGGAAACACAAACATATATGCTGTTTGAGGGGCAATACGATTTTTCCTTGAAGAGGTAGCCCAATGAGATCAGGAACAAGGCAAGAGTGGGACTAGCACAATGAGAATCTTTTCGTAAAGATTCATACCTAAAGAACCCAAAAATCCGCATCTAGGGGAGGTAATATCATTCTATTTCATAAGCTAATCCAAATAATATCCATAGTCCTACAAATAGGTTCCTCTGAACCACAACAATAAAACAAAGATAAGAACAACCTAACTATATTTTTGAATCCATAAAGTCTTGGGTAAGAAATAAATCTAACAATCACTAAATAATCATCCACAAATAAAATACCCTCCGGGATCATCAAATAGGAATTGCTCGTGGGGTGATACTTAATGTTCCATTGTTCCTCATCACTGGTCTACATTAGGAGGCTTTATGATTTTTCTTTTTCCTCCATTGTTTTTCTTTTTCTTGCTTTGATTAATGTTCATTGTTGGATATTTGAGTGGTTTACTACCCGTATCACTTAACACCCTTCCATCCACATTAATTTTTATATGTCACATTTACCTTCCATCTTGGAGGGGAAGTTCAAGAGGAGGGTTTTATAATGCCGTAAACTTAACACATACATTTATAATGCCTTTAAATAATATATTTTCTACCAGTAAAATAACATATTGGTGACTATATATGTAACTTCATCGTATAATTAATAAAAACAAGTGTTTATACAAAAAGATGGTTTGAAAATTAAACACTACAAAAAAAGATCAAACAAATATCCGCATAAAGCTAACTGATGGTATGGAATTGGGGGATGGAGATGTCTGCCAGGTGTCAGGAGTAGTATTTAATAAGCTTTAGGAGGCCAGGGATGAGGGGGGGAGGGAACTTTCCCTCCAAAATGAAGGGTAAATGTGACATAAAACATTTAATTTGAATGGAAGTAGCAAAGTTCCGTCCAAAATGCGGACGGAAGGGTGTTAAGTGATACCAATTGATAGATGAGGGGGTGTGGTTGATCGGTTTTAAAGATAAAGGGTTTAAGTGACAGCGAGTACAAGATGAGGGGGTCTAAGTGATTTTTACCTTACTTTCAATGTTTAGTAGCCTTGTTTGGTTGTTGGTATTATATTAACAATTTATCTTTTGTCCTATGTCATGCAATTTGTCTTTTGTAGTGTTAGTACCTACTAGTTTTGGTTGTTTTGGGTACAATATTAATAAGAATTACAACTAAAAACACGTAAAGGTAATGCCTATATCTTTTCTTCCTTGTCCATATCCCTGCTTCTTAGTTTCGGATGTATGGGGAATCGGGGATATAACTTTTGATTTCAAAAGGTTTTCCATCAGTACGCACAGGCTACACTGCTACAGATGAGAGAGGTCAACAACATGAGAACTGGTGAATGTTGCGGATGACGTAGGAGCCAACTCATTGATCATACTCTTGTGAACCGTACACTTGAGAGATGATGGCAAATGATGGCCTGCTGGTTTGTCTTTGCCCTTTATCGCCTTTCACAGTGGCCCACAGATGAAAACTAAAGAAGTTGTAAGAGAAATGTGGAATAGGAAGACTGGCAAGAGGACGGACTCTACTACCCCCTCTTCAGCTTCACAAACTGGCACCGGACCGACAACGGAAATCCAACATCTTCAGCTTCACAACCTCACACAGTGGGGACGATGGAAACCCAAAAGAGTGAAAAGTTCATGGAAATGTGGACTTTTCATCGTACTTTCACATAGAGGTAAAAGTTACTTGCTTAATATATGCTAATTATATCTGAAGGACTAGAGAGAATCACGAGGAACATTAATACTGCCTTATTGTCAACTGTAATCATTTACCATCCATTCTGTAGGTGGAAGACGACAGAAACCCAAACTGCCTCGCATCACCCATAATCCTTTATAAGTTCTTCAAACCAACATAAGCAGAAATCCAGAGCAGTGGTTGGCTTTGGGATACCAGAATACAAGGTTCTTTCACCAGAAATTGCGATCCCATTGTTCGAGGAACAAGATCCTAAGCCTGGTTGACAATAACGGTGTTTGATAAACAGAGCCAGAGGAGATAAAAGATAAGATTCTATGGCATTGTGTGGGTTAACTTGGAACTCCTATTGATAAGAGAAAGGATGCATATCCAGCTTTAAGATCAGCAGTGGAATATAGAGTTTCCAATTCTACGAGGGAATCCCTAATAAAACCTGTTACTGAAATCAAGGCTGCCATGTGGTCCATTAAAAGGGATAAAGCACCAGGTCCTAATGGATACAATTTTAGTAATTTTAGGAAGAATTGGGATATTGTTGGTCCTCTCTCTCCAAGAAGTTTGGGGATGCAGTAGTTCACAATATTGGTAAATCCTTGAATGTCAAAGTTGAATCTTTTATTTATCATTGGAATTGGAAAGAGCCAAGGCATAGAAGTGTCATCATGAGGGAAATTATCACTAATATCCCCTCAGACTTTAAGCCTAACTCCTCATAACAAGATAGTGTGACTGATAAATCAGCTTGGCAAGCTTTAAGGATTGTTTTTCCTAGTATTCCCTTGAGCAAGTGCATCTGGTTTCCTCAGCATATTCCAAGATGGGCTTTCATTGAATGTCTGGTATAGTGGTATTTCTGGGAAGATTAGGGACAAAAGACAGAGTTCTTTGTTGGGGACTGATCACAGATGTAAAGTGTGTGTTGTGTGATGATGGAGATGAATCCCATCAGCACCTCTTGTTGGAACATTTTAATAAAAATAAAATAAAATACTTATTACCTATCATTATTTTTCTGTTAGAATATTAGTGCATAATTGTTATCTGTTACAAAAACATAAAAGTGATTTATTCCTGTCATTATATACAATAATGAATGAGACTTAAATATAAAGACCTCTATATATAGGGTTTTGGACAAGGGTGGAATGTGTGTGAAATGAGAGAAGATGTATATACCCTACGAGAGAGCTAAAAAGGTGAAGGAGTTTTATAGACTAATTTCTATACTTTGGGCAACTCGGTTCGTGACTTGTCGTGAACATCAGATAAGGAAAGCTTGTGTTGAATCTTTGGGCTAGTAGACTCCGGTTGTACCTTCACGAGGGGAGGAATATTAGCCTTAAGGTAGTGCCTAGCACGCCTCTCTACCTCACAGGCTAGCTCTTTCCTACTCTTATTATTTTCGAATTGTCTTATTTCTAGCTTCTTGTATTTTCGTATTTTACGTGCTCTAATAATCTTTGAGATAAATGATATTTGTGAATAAAAGCTCTAACATAAACACCTCTTTTTTATTGCAGATATTCTAATCTGGTTTGGGGTAACATTTTGAGGAAAATTGCGTTGACAGACCACTGCTGCATTTGTCAACAGAAATTGAATGCATTTGTGCTCACAGGCCAGGGAATATTCTTGCTCTAATATTGTTTATAAGCTGTCATTAGCTGCTACCAATTGTTGGCTGTGGAAGGAAAGGAATAGCAGGCAGTTCCAGAGGAAAGAGCTAACAACAGAGACCTTGAGTTTTCTGATTGAGGATGAGATTAGAGCTAGCATTTGCTCTGGAAGGTGAAGCTGACAGATGATAATAGACAATTGGTTAGAAAGTGGAGGCTACCAGGCATAATTTTAATAGTTTGGTTTCCTTATTCCAGTCATGGTTGGTTTTCTTTTGCTCTGGTGCAGCAATGTCGCTTGCTGTTTTGTCTGATTGCTAAACCAAGTGTAGACTTGGTTAGTTGTATTGTATGGGCTCTGACCCCTGGATTCTAGTTTGTTTGCTTATAAGAAATTAAAAAAAAGACTAACCATAAGCATGTATGTCAGTGGCAAGTGTGTAAGTTTAGTAACAGCAAGATGAGGGCTAAAGCCCTTCGCAATCCAGAAAGAACAAGAAAAAAAAGGATTGGAAGAGTAAAAAAATTGTCACGGATCCCAAGAATCATTACCTGAGGGGGAAAGCGACGAATACTCTCAACTAAATATTGGTAAGACTCCCGGTCACCTGCAACGAGCTCCCCAAGGGCTGGAATTACCGAGAATGAGTAGTAATCATACCTGCAGAAAGATGTGTGAGTGTAACACATACAATTAACAGCAAAAAAGAAAACCTAAAGAGACAATGAAATTGCATAATGAATAAGAAACTCCGCTCCAGTAAGAACAGGCAATAACTATTAAATATGACACTGACTGGATAAAATTCACGAGGACTTTTGGGAGATCCCTAGCATGTAACAAATGTGCTCGGATCCTTTGGGCCCCTAAGAGCATAGAAGAACACAATGACAATGATACGATAGAAAACATGATCAATTGCCAATAATTAGAACGGAATACATCATTCGGCAGTTCTTGCCTATAAGCAGCGCCAAAGTGTTAAAGATACTCACAACTGCTTAAAACCTGGTGCTTCTACATGACTCAGTTCAAGGCAAAGAAACCTCCCTCCGGGTTTAAGTACCCTAAAAATGGACCAGAAGCAGTCAATACTGAACATCATATGTGAATTAAACAGGGACAAGTATGACCTAATAATGTACTATATAATAAGATTAACAAGGAACATATTTCAAGAGGCAAATAAAATTATAATGTATGAAGAAACTTAACTGTGCATGCATGTATTAAATACTGTCACTAATAAAAAATAATAGTTATTGACTTATGGTGAAGTAGTATTAGAAGTGCCCAATTTTTGTCTGGACCCACACGTTCTCATGAATCGTACATGTTGCTCAAAAATAAAAGCTCTTTGTGTCAGTTACCAAGAATGCCTTTTGTTGTTTCTCTATTCTAAGTCTCTTCCTTCCCAGTTGTTAAAAAAGAAAACTGACACGGATGCCATGCTGCCTGCACTACCTTTCATTGTGCAACATTCAGTGTAATAGACCTGAAAGTGCTGCATGTCTGTCCCTCTCTCCCCCTATTATTACTACCTACACACACGGAGACAAGGATCTGGGAATGAGATTCACTACTCCCCCAAATTACAGGATATGGGCGCTTGGTTGACAATTTGGGTACACATCATGAAGCATCTTTTGAATAAACATGATCAAGTCAAAAGTTTATAATCCACATTGCAAGTGTTCGGTGGAACCAAATGGAGTACAAATAAATTAAGGTGCTCAGGTCAGTGAGTAGCCAACAAATGGTGCAATACAAGTTGAAGTTGGGTTAGCACACCAATTTATGTGATTTGGTAGTAACCCAAACTTTGGCAGAAGTTCTTCCCTATTTACAAGGGTTCGCACATGGTTTTTTATCACCATCCACCAAACAGATGTCGAGCAAATCTGATAAAGACAAGGGTCTCTCTCTCTCTCTCTACACACGCATGTGTGATTGGAAACAAATCCGCACCTTTGTGGACTCATCTTCTTTGTCAATGTCAATATCAAACCCCTCATCTCTCTCTCTCTCTCTCTCTCTCTCTCTCTCTCTCTCTCATGTGTGATTGGAAACAAATCCACATCTTTGTGGACTCATCTTCTTTGTCAATGTCAATATCAAACCCCTAATCTCTAACGAAGTCTTCCTCAATCTGCATCAGACTCATCCGCAACCATCAACCCCCTTGCTTCAGCCATGTCTTAGAGAGGGGAGTCCAATGCAACACAGATCCCAAACCACACCGGTGCCCGTGTCATGTTGTCCCTGATACTTCCATATAACAGAGATTACCACTACGTCCACTATGATCCATGCAGAGTGGCGGAGCTAGGATATTTTGTCCACTGGGGACAACTTTTTTCCCCCAAAATGACAATTCATAGAAGTAAATTTTTCAGAGTGCTAATAAAACGAATACTTAACTAACTCATACTTTTTGAATTGGAAACCATCCGCTGGATCATGGAACATGGATCGCATAGAATAGAAAGGACAAACATGGTCTGCCGCATGCTCTACAATGTGGTGGTCATGGATCGCAATATAAGAACTTATGGTAACAACAGGAGCAATTTTATCTTCATATCTAGATATCAAAAAAAAAACATAGCATCACTAAAACTAATCATGTCAAAAACACATTTCTAGGGGCATATGGAAATTTTTCATCGTTGTGAAGCTTCACTCTCCCTTGATTCAGTTAATTAGAACATTTCCCGACCAAAGGAATTTTTTAGAGAACTTAACCAAAAGCGATCTCTTAAATAGTTGAATTTACGGTTTTAGAATGTAAGTAATTCATGTTCAGAAGGTGATGTAAACATAAGGGTAACATCACTTTCTAGAAATACCTGTGCAAACCATGAGAAAATTCTCAATTTTCATGAATTGTCAAAATCTCTTACACCTGAAGGCTGGAAAGTGTTTTGAAAGAAAAAGTTGGGCTCAAAAGCATCAAATGAATCAGATTGATTTAACAATGCAACAGAAACAAGCATCTCATCCTTCACCACCTAATTCAATCAATTATTGAGCTCTTGAAGTTACATGTCTATGACTCTTGAATAACTTGTAGCTGTGGTGATGAGAGTTTGTTACTTCTTGAGATCTAGCCCTGATAGGGATTTCTATGAAGTATATCCATTGGATTACAAACTCCAGCCATTGCAACTAATTTCCCATGTTGCAAAAGCATGTTAGAGACGACATTTTCAACTATAAGATTGTGGAGCACGGATTTCACGATATCATGGCTAGTTACTGGACGAATGATAGCTTGGTTATGCATGTCGAGAAACACAAATTTAATAGTATATGAAATTATCATGCATCATTTTTTAAATCAAACAAAATCATCGAGTCATTTATAATAAAAAATACATCTTCTGACCTGAAAGAATTTTCTTCTTCAGGTTATCGATCAAGAAAACATGTTGTGTGTGGTTCTCGGTTAGGTTTTACCCGCATTCATAGAACAAACTCATCTGTGCGACTGTGTATTATGCAATTATAAAGATAAATTCATACAGTTGCACACAAGAAGGAAGATTCGAGCACAGAATCATTACTTCCTGAGGCATGACCCGGGTCATGTTATCTCTGACCCTACAAAACAAAATCAACCTCATAACTGTTCAAATGTCTTAAGACTTCATTTACTGTAAGCAATGAAAGTAATGTAGCTCGGTGGATGTAACAACAAGATGTACTTCAAGTCAGATAGCCAAAAAACTTACCGACTCATAATCAGCAGGTTTCTTTTACTAATTCTAAGCTTTTTTCTAACCAATTCTGTGCAACTAACTCTTAGAGTACTTAGTAGTTTCCAAATAGACAAAGTTATTATTGAATATTGATTACTCTTTATAAATTAGAAGTCAAGATTAGGTATAAAAAACATAAGAAGAACAATCCCCATCGATGTACCCATCTGCCACCTCAGTTAAAAGTTGTATGCTGGTGGATTTCCATTTGATGAACGCAACATCCAAAACAACCGAATAACATGTAAATTAGCAGGCTTCCAGCAGACCACCTTGTTAGGTTCATATGTCATGTATATTCATTATCTATAATTAAAGGTAGAGAAACCTACTCAAGTTTAAACACCTATCTATTACGCTCTTAGTCCCAATATGCATAACACATGCAGACATGCAGTGCACATTCCAACTAAGGTCAGAGCCACTCTAGCAAGTGGGTTCGCTCAACCCCACTGACTTGCCAAATTCTCAATAAGAGGTATAGATTGTAATTGTATTTACACTTATGACCCCATTGATATTAAAAACCTGCCCCAAGGAACTCCAATAAAATTAGCTCCTTTACCCTGTTTTTAATGTATTGCCAAACACGCCTGTCCAATTTTTTCTTACTATAAATACAGCTTAGTATATGACGTGGACCCCACTGCCCAAAATTCTTGGCTCTGCACCTGATTCCAAGCTTGTCCACACAATACACCAATCACCAAAACAAATGTAACCAGCAAAGAAAATTTTACATTTTCCTTTTCTCCTTCTAAATTATCCAAATTGACCATATGTACATAGGGGCCAACATTCTAATCTCTGAACCATGATGAACCCCTAGATGATCGTAAAAGAGCATGCATGGTGGATCAAGAGCTCAATCATTTTGCGAGAAGGTACAAAGTTTCAGCCTTCAAGTGTCACTATAAACCACTCTAACCCTAGCAAGATAGCCATGCAAAAGACTGACAAAGAGAGCCATTCCATTTATCTAGCTTCACAATTTATTTAATGGTTCTCTACGTTGTAGCTATATAATCAATGTACTTATTTTAAGCTGCTACAGCAAATAACAACTAGGTCAAGAAGTAGGATGTTACCTGTAGGCTTCAGCAAGAACTTTTTCTATGTGTGTAACATTCCTAATACCAAAGTGTAGTGGGCCAAAATATCCGAAGGTTTAAAGGGTTCAGTGGGATAACCCTCCGGGCCCACAGTCCAGTTAACACGTCATCCCAGTCATCAGCCGAGCGTCAGTTAGTCTTGCGGGTGTTCGCCGAAGAAAGATTGGCTCGCCGAGTGAACTCGTAACATCCTTGTTCGGAATAGGCCCAACTTACTCGGATGGGTAACCTCCTGGCTCGAGCGTACGGATCGACGAGTAAGTGTCATACTCGGCAGATCCTGTTCGTAAGTGTCCCTCGGCTAGGGCGGTTATGGAACATTCTAGAAATCTTTGCTGATAGAAGCAAAGATAAGCACGTTCACCTCTCTGATAACCGATGGGACGTATCTGACATTGGCCCACGTGGGTCCACATGGGTCTGCAGGTCTCGAAGGGCAGAATTGCTTGAGTGCCTCTGGCACGTGACGTCATCCGAGCGTAGCAACGCGCGTGCAATACACTTCCATCTTGCTCAACACTCCAAACCTCTGCCTATAAATAGCAGAGTGCCTCTTCTATGCAGAGGTCAGATATTCTCTCTCCCAAAAAACTATTTCTTTCACCAAAACATCTTCTTCTTCCTCCCTCCGGTTCTAATTAGATCGTCGGAGCCTCTACCCGGAGGAACACCACCCTCCGGTTTGCAGGTACACAACGTCGCCGGTCAAGATTTCTACGGTTCAGGCATCGAGAAAGGGTTCAGGAGGTTCAAGGGTAAATCACGCCCCCACACAAAGGCAATTGTGTAACCATCCATTGAAGCATCTTCAAAGCATAGAGCTTCTGCATCTCCTTCCACCCATCTGAGGGATCGATCTTCAAGACCTAAGACATCAAAAGAAAATGTCGTTCTGAATAGAAACAGGATATATAATCCAGAAGATTAGTCTCGCTCCTGAGGAGAGTAATATATGACCCTCTCAATGCCAACTTCATTTCAAATATTTACCTCTCTCTTGAGCCCGTTTTTTGCCAACATTCAACATATTGGGGTTAATGTCACAGACGTATATATGAGTTTCTTCTTGTAGATTATCTTGAAGAACATCTTGCACCGCTCTACGAGAGACACTATTTAGACTTTGCAGGATCCTAAAAGCAACATCCCCTGTAAAGTAAGAGTATTTTTAACCAAGCTAGAAAAGTGCAATGCAGATAGAGAGGTTTCAAAAGAAGGCAAAACAAAAATAGTTTGTGATAATTTATGTTACATCTTTCAAGATGAATAAACTGATTTGATATGCAAGCTTAGCTGTATATGATACAATCCTGAGATGAAGGATAGCATCACCTACATTTTCCAAGACATGCGGCCTTGTTCATTTGGTAACTAAGGGTATTTTAGTTTTGGTAGTGGGTGGAGAGAGAAATAAGGTAATGATTGGAGAGAGGGGTAATGAGTGGAGAGAGATAGAGAGAAATGAAATTAATAATTGGAGAAATAGGGTAATGATTGGAGAAAGATATAGGGTAATGATTGGAAAACAAAGTTAAAACAAAGTAAAACATCAAAACGAACAAGGCCATTGTATCTTATCTATTGTTTAATTGGGACCTAAACTTTCACCTATATTCACAAAAATAGATATGCGAATATAAATTGTTCAGCGTATCCCCAACATGTCTCTGTCCTACTTTGTAGAGACATACCTTAATGACATGTCGTATAGATAAGTCTTGCAAAGTAGATAAAATATACAGGTAAGGGTGAAAACGATGTCTTGAAATTTAAATTGAAGTACAATCATTATATGTCTCCTTAACAAATTAAAAATCCCACAAGGAAGCAACATTAAGCAACAGAGGGAGTAATACTTAGGCAACTTGAGTATCAACAACCCATTATGCTGGGTGATGCCATATATTCTGGTACTCGCAACGATAACCTTTAAGCATCCAACAGCACACTTCATAAGGTACACAAACTGTTTAGACTTTAGAGTCACCAAATTTGTAAAAGCACAGTGACATCCTTGGAACTACTATTCCCACAACTAAATTTCAATGTCCTATAAATCGCTAGGCTCTAGTCGGGTGATAAAGGGGCGCCTAGCACCTAGGTAGGGACCAGGCGTCGGCCACTGCATAGCGCCTAGGCGGCCGCCTTTAGAACACTACTAAATTTGATTCATTTCTTGAAATACGAGAACATCAATATTGAATCCTCGTAAACCTTTGGTTAGGATGCATCCGAAAGAAATGAAACCACAAGCCTTCCCATGGAAAGGCCGTTAACGATTTCTATTGTGTACCGCTGCCTTCTACAAAATTTCTTACATCCCAACCTACGGTCTAGAAATAAAAACCTTTTCACTTTTCCCCATTACCTCAATTCGCTAGACAAATTTTGAGCATTATATATACATAGTTTTGATTTTTGGAAGTATGGAAGGCATATATATGACCAGTAAAATATTCTCTCTTTTTTTATACAGGGAAACTAAAATAGACTTGAAATGCTATATTAAGTTGAGGTTGGTCTTCATGTCCCTCTAAGAATGCAAAACTAAAATTTTCTTGTCCATTTACATGTTTTCAAAAACCAATCAAAGCATTGTCAATCCAAGTCACCCTTCTCCCCCTTGTAGTTGTACCCTACTACATAAGATACCGTAATAAAAACCAAATGACATTGCATGTGCGAACAGAAGAGCTTACCTGTGCCACCAGCCACATCAAGATGCCTCATTCCAGGAAATGGATTTAGTTTGAAAACCAGTCTGGGAAAAGTTCAAGCATAATAAATGCATTGCAGGAAATCAAGGGGTAACATGGTACAAACAGTAAAACTGCCAAGATGCATCACCACAAAGTCTGACCTATCCTTCCATAAACGATGTAATCCGCCACTCATCACATCATTCATGAGGTCATAGTTTGAAGCAACGCTGCTGAAAACATTGCCAACCATTTGGCTTTTTTCTTCTTCCCGCACTTCTTTAAAACCTGAAAGTGTAACTTGGGATGTGACCTTGTAACTTGTTGCACTAGAAAAAATTGATTCATCATTCATTTATTCAACTAAAACCAAAAAAAAAGGGGATGACTTTTGAGCATATAAAACTAATGTGAACCAATACCCCGGCGTCGATAAGTAAAATCCCCGAACTTGCGTCAATTTTGTTTGTATTTTACCTGGTTAATAAATATAGATGCCCCAAAAAGCACGGCCACCCAACTGAGTAGCTACTTTCATGCATAACACAGTCTTACACGTGTTCAATTTGTGTCCAGACAACACCAACACTTGTATGTTTGAGACACCTGTAGAGTCTTGATACAAGCTCGAGAAAACTAAATGGAAGCAGAGAATTAACCAAAAAAGAGAAGTGGGAATATAGTTATTTCTAGTTTGAGCTTTTTCTATCTGAAATCCTAAATCTTTTTGGCTTCTTAATCACTTACGAATACCTAAGATTTATAAGTAAGATATTAGGGCTTTTTATCTCACTTCGATACATAAATAAAAACATCAAGTAAATTATTTTGTCCGATATTCATCGCAGGAGGTGAAATAAATCACAGCAGTAATTTAGCAATGATCCAGACCTAATTAAGGAATAGATGACAAAACCTATTAATGGGCAAATTACACGTGGCAACAATCCACTGAAGTGCTGCCAAGGATGTCGCCTCATTATTCCACCAGCACCAACCATCCGAGTGGAGGATTACTCGGCATGGCTAGTGTAAGTGAAGAAATGCCCTATCCGTAATGGATATCCAAGCAAACAACCAGACAGCAAGGAGCATCCAACCAGGAGAGTTCACAGGAGGGTTAACAGCCGAGGAAGAGCCTGTCATAACCATGCAAGACACAAGCAATATGCCGACCACCAGACATTGGGTGAGCGTGCACATTGGAATGATTGTGTCACGTCTTGTCAACTAATCAGCGAGGAGGCTTGCAGCAGAACAGACACCTGAATAGAACCAAATCTACACACTAAGAAGAAATGACTACGCCTAACCAAGGTTAATTGATGGGTAACCCATATTTGGTTACCTCTCTATCCATGGCTTCAAATATCAACAGCCGGGCAGGCAGGTGGAGGGGTCCCTCCCTCCCTCTCTCGATTATATACTACATTCCCTTTATGCCCCTGCTCTCGGCACTCTTATGCTCGGCTGAGCTCTACTCACCCGAAGTACATTGCTCCGTTGCTGACTTGGCCATCGAAGGACATTCTGGCAAAACCCCACCAGCTGGCGTGTCCCAGCCAGTTTATAGAATTTTGCAAGAGTCGACTAAGTCAGAGCCAAATCACGGTCAAACCTCAAAGTTCACACATGGCAGCCCTGCCACATTCATAAAATACCGGACACTCTATTTCTTCAATGAAATTTGGTTGGTAGCTTGATGCAGGCTATAAAGAACTAAAAAAAATTATAAATGGGGGCCCAAGGAAGTTTTGTTTCTGTTAACAGATATTGTTAGTGGTGTGACGCATTTCTAGCATTAGGTCTGATGCCTTCAGAATCTAGGTTCGAGCCTTGTTCCAAGAGTTACTCTTTGAATATTTGGTAGTGTTGTTCTAATTTTCCTGCCACTTTACAGACCAACCTGATATCTTTCCATTGGGTTTTGCAACCATTACATCCTCTTCTACAGCTTTAACCTCATAGCCACTTAGTTCTCCAACCCTAAAACATCAAAACAATCTTTAACTTCATCAAACACTGTCTGCAGATACCATTCACATCGCCCAGAAGAACAAAGCCTATTTTGATCTCGTCTCACCTTTTTAGCTAAACCCTAACAGTAGTCCCTCCATTCACTACCAAATCCCCAATATTTCCTTACTGTCCTGCATCAGTTTGGTACGAGAGCTAAAGTTTTGCTACCATGTTCATACAAAATTGGAATTAGGTTACCTGAAAACAAAAGCATAGGGTCCTAGTAGTATTTCATCCAGAAAGTTAATCTTCAACCCCAAAATAAACACGAGTATTAGAAGGCAGCGATTCAAATGGCAGCACAAGAAAATCATAAAATTAAGCGTCTGTCAAAGGCAAACACGACATCCGATAAAGAATAAGCAAAAACCAGGAGCAAGTTTGAGAGAGAGAGAGAGATACCAAAGCTTGTCGCATGAGAATGTAACATAGAAGCAGGAGTGAACTGAGGCAACAGTTTGCTTCTCAAACTCTTCGTTATCATTCTTAATGCCATGGTTGCTCCTAAACACAATGAGAGTACTTCGTGTTACACAGAGCAAAAGATAAGAGGTAATTGAAGTGTTTAGGAGGTGTTGGGTGGGGATTAAGGTGATCAGGTGTTCCAGTAGAGGTACTACACTGGTAGGTTTTACACTACGAGAAAAGCCTTTTAAGCATAAATATTAGCAACGAATTACACAAGGGAAAAAATCGAATGTCATTTGGAGTTTCCAAACAATTAGGAAAACAATGGTAAGGGAAGAACAAATCAATGCGATAAACAACAACGATCAAATTGAATAAACAAAAATGCTACGTGCACAACGAAAGAACACAACACCAGTCACAACGTGCTGATGTCAGAATGACGTCATCTCAATAGATGACGTTTGCTTAAAAAAAACAGCAACAGGACTATCAAAATACAGAGAAAATAGAAGAGAGCGATAGGGGCTCCCACCACCTCCGGCGACCACAATTCCACTTCCCACCACCACACAACCCAACCCCGGCGCTCCCCCACCTCCGCCGACCGCCACCACCTCCGCCAGCGACCATCGACAATTACCACCTGAAACCGCCCAGTCTCCACAATCCCAAATCACACCCACCACCGCCGAACATCCACCACCAAAGAACCACCGCTACACAGCCACAAAGCCGAATTCAAACCCAAAAACTAGAGGGGGCAAACGGCTGGTTTGGATGGGTTGAAACGGGTCTCGGATTGAATACGAGTCAATAATAGATGGGTTAAAACGGGTTGGGTCGATATGGGTCAAGCCATACCCAACCCAACCCGTTTTCCACCTACAATCAAAGATTCAGACGCCAATTTATTTATTTAATTTTTATTTTTCTGTTTTGATAAGCATTTAGACGCCAATTGACGAAAAAATAGAACACAAAAAAAAAAAAACCAAACCCAAACTTTCAAGTTGACAGATTGCAAAGGAAACTCCAAAACCCAGATCCGAGCCCAAACCATAACTCGCCGGAAATAATACCAACGACGAGCGGCCTTACCGGATCTCAAAAAAATCTCCAACAATACAGATTGTGAGTTGAGTTCCGACGACGGAGACGGGGAGAGAGAGAGAGAGAGAGAGAGAGAGAGAGATGGATGATGGGGAGAGAAGGTGGTGGTTGGTGGAGGCGTCGGTGGTCGGACGGTCCAAAAGTGGTGGAGGTGGGGGCCGTCGGGGGTGGGGAGACGGGTTGAGAGAGAGAGAATATTTTGTTCAAAAAGGGCCATGCTATTCACACAACAATCCAAACACAATAATTTACACAACCTCTCACATATATGTGGAGCTTAGACATAATAGTATGTGTGGAGCCCACATATATGTGAGAAAGTTGTCAATCCCGTACCGGCCAGCGTACCGTTTTCACTACTGGAATGGTACGTACCGGTACCGGACTGTATCTCTGTACCGTTCTGGATTTACTGCAATTAATGTTTTATATATATTTAATATATATCTACCATATATATTAGTTTAGAGCCCACAAGTTAAAAAAAAAAAAAAAGACCAGAACGGAACATCGGAAAATGTCCGAAACAGACCGGTATCATCCGGTACATCCGGTATTGGCCGGAACAGGCCGGTATTTCAACCGAAACGGATCTTGAGTCTTTGTGTTCCGTTTAAGCACCGGTACGGAACGGATTTCACAACTTTGGTGTGAGTAGCATTTTTGGTTCAAAAATTTGGGTCAAATTGATTTAAATGTTCCTTCTACCACCACATCCATTTACACACCCATCCACACACTCACACTCACAATAAGGGTGGAGCCCGCATACACTACATATCCAATGTATGTGGGCCCCATTCTTATTGTGAGTGAGGGTGTATGAATGGGTGTGTAAATGGGTGTGGTGGTAGAATTATTGTTAAATGTTCAAAGAGAAAGTCTACACTTCCCGACTCTTTTTCCCGATTTCTTTCCCGACGTTGACGTGGCGGTGGACCCCACGTCAGCAGTTAAAAAAAAAATCAAAACGCTGAAATTTTGATTTTTCCCCAAATCAGACCGTTTCCCCCAAACCCCCAAAACCAGACCATCTGGAAAACCAACGAAGAGAGAAAGAGGAGGAAGAGGAGGATCACCGGCGACACCCATCACCACCGGTGACTCCCACCACCAACGTCTATCACCACCACCACCGGCTCCACCTCCGGCGACCAAACCTTCGCGAAAGTCGTGACACCACGAGCACCGACGACAAATTCCATTGCCAAGGTCTCTCGCTCTCTTTTTCATGCTTCTTTTCCTTTGTCTAATCTCTCTTTCCTGTATCGTCACACAAATCGAAATTCAATAGGGATTTGATTCCCTCTCCACCCACATGGGTTTGTCGTCGGATCGATTCAAGGGTTTCTCTCTCTGCAATCCCAGTCTGTAGCTTCACGGTATTTGGTTATAGCTTCACGGTATCTATTTGGTTTCTCTCTATTTTTCTTTAACTTTTCTTTTTAGTTGATTAGGAAACTGCAATTGAAAGGAAATAAATTTGGAACGGAAAATGGATTAAAAAAAATCCTTGCTTTGATTTTTCTGTGGTTAAAGTACGTCTCTTTGGGATGATTTATTGCCTCTCTTTTTATTCCCATTGTTTTTTTAGGTTGGGTTTTCATTAAAAAGTTTGTTTATAGCTTAGGGATTTTAGGCAAATTGTTTGTGCTAAATGGGCTTTTAGTTGAAGTATATGGGGAAAATGACAAATCTGTGTTTTCTTGAGCTTTAGCTCGTTTGCACAATAGGGAAAACCAGCCCAATTACCTAGGTATTGGTCTGGTAATTATATGAACTTGGCATTTCAGTTTCAGGTTTAAGGGAAAGAATGGAGACTTTGTGTGATTGTGTAACTTGGTTGTGTTGGCACTTAATTTGCTTAATAATTCACCTATGTATGCTTCCTTTGCAATTTTTAGTTCTTTCCTAATTAGTTCTAGTCGGAGTTGGACAGTTATTGCTTTTCCTATGAAACAACCATATGGTGCTCGAGTGTTTTCTTTTCCTATAAAAGTATTCTTTTCGATTGTTTCTTCATTATAGTTTCTCACTCAAACACACCGATTTGGCATATATCATGATTGGTTGAACTGCAGACTCAGCTGAGGGACTGAAAGACACAAGTTCACAGCATGAAGGGGCACTAAAGACACTCCGCTACATGGAGAAAGTTCTGACCCGAGGTAGACTTCGTGGACAGTTTTGTAATATTCAGTCAATTAATCTGCAGTCACTATTCTATTGGCATTTGGCAAATCATTGCGTCATTGTTCATAATGAATCAAATGAACATTTTGCCTTTTCAAGTATTAGAGGGCTAGACCCGAGTAAAAAAAAAAAGTATTAGAGGGCTAGACATTTTGGATTACAAGTTATCCATCCCAAGCCTCACTTTTGCTTTTCCATGGCTGCAGAATGTATCTTTTTTTGGATATTCGAGGAAGACTTTGACAGAAGAAGATCTCAGATCCATGATAACATCAACTCTTGCTGCATTGATCATTAGTAGGTCTTTCTACCAAACTAAGTGAAGGTGTGAACCAAGAAGGGATAACATACTACAAGTGGTAAAGAACCGAGGCAGTGGTTTAAGCAATTAAGTCAGAAGTTGTGCTCAGCATTGCGGAGAATTAGAGATCCATTAGAATGGTCTGCGTGCACCTCAAACAAAGATGCTGAATCAATTGGTGGCGAAGAAGAGTAGAATCATTTGATAGCAAATAAAATGGAGATGGAGATGTAATTACTAGGTCTATTTGTCCTACAATTAAAATAATGGAGTATAATCTATTTTTGTTTTGCAAATGAGGTTTAAACCATTACAGCCTGTTTGGATGCCGGAGATGAGGGTGGATTTGGGATGCGGCCTGATTACTTCTCCGCCTCCTCCTCTTCTCCGGTCTTTGGCAGCCAAAAATCATACCCCGATTTAGCCCCTGATTTGCCTGATTACTTCTCCGCCTCCTCCTCTTCTCCAGTCTTTGGTAGCCAAAAATCATACCCCGATTTAGCCCCTGATTTGCCGACTCCGGATTTGTAATCCACCTCGCGGGTGGATATGGAACGACAGGGGTACCCCTGTCGTTAGTTATGCGGGGTGGTGAAATGACTCATCTGCCCATGCTTTTTCTCTTCCCTTCGTTGTCGAACTCCAGCCCCTCAAAGAAGTCGACGGCAGCCATGGGAGAAGGTGAGAGAGAGAGAGAGAGAGAGAGAGTGTGTGTGGAGGGAGGCGAGGTCGAAGTCGGTTGTGTGCAAATCGTTGATCTCTATCCGTCGTCTTGGCCGTGTGCAGAGTGTCTTCAAAATCTGTCGCCATGGGAGAAGGTGAGAGAGAGAGAGAGGGTGGGTGGGTGTGGGTAGGTGAGGTGTAGTAATATCAGTCAGACCCAAGCCCTTTAAAAAATGTATGGATTTTATTAAGAATTTAAAATTCAGGGTTTTTAGTATTTTCCCCAAAAAAAAGAAGCATTTTTTTTCTAATAAAAAATAAGATTTAAACATTTATAAGACAAAATGAATTTGTTTTATCCCAAAACTGATAATATATATGTATTTATTGTAATTATAATAAATTAACCTAATTTGTCCATTAAAATATAAATTAGGGGCAATTGAGTCATTTGACAACTTATCTCCTCATATCCATCTTCCATAGCCACCATCTCAAAAAATTATCCAAACAATGGATTACAAATCCACCCTTCTTATGAGGTGGGTCCACCCTTCTTACATATCGCCCCTCATTCCATATCCACCCTCAAATCCACCATTCTTCTATATCCACCCAAAATCCTCCATCCAAACGGGCCGTTAGAGAGGAGAATGTACGCTTATTTATTTGCATGTGAATGATAATTAGCATGAGAATGACCCTACTTATTTATTTGGCTTGTGAATGGTGATTTAGAATGAGAAATGTCCGGCGTGGGCTTGTGCATAGTTGAGAATGACCCTACTTATCTATTTTTGTTTTGCTATTCCTGTTATTGTTCTTGTTGTACTGACTGAGATGCGAGACGTCAAGCTAGGACAAAAAACAGGGGAGACTCTGTCTAAATTTTTCCAGAACCTACCTTTGGTTAACCTTGGAACCTGTGGGCTCCTCGACCGGCGCGCCCATGAGAGTCGCCACCTGGATTTTTGAGATGGATGATCCGAGAAACTGAGAATTTGTTCGAAAAAAAGGCTTTTGGTCTAGCGAAAACATTGAGATTTTGGGTTCGGGAGTCATGTTACGAATGGGGAAGGTTTTATGAAAAAGCACCCCACTCGCCCGGTAAAAGCCGGTCTCTACTTGGCATTTTCAAGGGGAAAACTTTGAATATCTTTTAGAAGATCAAACTCTTTTTAATAAACAAATACGGGAGAGGGACATGGGATAAAATATAGGGCAAATTTTTGTAGTCATCCCTCTAGTTTTACGGTTGTCTCAATTTCGTCCCTCTAGTTTGTTTTACGTTCCAAATTGGTAAAATCGTTAACACCGTTAATGAAACTAACGGAAAAATATGATTAAAAAATTAAGTGCTCCAATTTTCAATCCGGTTGAACCGGTGCGAAGATCTTATTTTTTTGATCATTTTATCCTAGATGGTTGTAATGAATTTTTGGCTCTAAAACCTTTCAATGAGCACCCGAAGACTTCTTATTTAGTTTAAGGGCTCTCTTAGGGTGCTCATTGAAAGGCCTTAGAGCCAAAAATCCATTATGACCATTTAAGATAAAATGATCAGAAAAATAATATTTTTGCACCTGTTCAAACAGATTAAAAATTGGAACACTTAATTTTTTAACTATATTTTTTAATATATAAATGGTGTAAAAAAATAAGTGTTCCAATTTTCAATCCGTTTAAACCGGTGCGAATATCTTATTTTTCTGATCATTTTTTCTTAAATGGTCATAATGGATTTTTGGCTCTAAGGTCTTTCAATGAGCACCCTAAGAGAGCCCTTAAACTAAATAAGGAGTCTTCAGGTGCTTGTTGAAAGGCTTTAGAGCCAAAAATTCATTACGACCATCTAGAATAAAATGATCAAAAAACAAGATTTTCGCACCGGTTCAACCGGATTGAAAATTGGAGCATTTAACTTTTTAATCATATTTTTCCGTTAGTTTCATTAATGGTGTTAACGATTTTACCAATTTGGAACGTAAAACAAACTACAGGGACGAAATTGAGACAATTGAAACTAGAAGGATGAAATTGAGACAACCGTAAAACTAAAGGGACGACTACGAAAATTTGCCCACATTGGCATGCACGTGGTGCTCACTGTATAAGGATGATAAGTAAATGATGCATATAAATGAAATAACAGATTACCAACAAACTGTCTTGGTCACACACAACATACCTCGCACGGTTGCCTGGTAAACCGTGCAGTGTACTGACTTGCTATCGGGCCTGTTAATACTACTCAGAACCTCGCTATAGACCCCAATTTGGCCTAACAATTATTTCAAGTCCCACCTTGGGGACCATCCCGATGATGAAATGGATACAGTGATTGCTGATTGACTTCTTGTGAACCTTAGGACTTATGGTAAGAACTTTGAGCCACTTAGAGGACCCAATCCAGAGCCAAATAGCCTTTCAGATAGAAATATAGAATCCTAGGAGAATCCATCTGTCGGCCGTGACATTGATCTCACGGCCTTAACATCAACTCTTCACCCGAGCAACCAGTTGCCTGAAAATCTCCTTGAGAGATCAATCCCTCGGCTGCAAGATCTATCCTTTGGCCGCAACATCCATTCCTCGGCCGCCGGATCGATGGCTCAGCCGCCAGATCATCCTTTTTCCAGATTCTGGAATGTTCTGTTATACGTTTGATTCGATCACAAAACCCTAGCAGCCAAATTCCGATGTGTTCGGGCTACGTCAGGAGATCACCATGAAGAGTTTGTATCACTCTCTAACTCCAATTCCAATCGTGTGCTTTGATTGGACGAGTTGTGTCATCCCCATGCCTATATAAAGGAGCCTTTGGCTCCGAAATTGATATACTTTCACACCCTCTCAAGTCACGAAACTCTATCAATATACACTCTCAAACCTCCTCTACAAAAGCCCTAACCTCCCGAAGGCAGCCGCTAATCCGACGATCAAACCCTGAAGTTCAAACCCTAACCCTAGGGTTTTCGAGAAGCAATCAGTCAATCACAATCAATCCGAAGCAATCAAGCTACTGAGGGATCAAGGTGGTGAGGCCCAGCGGCCTCGGATTCAATTTATTTAATGCTTTTATGCTTAATCGTAACGTTTTGATTGTCTGCTAACTATTCTGTCTGGTGTGAGGAAGAACATCGGCTGGGGAATCAATCCCTCGGCCGATACATTGAACGAGTGAGATCACTCGGCCGTGACATCTATTCACCGACCGAGTAATTTATTTCCTGGGACAGCTATGTTTTATTCTGCTTTCTGATGCATGCTTTCAATTATAGTCTCGGCTCACCATTAACTGTTTAAAGGCTAATTAAACAAACTACGTGTTAGAATTAAATAAAGCAAGTACATGTCTTATGTTGAACAATTATGGGCCAGCCTCACGGCTGAGCAGAGAGAGTTGCCTAACACCTTCCTTATTGTACTTTTGGCTCCTGTACCCAGAATCTCTATCTATTTTCCTAGTTTTAATAAACTAGGTGGCAACTCTGTTTTGATGATAACTGCCATCGTGTGGCGATGTTCCTAGCCATGGGAATATCCACGATTTTGGTTTAATGAAGCAAGCAACCAAACAAGCAACAATGATCAATCTGTATGGCGATGCCCCGCCCCAGGGAGGTGTCTACACTCGCATGTTACATTGGTTATACCGTACGATGTCCCACAAAATACCATACTGTACAACTCCAGACCTATCCCAGAATGATTCCATACTTTTAGATCATTGGTTCAGAGCAGCTTTCTTGTTTGATCTTGTAAAACAGTTCATGAGTCCTTTTTGATGCACTTGGCCATTTAAAATGACTAAGAAAGCTTCTTTTGGAAAATAAGATATGGCTTGTAGATATGGTCTCATTCTGGAATACATTTGTAACAATATCTAAGCATCATAAATAGACCCAACAGTGAATGGGTGTGATCCAGACGGTCAGAATAAATAAACATCAAGCATCAAAACATCTTACGTCGCAACACACTACGTCGTGCAATGTACCACAACAACGCATGGTGTGGTGTGTCAACACAATGACTGTTTTAGTTTCTGAAAATGATTTTTAAGCCAATACTTGACCAAAAGGGGCAAGCATGACAGCAGGAAGTCCCCTCAGGGCCAGGACAGAGCCTAGCCCAAGAAAACTTGCTTTTTACCTTTGGCGTTGAGCTTGAATGAGTGTGGAAGATGATGGACGAGCTTTGATGAATGTGAATGTGAGTGGGTGAGTATGGGTTTTGGCTTTTGAGTGGTGGGAGTTCCAAAGCTAGTTGTGTACTAAGCCTTGGAAGGAGGAGATGAATGGAATGTTTTGTAGAGAGAGAAATGCCTTAAGAATGTTAATGATAACTTTCTCAAGACTGGGGGATAGAAAGTGAGTGTAAGAGCCCTTTTCACTTGAGTGGAGGGGTGTATTTATAGGCAAGAGCCAAGGATTATCAATGCAAATGGGGGAGGTGCTTTCTAGGTCGGTTAGAAGTGCTTTCTTAGTTAAGCCATTTTGCAGCTGTGGCTTAAATGGGCGTGGCCGACAGCTTTCTGAGCCAGTCAAAACTTTTCCCCAAAATGCCGTGCAGTGCACCTCATGACCTCGTGCGGTGTAGAGATGTGCTGTGCGGTATTCCAGGTCCAGCCCTGGGCTTTTGGGCTTTCTAGGCTTTTTGGGTTTTAGGAGTCCTCATTCAAGCTCTCGAATGTATTGTTTCCTTTATTTCATCATCTGAGCGTTTAAAGAACCTCTGAGGTCCGGATTGGGGTGTCTACAGTAGTCCCTCTTTAACGAAACTTGAACACTATTGGTTGGTACGAGTGACGCTTAAAGAATAGGCATCCCAATCCGTTGCTCTGAAGTTTTTAAACGGAGACTAAAACACATGAAAACCAAAGTGCAAGCAAATGGTGATGGTGTTCGCGCCCATGGAGCTGCCTACGTACCCCGTTTGTAGGGATCAGACCAACGTAGTTCAATTGGGACAATGCAAGTAAAATGAGTCCCGGGGGGCAAATTATGAAATCATGCAATAAACTTGAGAAGATTGAGTGCATGTAGTGCTAAGTGTCATGAAATCTCTTGAGACAAGCCCTCAGGGGACTAAAGCGAGTGCGAATAGCGAGATAAGTCCCTTTGAAGGGCTAAAACAAATGAGACGAGTCTCGGGGAGACTAAAAATGGGACGAGCCCTTAGAGGGCTAAAACAAGCGAGACGAGCCCTCGAAGGGCAAAATTTGAGACGAGCCCTCAAAGGGCGAAATGCGAGACGAGCCCTCGAAGGGCAAAATTTGAGATGAGCCCTCGAAGGGCGAGCCCTCGGAGGGTAAAATTTGAGACGAGCCCTCGAAGGGCAAAATTTGAGATGAGCCCTCGAAGGGCGAAAGTGCGACGAGTCCTAGAGGACGAAAATTAGCCTTTTTGACCAAGGCACAACATTCTACCAGGTTTTTAATACAAAACGACCAGAATATATCATTCCCAAGGATGATATAGGGGTGAGTCGAATGGACCCACAAAAATAGTTAAAATATGGAGCCTAAAATGCAGTGCGGTGCACCATGATGCTACAGTGATTTCGGGAATGCTACAGTGATTTCGAGCACAGCTACAGTGATTTCGAACCTGCTACAGTGATTTCGGAACTGCTACAGTGATTTCGAGCGCAGCTACAGTGATTTCGAGACTGCTACAGTGATTTCGGAGCCTGATACAGTGATTTCAAGTCAGATCCGTGGGTTTTGCGGATTTTCGGACTGATTTTAACCCATTTTCGCAGATTTCGGACAAGATCTAAGGTGGGTAAGTGTTGAATCCTTATTTTCTTTGCTGGGTTGTTACTAGATTGCTCCGTAGTTGTTGATTCGAGTATAATTACGGGTGATTAAGTGTTTTTGGGTTGTTTCTGTTGAAATTGGTGGCTGAGTTGACTGGGTTTTCATTATTTGGGGTTGATTTACTTGTTTGGAGTTGAATTTGAGTATTGTAATGGCTTATCGGGCAAGAGGTAGAAGAGGAGGTAGAGGTAGAGGCTTTGTGGTGAACAATGGTGAAGAGAATGAGTTTGGCAACCAAAACCATGAGATTCAGGAGTTGAGACAACAAGTTGCTACCCTAACGGCGATGGTGCAAGGCTTGCAAGTGTCGCGTGCGGGTAGTGGAGGGTCCGAGGACTCTCATAGTCACTTTGACAATCCGTTTGGTGATCCGAATTGGCGTCGGCCACCTTTCACTCACTCTCCTTATAGCTGGGAGCGGAACATCAAAATTGAACTTCCCGAGTTCAATGGAAGTCTTAACCCGGATGAGTTTGTTGATTGGATAAATACCGTTGAAAGAGTATTTGATTATGGAGATGTCTCCGAGGAGAAGAAAGTGAAGTTAGTGGCTATCCGTCTCAAAGGAAGAGCTTCCGCTTGGTGGGAGCAATTGCAAGGAACTAGGCTACGAAGAGGAAAGGGAAAGATTAGAGAATGGGAGAAAATGAAGAAGAAACTCAATGAGCAATTCTTGCCTTTCAACTATATGCAAAACCTCTACAAGAATTTGCATAATCTCAAACAAGTTGGAAGTGTTGATGAGTACACAGAGGCTTTCCATCAACTTGTTGCTAGAGTTGATTTGAATGAAAGTGAAGATCAAATGGTTGCAAGGTACATAAGTGGGTTGTCAATCACAATCCAAGATGCCCTTGCTATGCAAACTTTGTGGACGGTTTCGGAAGCTTACAATCGGGCCTTGGTGGCCGAAAAGCAAGAAAAGAGGAAGTTTTCGAGATCCGGGCAACAATATCAAGGCGGTACCAAGTCCGGGCAGCCCTTTTACTCTTATGCTAGGGGTGGTTCTTCCTCTAGTGGTGGCCAAGGTGCTTCTTCCGGGGTTGGTACTCAAAACCGAGTGGATAAGGCTTCAACACCCGCTCAAAATCAGCCTCAATCCGGTGCTTCGGGGGCTCGAAGTCAATTCCAAAGTGGGGGCTTTAAGTGCTTCAAGTGTGGGGAACCGGGTCACAAGTCTTCGGATTGTCGTAAGGCTTCCGGAGGTCGTAACAAGGCACTTTTCATTGAGGAGGTTATGGAACAAGGTTGTGAGGATGATATTCCCGTTTATGATGAAGAAATATGTGAAGAAATTGGGGGTGATGATGAGGAGGAAGAAGGCTATGCGTTGATGATCAAGAAGACTCTCCTTACTCCTAAGGATGCTAGTAATGAAGATTGGTTGCGTACCAATATCTTTTACACCACTTGCAATGTTGGCGGTAGAGTTTGCAACATGATTATTGATAGTGGAAGTTGTGAGAATGTAGTCTCTCAAGAGGTGGTGGACAAGTTACAACTCAAAGTGGAGGAGCATCCCCATCCTTATACCCTTTCTTGGTTTAAGAAGGGTAATGAAATCAAGGTGACTAAAAGGTGCTTGGTATCTTTCTCCATTCGGCAAAAGTACTTTGATGAAGCTTGGTGCGATGTGGTTCCTATGGATGCTTGTCATATACTACTTGGTCGCCCGTGGCAATATGATAGGCATTCCATCCATGATGGAAAGAAGAATACCTACACCGTCCTTAAGGAAAAGCGACAATTCACTTTGTTACCTATGAAAGAGAAGGTGAATACAAAGCCTCCTCCCACTACGTTGCTTGCTTCTAAAGGATTTCTCAAGGAAAGTCATGAAACTGGGTATGTTCTAGTGTTGGTTCCTATGGCGGATATGGATGTGTCGGATGCTCCCGAGGCGATTTCTAAACTTTTGAAGGAGTATGTTGATGTGTTTCCTCAAGAGTTGCCTCCCGAATTGCCTCCTTTGCGAGATATTCAACATTGTATCGACTTGGTACCCGGGGCGCCCCTTCCAAACAAGCCCGCATATAGAATGTCTCCAAGGGAGAGGGAAGAGATTCAAAGGCAAGTTACGGATCTTCTAGAGAAAGACTACATAAGGGCAAGCCTTAGCCCTTGTGCGGTGCCGACTCTTTTGACTCGAAGAAGGATGGTTCTTGGAGGATGTGTGTGGATAGTAGAGCTATCAACAAGATCACTATCAAGTACCGCTTTCCCATTCCGAGGCTAGATGATATGTTGGATTGCCTTGCCGGTTCAAAGGTCTTCTCAAAGATTGATCTAAGAAGTGGTTATCATCAAATTCGGGTTCGCCCGGGAGATGAATGGAAAACGGCTTTCAAGACCCCTCATGGCCTTTTTGAATGGCTTGTGATGCCTTTTGGTCTTACCAATGCTCCAAGCACTTTTATGCGGGTAATGACTCAAATGCTTCAACCTCTCTTGGGTATATGTGTAGTTGTGTACTTTGATGATATCTTGGTGTATAGCCGGTGCTTTGAAGATCATTTATCGCACCTCCAACAAGTCTTTGAAATTTTGAGAAGAGAGAAATTTTATGGGAACTTGAAGAAGTGTAGTTTTGCCATTGATAAGGTGGTCTTTTTGGGGTATGTTGTGTCTTCAAAGGGGGTTCACATGGATGAAGACAAGATTAAAGCCATTGTGGAATGGCCAACGCCTACAAGTGTTCATGAAGTAAGGAGTTTTCATGGGTTAGCCACCTTCTACCGGAGGTTCATTGCCAACTTTAGTAGTATCGCGGCTCCTCTTACCGATTGCCTAAAGCAAAGGGTGTTCATATGGTCCCAAGAAGCCGCCGAGAGTTTCAAATTGTTGAAGTCCAAGCTTACGGAAGCTCCTATCTTGGTCTTACCCGACTTTGACAAAACTTTTGAACTTGATTGTGATGCTTCGGGAGTTGGAATTGGTGGAGTTCTAAGCCAAGGTGGTCAACCTATTGCTTTCTTTAGCGAGAAGTTGAACGGTGCTAAACTCAAGTACTCTACTTATGACTTGGAATTCTACGCCATTGTCCAAGCCATCATGCATTGGAGTTACTACCTTGCCTACAAGGAATTTGTCCTCAACACCGATCATGAAGCTCTTAAGTACATCAATAGCCAACAACACCTCAATAAACGACATGCCAAGTGGGTGGCTTATCTACAACAATTCACGTTCTCTTTGAAGCACAAATCGGGGATTCTCAACAAAGTGGCCGATGGTTTGAGTAGAAGAGTGGCTCTCTTGGTGGAAATGAAGAACACGGTTATTGGGTTTGAAGAGTTTCGCACTTTCTATGCCGAAGATCCTTACTTTAGTAAGATAATCGATGCTTTGCACAGGGGTAATAAGGTTATCGATCCATGTTTCATGTTGAAGGATGGATTTCTCTTCAAAGAATTAAAGTTGTGTGTCCTTACATGCTCTTTAAGGGAGCAATTGTTGGCCGAAAGTCACAAGGTGGGTCATTTTGGCAAGGATAAGACTCTAGCGTTGCTTCAAGATGCATACTATTGGCCGGGAATGAGTAAAGATGTGGGAGGCTATGTGCAAAGGTGCCAAACTTGCCAACGGAGTAAGGGAACAGCCACTAATGCGGGATTGTATTTGCCTTTACCGGTGCCGGAAAGTCCTTGGAAATGCGTGAGTATGGATTTTGTCTTGGGGCTTCCTCCAACGCAAAGGCGGAGTGATTCTATCATGGTGGTAGTGGATCGGTTTTCAAAAATGGCTCATTTCATACCTTGTAAGAAGACTATGGATGCGACTAACATTGCCAATCTCTATTTCAAGGAGGTCTACAAGTTGCATGGCGTTCCTACTTCTATTGTCTCCGATAGAGATGCTAAGTTCCTTGCCCACTTTTGGAGGACCTTGTGGAGGAAGATTGGCACCAACTTATGCTTTAGTACTTCTTTTCACCCTCAAACCGATGGTCAAACGGAAGTGGTAAACCGGAGTCTTGGGAATTTGTTGCGATGCTTAGTTGGCGAACATCCAAAAAGTTGGGATGGAATTCTTCCCTTGGCGGAGTTTGCTTACAATTCTTCTCTAAACCGCACCATCCACACTTCCCCATTTGAAGCGGTTTACGGGTTGAAACCTTCTAGTGTGGTTGACCTCGTTCCTTTGCCAACTCCTAAGAAAGGACACTCCAAGGCGGAAGATATGGCTACGTTTATGAAGAATATCCACTCTCAAGTTAAGCTCAACATTGAGAAGTCTAATGCGAAGTATAAGGCGGCCGTTGATGCACACAAAAGGGAGGTTTTGTTCAAAGAAGGGGATCTTGTTTGGGTTATCTTGAGTAAGGATAGGCATCCTCACGGTGCTTACATGAAGTTGAACGATCGGAAAGTGGGTCCTTGTGAAGTCTTGCGCAAGATCAATGACAATGCTTATCAAGTCCGCTTACCCTCTCATTTGAGCATCTCCAACACATTCAATGTGCAACACTTGGTGCCCTATTTGCCGGAGGACACTACCGTAACTTGAGGACAAGTTTCTTTTTAGTAGGGGAGTATGATGTAGTATGTAGTAAGGGCACTTATGTCTTTTTGTATTGAGTCTATATATAGGTGATGGAATCCTTTATTTTGGTAGCTTTATCATTTTGAACAAATATTATCAAGAGCTATTCTCTTTTGTATCCCATTTGGGAGTTTCTCTCTAAGTTAATCTATGGTTATTTGGGTTTGCATCAGATTAATCCGAAAAATTCAACAAAAAGCTACAGAAAAAGTTTTAGACAAAAATTTACAGAAACTGAAGCTAAGACCTTATGAGCGAGCAAATTCATAAGTCTCAAGTCTTGACTATGATGTCAATCCCTTAGGATTAATTTTGCATGTTAAGTTGACGGTGTTCTAGAAGGACCTAGTATTTATTTGGGCAAATTTCAAAAAAGCATATGAATTTACACATCAATGTCTTATAAACACCTAAACTTTCTCTTATTTCAATGAAACATCTGAACTAATCTGTCGTTACTAAATTGGGCACCCAGTGTCAATCTTCGTCCATTTACTAATGAAAATTGCGCATGTGGCATGTTTAGATGCTGAGATGGCGAAATACAGTTTGAAATGGCATTTTTTGGGGCAAAAAGGGCCACATCCTTTCCTTTCACACACACTCTCGTACATTCTTCCTTTCACCCAAACTACGACCTCTCAAACCGGTGTGTGGCGGTGGTTCTACGCTGGCGGAATTAAAATTCAATGGTGGATTTAATGGCTCGAATCAAAGTCTTGGGTTTGAATTAAACCCTGTTGGTAGAAACCTATTCTTTCTCCATTACCCAACAATTTTTCCTCCCATTTTTCTCTCCAAATGCCTTTGGCCCACCGCCCAATTTCTTCTTCCTCCCTATTTTGGCCATCAACCTATCAGTTTCTCCAAATCCCCATTTCTCTGGATCCCAAATAAACCCATCAATTTCTTCGGAACTTTATTTCGGGTCTCCAATTGGTCTTGCTCTCACCTCCCTGTTCTCAAACCATGCGGCCATGCCCACCTCTCTCTCAAATTTCATCCATTGGCCATTGGGAATGTGAATTCATCAAAAAACCTAGTTAAAAATAATCCCCGGATGTGTATCTCGCCATCGTTTGGTTAATAAAAAAAGACCCGGCAATTCTCTATCTCTGCCATCACCGTTCATCTACTCTTCTCCCCGACTATTACTGTCCTTAAGGCTAAATTAGCTCAATCTTTGGCAAAATGATTGTGTGCGGGTGTGCCAGAAAAGAATGGAATTTATCCTTTTCAGATTAACTCAAAATAGCTAATTTAATCAGGCAATTGTGTTATCCGTTCGATTACCTCAATTAAGAGGATTTTCCTAAAGGTATCAATCAACAATAGATTGATGCTCTTCAATCAGAAAAGATAACTGAATATAAACAAGCTTGAATTTAATCAAAAGCAAGTTTATATACAATTACTCTTAAGATTTCGACAAGAATAATACAGAAATATAGGCACACTTGAATTGAATCGAAAGCAAACCTATACTCGACTACTCTTTGGCAAGAAAAAGACAGAAAGATGTAAGATAACTTGAATTTAATCAAAAGTAAGCTTACATTCAAATAAGTCTCCAAACTTGCAAAATACTAAACTAACTAAATTACTCTAGATCTCTGAGCAACTATTTTGTATGAATTGTCAGATGATGAATTTTTGTCGGGGGGGTTTCTCTTTTCAATTGTCTCTTCTATTTATAAACGATGAGTCTATCTTTAACCTGCATTCTTCACGTTTTCTTTTGATGCCCACGTCTTCGTTCAAATTTGATTCAAAACGTCCTTCATTCCCTCCAAAAACGATTGCAAAGGCCTTCGAACTGTTGCTTGACTTGGTCTTCTCAGAAAAACTCTTCTCCTTCCACGTTTGTTGGTGTTGATCATGGTTAACTTCTGGGTAGTGGGTTCCTATTTTTATGCAACATGGATTAGTGTTTCGATATAAATTATTCAGATGATTCATTACAAGCATGACTGATTTCTTTCATGAAATGAGACTCTAATGACACCGTTCGATGGTTTTAAGAGTTAATCCACGGTTGTGTTTAACTATCATCTTAATAGCTATCATTCGATGACAAAAAGTGGTCGTTTCCAATCTAAATGATACCGTATAGTACTAAAATAACATTGTAATTAAACCATTTGATCCTCTATATCTTAGGCTTAACCACGACGTGTTTTGATTGGATGATACACTGTTTAGTGCCACGTGTAATTTTCTTGTTGGATGGTATATTTTAGGATGTAAACACGTCCATCCAATTTTTTTTGACCCAAATTGCAAAGTTGACGACGGTGGGTTTGGGCTGGTCTACTCAGGTCATCTCTACGATGGCAGAAACGTCATTGTCAAACCTCCATAAGCCCCACCCCATATGACGGTGGGTTTGGGTTGATTTGCACTGCCGCTGATGAAACCTTACTCACCTTTATGGAGCTTACCCAAAAAATTAAGGCCCATGGATTTAAGAGGTGTGAGAAGGTGGGTGGGAAAGGCGAAAGAGGAAAGAGACGTTATGGTGGTGGAACGATGGAGGGGGTAGTGAGAGGTGGTGGGGGGTGTTGATGCTAATGATGATTGTAGAGAAGTGTGGGAAAAAAAGAGAAGACATGGTGTTCACATTTTTTGTCATGTGGCATTTGTTTTTCCTCTGAAAAAGCCAAAAAAAAAAAATGCTATCTTAACATTCAAACATGCCACATGTGCAATTTCCGTTAGCAAATGAACGAAAATTTACAACAGGTGCCCAATTTAATAATGGCAGATTAGTTCAGGTGTTTCATTGAAATAAAAGAAAGTTCAGGGTGCTTATAGGACATTGAGGTATAAGTTCAAGTGCTTTTTAAAAAAAAATTCCTATTTATTTTTTGTTTCTTCGTGTAGTAAGTAATTTTTTCCCTTCCCATTGAAAAATATAAATATGTATGAAATCCTTACTAAAGTCACGACGAACTTATCTACATTCAGAATTTTCAATTTCCACATGCAAATTGAAAATTAATTTCATCACTTCGAATTCTTACCTAAGAGAAATTAATTTGAGTACTCAATAATGATTTATTATCCGTTGATGTTTTTTTTTTTTTTCAACGGAAAAAGCAAATTCATTAATCAAGCCATACGGCATCTACAGATAACTCCGAATAAAGAATATGACATACGGCAAGTACAGATTTCCACCCAAATACAGAGAAACAGAGACACAATACAATAAAAGACTAAGAGACGAAACTAGTGTCTAGCGCCTATGCAAGAGCCAAATGCTCATTTCTTCACACCGTCAACATGGCCGGCTAACGTGGAGCTAGTATCCAGACACCACCGTCTCGGGATGGCGGAGCTCCGAATCAAAGATAACATTAAACCTGTGGAAATCAGTCACCCGATCTGGAAAAACCAGATCAGAACAAAACCACCCGGGAAGACCCTCCGGGACAAAAACCGGACCCAACATCCGGACAGAAACCGGCCTCAACATCCGGACATAAACCGAACAAGAGTCCGGACAAAACAAAAATGAAACACAAAATCAAAACCCTAACTTGTCGAAACACTCAAAACAGCCACTGCAGCACCGCTGCCACAACCACCGCACCAACCACAGGAATCACGACAGCCCCTACTGCCGCCATGCCCAGTCCCAACACACCATATCCACTCACAGCATCGCCACCAATTAACAACCCAACAAAATCTCACCATCCATCACCCGAAACGGCCAAAGCGCCGCTAGGCAAGAGACCGGCTTCCTCCAACAAGGTAGAATGGCGGTCCACAACGGGATCCAGAAAGCCGGCGGAACGGGATACACCCAGCAGAGTATCCGGCGGGATCTTATCGGAGGGGGGAGGGGGTGGAAACGAGGAAGGAGGAGGGAAGGGGAAGAGAGAGGGGGGGAACAACAGCCCACGGAAGAGATGAGCGCCGACAAAGGAAGGGGAGAAGAAAAAAGAAGAGAGAGAGGCGCCCGGGGGAGGAGGCGGCGCCTCCCCCCAAGCAAACAATGGCGGCTAGGGTTTCTCTAGAACTACTCTTAATATTTTGTCCGCCACCATCTTGATGTCACAACCACTTTTCCCAAAAAGCATGCAATTTGTTTGTTTTCACATACTACTATTTCAAACTTTCCTTTTTTCCTACTACTGTTTTTTTTCAAATGGGCCCCATCACAGCTTAGACTTAACTACTCTCTCCGTCCTCTTTTTAAAGTCCAGTATTCCATTTTGGGCTGTTCTTTAATAAATGTCTATTTTGTAAAGTTAGTGGGTAAAAGTTGGTATATTTTCCATTTTGCCCCTGAAAGTAAATTCCATTTTTAAAAGTTAGTGAGTAAAAGTGTGATGATGATGTCTCTATAGAGGGTAAGTAGAGAAAGTGAAGGTAAAAGTTGATATGAAAAGTTTAATGATAATATTTTCTTAATAGGTTGGAGTTACAAAACGAGACACTAAAAAAGGGACGGAGGGAGTATTTATTAGGGGAAATAATTTTTTTTTATGCCGATTGCAAGTTGCATGGCCCCCGCTATTGTCATGTATAACATCTTCCCAAAGAAATTATCGGCTTCTTGGCATCATCAAATTTTAAAACTTCATCTACATGACGACATATGAAAACAATATCATTAACATGGATACCTTAAACTAATTAGACATTTCACCATGGCCCGCTGCACTCTAAGTTGAGGGGTTCAAACAAACGAACCCCTGCGATAAAAAAATACATTAAACTTCGAAACTTTTTTATACACTATGGTCATGTTTGGTAGCCATTCTATTTTCTGTTTTCATTTTCAGAATTTTCAAAAGTTAACTTTGAAAGTTTGTTTGGTGCACTACTTCCACTTTCAAATTCTGGAAATCACTTTCACTATTTTCATAATTTGAGGAAGTAACAAAACTCAACTTTCACTATTTTCAGAAACAAAAAACAGGCTACTCCCGCTACAATTCCTTGGAGGTCTCTTTTCATTTTCTCTTCCTCTCTCTCTCAAACCCAGGCCATTGAAGATACTCTTTCTCTCGCTCCCTCCCTCCCTCCCTCTTATAGTCAATAAAAGATACTTATCGAAGGAGAGAAACCTTATAGTCAATAAATGACCGACTTTGGAATTAGAAAATTTCACATGTATTTCACCTATATATATATATATAAATACTCTCTTAACTTAGAGATGAGAGGAGGCCGGAAGGGATACATTGGGCTTATGAAGCCATCATTTTATGAAAGTTGATACTATAACTTCGGCTTAGGAAAGAAGAACCCAATCACCTGGACTCAGTGCCGGCTCAAAGATATTTGGACCCGAAGCGAAAGTTGCGCGCAATAGGGGGGCCATTTATCTCCTCATCTTTGAACAAATTTTTACGAAATGTTGAGGAAAACTAAGGGGTGGAGATTCGAACCCAATTTTTAAAGCATTCAAAGAGCCTAAGCTGCCGCATGACCATAAAAATGTTACTCAAAGCAAGACAATTGAAACTTCTTATTATTTAAACTATATTTTTTGGAGCCCTCTTAGGGCTAAAAAATCGGGGGCCAAAAGCAACGACTTCTTCGGCTTCCTCTCTAAGCCGGCCATGCCTGGTCTATCCACCCGGCCCTTTCTTTCAGAATATCAAGTATGAAATTTGTTTCTAACATGATTGCAAAGGCTTGGATGATTCTCTCTCTCTCTCTCTCATGTATAGTTTGAGAACTAGTGGAGAAATTGCAAGAAAGACCATTTTAGAAAAAGTAAAAACTAGTTTCAGAAATTGATTGTTTTTTTAAAAACAGGTTAACACAAACATGTTTTCTGTTTTCACTTTTTTTTTAGGCAAAGTAAAAACTGATTTCAACAAATAGAAAACATGAAACAGAAAAGTGGTAGTGTTACCAAACATAGCCTATATATTTTAATTTTTCTTTGATATTGTCGACACTAAAGTACTCATACATAACCAAAGCAAATGAAATTTATTTAAATTTGTGAGTAAGAAGATAATATAGCTCAACAATTAAAACAAGAAAATTTAGGCCCAGCAAATTTTCAAACTAAGTAAACGTGTTTATTTCACATAGAGCTTTGCATACAAAAATTTACTTCACGTTTTTTCTCCACTGAATGAAAATTCTGAAGTCGCTAATGCATTTCACCTCTCAATAACAAAAATATCACAATATACTTCCAAAAGTTTCTGCATGTACACCAATTGTATTCTTAATTTTTTTTCTCTCTCTATCTCTCTGTACCCAACCACCAAACCTATCATATTCGATCGTTTGTTCCTCTCTCTCTCTCTCTCTCCATCCAGTTGTCACTCTCTATCTCTCTTTTTTTTCTCTTGTATTATTTAGTCGAGATGTGCGTAGCTGCCCCAAAAACTTTTTATTTTGAAATGATATCTGTTCCAAACACTCCAAGTTATCAAGAAAATAGTGTTTATATATGTAAGCTTTCGAATAACTACATGCTCAGACTCAAGGGTAACTCCGGTTGGTTGGTAGATTTGCTCACCACACAATTGACTAGAGTTCGATTTTTTGTGCTAGGCAACAAGAAATTAAATTATTGTGAATTTCCCAGTATCGGCATGGACAATGGCGACAGAAAGTACATTACTATGGGGTCAGGAGACCCCATGGGAATGTTTTTTTTTTGCCACAAGTATGGTGAAATAATTTATGTGATTAACAATTGACCCCAACAAAATATTGAGCATCTCCAACCAAGACGTAAAACTTAACACTTGAATCAACTCCAACCAAGATATTAATTGCTTAGGGGTCAGTTGACATCTACTCTCTCATGTCAAAATTGATATGAGATGTCAAAATTTTTCTTTAATTACGTTACCCTTTAGAAGCTTACTAAAATAATGAATTTGACATATTGATTGGAGTGGACATTTTAAAGATGTCAAAATTTGATATGTTAAATTGCCACATAAATCTTTAAAAAAAAAAATCAAATCCCCAAATTTGAAGTCAAGGTTGGAGACGGCTCCCTATCGTCACTCTCTCCTCTCATTTGTTCCTCACCCTCTATCTCTCTCACTAGTACTTGCTCTCTACCTCTTTTGTCTTTCTCGCACCATTAATCGAGATGCGGGTAAGCGTCCGAACACTCTAAGTTATTAGAATGACCTCATGCGCGCAATTGCCTGGAGTCGTCATTGGGTGAGGATAGATTAGTTGAGATGCGAGTAAGCTAACTCAAACACTTCTGACCATCGAACCAACAACAAAATACATGCTCATAACTTCTTGAAGTCGCCACCGAGCAGAGGGAGGACTAAATTGGTCATGTTTTCCCTCCCATATTCCTTTCCATGCATGACCATTGAGATTAGTTTTCTATCTTACCATAGAAATGAATATTTCAAAGTTCGAGACTATCTTTTCAGTATAATTTTGAATCATTAACACTGTTCTGAACTTTTTTTTCCTACTTCGTATCCTTCCTTTATTACGTAAGAGAGATCATTCAGCCCAAAATAAGCGTGATTCAATAATCTTACCAATCCATATATTTCAAGTTTTCAACGTTATAATTGAACAAGAAGTCGCAACTAAAATAGGTTTTCCTCTGAAGGAGTTGAATCTTCTATATATCTTCCTCAATGAAAAGTCTTACCTAATTTTCTCTTAAACCCAAGAGATCAAATGTATGTAAGAGTCTTTTCTTGATATGGATGCTGCAACTTGTTGCTTTTGCTTTTCCAACGGGAAGAAGAAGACCACAAGGAGTAAGGGTATTTCCGGAAGAGCAGATCAGACCAAGAATAGAAGAGATTGGGAAAAGAGGGAGGAGATGCTATCGGATATGAGCACGTTTTCAGTGGAAGAACAAGAGAGAAGATTGAAGGCGGCAGTGGAGGAGGAAGACAAGGCGGTGAAGGAGGCTGAGAGGGTGGTCAAATGGGTCAAGCAAGAATCATTGAGGATGGATGTTTCCACTGTCGACAGAGTTCTAAGAGAAGATCAAGATCACTGAGCCATCTCGCATAACGAGGGGTCCATGTGGATCTATGTGTGTACAGACTTTCATGCACAAATTCATACACATTTGTATTTGCATCTATCCGATGCACGTGGGTTCAACTCAATAATGAGGAGCACGCGTGTATCACCACGTTCCGGACACATCTATATCTGAATCTACGAACATAAACCTTCCACATCACATAGTCCCTATTAAATTGTTAGCTTTCGTGGCTTCTCCTACAAGAAAGAGTGAAATGTATTTTTTTTTTTCCTGTCTTTTCTGCGTTTGGTGTTCTGCAAGTGTTCTTTTTCACAACCAGTGGATCCAAAATTTGAGCAAATCCAAATCCATGGGGAAGGCGTGATGAACTAGGTTTGTTAATATGACATGTTTTTTTCAAAGAGGAGAGTTGGTTTTTTGGGTAATTCTTTTCAAAGAGCAGAGTTCTTCATTCATGAGCTTAATGAAGGGATTCTAACCGCGATAGAACCTTTGGGGTATTCTGCTTTCCCATGAGTCAGAATTAAGTGTTGGATGGTGGTGGAGCAATGAATCAAAGAGACTTCGTTCGCCAGTTTCGAGGGGACTCACCGTCCATCCAATTCCAGCACTACTCAGCCCCGGTAGGCATCCTTTACAGGCACTCTATATATACAACACGAAGCCATGAAAAGAACCATGAAGGTAGAGAACACGATCAGTTAGATTGTCAAGTGTAGAATGGTTCCATTTATTCCTCCTACAAGTTAATCTATGTTTGATTCAGGTACATAAGTTGCGTTATGAAGAGAATACTCCTAGTATGGAGAGTTTCAATACATAAGCACGTATTCAAGGGCTTAAGAAGTGTAGCCGAAGTATCGGTTGAAGTGTTGTCCTCTATCTTGCTTGTCAAAAAAAGAAAAGAAAAAGCGAGTTGTCTTCTATCACAGAATCTATAAAATTTTCAATTTAAACCAGTAGAAGACATGTCTAATACGCTTTTAAGAGTGTCCGATGAGTGCTGGTATTCGAGACCACAGGCCGACTCCGTAGAAAATGCACGTGCTCCTTAGATTCATCATGAACTAGTTGAATGTTGCATCTCGGACATCACTAACCTTTCCAGAGAGCCACTGCTCATCAATGGCATGAACGAGCAATGAAAATTGCTTATCTGGGATATAAACTTGTGAACATGAACCCTAAAGACGAGCCAGGAATGCTAACCATCACTGCAACTGTTGAAGGTCTGTAATACCGGGAGACACTTGTGGCCAATGGCCGGCACCACCAGATCCTTTGTCCCGATGCCATGTCTTTTACCAAAGGGAGGAGGCAGCGTAGAGCTAGGCTGTACAGGAAAGACTCCAGTTACAGCAACCCAGAAAAAGGCTAATTACCTGTCACATTGAACAAATTATTTGGATATGCGGAGAAGCATTTTCTTAAAAAAAAAATCAATGGATGTGTTTATGGATGACATTGAATATCAAGCATGTGTAGCTACTTCTGTGAAGAGTAGCATGGTCTATTATACGTATATTTTCTGTCATTTTGCCCAACACGATACTAGTTTGTTAGTATAACAATAGCAGTCAGACATTACCAGTCATTGAGCTATTGCACCCACGGTTCTCTCAACAATTAGGTCTCTTGACAATGACAAGTATTCGGAGGTCTGGTTGTCGGTCGTAATTGAAACAGCCTAAGGAAATGTATTAAGCAGGCCTCGTATAGGATACTGAGGCAGTTTTGACATCAAGACAGAGAGATCCAAAATCAATTAATATTAACGAGGCCGCAGTTTAACATCTACTCAATGCTGCACAAACATGGAAGCACTTAAACCTGGATCGGTAAGAAGTGTGGAAAAATCAGACAGTGACTTTTCCCTAAGCAATATACTGCAAACAAAAAAACTTCGAAATTACTATGTCTAATGCACTGCACCATCAAACATGCAAAGCAACATCATTGTTTTTTGTAGGGAATATTATACATCTACTTTTAAGTACCAGAAATTCTGCTTACCCATAAGAAAATAAACCAGAGTTTCCACGTGCCTACACTCTACTTCATCCCCCAGTTTTTATTTTTATTAACATATCATACGATCAGATGTCAGGAATCAAAATGGGAGCTTTGGAAAACCCTGCAATTCTCCCAGGTCCTGCACTGACACGAAACAGTTTACAATATCAAGAGTAGCTGAAGAAGACTCAGTGACCAATGTCAACTTAAGAGGATTTCTAAACTTGGTTCTGAAACTCAATCAGTGTACCTGTTCTCTGCATTCTTTTGCTCTACTCCAATGGCTGCATTTGCATTCTTTTATCTCCTATTTTTTTTTACTATTTCAAGTTTCTACAGTTCATATGCCAACATTTGATACACACACACACACTCGGAGAGAGAGAGAGAGAGAGAGAGAGAGAGAGAGAGAGAGAGAGAGAGAGAGAGAGTCTACCAGATAATGTAATATTTTATTAAAGCAATAGACGAGAATGCCCATCAAGTACCATATATAGGTATCGAGAAAGCAAGAAAGAAGAGAAAGTGCATCAAACATTGGAACCTACAAAATGATTTTCCCCATAATTTGCTTCTACAAAATTACCCCCAAGCTAATTACCAAACTTGAAGCCTGAAAAAGGGTTAGGAACAAGAGGAAATAGACAAACTCTGAGAACATCCTTCGTGATGGAGACTCTAAAACTTCAACCCAGAATGAATGGCCACCACCCCTCCAACAAGATTTTCATATTCAACCTTCTGAAATCCAGCATCTGCAATCATTGAAGCAAACATATCCTGCAATCGTCAACCACACAAATTATACATGGTTAGTGCAAGATTTGAAACTCCATAATAATTGAGGAGAAAATATCGGTCTCTCACTGTTTCTGCAAATTATCAGTAAAGTAGTTGAAGTAATAATGGAGCCAGATTCTATCCGAGCATACCAGTGTATTTTCATAGTTCAGGCATTTTACACAGAAGGCAAACTTTCCTTAGGGTTTTAGACATAGCCACATAGGACTGTTATGTCCCGTTACTTAGATGCGCCTAAGCAAGCTCACCTAGGTCTGTCTAACACAGTGATGAGTGTACCAGGAGTGGTCAGAATATAGACTTGACATTCCACAACTTATAGATGAATCATTGCTCTCAATAGTACACTCAGGCTCTTGTACACAGGAAACAAAGCACAGCCCAACCAAACAAAACCGAGCCTTAACTCCCAATCATTGGGTTCAGTTACATGAATTCGCTTTCTCCATTGAGTTCTGTCGAGGCCATCTTGTTCCAGATAGCTAAGTTCCATAGTCCGATTCATTTCATAAGGAAGGATAGACACTTGTGGGTTTATCTCCAGTAAATATTAAGGGGTGAATCACATTTGGTACTGCGAGTCTAGGACGCAATACCCTTACGTACCAGCTAAAACATGCAATTTTAGCAAAAACCAACACACTAATACTCAGCTCTGTTGACTCTAAGTTTTCATCTAGCCTTGAATAATTTGGGAACTATGTAGCACCGACACACCGAACTAGTTGCTAAATCTGTTGTACACATGACATACTGTGGAGTCGGGACCATAGAATTTTCTCAGTTCTTTTCAGTTGGACACTTCTCTGACACGCATGGTTTATAGAGATACAACAAGGGACCTGAACAGGTATGTTTTAGCTCGGTGATCTAAGAGGATTAAATAAAACCATTGAACCTTAGGAATCCAGACTAAATAAAAATCCACTTCTAGGAGGAAAGTAAAGGCATCCACACCAATACTAAAGGAAAACCAATTCATTCCATTTCTTAAATTAATTCAAAGTTCAAACAATATCTAGAGTCCTTTAACTAGGCTCCTCCAAACCATAACAAGATAAAGATAAGACCAATCTAGCTATGTCTCCTAAAAGATAAATCCTAGAGTAACAAACAAATCTACCAAATCATTTTCTACAATAAACGGAACCGTCTGAACAGATGAATCCTAGTGTAACAACTAACTATCCACCAGGATCAAGCACGAATAGCATGTGGGGGTGATCCTTCTTGTTCCTTATCATATATTATACACTTTATAGAAGAACTCAACTGTGACAAGTTAGAATAGTGGTCCAGCTCTAAAATCAAGAATATCCAAAGTCTGAACAATGACAGCAAAGAAAATTGTGAAGAAACGTCTATTGATGCAGGCGGAGAGTCAATCACAGCAGTTCGAAATCCTGCTTATAACAAAAGAGGACTAAGCTCCGCCGGGTAGGAAACATTCTCCAACAGAAAATTGAGATCAACACCTATATCCGATGAGAAATCAAGTAAGCATGCATTAAGGTCCAATTTATTGGAAACACAAACATATATGCTGTTTGAGGGGCAATACGATTTTTCCTTGAAGAGGTAGCCCAATGAGATCAGGAACAAGGCAAGAGTGGGACTAGCACAATGAGAATCTTTTCGTAAAGATTCATACCTAAAGAACCCAAAAATCCGCATCTAGGGGAGGTAATATCATTCTATTTCATAAGCTAATCCAAATAATATCCATAGTCCTACAAATAGGTTCCTCTGAACCACAACAATAAAACAAAGATAAGAACAACCTAACTATATTTTTGAATCCATAAAGTCTTGGGTAAGAAATAAATCTAACAATCACTAAATAATCATCCACAAATAAAATACCCTCCGGGATCATCAAATAGGAATTGCTCGTGGGGTGATACTTAATGTTCCATTGTTCCTCATCACTGGTCTACATTAGGAGGCTTTATGATTTTTCTTTTTCCTCCATTGTTTTTCTTTTTCTTGCTTTGATTAATGTTCATTGTTGGATATTTGAGTGGTTTACTACCCGTATCACTTAACACCCTTCCATCCACATTAATTTTTATATGTCACATTTACCTTCCATCTTGGAGGGGAAGTTCAAGAGGAGGGTTTTATAATGCCGTAAACTTAACACATACATTTATAATGCCTTTAAATAATATATTTTCTACCAGTAAAATAACATATTGGTGACTATATATGTAACTTCATCGTATAATTAATAAAAACAAGTGTTTATACAAAAAGATGGTTTGAAAATTAAACACTACAAAAAAAGATCAAACAAATATCCGCATAAAGCTAACTGATGGTATGGAATTGGGGGATGGAGATGTCTGCCAGGTGTCAGGAGTAGTATTTAATAAGCTTTAGGAGGCCAGGGATGAGGGGGGGAGGGAACTTTCCCTCCAAAATGAAGGGTAAATGTGACATAAAACATTTAATTTGAATGGAAGTAGCAAAGTTCCGTCCAAAATGCGGACGGAAGGGTGTTAAGTGATACCAATTGATAGATGAGGGGGTGTGGTTGATCGGTTTTAAAGATAAAGGGTTTAAGTGACAGCGAGTACAAGATGAGGGGGTCTAAGTGATTTTTACCTTACTTTCAATGTTTAGTAGCCTTGTTTGGTTGTTGGTATTATATTAACAATTTATCTTTTGTCCTATGTCATGCAATTTGTCTTTTGTAGTGTTAGTACCTACTAGTTTTGGTTGTTTTGGGTACAATATTAATAAGAATTACAACTAAAAACACGTAAAGGTAATGCCTATATCTTTTCTTCCTTGTCCATATCCCTGCTTCTTAGTTTCGGATGTATGGGGAATCGGGGATATAACTTTTGATTTCAAAAGGTTTTCCATCAGTACGCACAGGCTACACTGCTACAGATGAGAGAGGTCAACAACATGAGAACTGGTGAATGTTGCGGATGACGTAGGAGCCAACTCATTGATCATACTCTTGTGAACCGTACACTTGAGAGATGATGGCAAATGATGGCCTGCTGGTTTGTCTTTGCCCTTTATCGCCTTTCACAGTGGCCCACAGATGAAAACTAAAGAAGTTGTAAGAGAAATGTGGAATAGGAAGACTGGCAAGAGGACGGACTCTACTACCCCCTCTTCAGCTTCACAAACTGGCACCGGACCGACAACGGAAATCCAACATCTTCAGCTTCACAACCTCACACAGTGGGGACGATGGAAACCCAAAAGAGTGAAAAGTTCATGGAAATGTGGACTTTTCATCGTACTTTCACATAGAGGTAAAAGTTACTTGCTTAATATATGCTAATTATATCTGAAGGACTAGAGAGAATCACGAGGAACATTAATACTGCCTTATTGTCAACTGTAATCATTTACCATCCATTCTGTAGGTGGAAGACGACAGAAACCCAAACTGCCTCGCATCACCCATAATCCTTTATAAGTTCTTCAAACCAACATAAGCAGAAATCCAGAGCAGTGGTTGGCTTTGGGATACCAGAATACAAGGTTCTTTCACCAGAAATTGCGATCCCATTGTTCGAGGAACAAGATCCTAAGCCTGGTTGACAATAACGGTGTTTGATAAACAGAGCCAGAGGAGATAAAAGATAAGATTCTATGGCATTGTGTGGGTTAACTTGGAACTCCTATTGATAAGAGAAAGGATGCATATCCAGCTTTAAGATCAGCAGTGGAATATAGAGTTTCCAATTCTACGAGGGAATCCCTAATAAAACCTGTTACTGAAATCAAGGCTGCCATGTGGTCCATTAAAAGGGATAAAGCACCAGGTCCTAATGGATACAATTTTAGTAATTTTAGGAAGAATTGGGATATTGTTGGTCCTCTCTCTCCAAGAAGTTTGGGGATGCAGTAGTTCACAATATTGGTAAATCCTTGAATGTCAAAGTTGAATCTTTTATTTATCATTGGAATTGGAAAGAGCCAAGGCATAGAAGTGTCATCATGAGGGAAATTATCACTAATATCCCCTCAGACTTTAAGCCTAACTCCTCATAACAAGATAGTGTGACTGATAAATCAGCTTGGCAAGCTTTAAGGATTGTTTTTCCTAGTATTCCCTTGAGCAAGTGCATCTGGTTTCCTCAGCATATTCCAAGATGGGCTTTCATTGAATGTCTGGTATAGTGGTATTTCTGGGAAGATTAGGGACAAAAGACAGAGTTCTTTGTTGGGGACTGATCACAGATGTAAAGTGTGTGTTGTGTGATGATGGAGATGAATCCCATCAGCACCTCTTGTTGGAACATTTTAATAAAAATAAAATAAAATACTTATTACCTATCATTATTTTTCTGTTAGAATATTAGTGCATAATTGTTATCTGTTACAAAAACATAAAAGTGATTTATTCCTGTCATTATATACAATAATGAATGAGACTTAAATATAAAGACCTCTATATATAGGGTTTTGGACAAGGGTGGAATGTGTGTGAAATGAGAGAAGATGTATATACCCTACGAGAGAGCTAAAAAGGTGAAGGAGTTTTATAGACTAATTTCTATACTTTGGGCAACTCGGTTCGTGACTTGTCGTGAACATCAGATAAGGAAAGCTTGTGTTGAATCTTTGGGCTAGTAGACTCCGGTTGTACCTTCACGAGGGGAGGAATATTAGCCTTAAGGTAGTGCCTAGCACGCCTCTCTACCTCACAGGCTAGCTCTTTCCTACTCTTATTATTTTCGAATTGTCTTATTTCTAGCTTCTTGTATTTTCGTATTTTACGTGCTCTAATAATCTTTGAGATAAATGATATTTGTGAATAAAAGCTCTAACATAAACACCTCTTTTTTATTGCAGATATTCTAATCTGGTTTGGGGTAACATTTTGAGGAAAATTGCGTTGACAGACCACTGCTGCATTTGTCAACAGAAATTGAATGCATTTGTGCTCACAGGCCAGGGAATATTCTTGCTCTAATATTGTTTATAAGCTGTCATTAGCTGCTACCAATTGTTGGCTGTGGAAGGAAAGGAATAGCAGGCAGTTCCAGAGGAAAGAGCTAACAACAGAGACCTTGAGTTTTCTGATTGAGGATGAGATTAGAGCTAGCATTTGCTCTGGAAGGTGAAGCTGACAGATGATAATAGACAATTGGTTAGAAAGTGGAGGCTACCAGGCATAATTTTAATAGTTTGGTTTCCTTATTCCAGTCATGGTTGGTTTTCTTTTGCTCTGGTGCAGCAATGTCGCTTGCTGTTTTGTCTGATTGCTAAACCAAGTGTAGACTTGGTTAGTTGTATTGTATGGGCTCTGACCCCTGGATTCTAGTTTGTTTGCTTATAAGAAATTAAAAAAAAGACTAACCATAAGCATGTATGTCAGTGGCAAGTGTGTAAGTTTAGTAACAGCAAGATGAGGGCTAAAGCCCTTCGCAATCCAGAAAGAACAAGAAAAAAAAGGATTGGAAGAGTAAAAAAATTGTCACGGATCCCAAGAATCATTACCTGAGGGGGAAAGCGACGAATACTCTCAACTAAATATTGGTAAGACTCCCGGTCACCTGCAACGAGCTCCCCAAGGGCTGGAATTACCGAGAATGAGTAGTAATCATACCTGCAGAAAGATGTGTGAGTGTAACACATACAATTAACAGCAAAAAAGAAAACCTAAAGAGACAATGAAATTGCATAATGAATAAGAAACTCCGCTCCAGTAAGAACAGGCAATAACTATTAAATATGACACTGACTGGATAAAATTCACGAGGACTTTTGGGAGATCCCTAGCATGTAACAAATGTGCTCGGATCCTTTGGGCCCCTAAGAGCATAGAAGAACACAATGACAATGATACGATAGAAAACATGATCAATTGCCAATAATTAGAACGGAATACATCATTCGGCAGTTCTTGCCTATAAGCAGCGCCAAAGTGTTAAAGATACTCACAACTGCTTAAAACCTGGTGCTTCTACATGACTCAGTTCAAGGCAAAGAAACCTCCCTCCGGGTTTAAGTACCCTAAAAATGGACCAGAAGCAGTCAATACTGAACATCATATGTGAATTAAACAGGGACAAGTATGACCTAATAATGTACTATATAATAAGATTAACAAGGAACATATTTCAAGAGGCAAATAAAATTATAATGTATGAAGAAACTTAACTGTGCATGCATGTATTAAATACTGTCACTAATAAAAAATAATAGTTATTGACTTATGGTGAAGTAGTATTAGAAGTGCCCAATTTTTGTCTGGACCCACACGTTCTCATGAATCGTACATGTTGCTCAAAAATAAAAGCTCTTTGTGTCAGTTACCAAGAATGCCTTTTGTTGTTTCTCTATTCTAAGTCTCTTCCTTCCCAGTTGTTAAAAAAGAAAACTGACACGGATGCCATGCTGCCTGCACTACCTTTCATTGTGCAACATTCAGTGTAATAGACCTGAAAGTGCTGCATGTCTGTCCCTCTCTCCCCCTATTATTACTACCTACACACACGGAGACAAGGATCTGGGAATGAGATTCACTACTCCCCCAAATTACAGGATATGGGCGCTTGGTTGACAATTTGGGTACACATCATGAAGCATCTTTTGAATAAACATGATCAAGTCAAAAGTTTATAATCCACATTGCAAGTGTTCGGTGGAACCAAATGGAGTACAAATAAATTAAGGTGCTCAGGTCAGTGAGTAGCCAACAAATGGTGCAATACAAGTTGAAGTTGGGTTAGCACACCAATTTATGTGATTTGGTAGTAACCCAAACTTTGGCAGAAGTTCTTCCCTATTTACAAGGGTTCGCACATGGTTTTTTATCACCATCCACCAAACAGATGTCGAGCAAATCTGATAAAGACAAGGGTCTCTCTCTCTCTCTCTACACACGCATGTGTGATTGGAAACAAATCCGCACCTTTGTGGACTCATCTTCTTTGTCAATGTCAATATCAAACCCCTCATCTCTCTCTCTCTCTCTCTCTCTCTCTCTCTCTCTCTCTCATGTGTGATTGGAAACAAATCCACATCTTTGTGGACTCATCTTCTTTGTCAATGTCAATATCAAACCCCTAATCTCTAACGAAGTCTTCCTCAATCTGCATCAGACTCATCCGCAACCATCAACCCCCTTGCTTCAGCCATGTCTTAGAGAGGGGAGTCCAATGCAACACAGATCCCAAACCACACCGGTGCCCGTGTCATGTTGTCCCTGATACTTCCATATAACAGAGATTACCACTACGTCCACTATGATCCATGCAGAGTGGCGGAGCTAGGATATTTTGTCCACTGGGGACAACTTTTTTCCCCCAAAATGACAATTCATAGAAGTAAATTTTTCAGAGTGCTAATAAAACGAATACTTAACTAACTCATACTTTTTGAATTGGAAACCATCCGCTGGATCATGGAACATGGATCGCATAGAATAGAAAGGACAAACATGGTCTGCCGCATGCTCTACAATGTGGTGGTCATGGATCGCAATATAAGAACTTATGGTAACAACAGGAGCAATTTTATCTTCATATCTAGATATCAAAAAAAAAACATAGCATCACTAAAACTAATCATGTCAAAAACACATTTCTAGGGGCATATGGAAATTTTTCATCGTTGTGAAGCTTCACTCTCCCTTGATTCAGTTAATTAGAACATTTCCCGACCAAAGGAATTTTTTAGAGAACTTAACCAAAAGCGATCTCTTAAATAGTTGAATTTACGGTTTTAGAATGTAAGTAATTCATGTTCAGAAGGTGATGTAAACATAAGGGTAACATCACTTTCTAGAAATACCTGTGCAAACCATGAGAAAATTCTCAATTTTCATGAATTGTCAAAATCTCTTACACCTGAAGGCTGGAAAGTGTTTTGAAAGAAAAAGTTGGGCTCAAAAGCATCAAATGAATCAGATTGATTTAACAATGCAACAGAAACAAGCATCTCATCCTTCACCACCTAATTCAATCAATTATTGAGCTCTTGAAGTTACATGTCTATGACTCTTGAATAACTTGTAGCTGTGGTGATGAGAGTTTGTTACTTCTTGAGATCTAGCCCTGATAGGGATTTCTATGAAGTATATCCATTGGATTACAAACTCCAGCCATTGCAACTAATTTCCCATGTTGCAAAAGCATGTTAGAGACGACATTTTCAACTATAAGATTGTGGAGCACGGATTTCACGATATCATGGCTAGTTACTGGACGAATGATAGCTTGGTTATGCATGTCGAGAAACACAAATTTAATAGTATATGAAATTATCATGCATCATTTTTTAAATCAAACAAAATCATCGAGTCATTTATAATAAAAAATACATCTTCTGACCTGAAAGAATTTTCTTCTTCAGGTTATCGATCAAGAAAACATGTTGTGTGTGGTTCTCGGTTAGGTTTTACCCGCATTCATAGAACAAACTCATCTGTGCGACTGTGTATTATGCAATTATAAAGATAAATTCATACAGTTGCACACAAGAAGGAAGATTCGAGCACAGAATCATTACTTCCTGAGGCATGACCCGGGTCATGTTATCTCTGACCCTACAAAACAAAATCAACCTCATAACTGTTCAAATGTCTTAAGACTTCATTTACTGTAAGCAATGAAAGTAATGTAGCTCGGTGGATGTAACAACAAGATGTACTTCAAGTCAGATAGCCAAAAAACTTACCGACTCATAATCAGCAGGTTTCTTTTACTAATTCTAAGCTTTTTTCTAACCAATTCTGTGCAACTAACTCTTAGAGTACTTAGTAGTTTCCAAATAGACAAAGTTATTATTGAATATTGATTACTCTTTATAAATTAGAAGTCAAGATTAGGTATAAAAAACATAAGAAGAACAATCCCCATCGATGTACCCATCTGCCACCTCAGTTAAAAGTTGTATGCTGGTGGATTTCCATTTGATGAACGCAACATCCAAAACAACCGAATAACATGTAAATTAGCAGGCTTCCAGCAGACCACCTTGTTAGGTTCATATGTCATGTATATTCATTATCTATAATTAAAGGTAGAGAAACCTACTCAAGTTTAAACACCTATCTATTACGCTCTTAGTCCCAATATGCATAACACATGCAGACATGCAGTGCACATTCCAACTAAGGTCAGAGCCACTCTAGCAAGTGGGTTCGCTCAACCCCACTGACTTGCCAAATTCTCAATAAGAGGTATAGATTGTAATTGTATTTACACTTATGACCCCATTGATATTAAAAACCTGCCCCAAGGAACTCCAATAAAAGTAGCTCCTTTACCCTGTTTTTAATGTATTGCCAAACACGCCTGTCCAATTTTTTCTTACTATAAATACAGCTTAGTATATGACGTGGACCCCACTGCCCAAAATTCTTGGCTCTGCACCTGATTCCAAGCTTGTCCACACAATACACCAATCACCAAAACAAATGTAACCAGCAAAGAAAATTTTACATTTTCCTTTTCTCCTTCTAAATTATCCAAATTGACCATATGTACATAGGGGCCAACATTCTAATCTCTGAACCATGATGAACCCCTAGATGATCGTAAAAGAGCATGCATGGTGGATCAAGAGCTCAATCATTTTGCGAGAAGGTACAAAGTTTCAGCCTTCAAGTGTCACTATAAACCACTCTAACCCTAGCAAGATAGCCATGCAAAAGACTGACAAAGAGAGCCATTCCATTTATCTAGCTTCACAATTTATTTAATGGTTCTCTACGTTGTAGCTATATAATCAATGTACTTATTTTAAGCTGCTACAGCAAATAACAACTAGGTCAAGAAGTAGGATGTTACCTGTAGGCTTCAGCAAGAACTTTTTCTATGTGTGTAACATTCCTAATACCAAAGGCAATTGTGTAACCATCCATTGAAGCATCTTCAAAGCATAGAGCTTCTGCATCTCCTTCCACCCATCTGAGGGATCGATCTTCAAGACCTAAGACATCAAAAGAAAATGTCGTTCTGAATAGAAACAGGATATATAATCCAGAAGATTAGTCTCGCTCCTGAGGAGAGTAATATATGACCCTCTCAATGCCAACTTCATTTCAAATATTTACCTCTCTCTTGAGCCCGTTTTTTGCCAACATTCAACATATTGGGGTTAATGTCACAGACGTATATATGAGTTTCTTCTTGTAGATTATCTTGAAGAACATCTTGCACCGCTCTACGAGAGACACTATTTAGACTTTGCAGGATCCTAAAAGCAACATCCCCTGTAAAGTAAGAGTATTTTTAACCAAGCTAGAAAAGTGCAATGCAGATAGAGAGGTTTCAAAAGAAGGCAAAACAAAAATAGTTTGTGATAATTTATGTTACATCTTTCAAGATGAATAAACTGATTTGATATGCAAGCTTAGCTGTATATGATACAATCCTGAGATGAAGGATAGCATCACCTACATTTTCCAAGACATGCGGCCTTGTTCATTTGGTAACTAAGGGTATTTTAGTTTTGGTAGTGGGTGGAGAGAGAAATAAGGTAATGATTGGAGAGAGGGGTAATGAGTGGAGAGAGAAATGAAATTAATAATTGGAGAAATAGGGTAATGATTGGAGAAAGATATAGGGTAATGATTGGAAAACAAAGTTAAAACAAAGTAAAACATCAAAACGAACAAGGCCATTGTATCTTATCTATTGTTTAATTGGGACCTAAACTTTCACCTATATTCACAAAAATAGATATGCGAATATAAATTGTTCAGCGTATCCCCAACATGTCTCTGTCCTACTTTGTAGAGACATACCTTAATGACATGTCGTATAGATAAGTCTTGCAAAGTAGATAAAATATACAGGTAAGGGTGAAAACGATGTCTTGAAATTTAAATTGAAGTACAATCATTATATGTCTCCTTAACAAATTAAAAATCCCACAAGGAAGCAACATTAAGCAACAGAGGGAGTAATACTTAGGCAACTTGAGTATCAACAACCCATTATGCTGGGTGATGCCATATATTCTGGTACTCGCAACGATAACCTTTAAGCATCCAACAGCACACTTCATAAGGTACACAAACTGTTTAGACTTTAGAGTCACCAAATTTGTAAAAGCACAGTGACATCCTTGGAACTACTATTCCCACAACTAAATTTCAATGTCCTATAAATCGCTAGGCTCTAGTCGGGTGATAAAGGGGCGCCTAGCACCTAGGTAGGGACCAGGCGTCGGCCACTGCATAGCGCCTAGGCGGCCGCCTTTAGAACACTACTAAATTTGATTCATTTCTTGAAATACGAGAACATCAATATTGAATCCTCGTAAACCTTTGGTTAGGATGCATCCGAAAGAAATGAAACCACAAGCCTTCCCATGGAAAGGCCGTTAACGATTTCTATTGTGTACCGCTGCCTTCTACAAAATTTCTTACATCCCAACCTACGGTCTAGAAATAAAAACCTTTTCACTTTTCCCCATTACCTCAATTCGCTAGACAAATTTTGAGCATTATATATACATAGTTTTGATTTTTGGAAGTATGGAAGGCATATATATGACCAGTAAAATATTCTCTCTTTTTTTATACAGGGAAACTAAAATAGACTTGAAATGCTATATTAAGTTGAGGTTGGTCTTCATGTCCCTCTAAGAATGCAAAACTAAAATTTTCTTGTCCATTTACATGTTTTCAAAAACCAATCAAAGCATTGTCAATCCAAGTCACCCTTCTCCCCCTTGTAGTTGTACCCTACTACATAAGATACCGTAATAAAAACCAAATGACATTGCATGTGCGAACAGAAGAGCTTACCTGTGCCACCAGCCACATCAAGATGCCTCATTCCAGGAAATGGATTTAGTTTGAAAACCAGTCTGGGAAAAGTTCAAGCATAATAAATGCATTGCAGGAAATCAAGGGGTAACATGGTACAAACAGTAAAACTGCCAAGATGCATCACCACAAAGTCTGACCTATCCTTCCATAAACGATGTAATCCGCCACTCATCACATCATTCATGAGGTCATAGTTTGAAGCAACGCTGCTGAAAACATTGCCAACCATTTGGCTTTTTTCTTCTTCCCGCACTTCTTTAAAACCTGAAAGTGTAACTTGGGATGTGACCTTGTAACTTGTTGCACTAGAAAAAATTGATTCATCATTCATTTATTCAACTAAAACCAAAAAAAAAGGGGATGACTTTTGAGCATATAAAACTAATGTGAACCAATACCCCGGCGTCGATAAGTAAAATCCCCGAACTTGCGTCAATTTTGTTTGTATTTTACCTGGTTAATAAATATAGATGCCCCAAAAAGCACGGCCACCCAACTGAGTAGCTACTTTCATGCATAACACAGTCTTACACGTGTTCAATTTGTGTCCAGACAACACCAACACTTGTATGTTTGAGACACCTGTAGAGTCTTGATACAAGCTCGAGAAAACTAAATGGAAGCAGAGAATTAACCAAAAAAGAGAAGTGGGAATATAGTTATTTCTAGTTTGAGCTTTTTCTATCTGAAATCCTAAATCTTTTTGGCTTCTTAATCACTTACGAATACCTAAGATTTATAAGTAAGATATTAGGGCTTTTTATCTCACTTCGATACATAAATAAAAACATCAAGTAAATTATTTTGTCCGATATTCATCGCAGGAGGTGAAATAAATCACAGCAGTAATTTAGCAATGATCCAGACCTAATTAAGGAATAGATGACAAAACCTATTAATGGGCAAATTACACGTGGCAACAATCCACTGAAGTGCTGCCAAGGATGTCGCCTCATTATTCCACCAGCACCAACCATCCGAGTGGAGGATTACTCGGCATGGCTAGTGTAAGTGAAGAAATGCCCTATCCGTAATGGATATCCAAGCAAACAACCAGACAGCAAGGAGCATCCAACCAGGAGAGTTCACAGGAGGGTTAACAGCCGAGGAAGAGCCTGTCATAACCATGCAAGACACAAGCAATATGCCGACCACCAGACATTGGGTGAGCGTGCACATTGGAATGATTGTGTCACGTCTTGTCAACTAATCAGCGAGGAGGCTTGCAGCAGAACAGACACCTGAATAGAACCAAATCTACACACTAAGAAGAAATGACTACGCCTAACCAAGGTTAATTGATGGGTAACCCATATTTGGTTACCTCTCTATCCATGGCTTCAAATATCAACAGCCGGGCAGGCAGGTGGAGGGGTCCCTCCCTCCCTCTCTCGATTATATACTACATTCCCTTTATGCCCCTGCTCTCGGCACTCTTATGCTCGGCTGAGCTCTACTCACCCGAAGTACATTGCTCCGTTGCTGACTTGGCCATCGAAGGACATTCTGGCAAAACCCCACCAGCTGGCGTGTCCCAGCCAGTTTATAGAATTTTGCAAGAGTCGACTAAGTCAGAGCCAAATCACGGTCAAACCTCAAAGTTCACACATGGCAGCCCTGCCACATTCATAAAATACCGGACACTCTATTTCTTCAATGAAATTTGGTTGGTAGCTTGATGCAGGCTATAAAGAACTAAAAAAAATTATAAATGGGGGCCCAAGGAAGTTTTGTTTCTGTTTAACAGATATTGTTAGTGGTGTGACGCATTTCTAGCATTAGGTCTGATGCCTTCAGAATCTAGGTTCAAGCCTTGTTCCAAGAGTTACTCTTTGAATATTTGGTAGTGTTGTTCTAATTTTCCTGCCACTTTACAGACCAACCTGATATCTTTCCATTGGGTTTTGCAACCATTACATCCTCTTCTACAGCTTTAACCTCATAGCCACTTAGTTCTCCAACCCTAAAACATCAAAACAATCTTTAACTTCATCAAACACTGTCTGCAGATACCATTCACATCGCCCAGAAGAACAAAGCCTATTTTGATCTCGTCTCACCTTTTTAGCTAAACCCTAACAGTAGTCCCTCCATTCACTACCAAATCCCCAATATTTCCTTACTGTCCTGCATCAGTTTGGTACGAGAGCTAAAGTTTTGCTACCATGTTCATACAAAATTGGAATTAGGTTACCTGAAAACAAAAGCATAGGGTCCTAGTAGTATTTCATCCAGAAAGTTAATCTTCAACCCCAAAATAAACACGAGTATTAGAAGGCAGCGATTCAAATGGCAGCACAAGAAAATCATAAAATTAAGCGTCTGTCAAAGGCAAACACGACATCCGATAAAGAATAAGCAAAAACCAGGAGCAAGTTTGAGAGAGAGAGAGAGATACCAAAGCTTGTCGCATGAGAATGTAACATAGAAGCAGGAGTGAACTGAGGCAACAGTTTGCTTCTCAAACTCTTCGTTATCATTCTTAATGCCATGGTTGCTCCTAAACACAATGAGAGTACTTCGTGTTACACAGAGCAAAAGATAAGAGGTAATTGAAGTGTTTAGGAGGTGTTGGGTGGGGATTAAGGTGATCAGGTGTTCCAGTAGAGGTACTACACTGGTAGGTTTTACACTACGAGAAAAGCCTTTTAAGCATAAATATTAGCAACGAATTACACAAGGGAAAAAATCGAATGTCATTTGGAGTTTCCAAACAATTAGGAAAACAATGGTAAGGGAAGAACAAATCAATGCGATAAACAACAACGATCAAATTGAATAAACAAAAATGCTACGTGCACAACGAAAGAACACAACACCAGTCACAACGTGCTGATGTCAGAATGACGTCATCTCAATAGATGACGTTTGCTTAAAAAAAACAGCAACAGGACTATCAAAATACAGAGAAAATAGAAGAGAGCGATAGGGGCTCCCACCACCTCCGGCGACCACAATTCCACTTCCCACCACCACACAACCCAACCCCGGCGCTCCCCCACCTCCGCCGACCGCCACCACCTCCGCCAGCGACCATCGACAATTACCACCTGAAACCGCCCAGTCTCCACAATCCCAAATCACACCCACCACCGCCGAACATCCACCACCAAAGAACCACCGCTACACAGCCACAAAGCCGAATTCAAACCCAAAAACTAGAGGGGGCAAACGGCTGGTTTGGATGGGTTGAAACGGGTCTCGGATTGAATACGAGTCAATAATAGATGGGTTAAAACGGGTTGGGTCGATATGGGTCAAGCCATACCCAACCCAACCCGTTTTCCACCTACAATCAAAGATTCAGACGCCAATTTATTTATTTAATTTTTATTTTTCTGTTTTGATAAGCATTTAGACGCCAATTGACGAAAAAATAGAACACAAAAAAAAAAAAACCAAACCCAAACTTTCAAGTTGACAGATTGCAAAGGAAACTCCAAAACCCAGATCCGAGCCCAAACCATAACTCGCCGGAAATAATACCAACGACGAGCGGCCTTACCGGATCTCAAAAAAATCTCCAACAATACAGATTGTGAGTTGAGTTCCGACGACGGAGACGGGGAGAGAGAGAGAGAGAGAGAGAGAGAGAGAGAGATGGATGATGGGGAGAGAAGGTGGTGGTTGGTGGAGGCGTCGGTGGTCGGACGGTCCAAAAGTGGTGGAGGTGGGGGCCGTCGGGGGTGGGGAGACGGGTTGAGAGAGAGAGAATATTTTGTTCAAAAAGGGCCATGCTATTCACACAACAATCCAAACACAATAATTTACACAACCTCTCACATATATGTGGAGCTTAGACATAATAGTATGTGTGGAGACTGTATCTCTGTACCGTTCTGGATTTACTGCAATTAATGTTTTATATATATTTAATATATATATCTACCATATATATTAGTTTAGAGCCCACAAGTTAAAAAAAAAAAAAAGACCAGAACGGAACATCGGAAAATGTCCGAAACAGACCGGTATCATCCGGTACATCCGGTATTGGCCGGAACAGGCCGGTATTTCAACCGTAACGGATCTTGAGTCTTTGTGTTCCGTTTAAGCACCGGTACGGAACGGATTTCACAACTTTTGTGTGAGTAGCATTTTTGGTTCAAAAATTTGGGTCAAATTGATTTAAATGTTCCTTCTACCACCACATCCATTTACACACCCATCCACACACTCACACTCACAATAAGGGTGGAGCCCGCATACACTAAATGGGTGTGGTGGTAGAATTATTGTTAAATGTTCAAAGAGAAAGTCTACACTTCCCGACTCTTTTTCCCGATTTCTTTCCCGACGTTGACGTGGCGGTGGACCCCACGTCAGCAGTTAAAAAAAAAACCAAAACGCTGAAATTTTGATTTTTCCCCAAATCAGACCGTTTCCCCCAAACCCCCAAAACCAGACCATCTGGAAAACCAACGAAGAGAGAAAGAGGAGGAAGAGGAGGATCACCGGCGACACCCATCACCACCGGTGACTCCCACCACCAACGTCTATCACCACCACCACCGGCTCCACCTCCGGCGACCAAACCTTCGCGAAAGTCGTGACACCACGAGCACCGACGACAAATTCCATTGCCAAGGTCTCTCGCTCTCTTTTTCATGCTTCTTTTCCTTTGTCTAATCTCTCTTTCCTGTATCGTCACACAAATCGAAATTCAATAGGGATTTGATTCCCTCTCCACCCACATGGGTTTGTCGTCGGATCGATTCAAGGGTTTCTCTCTCTGCAATCCCAGTCTGTAGCTTCACGGTATTTGGTTATAGCTTCACGGTATCTATTTGGTTTCTCTCTATTTTTCTTTAACTTTTCTTTTTGGTTGATTAGGAAACTGCAATTGAAAGGAAATAAATTTGGAACGGAAAATGGATTAAAAAAAATCCTTGCTTTGATTTTTCTGTGGTTAAAGTACGTCTCTTTGGGATGATTTATTGCCTCTCTTTTTATTCCCATTGTTTTTTTAGGTTGGGTTTTCATTAAAAAGTTTGTTTATAGCTTAGGGATTTTAGGCAAATTGTTTGTGCTAAATGGGCTTTTAGTTGAAGTATATGGGGAAAATGACAAATCTGTGTTTTCTTGAGCTTTAGCTCGTTTGCACAATAGGGAAAACCAGCCCAATTACCTAGGTATTGGTCTGGTAATTATATGAACTTGGCATTTCAGTTTCAGGTTTAAGGGAAAGAATGGAGACTTTGTGTGATTGTGTAACTTGGTTGTGTTGGCACTTAATTTGCTTAATAATTCACCTATGTATGCTTCCTTTGCAATTTTTAGTTCTTTCCTAATTAGTTCTAGTCGGAGTTGGACAGTTATTGCTTTTCCTATGAAACAACCATATGGTGCTCGAGTGTTTTCTTTTCCTATAAAAGTATTCTTTTCGATTGTTTCTTCATTATAGTTTCTCACTCAAACACACCGATTTGGCATATATCATGATTGGTTGAACTGCAGACTCAGCTGAGGGACTGAAAGACACAAGTTCACAGCATGAAGGGGCACTAAAGACACTCCGCTACATGGAGAAAGTTCTGACCCGAGGTAGACTTCGTGGACAGTTTTGTAATATTCAGTCAATTAATCTGCAGTCACTTTTCTATTGGCATTTGGCAAATCATTGCGTCATTGTTCATAATGAATCAAATGAACATTTTGCCTTTTCAAGTATTAGAGGGCTAGACCCGAGTAAAAAAAAAAAGTATTAGAGGGCTAGACATTTTGGATTACAAGTTATCCATCCCAAGCCTCACTTTTGCTTTTCCATGGCTGCAGAATGTATCTTTTTTTGGATATTCGAGGAAGACTTTGACAGAAGAAGATCTCAGATCCATGATAACATCAACTCTTGCTGCATTGATCATTAGTAGGTCTTTCTACCAAACTAAGTGAAGGTGTGAACCAAGAAGGGATAACATACTACAAGTGGTAAAGAACCGAGGCAGTGGTTTAAGCAATTAAGTCAGAAGTTGTGCTCAGCATTGCGGAGAATTAGAGATCCATTAGAATGGTCTGCGTGCACCTCAAACAAAGATGCTGAATCAATTGGTGGCGAAGAAGAGTAGAATCATTTGATAGCAAATAAAATGGAGATGGAGATGTAATTACTAGGTCTATTTGTCCTACAATTAAAATAATGGAGTATAATCTATTTTTGTTTTGCAAATGAGGTTTAAACCATTACAGCCTGTTTGGATGCCGGAGATGAGGGTGGATTTGGGATGCGGCCTGATTACTTCTCCGCCTCCTCCTCTTCTCCGGTCTTTGGCAGCCAAAAATCATACCCCGATTTAGCCCCTGATTTACCTGATTACTTCTCCGCCTCCTCCTCTTCTCCAGTCTTTGGTAGCCAAAAATCATACCCCGATTTAGCCCCTGATTTGCCGACTCCGGATTTGTAATCCACCTCGCGGGTGGATATGGAACGACAGGGGTACCCCTGTCGTTAGTTATGCGGGGTGGTGAAATGACTCATCTGCCCATGCTTTTTCTCTTCCCTTCGTTGTCGAACTCCAGCCCCTCAAAGAAGTCGACGGCAGCCATGGGAGAAGGTGAGAGAGAGAGAGAGAGAGAGAGAGAGAGAGAGAGAGAGAGAGAGAGAGAGAGAGAGAGTGTGTGTGTGGAGGGAGGCGAGGTCGAAGTCGGTTGTGTGCAAATCGTTGATCTCTATCCGTCGTCTTGGCCGTGTGCAGAGTGTCTTCAAAATCTGTCGCCATGGGAGAAGGTGAGAGAGAGAGAGAGAGAGAGAGAGAGAGGGTGGGTGGGTGTGGGTAGGTGAGGTGTAGTAATATCAGTCAGACCCAAGCCCTTTAAAAAATGTATGGATTTTATTAAGAATTTAAAATTCAGGGTTTTTAGTATTTTCCCAAAAAAAAAGAAGCATTTTTTTCTAATAAAAAATAAGATTTAAACATTTATAAGACAAAATGAATTTGTTTTATCCCAAAACTGATAATATATATGTATTTATTGTAATTATAATAAATTAACCTAATTTGTCCATTAAAATATAAACTAGGGGCAATTGAGTCATTTGACAACTTATCTCCTCATATCCATCTTCCATAGCCACCATCTCAAAAAATTATCCAAACAATGGATTACAAATCCACCCTTCTTATGAGGTGGGTCCACCCTTCTTACATATCGCCCCTCATTCCATATCCACCCTCAAATCCACCATTCTTCTATATCCACCCAAAATCCTCCATCCAAACGGGCCGTTAGAGAGGAGAATGTACGCTTATTTATTTGCATGTGAATGATAATTAGCATGAGAATGACCCTACTTATTTATTTGACTTGTGAATGGTGATTTAGAATGAGAAATGTCCGGCGTGGGCTTGTGCATAGTTGAGAATGACCCTACTTATCTATTTTTGTTTTGCTATTCCTGTTATTGTTCTTGTTGTACTGACTGAGATGCGAGACGTCAAGCTAGGACCAAAAACAGGGGAGACTCTGTCTAAATTTTTCCAGAACCTACCTTTGGTTAACCTTGGAACCTGTGGGCTCCTCGACCGGCGCGCCCATGAGAGTCGCCACCTGGATTTTTGAGATGGATGATCCGAGAAACTGAGAATTTGTTCGAAAAAAAGGCTTTTGGTCTAGCGAAAACATTGAGATTTTGGGTTCGGGAGTCATGTTACGAATGGGGAAGGTTTTATGAAAAAGCACCCCACTCGCCCGGTAAAAGCCGGTCTCTACTTGGCATTTTCAAGGGGAAAACTTTGAATATCTTTTAGAAGATCAAACTCTTTTTAATAAACAAATACGGGAGAGGGACATGGGATAAAATATAGGGCAAATTTTTGTAGTCATCCCTCTAGTTTTACGGTTGTCTCAATTTCGTCCCTCTAGTTTGTTTTACGTTCCAAATTGGTAAAATCGTTAACACCGTTAATGAAACTAACGGAAAAATATGATTAAAAAATTAAGTGCTCCAATTTTCAATCCGGTTGAACCGGTGCGAAGATCTTATTTTTTTGATCATTTTATCCTAGATGGTTGTAATGAATTTTTGGCTCTAAAACCTTTCAATGAGCACCCGAAGACTTCTTATTTAGTTTAAGGGCTCTCTTAGGGTGCTCATTGAAAGGCCTTAGAGCCAAAAATCTATTATGACCATTTAAGATAAAATGATCAGAAAAATAAGATTTTTGCACCTGTTCAAACAGATTAAAAATTGGAACACTTAATTTTTTAACTATATTTTTTAATATATAAATGGTGTAAAAAAATAAGTGTTCCAATTTTCAATCCGTTTAAACCGGTGCGAATATCTTATTTTTCTGATCATTTTTTCTTAAATGGTCATAATGGATTTTTGGCTCTAAGGTCTTTCAATGAGCACCCTAAGAGAGCCCTTAAACTAAATAAGGAGTCTTCAGGTGCTTGTTGAAAGGCTTTAGAGCCAAAAATTCATTACGACCATCTAGAATAAAATGATCAAAAAACAAGATTTTCGCACCGGTTCAACCGGATTGAAAATTGGAGCACTTAACTTTTTAATCATATTTTTCCGTTAGTTTCATTAATGGTGTTAACGATTTTACCAATTTGGAACGTAAAACAAACTACAGGGACGAAATTGAGACAATTGAAACTAGAAGGATGAAATTGAGACAACCGTAAAACTAAAGGGACGACTACGAAAATTTGCCCACATTGGCATGCACGTGGTGCTCACTGTATAAGGATGATAAGTAAATGATGCATATAAATGAAATAACATATTACCAACAAACTGTCTTGGTCACACACAACATACCTCGCACGGTTGCCTGGTAAACCGTGCAGTGTACTGACTTGCTATCGGGCCTGTTAATACTACTCAGAACCTCGCTATAGACCCCAATTTGGCCTAACAATTATTTCAAGTCCCACCTTGGGGACCATCCCGATGATGAAATGGATACAGTGATTGCTGATTGACTTCTTGTGAACCTTAGGACTTATGGTAAGAACGTTGAGCCACTTAGAGGACCCAATCCAGAGCCAAATAGCCTTTCAGATAGAAATATAGAATCCTAGGAGAATCCATCTGTCGGCCGTGACATTGATCTCACGGCCTTAACATCAACTCTTCACCCGAGCAACCAGTTGCCTGAAAATCTCCTTGAGAGATCAATCCCTCGGCTGCAAGATCTATCCTTTGGCCGCAACATCCATTCCTCGGCCGCCGGATCGATGGCTCAGCCGCCGGATCATCCTTTTTCCAGATTCTGGAATGTTCTGTTATACGTTTGATTCGATCACAAAACCCTAGCAGCCAAATTCCGATGCGTTCGGGCTACGTCAGGAGATCACCATGAAGAGTTTGTATCACTCTCTAACTCCAATTCCAATCGTGTGCTTTGATTGGACGAGTTGTGTCATCCCCATGCCTATATAAAGGAGCCTTTGGCTCCGAAATTGATATACTTTCACACCCTCTCAAGTCACGAAACTCTATCAATATACACTCTCAAACCTCCTCTACAAAAGCCCTAACCTCCCGAAGGCAGCCGCTAATCCGACGATCAAACCCTGAAGTTCAAACCCTAACCCTAGGGTTTTCGAGAAGCAATCAGTCAATCACAATCAATCCGAAGCAATCAAGCTACTGAGGGATCAAGGTGGTGAGGCCCAGCGGCCTCGGATTCAATTTATTTAATGCTTTTATGCTTAATCGTAACGTTTTGATTGTCTGCTAACTATTCTGTCTGGTGTGAGGAAGAACATCGGCTGGGGAATCAATCCCTCGGCCGATACATTGAACGAGTGAGATCACTCGGCCGTGACATCTATTCACCGACCGAGTAATTTATTTCCTGGGACAGCTATGTTTTATTCTGCTTTCTGATGCATGCTTTCAATTATAGTCTCGGCTCACCATTAACTGTTTAAAGGCTAATTAAACAAACTACGTGTTAGAATTAAATAAAGCAAGTACATGTCTTATGTTGAACAATTATGGGCCAGCCTCACGGCTGGGCAGAGAGGGGTGCCTAGCACCTTCCCCTTACTGTACTTTTGGCTCCTGTACCCAGAATCTCTATCTATTTTCCTAGTTTTAATAAACTAGGTGGCAACTCTGTTTTGATGATAACTGCCATCGTGTGGCGATGTTCCTAGCCATGGGAATATCCACGATTTTGGTTTAATGAAGCAAGCAACCAAACAAGCAACAATGATCAATCTGTATGGCGATGCCCCGCCCCAGGGAGGTGTCTACACTCGCAAGTTACATTGGTTATACCGTACGATGTCCCACAAAATACCATACTGTACAACTCCAGACCTATCCCAGAATGATTCCATACTTTTAGATCATTGGTTCAGAGCAGCTTTCTTGTTTGATCTTGTAAAACAGTTCATGAGTCCTTTTTGATGCACTTGGCCATTTAAAATGACTAAGAAAGCTTCTTTTGGAAAATAAGATATGGCTTGTAGATATGGTCTCATTCTGGAATACATTTGTAACAATATCTAAGCATCATAAATAGACCCAACAGTGAATGGGTGTGATCCAGACGGTCAGAATAAATAAACATCAAGCATCAAAACATCTTACGTCGCAACACACTACGTCGTGCAATGTACCACAACAACGCATGGTGTGGTGTGTCAACACAATGACTGTTTTAGTTTCTGAAAATGATTTTTAAGCCAATACTTGACCAAAAGGGGCAAGCATGACAGCAGGAAGTCCCCTCAGGGCCAGGACAGAGCCTAGCCCAAGAAAACTTGCTTTTTACCTTTGGCGTTGAGCTTGAATGAGTGTGGAAGATGATGGACGAGCTTTGATGAATGTGAATGTGAGTGGGTGAGTATGGGTTTTGGCTTTTGAGTGGTGGGAGTTCCAAAGCTAGTTGTGTACTAAGCCTTGGAAGGAGGAGATGAATGGAATGTTTTGTAGAGAGAGAAATGCCTTAAGAATGTTAATGATAACTTTCTCAAGACTGGGGGATAGAAAGTGAGTGTAAGAGCCCTTTTCACTTGAGTGGAGGGGTGTATTTATAGGCAAGAGCCAAGGATTATCAATGCAAATGGGGGAGGTGCTTTCTAGGCTGGTTAGAAGTGTATTTTCTACCAAGCCGTTTTCTAGCTGTGGCTCAAGTGGGCGTGGCCGACAGCTTACTGAGCCAGTCAGAACTTTTCCCCAAAATGCCGTGCAGTGCACCTCATGACCTCGTGCGGTGTAGAGATGTGCTGTGCGGTATTCCAGGTCCAGCCCTGGGCTTTTGGGCTTTCTAGGCTTTTTGGGTTTTAGGAGTCCTCATTCAAGCTCTCGAATGTATTGTTTCCTTTATTTCATCATCTGAGCGTTTAAAGAACCTCTGAGGTCCGGATTGGGGTGTCTACAGTAGTCCCTCTTTAACGAAACTTGAACACTATTGGTTGGTACGAGTGACGCTTAAAGAATAGGCATCCCAATCCGTTGCTCTGAAGTTTTTAAACGGAGACTAAAACACATGAAAACCAAAGTGCAAGCAAATGGTGATGGTGTTCGCGCCCATGGAGCTGCCTACGTACCCCGTTTGTAGGGATCAGACCAACGTAGTTCAATTGGGACAATGCAAGTAAAATGAGTCCCGGGGGGCAAATTATGAAATCATGCAATAAACTTGAGAAGATTGAGTGCATGTAGTGCTAAGTGTCATGAAATCTCTTGAGACAAGCCCTCAGGGGACTAAAGCGAGTGCGAATAGCGAGATAAGTCCCTTTGAAGGGCTAAAACAAATGAGACGAGTCTCGGGGAGACTAAAAATGGGACGAGCCCTTAGAGGGCTAAAACAAGCGAGACGAGCCCTCGAAGGGCAAAATTTGAGATGAGCCCTCGAAGGGCGAGCCCTCGGAGGGTAAAATTTGAGACGAGCCCTCGAAGGGCAAAATTTGAGATGAGCCCTCGAAGGGCGAAAGTGCGACGAGTCCTAGAGGACGAAAATTAGCCTTTTTGACCAAGGCACAACATTCTACCAGGTTTTTAATACAAAACGACCAGAATATATCATTCCCAAGGATGATATAGGGGTGAGTCGAATGGACCCACAAAAATAGTTAAAATATGGAGCCTAAAATGTAGTGCGGTGCACCATGATGCTGCGCGGTATTTCAATTTCTCATGCAACCCTTCGATTTCCAAGAACAGTTGACTGTTTTAAGGATGCCCATTAATACAGGCGTGCCCTTTCAATGGCTAAAGTCACTTTATAAGGATGGTGGTGCCTCATTCCATGCACCACCATCAAAACTCTACAACCCTCTCCATATTCTTCCAACTTTTCAAGAACAAGTTACTTCCTTCTTTCAAGAACAGTTTGTTATGGCCAAATTTAGCCTCATTGCTCGTGTCATTGCTCTGGAGGCCGAAATGACCTCCTATCGGGAGGAGATTGAACGCCTCAACGAACAAATCGCAAGACTGTTCACAACCATTCGCACTCTTCGTCGTGCGGTTTCCAATCTTCACGACTTCGCTTTCGATGCCCAGGACAATAAGCTCGACCCCGACTTCGAGCCGGAGCGGGAGTCCGATGGCACTGCAGAGGATAGCGAGGGGAATCCAAATGGGTCCGTTGACCGTTCAAACGGCGCAAATGATGCTTCCGAAGGCGGGAGTGACTGAGAAGGAGGATGAAGAAGAAGAAGGAAGGAAGCCGTAGGACTACTCCCCCCTCTTTTTTTTTTGTCATCAGTGTTCTTTCTTTCTTTCTCTTTTTTTTTTATCGCATGTAATGAACCACCCGGGGTCATCCCGGTTTTCTCAATGAATGCAATGCTTCCTTCATGTATTCATCTGTTTTCTAGATTTTTTCTGCATGCAATGCTCGATCAAACGTAGTTCCATGGCTTCGTATGTTGAAAACCAGTTTCAGAACTTAAATCGTCAGAGAATAAAAATATCGTGCGGAGTTATGGAACCACGTGCGTTCTTATGGAACGACGCATGACGTTTAAGATTGACAATAACTTTTCCAAAAACCTCGAGTTGTGCAATATTTAATAGACACATGGCCTGAGAGTGAATGTTAGGCTTCCAATACATCTTTTGAATAGGGTTTAGGACCCAAGAATTTAGTATACCGCGCGCTAAACTGGGAATGCCGTGCGGTCTTTCAAAGTTTGAACCTGGTTCTGGATCGGCTCCAGGCGAACCGGTTCGAGGGGTATAAGGGGTGAGACGTACACAGTGCGTCCCACCATTTCAAATGCTTGCGCCCTCTCCTCTCCTTTTTCTCTCTCGATCATCTCTCTCTCGCTGCCCTCTCTCTCTATCGGTCATCTCTCTCTCTCGGTGCTCTCTCTCTCTCTCTCTCTCATTTCTCTTGCATACACTAATCATGGAGCATAGCGATACACCCGATGGTGATCAACCACCAAGGGTTGAGTTTACACCACCTCCGGTTCTCCCGGAGAGCGTTGCGGTGATCGAGGAGGTTTTGGGGACCCCGGGGGTCTCGGACTTGGTAGCCTTGGCCGAGGAGATTCCGGCCTCGGCTGCCACGATGGGCAGCGCTGGTGGTGATGGAGGAGTGGTCGGCGATGACCGGGTTGCGACGAGCTCGGGTGCAATGGCACCGAGGAATGGGGATAAGGCCACAGGCCAATCACGGGTTGCGAGTGGTTCAGAGGAGAGGGCCACAGAAGCCCACGGTAATGGCGGTTCGGAGAGGGCAGCGGAGGCCTCTCCCACGAGACAGCCTCAATCCAATTTGGGAAAGGATCCGGTGGTCGAAGAAGAGCCAATGGAGGAGCAGGAGCCACCGGTGATCTTTTTCGGTAGTGGAGAGGGTGCAGGGTCATCATGCCATATTACTATGGGTGACTTTTTGAAGACGACGACTGTCGCGGACTTGGCTGCGACCCTACAGGGTGTGCTTGGGTTAGCAGAGGCTTTGATTGAGCTCCAGGAGCAGGAGCTTCAGGCTGAGCTTGAGGCCGGACGAGGGGACGAGCCTCAGGCTGAGGTGGAGGGTGAGGAGGAGGTCCCTCGGAGGACCATTGTTAATGAGGCGACGACGGCCCTTAAGGGTCGAGGGGCTTACGTCGAGGCAACTTATGTCTCTTTCTAGCACGTAGTGGTGCCTTCACTTCTAGATGCTTACAGGTCGGAGAGGCCTACATACGATGAGACCTTGGTCCTGAGGGACCCATAGCAGCACTTGTCCGAGCGATGAGACGAGGTACATTTTTAATATTTGCATTTCAATACTATGTACCATGCTTTTCAATTCCCTGCTTTAGAATATTGTACCTATTTATTGAATACTGCTATTTACTACAACAGGCGATAACAATCTCGTGCTACGGTGGTGCGGCCGATGTGCCAAAGTTTTGGGAGAGGCTCCCGGAGGTGGTGAGGGAGATAGTGAGGGAGGTGGGTTTTGGAGAGTTCGTTAGGGTGTTGACGAGGGCAAGTAACGATCGCCAGGTGGTGAGGGCTCTCGTCGAGAGGTGGTGGGACACGACCAACTCATTCCACTTCACTTTCGGTGAGATGACGGTGATGCCCTTGGACTTCTCGGCGATCACCGGTTTGAGGGTCGGAGGTGACCCTATCCCCTATGATGCCGTGATGGGGAGGAATGCGGAGTTTCAGAAGCTTCTCTTGGGGGTATGTGCTGAGGACGGAGAAGGAGGATGCACAGTACGCCCAGCTATTGACCTTTTGGAGGGAGCATCCGGTGGGGGAATTAGCTTTCGTATACCTTTTGCTAACCTTTTGTGCTTTGAACTTTGCAGCTTTTGACATACGAGGTGCTAGATATGTACCATCCGGAGACCTCCTGCCCCAATGTCGCGATACTTCCGCGGGCCCTTCGTTGGTCAAAGGAGTACCGGGGAGTGAAGAAGGGAAAAGGTGACTTGAACGCCTATCGCCTCTGCTTTGACGAGGTGCGCCCCGACCAGGTACCAATGCTCCTTTAATTACTCAATTCATGATTTTCATGCATTTCGTCTTGAATAATGTGTTGATGTCGCTTGCTTTCAATTGCAGATTCACTAGCGTATCTGGGACCGCTTCGAGATCCCATACGTCACTCGGAGTCGTGAGGTGACAAGGGGGAGAGTGCTTCTGAAGTCCCCTTACGGCTGGCAGTGGTATTTGGGTGACCGGGTGTCACGTCAGTCGCTGAGGCTGGATGCTTTCTTGGTCCCTGGACCGCTCCCTCCTCTCTTGCAGAGGACAGGTCAGTACACGCTGAGGGAGATCAAGCGGTTCACGCAGCCGGACCCTCAGCTGGAGCTGCTCTTTCAGGCAGGTGCTGACTACGCGGAGTACCGGGCTCGGTACTTGATGAAGTGCTTCGGGATTCGTGCCGCTTGGGAAACAGAGCAATGGGGCGAGGGGTGGCCGACGTGGCAGAAGCGGTAGAGGTGGTAGAGGAGGTGGAAGAAGAGGAGATGGAGGAAGAGGTGTAGGCCGCGGTGACAGCGCAGGCCAGAGCAGGACCAGGTTGCCTGCACTCTCCTGGACAGTGGATGTGGTCACTGCTCAGGGAGCCCCTGGTTTGGTGGAGGTCCCATGTCCGACAATCGAGCCTCCGGAATTCCTTGCTGGGGTATGACCTGCTTCAATTTCTTTAGATACTTGCTACTTTCGCTGCATATTCTGATTAACCCTTCTATTGTGCAGGTGACTCCGGAGTACGCTAGGGAGATGGCGGCTGCCATGATGGGTTTGGAGCAGCTAGTGTGACAGTACGCCATGGGTCACCCCCCGCTAGTATTGACTCGCGACGGAGGGACGATGGTAAACCCTTGTATTCTAGTCTCTTACTTAGCTTTTACCACCTTTACTTATGACTATGATGCAAATGTTGTATGAATGCTATGCTTTTGCAGGCTAGAAGAAGGACTTCTCGAGGACAGCGGCATAAGTCTGTCCACATGCATGCGCAACAGGCTTCTGCTACTAGCCATCATGAGGAGCGGCCTTTGAAGAGACAAAGGCGCTCACACCCTACTGAGGAGGAGCCTAGTGCCGATTCAAAGGAGACTGAAGAACCAGAGGATATCGACTTGGAGGATACCTCTGAGAGTTCAGTGCGCAGGACTGCGGTCGTACATAAGGTTGTTAGCTCCGAGGCGGAGGAGGACGCTTCTGAGGGGGAAGAAGACGAGGAGGAGAGTGAGAGGGGTGATGAGGATTGAGCCTCTTCTTTTTGCTTTTGCCTTTTGGTGGAGGCTGCGTGCTTCCTTTTTGGGGTGCCTGTTTGCCCTTCGTAGATAGGATTTTAATAATTGGGCTTGCATACCCCCATTTTGCGACGTACTTCGACTCATGGATGCCATTTGGGTTTATAAAATTGCTTCTTCACTATTTCCGTCATTCAATTTCCTTTATTATTGATGTACAAAGAAAATTGAGTAACTAAAACATGCACCGGAATGCATAACTAGTCATTGATCACAAAATTGAGTCCAATACTTAGCATATAATAAGGATCAAATTGACGAAGGAAAAGAAATCAAAGAAGCATTGGAGAAACTAACGCTTTATCTGGGATGTTTGTACAAGCGACCTTATTACAGACTTGAACGCGATCTCATGTAATGATCTCCATGACTCATGACTTCAAAATTCAACCTTGTGCTTTGAATATACTTGAAAACCAAGAAAAACCAAGAAAACATTGACTTTGAAAGGTGATGACCTCAAATTTTGATCTACGACTCGAACCGGAACTTGGACTAAGTCACCTTCGACCATTATGACCTGTATGACTTGAAAGAACGATTAGAAACGACTTGAAACGAGATTTGGTACTCCAACTCGACTTAGGAATAGGATTTTATTGACTTTTCGCACCGTGACCTCGAATTTTGAGTGTTGGCTTGAAGCGAGAATTTCCCGAAGTCCTAAATACTTGTTGGAGTGTGTTTTGGCAGTTGATAGCACCCCAAAAGGCCCTAAATCCATTTCATACCTCTGCTGCCAAAAACTGCAGAAATGCAGACATTGAAATAACGTGCAGAATAACAATGTTACGCCATGTTGATTTTTGGGATTCGTTATGCCGTACATTGCTCCAATACACCGTACGTGGTTATTTTCCTGACAGTCTGCAGTTTTGTTCCTTCCCAAGGCAGATTGCACGATGGTTGAAGTTTGACCCATGCAATGGTATTTCCAGGCCAATGCATGTCTGCATTGTGCCTCTATGCTATGACCAAGCATTTTCCTATGCAAGACTCATGGAAAATTTGCACTTTTGGAAGCCCAAGGCTCTTTGAAAGTTGAAGTTGTCCCCTCCATTCCTCCTATAAATCAGATCTTTAGTTTCAAATCTTTCTCATCCCAAACATCCTTCACCTCTCCAAAACTCTCTCTTCCTTCAAATGGCTCTTTCCCTCACCGCCGGTTCACTCCGCCCTTGGTTGGTTGCCATGGAGGGCGTTGATTGGCTCAACTTTCGGGCTCATGGGCTCTACTCCATGAGGTATCTTCGCAACATTCGCCTCCGTCCCAAGCTCTTGGAGGCAGCGGCGAGCTTCTGGGATCCAAAGGTCCATGTGTTCCGCTTTGGCGAGCAAGAGCTTTGTCCAACCGTGGAGGAGTTCCATGCATACCTTGGGGCTTTGGCTCGGGAGAGGTCATCATTCCTCCTGTGCGTGAGAACATTTACAAGGTCTTGGCTGCGGTTCTTGGATTGAGTGGTGGCGCTGCTCGCTACTTGGTTAGCAATGGTTATCTCAACACAATGCGTCTCATCGAGATGTTCTCCCCTTCTGGTGATCTTACAGACATGACCTATCAATCTCGACGCATGACGGCCCTTTGCATGTGCTTGCTTGCAGCTTATCTCTTGGTTCCCTCCGCTGGCCATGCTAGCTCAACACTGGTTAGTGTTGCTGTTCAGATTGAGGCTCGAAAGGACGTGATTCTGATGGTTTTTTGGCTGAGACTTTGATGGGTTTGGACAATGTTCGTTCTAGAGAGACTGAGACTTTTGAGGGCAGCCCGCTTCTCCTGCAGGTAGGCTTCTCATTCAGCTCTTCTTTTTCGGATTTTTCTCACGTTTTCATTTTACCTCAACGCTCGGCTTGGCTTTCTATGGTTTCTTACTTATTTTTCTCTCTTTTTCGCAGATTTGGCTCTGTGACAAGGTGAACGTGCTGACCATTCCCCCAGGCAATTGGGCATACGAGGCTAGGCTGCTATCCTGACGGTGCTTTGAGTTTGCGGATAGGCATGTCTTTGAATGGGTCAGCTTCTTCAAACGCCTAGGAGCCGAGACCATTTCCTAGAGATGCCCCTGGCGGGACCTTCCTCCCATGACAGTGCACTTTATGGGACCCCAGTGGGTTGTCCTTGCTGGCTTGGAGGCTTTCACTTTCTACATCCCCTACCGGATTCAGCGTCAGCTCGGCCTGAGGCAAGAGGCGCCTGCAGAGGTTCTGGTAGATGTTGTTCTACCTCTCTTTCGCCATTTCGTTCTCTGCAACTATCAGTAGTTCTGGGGGACCCGCGAGGTCACTGATGCGCACCCTTACCCGTCTATGGTGGCATGCGGGAGCTACCGGAAGTTGCTGAGAAGGGACATTGCCGCAAGGGCAAGAGCTCGAGGGAACTGACTCAATCCTACTATCCTGATCATGTAATAAATTATGGACCCACTTTTATGATGTTGCACTTTTATTTTCGAAAATCATGCTCAGCTTAATGTACTAGAAGCAGTTACTTTAATAAAATGAGTTATGGAGGGTTTCTCTCTCTTTGATTCTATGCTATGAGTTTTCGCAACTTGGATTTTTATTTTGATTGATTGTGACCGGGCCTCAAAGTAAGGCTGCCTACATATCCTTTTTGCAAAGGAATCAGGTCATAACGTAGTTCAAGGTAGGGTTTGCTCTGGTTTTGACACTCTCCTTTTGCGCTCTAAATTTTGCCTAGCACCGCTCTTTCGGGTTTTCGGCCTAGCGAGCTTTTTTATTTTTTATTTTATCATATGCCTTGACTTTTGCTAAGGGTGCCCTTGCGGGTTTTCAACCTAGCAGGCTTTTGCTCTAATTTTTGCTTGGAACTGCTCGCCCTTGCAGTTTTCAGCCCAGCGAGCTTCTCTTAGGGATAGTAGCGCTTGAGCTGATCCAAGTTGACCAGAGTTGAGAACTCATTTCCATCCAAATCGATAAGCTGTGCAGCCCCTCCAAAGAGGACGGTTTTGATAATATACGGTACAGACCACTTTGGCCGAAACTTCCATTGCGGATCAAAAACTGTCACGCCCTCGATTTTCAACATAAATAATAAACCATTTCAATCAAAAGATCATCGCATAAAATAAATAATACCCAAAATGCGTTTCCCACCTGTTTAATTACAAATCAAGTCCCCAAGTTTCTAGATAATCAACTTTGGCACACCGGCCCAAATTAACTTAAATACAAGCACAAAGTGTTTAGAATATTTCAAACGTTAGTCAAAAGATAGTCAAGAGTAAAATTAGTTACAAATCCATCTTTTTATCAAAGGTAAGTCCATTACAAAGATGAGTAAGTAACTAATCAAATTAGCTTCCAAAAATCTTCGTATCCAAGTACACCATAGCATGTAGTCTATTGCCCGGCATTAGGACCTAAAAAGAAGGATTTTGTTGAGCTACACGAGCCTAGTAGGAAAATCTCTACAAAATCTATATGTAATGGAATGATAAGCATGGACACAGTGAATCAAGCTAAATGGCAAGTCCATTATGCAAGGAGTAGATTATTAACGATTTAAGATCATTTGAATTTACCCAAAGATGAGAGCAAGAATACAAAACTTACCCCTTGTGTAAGTTTTACCCAAAGGAGAGAGGGAAAAATGTGGGTGAGAGCCCAAAGATGAGAGCAAGAACACAAAACTTACTCCTTGTTCTTCAAATGCAAAATTCAAGTGATTTTTGAGGTTGGAAACCCTTGGATCTTAAAGATTTGAGGTTGAAATCAAGAGTTTTGGGTGAGATTGGAGTGGGGTGGGTGAGAGAGGGTTTTGAGATCTGATTTCGTGGTGTTTGGGTGTGAAAAATGGTAAATGGGGTATTTATAGTGGTCCAAAAAGCGTGTTGAAATATCAGAAAAAACACAACGGGTACCGGTACTGGGCGACTCCCAGTACCGGTATTGGAGCCTTCAAAATGTTGATTTGGCCATGCTCTGGACACTGGGTACCGGTACTGGGCAAGAGGCAGTATCGGTACTGGCTGGACAGAAAAGTAAAAATTTTGAACGGACACCGAATCGAACCTAACTTGGTACCAACACTTCCAAACAACATTATAACATCAAAACTAACATTTTACTATCCTCCGAGTGTCCGATACACCACTGTAAATGTATATGCGTACATCCCCCACAAACAAACGTACGACTTTATTAATAATACGATTTCTTTTGCGCATTAAACGATTTTCGAAATTAAAATAATTTTGCGAGTCTCTACATTCTATCCTCCTTAAAGAAATTTTGTTTCGAAATTTACAATTCAAGTCAAATATACTCATGCATCAAGTAATCATGCTCATACCGCAACACATGTCATGAAACAATCAAGCTAACCATCATAAAACCGAAATTTGGAACTCACATTGATTCAATTTGAAAATAGATGCGGATACTTCTCCCTAACCTCGTCTTCCCTTTCCCACGTCGACTCTTCCTTTCCAAGATTACTCCAAAGAACTCGCACCAACGGAATGGTCTTGCCCCTCAAAACTTGGTCACGTGAATTTAGGATACGTATTGGCTCCTCCCCATAAGACGCATCGGCTTCCAACTCCAATTCGGACCACTTTAGGACATGTGATGGATCCGGCTCGTACTTCCGCAACATCGATATGTGAAACACATCATGAACTCCCGATAACTTCGGTGGTAAGGCGAATCGGTACGCGACTTTTCCAATCTTCTCGATAATGTCAAACGGTCCGATGAAACGCGGCGAAAGCTTGCCCTTTTGCCCAAAACGTGATAGTCCCCGACGCGGTGACACCTTAAGGAAAACATGATCCCCCACTTCAAATGATAACGGTCGGCGACGAAGATCGGCGTAACTCTTTTGCCTACTTTGCGCGGTTAACAATCGTTGACGAATCACTTTGACTTGCTCGGTGGTTCTCCTTTGCGCTTCAAGAAGACGTTGACGAATCGCTCTCATGCTCTCGAAGGTTTCTTTGATCAAATCCGGCCCAACTAAAGTAGCTTCGCCCAATTTGGTCCAACAAACGGGTGATCGACACGGTCTCCCATACAAAGCTTCATACGGTGCCATCTCGATACTAGATTGGTAACTGTTGATGTACGCGAATTCGACTAACGGTAGGTGATCTTCCCAACTCCCCTGGAAATACATAACACAAGCCCGGAGCATATCTTCTAAAATTTAGATCATTTTATCAGATTGCCCATCCATTTGCGGATGATACGCAGTGCTGAATAAGAGATTGGTGCCAAGAGCGGCTTGCAAGCATTGCCAAAAACGCGCGGTAAACCTTGGATCTCGATCCGACACGATAGAAACGGGAATCCCACGAGGACGGATAATCTCACGGATGTACAAACGACTAAGCGTATCAATCGAATCCGAAACCTGAATATGTAAGAAGTGCGCTGACTTGGTCAATCGATCTACTATCACCCAAATGGCATCATGCCCCCTTGGCGACCTCGGTAATCTGGTAACGAAATCCATAATCTCGTTCTCCCACTTCCATTCGGCCACTGGTAAAGGTTGTAACTCCCCGGCGGGTCGTTGATGTTTGACTTTAACTTGTTGGCACGTAAGGAATTTGGATACAAAAACAACTACATCTCTCTTCATTCCCGGCCACCAAAACTGTCTACGCAAGTCATGATACATTTTCGTTCCCCCCGGATGCATGGCTAACGGTGAATGGTGAAATTCTCTCAATATTTCCTTCCGACACGAAATGGGTACGAACAATTTTCCTTGGTATCGCAAACCTTGATCGGCATGAATCATCCACCCCTCTCGAGCATTTCCGCTAAGAAACTTGGCGCGAAACTCTCCCACTTCTTCATCTTGTTGTTGGGCCTCAATTACTCGAGTCGACAATGTTGATTGAACGGTTAAGTTGCATAAGGTGATTCCCTCTCGAACTTCCTCGAAATGCAATGCGTACGAACCCAAGTCGTTCATCATTTTCCACTCATGGATAGCTAAACTTGCAAGGTGTGTCGATTTTCTACTCAATGCGTCTGCTACCACGTTCGCCTTTCCCGGGTGATATTGCAACTCGAAATCATAATCTTCTAGGTGCTCCATCCAACGGCGTTGTCGCAAATTAAGCTCCTTTTGAGAAAATAAGTATTTTAGACTCTTATGATCGGAAAAGATTTTGAACCTTTCACCGTATAAGTAATGACGCCAACTCTTTAAACCAAAAATGACGGCCACAAGTTCTAAGTCATGGGTAGGGTAATTCCGCTCGTGAGTTTTCAATTGCCGCGATCCATACGCCACCACTCGCCCTACTTGCATCAATACGCACCCTAACCCCTCCTTCAAAGCATCACAATACACCGAGTAACCAACTCACCGTTCGGGCATGACCAAAACCGGCGCGGTAGTCAACCTTCTCTTCAATTCCTCAAAGGCCTTCTCACACGCATCATTCCAAACAATGCGAGTTCCTTTACGAGTCAATTTACTCATCGGAGCCGCTAAGCGAGAGAAGTCAAGGACGAAACGGCGATAGTATCCGGCCAAGCCCAAGAAACTACGAATCTCAAATACACTCTTGGTCGTTGCCAATTCATTACGGACTCTATCTTTCCCGGATCAACGGACACCCCATCTTTCGACACGACGTGACCCAAAAACTTGACTTCGGACAACCAAAACTCGCACTTGCTAAGCTTGGCATACAAGTGGTGCTCCCTCAAGAGTTCAAGAACGATGGAAAGGTGAGATTGGTGTTCCTCCTCCGAAGGTGAGTAGATAAGGATATCATCCACAAAGACTACTACGAAGCGATCAAGATAGGCACGAAAGATGCGGTTCATTAAGTCCATGAAAGTCGTTGGTGCGTTCGTCAATCCAAAGGGCATAACAACGAATTCATAGTGGCCAATAACGAGTTTGAAAAGTGGTTTTAGGAATGTCTTCCCTTCGAACCCTCAATTAGTGGTAACCGGACCTCAAGTCAATCTTGGAAAAAACAAGTTGCGCCTCGAAGTTGGTCAAACAAATCGTCGATTCTAGGCATTGGATACTTATTCTTAATGGTGACACGGTTTAATTTATTATAATCGATACAAACGCGAAGGGACCCATCTTTCTTCTGAGCAAACAAGGCCGGTGCTCCCCACGGCGACGTACTCGGACGGATAAATCCCAAATTCTCCAATTCTTGCAATTGAGTCTTCAATTCTCTCAACTTGGCGGGCGCGAAACGATAAGGAGGTACAGAAATGGGTGCGGTACTAGGAAGTAAATCGATGGTGAACTCAATCTCCCTTTCGGGTGGCAAACCAGGTAACTCTTTTGGAAACACGTCCGGAAAATCACAAACAACGAGGGGCAACTCCCCACGTGCGGACAGATCCTCATCCAAGGCCAAACTCGCTAATAAGGCATACATCGACTCCTGCTCCCGAGACCCACACAAATATGGCTCTAACGGTTCCCGACGCTCCCCAAAGAACTCAAAACAAGAACCCCCAGGTGGACAGATACGGACCCGATGCTTGAAGCAATCTATGGTAGCGTGACACGTAGATAGCCAATCCATGCCCAAAATAAGGTCGAACCCCGACATATTCAACACAATGAAATCAAAGGTAAAACGACGATCTCGAATAATAAGCTCACATTCCCGGCAAATACGATTTAATGGCGACCTACCTCCTATAGGTGTCTCAACAAACAACGGAGGACTAATATTCTCAATTTCCAATTCCAAAGCACAAGCAAAAGATGCAACAATGAATGAATGCGATGCTCCAGAATCAAATAACACTCTAGCAAAGGAGTTAAACAATAGAAATGTACCCCTCACAATAGATGTCTTTGGGGTTTGAGAAGTGACAGGAGGTGGTGGAGGCGGAATAGCAGAAGTGATAGCAAAGGCTCTACCCTGAGTCATCTGACTCTGAACATGACCACCCCGCTGACCAGAACCCTGAGTAGGTGTCGAAGAACTCGCTCCTCTCTCAGCCTGAGATCCCTGAGCTGACGTAGTCTGACGAAAGTGAGGCTGCTGCTACCTCTGAGTACCTCGATATGATTGCCAACCAGAACTCTAACCACCCCTCGGTTGCTGCACCGAACCGAACTCGCTTCGTGTCCCTTCCCCAAGCGGACAATACCTAGCAAAATGACCGGCTTTCCCACAAGTAAAGCACGTACCCAAAAGCCACGGACACTGAGCACGAATGTGCCCCGCTTGACCACACTCGTGACACAAAATCGGAGGCCTATTAGAAACTCCCCGAGTCCCAAATGACGATGAATATGGAGGTCTAAAGTTTGACGGACCCTGAGAAGCCGAAAACTGATCTCGTTGCCTCTTCCTCCCCTGACTACCAAAACTCCCCAAAGATGAACTCACGCCCCCTACGGGTTGTCTCGGTTCCTAAGCCTTACGATTTCTCAGTGCTTCCTTAGGAGTCTCAATACTTCTCGCACACTCTACAACCTCGAAAAACTTCCCCTTGCGTTGTGCCACAACAAACTTCTTGACGGTGTCGTGCAAACCCCTTTCAAACCGCCTACATTTCCTTTCTTCAGTTGCCACTAATTCCGGCGTAAAACGGGACAATGATTGGAATTTTAAAGCGTATTCCGACACGGTCATATTCCCTTGTTCCAACTTCTCGAACTCTTCTCTCAGTTGGTCTCGACTAGTTTCCAGAAAATATTGTTCCTCAAAGAGCACTTCGAACTCGGCCCAAGTTAAATTCTCCACATCCGGCTCATTCATTTGAGCCGCAATCCTTGCCGCCCTCCTTGCATCCTTCCTCAATTCTAAAACCGACTCCCACCACTCATTCGCTTCCCTAGTAAGTTCAACGGCCACAATGTTGACTTGCAAGTCATCCTCCGTAATCCCAAGAGCCCTGAAAAGCTTTCAAATTTGAGCTAGCCAATGATCGGCTACAAGAGGGTCACTGCTCGACCCATTGACCGTTGGTGGATTCCTACGACTGAATTCTCTCATTGCCGACAAGGCGCGACTGTCTGCACCTTCCCTAGGTGCAGGGTTTAAAAGGTTAGCGGCCACAAGAGCCGCAACGAAATCCCTAGCAAAGGGATTTTGAATAATCAGTACTTCCTCTCCTCGACCATGTCCGGCCCCTTCCCCCCGATTCCCATTCGGATTCTCCCCATGCTGACTAACCTCGTCCTCAATTAGCACCCCTCGGCCACGACCACGGCCACGACCGTGGCCATGACCACGACCACCTCGACTTTCGGCCTCACCTGCTCTAGCACGCATTCTCGGAGGCATCTAGCTACAAGTTTTAAGAAAAGAGAAGCTCATCAACGACAACATTATTTTGTGAGGTCTAAGCCCCCAACTATCCTAACACGGGTCAAGCAACTCTACACCACTCTACAATATTGAAATGCAATGTCAAGTACTGTCATTTCACACAAGCATACATATGACATGCAAGAAGACGTGACATTTTGAACCCATGAGACAAGAAGTCTCCCCACGGTCTCAAAGTATTCAAACCTAGACGCTCTGATACCAATTTGTCCTGCCCTCTATTTTCAACATAAATAATAAACCATTTCAATCAAAGATCCTCGCATAAAATAAATAATACCCAAAATGCGTTTCCCACCTGTTTAATTACAAATCAAGTCCCCAAGTTTCTAGATAATCAACTTTGGCACACTGGCCCAAATTAACTTAAATACAAGCACAAAGTGTTTAGAATATTTCAAACGTTAGTCAAAAGATAGTCAAGAGTAAAATTAGTTACAAAGCCATCTTCAATAAAAAGTAAGTCCATTACAAAGATGAGTAAGTAACTAATCAAATTAGCTTCCAAAAATCTTCGTATCCAAGCACACCATAGCATGCAGTCTATTGCCCGGCATTAGGACCTAAAAAGAAGGATTTTGTTGAGCTACACGAGCCCAGTAGGAAAATCTCTACAAAATCTATATGTAATGGAATGATAAGCATGGACACAGTGAATCAAGCTAAATGGCAAGTCCCTTAAGCAAGGAGTAGATTATTAACGATTTAAGATCATTTGAATTTAAGGAATAGGTAGGTAACGGCAAATCCAATAACCACAAGTACTAACACCATATACTGGAATCAAGCACACTCGCATACATACACACACATATTTCTTCCATCAAATTTCCACCCCTTGCGATTTTGTGTTTCCACCCCTTGCGTCACAATAAACTTCCTGTTCAATCTCACAACAACATCCATATTACCATCACTATCAATACCGTCACTATATACTCATTCCACGCATGACAACATCATCCAACACATCACAAATAACTCGTGGATCACAAGAATTTAGACTAAGACACATCATATATAAAAATATGAAATTTTCAAACTCCAAAGTGTTCCACTCGAACCATATTTAGCATTCAAACACAAATATCACATGAAATCACCACAATACATGTAGAGAAAAAGAGAAATCCCTACCAAAGTGGGTTTTGAGCAAAACCCTAGGTCTACCGAGAGCTATACGCTTGAATCCACCAAAAATGAGCTCCACCCAAGCTTAGATACAAGATCTAGAGTGAATACAACCCAAAAACAAGATAAATGAACAAAAATCAACAAGTGATTGAGAGGAGAGAGGGAAAAACGTGGGTGAGAGCCCAAAGATGAGAGCAAGAACACAAAACTTACCCCTTGTTCTTCAAATGCAAAATTCAAGTGATTTTTGAGGTTGGAAACCCTTGGATCTTAAAGATTTGAGGTTGAAATCAAGAGTTTTGGGTGAGATTGGAGTGGGGTGGGTGAGAGAGGGTTTTGAGATCTGATTTCGTGGTGTTTGGGTGTGAAAAATGGTAAATGGGGAATTTATAGTGGTCCAAAAAGCGTGTTGAAATATCAGAAAAAACACAACGGGTACAGGTACTGGTCGACTCCCAGTACCGGTATTGGAGCCTTCAAAATGTTGATTTGGCCACGCTCTGGACACTGGGTACCGGTACTGGGCAAGAGACAGTATCGGTACTGGCTGGACAGAAAAGTAAAAATTTTGAACGGACACCGAATCGAACCTAACTTGGTACCAACACTTCCAAACAACATTACAACATCAAAACTAACATTTTACTATCCTCCGAGTGTCCGATACACCACCATAAATGTATATGCGTACATCCCCCACAAACAAACATACGACTTATTAATAATACGATTTCTTTTGCGCATTAAACGATTTCCGAAATTAAAATAATTTTGCGAGTCTCTACATTCTATCCTCCTTAAAGAAATTTCGTTCCAAAATTTACAATTCAAGTCAAACATACTCATGCATCAAGTAATCATGCTCATACTGCAACACATGTCATGAAACAATCAAGCTAACCATCATAAAACCGGAATTTGGAACTCACATTGATTCAATTTGAAAATAGATGCGGATACTTCTCCCTAACCTCGTCTTCCCTTTCCCACGTCGACTCTTCCTTTCCAAGATTACTCCAACGAACTCACACCAACAGAATGGTCTTGCCCCTCAAAACTTGGTCACGTGAATCAAGGATACGTATCGGCTCCTCCCCATAAGTCGCATCGGCTTCCAACTCCAATTCGGACCACTCTAGGACATGTGATGGATCCGGCTTGTACTTCCGCAACATCGATACGTGAAACACGTCATGAACTCTCGATAACTTCGGTGGTAAGGCCAATCGGTACGCGACTTCCCCAATCTTCTCGATAATGTCAAACGGTCCGATGAAACGCGGCGAAAGCTTGCCCTTTTGCCCAAAATGAGATAGTCCCCGACGCGGTGACACCTTAAGGAAAACATGATCCCCCACTTCAAACGATAACGGTCGGCGACGACGATCGGCGTAACTCTTTTGCCTACTTTGCGCGGTTAACAATCGTTGACGAATCAATTTGACTTGCTCGATAGTTTTCCTTTGCGCTTCAAGAAGACGTTGACGAATCGCTCTCATGCTCTCGGAGGTTTCTTTGATCAAATCCGGCCCAACTAAAGTAGCTGCGCCCAATTCGGTCCAACAACGGGTGATCGACACGGTCTCCCACACAAAGCTTCATACAGTGCCATCTCGATACTAGATTGGTAACTGTTGTTGTACGCAAATTCGACTAACGGTAGGTGATCTTCCCAACTCCCCTGGAAATCCATAACGCAAGCCCGGAGCATATCTTCTAAAATTTGGATCGTTCTCTCGGATTGCCCATCCATTTGCGAATGATACAAAGTGCTAAATAAAAGATTGGTGCCAAGAGCGGCTTTCAAGCTTTGCCAAAAACGCGCGGTAAACCTTGGATCTCGATCCGACACGCTAGAAACGGGAATCCCATGAAGACGGATAATCTCACGGATGTACAAACGACTAAGCGTATCAATCGAATCCGAAACCTGAATAGGTAAGAAGTGCGCTGACTTGGTCAATCGATCTACTATCACCCAAATGGCATCATGCCCCCTTGGCGACCTCGGTAATCCAGTAACGAAATCCATAATCTCGTTTTCCCACTTTCATTCGGCCACTGGTAAAGGTTGTAACTCCCCGGCGGGTCGTTGATGTTCGACTTTGACTTGTTGGCACGTAAGGCATTTGGATACAAAAACAACTACATCTCTCTTCATTCCCGGCCACCAAAACTGTCTACGCAAGTCAAGATACATTTTCGTTCCCCCCGGATGCACAGCTAACGGTGAATGGTAAAATTCTCTCAATATTTCCTCCCGACACGAAATGGGTATGAACAATTTTCCTTGGTATCGCAAACCTTGATTGGCATGAATCATCCACCCCTCTCGAGCATTTCCGCTAAGAAACTTGGCACGAAACTCTCCCACTTCTTCATCTTGTTGTTGGGCCTCAATTATTCGAGTCGACAATGTTGATTGAACGGTTAAGTTGCATAAGGTGATTCCCTCTCAAACTTCCTCGAAATGCAATGCGTACGAACCCAAGTCGTTCATCGTTTTCCACTCATGGATAGCTAAACTCACAAGGTGTGTCGATTTTCTACTCAATGCGTCTGCTGCCACGTTCGCCTTTCCCGGGTGATATTGCAACTCGAAATCATAATCTTCTAGGTGCTCCATCCAACGGCGTTGTTGCAAATTAAGCTCCTTTTGAGAAAATAAGTATTTTAGACTCTTATGATCGGAAAAGACTTCGAACCTTTCACCATATAAGTAATGACACCAACTCTTGAAAGCAAAAACGACGTCCACAAGTTCTAAGTCATGGGTAGGGTAATTCCGCTCGTGAGTTTTCAATTGCCGCTATCCATACGCCACCACTCGCCCCAATTGCATCAATACGCACCCTAACCCCTCCTTCGAAGTATCACAATACACCGAGTAATTGACTCCCCATTCGGGCATGACCAAAACCGGTGCGGTAGTCAACCTTCCCTTCAATTCCTCAAAGGCTTTCTCACATGCGTCATGCCAAACAAAGCTAGTTCCCTTACGAGTCAATTTACTCATCGGAGCCGCTAAGCGAGTGAAGTCAAGGACGAAACGGCGATAGTATCTGGCCAAGCCCAAGAAACTACGATTCTCAAATACACTCTTAGTCGTTGCCAATTCATTACGGACTCTATCTTTCCCGGATCAACGGACACCCCATCATTCGACACGACGTGACCCAAAAACTTGACTTCGGACAACCAAAACTCGCACTTGCTAAGCTTGGCATACAAGCGGTGCTCCCTCAAGAGTTCAAGAACGATGGAAAGGTGAGATTGGTGTTCCTCCTCCGAAGGTGAGTAGTTAAGGATATCATCCACAAAGACTACTACAAAGCGATCAAGATAGGCACGAAAGATGCAGTTCATTAAGTCAATGAAAGTCGCCAGTGCGTTCGTCAATCCAAAGGGCATAACAACGAATTCATAGTGTCCATAACGAGTTTGAAAAGTGGTTTTAGAAATGTCTTCCCTCCGAACCCTCAATTAGTGGTAACCGGACCTCAAGTCAATCTTGGAAAAAATTAGTTGCGCCTCGAAGTTGGTCAAACAAATCGTCGATTCTAGGCATTGGATACTTATTCTTAATGGTGACACAGTTTAATTTACGATAATCGATACAAAGGCGAAGGGACCCATCTTTCTTCTGAGCAAACAAGGCCGGTGCTCCCCACGGCGACGTACTCGGATGGATAAATCCCAAATTCTCCAATTCTTGCAATTGAGTCTTCAATTCTCTCAACTTGGCGGGCGCGAAACGATAAGGAGGTACAGAAATGGGTGCGGTACTAGGAAGTAAATCAATGGTGAACTCAATCTCCCTTTCGGGTGGCAAACCAGGTAACTCTTTTGGAAACACGTCCGGAAAATCACAAACAACGAGGGGCAACTCCCCACGTGCGGACAGATCCTCATCCAAGGCCAAACTCGCTAATAAGGCATACATCGACTCCTGCTCCCGAGACCCACACAAATTGGCTCTAACGGTTCCCGATGCTCCCCAAAGAACTCAGAACAAGAACCCCCAGGTGGACAGATACGGACCTGACGCTTGAAGCAATCTATGGTAGCGTGAAACGTAGATAGCCAATCCATGCCCAAAATAAGGTCGAACTCCGACATATTCAACACAATGAAATCAAAGGTAAAACGATGATCTCGAATAATAAGCTCACATTCTCGGCAAATATGATCTAATGGCGACCTACCTCCTATAGGTGTCTCAACGAACAACGGAGGACTAATATTCTCAATTTCCAATTCCAAAGCACAAACAAAAGATGCAACAATGAATGAATGCGATGCTCCAGAATCAAATAACACTTGTAGACACCCCAATTTGGCATAACAATTATTTCAAGTCCCACCTTGGGGACCATCCCGATGATGAAATGGATACAGTGATTGCTGATTGACTTCCTGTGAACCTTAGGACTTTCGGTAAGAACTTTTAGCCACTTAGAGGACCTAATCCAGAGCCAAATACCCTTTCAGACAGAAACACAACATCTTAGGAGAATCCATCTGTCGGCCGTGACATTGATCTCACGGCCTCAACATCAATTCTTCACCCGTGAAGCCAGTTGCCTGAAAATCTCCCAGAGAGATCGATTAGCCGGCCGCTAGATCTATAATTCGGCCGCAATATCATTCCTTCGGCTGCCAGATCCTTTACTCGGCCGCCAGATCGTCTATTTTCCAGATTCTGGAATGTTCTGTCAATCGTTTGATTCGTTCACAAAACCCTAACAGTCTTTTTCCGATGCGTTCGGGCCACGTTCAGGGATCACCATGAAGAGTTTGTATCACTCCCCAACTCCAATTCCTACCGTGCGTTTTGATTGGACGAGTTGTGTCATCCCTAGTGCCTATATAAAGAGAGCTTCGGCTCCGAAATTGAGAGACCAACACATCCCCATCCACCACGAAACTCTGCAAAAATACACTCTCAAAATCCCTCTACAAAAGCCCCAACCTCCCGAAGGCAGCCACCAATCCGACGATCAAACCCCGAAGTTCAAACCCTAGCCCTAGGGTTTTCAAGAAGCAATCAGTCAATCACCCTCAATTCGAAGCAATCAAGCTACTGAGGGATCAAGATGGTGAGGCCCAGGGGCCTCTGGTTTGATTTATTATCCGTTTTTATGCTTAATCGTAGCTTTTTGATTATCTGCTAATCGTCTGGTCTGGTGTGAGGAAGAACATCGGCTGGGGAATCAATCCCTCGGCCGATACATCAAACCAGGAGGATCCTTCGTCCGTGACATCTATTCACCGGCCGCGGGATCCATCTCCCTTGGACAATCTGTTTTGTTTTCTGCTTTCAGATGCATGCTTTCAATTATCGTCTCGGCTCACCATTAACTGCTTAAAGGCTAAATAAACAGACTATGTGTTAGAATCAAATAAAGCATGTTTTAATCATATGTCAAACAACTATGGGCCAGTCTTACGACTGGGCAGAGAGGGGTGCCTAATACCTTCCCCTCATTGTACCTTTGGCTCCCATACCCAGAATCTCTATCTGTTTTTCCAAGTTTTCTTAAACTAGGTGGCGACTCTGTTTCGATGATAACAGCTATCGTGTGGCGATGTTCCTAGCCATGGGAATATCCACGATCTTGGTTTATGTAGCAAACAACCAAACAAACAACAACGATCAATCTGTATGGCGATGCTCCGCTCCAGGGAGGTGTCTACAGTTTTTGGCGACTCTGGTGGGGAATTGAGAGCCATAACCAGAGAGTTCGACATAGGACTAATACATTCTTTATTTGATTCATTTATCATGTGCATTGAGCAGGCAACCTCATTGAGTTCACCTAATACCCCGGCATGTCACGGGCTATGTTAGAGGTTCCAGCAAACTCCACAGTCACTTGTACCTAGTGGTATATCAAAAAGGAAATTGCCCAATCGCCGCCTATGATGGGCCGACGGACGGACTGGTGCCCTTTGACAATGGAGCACCCTAAGACTACCCAAGCCTTTCATGTGTTAGAAAGCCATAGAACCTATCAAACTAAGACAGGAACCCGCAGGTTAAGGAATTTGCCTGCATTTCGTTTTCGAGTTCTTCCTCACTCCCATTGTATATATGTATGTTGTAAAGCCTTCTTTTGCAGGTCAAACCTTAGGAGCCCCGTAAGATCAAACAAAAGGAGGTAAGCTAAACTAATCTGACTAAAGCCCTTTTTTTCAGGAAAAATGACTGCTTTGCTGCTCATGTCTGATTCGCACTTTCAAATTGTCACCAAGCTGTCTAGCCTGGTCCATCCTGCTGCCAAAATTTTCGACCCTTCCAAATACATCACTCCGGTGGATCAGCCAAAGCCCATGGTAGTTGTCACTGAAGATGATCATGTCATGTTCGCAAGAATAGTCTATGATGAAGAAGTAGAAGGCATAATTGAAGAAGAAGGGCTTCGCAGGGTCCCAATCTATTTCTATGACCGTCGTGCACCTACCGACGACTATTGGCCGATCAATGAGGCCGACAACTCTGAAGATGAAGAAGCAAGGGAAGAAGAATCTGCTGACAATGATCCACTTGACGAAATATCACTAAACCTACTCTTTGATGAGGGGGTCACCGACAATGAAATAAGGGTGATCCACCCCATCACAGATAGCTTTGGTAATTGGTGGGGATTTGTTGGCACACGAAGAGTCAACAACAGCGACGAAGCAAAAATTGAAGCTCAATTGGAAGAGATAACGGCAATAGCAAATCAAATGGCCCTCCAAGACTTGCAGGGTGACAGTGATGAAAGTGCGAATCAAGATGACAGTGAGGTGCTGATGATCAAACTTGGTGATGAAAAAGACTACTCTGAGCTGATTGTGGATGCTGAAAAAGGGGCTTACCCTAACTGGATCGTGGAATATACTCTAAAATACAAAATGAAAAATGCTAATTCTGATCTTAGTTCCGATTCTGATTCCGACTCCGAATCAACTCAATCCGAGTCTAGCTTTTCATCTTTTCAAACTACTGATTCTAGTGAGGAAAACCTGGTCAAAGCACCAAGGCATAACGTTTATTTTGAATTTGACTCTGAAATGTCTTTTGACAATTTTAGCAATGAGAAGGAAGATTTAGAGTATTTCACTTTGCCTATCATCAACTGTGGGGATTCCGACAATCCAAATTTTGAGGAAGAAATTCCAAAAGAAATTCTAGAATTCATCGAGAGAGAAGAAGATAGGCACGCCAAACCTTTTTTTGAGGAAATAATCGCAGCAGACATAGGCTCTGAAAACGAGCCCAAAATGGTTAAAATTAGTGCAACACTATCTTCTCAAGAAAATGAAAAACTAATCCTTTTGCAAAAAGAATACAAAGATGTTTTTGCCTGGTCTTACGAGGACATGCCTGGAATAGACCCCGAAATAGTTCAGCACAAAATTCCCCTCCATCCTGATGCAAAACTTGTTAAACAAAAGCTAAGACGTATGCGCCCCGATTGGGTCTTAAAGATAAAAGAAGAAGTCACTAAACAAATCAACGCTGGTTTTCTCATGGTCACCGAGTATCCACAGTGGGTAGCCAACATCGTTCTAGTACCAAAGAAAACTGAAGGAATCAGGGTCTGTGTGGATTTTTGAGATCTCAGCAAGACCAGTCCAAAGGATGACTTTCCATTGCCACACATAGATGAATTAGTGGACAATACCGTGGGACATGCACTGTTATCTTTCATGGATGGGTTTTCTGGGTATAATCAGATTCTGATGTCTCCCGAAGATAGAGAGAAGACCACCTTCACCACGCCATGGGGAACCTACTGCTACCGAGTAATGACATTCGGGTTAAAGAACGCTGGAGCCACTTACCAAAGGATGGCTACAACACTGCTGCATGACATGATGCACAAAGAAGTTGAGGTATATGTCGACGACATGATAGTCAAATCAAAAGAAAGGGAAGGACACTATGAAGCTCTTCAGAAGTTCTTTGAGAGGATTAGGCAATACAAGCTACGTCTTAATCCTCAAAAATGCACTTTTGGGGTAACGGCTGGTAAAATGCTAGGATTTCTCATAACTCAAAGAGGAATCGAAGTAGACCCTTCCAAGATACAAGCTATCTTGGAGATATCACCACCAAAAACAGAAAAGGAAGTAAGGAGCTTTCTGGGGAAAGTACAGTTCATTAGCAGGTTCATCCCCAAACTCACAGCCACCTGTGAACCTCTTTTCAAGCTTTTAAAGAAGAGTACTGATTTTGAGTGGAGACAGGACTGTCAGCAAGCGTTCGAGGCAATCAAGGAGTATCTTCAAAATCTGCCTGTATTGTCATCACCCATCCCTGGGGAACCACTGATTCTGTACCTCTCAGTAACAGACACATCCATGGGATGTATGCTAGCGCAAGAAAACGATGCCAAAGCAGAGTGCGCCATATACTACCTCAACAAGAAAATAATGGACTATGAAACAAGGTACACTCCCCTCGAGAAAACCTGCTGGGGGCTAGTATGGGCCACCAAGAAACTAAGGCACTACCTATTAGCACATCCAGTAGTGCTGGTTTCTCGTTTAGACCCAATGAAATATCTTTTCGAGAAGCCAGCACTTATCAGAAAGCTAGCTAGGTGGTTATTGCTACTGGCGGAATTCGACCTCAAGTACATGACAAGGAAATCAGTGAAAGGAAGGGCTGTGGCAAAATTCTTGGCAGATCACCCTGTGATAGAGGCCGAGGCAGAAGACTTCATGTTCCCCGACGAAGACATCCTATGTCTTTTAGACGACACTTGGCAGCTTTACTTCGATGGAGCATCAAACCAATGTGGATATGGCATAGGGGTACTGTTAGTTTCCCTAAACGACTCTCATATCCCTTTGTCCTATAAACTGAGGTTTGAAGTCACCTATAAACTGAGGTTTGAAGTCACCAACAACCAAGCTGAATACGAAGCCTGCATCGCTGGAATGGAGGCAGCCCTGGAACTAGGGGCAAAAAGGGTAGAAGTCATTGGAGATTCAAACCTGGTGGTGTCCCAAGCAAGAGGAGACTGGAAGGTCGAGGAAGATACGCTGAAACTTTACCACTCTGTGTTGGAAACTTTGATTCCACAATTTGACTTAGTCATCTTCACACACACTCCACGAGTGAGCAATAGGTTTGCAGATGCGCTGGCAACACTGGCCTCTATGGTCGAGATACCCCTGGGATTCACAATGCGGCCCCTCATGATTGAGCAGAAGGTCAAACCAGCGTGCGAATGCACCTTCACCGAAGAAGGTGAAGATGATGGAAAGCCATGGTATGAAGATGTGAAGAAATTCCTAGAAGAAGAAGAATATCCCTCCGAGGCCACCTCAAAGGACAAGATGGCCTTGCGGAAGTTCGCCACCCGATTCGTAGTTTGTGGAGGAGCACTGTATTGAAGAGCGCATCTGGGCCCCAATCAACTTTGTGTCACCACGGAAGAAAGCCGTAAGATAATGGAGGAAATACACGAAGGAATCTGTGGGCCGCATATGAATGGGGCAACAATGGCAAAGAAAATCCTGCGTCAGGGATACTACTGGACTACAATGGAGGCCGACTGCGCTGACTATGGCCGCCGATGTTTCAAATGCCAAACTCATGTCTATCGCATGCGTATTCCCCCTACGGAATTATATAGCATGACATCCCCTTGGCCATTCTCCACCTGGGGGATAGACATCATTGGAAGTATAAATCCAAAGGGAAAATACAAGCATTAGTTCATTCTAGTAGCTATCGACTACTTCACCAAGTGGGTAGAAGTGGCTTTTTATGCTACCCTCAAAGCCACCCATGTGGCCAAGTTTATTCACACCAATATCATCTATTGGTATGGCGTACCTCACGAGTTCATCTGCGATAATGGATCACACTTCAAGGGAGCAACAAAGAAGCTTTTTGCTGAATTTGGAATACAGAATCATCGGTCATCTACTTATCGACCTCAAACCAATGGAGCAGTTGAGGATGCAAACAAGAACATCAAGAGAATTCTGCGGAAGACTACTGACACTTACACAAGCTGGCCAGAAATGTTACCTTTGGCACTATGGGGTTATCAAACAACTGAAAGGACTTCAACGGGGGCTACTTTGTATTCCCTGGTCTATGGGATGGAAGCTGTCTTGCCAATCGAACTAGAACTGCCCTCACTACGGGTTCTAGCTGAGATTGGAATGATCGAAGAAGACTGGGTTCAAAACTGCTACGACGAGTTAGCATTGCTAGACGAAAGAAGGCTAAGAGCATTATACCATGTGCAAGGGTATCAATGCTGCATCGCACGAGCCTTCAACAAAAAGGTAAAGCCACGAGACATCAAGGTGGGGGACATGGTGCTCAAAGCAATCCGTCGCCACGTTTCAGACCCGAGAGGCAAGTTCAGACCAAACTGGGGAGGCCCCTATCTTATCAAACGCATATTGTCTGGAGGAGCAGCCTATATTGCAGACCTAAATGGAATGGAGTTTGCAACACCAGTCAATATCGACATGCTGAGGAAGTACTACCCCTGAGAGACGCTTGTTGGGTCGAAAACCACAAGGGTGGGCAACCCAAGCAAAAATTAGAGCAGCCTGCTAGGTCGAAAACCCGCAAGGGCGGCTTAGGCAAAAACTAAGGCATAAATAAAAGCGCTCGCTAGACTGAAAACCCGCAAGGGCGGTTTAGGCAAAATCAAGAGCACAAAAGGAGAGGAAAATACCCGAGTGAACCCTAACAAAAACAAACAAATCTTGTTGGAACTACGTTTATGGCCTGATTCCCTCCATGGGATACGTAGGCAATCTTTAAATTTGAGATTCGGCCACTGCTATCATTATCGCTTCCAAATTTCTAGGTCTATCCTAAAGCATGCTCACTATCGAACCATGGCAACAACATTTTTTAATAAAACAACCAAATGTTTTATTATTTCCAAAAGAAAAAGGAAAAGCAAGCTCAAACAATTCTCAAATCTATGAAAGCTAGAATCAAACAAAGAACATCTTTTGAAAAGCATAAGCAAATTGTCAATCTCTAGGTTCTCTTCGCACTTTTGTCCTTTCAAAAGGTTTTTCTCCAACCAGCGCTTATATGAACCCGATAGCTTGTCAGCAGGGTTCCCAACAACCTCTTGCATCACTCGGTATGGCAAAAAATGAAGCATATTGCGACGAAAGGAAACAGCATACTCAGGGTCACCCAAGACTTTGACTTGTTCAGCCCCAAACTGTCTTTGAAAGCGGGCAGGAAAGTAGAAGGTAACCTGAGTGATACCAATCGTCGCAATGCCAAAATGGTTCATGGTATTCACAGTCATGCTCTCAACACCATACCATGGGCAAACCCATTGAATCCGATCGCCCTTGCGAGTCTCCATCCATGCCTTCCAAGCAGCCTCAGTTGGAAATTGTCTGGTCACACGACGCTCAGTGCAGTGGTCCGAACTATAGGGGAGCCGCTCTGGCACATCCCATACCCTCAGCTTTTCACAAAGCCATATCTACGGGAAACCAGGGAAAATTGCGAGTTGTGAGAACACATGAGTCAAAACAAAAGAGTGATGAGCGAAAAGATAACTTGGCAATAAACAAGTAAAGAGTGAACCTGTAGTAACAAAGGACTGCCTGAGAGTTGGGCTGTGGGATTACCCTTCACTGCGTCAAGACCCATCAAAGTCTCTGCCAACACTAAACCAGCAAAGCCTACACGGTTTCCAATCTGTTGAGCGAAATCAAGCAGCATAGAATCGGAATGGCCAGAGGAAGGACCAAGCAAGTAATAGTGGAGAAGACAGACACATAGCGCATGAAAGCACACTTTTTGTTGAGAGACTTGACGATGAACTTCAGTTACACCAAAACGCTGAATAAGCTGTAAGGTTTCTAGCCTTCCATTCACCATGAAAAACCTAACTTCGTGTTTCTGAACTTGAAGCAAATCTTTCAAAAGGTCACCACGATTGAATAAAGGGTTAGGGACAATGAGACTTTCTCTATCCGAGTGACCCATAATGGCAGCAAATTCCTCGATGGTAGGACACAGTTCTTCTCTTCTGAATCAAAAGACATGAAGAATAGGGTCCCACAAGCTGGTGGTTGCCCGAAGAAAAGCAAAATTCACAGGAATTTGGCGAAGAGAGAAAATGAAGTCCATACCAAAGGACTTAAAATGTAGACGGTCGAGGCCATTGAAGGAATCCAACCATTTATCAAGGACTGGTTGTGCCATATGAAAGCAATTGTTACTGACGACGCTATCGAGTTCGTGCAACGCCTACTTATAGGATAAGTCGAGTCCTAGTTCGAATCAGAATCGGATTCTAAATCCACATTAATCGAGTCGGTCTCTCGGCCGATACTTCGATATAACGGCCGAAGGATCGATTCCCCGGCCCTTGAAAACCAAGGTTGACTCAAAATCAAACCCAGGAAAATGAATCGATCATTCGGCCGCCTGATCAAAGGATCGGCCGCTTAATCAATAGCTTGGCCGTCAGAACGGCTATTTTACAAAGAACTTCCACGGTTCAGACCAGTTCACCGAATTTTCATCAAGCAAACCAAGATAATGCTAAACGAAATGGTGCAAACAAAAGCATACACAATCATATCAGAGCAAAAGACTTTGTTTCATATAACGAAAGCTTTTTACATCACAAGGTGAATCATCCCACATTTCCTAAACAAACTATACATCGGTTTCCTGTCGAACTAACCTATGCAGGAAGAGAAAAAGAAAAAAAACAAAAAAGGAAGGAGAAGAGGATGCTGAATCTTCTAGTGGTCCGAACACCAGAGACCAGCTGCAAAAAAGAAAAGGACACCCCCAGGGCGGCGTATACCAGAGGAGTACTACGGTGCAGAAGAGACACCACGTGGCTCAAAAGAACCACCACATGGCCCAGAAAAATCACCATACCACGTACGAGCGCCGCCCCAAGAGTTCCACATCATGGAAGCAAACCCCTCACGCGAGGGTCCCTAATCAAACATCAAGACAAGACCAAGAATAGCACGGTCTCCCTCCGCGAACGCCGGCCGCACACCGCCCATCACCCGGACCCGACGAGAATGAAGCAAAAGGGGAGAGAGATCCTTGGTAGAGTTGTCAGCGACGAAACAGAACGAAAAAAGAAGAGAATGGAGGAAGAAAAGAGAAATGAAAATAAAACGCCGAAAGGTCGGCTTTGATAGAACTCTGGAAACGAAGTGATTAAGCGGCCGATACATTTATCCCTCGGCCGAGACATCAATTAATCGGCCGAGGAATCAATCTCTTGGCCCCCTAATCAATCTCCCATAGCAGCATCAGATCTTGCTCAGTGCACTAACTCGAACCAATTCAAAGTTTTGGGTCCGTGACCAACAAAGCAACGATTGAATCAGCTTTGGGGGCATTCCCGAGCAAACACAACATGATCAGAACTAGCCTAGGGGCATATCCAAGCATGAGGAATCTCTCTCTCCATAACAGCAAACTCACAACAACTGGTCGCTTGACCACTGAAGATTATCAAACTCAAACTCTCGCTCACAAGATCAAAGGACCATTGATACATCCAACTCAGGCCCTATGCCTGAGTAACTGTGCTTCGGAAGTACGTCAGCCATCAACAGCTCTAAGCTCGCCATCACTACCTACCTCATCTCATAGCTCCATAATCAAGCTACTCAACAACTCCATGCCCACTGTCTCACTCACTCAATGGCGCCACGTACTCAAACAAACTCAATAGTGGCTTTACGCTCGAACTCATTATCACCCAGCAGCTCTAAAGCAGCTTCGCACTCAACAGCACCCCATGCTCGTTATTCAAAACCATTCAGCAGCCTCGCACTCACTATCTCACTCAGCGGCCCTGCGCCCATGATCAAATTATTCAGCAGGCTCTACGCCCATGCTCACTATCTCAGCCGTTCAGCAAAAACTCGAGCTAACCGCTACGCTCATAGCCTTCAAAAGATTCAAAGGCTCCATCTTCTCAGCAGTTCCAAGACGCATCTTTCATCCCAGCAGCTCTATGCTCGCTCAACGGCCCTGTGCCTGTATTCACCTTCTCAACGGCTCTATGCCCATACCAAGTCATTCAGCAGCTCCAAGCTCACTACATCAGCAGCTCTACGCTCGCCATCTCAAGCGGCTCTATGCCCGTGCTCACCATCTCAGCGGTTCTATGGCCGTATTCAACCTCAGCAGCTCTATGCCCATCGACTCAGCGGCTCTAAGCCCATTATCTCAAACTGGCTCTATGCCGTAACCAACCAATTCTCAACAGGCTCTACGCCACCCCAATCAAGATATTATCTATTCTCAAGCTCTACGCTTGAATGCTCAAAATCTAACATTTTGAATGCTCGAAGCTCTTCGAATGCCCAACCACTGTGTACTGGATGCTCAAGTTCTACACTTGAATGCTCAAGCTCTATGTTTGAATGCCCAACCACTGCGTACTGGATGCTCAAAGCCTGTACTTCGAATGCTCGGATTCTGCCATCTGAATGCTCGAGCTCTACGCTCTGAATGCTCAAGTCCAGAACTTGAAAGAAGCTCTACGCTTAAATCAAACACACACGCACGGGCCCGTGCACATAAGCATCAATTGCATCACCATTGTCACATCGAGTCTGCATTATCACATCTAACAATCATCATCATCATCATATACGAATTCTGCATATCTAACTTTAATGAAACAGGTCAATCTTGCAATCAACTGGCTCTATGCCTCGATTTTATTGATCGGTCCAGCGTCTCGATCCTTTGGCTCTACGCCAAAACTTATGATGAGAAAGCTCTGTGCACAGACCATCATAATGCAACCGGCTCTACGCCTCAGTTCAAATCACGTCAAGCTCTAAGCTTTGACACCTCAGGCTCTCGCCTTATGAATACAACTGGCTCTACGGCTCAAATCTGTCAAACTCCTCAGGCTCTCGCCTTGTGACTACAACCGACTCTACGCCTCGGTTCCATCACGTCAGAACTCTAAACTCTCCAAGTTCTCGCCTCATGACTACAACTGGCTCCGCGCCTCGGTTCCCTCATCTCAACGCTCCGTGCTCTAGTTACTGGCCTCGCGTCCCCCATATCTCAAAAATGGCATCCAACACATCTCCAGAAGATGGCTTGGGTTCCACCCCATATCTCAAAATGGCGTTCGATTCATCCTCAGCAGATGGCTCGGATTCCACCCCAATTACATCAACTCCTTCCAGCTCATTCGCAAGGATAGGCTACTCTACCGAGCTCCCCTCAGTCAAAGTAAGGATGATCAAGAAAAGTAAACGACTCACCCATCGTGTATTGATCTACCCCAAAATTCTGAAGAAGCTCTCTGCAAATATTTCCCTGGCAGCCCCGCGCTCCTTCAACTACCCTTCGCCAAAATCCTGGCTCAGCCTAGGTACGTTGCACTATTGCTTTTAAAGCCTGAAGGTACGTCTTCTGTTTCTAACCCTCCAAAACTTTTATTTTTCTTTATTTGCCCTTCCGAACTACGGTTGGTCTAAATTTCCCTTGTGGAAAACGTAGGCAGCCTCCCGGCCCGACCATAACAAAAACCTATTTCAAAAACCCCTTGGAATAGTGGTTGAACCAAATTGAGTTGCTTTTACAGCTTTGACTCTTACTTAAACATGTCTCGCGATCCGTCTAAGTTCAGTCAAAGAGGGGCATCTGTAGACACCCCAATTTGGCCTAACAATTATTTCAAGTCCCACCTTGGGGACCATCCCGATGATGAAATGGATACAGTGATTGCTGATTGACTTCCTGTGAACCTTAGGACTTTCGGTAAGAACTTTTAGCCACTTAGAGGACCCAATCCAGAGCCAAATAGCCTTTTAGACAGAAACACAGCATCTTAGGAGAATCCATCAGTCGGCCGTGACATTGACCTCACGGCCTCAACATCAATTCTTCACCCGTGAAGCCAGTTGCCTGAAAATCTCCCTGAGAGATCGATTAGCTGGCCGTTAGATCTATAATTTAGCCGCAATATCATTCCTTCGACCACCAGATCCTTTACTCGGCCGCCAGATCGTCTATTTTCCAGATTCTGGAACATTTTGTCAATCGTTTGATCCGTTCACAAAACCCTAGCAGCCTTTTTCCAATGTGTTCGGGTCACATTCAGGGATCACCATGAAGAGTTTGTATCACTCCCTAACTCCAATTCCTATCGTGCGTTTTGATTGGACGAGTTGTGTCATCCCTAGTGCCTATATAAAGAGAGCTTCGGCTCCGAAATTGAGAGACCAACACATCCCCATCCACCACGAAACTCTGCAAAAATACACTCTCAAAATACCTCTACAAAAGCCCCAACCTCCCGAAGGCAGCCACCAATCCGACGATCAAACCCCGAAGTTCAAACCCTAACCCTAGGATTTTCAAGAAGCAATCAGTCAATCACCCTCAATCTGAAGCAATCAAGCTACTGAGGGATCAAGGTGTTGAGGCCCAGGGGCCTTTGGTTTGATTTATTATCCGTTTTTATGCTTAATCGTAGCTTTTTGATTATTTGCTAATCGTCTAGTCTGGTGTGAGGAAGAACATCGGCTGGGGAATCAATCCCTCGGTCGATACATCAAACCAGGAGGATCCCTCGGCCGTGACATCTATTCACCGGCCACGGGATCCATCTCCCTGGGACAATCTGTTTTGTTTTTTGCTTTCAGATGCATGCTTTCAATTATCGTCTTGGCTCACCATTAACTGCTTAAAGGCTAAATAAACAGACTATGTGTTAGAATCAAATAAAGCATGTTTTAATCATATGTCGAATAACTATGGGCCAGTCTCACGACTGGGCAGAGATACCTTCCCCTCATTGTACCTCTAGCTACCGTACCCAGAATCTCTATCAGTTTTTCCTAGTTTTCTTAAACTATGTGGCGACTCTGTTTCGATGATAACCGCTATTGTGTGGCGATGTTCCTAGCCATGGGAATATCCACGATCTTGGTTTATGTAGCAAACAACCAAACAAACAGCAATGATCAATCTATATGGCGATGCCCAGCTCCAGGGAGGTGTTTACAACACTCTAGCAAAGGAGTTAAACAATAGAAATGTACCCCTCACAACAGATGTCTCTGGGGTCTGAGAAGTGACAGGAGGTGGTGGAGGCGGAATAGCAGAAGTGACAGCAAAGGCTCTACCCTGAGTCATCTAACTCTGAACATGACCACCCTGCTGACCATAACCCTGAGTAGGTGTCGAAGAACTCGCCCCTCTCTCAGCCTGAGATCCCTGAGCTAACGTAGTTTGACAAAAGTGAGGCTGTTGCTACCTCTGAGTACCTCGATATGATTACCGACCAGAACTCTAACAACCCCTCGGTTGCTGCACCGAACCAGACTCGCTTCGTGTCCCTTCCCCAAGCGCACAATTCCTAGCAAAATGACCGGCTTTCCCACAAGTAAAGCACGTACCCAAAAGCCGCGGACATTGAGTACAAATGTGCCCCGCTTGACCACACTCGTGACACACAATCACAGGCCTATTAGAAACTTCCCGAGTCCCAAACGACGAAGAAGATGGAGGTCTAAAGTTTGACGGACCCTAAGAAGCCGAAAACTGATCTCGTTGCCCCTTCCTCCCCTGACTACCAAAACTCCCTGAAGATGAACTCATGCCCCATACGGGTTGTCTCGGTTCCCAAGCCTTAGGATTTCTCAGCGCTTCCTTAGGAGTCTCAATACTCCTCGCACACTCTACAACCTCGGAAAACTTCCCCTTGCGCTGTGCCACAACGAACTTCTTCACGGTGTCGTGCAAACCCCTTTCAAACCGCCTACATTTCCTTTCTTCAGTTGCCACTAATTCCGGCGCAAAACGGACAATGATTGGAATTTTAGAGCGTATTCTGACACGGTCATATTCCCTTGTTCCAACTTCTCGAACTCATCTCTCAGTTAGTCTTGACTAGTTTTGGAAAATATTGTTCCTCAAAGAGCACTTCGAACTCGGCCCAAGTAAAATTCTCCACATCGGGCTCATTCGCTTGAGCCGCAGTCCTTGCCGCCCTCCTCGCGTCCTTCCTCAATTCTAAAATCGACTCCCACCACTCATTCGCTTCCCTAGTAAGTTGAACGGCCACAATGTTGACTTGCAAGTCATCCTCCGTAATCCCAAGAGCCCTGAAAAGCTTTCAAATTTGAGCTAGCCAATGATTGGCTACAAGAGGGTCACTGCTCGACCCATCGAACGTTGGTGGATTCCTACGACTGAATTCTACTGTCTGCACCTTCCCTAGGTGCGGGGTTTAAAAGGTTAGCAGCCGTAAGAGCCATAACGAAATCCCTAGCAAAGGGATTTTGAATAATCGGTACTTCCTCTCCTCGACCATGTCCGGCCCCTTCCCCCGGATTCCCATTCGGATTCTCCCCATGCTGACTAACCTTGTCCTCAATTGGCACCCCTCGGCCACGGCCATGACCACCCCGACTTTCGGCCTCACTTGCTCTAGCACGCGTTCTCGGAGGCATCTAGCTACAAGTTATAAGAAAAGAGAAGCTCATCAACGACAACATTATTTAGTGAGGTCTAAGCCCCCAACTATCCCAACACGGGTCAAGCAACTCTACACCACTCTACCATATTGAAATGCAATGCCAAGTAATGTCATTTCACACAAGCATACATATGACATGCAAGAAGACGTGACATTTTGAACCCATGAGACTAGAAGTCTCCCCACGGTCTCAAAGTATTCAAACCTAGACGCTCTGATACCAATTTGTCCCGCCCTCAATTTTCAACATAAATAATAAACCATTTCAATCAAAGATCCTCGCATAAAATAAATAATACCCAAAATGCGTTTCCCACTTGTTTAATTACAAATCAAGTCCCCAAGTTTCTAGATAATCAACTTTGGCACACCGACCCAAATTAACTTAAATACAAGCACAAAGTGTTTAGAATATTTCAAACGTTAGTCCAAAGATAGTCAAGAGTAAAATTAGTTACAAAGCCATCTTCAATCAAAAGTAAGTCCATTACAAAGATGAGTAAGTAACTAATCAAATTAGCTTCCAAAAATCTTTGTATCCAAGCACACCATAGCATGCAGTCTATTGCCCGGCATTAGGACCTAAAAAGAAGGATTTTGTTGAGCTACACGAGCCCAGTAGAAAAATCTCTACAAAATCTATATGTTATGGAATGATAAGCATGGACATAGTGAATCAAGCTAAATGGCAAGTCCCTTATGCAAGGAGTAGATTATTAACGATTTAAGATCATTTGAATTTATTGAATAGGTAGGTAACGGCAAAGCCAATAACCACAAGTACTAACACCATTTACTGGAATCAAGCACACTCGTATACATACACACACATATTTCTTCCATCAAATTTCCACCCCTTGCGTCACAATAAACTCCACCCGTTGCGACTTTGTGTTTCCACCCCTTGCGTCACAATAAAATTCCCGTTCAATCTCACAAATGTAGACACCTCCCAGACGGGGCATCGCCATACAGATTGATCACGTTTGTTTGCTCGATTGTATTCGAAAAGATATTTGATTGGGTCTAAACGAGAGACCAGCACCACCGATGTGCTAACAGGTAGTGCCTCAGTTTCTTTGTGGCCCATACTAGCCCCCAACAGGTTTTCTCGAGGGGAGTGTATCTTGTTTTATAGTCCATCATTTTTTTGCTGAGGTAGTATATGGCGCACTCTGTTTTGGCGTCGTTTTCTTGCGCTAGCATGCATCCCATGGATGTGTCCGTTACTGAGAGATATAGAATCAATGGTTTCCCAGGAATAGGCGGTGACAGTACAGGCGGATTCTGAAGATATTCTTTGATTGCCTCAAACGCTTGCTGACAGTCTTGGCTCCACTCAAAGTCAGTACCTTTCTTTAGTAGCTTGAAAAGGGGTTTGCAGGTAGTTGTGAGCTTGGAAATGAACCTACTGATGAGTTGTACCTTCCCCAAGAAACTTCTTACCTCCTTTTCTGTCCTAGGCGGCGATATTTCCATGATAGCCTGTATCTTGGAAGGGTTTACCTCGATTCCTCTTTGAGTGATGAGAAATCCCAACATTTTTTCGGCCGTTACCCCAAAAGTGCATTTTTGAGGATTAAGACGTAGCTTGTATTGCCTAATCCTTTCAAAGAACTTCCGAAGTGCTTCATGGTGCCCTTCCCTTTCCTTTGATTTCATATCGTCGACATACACCTCGACCTCTTTGTGCATCATGTCGTGTAGTAGTGTTTCTGCCATCCTTTGGTAAGTGGCTCCAACATTCTTTAACCCGAATGGCATCACTCGGTAGTAGTAGGTTCCCCAAGGTGTAGTGAAGGTGGTTTTCTCTCTATCCTCAGGAGACATAAGGATTTGATTATACCCAGAAAATCCATCCATGAAGGATAGCAATGCATGGCCTGCGGTGTTGTCTACCAGTTCGTCTATGTGGGGTAATGGGAAGTCATCCTTTGGACTGGCTCTGTTGAGATCTCAGAAATCTACACAAACCCTAATTCCTCCAGTTTTCTTTGGTACGGGAACGATGTTAGCTACCCATTGTGAATATTCGGTGACTATGAGAAAACCGGCGTTGATTTGTTTAGTGACTTCTTCCTTTATCTTTAAGACCCAATTAGGGCGCATACGCCTCAGTTTTTGTTTAACTGGTTTTGCATCAGGATGAAGGGGAATTTTATGCTGAACAATTTCAGGGTCTATTCCAGGCATGTCCTCGTAAGACCAGGCAAAAACATCTTTGTATTCTTTTAGCAAAAGGATTAGTTTTTCACTTTCTTGAGGGGATAGCGTGGTACCAATTTTAACCATTTTGGGCTCGTTTTCAGAGCCTATGTTTGCTGTGATTATTTCCTCAGAAAAAGGTTTAGCGTGCCTTTCTTCTTCTCTCTCGATGAATTCTAGAATCTCCTTTGGAATTTCTTCCTCAAAATTTGGTGTGTCGGAATCCGTACAATTGATTATAGGCAAAGTGAAATACTCTAAATCTTCCTTCTCATTGCTAAGATTATCAAAAGACATTTCAGAGTCAAACTCAAAGTAAATGTTATGCTTTGGTGCTTTGACCAGGTTTTCCTCACTAGACTTAGTAGTTTCAAAAGATGAAAAGCTTGACTCGGACTGAGTCGACTCGGAGTCGGAATCTTAATCGGAACTAAGACCAGAACTAGCGCTTTTTATTTTGTATTTTAGGGTATGTTCCACGGTTCAGTTAGGGTAAGCCCCTTTTTCAGCATCCACAATCAATTCAGAGCAGTCTTTTTCATCACCAAGGTTGATCATCAGCACTTCACTGTCACCTTGATTCGCACTTTCATCATTGTCACCCTGCAAGTCTTGGAGGGCCATTTGATTTGCTATTGCTGTTGTCTCCTCCAATTGAGCTTCAATCTCTGCTTTGTCACTATTGTCGACTCTTTGCGTGCCAACAAAGCCCCACCAATTGCCAAAGCTATCCGTGATGGGGTGGACCACCCTTATTTCATGGTCGGTGACCTCTTCATCAAAGAGTAGGTTCAGTGATATTTTGTCTAGTGGGTCGTTGTCGACAGACTCTTCTTCCTTTGCCTCTTCAGTTTCGAGGTTATTGACCTCGTCTATCGGCCAATAGTCGTCGGTAGGTGCATAGGGGTCATAAAAATAGATTGGGACCCTGCGAAGCCCTTCTTATTCAATCAAGTCTTCTACTTCTTCCTCATAAACCGTTCTAGCGAACATGACATGGTTGATTTACCGGAGTGATGTATTCAGAGGGGTTGAAATCTTCAATAGCAGAGTGGAGCGGGCCAGACAGCTCGGTGACAACTTGAAAGTGCGAATCATACGTGGACTGTGAAGTAGTCATTTTCCTGAAAAGATTTTTGTTTTAGTTAGATTGGTTGATCTTACCTACTGTTCATTTGACTTAGAGAGATTCCTAAGGTTTAACCTGCAAAAGAAAAACTTTACAACATACATATATACAATGGGTGTGAGGAAGAACTTTTGCAAGTAAAATGCAAATAGGTTCCTAGCCTGTAGGTTCCTCTCTTAGTTTGATAAGTTCTATGGCTTTCTAATACATGCAAGGTTTTGGTAGTCTCAGGGTGCTCCGTTGTCAAAGGGCACCAATCCTCTCACCAGCCCATCATAGGCGGTGATTGGGTTATTCCCTTTTTGATATACCACTAGGTACGAGTGACGGTGGAGTTTGCTGGAACCCCCAACATAGCCCGTGTCATGCTGGAATATCAGGCGAACTCAACGGGTTGCCCGCTCGATGCATATGATAGATGAATTAAACAAGGCATGTATTAGTCTTATGTTGAACTTTTTGGTTATGGCTCTCAAGTCCCCAGCAGAGTCGCCAAAAACTGTAGACACCTCCCAGACGGGACATCACCATACAGATTGATCACGTTTGTTTGCTCGATTGGTTGCTTGCTTCATAGACCAAGATCATGGACATTCCCATGGCTAGGAACATCGCCACACGATAGCGATCATCATCAAAACAGAGTCGCCATCCAGTTTATTAAAACTAGGAAAATAGACAGAGATTCCGGGTACGGGAGCCAAAAGTTCAATAAGGGGAAGGTGTTAGGCACCCCTCTTTGCCCAGTCGTGGGACTGGCCCATAATCATTCAACATGAGACATATACAAGCTTTAATTAATTCTAACACATAGTCTGTTTATTTAATCCTTTAAACAGTAAGTAAAGTGAGCCAGTACGATAAGTATGCATCAGAAAGCAAAAGTGTAAAACAAGGCTGTCCCAGGGTAATGGATCCCGCGGCCGGTGAATGGATGTCACGGCCGAGGGATCCTCCTGGTTTGATATATCGACCTAGGGATCGAAGCCCCGGTCGATGTTCTTCCTCACACCAGACAGAAAAGTTAATGGATGATCAAAACACTACGGTTTATTGTAAATAGGATAAGTAAAACAAACCAGAGGCCGTTGGGCCTCACCACCTTGATCCCTCAGTTGTTTGATTGCTTCAGATTGAGTGTGATTGACTGATTGCTTCTCGGAAAACCCTAGGGTTAGGGTTTGAACTTCGGGGTTTGATCGTCGGATGGATGGCTGCCTTCGAGAGGTTGGGGCTTTTGAAGAGAGGGTTTGAGAGAGTATTTGTGCAGAGTATCGGAGCTTGGGTGAGTAATTTCACTTATCAATTTCGGAGCCCAAAGGCTCCTTTATAAAGGCATAGGGATGACTCACTCCAGCCAATCAAATGGCACGATTGCAATTGCAATTGCAATTGCAATGCAATTCGAACTCTTTGTTGCAATCTCTGAACGTGGCCCGAACGCATCGGAGAGGTAGTGTAGTTGGATCAAACAATCGACAGAACGTTCCAGAGTCTGGAAAAAGGATGATCTGGCGGCCGAGTAAAAGATCACACGGCCGAGGAATGGATGTTGCGGCCGAAGGATGGATCTTGCGGCAGAGGGATTGATCTCTCAGGGAGATTTTCTAGCAACAGGTTGCTCGGGTGAGGAAATGATGTTAAGGCCGTTAGATCGATGTTACGGCCGACAGATGGATTCTCCTAGGCTTCTGTATTTTCTGTCTGAAAGGCTGTATGGCTCTGATTGGGTCCTCTAAGTGGCTCAAAGTTCTTACCGAAAGTCCTAAGGTTCTCTAGAAGGCAATCAGCAATCACTGTATCCATTTCATCATCGGGATGGTCCCCAAGGTGGGACTTGAAATAATCATTAGGCCAAATTGGGGTGTCTACAACAACAACATCCATATTACCATCACTATCAATACCGTCACTATATACTCATTCCACGCATGACAACATCATCCAACACATCACAAATAACTCGTGGATCACAAGAATTTAGACTAAGACACATCATACACAAAAATATGAAATTCTCAAACTCTAAAGTGTTCCACTCGAACCATATGTAGCATTCAAACACAAATATCAATGAAATCACCACAAATGATACGCTTGAATCCACCAAAAATGAGCTCCACCCAAGCTTAGATACAAGATCTAGAGTGAATACAACCCAAAAACAAGATAAATGAACAAAAATCAACGAGTGATTGAGAGGAGAGAGGGAAAAACGTGGGTGAGAGCCCAAAGATGAGAGCAAGAACACAAAACTTACCCCTTGTTCTTCAAATGCAAAATTCAAGTGATTTTTGAGGTTGGAAACCCTTGGATCTTGAAGATTTGAGGTTGAAATCAAGAGTTTTGGGTGAGATTGGAGTGGGGTGGGTGAGAGAGGGTTTTGAGATCTGATTTCGTGGTGTTTGGGTGTGAAAAATGGTAAAGGAGGGTATTTATAGTGGTCCAAAAAGCGTGCTGAAATATCAGAAAAAACACAGCGGGTATCGGTACTGGGCAACTCCCAGTACCGGTACTGGAGCCTTCAAAATGTCAATTTGGCCACCCTCTGGACACTGGGTACCGATATTGGGCTAGAGACAGTATCGGTACTGGTTGGACAGAAAAGTAAAATTTTTGAACGGACACCGAATCGAACCCAACTTGGTACCAACACTTCCAAACAACATTACAACATCAAAACTAACATTTTACTATCCTCCGAGTGTCTGATACACCACCGTAAACATATATCCGTACATCCCCCACAAACAAACGTACGACTTTATAAATAATACGATTTCTTTTGCGCATTAAACGATTTCCGAAATTAAAATAATTTTGCGAGTCTCTACAAAAACTAGAGCCCGAATTTCTTTTAATACCATATCTCCTTCTGCCAGGTCCCTAGGTTTCACTTTGTTGTTGAATGCGTGTGCAATTCTTTGGTGGTACCCTTGAATGTGATAAAGAGCTCTCAGGTGGCATTTGTCAAACAACATGAGCTCCTCAAATCGATTGCTTAGCCACTCTGCTTCTGGAACCTCGCACTCGACCATAGTCCGGAGAGACGGAACTTCTAGGTCAATGGGAAGTACAGCCTCCATACCATAAACCAAAGAGTAAGGAGTTGCCCTTGTTGGCGTATGTACAGACGTGCGATACCCCCATAAAGTGAGTGGTAACTACTCATGCCAATTTCTTGTAGATTGGGTGGTCTTTTCCAGAATGGTCTTAACTGTCTTGTTGGCCGCTTTCACGGCCCCATTGGTTTGCGGTCGGTAAGTTGTTGACTTATGCGTCTGGATCTGAAATTCTTCCAAGACATCCCTAGCTTAGCCTTTGAAGTGGACCCCGTTGTCTGACACGAATGCCTGAGGAACTCCATATCGGTAAATGACATTTTGTTTGATAAAATGGGCGACCTATACTACAGTTAGAATGGCATAGGAAGTAGCTTCTACCCACTTGGTGAAATAATCGATGGCAACCAGGATGAACTTGTGACCGTTAGACGCTGCTAGCACAATTCTTCCAATAACGTCGATTCCCCATACCGAGAAAGGCCAAGGAGAAGTCATCTGATGTAGCTCGGACGACGGGACGTGCATGAGATTGGCATGAATTTGGCATTTGTGACATCGCCGCACGTACTTTATGCATTATGTTTCCATGGTAGACTAGACTAGTAATATCCTTGCCTTAGGATTTTCTTAGCAAGCATCATGCCTTCATATGAGGACCACACACTCCTTCGTGAATCTCTTCCATTACCCTTTTGGCTTCTGCACCATGGATGCATAGTTTATGCATGCTGCAGTGCGATCTCTGATACAGATTCCCCCCCACAGATGATGTACTGGGCTGCCAGCCTTTGGAGAGCAATCCGGTCCTTCTTGCTTGCTTTTGGGGGGTACTCTCCTCTTTCCACAAATCTCTAAATGTCATAATACTAGGGATGGCCGTTGTTAGGTTCATCGATGACCATGACATGCTCGTACACTGGAGAATCTCTTTGTTCAATAATGATAGGCTTTAACTTCACACCTATAGGGATTTCGACCATGGATGCCAGCGTAGCCAGAGCATCTGCAAATTGGTTCTTAAGCCTTGGCACATGGGTAAAGGTTACCTTATTGAAGTGAGGGATGAAATCCTCAAGATCCTGATGGTATGGCTTCAGCTTTTCTTCCTTGACTTTCTAATCGCCTTTAGCTTGTGAGACGACCAGATTGGAATCCCCTACCACTTCCAACTTCTTTATGCCGATTTCAATAGCTGCCTCCATGCCTACAATGCAGGCCTCGTATTCTGCCTGATTGTTGGTGACTTCAAAATTTAGCTTGAATGTGAGCGGGATGTGTGATCCATCAGGCGAAATTAGCAACACACCAATTCCAAACCCTTTTTGATTGGCAGCTCCATCGAAGTACAATTTCCAAACATCCTCAGCTATGGTCATTATGTCTTCGTCAAGGAATTTGAACTCGGCGTCCTCACCTCCTTTAACTGGGCAATCTGCTAAGAACTCTGCTACGGCTCTCCCTTTTACTGACTTCCTGGTGACATATTTGAGCTCGAACTCTGCCAGCATAAGCAACCATCGTGCCAGCTTTTCGGTGAGAGCTGGTTTCTCAAACAGGTACTTGAGAGGATCCATTCGAGAAATCAACCTCACCGGATATGCTAGCATGTAATGCCTTAACTTCTTGGAAGCCCAAACAAGTGACCAACATGTCTTTTCCAACAGAGTGTAGCGCTCCTCACATCCAATCATTTTTTTCTGAGATAATAAACATCCCTCTCAACCCCATCGTCTCCTTCCTGTGCCAACATACACCCCATCGCAGACGAGGTGACTGACAGGTATTGGATCAAAGGTTTTCCTGGTACGGGCGGCGTCAATACAGGTGGATTCTGCAGATAAGTCCGAATTTCTTCAAATGCCTTCTGACACCTGTCATCCCAGTTAAATGGTACGCCTTTCTTCAGCAGGCAGAATATTGGTTCACAAGTCGAGGTCAGTTTGGCGATAAGCCTGCTGATAAATTGCACCTTGCCAACGAAACTTCTTACATCCTTTTCGGACTGTGGTGGCTCCATCTCTAAAATAGCCTTGATCTTTGAAGGATCCACTTCAATGCCCCGAGTGGTGATTATGAACCCTAGAATTTTTCCTGCAGTTACCCCGAATGTGCACTTGGCCGGATTGAGACGCATCCTGTACTTCCGGATTCTTTCAAAGAATTTTCTGAGTGCTGGCAAGTGTCCTTCCCGTTCTTTTGCTTTAATGATCATGTCATCAACGTAAACTTCCACTTCCTTGTGGATCATGTCATGCAACAAGGTTGTAGCAGCTCGTTGATAAGTGGATCCTGCATTTTTCAATCCAAAAGGCATAACCCGGTAGCAGTAAGTTCCCCATTTAGTGACAAATGTGGTTTTCTCCCGATCTTCTAGGGCCATGAGAATCTGATTGTATCCTGAAAAGCCATCCATAAAAGCGAGCAGAGCATGTCCGGTGGTATTGTTGACTAGTACATCAATACGTGGCAACGAAAAATCATCTTTCGGGCTTGCTTTGTTTAAGTCCCTAAAGTCAACGTAGACCCTGATTTTGCCATCCTTTTTAGGGACGGGCACAATGTTTGCAACCTACTGAGGGTATTCGGTTACTATTAGGAATCCTGCATTAGTCTGTTTAGTGACTTCTTCTTTTATTTTAAGCACCCAATCGGGCCTCATTCGTCTCAACTTTTGTTTTACAGGCTTGGCATCAGGATAAAGGGGAATCCGGTGTTCCACGATTTCAGGATCGATTCCGGGTATATCAGCGTGTGACCATGCAAAAACATCCTTAAATTCTTTTAGTAAATCAATAAGAGCTTGACACTCTTCTGGGGATAGCGTAGAACCGATTTGAATCATCTAGGGATTCCCTTCATCCCTTAGGTTTATCGAAACAACTTCTTCTTTTACAGGCTGAGCATGCCTCTCATCTTCCCTTTCGATTAGGGATCGAATTTCTTTAGGGATGTCCCCATCGAAATCGATCTCTTCATCATCAGAGTTGACATAATTTATTTCAAAATCAGGGAGGTAAGCGAAATCAGATTCATTTATTTCATCACCAACAGAGGCCTTGGGGGCACCATACACACGAGTAGACTCAAATGCAAAGTACAGACCGTGAGGAGTTGGGCCGAGAGGCACCGACTCAGACTCAACAGACTCAAAAGACTGGGAAGACTTAGATGACTCAGACTCAAGCTTAGACTCAGAGTCAGACCCATGACAAGTCGCAACTGGTATGAAGGTCCAATTCTTGTATTCTCCAGCGGCATCCATGATGAGTGAAGTTGGGTCTTTGAGGGCCTCCTGCCCTAGCATCATCACTTCAGTTTCCATGACTGTACCCATTGGTTCGCCTTCCTCAAACAAGATCGCTAGACTTCCCATGTTGAAAACCTCAATCCAGTCAATTGGTTCCTTCTTTACTTCTATAGTCATGGTCTTTTCTTTCTCCTCTTCTAGCCAAACATTGTTGGCAAATATTTCGAACCCTGGCAGCAGAGTGTTGGTTTCCTTGTCCCAGAATGGTTCCGGCTGCCCTTGGTAGACCTGCTTCGCTTTCTCCTTAACGAAGTAGTCTTCCAATCTATCTCCTTTCTTTACTACATTGTCGCCTGAGGGCACATAGCCGAAACCGATTGTGCTTATCAGGGCTCCAATAGTCTCAAACTTTGCAGGTCCTTGCAGGTTCTTTCCTAGTCCCAACCCTGGCATGTAGGACATCTTCTTCATTATCTTTATGGTGACATTGCTAATGACAAAGTCATCGTCAATCCTGACTGAAAAGACAGAATTGGTAGTATCCAGTGAGAATCCTCCCAGAGCGATGTCTTCCTCTCCATGCTGAATTTCCAAAAGCGGGGCATTGTCCTCAGTGGGTGCACGAATCCCAGAGTCCCCGTGGATGGTGAGCGTTCCTGTCTCGAGCCCTAAACGGATTTTCTGATGGAGAGTGGAGGGCACAACCATGATGTTCGGTCGATGCAGCCAAGGCCTTCCTAACAGCAGGTTGAAGGAAGCGGGGATGCTTACCACATGGAATTTCACCTCGGTTTGGTAGGACCAGAAGGTCATAAGAAGCATGAGGGTTATGACCACATCTTGACGGGTGTTGTCATAAGCTCAAACTTTGACATCTGACGGAGAGAAGTCCTTATTTTTATACCCCAGGCAATAGGCAACATGGAGCGGGCAGACGTTGATTGCGGAGCCGTTGTCGATCAAAATCATTGGAACCCATTTGCCATGGCATTTCAGAGTGGCAATTTCAGAGTGATGTGTAAGGGTCTGTTATGATCATTCCCTTCGACAGGCAGGTCTCGGTCAGTGAAGGTTATGGCATGCTTGATGGGAATGGTTTTGATGAGCACCACAAGCTCATCGGGGGTTATATCGGAGGAAACTTTCAGGTGGGAGAGAGCTTGAATAAGTCCTTCACAATGGCGAGTGGAGTGAACAAGTACATCCCAAACAGACATTTTGACCTGGGTCTGCTCAAGTTGTTGCTTGATCATTCCTTCGGGGTTTTTCTCGGGACGGGAAGGCTCTTTGTTGGTGGGGCAAAGGGTTGGAAAGTGTTTTTGGTCAGGGTAGTGAAAGGGTTGGAAGGCTCTTTGGCTAGTGGAGCTGCAGAATTAGAGGATTCTCCAGTTTGGAGGTTAGGGGGTTGATAGACACAGTCACTCCTTGTCAAATGGCCAATCTAGCTAGAGGTGTCAAACGGGTCGGGTCGGCACGGCACGCACGGGCCCGACACGGTTAAATGTGGCACGGAACGGGCAAGGGCACGGTCATGCCCCTGGCACGGCACAATACGACACGGTCTTAGTGAGCACGTGGACGGGCACGGGTACGGTCTTGGCCGGGCACGGCACGGCACGACACGATTTTAGTGGGCACGTGGACTGGCACGGGGCACGGACGTGGGCGGGCACGGGCACGGGCACGACACGGAAGTTGGCCTGGCACGGCACGACACGGCACGGTTTTAGCCGGGCATGGGCACGACACGGTAGTTGAACGGGCACGGCACAGCACGACACGGGTTTGACGGGCACGGCACGGTTTTAGCCGGGCACGGGCACGACACGGTAGTTGAACGGGCACGGCACGGCACGACACGGGTTTGACAGGCACGGCACGACACGACACGAGTTTGACGGGCACGGGCACGACATGAAAATTTGGCCTGGCACAACACAACACGACACGGGCACGGAATGTGGACGGGAATGGCACGACACGACACGACACGGTTCTAATCGGGCACGGGCACGACACGGGCACAGGAAAAAAAAAATTAAATAAGCCAAATGACTTTTTTGAATTTATAAAAAAAAACTAAACAATTTCTATTCGGTAAAAAATATTTGATTACCTTTACAACTAAGATATTTAGTTATAAAAAAAACTATTTCTTAAAAAAAATCATGTTTTTAAAAAATCATTTTACCTTTAAAAAATTATCAATTTTTATTCGGTAACAAATATTTATTTTGTTTTTGTTAGTGAATAGGCTTTGGACAATTGGTTTATAAATTTAACATTACAAGATAACAAGTAAAATTATAAAAACTTATCAAAATATTTATGGTGCAAGAGTAATTTAATACGAAAGGAAATGTGCAAGAGTCGTATATCCGGATATCCCTAGATCTACCGAGGTACAAGGATTGCATGCTCCTGACAAAGCTGACAAAGCCGGTTCTGATATTAGGTTCTGATATTAGAAAAATGTTTGATTAGACTTTCGTTATTTATGTAGTTATTTCAAGTTTGTAAAAGTTGTCAACATTCCTAGAACTGATGTAAACCTGGCGCATATTTCAGCCAGGGAAACGCTATCATGTACAGTTAATTAAGGATGTTGCTAATGCCAAAACTGTTTTTGATTGTGCCAAAATTGTAATGCATAAAATGTTTGTACCATGTGCGAGGTACAAGGTTGAGTTTCTGATAATGCCAAAACTCTTTTTGTTCCTACTAAAATTCATTCATTGCATGACTTAATTGCCTTCCATTACATCACTTACTTAAAAAAATATCTTTTAAAATCCCATAAGTGCAATGCGTTTTCCAGTTCCACGTTTCAAGCAAAAATGCAATGAGTCATGAGCAAATTCTAGAGTTAATTTTTGAAGAGAAGCAAACAAAAAATAAACATCAAGCAAAAATGCAATTCACGAGCAAAACTAGAGGTAATTGAAAAGAGATGTAAACAAAAATAATCCTCTGGATTTGAAAGGATATTTTCGTAAAGTGAAGGAAAAAGTGGCAGCAGCTTGTTTGAGTCTTCCATTTGTTTCTGTCGGACGTAAAACCCACGGCACGACACACGAATAAGGACCGGCACGACACGACAAAAAAAGCACGACACGACAAAAAAAGCACAGCACGACACAACCCGACAAGCCCGACCCGGCGAAAGGCACGGCACAACCCGACCCGACAAAAAGGCACGGCACGATCCGACCCGACAAAAAGGCACGGCACGACGGGGCACGATTAATTAATCGGGCACGGCCCGACACGACACGATTTAAGTAAATGGGCCCGGCCCGGCCCGACACGATTGAAAAATGGCACGGCACGACACGACACGATTTAAGTAAATGGGCACGGCACGGTACGACACGATTGAAAATGGCACGGCACGGCACGACACGATTTAAGTAAATGGGCACGGCACGACACGACACGTAACACGGTTGGTACGAAAGTTGAATGGCACGGCACGGCACGGCACGCACGTTTGACACCAATTTCTGTTCCTCGCTCCATAAGTCGATAGGGGCTTTGCGCTTGTATCCAATGGCGGTATCCTGGAGGTTGGCAGCCAAATCAGCAACAACCAAATCTTCCCAGGGGGTCCTCTGGCTTCCATTGCTCAATTTCCATCACTGCCCTGTTCACAGTCCATTCCTCATTTCCCATTTTCACATTAACAATTTCAGAACCTGCCCACGGATTTGGCCTGGCCCTTGGCTCGTCTTCCCACAGGTTCATCATGGCGACATTGGCTTCCTTAGGAAAGGTAACTGATGGTTATGACTCAGCTTCATCCATAATGTATTCCATCGAGTTGAACTCATTACTTGCTACGTCTTCCCCAGGCTCTGGATCCAAGTTCCACGGATTGAGGTTCACATTGCTGTATAGATTATCAATGACAAATTCATTGAAATGGGAGAAATCAGGGCGGAGTTGAGCAAGCTCTGGCCAATCGTAGGCCACCATTTCAGGTTGATGTTCTCCAGCAAACATCATAGGTAAGGAGAACATATCTAGAGGATCATCCCTAGCCAGAAGCTGGTATGCATCTAGGATCAGATCCCATATCCATTCCAGAGCTGCCTGAGGGACTTGATAATTCTCATTCTGGCTTTCGAACATCATGTACAGGGAAAGTCCATCAAGAGGGTCAGCGTGAAAGTTCTACCAGTCAACCTCCCATCCTGGTTCAAATGGTGGTTCAATAGGTCTCTGGAAATTTGTGGCTTCAAACTCCTCCCAATCAGCAATTAGGTTTCCCCATGTATCTCCCCATTCTTAGATAAAGCAAAGGGCAGTTTCTTTGGGGATTTGCACAAGAGGTTTTGGCTCAGAATCGGGAATGATGGAGAGGGTTGGGTAATAGTCTTGGGTGTTTGAGTTATCGGTCAGAGTGATTTGGATAATACGAAAGGGGGTATTGTGTTATGGTAAGGGGTGTGAGACAGTGTTTGGCTTGTTTGGGGGAGGAGCATCAATAACCTTGTTGTCGATGAGGTTTTGGATCTCATGACGAAGGCGGATGCAATTGTCGATGGTATGGCCAGGCATTTGGTGGAACGCACAATAAACATTTTGATTGAGGTTTGGCGGGAGAGTTTGTGGAGGCAGGAGTGCTTTTAATACCCCAATCTTGAGGAGTTTCTTGAACAGGGTGGACTTCGGAGTACTGAATTGGGTAAAGATTAGGTTATGGGATTTTGGTTTTTCAGACTCCTTGCTGAGAGGTAAGCTCGTCGCTTTGGTGGTGACCTCTACCTGATGGATATCCATTGGCTATGGCACAGTCCCGATGATGCATTGGTGTCCCCGCACGGAAAAATGTAACTGGCTAATGGTCTTTGATTCCTAATGCCATGGTGCGTAGCCTAGGGGATGCCTCCTTGTTGAGGGAGAAGCTTGTCGCTTAGGTGGCGAGTGCCGGTCGATGGTACTCCGTTGGCTATGGCACTGTCCCTTTGTTAACCTTCCTCAATGACGCATTGGTCTTTCCCTTAGGGGAATGCCTGCTTGCTGAGAGGTAAGCACGTCGTCTAGGCGTCGTGCGCCGATTGGTGGATCTCCATCGACTATGGCCTTGTCCCTTTGGAAAACTACTTCGATGATGCATTGGTGTTGAAACCCTCCGGGGCAGGCCCACCCTAGCGGAGAGGTAAACTGTTTGTTGCTCGGACGTGAAGTCAAATTTTTTATAAAATCATTGTTAAATTAAAAATAAAAAAGAATTTGCAAAATCTTCCTCGATGATGCATTGGCATTTCCTCCGGAGAAAGCCTACTTGCTGAGGGGTATGTGAAAATGAATTTTAAAAAATCATCCTCGACGATGCATTGGTGTTCCTTCAGGGAATGCCTCCTTGTTGAGGGGTAAGCACGTCGTTTAGGCGTAGTGTGCCGGCGGGTGGATCAAATCCATTGGCTAAGGCACTGTCCCTTCGGTAATCTTCCTCGATGACGAATTGGTGTTTCTTTTGGGGGATGTCTCCTTGCTGAGAGGTAAGCTCGTCGCCTTGGTGGTGAGTGCTGGCTGATGGATATCCGTTGGCTATGGCACAATCCCGATGATGCATGGGTGTCCCCGCATGGAAATGCATAACTGGCTAATGATCTATGATTCCTAATGCCACGGTGCGTAGCCCAGGGGATGCCTCCTTGTTGAGGGAGAAGCTTGTCGCAAAGGTGGCGAGTGCTGGTCGATGGTTCTTCGTTGGCTATGGCACTGTCCCATCGTTAACCTTCCTTGATGACGCTTTGGTGTTCCCTTCGGGGGATGCCTTCTTGTTGAGAGGTAAGCTCCTCGCCTATTTCAATGAGATGGGCGGTGAGCGCCAGCCGATGGATCTCATCCATTGGCTACGGTACTGTCCCTTTGGTAATCTTCCTCGATGACGCATTGGTGTTCCTTTCGGGGGATGCCTACTTGCTGAGAGATATGCTCATCGCCTTGGTTGTGAGCGCCGACTGATGGATATCCGTTGGCTATGGCACAATCCCAATGATGCATTGGTGTCCCCACACGGAAAAGTGTGATTGGCTAATGGTATTTAATTCCTAATGCCACGGTGCGTAGCCCATGGGATGCCTCCTTGTTGAAGGAGAAGCTTATCGCCTAGGTGGCGAGCGCCGTCGATGGTTCTACCTTGGCTATGGCACTGTCCCTTCGTTAACCTTCCTTGTTGACGCATTGGTGTTCCTTTTGGGGGATACCTTGTTGTTGAGAGGTAAGCTCCTCGCCTACTTCAATGAGATGGGCGGCGAGCGCCAGCCGATGGGTCTCATCCATTGGCTACGGCACTGTCCCTTCGGTAATCTTCCTCGAAGATGCATTGGTGTTCCTTTCGGGGGATTCCTCATCGCTGAGAGGTAAGCTCGTCGCCTTGGTGGTGACCACCGAATGATGAATATCCGTTGGCTATGCACAGTCCTGATGATGCATTTGTGTACACGCACGGAAAAGCAAAACTGGCTAATGGTCTTTGATTCCTAATGCCACGGTGCGTAGCCCAGGGGATGGCTCCTTGTTGAGGGAGAAGCTTGTCGCCTAGGTGGCGAGCACCGGTCGATGGTTCTCCGTTGGCTATGGCACTGTCCCTTCGTTAACCTTCTTCGATGACGCATTGGTCTTTCCCTTAGGCGAATGCCTTCTTGTTGAGGGGTAAGCACGTCGTTTAGGCGTCGTGTGCCGGTGGGTGGATCTCATACATTGGCTTCGGCACTGTCCCTTCGGTAATCTTCCTCGATGACGCATTGGTGTTCCTTTTGGGGGATGCCTCTTTGCTGAGAGGTAAGCTCGTTGCCTTGGTGGTGAGCGCTGGCTGATGGATATCCTTTGGCTATGGCACAATCCCGAGGATGCATTGGTGTTCCGCATGGAAAAGCGTAACTGGCTAATGATTTGTTATTCCTAATGCCACGGTGCGTAGCCCAGAGGATGCCTCCATGTTGAGGGAGAAGCTTGTCGCCAAGGTGGCGAGCGCCGGTCGATGGTTCTTCGTTGGCTATGGCACTGTCCCTTCGTTAACCTTCCTCGATGACGCTTTTGTGTTCCCTTCAGGGGATGCATTCTTGTTGAGAGGTAAGCTCCTTTCCTATTTCAATGAGATGGGCAGTGAGCGCCAGCCGATGAATCTCATCCATTGGCCATGGCACTGTCCCTTTGGTAATCTTCCTCGATGACGCATTGGTGTTCAATTCGGGGGATGCCTCCTTGTTGAGAGTTAAGTTCGTCGCTTTGGTGGTGAGCGCCAACTGATGGATATCCGTTGGCTATGGCACAATCACAATGATGCATTGGTATCCCCGCACAGAAAAGTGCAGTTGGCTAATGGTCTTTAATTTCTAATGCCACGGTGCATTGCCCAGGGGATGCCTCCTTATTGAAGGAGAAGCTTTTCGCCTTGGTGGCGAGCGCCGGTCGATGGTTCTACCTTGGCTATGGCACTGTCCCTTCGTTAACCTTCCTTGATGATGCATCGGTGTTCCCTTTGGGGGATGCCTTCTTGTTGAGAGGTAAGCTCCTCGCCTATTTCAATGAGATGGGCGGCGGGCGCCAGCCGATGGGTCTCATCTATTGGCTACGGCAATGTCCCTTCTGTAATCTTCCTCGATGATGCATTGGTGTTCCTTTCGGGGGATGCCTCCTTGCTGAGAGGTAAGCTCGTCGCCTTGGTGGTGAGCGCCGGCTGATGGATATCCGTTGGCTATGGCACAATCCTGATGATGCGTTGGTGTCCCCGCACGGAAAAGCTTAATTGGCTAATGGTCTTTAATTCCTAATGCCACGGTGCGTAGCCCAGGGGATGCCTCCTTGTTAGGGAGAAGCTTGTCACCTAGGTAGCGAGCACCGGTCGATGGTTCTACCTTGGCTATGGCACTGTCCCTTCGTTAACCTTCCTTGATGACGCGTTGGTGTTCCCTTCGGGGGATGCATTCTTGTTGTGAGGTAAGCTCCTCGCCAATTTCAATGGGATGGGCAGCGAGCGCTAGTTGATGGGTCTCATCCATTGGCTACGGCACTGTCCCTTTGGTAATCTTCCTCGATGATGCATTGGTGTTCCTTTCGGGGGATGCCTCCTTGCTAAGAGGTAAGCTCATCGCCTTGGTGGTGAGCGCCGGCTGATGAATATCCGTTGGCTATGGCATAGCCCTGATGATGCATTGGTGTCCACGCACGAAAAAGCGTAACTGGCTAATGGTCTTTGATTCCTAATGCCACAGTGCGTAGCCCATGGGATGCCTCCTTTTTGAGGGAGAAGCTTGTCGCCTAGGTGGCGAGCACCGGTCGATGGTTTTTTGTTGGCTATGGCACTGTCCCTTCGTTAACCTTATTCGAGAATGCATTGGTCTTTTCCTTAGGGGAATGCCTGCTTGCTGAGGGGTAAGCACGTCGTCTAGGCATCGTGCGCCTGTCGGTGGATCTCCATCGGCAATGGCCTTGTCCCTTCGGAAAACCACTTCAATGATGCATTGGTGTTGAAACCCTTCTTGGCAGGCCCACCCTTGCGGAGAGGTAAGCTAGTTGTTGCTCGGACGTGAAGTCAAAAGTTTTATAAAATCATTGTTCATTTAAAAATCAAAAATGAATTTGCAAAAGTCTTCCTCGATGATGCATTGGCGTTTCCTTCGGTGAATTTCTCCTTGCTAAGGAGTATGCGAAAATGAATTTTAAAAAATCATCCTCGATGATGCATTGGTGTTCCTTCAGGGAATGCCTCCTTGCTGAGGGGTTATCACGTCATTTAGGTGTCGTGCGCCGGTGGGTGGATCTCATCCATTGGCTACGGCACTGTCCCTTCGGTAATCTTCCTCGACGACGCATTGTTGTTCCTTTCGGGGGATGCCTCCTTGCTGAGAGGTAAGCTCGTCGCCTTGGTGGTGAGCGTCGTGTAATGACCCTAATTTTTGGTAAATAAAAATTTCGGTAAATATTTGAACTTTATTTTAATTACTTGGATTAGCTTTTAAAATTCCTTTTTAATTTCCAATAATCCGTCATAATTAGATTTGAAACTTATAAAAATTGAATCTTTTAACCCTGGACAATATAGTCATTTTCTAAAGACAAGTATGCCTGTAAAAACACTTGTGCATTTTCCTAAGTGAGTAAATGATAGTCTTAAAAATATATTTCTTGGCTAGAAATCCTACTTGACAAGTATAGTTAGTTTCTAACCAACTATTTGAAGAAACCTAACTACCAATCCACTTGATTACATGCTCCTAACCCTAGATGAACCTTTTGAACCTTTGAAACCCTAATGGAACCCTTTGGGCCAAGTTAATTATTATATATATATATATATATATATATATATATATATATATATATCCATTGACTAGTCATTCAAAGTCATACTTGTCACCTTTAACCTTTACCCATTGGACAATAAAAGTTAGGGAAACTTTTATCCATTGGACAATAGACTTTCCATCAAAGATATTTTTTCTAGATTTGTTAAGGTACACATATATAATTATATATAGACATATATACACATGCCTAAAGGACATATGGTCATTTCAAGGTATTAATCAAGTATATCTTATCTCACCTCTTTAACCATTGGTCAATAATTGCTAGGGAAAACATTATCCATTGGTTAATGAAAGTTAGTCTTACCAACAAGTACTAGGATAAATAAAACAAGTCACTTCTTAGATTTCCCATGTGCTTGTTTACTTAAATATATGTATATGTACCATATAAATTTATTACCATAGATTCTCTAGGTACACAAATATAGTATTATAAGTGGAGCATGTGCTTATTAGACTATTTTATTAAGAGAATCTTGACCTTATCTTCTTAGTTGACCTTTGAAAGATCACATAGTACCTAAGTGTACTAATATATATACTTGGACATATATATACTCATACAAAGTACAAGGGAGAGAGAGAGAGAGGAAGCCGAGAGGGAGAGAGAGAGAGGCCGAGAGAGAGGGAGAGATAGGAGAGAGAGAAGAAGATATTTGTTGTACCATCTTAGATTCTCTCCTACCCACTCAAGTTATATATATATATATATATAGGTAACTTGTACTAGTAAGAAAGAGAGAGATGGAAAAATATGAAGAGATTTGGAAAGTACCTTACATAATCTTCTTACATCCTTACAATCCAATCCTATATACTTCTCCAAGTCAAAGCCATCAACCATTGTCCTTACATATATATATATATATATATATACACATGGTACTAGAAAGAGAGAGAGAGAGAGAGAGAGGAGACCGAGAGAGAGAGAGAGAGTGATGTGTGTGCATGTGTTTGCTCACTCAATCAAGTCAATCTCTTTTGGCCAACTTCTTACACAATCTAAGTACAACCAAATCTAGACTTTCCTTGCACTTTCATATACAAACAAGTCTCCTAAGTACAAGACAAGACTAGGAACCCTTTAAAATAACCTAAAGTTGTCCTAAAATGGAAGTACAAGGGAGGAAGATCTTTGTATTCTTTCAAAGCATGAAATGACAACACAATGGAACAAAATCCATTGGATAAAAAGGGAGAGGGAGGCCGGCCAAGGAGAGGAGAGAGAGCCAAGATTTTTGCTATAAATAGGACCCCATTCTCACCATTCAACTCACACCTTCAAGCATTCCAACTTCTCTCTCTAGAATTCTTAAGTTTGTTCTTTGTTCTTCTTGTTCTTGAGTTGTTCTTGAGTTCTTCCCAAGTTCTTCAAGAAACTTATCCAAGACCGCCACTCGACCACCCTTTCGATCCAAAAGTTGTAGTAGTGTTAGTCAAGACCTTGTTTCGAGAGAAACCTTTCTCTTTCGAAGCTACAGGAAGCCTACCGTAGGAAGTCACTCCGTCCGACGTACCTTCTTTCATCCGTAGTCGTCACTACCGCCAAGAAGAATGGAAGATTTTCCCTATCTACTATTCCTAAGGATAGACAGTTGTATGATCATGTAGATTAATCTTAATCACTATCCCTAAGTATACCTATAATGTCCTTACTTTTAATCCTAAGTGTAAGAGAATGGTATGAATATGTAGAAATTATATTTTTGTTCGTATTGATCGGAATGCATGAGAATTGGAAAAGTATTTCCTAAAAGATTGAAAAGGAAGGGGAGTGTGTTGAATATCCCGATTTTATTATCCGAAAAAACATGTGTTGTTTTGAACTTCCCTAAAAGGAAGAAAGAACGGATTTTTTGAAATATAAACTTGATGGAAAAGTATTCGTATTTTGATCTTAGGATGGTTATGAGCATGTATACGTGATTACTTGTATTACTTGTTTGATGTGTGATAAAGCATAAGTGGTTTTCCACTCCAAAGGTGTCCGTCCATGTGACACTATGCTTTATATTGTGTGTTAAATGTTAAGCATGATTATGTGGTAAAATGAGCATGCTAAGTAATACAGAGTTGGATGATCTTGCTAGTTTAGTTTCAAGATTACAATGAATGATTTATGATCACGTGCGTGAAAAGTCCTACTGTGGTGTCTGTGCATGAGAACGAGACACAGAAGTTGGAAAGTAGAAACATGACACCTAGGGTGTGGTGAACAAGAGGATATGGTTTAAAACTCACAATGTGGCCGGACTTAGTAGCCCAT